>CP139503.1:103265636-104533839 GCA_021014915.2 Artemisia tridentata subsp. tridentata | reverse complement strand
GCTCTATGCTACTTTCCCTTTTGAAAAGCAACACAGGTTTCATCATTTTCAAAAAGTTTGGTAGGTAAACCTCTTACAAGATTTCCCTTAACCAATTTGTTCATAGTTTTAAAATTCAAGTGACCTAGCCTTCTATGCAAAAGTTTAGATTCATCAGATGTGGCTTTTGCAATGAGACAAGTTAAAGCTCCTTTAGGAATTATGTTCTTTAAATCAAAATTGTATATATTATCCTTTCTAGGAACTTTAAGTAAAACTTCACTTTCATCAATTAACTTAAAGTCCAGAGACAAGACTATACATTTAGTGTCATTAAAGTGAACCATATTCTTTTTGTCACACATTTGTGTGACACTAAAGAGATTAAACTTTAACTCTCTCACAAAATACACATTCTCAAAATCTAGTTTACCAGTTCTAATTGTTCTTTTGCCTGTGATTTTCCCTCCTTTAGGGTTACTCCCAAAAGCAACATATCCTCCATCAATTTCTTCATAGTAAGTAAGATAGGACATGTTCCCTGTCATGTGCCTTGAGCATCCAATATCAATCACTCCTTGATCCTGTAAATCCACTAGTGGATTGCCCTGCACATAAGGTAAGAAAATCAGTTTCTTTTGGGGACCCAAGCCATTACTGACTTGGATCTGCCTTGTGCATCAACATAATCAAACTTTTTAAGGGTGATTAATGAATTATCATGTTTGGAAACATGGCCTAAAACTTTTATCTTTGGTTTCCAAACCTAACAAGCTGAGGCCTTAACATCATGAACATTGTTTCCCTTAAAAACATTAACTACTACTTTTGTTCTAGCAGTATTAACTGCTGCTTTTGGCCTAGCAGTATTAAATGATGTGTCCTTTTGAATGTGCCTCTTAATAGTTGAATGTGTTGTTTTAGAAAATGGTGACATTGATTTAGCAGTATTAACTTGTCTAGCAGTATTAACCAATACTGCTCGTTTTGAAAAGTTTTGTCTAGTAGTATTAATTGATACTAAGCTAGATTTCATTAGTACTGCTCTTGGAACCATGCTCTTTTTAGCAAAGGGGTGAGTTTTTTTTTATCAAAATTTTGATGATTCACCCTTTGAGCATTGTTCCAAACAGGTTTTACCATCCTTTGATTTTTAAACTGTTTTTTATGGTAATGATAATCAACCAACAAATGATCAAAACTACCACACACATAACAAGCCTTATTGAACGTCTCAAAATCACTTCATAGCCTCTGAGACATCAAGTTTTTCCAATATCTTTGATTCTCTCTATGACTGTGAGTGTTTTGCCTAGGTTTCTCAATATTTGTAGTAGTTTTATTAGCAGTTCTAGATTCAACAGACTCTATCTTAGCAATGCTAGGCCTAACTACCTTCTTTTCAACCTTAGGTTGAGCTACATCCTGATCCACATCATCAGGCACCTAATCCTCAATAATTGGTGCATCATTATTCTTTTCACTAGACTCAACTTTACTTTTCTGAATGACAGGTTCATTAGCAAACTCATCTAGACCAGTGAAAGACAAATCAGGTGTTGGAGGCACAAATTTTCCTGTAATGGGAGGTGGAACTTCATTATAGCTAAAACCACTACCTTTCTTACACTTGTCTACAATCTGACATTCTATGATCTTGTTCACACTTTCAGATGCATGTTCAAACATATTTACTCTAAGTTGAATGCTTTCTTTTTCTTTTTGAACCTCATCTTTTTATTTGTGAGCTATTTCAATCCTCTTTCTAAGCTCTTTAATAATTTCATCTCTTACATAAAGTTCACCTTTTAAGACATTAATCTTGTCTACATAATCAGACTCATTCATCTTAAAAAATTCAAGTCTTTCCTCTACTGAATCTAAACCTTTCTTATATCCTAAAACCATTAACTTAGACTTTCTTAAATCTTCTAATAGTTTATTATTCCGAGATTTAAATGACTCAACAATTTCCAAACAAGATTTATAAGAACAAATAGAATCATTAGATACCTTTGAGTCAGAAGTTGAGGATAAAGATGAATAAGCCATAAGTGCATAGTTGGGTCCTTCTTCAGCCTGATCACTTAAGTCATAGCCACCAAAACCATCACATGACACCAAGGCTGTAGAATTAGATGTTTCCACAGGCACAGTTCTCCTTGATCCTTCCTTGTTCCTGTTGTCTTGGTTCCTTAGAGCTCTGCACTCTCTAGCAAAATGTCCCTTCATGTGGCAGTTGTAGCACTCCACCTTGGACTTATCAAACCCAATATTCTCATTGCTATTGACAGTGAGCTTCCTTCCAGTATTTTGCAAGAACCTTCTTGCCCTCATAGTCAACATAGCCATCTGCCATCTCAAATCCATCTCTTCAATATCATCTGGATGAATTTGTTGCAAGTCCTCTTGTAAAAGCTGAGGACTGTTTGGTTGACCAGCCAGGAATGCATAAATAACAACATCACTCAAGTTATCAACAGTTGCAGAATTAGCAGCATTAACTTGAGTACTAGCAGTAGACACTCTGTGAGCAGTATTAACTACTCCATCAGTACTGCTAGGGTTATTGTTTGAGGAAGACACAAAAGCCATGTTTTGTGTGTTTGTACTGGAGCTAGACATCCCTTTGACCTTTGGTTCATATACCTTGACATTGTCGTAGAGATCATCCATGCTCATTGTACCAGATCATCCTTATTCCTCCACACAACAGCATGTGTTTTCCATTCTAATGACAAACTCCTCAATAGCTTTTGATTAATATCTTCTTGGTAAAGGTGTTCACCTAAAAGCTCCAATTGACTCACAAGCATTTGAATCCTGTCAAAGGTTTGATCAAGCATCTCTGAGCTTGGAGCAGAGAAGTTTTCATACTATTGCTTTAAGAGATTCTTCTTTGTCTTCTTAGTAGCATCATTCCCTCCGAATCTCTTCTATATAGCTTCTAGCAACGACTTTAATCTTTAATAGAGTTAAACCTTAACTGATGTTCACTAGGGATGACCATCATTAAGGTACTTCTGGATTTCATCTCAAGTCATCTCTGAGCCTTGTCTTCAGCAGATGTAATAGGCACCAATGTTGTAACACCTTCAGCAGATGTTGTTGTTTTTGGTAAGGTGCTAACATTCTCTATGACTTTCCAGAGTGCATAGTCGATCATCTGGATATACTGTTCATTTCTCATTCTCCATATCTCAAACTCATTAGGTTTGAGCATAAGAACCATAGATGCAGCCACCATGTATGCAGAATCTTGATCCATGTCTTCTAGCAAATTCATGTGGGCAAAAACAGATTCTTCTTGATCACAGCTTCTAGATCATAAGCTCTAATACCACTTGTTGATCCCAGTTGAACACTTGATCGAATTCTGTTAGATTGTAAAGGTTTAGCTATGCTAGATAAATCTAACACAACTAGAATAGAAACTATCTTGAGTTTATCAAATACTATGCGAAATCTAGAACTTGATATTAAGAAGAACTTAACAGTAAAAACAAGAACAAAACTTAACAAACAAACAAAGCTTCAATATTATTGATGATAATACGAATACTCAACAATATTATGGTTATACAACCTTGAAGCTATAAACTCTATAAAGAATCACGTATCTAACCCAATGCCCTAGGACCTCCTTCAAGATAAATCTTTTTAAATCTTTTCTATAATTATCTAACCGACTATACAAGTATATATCATAAACATTCTTAACTAAAATGTCTAACAATTGTAATCTTGGCACAAGCAGCATTAACTCTTTCAGCAGTTGTAAATTTGTACGGGCAACACTAACTTTGCACTAGCAGCACTAAATACTTAGTGTATTTTCCTTGAAGTTCTTCAGCAGTTTTAGCTTTCCAAGAGCAGTCTTAAGTTACACTAGCAGTCTTAACTTTTGTATTGGCAGCAGTAAACACTTAACATATTTTCATTTAAGTCCCAAGAGCAGTTGTAATTCCTTAGAGCAGTAGTAATACCAAGGGTGAGCAGCAACAACATCAAGAAGCTTTATTCACAACAATACCCTATATTAATACAAAAGATAAATAGAGGTCCTTTCACTAATGATTTACACTTTTCGTGTTCCAACAGCTTTCGAGCATCCGGATATGGTAATTGCTTAGTGAGAATGTCAAATGCATGAATAAGGTAGTGACCATCCGAGTTTTAGACTAATCGAATAACGCGCCAGCGATCTAAGGTTCCACCTTAGTGACCATCCATTGTTCGAGGAATCGAGGACTTGTTCCAGCGATCTACTAAGTTTGTGTAGGAGATGTTTAAACGAAGCTAGGTTTAACCCTTAAGCCTTGTCATGTTTAACCCAATTTGCCACTTTAGACTTGTCACTCCTTAGCTTTAGTGGTGGAGATGTGTATCCTTGCGAAGCTTATGATAGAATATTCGTCATGACCGAGCAATTTAGCCAATTACTTAAATGTTACCACATAGATTAGTTGAGTGATTTGAGTGATTTCATTTTCCTACTTCGTGAGGTGTTTGGTTGTGTAATTGTGATCAAACGAATAAAATTGCTTAAACTAAAAAAAATTCTAGACTATGTTTATGTTACATTTTCATAAGTTTCATCTAAGGTTTACTTGAGGACAAGTAAAGTTCAAGTAGGGGGATATTTGATGACATCAAATAACAACATTTTATTGGCATCATTTATCCTATGTTTATCGCTTGATTTATATTATTTTATATGAGAATTGATACTTAATCGCTTACTTTTGTAAATCTCAATTATAAACAAGTATTTGGTGAAAGTTATCTATTTTGGACGTAAATTGGAGCAAAAAGGATCAAGATGGAAAAGTCTACTGAATTGAAGGAAGATACGCCGTATCATTCTAGACATATACGCCGTACATTAAGACTTAGACGATTATGAAGACCATTGCCTGACTTTGAAGCATACGCCGCATGCATTTATCCCATGCGCCGTAAATGAAACCTTGGTCAACAAAAGAAGATCTGATTCATCCTACTCCAGATACGCTACATAACAATCCAGAGATGCGGCGTATCAATCTCAAGAGTTCACCAGAGAATCCAAGATATTGAAGAAACATGCACCGCATGAAGATTGAAGGTACGCCGTATCATATGGTGGTGTACGAATATTCCAGAATATAATAATCTTGGACCCCACACCAAGTTACCTAGATACGACATATCAACTTACTAGATACGCCGTATCGATTCTGTTTCCAGAATGTATAAATAACCCATTCGTCTGGCAAATTTGACACAATTGACAACACATAACCTACAGAAGGGCAACGACCAGATCTCACAAGACACAACCAGAAGGAATAATTCAGAGCAATAAGAAGGCCCTGCTAGTACTTTAATTTATAGAAAGATTCGTTTAATTTGTATTAGTACTCTTTTAATCATTGAGTTAGTGTCTTTTTCACTATTTGATCGGACCTAATTGTTTCCAGCTTTTAAAAGTATATTTGATTTTTATTGGTCGCTTATGCGTACGTTTTGATTACATATACAAGTTTATCGTGCCTTGTCGACCTTAGGCTCGCACAATTACTTCATTAACATCGTTTGCATAGTTAATGTAAGCCTGTAAAAGGGATAAATAATATATAAACTTAGTAACCATTAAGGTGGACTTTATGTGGAGATCTGATTAATCGTGACAGGATTAGTCCGGCAAGAAAACTTAATGCCCCAAATCTAGATGTTTAGACTCAATCTAGACATTGGAATGATATACGCATACACGTAAGCAACCACTGAGAGAGAATAGATTTTAGTACTCATCTTACATAACTAAGCAATAAACGGGTGACAAATCTTCCTTACTATCGGCCAGGCCTCTTATCTGTATCTATTTTCTATTTGTGTAAATATGTGTCTATCGCCTTATTAGTTTAATTTACTATTTTATTTAATCTACTCATCGTTCCAATCTCTCAGGCTGAGAACCCCCCTTGTGTTAGATTAGGTTTAATTAGAACTAACTTTCGAATTAAAATATTGATAGATACATAGGTGTTAACGTTCCACTCTTAGTGATCGACACTCTACTTACCAACTAGGCTACATTGATCGGGTACACTGCCCGTTAGTGTTTGTTATAGGTTAAGTCGGCTAAATATAAATGTAAAACTTGATAATATAATCTATACCTACAATGAAAGCACATCACACATAAAGGAGAGATGTTCATACAAAGCATAAGTATTGTTGTCAGTACAAGATATATAATGTAAAGGATCATGTTCAGTTACAAATAGCAGCTAAAAAAAGACCACATGCGGTCGCGGCACTAACAACCTAGCTTGCAGGGTCATGTTCCGGAGTGGTCTCAATTTCTTGCTTCTCAAACTCAACTGAAGGAAAGAAGAAGCAGCACCTCCGTCATTCCCTTGATCGCCGGTATCCGCTACCTCATAGTCATCTGTCGAGAGGGGTCTGGCGAACGTAGTAGGAGCAAAGGTTGTTGATAAAGCAGTAGTGGTCGCGACGACGGCTGGCTCACTATCCGAAATGGCCGACGTACCTGTCAAAATCCCAACGGATAAGAGCTCAAACAAAGGAGTAAAAACATCGGCAAGTAAACACCGATGTGCAGCAATGTTCTCGTTAATCTTCTCGACCCTCTGATGAGAAAGATAAGGAGGTTTCACCAACTACCGCATTATCCTCAGCATTATGAATGGGAACAAGAAGCTGCTCCGGGTCAGGGTGCAAGTCAGCCATGCCAGGAACATCCGCAAGGGGACCTTCAAGATGGAGAAGATTCATGAGATCTCTGATACAGGCTTCCTTGTGACCTTTCCGAATAGACAGCAGAGGAAACTCTAGATCACGAAACGTTTGCAACGCAAAACTGTAATCTGCTTCCGCGGTAGGATTATAAGCGACAACATATGTAAGGCTCCTACCGAACTTCCCATGATCAATACTAGCCGCTAGTCCAACCTGCATTCCCTTCTCAATGGCACGGCTGAAAGCTGCCCCCAAAGCCACAAGATATTCTGGCGAATTTAAGCATTTGGTAATGGCAAGATTCATACCATGCGTCAACAACCACCGTCGACCAGATATAACAATGAGAAGATGCGGATAGAATGTCTCATCTAGATGCAAGGCCATCTTCGTAAGATCAGTGTCCAACTTAGCCACTTTGCCAACAACATCTTTCATCTGAGCATCCTAAATCTTCTCAAACTGGTCCCACAAATTCTCAAAGCCTGAGAGTTGGACACGGAGCTCAGAACATATAGCCTCCAATGTGCGCACCTGCGGCAAGGAAAGATATACAACAGATGAGTATACATAAAAAAAAAATAAAAATAAAAAAATAATAAAAAAAAATAAAAAAAAATAGAGAAAGAATGTGCAAAATTCAAAGATGCATACCTGACCCACAAGACTGTCATTCTGAGACTTGGCAGTACTGACCGCGACATTCAAAACTGCAAGCTCGTGCTCCTTGCCCTCCGCGGAAGATTGAAGTTCCGCCACCTTTGCATTGAGAGAGTCTTGTTCTCTCTCAAGCATGGAGCTCTTCTCTCTCAAAGAACTCACCTCAGCAGCACGAGAACTCTCGGAAGATTCAAGAGTAGAAACTTGGCTTTCGCCTCCGCGGCTTCAGCCTCCACCAATGCCAGTTTAGCCTTTAGCCTTGCAATATCCCCGTCCCTCTCCTTCAACAAACCAGCTTGCTGGTCACACTGAGCGGATAATCTCATCTTTTCCTGGATATTATACTCAGCCCGCATCCTTACCTCGGCACTTAAAACTACCTGGCGGGCCACCCAAACATTAAATTCAAAAAAAAGTTGATCATTCTCCATATCTCGGACCGAAGCAAAAAATTGAGGAGGAGAAAAGTCAGCAATCATCTCGCGACACTATAGAGGATAATCAAGACGGGAGCCATGAGTTACACTCCACCTCGGAACATAAGTTTTCTTCAAAAGGCTGGAATCCACATCAGCAGCGGCACAGATGCCACCAGTCAAATACTCACTACCGGAAAGGTCTGAAAAACCACCGGCATTAAGCTTGGTACCACTGGTGGATAGAGAAGCATCATGGAACGGAGAAGGTTCAGCAATTTTTTCTTTCTCTTTTCTCTTTGAAGCTGAATCAAAGGCAACGGAAGCAGTGGTAGTGGTGGCCACTGTCATCACCGGAATAAGAGGCCTGGTAAAAGATTCAACTTCATCATCATGAGTACTAGAATGATGCGAAGAATATAGGGAGATAACAAACCTTCCAGAAGGATCAACAGATCAGAGTTGAGCCCCAACAATAGAGTCAGATTGAGCGTCTGTTTCAGACTCCGGTGTGATTGACACAGAGGAAGCAATAAGAGGCAGGGTAGGCAAAGCTTTAACCCCAACTTCCGCATTCAGCACACTCCCTCTCAGCAACCTCTAGATAAAGACCTATATTTCCACCAACGGTAGGCCTGCTAGAATCTCTGTGATCATCCCTTAACTTCTTCAGGGGATGGTTAGGCTTACCAGCACCATCTCCTTTCCTTTTCCTCTGCTTAGGCTTCACGACAGTAGCATCTTCGGCCGCAGTGGCCACAGTCTCAAGAACTGGCTGGATCTCCAAGTCATTTCCACCACCAGCAGCGGAACCACCCGGTCCCGTACAACCACCACCAGTAGCAGTATCATCCTGATTGGCACCACCACCTTCATCACCAAACTCTCTGTCAATACCAGCCTCCAGCTCACCCTCCGAGCGGGCAGGTGCAATGGGAAGGAGCGAAACCGTCCATCGTATAGTGGAATACAACAGTTTTGGCTCTCCCTCCACACGCTCCCTTTCCACAAGCTTCACTTTGGTAGGATCTTCAACATGAATGAAAGCGGACAAATCCATCTCTGCATAACCAAAAGAAACAGTTAGAAGAAAAATCAGAAACTATAAGATAAATGACATATAAATAACAACAAGTACCCACCCTCTCTGTTGCCGTTGAGAAATACGGGATAAGTTTCCTCATCCAAGGTATAGTGACGGCTTAATCCAACCCAAAAAAGGAAGGATTCCGGAAACTTCCAGAACGGAGCAGGATGGACAATAAGGGTGGCAAAATCATCGGCTTTAAACTCGCCAGCCTTGGGAATGGGGTCCTTAGTAACACTCTTATCAGAATGCCACGGAAAAATAGTAGTACAACCCAGAAGAAATGGTCGTTTCAGCTCTTGATAGAATAATGAGGCTTCGTATAACAAACACCAGCATTATCAGAACGTTTTCTAAAAGACAACCATCCCTTATTTTTTGACTTCACGTCAAAAAACCGGAACAACCCGACCGTAGGCACTATGTTACGAACGCGACACAAAATTTCAAAATGAGAAACCTTGGCCGCTACTATAACGGAAAGCTGGGATATATTGATACGATAGTATCTTAAAATATCAAGAAAAAAGAGAGACAATGGCAACCGGAAATTGGCATACTCAAAAAATCTAGTATAAACACCAATTTTCCCGGAAGGCTTCTCATGTATGGTTTGGTTTTGATTAGGTAATAACGGATGAACTTCTGGAGGGATATAAAATTTACTATAGAATTCGGTAAGTGCTTTATGAGAAAGAAGAGATTTAACATCGATAATAGTCCCCATGACGGAAGAAAAGTACTGAAATCAAACCTGACAATTCAAAAATCTCTCGAAGAAAGGCGCGACACAGGAAGAGCAGTTAAAGCTTGGAGAAATTTCAACAATGGCGAAAATAGTGAACGACAAGAAGTTGAATTGTAAAAACCAAAATCAGGTATTTATACCCACGGTATATTTAATTCAAGTTAATCCCAGATGACGGCACGTGTCAAATGACGTTTGAGTCGACGGTTAGGATTAAAAGTAGAAGATAAGGATGACAGTAAGGTAAAGGGGCCACTCGGATAAATCAGTCAGAAGACGAAAGGCCAAGAGATGTTCACATCTCAAATACTTCACCTACCAAGTACAAAAAAACGTCGCGGAAAAGTAACAAACTGCGGAAGAAGTGGAACTGCCACGAAACCTTAGTCTAGTAACATTCACCGCACACTACCAACAAGGACGCACACAATGAACGAACTATACTGGGGGACCTCATGACGTGTAATACGAATAGCAGGCCTATTTGGCCAGGACCGTACTATACACATTTGGGCCCCGGCCCAACAAAGCAAACAAGCAAACATACCAGGCCACCATCAAGCCAATGACAAATGAGTTGCGGTCCGGATACACAACGACGTACGCAGATCATCTAAAGGATACTTCCGCAGTACTCAAGCGGATCAGCTAATGGTCATGGAAGATGATCTATGTCCGCAATCCCGATTATGGCGGAACCTTGCCCAACAAGGGTCCCACTCTGGCCACTAACAATAATAAGTGAAATACTAGGAAACCCTAGTATTGGACTCACCTATAAAAGGAGATCCTCACACATTTACGAGGTATGACTTTCTCACACATATCAACACAAACACTTTAAATATTCTCTTACAACATGGTTACTTACTCTCACGCCGGAGCTTAATCTTGGAGTCCGTCCCCATGTAAGGCTAATGGTTTACTTTCATCTGTACAGGGAATCGCTTCATTACATGGTTTAGTGCAAGCATAATCCATCAACGGCCCGTTAGAACAGCCCAATACGCAATTCTAAGCCAATCCAATACCCATCACATATTTTGCGCTAACAACTGTGGATCACATAAGTAATTCCACTCATGAATGTTCTAGCAAAATTATTAAGATCTGCAAAGGACTCTAAAGATTTACATTTTGCGATCTCATTGATGAACAACAAATATATGTTTTGGAATGTGTCCTAAGAGATTTTATAATTTGAATCTCATTTGGCTCTAGACTCAATTTGTGCGTTTTGATTTAGTGAGTGGAGGCTAGAGCAGAATGCCACCTTTTCAATATCAACACATCTCAGAGTGAGAGGTTAATAGATTACATGTTTATCTCCATGAGAAATAAAACAAGTATCTTTTAAGAGAAACTTGAGTGGCTAGGAATGGGTTGTGCATTGCATCACTGCGTCCATGATGTTGGTCTTCAATATCTTAATTATCTTTGTGATTAGAGATAGATTATGTATTGACCCAGTTTCTGTCCTATGTTTATGGAGGGCTATTTCTTTTCACCCTTTTATTAACTTTTCTTTTTAATTCTTCAACCCCTTTTTTCCCTTTTTCTCAATTACTCTTTTTTTCATACCTAAGGACTTCTACACTAACTAGTGGATTATCCATTGATAGATCCTTCCGACTCTCGCTGGATCATGGGATAAAACCTAAACTTAACCTCCTTATATCTTCATAAACATAAGAATTGGTTTTGTCGGTTTGTTGAAAACATCTAAGCCATTAAATCGATTTGAAAATCAATGAATGTGTTTGTGAAAACCTTGTTTAATCACACATCAAAAGTTTTTGTTTGGAAGAACTACTCCCCCTACACACGTGCTTTTGATGATTTTGGGAACAGTTGCTTCACGGTTTACGTTAGGCTCTTGTACCACTTGTTAAGTTTTTGCACATGGTGGTTTGAGTAAAAACACCTTTAAAATTAGTGAATTATTCTAATAAGACTAGACTTTGCGAGACACGTTTACATCGCTAGATATAGAGATACATCATTAGCTTTTTGGTGATGACTAGCTCTAATAATTAACATGAAATTATTACCTGTCATGGTGCAAGTCTACTCGAGATAATCACTTTTGAGTCGAGCTAAATGTTTTTAAGATTCACAATATATCACAAATTCATATGATCACATTTTAATCACGTTTTTCTCCCCCTAAAAAATAGCATATCATGATATTTTTTAATATCAATGATGTTTTTGAAAAGCATTTGGAGAGGTTAATGGATTCTTTTAGCAGAAAAATTAGTTTAGAAGTTTATACTCTCTCGTTATAAAAGCATTTTGATTGAAGTGACGTTCAAAAATTGTAAGTCCTTGAGTGAGTTAACTTTAAGGACATAAAACATTTTGTTTGCACGTAGGGTCTAATAAAGTTCTTTTGGGCAAACTTTTGTTGAAAACAGGTGCTAAAATTGTATTTTTGTGTTGAAATCTTTTCATTTGTAAAAAAAATGAGTTTTCCAATAAAAAAGAGTTTCAGTTTTGAAAAGCTTGAGTTTTCAACACAAAAAGAAAAATCTTTTCATTTTGAAATCTTTTCTTTTGGATATACACAAATCATTTTAGAACATGAGTTTTGGTTCTAAAATCTTTTTTGTTTGTATATACTCGAACATTTTTGTAAAATATTTTATATTGAAGTACGAGTTCTAAGCTGATATACTTAGAAGTCATCTGAGTTTTGAAAAATTTAAAAGATTTTGACAATCTTAAAAATTTGAGTAAATTTTTCAAAAAACAATCTTTTTAGCAAACATTGCACTAAGTGAGTACAAAATTCGCTTTTTTGAAGTACGAGTTATAGTCTGTCATTTAACTGCAAGTCATTTTGTGGTTCGGGTTGTAAGCTGAAATACTCACAAGCCAGTAAGTTGAAGCTCGAGTTATGAACTGATTTGTTCATAAGTCATTTTGAAGAAAAATTTTAGACACGAAATGTTTTGAAATCATTTTGATAAACTCTTGTTCAATCATATTTATATTTCCGTATCACTTTGTTGATATTTCTAGAAACATAAATACTATCGATTATACAAGAGACATGTCGGTAGAAGATTATTTTTTATTTATTTATTTATTTTTTTGATTTTTTGATGTTTTTGTATTTTTGAAGTTTTATATTGTTTTTGGATTTTTCAAAATTTTATAATTTTGTATTTTGATTTTATGGGTTTTTCAAATTTTATATTTTGTTTTTTCATAAATATTTACGGATAAGCGAGGTCAAAATTCTGATAATCTTAAGATGATTAGGGAAGACTCTCTAACTTTCCTTGAGTTAGGCTTCGCATTCCAATTCGATGTACTAAATACTTAAACCGTTCTTTTGGATCGGTTTTTGCAAATAGATCGGCGAGATGGTATTCAGTCCTCAAAAAATATAATTCTACAGTACCTTGTTCCATATGCTCTTTGATGAAATGGTAACGAACTGTAATGTGTTTTGTACATGAATGTAGTACAGAGTTGCATGAGAAGGCAATGGCGCTCTTCGAGTCACAATACAAAGGTATTTTGTTGAAGTGAAAGCCATAGTCTGTCAGTTGTGTGCGCATCCAAAGTACTTGTGCACAGCATGCTGATAGAGATACATACTCAACATCTGCAGTGGAAAGTGTGTCACAGTCTTGTTTCTTTGAAGACCAGCTTACTAGTTTTTCTCCCAAAAATTATGCTCCTCCAGACGTACTTTTTGCTGTGTCTCTACAACCTGCATGGTCAGCATCTGAAAAAGCCATTAGATCGAATCCAGATCCCTTCAGATACCAAATACCCATGTGAACGGATACGGAGGTATCAAAAGATTATTTTTACCTCTTTGAGGTGATTCTCTGTAGGCTTAGCCTGAAATCGCACTAATAAACATACAACAAAATGAATATATGGTCGACTGGCTGTTAGATACATGAGAGAACCAATCATGCTCCGATATAATTTCCGATCAACTAGTTTCCCGTGTGAATCAGAATCCAGTTTCGTGGTAGTAGCTATTAGGGTACTAAAAGGATCACATTTGTCCATTCCATGTTTCTTAAGAATTTCTAAGGTATATTTATGTTGATTCAGAAAGATACCAGTTGGGGTTTGATTAATTTGAAGTCCAAGAAAATATTTTAGTTCCCCCATCATTGACATCTCAAATACGCTCTTCATGAGATTTGAAAATTCATTTGAAAGTTTTGGATTTGTGGAGCCAAAAATGATGTCATCCATGTAAATCTGAACGATCAAGATTTTATTTTGGTATTTCGTGTAAAAAGAGTTGAATCAACAATACCTTTTGTGAAATTGTTCTGAAGTAAGAATGAAGATAGTTCATTATACCATGCCCGTGGAGCCTGTTTTAGACCGTAGATGGCCTTCTTTAGCTTGTATACATGGTTTGGATGTTCCATAACAACAAAGCCTTCGGGTTAACTCACGTAAACTTCTTCTTTGATAGTGTCGTTCAAGAATGTTGTCTTGATATCCATTTGATAAATCGTGATGTTCTTGTGAGTTGCGTAGGCTAGAAAAATCCGAACCGCTTCTAGTCTTGCCACTGTCGCGTATGATTCTTTGAAATATATCCCTTCTTTTTGAGAATAACCTTTAGCCATTAGACGAGCATTGTTACGAATTACAGTCATTTCTTCATCGCTTTTGTTCTTCCATAACCAGTTGAGATTGATAACCGGTTTGTTGATCGGTCGTTCAACTTTTTCCCTAGAGTCATGTATTTCATATTGTAGAAGTTCTTCCGGCATCGCTTCAATCCAGCTTCCATTCGCCATTGCTTCACAAATGTTCTTTGGTTCCTCTTCCGTACATATAGCAAGTGCGAAGATAAAAAGTTTTGAATCTGTTGCTAGTTTTCTTCTCGTCATTACAGGCTATTGTGGATCACTGAGCACTTGGTGGATTGGATAGTCTCTTGTCCATTTATGTTCTGAAGGATTCCGTTGAATTACCATATGTAACATCCGGTAATTTTCCAAACTCTTTTCACTAGCAAAATATTAATTTTTGCATCACCTTATTATTTGAACTTTATCCTGAACTTATTTGAACTAGAGAAATGCGAGATATCTTGAGAAACGTGAACTTTATCCCTTTATTATTTCAGCACAACCTAGAAAGCACGAAACGAATCGAATTTGCCAAATAAATTAACGTTGAGAAAGTTACGCGAATTTATACTCGTTTTTATTGGAAATATCATTTCGAGAACAATGGCGCAAGTTTCATAATTTTTCGAGTCGTTTGATACGTTAAATGGGTCCCACAGTGAATATTTTAAAAGTATTATACATTGGCAAGATAACCCCCTCCACTCCTTTCTTTCACTTCCACCCTTCTACTTTTGATTGTCCACTTTTGCACCCTCCCTAATTAATAAAACCACTCACTCTCTCTCTCCTCACTTGTAATAACACATACACAAACACTATTCCTCTCTCTCTTTAAAACCCACATTGGAAACCATCTCCGACTGGCAACCACCGCCGGCCGCCACCTCCGCCGTCACCGAAAATTTTTCCTGCAAACTCTGAAACTTTCACCAAACGTAGATCGGCCCCTCTTATTCAATTATGGAAAGTTTGAGCCCTCGTAGAGCTCGTTTGACACACGAAAACCACCATCGCCGCTCCACTGCCTCACCACCACCTCTTTTATACTCGGTAACACCCCATGCGTCTTCCCCTTTTCCCATTTTTATTTTTATCCGAAACCCTAATTCATAAAACTTTTATAAAATCAATTTTATAACAAAGCTTTTAATAAAACCTGTTTATCTTGGTTAAAAACGTGTGGATCCATGTTTTTGACCATGACTCGGTCTGAGTTGGTGACTCACTGAGTCAACTAGCGTTGACTCGGGCAAGTTGGGTACTTTTATTGTTTTTCTTTTATTTCTAACCATTTTCTTGTTGTTTTTGAAGCTTGGTTTGGATTTTGGTATTGTTTTGCGCTTGTTGGGTCTCGGCAGTGAGCGTAACCCATGGTGGGTCTGAGCCGTGACTCGTGGTGAGTCACAGCGAGGCGTGATGTAGGGTTAGGATTAGGATAGAGTTGGTTTTGGAGTTGTTTGTTTAGAATGGTTATGTTTTTTGGTTCGGCCGAGAGTAACAACCTACACCGGGTTTAGCCATGACTCGTGGTGAGTCACGGCGTGGATTTGGGATTCATTTTGTGGTTTGGGACTTGTTTGGTTTGGGGTTTAGTTTTGGTTGAGTTGTGATAAGCCGAGAACCACCTAGGTTCGACTCGTGTCAAACCGTGACTCACAGGGAGTCACGGCAAGAGTCGAGTTTATTTGGTTTAGTCTCGAGTCAACCTTATAATAGTTTTATCTTTTTATTATTTTTTTTTGTTTCCGTTTATTTATTTGTTATTGAAAGGTGTTTCTGGATAATAATTTGAACAATATGGGATATGATTTGGACATTGAACTTGGACATTTGTTATAATACCATTGCTTGGACAAGGATTGGACGGTATTGGATTTATGGTATTAGCCGATGGACCTTATGGACGATTTTGGTAATTGAGACGAAAGAGTTTGTTAGACTCATAAGAGCTTAACATATTTGGACCTGAACATACACAAAATGGTCGATAAACTTCACAATTAATATATACGCGAATGATAGTGTCCAATTATATATATATATATTACTTGTAAAACATGACAATAAAACTTATTTTCAAGAGTCGTAACGATATGGAAATGCTTTATAAACGGACGCATCATGCCCAAATTTCGATAAAATCTTTTATATCTTAATCGTTTATGATTACTCAATATCCTAAAAACCTTTTCGAAACTTATACGCTTTCTTCCTAAATCATGATGTTTTATCAACTATTTGGGAAATGGGTAAAACACCGAAACAACCTATTGATGTTTTCTTTTTTGTCTTTATTGTTTTATTCTTCTTCTTAATCTTAGTTCTCCACTCTTTTCTTCGTATCCATTGTGTTTGCCGACTTTTATTATTTTAACTTCTCGTATCCACACGAGTCTTAAACGTTATCTCTCTCAAACGCCATTGAAACAAAACCTTTTCATTTCAAATAAGAGTATTACTTTATAAATCACTTTGACGTTTATTGCTGAGACATATTATTCACATATAAGGTTGTGTTGAGTTCATTTATTGTGCTGTACCATCTGATCATATTGTGTAATCTTATTTTATCTACTACTAAGGTGTGATTCGTAGCCCCACTTTTACTTTTAAAATGTTTATAAACCCATGGGGGAGATACATGCTATTTACTTATTTTTATGAGCATAATTGTTTATTGGTATTCTATGCCTGACTAAAATGAGAATGCCAAGTACCGTCCTTGCCAAAAGCAAGTCCCTCGATCATGAACCATTAATCACTTGCGAGTGAGCGAGATTATAGTTTATAGGCCTATAGGAATTGACCTTCCCGCCATGTGGACTAAGGTCGGTCCACATGTGATGTACTATATTCGAGTTTTACTAGGTATCTGGCAAAGTACCTAGCTTTGGGGGCAACTATTATATAATGAAATTCCGCGGTTACTGTCGACTTACACCAAGGTTATTGGTGCGAGTTAACGCTTTGTGTGTCATGAGCTTTGCAAAGTTATTTGATGCTTACCCGATATTTGTATTTGTTACATATATCTTCAAGACTTAAAATCTTGTGCTCAACTGTTTATTTATTAAACCTATAGATTACACTTAACCTTTGTGTTGACTTTTTAGCATGTTTTATCTCAGGTAATTGATGCAGATTTGTGGGCACCGGGAGTGGCTGAAGACTTTTGATGGCTATCTTGGGGTTTATTATCTATATCTACTATCTCATCATTCGAAAAACCTTTTAAACTATTTTTTATTTCCGCTGCAACTCATGTTTGAGAGTCTTTTAGACTCTAAATGCTTAATTTTGTATTCGAATGATATGTTTTGTTAAAATGTCTCGTTATGAGATCATTTTCTATGGATGTGACTGTCTTACCCCTCACATAGCACCCCAAGCTCTGTTCCGCTGCCATATTCCGAGTTGGGGGTCTTACAGAATGGTATCAGAGCCACTGTTTATGGAGAACGAGGTCATACTCGACTATAAACATTTTTGTGTGTGTCAAAACATTTTCGAAATCGATAGCCATCAGCCCTCCGTGCCACTTCGCTCTTTAATTGCTTTACTTAAACTTTTATGTGTGCATGCTTTTGCACTATTATATGCTTGGATTTTCCGCTGCTATCTCACTTCATATAAAACTATTTTATAAAAATTTGGCTAGAATTTTTATACTTTTCCCGATACTCCTTGTAGAGAATTATGCCTACACCAGTCCCTACCAGTCAGTTATCAGATGCACCCGTTGATCACCCACTTGCACCACCGAGTTCAGAGGAGGACCCACACCCTATTGATGTACCTCACCCAAAGGATGATGAGATGGATGATGATGAGGAGATGGATGATGATGCTGATGATGATGAGAAGCCATTAGAGGAGGAGCAGGAGGCTCTCCCCATGCCACCTTCACTAGCAGTGTTGGACATTACTTATGAGTCTGATACTTCAGATGCATTAGGTCACGCTCTAGCTATAGAGGTGATGTCTACGTTTAAGATCGGCGAGTCTTCGACTACACAGCGAGTTGCCCCTGCCGAGCTCAGAGCCGAGCTGAGTCGTTTGAGGCCGGACATCTCTTGGTGCCAAGGCCGTTATATGTCGATGTCTAGGCAATTGTGTGTGTGATAGTCTGATGTTTTAGAGTTGAAGAAGGAGATTAAGGGAGATAGGAGAGCTATAGGTGATTTGTACGTAGAGTTGTATGAGCAGGCTGCGAGGTTGAGTTCTACAGAGAAGGCAGATACAGAGATTCGGGGGCGTTTAGCGTCATTAGAGCAGAGGATGACAGAGGTCGAGAAGATTGTGGAGAAGTTGGATCTTGGAGCAGTGTTCACTGATATCGATAGTCGTCACTACCAGCGTAGTATTCAGTAGTTGAGGGATGAGATCCATGCCATGCAGTGGCAGGCATACTATGATAGGATGGCGCGTTTCCGTTTTGATGACAGTATTGATGTTTTGGGTAGGTATGAGGGAGATCGTCAGTGAGAGTGTAGAGATCATCTTATTTATGATAGTTTAGTATCATGATAGTAGTTTACCTTTGTACGTACTAAACTGAATAGTTTCAATTAGTAATTTTATCAGAAACTTGTAATCATTTCATATCTTGTAAGACTTATGGAAGTATTAAATCTATGATGTATTTTGGTGATGTACTATTATTGATGTTGAATGTGTGCTATATTATGATGATATCATGGTGTTGTTTATCTTGTGATGTGATTCTGTTACGTTAATCAAATACTTACAGTGTTGTACATTTGTAATGATGGATAGAATTATGCCACCTATGAAGATGACCCCAGCTGCGATCCAGAAGTTGATTGATGATGGCATTGCCGCGGCGCTTGCTGGGTAAGCAGGTGTTGGCAACCCGAATGTTGGGCAAGCAGGATTGCAAGCTGTCAATGAGAACCATTTCTCTCCTTATAAGGAGTTCATGAATTGTAAGCCTACTACTTTTAAAGGAACTGAAGGAGCTGTCGGTTTAACTCAGTGGTTTGAGAAAATGGAGTCGGTGTTTCTAAGGAGTAACTGTTCTGAGGATTGCAAGGTGAAGTATGCGGCAGGTACCTTGGTGGAGCATGCATTGTCTTGGTGGAACGCTTATGCTCAAGATATGAGGATAGGGAATGCTTATAATACTTCATGGGAAGAGTTTAAGAAGGAGATGGTCAAGAAGTATTGCTCTCGTAGTGATATGAGAAAGTTGGATACCGAGTTCTACAATTTGGCTGTGAAGGGTGTTGATCTTACTACTTATGTGCGATGATTTCAAGAATTGAAGGTTTTCTGTGCTCACATGGTGCCCGATAATGAGAAATTACTAGAGAAGTTCGTTGGTGGTTTACCTTCCAGTATTGAAGGGCACGCGACATCTTACAACTCTCAGACTCTGGATGATTCTATTCACATATCTGAACGACTTATGGATCAAGTGGTTAAGCATGGCACTGTTCAGAAGGGTAACAACTATGACAGCAAATGAAAGTTTGAGGAAAATAGGAGAAACAACAACTACAACAACTTCAACAACCGCAACAACAACAGTCACCCTCACCATAACCATCACCACAACAACAAAAACAACAAGTACCGTAACAACAATCATCACCACTAGCAGAACAGAAGACAATAGACTGTCAAGGCTTATGTGGCTGCACCAACACAAGTTGGAGGGTATGCTAGGCCGCATTCATTTTGTGATAAGTGTAATCAGCTTCACACTGGACCATGCACAGCTAAGTGTCAGAAATGTCATAAGGTTGGACATGTTTCTAAGCATTGTAAGGGTAGAGCTGTGGCTACTGGGAGTAACACACAGCCAGTGGTAACTTGTTTTGGATGTGGAGAACGTGGACACTACAAGAGTCATTGCCCAAAGAACACTGGTCGAAGAACTGAAGGTGCTCGTGGTAGAGCATATGTAATGGGCAATGGGGAGCAACAGAAGGATCAGAATGTAGTAACCGGTACCTTTCTACTCAACAACCTTCGTGTTAAAGTTTTATTCAATTCTGGTGCCGATATGAGTTTTGTATCTTCTACGATTTCACCACTACTTAACCTCACCCCTACTTCCCTAGACACCAACTATAGTATTGAACTAGCTAATGGCAACTTAGTTAACACTAGCACCGTAATCCGAGACTATACCCTAAACCTTCTAGATCACCCGTTTAGTATCGATCTCATGCCCATCGAGCTCAGAAGCTTCGACGTAGTGGTTGGCATGGATTGGCTATCCAAACATCATGCGAGTATCATTTGTGGTGAGCGAGTGGTTCATATCCCTCTCAATGGTGAAACCTTGGTTGTCTGCGGAGACCGTAGCGGAACCCGTTTGAATATCATATCTTGTATTAAGACCCTGAAGTACATCGAGAAAGGATGTCATGCATTCCTAGCACATGTGTCCAAGAAGGAGTCAAGAGAGAAGCGACTCAAGGATTATCCGATTGTGAGTGACTTTCTTGAAGTATTTCCTAAAGATCTGCCTGGACTTCCACCGGTTCGACATGTGGATTTCTTGGTTGACCTAGTTCCAGGAGCTGCACCCATGGCACGTGCACCGTATCGACTAGCTCCGACGGAGATGAAAGAGTTGTCTAAGTAGTTGCAAGAGTTGTTGGATAAAGGGTTTATTCGACCTAGTTCTTCACCCTGGGGAGCACCGGTGTTATTCGTGAAGAAGAAGGACAGATCATTTAGAATGTGTATTGACTACCGTGAACAGAACAAGCTAACAGTGAAGAATCGGTACCCGTTACCTAGGATCGACGATTTGTTCGACCAGTTACAAGGATCAGGTTACTACTCCAAGATAGATTTACGGTCAGGTTATCATCAACTCAGAGTCCGGGAAGAGGTTATTCCCAATAAAGCGTTTAGGACTCGCTATGGCCACAATGAGTTTCAAGTGATGCCCTTTGGTTTGACAAACGAACCTGCTGTATTCATGGACCTCATGAACCGAGTGTGTAAACCATATTTGGACAAGTTTGTCATAGTTTTCATCGACGACATTTTGATCTACTCCAAGAGTGAAGAAGAACACAAGCAACACTTGATGATAATTCTTAAGTTGCTCAAGGAAGAGCAATTGTATGCAAAGTTCTCTAAGTGTGAATTTTGGATTCGCAAGGTACAATTTCTTGGTCATGTGATTGACAGCGAAGGGTTACATGTGGATCCCGCGAAGATTGAAGCTATTGAGTACTGGCCAACGCCTTCTAACGCCACAGAAATCCATCAATTTCTGGGATTGGCTGGATATTACAGGAGATTCATCGAGGGATTCTCCAAAATATCTAAACCGTTAACTACGTTGTCACAAAAGGATAAGAAGTATGAATGGGGAAAGGATGAAGAAGAAGCATTTCAAACCATGAAACAAAAACTTTGCAATGCACCGATTTTGGCTTTACCAGATGGAGTTGAAGACTTCGTAGTTTATTGTGATGCATCATATCAAGGGTTAGGAGCAGTTTTGATGCAACGAGGGAAAGTCATGGCATATGCTTCCCAACAACTTAAGACTCATGAGGAGAAGTATACCAAGCATGATTTGGAATTAGGAGCAGTGGTTTTTGCACTCAAAATGTGGAGGCACTACTTATATGGGACGAAGGTGGTTGTCTTTACCGATCACAAGAGTCTTCAACATATTTTGGATCAGAAGGAGTTCAATATGAGGCAACGACGATGGTTGGAAACCTTAAGCGACTATGACTGTGAAATTCGATACCACCCGGGAAAAGCGAACGTCGTGGCTGATGCCTTGAGCCGTAAGGAACGGTTGAAGCCGCTGCGAGTTCGAGCTTTGGTTTTGACTATCAATTCAAACCTTCCCGCCCAGATTCTCCATGCTCAAGAAGAAGCCGTGAAACAAGAAGATGTCAAGAGTGAGAATCTTTATGGTATGATACAGAAGAAGTTTGAGAAGCGTTCCGATGGAACTTTGTGTTTTAAGGGAAGAAGTAGGGTACCGCGTTTTGGAGGACTACGAGACTTAATCATGCTCGTGTCTCATAAGTCAAAGTACTCTATACACCCAGGATCCGACAAGATGTATCACGATCTCAAGGAGTTATATTGGTGGCCAAACAAGAAAGCGGACATTGCCGATTATGTTTGCAGGTGTCTTACGTGCGCGAAAGTTAAAGTCGAACATCAGAAACCGTCTGGTCTTCTACAGCAACCTGAGATTCCTGAATGGAAATGGGAACGCATTACTATGGACTTCATCACCAAACTTCCAAGGACTTCAACTGGTTTCGATGCTATTTGGGTTATAGTCGATCGACTAACGAAATCAGCACATTTTCTACCCATCAAAGAGAACTAAAGTATGGACAAGTTGACTAGACTTTATGTGAAGGAAATAGAAACAAGACATCGAGCACCAATATCTATCATCTCTGACCGAGATAGCAGATTCATTTCTAACATTTGGCAATCAGTTCAGGATGCCTTTGGCACGCACCTCGACATGAGTACTGCATACCACCTGTAAACCGATGGCCAAAGTGAAAGGACAATTCAGACTTTAGAGGATATGCTTCGAGCATGTGTAATTGATTTTGGAAATGGGCGGGATACCCATTTGCCTTTGATTGAGTTTTCGTACAACAACAGTTATCATGCAAGCATTAAGGCTACACCGTTTGAAGCATTGTATGGTCAAAAATGCCGATCACCCATCTGTTGGGCTGAAGTAGGAGAAACTCATCTCATTGGGCCGGATATTGTTCGTGAGATGACCGAGAAGATCGTGCAAATTAAGAACCGATTGAAAATTTGAAGAGACCGACAGAAGAGTAACGCAGATGTGAGGCGTAAACCACTAGAGTTTCAAGTTGGAGATAAAGTTATGTTGAAAGTCTCACCATGGAAAGGCTTGATACGGTTTGGTAAACGAGGAAAGCTGAACCCGAGGTACATTGGACCGTTCAAGATTTTGAACAAGGTTGGTCCTGTAGCCTACAGACTGGAACTACCTCCCGAGCTTAGTAGAGTACACCCCACTTTCCACGTGTCAAATTTGAAGAAGTGTTTATCCGATGAGACAGCCGTAATTCCACTCGATGAGATTCAGATTGATGAGCAATTGAACTTTATTGAGGAGCCCATCGAGATTATGGAACGTGAGGTTAAACGACTAAAGAGGAGTCGTATTCCCATTGTGAAAGTCCGCTGAAATTCCAAGATAGGACACGAATTCACTTGGGAACGCGAAGATGAGTTCAACGCAAGTACCCTCACCTTTTTGATAACAGAACTGATAAGTTAAACTGAAATCCGGGACGGATTTCCCAATATGATGTATGTGCTGTAACATCTGATAATTTTCCAAACCCTTTTCACTAGCCAAATATTTATTTTTGCATCACCTTAGTATTTGAACTTTATCCTGAACTTATTTGAACTTGAGAAACGCGAGATATCTTGGGAAACGTGAACGTTATCCCTTTATTATGTTAGCACAACCTAGAAAGCACAAAACGAATCGAATTTGCCAAATAAATTAACTTCGAGAAAGTTATGCGAATTTATACTCGTTTTTACTGGAAAAATCATTTCAAAAACAATGGCGCAAGTTTCATAATTTTTTGAGTCCATTTGATACGTTAAATGGGTCCCGCAGTGAATATTTTAAAAGTATTACAGCTTGGCAAGATAACCTCCTCCGCCACTTTCTTTCACTTCCACCATTCTAGTTTTGATTGTCCACTTTTGCTCCTTCCCTAATTAATAAAACCACTCATTCTCTCTCTCCTCAATCATAATAACACACACACAAACACTATTCCTCTCTCTCTCTAAAACCCTCATCGGAGACCATCTCCGATCGTAAACCACCGCCGGCCGCCACCTCCGCCATCGCCAGAAAATTTTCCGGCGAACTCCGATACTTTCACCAAACGTAGATTGGCCCCTTTTATTCATTTGTGGAAAGTTTGAGCCCTCATGGAGCTCGTTTGACACCCGAAAACCACCACCGCCGCTACCACAGTCACCACCGCCTCACCACCACCTCCTTTCTACTCGGTAATACCCTACGCGCCTTCCCCTTTTCCCGTTTTTTTTTATCCGATACCCTAATTCATAAAACTTTTATAAAATCGATTTTTATAACAAAACTTTAAATAAAATTTTTTATCTTTGTTAAAAATGTGTGGATCCGTGTTTTTGAGCGTGACTCGGCCTTGACTCGGTCCGAGTTGGTCACTCACCGTTGTTAAAAATTTATTGTTTTTCTTTTATTTCTAACCATTTTCTTGTTGTTTTTGAAGCTTGGTTTGGATTTTGGTATTATTTTACGCTCGTTGGGTCTCGGCAGTGGGGGTAACCCATAGTGGGTCCGAGCCATGACTCGTGGTGAGTCACGGAGAGGCGTGGTGTAGGGTTAGGATTAGGATACAGTTGGTTTTGGAGTTGTTTGTTTGGAATGTTTATGTTTTTTGGTTCGGCTGAGAGTAACAACCCACACTGGGTTTAGCCATGACTCGTGGTGAGTCACGGCGTAGATTTGGGATTCATTTTTCGTGGTTTGCGACTTGTTTGGTTTGCTAGGGTTTAGTTTTGTATGAGTTGTGATAAGCCGAGAACCACCTAGGTTCGACTCGTGTCGAACCGTGACTCACGGAGAGTCACGGCAAGAGTCGAGTTTATTTGGTTTAGTCTCGAGTCAACATTGAACTTGGATATTTGATATAATACCATTGCTTGGACAAGGATTGGACGGTATTGGATTTACGGTATTAGCCGATGGACCTTATGCACGATTTTGGTAATTGAGACGGAAGAGTATGTTAGACTCATAAGAGCTTAACATATTTGGACCCGAACATACACAAAATGGTCGATAAACTTGACAACTAATATATACGCGAATGATAGTGTCCAATTATATATATATATATATATATATATATATATATAAACGGACGCATCATGCCCAAATTTCAATAAATCTTTTATAACTTAATCGTTTATGATTACTCAATATCCTATAAACCTTTTCGAAGCTTATACGTTTACTTCCTAAATCATGATGTTTTATCAACTATTTGGGAAATGGGTAAAACACCGAAACAACCTACTGATGTTTTCTTTCTTGTCATTATTATTTTATTCTTCTTCTTAATCTTAGTTCTCCACTATTTTCATTATTCTTTTCTTCGTATCCATTGTGTTTTCCGACTTTTATTATTTTAACTTCGCGTATCCACACGAGTCTTAAACGTTATTTCTCTCAAACACCATTGAAACAAAACCTTTTCATTTCAAATACGAGTATTACTTTATAAATCACTTTGAGGTTAATTGCTAAGACATATTATTCACATATTAGGTTGTGCTAAGGTTCATTTGTTGTGCTGTACCTTCTGATCATATTGTGATATCTTATTTCATGTACTACTAAGGTGTGATTCGTAGCCCCACCTTTACTTTTAAATTGTTTATAAACCCATTGGGGAGATACATGCTATTTACTTATTTTTATGAGCACAATTGTTTATTGGTATGCTATTCCTTACTGAAATGATAATGCTAAGTACCGTCCTTACCAAAAGCAAGTCCCTCGATCATGAACCACTAATCACTTGCGAGTGAGCGAGATTATAGTTTATAGGCCTATAGGAATTGACCTTCCCTCCATGTGGACTAAGGTCGGTCCACATGTGATGTACTATATTCGAGTTTTACTAGGTACACTAGTACAAATTTGGCCTACGGTCACACATGTGGTATTTTGAACGACCACACAATAACTTATTTGTGTGACTAAATGTACCAGAATAAAATAAACAGCCACACTTGATCCAACTTGTGTGACCATTTCGGAATTACATCTGAGGCTATAGCCACACATTTGAATATTTTCGTGACTATACGTATCTGGTAAAAAAAATTGATTTTTTAGTCACTTGTAATTTGGGACGTGTGACGGATACAAATAAGTTTGAAACATTAGTCACACTATATATATATACATATGTGACAAATATATGTCACACAATTGAAAAGTGTCAAAAGTGTGACAAAAATCCATATATGGTCACACGAAGTAATTGTGTGTGTGGCTAAATCATATACTCAAGTTTGTCACACATTATTTAAACGTGACTGCTAGTTTTTGTTGAAAATTTAGGCACATATGAATTTGAAATGTGTGACAACTGAAAAGTAAGTTTGAAGCATTAGTCACGATATGCATTTAAAAGTGACAAATATATGTCACACACTTAAACAGTGTGACCAAATGTGATATATGGTCACACTTTTCCTTTTATAGTTCAAATGTTTTATAAAGTGATTTTACAATATTTCTCAAATTTTGATATCTCCCTTACATATTTTCGCTGCTCCCCCTCAAATTTTGATATCTCCCACACATATTTTCACTACACCCGCCTACTTTTTTCCAAAAATCAAATTTACATTTTAATTGTCCCTCTAGGTCACATATTTTCACTATTCCCGCCCACTGGTATCACTACTCCCCACACTGGCAACACCATTTCATTTCATATCCCCCAAATCATCTTCATTTCATTTCATTTGATTTCATTTCCACACAAACCCTAAAAATCAAAATCAAAATCCACTAAAATCAGAAGAAGAAAGATGTTGCGTGTCGCGGGTAGGAGATGCTCGTTATGGCTGTCGTCAGCATCGGCCTTATCCGCCATCATCAATCGCAACCCTAATCCTAATCCTGCGTATCTCAATTCCATGATTTTAAATCATATCAGAGGTCAGTATAATTACTTTTCAGTTGGTAAGAAGAAGATACTTCTTTGTTTCTAATGTAAAACCTTATGTGTATAATTACTTTTCAGTTGGTAAGAAGAAGATACTTCTCACATGAGTTACCTGTGGCAAGCCCATGGTCTACCTCAGTACCACGATAGTTGCAGAGGCCTGGGGACAGCATAATTGAGGAAGATCAATTATATGGTGGTACAAGGTTTTTAGTTAGACGTGAGGTTAGAAAGATATTTATATTTTATATAAAATAAGCAATTTGGATAAGTTGCTCACTACGTGCATATCTGCATATCAGAAACTTATTTATTTTACAAAATAAACAGGTAAGTAGAAGTAGTTTGGATGACAAAATTTAGCCGATAAGCAGAAAAAATACGGAAACCCAAACCCTTCCTTGATAAGTATAACAGTTTTGATCAATGTTATACTATAATTTTTTTGTTTTGTTTTTATTGTGGTTTTATAAGTGTGACAATGTTGATTCAGGGGAGAGTGAAGTTGAAGACAGATAAAGGTTTACCAGGTGTTATAAAAGGATCCGGAATTATATGTTCTTGTGAAACATGTGGTGGACAAGAAGTGAGTTTGTTACTTTTTTTAGTTTCGCTTAATTGAAATTGAGAGGATTTAGAATTATATGTTTTTGTGATGTTGATTGGTATTGTTGCTGAATTTAGGTTGTGACTCCTAATCAGTTTGAGTTGCATGCTGGAAGTTCAAATAAACGGCCACCGGAGTATATGTTCTTGGATAATGGTAAAACTTTAAGGGATGTGCTCAACGTCTGTAAAATTGCTCCTTTGGAGGAAATGGAAGGACGAATTTTAAAAGCGATTGGTTTTTTGGATAAAGAGAAGCCTACAGTTTGTTTGAATTGTAAAGGTGAGTTACATTTGATGTGATATAGAGTTTACGGATTGCATGCTGTATTTATTAGAATTTCTTGTAATGCTGTATTGTTCAATGGTTTATAGGGTCCATACCTGAATCAGGCGGTGGGAAGGCAATGTTGTTGTGTGATTTGTGTGTGGAGTTAAAAGAGTCTCAGCCGCAACCTCAGGCCCAGCCCCAGCTTCAGTCTCAGTCTAGCTCTGTGTTACCTGATGATTGTAGTGCAGGTTTGGTTATTAATGGTTTATAAGGAAATTGGAACCTTGTATTAAAAAATGTTGACGTGGTAAATTGTTTACAGATGACCAACTGCAGTTATAGGTTTATTTAATGTGTTGATATGTTTTGGTGTTGATTGTGATTTTTAGATTTGTGTTAATGTTGTGATTTGTGATCTATTGACGAATGAGGATTTTGGTTTGATTATGTGTTTAATGTGTTGGATCTGAATTTATGGTGCCGAATAAGTTTGGGGGTTTGTGTTTAATGTGTTGGATCTGATTAGTTAGGCAGTGTATTTTGGATTTTATGCTTTAAATAGAAATCTTTACAAAAAGGCGTTTGAAGTAATTTCAACTATGGATCACTGAATAATGATTTTTTCATTACGTGTGTTTGTTTCCTCTAATAGAGGTAAATAATTTAAACTAGTATCCATGTTTGGATTGTGGTTGACTTTTTAACATGATCTGTGTTCTTGACTTTCTTGTTAATTTACCCATTTTTGTCACATGAAGCGTATAATGCTATTTAAAGAAAATTATTTGCTAACTTCAGATTCGGCAGGATAATGTGTACTTATAAACCAAATGAATGAAGCCTTTAACTACCTTGATATTATTACGTGAGTTACATCTATAGCAGTCTGAGCTAATCTGGTGATTAGATATGATTATTAAATACCTAGTTTTTGCTGTTAGTATGCACTACGCAGATGTGATGTCATGTGTGGCTGATATTTTATCTTCTTTTTTGCAGTGACACCACACCTGGCGTTGCAGATGACGCATTTAATACGTTCTTTAGCGAAACCGGTGCAGGAAAGCATGTCCCAAGAGCAATATTCGTTGACCTTGAACCAACCGTCATCGATGAAGTCAGGACAGGGACTTACCGCCAACTCTTCCACCCTGAGCAGCTTATTTCTGGCAAGGAAGATGCTGCTAATAACTTTGCTAGGGGCCATTACACAAGTATTTATCTGTTGACTTGGTCTGATCAGTTTAACTGTTTTCCAGTTGGGAAGGAGATTGTTGATCTATGTCTCGACCGGATAAGAAAGTTAGCAGATAACTGCACTGGATTGCAAGGATTTATGGCATTTAATGCTGTTGGTGGAGGTACTGGTTCTGGTCTCGGGTCCTTGTTGTTGGAACGTTTGTCTGTTGACTATGGAAAGAAGTCAAAGCTCGGGTTCACCATTTATCCTTCTCCCCAGGTACCCTATAATAGCCTTCCCGTCAGTTAGTTTACTATTGTTGTCATATTATGGAATGTACATGTACTTTTGCGGTGACAATCAAAAATCAAACAACATTAATACAATTGAAATTCATGAGATATTATAAGAATATACTATTGAAAGTCATGAGATATCATAAGAATATTAGCAACAACCGTGGATACAAACAATTTTTGAACTGTAATTACTAATATTAGTGGTTTCAACCTTTTTTTGAGATGGTGTGCACCTCTTGTGAGGCCATCACGGTGTCTGCCCACTAGGCTACCTTGGTGATGGTTTTAAGCTCACTCCCTTGATTGTTATCTTTACTTCGATCGAGTATCTCTAATCAGTATTTGCAATTTTTCCTATCACTTAAAGAATTCTCTTCAGTTTTCGAGTTTCAAGAATATTAATCAATTTCATTCCCTTGATTAATATTATGGCTTCATGATATAGACCGAGTAAGTTGTGATATTGCCCAGTCTAACTATTATAAGCAGTATTTATCAGTATAATGTTCAGTTATAGTATTATGCCTATTTAGCAGTTGATTTCAAAGCTTAAAAATTAAGTATTTACTAAATCAAAACAGCATGTTCTTATTTGTTCTGCGTTTCATCTTGCTTATAAATTTGCAGATGATGGAAAGCTACAATCAGAGGGGCACTCGGGTGAATTCTGGGAACTCTTTGGTGGGTTTGCTCCTATAGGCAAGAAGGTACCAAATGAAGATGTTATAATTCCAGAGAAGACTCCTGCCAAACTTTATTGGTACGAGAAAAAAAATACCCATTTTGATCCGTTACCACCTCTAGTCTGTTTTCTGAGGGAATAAATGTTAGTGAAAATATAGAAGGTTGATCTTGTTGCTATTGCAGGAATAGGGGCACCATGCTAATCTTCGTTGTTTATTTTACAGCATTTTTGGAGGTCAACTTCAGGAAGTCGTTGGGGAGCTTTCTAAATCATCATTACGCACCGATAAATGCTATATATTGTATTCTGGCAGTGATTTGTTCGTTTGGGTTGGTCGAGAAACTTGATCGGATGATAAAAAGGCTTCCGTGCAGATTGTTGAGGTAGGACCCGTATTTAATATCTTCATTTGTATATAGTTTATTGACTCTTCTCTATAACTATATGTAGGAGTTCATAGTGACGGAAAATGTGTAACACCCCCAATTTCGTGATACGCAGCAGAATTCAAACTGGGTGTTACTTCATGGCACAACAGTTATAACAATAGAAAATGAACTCTAATGGAGTCGTTTTAAAAGATTTGTCATTCGAATTATATAAATATCAGAGTTTACAAAATGAGGTCCCAGATGGTTCCATGTTTACAAAATACATTGAATGAGTTTTCGAATGATAATAAAATTTATGGCCATCTTGAATATCCGTGCTCCTCCGTGCCAGCCTCGATCATTATGGAATTGAGATAAACATGCTAAAGTGTCAACACAAAGGTTGGTGAGTTCATAGAGTTTGTGGAAATAATTATGGAAATCTTGTAAATAAATCCCGGTAACAAGTATATGGAAATACTAAATGTAGATTTCTAGGATTCCAAGTGTATGACTATTGTACTAAATACAATATCACATGTAGGTAGTGTTTCTATTGCTCTTAGTTCTTGACATCGAAACCTTAAGTTTCTGTTTCTGAGTGGTGCACAATTTGTACCAAGTCTGTCGGTTTGTTATCATACCAATTCTATTAGTTCCGAGATTACACCAAGTCCATTAGCTCACATAGCTTGGACCATGTCCATGAAATCATCCCATTTTGGTACGTTTTTAAATATAGTGTGTTTGGTTACCTACCCGGCTTAACACAAACATCTTTAAATATAGAGCGTTTGGTTACCTAACCGGCTTAACACAAACGTCTTCAAGTATAGTGCGTTTGGTTACCTACCCGGCTTAACACAAACGTCTTCAAGTATAGGTTACGTTGTTATACACCCAAAGCGTAGAAAATCGTTGTTTTTGAACTAATTCTTATGAAAACCAAAATGTAAATCTCGTACCAATAGAATTTGGAATAACAAAGTCTTTTTGGAGACTTGAAGTTATTTGAAGATTATAACGACTCTTTCTTGAAAACTCGGAGAAAACAAGATCAAAACCTAGTTTCTTCACAAGAACTCATAAACTTTCTTACAAAATATAAGAGAAGTGCCTTTGGTTTGAGGACTTTAAGGTTATAAGAAGGTGGTGGTGCAAGAAATAATGAAGGCTTAGGCTTGGTATTTAAAGGAAAGATTTAGGAGTTAACTACATATCGGGTTAAAAACTAACAATGGTTAATTTGTATACTTGTAAAGATCTAAGGAATGAATGGTCAAGATCATGCCACCATGCTTGATGACTCCTCAAAAACGCCACATATGGCTAAAATGAGGAGGTTAAGAGTTCTAGTTTTTCATCTTGTCTTATGGAGTGAGTTTTGGTCCCGTTAATCGCTAACTTTAAGTATTTAAATCACGAAACGTAAAATCGGGTATCGTAAAAATACGAAACTTATAGAAATGATTAAACTTGTCAATATACTCATTATTATCTTATAAAAATGAGTGATAAGTTTAATGGGTCGCGAAAACGCTGATAACGCTGGAAACGTAGGTTTAAAACGTGTTAAACGTAAAACGTACGAAAGTTGCGTAAAACTGACAAAAGTAAAATGTAACTTTTCTAATATGATTATAATGAACTTAAAAGACTTAAAATGTCTAGGCTAGGCTTAGTCTAGTTTCGGTTGGTGTTAAACGTTCTTTAGACCTAAAACCGTAAGTGTTAAAAATCAAGGAATGATTTATATAATCAAGGAATGATTTTTGGTCAAAGGAGGAGGGAAAAATATGTTGACTTTTCCAATAATAGGAAAGCTTCTAAATGCCTTAGAAAATATGGTGCAGGTATAGCCTAAGGTTGCGGATAAGTAAAAGTGCTTAAAACGCAATTTCTGTTTTGTAAGACAAAGGGTCTGTTTGGTAACATTCTAACTTAAAAATCAAAAATTCCCTAATTGATTGTGAGTGTACTAAATATTAATCTGATGCGAGGAAAATTGGCGCAGTTGGGTTTTGTTATGCGCAGGATGTTTAAACGACGTTTAACCCAAACGTATAATTTCTTACGAGAATATGAAATAAAAATTTCGGGAATGAATAGTGCATGTGAATAGTAAAAATGAATAGTAAGAATTTCGGGAATAGAATTTAACCTGAAAATGCGAATTGTTACAGTCTCTACCCCTTAAGAGAGTCGCGTCCCGCAATTCAGTATGTGTTATATATTTAATGTGGTAGTATGTTCGTGTAGAATAAAATGTCTAAAAGTCTCATAAGCGTCTGGAGGATGGAAGGCACGAAGAGCGAAAGGCTATAAATGTTTTTGTGTAGAAATGGTTATAGTTTAGGTCTCAATTAGACCCGTTTCTCTATAACTATAGCTCTGATACCAATCTGTAACACCCCAATTTCGTGATACGCAGCGGAATTCAAACTGGGTGTTACTTCATGGCACAACAGTTATAACAATAGAAAACGAACTCTAATGGAGTCGTTTTAAAAGATTTATCATTCGAATTATACAAAGATCAGAATTTACAAAATGAGGTCCCAGATGGTTCCATGTTTACAAAATACATTGAATGAGTTTTCGAATGATAATAAAATTTATAGCCCTCTTGAATATCCGTGCTCCTCCGTGCCAGCCTCGATCATTATGGACCTGAGATAAACATGCTAATGTGTCAACACAAAGGTTGGTGAGTTCATAGAGTTTGTGGAAATAATTATGGAAATCTTGTAAATAAATCCTGGTAACAAGTATATGCAAATACTAAATGTAGATTTCTAGGATTCCAAGTGTATGACTATTGTACTAAATACAATATCACATGTAGGTAGTGTTTCTGTTGTTCTTAGTTCTTCACATCGAAACCTTAAGTTTCTGTTACTGACTAGTGCACAATCTGTACCAGGTCTGTCGGTTTGTTATCAAACCAATTCTATTAGTTCCGAGATTACACCAAGTCCATTAGCTCACATAGCTTGGACCATGTCCATGAAATCATCCCATTTTGGTACGTTTTTAATTATAGTGTGTTTGGTTACCTACCCGGCTTAACACAAACATCTTTAAATATAGAGCGTTTGGTTACCTAACCGGCTTAACACAAACGACTTCAAGTATAGTGCGTTTGGTTACCTACCCGGCTTAACACAAACGTCTTCAAGTATAGGTTACGTTGTTATACACCCAAAGCGTAGAAAATCGTTGCTTTTGCACTATTCTTATGAAAACCAAAATGTAAATCTCGTACCAATAGAATTTGGAATAACAAAGTTTTTTTGGAGACTTGAAGTTATTTGAAGATTATAACGACTCTTTCTTGAAAACTCGGAGAAAACAAGATCAAAACCAAGTTTCTTCACAAGATCAAAACCAAGTTTCTTGAAAACTTGTCAATATACTCATTATTATCTTATAAAAATGAGTGATAAGTTTAATGGGTCGCGAAAACGCTGATAACGCTGGAAACGTAGGTTTAAAACGTGTTAAACGTAAAACGTACGAAAGTTGCATAAAACTGACAAAAGTAAAATGTAACTTTTCTAATATGATTATAATGAACTTAAAAGACTTAAAATGTCTAGGCTAGGCTTAGTCTAGTGTCGGTTGGTGTTAAACGTTCTTTAGACCTAAAACCGTAAGTGTTAAAAATCAAGGAATGATTTATATAATCAAGGAATGATTTTTGGTCAAAGGAGGAGGGAAAAATATGTTGACTTTTCCAATAATAGGAAAGCTTCTAAATGCCTTAGAAAATATGAGGCAGGTATAGGCTAAGGTTGCGGATAAGTAAAAGTGCTTAAAACGCAATTTCTGTTTTGTAAGACAAAGGGTCTATTTGGTAACATTCTAACTTAAAAATCAAAAATTCCCTAATTGATTTTTAGTGTACTAAACATTAATCTGATGCGAGGAAAATTGGCACAGTTGGTTTTTGTTATGCGTAGGATGTTTAAACGACGTTTAACCCTAATGTATAATTTCTTAATAACTTTTGCGAAAATGACCCGATGAGCGTCAAACTTTCACTTTATCATAGAAATAATTTAACTTACGAGAATATGAAATAAAAATTTTGGGAATGAATAGTGCAAGTGAATAGTAAAAATGAATAGTAAGAATTTCGGGAATAGAATTTAACCTGAAAATGCGAATTGTTACAGTCTCTACCCCTTAAAAGAGTCGCGTCCCGCAATTCAGTGTGTGTTATATATTAATGTGGTAGTATGTTCGTGTAGAATAAAATGTCTAAAAGTCTCATAAGCGTCTGGAGGATGGAAGGCACGAAGAGCGGAAGGCTATAAAATGTTTTTGTGTAGAAATGGTTATAGTTTAGGTCTCAATTAGACCCGTTTCTCTATAACTATAGCTCTGATACCAATCTGTAACACCCCCAATTTCGTGATACGCAGCGGAATTCAAACTGGGTGTTACTTCATGGCACAACAGTTATAACAATAGAAAACGAACTCTAATAGAGTCGTTTTAAAAGATTTATCATTCGAATTATACAAATATCAGAGTTTACAAAATGAGGTCCTAGATGGTTCCATGTTTACAAAATACATTGAATGAGTTTTCGAATGATAATAAAATTTATAGCCCTCTTGAATATCCGTGCTCCTCCGTGCCAACCTCGATCATTATGGACCTGAGATAAACATGCTAAAGTGTCAACACAAAGGTTGGCGAGTTCATAGAGCTTGTAGAAATAATTATGGAAATCTCGTAAATAAATCCTGGTAACAAGTATATGCAAATACTAAATGTAGATTTCTAGGATTCCAAGTGTATGACTATTGTACTAAATACAATATCACATGTAGGTAGTGTTTCTGTTGCTCTTAGTTCTTGACATCCAAACCTTAAGTTTCTGTTACTGACTAGTTCACAATTTGTACCAAGTCTGTCGGTTTGTTATCAAACCAATTCTATTAGTTCCGAGATTACACCAAGTCCATTAGCTCACATAGCTTGGACCATGTCCATGAAATCATCCCATTTTGGTACGTTTTTAAATATAGTGTGTTTGGTTACCTACCCGGCTTAACACAAACATCTTTAAATATAGAGCGTTTGGTTACCTAACCGGCTTAACACAAACGTCTTCAAGTATAGTGCGTTTGGTTACCTACCCGGCTTAACACAAACGTCTTCAAGTATAGGTTACGTTGTTATACACCCAAAGCGTAGAAAATCGTTGTTTTTGCACTATTCTTATGAAAACCAAAATGTAAATCTCGTACCAATAGAATTTGGAATAATCGTTGCAATCATAGCCTAGTAGATAATCTGTTGTTGTACCTAGTGTTCTCAAATATTTGTTTGCATTTGTTTGCTCTAACTGAGTCAACTTAATGGATACATTAATCCTGATAGATCTAACCATAATATTCGTGTTCACTACGCATAGTGCTTAATGGTCCGTGATATAGAAACTCTAAGTATGGCAATAATGTTATCTAGCATAAATAAACATTCAGTTCAGATAAACATGTAGTTGCAAATAATCGTGATTGAAATTAAAAGTAGTTGAGCATGTATCTCCCCCAAAGATAGTACAAAATAATTAAAAATAGGGGCCATGAACTCACCTAAGAGTACATGATGTTAAGGATATAATGAAATCGCTGGATAAGCCAGGAGAATCTCTACGAGCAACCTAGAAATATGCTATCGTGTTTAGGTTCTAAAACAACAAAGTGAATATTTAAACATGCCATATATAGTTTATATATTTCTTACTACTGTTCAGGCCATCATAATCCAGAGGTCATGCAGTAAACGTTTGAGGAGCTAGGACACTTTAATTCGTAAATCCAGTAGCTCGTCGATCCGTTTACCCAAATGAAACCCCTCACATGAAGCTCCCTACTAACATAGTATTTATATGAAACATATATTTTGCTTACTTGATTATATGACATATTAAGAGTTTATAAATACAATAAATAAACTAACAAAGTTTATAAGTATTTAAAGTATATAAATACTTACCTTAATATAGAATGCTTGAGTATTATAGAAAAAGGGAATATAAGCGGAGCTTCGACGTAGAATTTGTATTCTTCAAAAACCCGAGGCTACTTGAAGATTATAACAACGCCTTCTTGAAAACCCGAAGCTATTTGAAGATAATAACAAAGTCTTTTTGGAGACTTGAAGTTATTTGAAGATTATAACGACTCTTTCTTGAAAACTCGGAGAAAACAAGATCAAAACCTAGTTTCTTCACAAGAATTCATAAACTTTCTTACAAAATATAAGAAAAGTGCCTTTGGTTTGTGGACTTTAAGGTTATAAGAAGGTGTGGTGCAAGAAATAATGAAGGCTTAGGCTTGGTATTTATAGGAAAGATTTAGGAGTTAACTACATATTGGGTTAAAAACTAACCATGGTTAATTTGTATACTTGTAAAGATCTAAGGAATGAATGATCAAGATCATGCCACCATGATTGATGACTCCTCAAAAACGCCACATATGGATAAAATGAGGAGGTTAAGAGTTCTAGTTTTCCATCTTGTCTTACGGAGTGAGTTTTGGTCCCGTTAATCGCTAACTTTAAGTATTTAAATAACGAAACGTAAAACCGGGTATCGTTAAAATACGAAACTTATAGAAATGATTAAACTTGTCAATATACTAATTATTATCTTATAAAAATGACTGATAAGTTTAATGGGTCGCGAAAACGCTGATAACGCTGGAAACGTAGGTTTAAAACGTGTTAAACGTAAAACGTACGAAAGTTGCGTAAAACTGAGAAAAGTAAAATGTAACTTTTCTAATATGATTATAATGAACTTAAAAGACTTAAAATGTCTAGGCTAGGCTTAGTCTAGTATCGGTTGGTGTTAAACGTTCTTTAGACCTAAAACCGTAAGTGTTAAAAATCAAGGAATGATTTATATAATCAAGGAATGATTTTTGGTCAAAGGAGGAGGGAAAAATATGGTGACTTTTCCAATAATATGAAAGCTTCTAAACGCCTTAGAAAGTATGGTGCAGGTATAGGCTAAGGTTGCTGATAAGTAAAAGTGCTTAAAACGCAATTTCTGTTTTGTAAGACACAGGGTCTATTTGGTAACATTCTAACTTAAAAATCAAAAATTCCCTAATTGATTGTGAGTGTACTAAACATTAATCTGATGCGAGGAAAATTGGCGCAGTTGGTTTTTGTTATGCGCAGGATGTTTAAACGACGTTTATATCAACAGTATAATTTCTTAATAACTTTTGCGAAAATGACCCGATGAGCGTCAAACTTTCACTTTATCATAGAATTAATTTAACTTACGAGAATATGAAATAAAAATTTTGGGAATGAATAGTGCAAGTGAATAGTAAAAATGAATAATAAGAATTTCGGGAATAGAATTTAACCGGAAAATGCGAATTGTTACAAAATGTGCCAAAGTTAACCTGTGTAACCCGGATTACTCAGGGTCATGAGACAAATTCATTTAAATCAAACTTTGTGTCTTAGTTCTCTATAAGAAACATATGTCCTGATAAAGGACTATCTGTGGGAACAAGTAAAATGAGATTAATAATACCATTTTCGTTTCTTGTGTTTTTCAGACTGCTGCAAGTTACCATGCAATAGCGATCGCACTCTCTTTTACTCGGCTCAAAGAGTCAGAAACTGGACTCCATCGGAAGGTAGTGATAGAATAGTTGAAGTGTGATATCTTTGTGTGGTATTCTATAATAACCTATTGCTTGTTTTATGTAGTCTTTGACAGAGCTGATTGACCAGTCCCAAAAATATGACAATGAAGTTGCTCTTCCAAAATTGGTAATGCAAAGCTACAAGAATCATCTGTTCATCTGATTCTGTTCCGACCTGTATGTAAAGTGTCATATTTGACAAGTTCTTGCATTTCCTTGTATCCAGGTTGCAGATTTTGGTTCACTAGAATTATCACCAGTTGATGGGCAAACTCTTACAGATTTTATGCACACACGTGGTCTACGCATGCGTTCTCTGGGACAGTTGATGGGCGAACTCTTACAGATTTTATGCACACAGTTGATGGGCGAACCCTTACAGTTGATGGACAAGTGGTTCACTGGAATTATCACTAGTTGATTGGTATGTTAGTAATCATGTAATTCTAGTAACTTTCACTTGTTTAATTTAGGTTACTGGGGATCCTGGGAAGATTGTTGTTGTTCAGATAAATTTAGCCAAATTTGGAATCAAAGAGTCACAATAACGGGAAAGGTACTGGATATATGAACTGCCTGGTGTGAACGATCAACTGTCTGCTCATTTTGTTCTACTACTGCTAGTGAAAGTTAGTACTTCTAGTACAAAGTTAAGACTGCTCAGAGATTAAGACTGCTTGAAGTTAATACTGCTAGTGTATTAGTTACAACTGTTAGTTATAAGTTAGTACTGTTAGTTCATATAGTTAGTACTGCTTATATGATATGTATCAGTTATATACATTCCAATTTTATTGTATTTGAATTTGTTTTGATATATATTTAAATTTGTTTTGATATATATTGATTTTATTGTATCAGTTATATAGTCACACTTATTAACACTTTTGGTCACTGTTTGTTTAATTCGTTGTGTAACCAAATATTACAAAAGGCCACACAAAAAAAATTTCATATGGCAATTGGATGATCAATAATCACAAAAAATATACATTTCTTCACTTAAACAGCATATGGTCACACTTATTAACACTTTTGGTCACTTTATGCTTAATTGTATGTGACTAAATACCCAAAACAAACATGCTTTGTGTGACTAAATATTACAAAATGCCACACAAACTAAAAATTCATGTGACCATTGGATGATCAATAGTCACACAAAATACACATTTCTTCACTTTAAACAGCATATGGTCACACTTACTAGCACTTTTGGCCATTTTATGCTTAATTGTATGTGACTAAATACCCAAAACAAACATGCTTAGTGTGACTAAATATTACAAAAGGCCACACAAACTAAAAATTCATGTGTCCATTGGATGATCAATAGTCACACAAAATACACATTTCTTCACTTTAAACAGCATATGGTCACACTTATTAACACTTTTGACCACTTTTTGCTTAATTGTATGTGACTATATACCCAAAACAAACATGCTTGGTGTGACTAAATATTACAAAAGGCCACACAAACTAAAAATTCATGTGGCCATTGGATGATCAATAGTCACACAAAATACACATTTCTTCACTTTAAACAGCATATGGTCACACTTATTAACACTTTTGGCCACTGTTTTTTAAATTGTATGTGACTAACTCGAAAAAAACAACACACGTTGTGTGACTAAATCATCCCAAACGTCACATTTATTATATATTCATGTGGCCATAGGATGTGAAATAGTCACACATACTAATAAATCCAACAAAACTTGTGCTTAATTTGTCACACATATTCGGGTTTTGGTCACTCTTTTTCAATGAAAACGGCCACAAACTAAACAATGTGACCATATGCTACCTACGGTGGCGCGACTTTTTGTCACACACCCAAAAAAACGTGTGTGACTATATGCATATCGTCACACATTTTTGGTGTGACGAAAGCCACTTTCTGTACCAGTGGTATCTGGCAAAGTACCTAGCTTTGGGGGCAACTATTATATTATGAAATTCCGTGGTTACTGTCGACTTACGCCAAGGTTATTGGTGCCGGTTAACGCTTTGTATGTCATGAGCTTAGCAGAGTTATTTGAAGCTTACCCGATATTTGTATTTGTTACATATATCTTCCAGGCTTAAAATCTTGTGCTCAACTGTTTATTTATTAAACCTATGGATTACACTCAACCTTTGTGTTGACTTTTTAGCATGTTTTATCTCAAGTAATTGATGCATATTTGTGGGCACCGGGAGTGGCTGAAGACTTTTGATGGCTATCTTGGGCTTTATTATCTATCTCTACTATCTCATCATTCGAAAAACCTTTTAAACTATGTTTTATTTCCGTTGCAACTCATGTTTGAGAGTCTTTTAGACTCTAAATGCTTAATCTTGTATTCGAATGATATGTTTTGCCAAAACGTCTCGTTATGAGATCGTTTTCTATGGATGTGACTATCTTACCCCTCACGTAGCACCCAAGCTCCGTTCCGCTGCCATATTCCGAGTTGGGGGTGTTACATCATATGCGTGCCATTGGACTCTTGATCTCTTGAGGATGATTCAGCAAATCACGTTGTTTAAGTAGCAAATGGATTGTTGAATTCTTCAAAGTCCGCATTGTTATGGTTTGGTGTTTGATTATCTTGAGATTGTTGTACTTGCTCATTTTCAACATTTTGTGGTAGAATGATTTCAATGACTGGTGTTTGTGTAGTTGATGTAGATGATTTTGTTGTAGTTGGTGCTTCATCTTCGACGGTTGTTGATGCATCTTGTAGTTGTGGTTGTAGATTTTGTTGAGTGAGTGCAGCAGAACGATGTCGTGATGCATTTGTCGAATTTCAACCTTGATATTCATCAAACATTAACTAAAAGAAATTTTCCAGTTCTTGATCTTTAGGCTTATCACAATTTGTTGTTGGAGCTTCTTTAGGTACGAGTCCTGAACTGATGTATCCAAAAGTCTTAGAGTTAAGAACGGGTTCTAATATATTATAATTAGAAGCCATCGGGTTAAGCACGGGTTCTAGAGCGAGTCTCTCAGAAGCCATTGTCATGGATGACATATCAGTTGTGAAGATCCACATGCAAATCTGTTAGATCTGCACATGAAGACATAGATGACGACATATTTGTTTTGGACTTTTATCCCCACATAAGAATGGGTTCTGATTCGTTAGTGGTAAGAACATTATCATCCAATGTCTCGATCTCACTTGAGGTCTCTTCATCCTAATTACCTTGATGTTCATTTGATGTACAAGAGGTGCAACAGGGGTTATGTTTCTGTTGTAGTTCTCGTAATGTTACCCTTTTTGGAACATGTTTATGATTAAGATTGAGGTATTTTTTTAAATTGATTCCATTTAGACTTAAGATTGGTTTTACTTTTGTTGAAATTTGAAATATTCGATGTTTTGATCAAAGAGTTGCAATCATCTGACATTAATTCATCAAGCTTGGCTCGAAGAATTGTGTTTACAGTTTGAAGAGCTTGTGATTTACTTAAATTTGACCTTTGTTCATGTTCAAGTTCTTCACCTTATTGAAATAGACTAAAACTTAGATGATAGAACTCATTTTCCTTTTGTTCGACATACGTTTCAAATTCAACTTTTTGTTTTTCCAGCAGATTTTGATAGTTCTTAACATGTGTAAGCCCATATTCATGTACCATGGTCAGGATAACATCTTTTGAAATAATGTGTTGCAGAAAGTTATCAACGAGATTGTCATAATCCTGAGATTGGCATGTGACACAAGTTTGTGAAGAAAAATTGAGTTTATTAGAAATCGATTTTTCCATTTTTGCAAGTCCATCTCTCAATTTGTCGTTTTCCTTATCAAGATTGATAGAAATCTGTTTTTGATTAGAAAGTTGTTTATTGAGTTTAGAGATCTCTTCAGTATTTAATGGTTCGTTTATGTAAAATAGGTACTATAACCAATTTCAAACTCTTTTATACTATCTTTGTACATAATTTCTTTTCCCTTGTGTCTCTCAATCTCAACAGTTAACTTAACATTCGCAGCTTTTAACTTGTGATTGTTCAATTTAACTTTTTCAATCTCTAACCTACATGTCTTAAGTAATGATTCAAATTAAGCACGAGTTTGCTCATCATTCACTAGATTCTGGTTTTCTGAGTTTCCATTAGAATCTATATCTGGAGTGCTAGAATTAATATTGTTATCAATCTCCTGCTCCACATATGTGTTCATAATAGATTCTGTAGTCGCAGAATGTGGTGTCTCATGAGTATACATATCAAATACATCATTATCATAACATTGGTAAAGTTGCGTACCTCTGAGAGTCCATCTGAGTCATGGACGGGAGGTGTGACTGCCTCATTGTCATATGATGAAACTTGAAGATTCGCCATGAAGATGCAGTTTGCATTGACTTCTTCTCTATCCTCTTCACAATCAGCTAGCGCTAGATAACCACGTTCTTCAGCAGTGAGTTGTATCCCTGCTTCTTCATTCTGAGCCAATAGCAAAGCTTCCTAGAAGTATCTAGCATCTTTTCTGATTGGTCCAACAGTGCAATTCCTAGCGTAGTGTCCAATACCCTTACTGTTATAACACCGTATCTGATTACCCTGATTAACATTTCCCATATTCCCAAATACTTGAGCTACAACATTCCCATTCTGATTTCCCATATTCTAATGCCTTTGATACACAAAAAACTGACCCGCTTTTTGCCTTTGATTCCACATCTGCATACCTTGAGCATATCCTTGCTGATTACCATTAACTGCAACCAATTGTCCTTCTTGACCCATATTCATACCCGGTTGTGCAATCTGCCTGTTACGAGTATTTGATGATATCCTTTGGTTATTGTTAGTTGGTTTGTTGTAGCGAACGTTGAATGCTTTGGATAGCATAGCAAAAGCTTCTATCAAGGACTTTGTGCCTTCATCACAATCAAGTGTTGTGTTGTCAGCAACTTGGTAATGTTGTATCGCTTGTTGTGGAAAGTGGTTTTGAGGAATTGTTTGTTGCATGACGTTATGATTGGAAGATGATGGTTGATGTGGGTTATACGTAGGTATGGATGTTGGTGTATTAGCAATCAATGCTAGTAGATCGTGATTCTTCAGCATCTTCTCTTTCTTTTTATTTCATTTGCTTCGGCTTGGTTTTGATTTAAGAAATCAGAAAGTTGATCAAAGTTCACAACATGCAAGTCCTTAGTTTGGTTAACTATAGTGACATATCCTCCCCATTCTTCTTGAAGATTATTGAGAAACTTGATGTTGCTAACCATGACTGATGGAGTCAACTTGTTTCTTGTAAGCTCATTCATAAGAGTACAGTACCGATGATAGTAAGATTCAATGGTCTCTCCAGGTGTTGATGTGAATTTCTCAAACTCAGTTAATAGCTTATTCTCCATGTCTTGTTTACCAATTTCTGTTCCATGACATAATCTTCTAACTCTTTCCGACATTGCATTAGCACTTTCACAGCTATCTACCGAAGCAAATATCTCTCGTGACCATCCTAGTTGGATTAAGTGCATTGCAAGATCATGAGCCTCGATTTTAAGTTTATCATCCTCACTGTATTCTTTTTCTGTTTTCTCACATAGATGAGGTAAAAATGGTGGTGTAAGGTTAGGATCTCCTTGATCTTGGATTTGTCGTGGCTTAAAAAGTCTTTCCATAATTGATTTTATCATGAGTTTTACATTAGGCTTGGTTTTTAGATAACAAAGCATTCGAATTTGCCATTGAAGATACCCACCTTTCTCAAGCATTGGAGAACGGTTTTCATTACCCGCTGCATAAATATCTTGTTGAGTTGACATTGTGTAAGTTGACTTTGGATTGATGATGTGTTATCGGTTTACAAAAATTTCTCGAACGATAGCATTTCTTGAAAACTTTTACTTACTTATAAGTTTAAGTTGGTTAAAATTTCTTTGAATGTTTTAAGATTATTCGAAATTCCTGTTCTTAGGTTGTTAGGCTCCTTTTCCACAAAAGTCCAATAATTACTCGAAATCCCAAATTACTCGAAACGGTGAAGTTCTCAAAACGTTCTAAGTTACTAGAAAGGTTATCTAAGGATGGTGAAAACTTTTCTGCTGCAGTAAACTTCTACTAAATCCTAAAAATACCTTCTTTTGTGATTCTTTTTGGGTTTTTCTTAGATGGATGGCTAGGTCATGACTAAAACTACTCGAAAAATCAAACCTTTAACTAATCTAACCACTAGTTCGAAGATTCAACCTTTGTGCAGTTTTTTGAAAACCCGCTTCGTACTAACTTAATCAAAAACTACCAAATATACTAACAAACCTAATCAATCTAACCAATAACTATCATATGGTTCTGATGCCAATTGTAGGTTCCCATTCTTATCAACTTTCTATACAATAATCATGGTGACTTGATGGTCTTCGTGGTGGTGGTGGTGGTGTTATACGAATGATGTAAAGAGAGAGAGAGAGAGAGGAGAGAGAGGAGAGAGAGAGAAGAGAGAGAGGAAATGTCTAAACTTGTCACACACAAGCACATCCATGAATGAAGCATGTGTGCATACATGTAGTCCATCCCAATGCTTTATGGGCTTGAGCTTGGGCTTTGAGTTCTCGTGGGCTTGGCATAGATTAAATAACTATTTAGACTAACCTAGTAGCCTATTAGATTACTATCTATTGCCCATTACTAGACTCTTACATTAACCTTGCATAGTTCCTAAACTTAGAATAACTATCACTTCTATTACTTTCTTCTAAAAGTAATGCTAACAGATAATGGGATGAACTTAAAAATAACCAAAAGATAGATCATAGTGATGAATCTATTCGTTGTAGATAAAAAGGATTCGTCTTTTACATGAATAAGACAAATGGATAAATAAAGTGAAAATAAAATCACTTCTTAAATCTAAATACTGATCTAAATATGAGAATGATGAGTTGGTCTAGTGGTTGGGACTCCACTTGGTGACCTTTAGGTCTCAAGTTCAAATCCCACTAATGCCAACTTTGAGATATTAGGAAGTCCCTCTATGAGGGCTTGACTTGGGTTTACCCAGGTTCAAGTCTGAGGGGGCAGGGTTTACCCCTATTAATCGTCGTGCCTTCGGGCGGATTAGTAGGGGTTTTCCCCCCATCGGGTATTTGAATAGGCTTTCCTACTTCGAGGGAGCTCTCTAGCGCGGATCCGGTTAAGACAACGTAAGCTAGACCTCCCGCTATCGAATCGCGACACGAAGTTTTCCAACGAAATTCACCTTTCAAAAAAAATCACTTCTTAAATCTAAATACTTGATTTAAATATGAGAATGATTTAAGATAATACAATACATGACAATGTAGTTGTGATGGTTGCTTTAATATCAAAGTGAGGACAAAGGATATTAAATAAATGCATCAGATTTTCTATTATGGCATTTCAATTCTTTTGAAGTTGTTGTGAGAAGTTCAATACATAACTGAAAAGACCTTAAGTAAGAATGACAAGCTGAGACCGATATAGTTGGTGGTCTTCAGAGTCAATTAGTTTCAATTTATGTAACATGTATGATCAGGAGTGATTAACATGTAAATAATTGAGAATTATTAATACTATGTATTTTGTCGAAACAAAATGAGAATTATATATGTATAGGTATGTGTACATATATCTAAGGAATGAATTATATCAGATATAATCTGATATTTAATAATAAAAGTAGTTTTAAATTTGAACTTGAAGCTTTGAGCTTCGTATTAGAATTTTAAAATAACATGTGATTAAAAGATAGATTCTAAATAGGCTAAAGGTCTTAGTATAATACTGGGAAAACTAGATTGTAAAAGGATAATTAAAATTTTCATCAAAGTGTTGATTGAAACTCTTTAATTCACATAGTTAGAATTTTTTCAGAAATTCTACAACTATGGTTAAGCTTAACAAAGTAGGAACATGAGTTTTGATTTGATCAATAGTTAGTGTTGTTCTAGTTCTAACCAACGTAATTATGAACAAGCATATGTATTTTCATAATAAATGAAAGTCGAATATGACTTGGAAGAAACATGACTATTATAAGGTATAATGTGTCTTAACAAGGTTTAAGAATAGAATGTTGTTGCATTCGTAAAGATTCGCGTGTTGATAAAATGTAATACAAATGGCAAAATTAATTATAAGTCAGTTTATATTGATATTAATGAAAGTTATTAAGTCTAGAAGGGTACCCGCGGCAATGCGGCGGCGGGTACCCGGTGAATCAGCTGCTCCTTGTGACATTTTGGTGAGTTTCAAGGGCCAGAAGAAACTTGGATGGCTGAATCTATAATGTGTGAAGTATGATTAGTTTGTGTTGTAGCTTTTTTTATTCTTTCATAAACTATGAATTAATTTTTATTAAGATTTCCGACATTTTAATGTATATTAGTAACTTTTTTTCAGTTTAATATGTTACAAGTATAGGTATGATGGTTACAAGCGGGCGCTTTAGGCCACCAAACATATAAGGCTCGCGATTTTCTAACCCCATTTTGTATATATAGTTGGTCACATTTTTTGGAGGCATTATCCTTGAGTTATAGACACATTTATTTCCCATTAAATCACTTATTTGATCATTAATATGACGGTTACAACTTTTGAGGTTACAACTATTTGATCAATTTTTGAAATCCTTCCATAACAAGAAATGTTTTTTGTCTTAAATTTTTTAAGACTTCTATGATTAGAATGTCCTAAATGCATTATATAGTAGTATAGATATTAATGAAAGTTATTAAGTCTATAACATTTTGATCATTAATATATGGATATTGCAACATTAAATCAAAAAATTTATGACGAATAATATATGGAGATATGAGTTTATCCATCGTTAATTTATGTGTCCCGTATTTTCATGCTTTAAATCCCTAAATGATGTTGCTATTCTAAAAGCGTAATCCGAGATTCATTCTAGACTCCCTAGTCGCTCTTGTTTACATTGTGGGAATGATATAAGCACATACTACTTGTAGAGTAAGATATGGCTTAAATCTGATCAATAAGATACTCATAGGTGGATGAATATTTAAATGGCCGGTATGGAAATGTCACATCATGGACTCTGTCGAATTGTGAGTTTCCTACGTGGTTAAGTCTATTATCGTTAGACTCGAGATATACAGCACTAATTGGTGTGTGAGGAGTTATACTTTGATTTGCACTCAACGCTGTCTGTAATAAGTGCTTAGGTAACCAAAAGTATTAGGCCCATTCATTATAACTGTAAACCAAGTCGTCACTCCTATGACGAACAAGCAGTTATGGTATGGTTTTAGGAATGTGACTATGCACTAGGCCAGGGATTAACAAAACACACATGTTTGGTTTTAAACTTAATGCATTATGAGAAATGAGTTTACAACACTCTCTTAATTCATAAACTATAAATCATTAATTCCAAACTAATCTAATAACATCACTAAGCATTATCAGGGTACTTCATTCCAATAAACTCTGCATGCTTATAGTGCTTAGCTTGAGGCAATGGTTTAGTCAAAGGATCAGCAGCATTATACTCCATAGGAATCTATCTCATCATCACATCTCCTCTATCCATTGATTCTCGTATGATGTGATATTTGAGAAGAATGTGCTTACTCTTGTGATGCTCCCTGCGCTCCCTGGCTTACGCCACAACACCATTATTATCCAGAAAATTTCCACAAGATCTGAGATACTAAGAACAACTCCAAGACCTGTCGCCTCTTCCTTAGCTACGTCACTCGCTGCTATGTACTCCGCTTCTGTAATGGAATCAACAATAGTGCTCTGCTTTTCATTCCTCCAAGTGATTGCTCTTTCGTTAAACATAAAAACATACCCAGATCATGACTTAAAGTCATCTTTATTACTTTGGAAACTTTCATCAGTGTGGCCCACCACTCTGAGCTCCTTTTCCTGACCACTACAAAAAATTAATACTGCATCGTTAGTTCTCCAGATACTTAAGGATGTTCTTAACTACTCCCCAGTGCTTTACGTCAGGATTCGTTTGGTACCTGCTCGTCAGGCTTATATCATACGTGACATCTGGAAGAGTACATAATATAGCATACGTGATCGACCCAACGACCGAAGCATACGGATGCCCTCTCATGTAGCTTATCTTGGTTTTTTTTATCCGGGTATTTCTTTTTGGATAAAGCAACCCCCATGGGCATCGGGACATACCCCATGTTGGAATCACCCAATTTGAATTGATTCACAACTTTGTCCACATATGTACTCTAGCTTAGTCCAATAAGCCCCGTAGTCATATCACATATTATTTTAATCCCTAGGATATAAGTTGCTTCTCCAATATCCTTCATCTGGAAACACTTACTCAAAAAACTCTTAACTCCAGTTAGCGTCCTAGTGTATTTTCCAATGATAAGTATGTCATCGACATATAGGACCAGGAATGCCACATCATTTCCACTAAACTTAGTGTAAACACAAGACTCGAACTCATTCTTGATGAAACCATATTATTTTATCTTCTCATCAAAGTAGTGATTCCAGATTTTAGATGCCTGCTTTAATCCATAAATAAATGTAAGCAACTTTCAAACCTTATTAGAATTCTTGAAATCTACAAAACCATACGGTTTTGTCATATACACAACCTCAGTCAAGTTCCCGTTAAGGAACGCGGTTTTGATATCCATATGTCATATCTCATAGTTATACTCTACAAATATGGCCATCATAATCCTTATGGACTTCAGCATGGCCACTAGTAAGAAAGCTTCATCATAATCAACGCAATGAGTTTGGGTCAAACCTTTCGCAACTAACCTTTCCTTATAAGTTTGCATATTTCCATCTATGTCAATCTTCTTCTTGAAGACCCATTTTTTTCCTACAGCTTTACCCATAGGAGGCACATCAACCAGCTCCCAAACTTGGTTATCATACATGGATTGCATCTCAGTCTCCATGGCCTCATGCCAATGAGCAACCTCACCTTCTGGTACTACTTCATGATAAGTAGCAGGTTCTGAAAGATCCACACTACCTATCACAAATCCACAGTATTTCTCAGGCTAAACCTGAGTCCTTTGAGATCTGTGTAGACTTTGTATTTCATCAACAGCTACAACGGCTCTCTCTTGAGCCTGCACAATCTACTGTTGACTCACTTCCTCCAAAGCTTCATTTGTTTGTTCCTCATCTACGGGCTTTAGTAGATCAATTTCTTTATTTTTTTCATGGAAGAAAACCTCCTTAAGAAAAGTACCAGTTCGAGCAATAAAGACTTTGTTTTCAATTGGTAAGTAAATATAATATCCCTTTATATCAAACCCAAAAAAATGCACTTGTCCATCGTAGATACAAGTTTGACATATGCATGTCTTTTAACATGCACATCACATCCCCAGATCCTCAGTGTAATCCCTAATATCAATCTTATCACACTAACTATCAATCACGAGAGATGGTACAAGAGAAAAGTGTGGTGTAAGAATTCTAAAGAGAGAAACTAGAAAGAGACTTTATTAATAAACATACACTAATCCAACCTCCCAAATGAGGAGGATGGGAGCTATTTATAGTTTACAACAAATGAGCTTAATAGGCTTACAATGGACTAAATGCAACATAACTTTTAACCAATTAGATTTAATCCATGCGCCCTTTGACTATTCTTACTAAATAAACAACGACACATTAAAAATATAAAAACGTAAATGACCATCACTTTTAATAAATCTAACAATCTCCCCCTAAAGGATGGTCATTCAAATGACGCTCCGTGTGATTAGGTCTTTAGTCCTCATTGTCTTGAGCTTTCTGTGTCATTGTAGAATAGTCTTGATTCTTTTGTTCCTTCATGCTTTGTAATCTTCAAAATAATCGTCTTTTCGTTCTTCTTGCCTTTGATCAACATCTTCACAGATTTGCAGTGTCGTCTCATCCATCATACTCATACTTATTTTGAACTTCATACTTATGTCTTCCTCGTTTGGTACATGAACTTGTTCTTGACATCTTGATTAGCTTCTTTGACTTTGTCGTAACACTTGGTATTTAACATGATCTTTTTGTCTTAAACATTTTTTTTCTCTTAAGTTTGTTGAGGATGATCTTCATAAATATGAGTATGAGGAGTTGTAGATGTTAAGACATATGATGATGGTGTACGGTCTTTCACCAAGGGGACTTTTATCAGTACCTTCATAAATATTGTTAGGTGAAATCACCAATCGATCACGGTGGATTTTTCTTAGAGATTAGACCACTACAATTGTTTTACTGATGAATGTCTTGATTCCATTCTTCTTGGTCGGGCACATCAGTCATCTTAATCCCGTTAAGGGACAGTTATCACTACTATGGATAAATCCAAGTAGAGACCCATGTCATAAGGACTCAATTCGTGAAAGGAATCTCCTTAGCGGGATTTCCAGCACTTACAGACTCAGACTTCGAGAGAATTATCAGCATAGTGTGAAAACCCTCTCTAATCCTTACAAAGGCTGATCCTGAATTGGATGCCCTCAAGAAGGCTTACAACAGATATACCGAAGTATACCCACAATTCAGGTGAGCCGCTGAAGTATACCGAAGTATCACTCCACGACTGTAGACCATTTAAAACAAGTAACTATCATGATATATAAGGCAAGATCCGTAGATCTCATTAAGACTCTTGTACACCTTGTGTCCTTTTTGGCGAACACAAGTGTATTATATTGGAAGTGTATCCTAAGAGATTTTTACTGAATCTCATCGCTCTAGACTCGATAATGTGCATTTTGGTTTTAGTAGTAGGAGGCATAGAGCAGAGTGCCACCTTTTCAATATCAACACATCTCGAAGTGAGAGACCGATAGATTATGTATGGTTCTCTGTGAGAAATGAAACAAATATCTTTTAAGAGATATCTGAGTGGCTAAGAGGGGTTGTGCAGCGTGTCACTGGGTACATGACATCTTGTCTTCAATATCAGTATCAACTTAGTGATAACCGATAGTAGATGTATTGACCCGGTTTCTGCCCTAAGTTTTCATGGAGGGCTATTTCTTTTCACCCTTTCATAAACTTTTCTTTCTCATTCTTCAACCCCTTCTTTCCCTTTCTCATTTACTCCTTTTTTTCAATCTTACCTAAGGACTTCTAATTCTAATCTATTGGAATTGTCCTTGGGTAGATCCCTCCGGCTCTGGCGGATCATAGGACATAACCTAACCATAATCACCTTATTACTCCATGATTATCCTATATTTGTTGATCACATGCCATAAAACCTTTTGTGAAAATCTCTCAAAGTGTCTATGAATAAAATACATTTTAGTTAACACTTCGAGAGTTTTGCATTTTCTTAAATACTCCCCCTTCACATGTGCTCATGCATTTTTAAGATAAATTTGCACATGTTGGGTAGAGTTCGCACATTTTGAGTTGATCAATTTTTAGTTAATATGACCTTTGCGAGACACGTTTACATCACTAGTTAAACTAGCTTGAAATTATTACCCGTCCCGGTCATATCAAAAGAGAATATCTCGAATTGGTACATTTTACTCAGACAAGTCCTTTGCGAGACACGTTTACATTACTAGTTAGACTAGCTTGAAATTATTACCCGTCCCAGCCAAGTCTTTTCGATGACAGACATTTATTTTTTGTCAATTCGAGGGTTCAGATCTGAGTCGAGCTCTTTTGAGATTCTATTACGATCTTCAAATTTTATTTATCACATTTTAATCACGTCCTCTCCCCCTCAAAAATAGTATGTCGTGATATTTTTGATATCAACTGATTAAAAGAAAGCTTTTTGGAGAGATAGACGGATCTGTTTTAGCATGACGTGCTATTTTTGATATCAACTGATTAAAAGAAAGCTTTTTGGAGATATAGACGGATTTGTTTTAGCATGATTTGGAACATTTTTGTTTTTCATTTTATACTCCCCCTTAAATAAAGCATATTTTTTCGGGTTTGGAGGGAGTTATCTTGAGCACATAATATTGAGAAAGATTTTGAAAAATTTTGATCATGTGCTCAAGAATCCTTTAATTTTGTTTTTGAAATTACGAGTCCTGATCTGAAATAATCAGAACTCATCATTTGGGTGCGGGTTTCGTACTATAGTATACGAAAGCCATAGTGAAGAATTTTTTTTTATAGAAATGAGTTGTTTAAGAAAACATTTAAATTAACTCTCGCTCAAGCATCTGTACATGTCCGTATCATTGTTGAATGACATTTCTAGATACGTACAGAATATCGATTATACGAGAGACATGTCGTGAGAAGAATATTTTTTGTTTTTTGATTTTATATTGTTTTTGTATTTTTGAAATTTTTCTATTTTTATATTTTGTTTTTGTTGGTTTTTCAAATTTTGTATTTTGTTTTTCAAAAATATTTATAGCGAAGCTATTTTGAAATAATTTCAAGAAGATTCGAGAAGACTTTCTAGCTCCTCTGGAGTTAGGCTTCACATACCAATTCGTCGAACTAAATTGTCAAACCTTTCTTTTGGAGGGGCTTTAGTAAATTGATTGGCGAGTTGGTATTCAGTCTTCACGAAAAATAATTCAACAGTGCCCTCTTCTACGTGTTCCTTTATGAAGTGATAGCGGACTCTAATATGCTTGATCTTTGAGTGTTGTACTGGATTGCACGAGATGGCTATGGCACTTTTCGAATCACAATACATAGGTATTCTATCGAAAGTAAAGCCATAATCTGTGAGTTGTGTCCTCATCCATAGAACCTGGGCACAACACACAGATAGAGACACATACTCGGCCTCTGCGGTTGATAGTGCAGTACAATCTTGTTTCCTTGATGACCAGCCTACTAGCTTTTCACCCAAAAATTGTGCTCCACCTAATGTTCTTTTTGCTGTAACTTGGCAACCTGCATGGTTGGCATCTGAAAATGCAATTAGTTTAAACTCGGAATCCTTCGGATACCAAAGTCCCAAGTTAATGGTCCTTCGTAGGTATCGAAAGATCCGTTTGACCTCTTGGAGGTGAAGTTCGGTAGGCCTTGCCTGAAACCGTGCTAATAAACAAACAACAAAATGAATATCGGGTCGACTAGCAGTTAGGTACATGAGAGAACCAATAATGCTTCAATATTTCTTCGGATCGATGGGTTTCCCAAATAAATCAGCACCTATTTTTGGTGAAGTGACCATTGGTGTACCAACAGAGTCACAATTATCCATTCCATGTTTTTTCAAAATCTCTATTGTATATTTAGCTTGATAAATAAAAATACCACGAGGGGATTGATGTATTTGTAAACCAAGAAAGAATTTTAGTTCCCCTATCATGGACATTTCAAATTTGCTTTACATGAGATTTTCAAAATGTTTTGAATGTTTCGGATTAGTGGACCCAAACATAATGTCATCCACATAAATCTGAATAATCAAAATGTCATCTTTATATTTTCTTGTAAACAAGGTTGAATCAATTGTTCCTTTGGTGAAATTGTTTTTGATCAGGAAATATGATAGTTCGTCATACCACGCCCTTGGAGCTTGTTTTAAACCATAAATGGCTTTCTTTAGCTTGTAGACATAGTCTGGATGGTCTTTGTCAATGAATCCGTCTGGCTGACTCACATACACTTCTTCTTTCAAAGTTCCATTCAAGAAATCCGTCTTGATGTCCATCTGATAGAGTGTGATGTTTTTGTGAGCTGCATAGGCTAAGAATATCCTGACTACCTCAAGTTTTGCTACTGGATCGAATGACTCTTCGAAATCTATCCCCTCTTCCTGTCTAAATCCTTTGGCCACGAGACAAGCTTTGTTGCGAATGACAGTCATTTCTTCATCCTTTTTGTTCTTCCATAACCATATGAGATCAATGACGAGTTTGTCAATTCGTCTTGGAACTAATTCCCATGTATCATGTAACTGGTATCGGAGAAGTTCTTCCTGCATCACTTCTATCCATGCATTATCTGCCATCGCCTCCCGAATGTTCTTTGGTACTTTTAGACTAACTGAGCAAACGTATATGCACATATCAGGGTCGGTGGTAAGTTGTTTTCTCGTCTAAACTGGCCTTAAAGGTTCACCAATTACTTGGTCTATTGGATGGTCTTTTGTCCACTGTAGTGTAGAAGGGTACCTTGGGTTTAATCTATGTGTGTTAAATGGTTCATGTAACCTTGAAGATGATTCAGCCGAATCCGTAGCAAACGAGTTTTCGAATAATTCTTCTTCTTCTAACGTATCTTCGTTTTGGTTCTGTGTTGTTTCTTCTTGAAGTGGTGTATTGTAGTTTTGCTCATCAACTCTTGGTAGAACAATTTCAATTACTGGAGTTGCTGGAGTAGATGTAGATGATGTTGATGGAGTTGGTGCGTCAGCTTCGATTGTTGTTGATGTATCTTGTGGCGGTGGTGGTGGTTGATGTTGTTGAGCGGGTGCAGCGGAATGTTGTTGTGATGCATTTGTCGAAGTTCCACCATAGTATTCATCAAACATAAACTCGAAGAAATTTTCCAGTTCTTGATTTTTCGGTTTTTCATTGTTAGTTGACTGAGCTCCTTCAGGTACGAGTCCTGAACTAATATGTCCTGAAGTCTGAATGTTTGGTGCGGGTCCTAATCTGTTTTGATTAGAAGCCATCGGGTTAAGCGCGGGTTCTAGAGCGAGTCTATCAGAAGCCATTTGTGAAATCTCGTCAAACTTCACATTCATCGTCTTCATTATCCTTTTAGTTCGTCTGTTATACACCCTGAATGCCCTCGAGTTTTCTGAATAACCAATGAAGATTCCAATATCACCCTTAGCTTTCAACTTCCCCAGATCTTCTTTGTCGTTTGTTGGATAACACAAAGCGCCAAATACGTGAAGGTAACAGATATCTGGTTTTCTGTTGTTCACTAGTTCATATGAGGTTTTATTGAATCTTGGATGGATTAGGGAACGATTCTGAGTGAAACAAGCAGTGGCAATAGCATCAGCCCATAAGAATAACGGTGCACTAGAATAGATCAGCATCGTGCGAGTAGCTTCCACAAGAGTTGGATTTCTTCTTTCAACTATCCCATTCTGCTGTGGAGTTCTAACAGCAGATGTCTGATGTGTGATTCCAGCATCTTTAAAGTAGGTTCTTAACTCCTGGTTTGTGAATTTTGTGCCATTGTCGGTTCTTATAATCCTTACTGGAGCTTGAAGTAGGACTTGAATTCGCTTCTGAAAGGTGATGATGATGCCTAGTGCTTCGTCTTTGACCTCAGAAAATTTGCCCATGTATATCTTGAATAGTCATCGACAATAACAAGAATATACTTCTTCCCATTAATGTTTTCAACTCTTATTGGGCCACATAAGTCCATGTGTAGCATATACAACTTATCTACCGAACTAGGTACGATTTTAGGTTTATATGTTACCCTTTTGATTTTTCCTAGTTCGCATGATGGACATAAGTGATCTTTGGTTTAATTGAACTTAGGAAGTCCGTTGACGATGTTGTCTTTGGCTAGCTTGTTGATGGTGTCAAAGTTGAGATGGGATAATCTTCTATGCCACAGCCAGAACTTTATTTCGCATGCTCTTGTCATAAGACAAATTGGTGATGAAGAGGCCATTTGGTTGATGTCGATAGCCTATAGGTTGGTGCCACGATTCCCAGTTAAGAGATCATCTCCAACCAAATTTCTAACGAAGCAAGTGTTTCTCCTAAATGCAACCTCTAAATCTGCATCACAAAACTGCCCGACTGAAAACAAGTTGTGTCCCAATCCTTCGACGTAGTAAACTCGAGTGATTAAGTAATTCCCAAACTGAAGATCTCCATAACCCAGGATAGTTGCTACATGATCATTTCCAAAACGTACAGTTCCCATGAATTTCCATATGAAGTTGATCAGTAGCTTTAGATTCCCGGTCATGTGCTTGGAGCAACCCGAGTCGACGATCCAAAGACATATTTCGATAACCTGCGAAGTACAGAAGAGTTTGTATTTGGAAACCATTTGACAATTGGTTCCATGGGGTTAGGGGTAACATACAAATCACACTCATAGAAAGTTTCTACTAGTTCACTTTGGATAATTGTCAATTTTCCATTCTCGAGTGTAACTTTCTACCCGTTGGTTTCCATGCACACAACTTAAGATTGTTCCTAGGCAATAGGCTACTAGTGGTTGACCTAGATGCTACACTTAGTCTTTTTATATATCTAGATCTAGCACTAGTTCCCTTTGGAACTTCCTTCTGTTCATGCATAGCATTCACATTATTAGAAACATAATCATCACACACATTATTAGATAAAGATTTTTGGCACATTAAACAAACAGAGTCATTACATGCGCTCGAAACAGTACTTTTAACATTACATCTAGATGACATATGTTTCTTATTAGAAAGCGATAAATTCCTAGAGTGTTCTTCTACTTCTTCATTTTTATTCTAGCATCTACTCTCAAAGACATGCGAGACTCTATTGTTCCTTGTATTGCTCCTAGGCTGTAGTCTGATGCTCTTAGAGGTGCTTTCTATTCCTGTAGAAGGTAAGGCACACACATTAGGATTTATATTGTTGTCCTTTGAAGTTATTTTAGCAGTCCTAGTCTCTTTTGGATTATCTTTCACACTCTTGTCTATTGCCCTATATGTTTGAGATGTTGAGGCAGACGCAATAGTGGGACTAATCCTATAAAGACCAGGTGCTATCATGTTTGATGTTTCGACAACCGCTTTTCCTTTTTCTTTTTCATTTGGCTTGGGCAAGGGTGTTGGAGTGACTGGTTTTGTCAAATCTTTTATCACATCAACTTTTGGAACAGATTGAGAAATAGACATTTTTGGTTTAACAACCAGTTTCTCCGAAGTCGATGGTTTTGCAAACTTAGTTTCCTCACCCTTCCCTTTTTGACTTTCTAACTGAGACCTCAAAAGATCATTTTGCTCTTTCATGTTCCTGTAGGCACGCTCATACGACAATTTGTCATACTTGCATTCGTCGGTTTTGCGATCAAGTTGTTTAAAATATGATACATTTTCTATTTCAAGTTTAACAAGAGCATTTTCATATTTTAAAACAATTGCAAAAGTCTCAGCTCGAAGTCTTTCATCGTCTTCAACAGAATATGTTTGCAAAATGATAGACATAATATCGGTCGACAAAGCTGCTTCAAAGAGAGAATCATTGTAGTTTGCCAAAACTTTAATATGTTCAATGTTTTCATTAGCTTCCTTCACCAGGGATTTGTGGTCCTTGACAAAGTCTGTTGTTTCTTTCAAAATTGCTTGTTCAACATGAATTACTCTCGCATGAATATTATTGAGTGGAGTAGTAATTTTGTTTCAAACACCTTTTTCATTTCAGCATGAAAACTTGAATGCCAGTTGTTGATACTAATATTTGTTTTGGATGCAACAATACTTTGAAGTGTTTCCACTCTCTTTTAAGATCATCCAAACATCTTCTAGCTTCACTTGTGTTAAAAGGGTTGCTTGAAGACATTTGTTCCAAGTTTGAAAGATTTTTAGAAACAACTTTTTGTTTTGTCAAAACAACTGGTTTTTTGGAAACCTTTGGTGTTTGTTTTTGTTGAACAAAATTTACTCCAGAAAGTATGTTAAGTTTGTTATAATCAATTGGTTTTATTTCTGGGTTCTTTTGTTTCATTTTGATTCTACTCTTTTCAGCAAGCTCAATCGTTTTATCAGAATCCCGAACAGCGGGAGGATCATGTTTAGCAAATATCACATTACCATTGTACAACACATTCTGTTCTTTCTGAGCTTTCTTGAGAGTATAAGGGTTTTCACAACCGATAGCCATTTTCTTCATTGTGTGTAAAAGCGGGTTTGGATCTTTAATTAGCATATGAATTGTTTGAGCAGAATGACCTGTTTTTACAAGAAAATCTTCCAACTTTTTAATTGTTTCTTGTTTCTCAATGATTTCATCAAGAAGATCATTTTCTCGTTTTGAAAAATCTGCTTTCAACTGTGTCTTTTGTTTTTCAAGATCAGAACAAGTTGATTTTTGTTTAGAAAGTTGGTTTTTCAAATCTGAAACTTCCGCGTTTAAGGATTTTATTTTCATGTTCAAGTTAACATCAAGTGTGTCAAACTTGATTTGCAATTGTTTTTCTCTTAAAACGGAGTGTTTATAACCAGTTTCTAATTCTGACTGTCGTGTTTTATGAAATTCAAAAGCTTTTTCATTTTCCTTATACCTCTCAAGCTCAGCGGTCATTTTCTCATTTGCGGCCTTAACATCGCGATTGACCTTTTTAACTTTCTCAATCTCAATACTACAATTTTTCAATAATGATTCAACTAGAGCACGTGTTTCCTCATCATTCTCAGTATACTGTGATTCTTAGCCTCCATTAGGATTCATATTTGGAGTTGCCAAATCAATATTGCTACTGCTTGGCGTGTCCATGTATGTATCATAAGTGGGTGCTAGAATCTTAGAATGTTGTTCCTCATGAGGAGACATATCAAATATTTCATTATTGTGGCATGTAGTGAATGATGGTACCTCAGAGACTACATTGGTGTCATACACAGGAGGTGCATCGGAATCCGTGTCATACTTAGCCACCTGAAGATTTGCCATGAATATGCAGTTTGCATCGATGTCCTCAAGGTCTTCCATATCATCCATGAGTGCCATAAAATCATTCTCTTCTGTATTCAACTGAAACCCTGCCGATTCTTTTTATGCCAACAGCACTGCTTTCTGTAGATAAGCTAGGTCTTTCTTTTTCGGCTTGGTGGGTCAGTTCCTTGCCATGTGACTGACACCCTGATAGTTAAAACACTTTATCGGATTTCCTTGATTCACATTTCTAAAATTCCCAGCAACTGGAGCAGCAACATTCCCAATCTGATTCCCAACATTCTGACCCCTCTGATTTCCAACAACTTGACCCATCTGATTCCCTGCATACTGACCCATCTGATTTCCTACATACTGCCCTGCATTCTGATTACCCATCTGATATCTAGGAGCATATCCTTGCTGATTCCCCATAACTCTAACCATTTGTCCTTGTTGACTCGTATTGAAACACGGCTGTGCAATCTGCCTGTTGTGAGTGTTTGATGAAATCCTTTGGTTGTTGTTAGTTGGTGTAGAATAGCGTCCTTGGAATGCCTTTGACAAGAGAACAAATGCTTGTGTCAGAGCAGCAGTAGTCTCATCTTTGTCAGTGAACTCTGGTTCTTGGAATTGTGGATATTGTTGTTGTGGAATGACTTGTTGTAGTTGTGGGTAGAATTGTTGTTGTGGTATGACAGCAGTTGGTTGTTGTGGAACATATGATGATGATGGTTGTGTATTCACTGGTACAGGTGTTGGTGTTTGAGCAATTAATGCAAGAGGATCATATTGCTTTGCAAATTTCTCTTTCTTGACTTCATTTGCCTCAGCCTAGTTTTGCTTCAGAAAATCATAAAGCTGATCATAGTTCACCTGGTGTAGGTCCTTGGTTTGGTTGACAATAGTGACAAATCGTCCCCATTCTTCTGGAAGATTGTTGATGAACTTTATGTTGCTTACGATTTGTCTTGGTGTCAACTTGTTTCTGATTAGCTCTTTCATTAGAGTGCAAAATCTGGTGTAGTAAGATTCAATGGGTTCTGCTAGAGTGGATGTGAACTTCTCCCATTCAGTTAGAAGCTTGTTTTCAACATCTTGTTGTCCAATTTCTGTGCCATGACAAAGTCTTCTAACTCGTTCCCACATATCATAGGCAGTTTCACAACTGTCGACAGCAGCAAAGATTTCCCGTGGTAATCCTGGTTGGATTAAGTGCATTGCCATGTCATTAGCTGCAATTTGCTTCCTATCTTCCTCTGTGTATTCATCTTCGTATTGTTCACGAAAGAATGGTAGGACAGGAGGTGTTCCAATTGGTTCTCCAGGTTCTTGAAATTGACGAGGCTTGAATGGTCCATGTTGGATAGTTTTAAGCAGGAGTTTACCATCAGGTTTAATTTTGATGTAGCGAAGCATACGGCTCGTCCATGGAAGATATCCACCTTTTTCAAGCATAGGAGGACGGTTTTCCGCACCGGCTGCAAGAATGTCTTGCTGAGTTGCCATTGATGAAGTTGTTTATGATAAAGTTGATGTTGGATCGTTTCAACGATATAGGAGTTGTGTTTGATGTTGGTTAAGGTCCAAGAGTTGTGTTTGTTTGAAGTTTTTTCCTTTCTCGGAGTTTGCTTATTGAAGGATTTCTAAGTTGAAGGATTCTAAGTGGAAGGATTTCTAAGTGGAAGGATTCTAAGTGGAAGGATTTCTAAATGGAAGGATTTCTAACTGGAAGGATTCTAACTCGGAGAAAAACTTCTTACTCGGAGAATAGGTCCTTAATCGGAATTTTGCACCTTACTCACAATTTATCTTCCTTAGTCGGTTCCTTACTCAGAATTTTTCTTTACTTAGTTCCTTACTTAGAATTTTTCTTACTCGGTTCCTTACTCGAAATTGCTTCCTAACTCGGAAATACATTCCTTACTCGGAAAATATATACCTTACTTGGAAATGTATCTTCCTAACTCGGAAATATAGCACCTTACTCGGAAACTTTTCCTAACTCGGAAAATTTAAGGCCTAACTCGGAAGCAATGTTTCCTTGCTCGGAAAAATTAGAATTCTTGAAATCTACAAAACCATACGGTTTTGTCATATACACATCCTCGGTCAAGTTCCCGTTAAGGAACGCGGTTTTGATATCCATATGTCATATCTCATAGTTATACTCTACAAATATGGCCATCATAATCCTTATGGACTTCAGCATGGCCACTAGTAAGAAAGCTTCATCATAATCAACGCAATGAGTTTGGGTCAAACCTTTCGCAACTAACCTTTCCTTATAAGTTTGCATATTTCCATCTATGTCAATCTTCTTCTTGAAGACCCATTTTTTTCCTACAGCTTTACCCATAGGAGGCACATCAACCAGCTCCCAAACTTGGTTATCATACATGGATTGCATCTCAGTCTCCATGGCCTCATGCCAATGAGCAACCTCACCTTCTGGTACTACTTCATGATAAGTAGCAGGTTCTGAAAGATCCGCACTACCTATCACAAATCCATAGTATTTCTCAGGCTAAACCTGAGTCCTTTGAGATCTGTGTAGACTTTGTATTTCATCAACAGCTACAACGGCTCTCTCTTGAGCCTGCACAATCTACTGTTGACTCACTTCCTCCAAAGCTTCATTTGTTTGTTCCTCATCTACGGGCTTTAGTAGATCAATTTCTTTATTTTTTTCTTGGGAGAAAACCTCCTTAAGAAAAGTACCAGTTCGAGCAATAAAGACTTTGTTTTCAATTGCTAAGTAAATATAATATCCCTTTATATCATACCCAAAAAAATGCACTTGTCCGTCGTAGATACAAGTTTGTCATATGCATGTCTTTTAACATGCACATCACATCCCCAGATCCTCAGTGTAATCCCTAATATCAATCTTATCACACTAACTATCAATCACGAGAGATGGTACAAGAGAGAAGTGTGGTGTAAGAATTCTAGAGAGAGAAACTAGAAAGAGACTTTATTAATAAACACACACTAATCCAACCTCCCAAATGAGGAGGATGGGATCTATTTATAGTTTACAACAAATGAGCTTAATGGGCTTGCAATAGACTAAATGTAACATAACTTTTAACCAATTAGATTTAATCCATGCGCCCTTTGACTATTCTTACTAAATAAACAACGACACATTAAAAATATAAAAACGTAAATGACCATCACTTTTAATAAATCTAACACTCAGATGTGATAAAGAAGGAGCCCTTCTATACCACATTTCATATGGTGTCTTTTGTGTAGCTTTAGTAGGAACTCTGTTCAGTACGTATGCTGCTATTTCGAGCTCATATCCCCATAATTGCATAGGAAGTTTACTTTTACTCATCATAGATTGAACCATACCCAAGAAGGTTTGATTTCTCATTTCGGATACTTCATTCCATTGTGGTGTGTGCAGTTGACACAACTGTGAGATGATCCCACAGTTCTTTAGATGATCATCGAACTCTTGGCTTACATATTCGCCACCCCTATCAGATCGGAGTGCTTTAATCGTCTTGCCCTTTGATTCTGTACTTCATTCTGAAAATCCTTCAATTTTTCAGAACTTTCATATTTACATCTGGGCATATAGACATACCCATACCTACTGAAATCATCAGTGAAGGTAATGAAGTATATATATCCTCCTCTGTCATCATGACTAAACGAACCACACACACAAACGGGGTGTTACAAATGTGTACTATTTCTAGCAGATCTTTTGCCGTTTCATTGGGACTCTTGAAAGGTGCTTTAGTCATTTTTTTGACAAGCAAGATTCACATGTGCCAAAAGACTCATTGTCTAATGGTTCCAGAATTCCTTTCTTCTTGAGCTTCTGTATGCGTTTCTCGCTGATATGTCCCAATCTACAATGCCAAAGGTGTGCCTTGTTCAGCCCATAACGAAGTTGACTCGCTCCCACATGAAAGATTGCCCCCACTAGGAGATTGTAAGTCCAGCATGTACATACCTTGATGAAAGACATCTTTTAAATAAAATAGATTAATTTTAAAGCAGAAATAGTTTTTGAACTTGATTTAAAATCAAATCCATTCTCACTCAACAAGTCGTACGATATTACATTTTTAATTAGCCTTGGAACATAATAGTAGTTATCCAGTTCCAATACTAATCCTGATGGCAAAGGTAGCATGTAGGTTCCTACAACTTCAGCTCCAACAATGGAACTGCCGCCTACCCGTAGGTCCAACTCACCGCTTCCCATGTTCTTGATTACTTCAAATCCTTGCATGATATTGCAAATATGACTACCACATCCAATATCCCGTAACCAGTTTGTGTATGAAGTAAGAAATCAATCAATCATATAGATACCAAAATTCGGAACACTTTTTATGCATTCACTTTGGTTAGAGGTGGCAAAACGGGCGGGCACGAGCGGGCACGGGCTTAAACGGGCACGGGCTAAACGGGCACATGTTATACAAATCGCTTTATAGAAGACCGAAAATGATGAAATAAATTCCTTAAACGTAATACCTCATTTATATTTAAAAAATTAAATATATTATATATATAAGTTTTTCTTCAAAAATGATTATAATGTTCTCTAATTGAGAGAAAATATGTGCCCGTTGTGCCCATTTAACTTTTCAATGGGCTAAATGTGCCCATTTCAAAAAAAGGAGGGTGCTAAATGTGCCCAAATCTTTTACAAAGTAGCCAAAATTAGCCTATTTTTTTTATCATTTTGGGCACAAATTGCCACCTCTAACTTCGGTCATAGTTGCCATTGCTGGTACAACTCATCTCTTCAAACCAGTCTGCGTCTAGATTTCCTTGATCCCTTAATCCATACTTATACCAACGTTTCCTCATACCCCGTGATTTAGTGGAGTACACGTCAACAAATTTTCTCTCCTCCACTCCTATTGTTAGCCCATGAATAGGTACATAACTTTTGTTTTCAAGAGATGCTCCTAGTGTGTTGTTAAAGGAAGATATGAAATAAAACAGACTCCCTAAGTTATAAATTAAAACACTAATAAATCATAAAACCCAAAACCTAATTTGTTAGTCCAGGAACCATATTACACTATGCTCCCTTGTCTTCTCTTTAACTTTTAGTTATTACATTCATGAGGAATAAAATTGGCACGCAGACGTCCAAAAAAACAACAAAAATAAAATAGACAACCATGCAAATAATCATAACACAAAGCATAAATATTTGGCTGTTGGTTGCGGCTGTGTACCCCCACATGTTACTAACACATATAAAGATCCTTATTTTTGGATTTTAAAGGAGTTATTCTACATGGAACATGCTGACTAATCTTTCTTGCTATCCTAGACAACCCTATGCCCAAAAGGTTTGATCTTGACCTCACACAACCCTAAGTCTTCCCCTAACAATCGTTTGATCCATAGGACCTCAAAGTTGCAACATTAAGGTTTTGAAAAGCCCTAATTTTCCAAAGCACATGATTAGGGTTTTTGGAAACCCTAATCTCCCACTTTTGGGTTTTCTTGCCCAAGAAAGGGTTGCAAAGTTCCATGTTTTTGAAAAAATAGGAAAGTTGTATCTAAATTAAAAAAAACTGCGTTTATTTTAAGGAATCTTAAACTAGGGATTTCTATAGTAGGTCAACGCCCTCAAGGGTTCAAAAACCCTTGTTTTTTACCAAGAAAAACCCTAACCCTTATCGACTCCCTCCATGGTTAAAACCCTTGTTTATTTTGATCTAGGGCTTCTTGCTATGCATGAAAATCAAGACTCGTTTTTATTAAAGAATAATAAGGTTTAAGAAACCTTAAATTGATTTAATTATGGTTTTTGAGAAACCTTAACTCGTCGATTAGGATTTTCTTGCCAGGCAAGAAAGCCAAGATTCGATTTTACGAATAAAAATCAAAACATTCAAAACCCTAAATCGACTAGGGTTTTAGTCGACACACTTTTTGACCAAAAAAACATTTTTGTTTTAACACAACCAATTTTATGGATCAAACAACAGATCATGTAAGACTTAGATCAACTGTAACAGTATGAAAGTGGCTCTGGTACCACTGCTGTAATACCTGAAATTAGGGTTTTGTTTATTGATTTTAGGTTACACGTAACTAAATAATATTATCATATTAATATGCGGAAACAATCTAATTACTTTTGAAAGACTAGCCATGGATCCATGCATATGTTATAATTAAAAGTTAACTACTGTAATAGTTAGAACGTTTGTACCTTTGATTTGCTCGGCATGATCTTTCTTGAATACTCATACAAGGAAGCTGCAAGTATCCACCGGTACTGGTTACGTTTGGAAACTGCTAGATGGTTCAGCTCGCCACACAAGTGATCCCTGATCGCCAAGATCGACTACACGGTTAGGGTTTGGATACCTTAACTGAAATTGACTAGGGTTTGGTTAAACCTTAAGTCAATCGTCGAATTTGGTCGACTAAGTGTTTCGAACCCTTAGCGGTATTCGACCGATCGGTCGAGCAAGGGGGAGGGGAGAGGGTTTAGGTTTGTGTGTTGGTTTTGAATGAATGAAAAACAAGAGGGGTGTCTTTGTTTATATAGGCTTCCAATCCTTCCACCCCAAGGATTCTCCTATGTTTCACTTAAACCCTTATTCCCCCATATTGTTTACACTTTAAGCTATAAATTTTATAACTAATTAAATAAACCAGTTAATTTAATTCTCTCAACCCTTAATATTTATTACCACAATAATAAATATATATTTCCACTTGTGATGCACCGGTGTTACCCTTAGTGCCTTATTTACCGGACGTGATTCACTTATACATTATTATATATATAAGTATGTATATATTACTTGTGCACATAATTACTTCAATTTGTACTTCAATGATGTTTTGGTTTTAATATATTTCACCGGGTAATAGCCCCTTTTTTAAAATTAAATTAAAAAAAAAATGTGAAACCTTGGCCGGACGACATTCTCGTCACAAAAAGGCTTTATACGTTTTAAATATGAAACTTTTTACGACCAAAATGTAGTTGCTAAAGGTATAATATTAAAATAAACATTTAGTTAAATAAATCGTTTTTATTAATTAAATTAACATATTTAATAAAAAATTATTGCTACGACTTATGTCGTCGCCAAATATGTTTCTGTCATTTTTTAATTTGCTTTTAGTGTTTGTTTTAGCGATGGCTGCTTTCGTCACTAAAAGTGTTATGAGGACCAACTTTTTTATCTTTGACCGTTAAGTCTTGTGGGCTCCATTACGTCGTCACTAAAAGCTTTTGAAGGTTGTAGCGAAAACTTTTAGTGACGACATATTGGCGTCGGCTTGCTGTCGCTAATCTTTTAACGACAACAAAATAGAGTTTTGGCGACGTCATTCATCGCCAAACCCTCGTTTCTTATGGCATGACATGTAACTAGTAATTCATTAGCCAATATTCATCTACAAGAATGATAATAAAACTCCTAATTATATGGATATATATCATTAACCAATCACTTAGTTGCTTAGTGTTCAACCTTAATTAGATAGTGATAAATAAACTTGATTGTAAATCTATCTGGATTTGAGTCCAATGACTAGACAATTTACCACTTATTAATGGTCCAAATCATTAGGGCATAAAATATGACCAAACCAACGAGCTAAGGTTCTTGAACCCCATGGCACCATGGTGTTACACGAGGAACGGTATGCAGAAGCTTAATGTCCACGAGGTATGGCGGACAATGATCAATGAACCGCACGTGAAGCAAGTCATCTTGGATGTGTATTCATATTGGAAAATGGAACCACACACCCCCACATCCCTTCATTGCATCTCCTTATCACACTGCTGTCTCTCAGAATTAAGTCCTTTTCGATCCTGCGGATTAACATTCTTCAAAATTCTTCTTCTTGGGACCACAAGAAACTCAATATTCTATCCAACATATCCCTTGTTAGTTGTAGCATGACATTCGTGACAAAATCAATTCTTTAATCGAATATCGAGCTTATACACTCGTTTTTAGAAAACCACGATACATATCATGCTTAATTAGAAGGACGGATTGGACGGCTTTCAAATGACAACAGGGGGTATCGGGAATTGAGAGCGATTATTAAACAAATAATAATACTTAATAGTGGAAGGATAATCCATATCATGAATTATCTTAGGTCTTTTGGTTTAACGGTATGTGAGTGATCATTCAATAACCTAGAATAGAAGTTGTCGGTTCAAATCTCGTTAGAGACATGTGAGATAGAATTTGCGAGATAGGCGGTGTAGGTGATAAAAATTTGTCGTTTCAAAAAAAAAAAAAAAAAAAAAAAAAATTCAAATTACAGTATGTGGCCTTTTATCATTTGTTATTTTTTTGAAAAGTGAACTTCATTAGAAACACGCCAGCCCACAAAACGGGGCGGCACTCACAAACCGAGACCTATTACATAATTACAAAATTACACCAATTATCCCACGTCAAAGAAGGTAACTTGGCTCTAGATTTAGCCCAAAGAAAACCCAAAACTTTAACTTCTCCGATGATACCCTCCATCCTAGCCTTCTTATTTTGAAACTTAAAAGAGTTCCTCGCCCTCCATATGCACCAACACCCGATAATCATTAAGCCATAAAAGATCTCTTTCTTCTTCCCTGACAGACCCACGAAATTGTGCAAATCCAGCAGGTCTTTGAGCGAAAAAACAAAAATGTTAGAGACCTTACACCAATTTGAAATGTGTTGCCAAAGCCTGGAAGCAAAAATGCAACCCGAGAAAAGGTGGTCAACATTCTCCTCCGCGCTCTCACAAAGCACACACAAAGAGTCCGCTATCTGAATGTTTCTTTGCCTAAGAGCAGATGCCGTCGGGATCCTACCCATCTCAGCCCTCCATCCGAAAATGTTGCACTTGTTTGGAATCCAGCTACACCACTCGAAAGCATTTAAATTGCTGAAATCCATGTCTAAGTACATTTACTTCCTAACCGCACTTACCTTGAAGACACCATCGCCCACCCCAATCCAAACCCAGCTATCCGGAGCATCAGAGAGAACAACAGAGCCCATTAAATTGTTGAGCACTTCCCATTCTGGATCGTCCTCGATCGAAGTAGCCGTCCTTTTCCAATTCCAAACCGGCTCGTAACCAGAACCCGTCAATTTCACCCTATCACTAACTTTGCACCTTTTGTCCATTTCGAGCCGGAACAAATTGGGACAAACCACCATCAAAGGAAGATTAAGCAACCATGGGTCAATCCAGAAGGATATGTTGTTACCATCTCCCACCTTGCCTATGAAAAATCTTCTAAGGGGCATCCCCGACACCACCTTTTATCATTTGTTATTATACACCTTCTAAGTTTTGTCTTAATTATAACCTTAACTAACAATTGATAGTTATTTTCCTATATCTTGTCAATTAACAATTCTTTCAATCAAACACCAATAATTTATATTTACCAGGGTAAAAACCCTTTACTCAAAAAAAAAAAAAAAAAAAAAAAAAACACCAATAATTTGTGAGAAATCACTTAATCGGATTATTGACATCACTACAGAAGTTGACTAATCATAACGTTATGACTTCATCATCATCAAGTAAGTTTACTTTGTTGTTCTTGTTATGATATGAGTATATGAGACTGATCATGTGCAAGTTTAATAAACTTAACATGTGGCATCAAGAGCCGTTTAATCTCTTGATTTTTTTATTTTATTTAATGATCATATCAAAATTAGTAATACTGGTCGATATCGATTGCCGTTTGAATACGGATATCTTTTAATGGATTAAATATTTGCGTTAAACGATAAAGCAGTGCAATCCATTTATTCAATTTTGCAAATCACCTGATCACCAGGGACGGAACCAGTAACAAATATTACCGGGTGTAGAAATTTTTTACAACCGTAATATAGAAACACATTTCGATGGACCGGGTGCATTTAAAATGAATTTAAGAAAAAATGATGTTTTTTTCAAAAATTAATGTGGAAACCGTAGAGGGGGGTGAATACGTTTTCATTTAAAAACTTAAATCTTTTGTATCAAATGACCAATCAAGTTTGACGTAATATGAGAAGTGTCAACAAAAATTCTTGTGACAACTAGTGATAATGGAATTCCATAAATGAATCATATTACCATAACATAAAAATAGACACAAAATAACTACCACACAATATAAGCAATAAGCCACACAAACATAAAAGCAATGCAAATATAAAACGGTAAATGCAAAGATAAAAAGCAAAGAGATAAGTAAAGAAAGCGCAAACCGGACACGATGATTTATAGTGGTTCGGTCACGAAGTTACTCTTCGCCCAACTCAATTCCCCGAGTACCCAACTCGAGAGTTACTTCACTAATCAACAAGCTCCCTTCTTGGCGGAGAAAACCATACAACGTCGCTTACAATATTTTTCGACAATAAGCTAGATGTCGAGTTCTTTTTCGGGTACAACCAAACCCGTTATGTTTTATGGCCCAACATAACAAACCTTGTGTTTTGAGGCCTAAACACATAAACCGCGTCGCTTACATTATTTTTCGACATTAAGCTAAATATCAAGTACTAATCTAGCTAGTACCAATCTCACTCACGATCTACCAGATCCTTACAAATCACACAAGCTACAAGATCTACATGATCTACACTCGATCTACCCGATCTACTCACGATCTACCCGATCTACCTTATCTTCACACAATCTACCCGATCTACTCACTATCAACACAAGCTACACAAGATCTCCCCGATCTCCACAAGATCACAATGATCCACACAAACTAACAAAACAAGGTGATAGACTACTTGATGTATATCAAGATACAACAAGTACGTAACGAATGTTACGAGTGCACTACACTAACACTACAACACTTTGTATCTTCTTGATACGAAGTGTTCTTCTCTTGCACTAGTAGCGGGATGAAGGTGATCATTTGAATGGATGATTGGATCACTCTTAAACAAAGATAAACTAACTACATGATCAAAGGAGAGTATATGTGATAGGAGATTTGAACTCAGAAAATGGTGTGTGAGAAAGGATGCCTAAAAACTGTGGAATGGACTGGTATTTATAAACAATGAAGATTTGACCGTTACAGGGGGCATGGTACCACTAAATGCCCGACGGTACCACTAAATTTATTGGTACCGTGGTAGCGTCCCAGGCAGAGACACTCCAAAATTTGTTTTTAGTGGGGAATGTTTATTTGGAGAAGTTTGGAGATGATTTGGAGGGAAAAATAGCTGTTGGTGATTTTAAACTTATTTTTCAAATTAAAACATTTCTCTTTAATTCAAAAATATTTTGTAAAATGTATTTTGTCACATTAAAAATGTGAAGTTTAGAGAAAAATATAATCCTTTGATCATTAGTCAAGTTGTAGATTTGTTTGTTCATACATTGAGTGATTTACGTCGGGATGGAAATCTACGACTTTGTTGAAGCATACTTGAGATGTCGAAAGATGTTGATGTAAGTATGCATTGATGATTTGTGTTTACAAGTAACTTGTGCATTTTACGTTATGCATTACAAGTTACATGTTTGTCATTATTTAAACCGAAGAAACCGTTTAGTTTAAATATCGTAATATTTGCACTAACAATCTCCCTCTTTTTGATAATGAATAATATGTAAACCGTGAAACATAGTAAAATGTAAAAGTTACCTGTTTACACTTCCTTCTCCCTTTTTTGTCGAATCAAAAAGGTAATTGCCTCGAACTCTCCCTTGAATTCACTCCCTACTCCCGCTTATTACACTACTTTCCTTTCTTCCCAAAAAAATGCGAGCTTGCATCATCCTAGTGAAGTCTTCTATCACCACTGTTAAAAAGACTCCATGCTATGTATTCAAATACTCCCGATCTCCCCCTAGCTCAAAGCTCCCCTATGATAATTGTATTCCCTTCTATTTTTACCTTTGTTTCTAGCGAATCCATGGATCAAATTATTACAAAGACTTTTCCTACATCAAGGGTTAGCTTCGTGCAAGGGTTAAACTATGTTAAAACGTAGCTACAAAAAAAATAGTTTAATGACCATATCAAAGTACGCAAGAAGTTAGACACATGATGAAAGTGTGCCAAAAGGATAAAAACCAAGAAGAAAGCCCAAGAAAGTTGAGCGACACAAAGATGTAATTGTTCAATCAATCACACAAACAAGAACGAGATTCATTCATTGACTGACACATAAAATGACTTCTTCCAAGTTGTCATTGGGAAGACAAATTCTAACAAACCTTTTGAACAACATAATCATCTACCTAAGATGATTGGTGTTAATGATTGTTTGTTGATAAGACATACTCTAAATGATTACTATTATGACAAGTCATGCCATAAAGTAGACTCGATAGAAGATATACCAAAAAAAATGAAAATGAGAACGATATGCACCTAGATGCGAATGGAAATGATTCCATAAGATGGGAAGTGTTGGATTTGACCTTTGAGAAAAGGTGGGAAAACACGGTTTAGATTAATATATTGTTTGCACTGACAATGAGATGCATGATATATTTCAAAGGAGAAAAAGAAAATGTGCATGTGATCCTAACAGGATTGTGCGCAAATATCTCTAACAGGGTTGAGGTAACGAAGTTCTAGAATTCTAGTTTTGGATAATCCTAGTTGTGAGTTAGAGATGATTTGGTGTATGAAGGATTTTGTGTGATTATGTAGTTTATACACATTGGGTATAATGATTGTGAGAATTGAAGGGTATTGAACTAACTATCACTATCAAGAGTGAAGGATAGTTGTGAGGTTTGAGTTTAATGATCGATGGGTTGAAGGTTCTTAAACTAATTATCACTGTCAAGAGTGAAGTTTAGTTGTAAAGGTTGAGTGTGATGATGAATGATATTAATGTGAGGTTTGATGTGAGGGTTAAAGGTGTTTGTATAGAACAAATATCTAGGTGGTCACAAAGAGTAGAGGTTAGGAAGCAAGAACCGATTGTGGTTTTGTGACTGAGGTTTTGCTAAGTATTGGGTACTGAGGAGGTGAATGTTTTAGTAGAGAATTCTAGGGAATAAGAACCACATTTGTGTGTTCTTGAGAGTGTTTGGTGAAAGCCTATATGAGTGTGTTTTCACTCCCCCTTAATCGATGACCATCCGGACAAGATGTGTTGGAAAAGGAATAAAAAAAATAAAGAGGAAAACAAACGTTAACGAAAGCGATGAGCTTAGTAACGTCATGACAAGTGGTGGATAGCATACAATAAACTTCACCTTTGAAGTCACGTAGCTCTTCTCAATCATTGTGAATATTCATAGAACATTCATATGATGAGGCATGTGATTACGTGGAAATGTGCTAAGGGTTAAAAAGATAGAATCTTCAAGGTTGTGGAGTTAGTGATAAGGTTCTAGTGGGGTTATCTTTGATAGAAGAAACTATGTTGATGAAGAAGGGTTATCTCAACTTATCCTAGCGGTTCTTCGCTTGAAGTGTGTGGAAGATGAGTGGGATGCGGAAGCATTGGTAGTGTAGAACGAAGGTTGAGAATTGTAGATAAGTTGAGAAGATAATGGATACAGAAGTAACCAAACATATGGTGTGTTTAGTACCATGCGGAAGTGAAAGGGGGAAAAGTTAAGGAATCAGAGGATAGGCAGAATCTATTCTGATAGGAGACGGTTCTGGTTCAAGACTACAGCGAGTGGGTTTTGATAGTGCTTTTGAAACAGTGAGAATTGAAAATAAAATAAACTGTCTGAGCAGACAACGGTCCGACGGTACCGTTAAATTTAGCGGTACCGTCCCCTATTTAAGGGTACCGCGACCTGCTGAGGTCAGTTTTGTCCCAGAATTTGATTTTCGACAAAGAAATTTCACATATGTTGTGATTTTTCTGGACCTTAGATTAAAAGAATTTATACCAAATAAATTCTTTTATGAATGAATCCAACGAGATTCGATGAACGTTGATCGAGAACAAGAAATGACGTTTAATTGCATTTCACAAATTAAATAAACTTTAAATATTTCGGATGAAATATTTAAGTTGTCATTGGAATTTAAGAGGACTTTACGAATAAATCTCGGTGATTTAGTGAGACTTTTTGACACGAGGAGAGAATTTATACCTAATAAATTCTTTTTGCGAGATAAACGAGACTATACGAGAAGAGATGACTTTAATATTTCCAAGGAAATACGTAAGTAGTCATTAGAGGGATATGAAGGATGACTTTAATATTTCCAATGAAATATTTAGATAGTCATAAGACGAAATTCGGAAGATGTTCTTGAACACATATAAATTATGAAATTCACGGAATGTGTTCCATCATTCCTAGACCTAGACGTAGATAGTTGAATGGTTCGCGTTTGAGAGGTTTGGCTAATTTATGGATTTTGATGTGCTTCGCACGCAAGTGTTTCATGGGGTTTTGAAAGGCGTAAAGCAAGGCCTATGGTGCTGATTCGCAGCATGGTTTTGGATCTAAAAGAATGAAGTATTTAACTGACACAACGGTGGTTGATGTGTGGGTGAGACTCGATTTGGAACATAGGGATGGATTAAAGTTGATTGAAGTTTGGTATTTTTAGGGTGATTGATGAGATTTTTAGGATGAACATCCATTGTTGTTGTGAGATCACTGCACGTTGGTAGGTGATCAAGATTGACAACGAAAAAGAAGAGATTCAAAAATATCAATCGTCGTATAGGCGTATTGCCCATTAGTCAGAAGAAAGAGAGTATCAACGGACACTTGGCGAGATAGGATGATACGTTGGTTTTCTACCCTAAAACCAATGGATAGAGTTCAATCCTCATTATATATGAGGTGAGCTTGACGACAAAACACGATGACAAACCTATGGGGATAAGAGGAACTACCGGAAATGAATATACTTGGTCTTAAGAAGTGTATATTCACACAAGGATGAAAGGAATTACTAATCACTTAAGTAGTAACTCGTGAGTCCTATGTCACCCAAAGTTTGATGTTAGCCTTTAGCATTTGGATGAGCGTTTTAACATATGTTGTTAAAAGACTTGAATATGATGTTTCGGATATGACATTTAACAATTACGATTGCAAGTTAAACTTACTTGAATATTTCAGATGAAATATTGAAGTTGTCAAACCTACTCCGAGTTCTACTAGGTTTGTATCTAACCTCCCTATGACATAAGGGTGTATTACTTGGAAGAAAATGAAATGATGACCAAGGAATTAGGACAATTTCGCGCTACTTTAACTTATAGATTTTGACACTAGTGTATGACTATATGACGTCTAAGAGTTCATAGTGATAGGCATACCTAATTCATTATGTGTCAAAATGACATAGTGTGGGTGCAAAATTTACAAGCAAATCATGTAAAATGCACATAAGGAATAAATGCAAACATCATGCAAAACATGATAATCATTTAGCATTTAAGAGCATGAAGACATTCAATCATATCTTACAAGAACATGTTATCATTTTGAAGCACATATGTGGGATGCAAGTAATCTAGGTTCGCTAAGGAGGATCCTAATTACTACTTGTTCAAAATGATATCCAAATGGGAGATAAAGTTCACCGATGTAAACTATCTTTAGTCAAATGTAGGAATGAAATTTTTTCAAGTTAGAGAATGAGTACGAGACTATCACTAGTGGTGCTTAATTCTGAATAAACACGACAATTTTTACGGGTTATACCATGAACCCAACTTCTCTCTTGGAAGCAATTCAACCGTTATGTGGAAAACTAGAAGGGGGGTTGAATAGTTTTACCATTTTTAAGCTCTTTTGAAAACTTCTTAAAAGTTTACTTATTGAAAACCTTGATTCGAATCTTATGTGTAATCAATCAACACCAATATAAACTACACACTAAACTAACTAATATTAAGTAAAGTAAGTAAAGAGAAAAGTTGGAATGATCAAACCGGGACAAAGGATTTATAGTGGTTCGGCTACGAAGCACCTCTTCGCCCTGCTTCACTCCCCGAGTACCACACTCGAGAGTTTCAAGCACTATGTCAACAACCTCCCTTAAGGCGGAGAAAACCGTACACGTCGCTTATCCTATTTCCGACACTAAGCTAGATGTCGAGTGCTAATCTTAGCTAGCACCAATCTACCACGATCCACTTGATCAAACACACGAGCCCAATGGCTTCAAGAGATCACCAAGATCTCGACACGATCACAATGATCAACTCTCACTTCACTCAACCTATTCTATCTACTCAAGATCCTTTGATCAATCACACAAGCCCAATGGCTTCAAGAGATCTTCACTATCTCTTAAGATCACAATGATCTTCACTCACACTCTCACAAAAGAAAAATAATCTTGATGTATGCTATGATACAATCAAGGATGTAACAAATGTTACAATAATCCTAACAACTATAACTCTTGTATCTTCTTGGATACTTTGAGCTCTTCTCTTGCACTTGAAGAGGAATGATAACACTTTGTATCTTCTTGGATACTTTGTGTTCTTCTCTTGCTATTGAAGAGGAATGAAGAGGATCACTTGATGGGATGATAGGATCACTCTTGAACATAAGAAAAACTAATCTAAATGATCAAAGAAAGAAAGTGTGAAGAGGGTTTTGAACTCAGAAAGTTCTGTGTGAAAAAGGATGCCCAAAAACTATGAATAGGGCTGGTATTTATAGGCAGAAAAAATCTGGCCGTTACAGAGGGACGACTCCACTAAATCACCCACGGCTCTACTAAATTTAGTGGAACCGTGGAGCCGTCCCAGACAAAGACGCTCCAATTTTTGTCTTTTCTGGTGAAAACTTATTTGGGGAAGTTTGGAGCTGATTTTGGGGGGGGGGGGGGGGAATAGCTGTTATGTATTTTAAACTTATTTTTCCATTAAAACATTTCTTAATTATTCAAAAATAATTTGTCATGTATATTTTTGAAAAAATGTTTTGTCACATTAAAATGTGAAGTCTTAAAACCCAAAATCACTTCTTTGATCTTTTGTCAAGTTGTAAGTTTGTTCTAGAGTGATTTGCGTGGAAACGGGATCTTCCGATTAAAAACTTGTTTACGTTAATTTTAACGTAACGTGATTTCCCATTTTGTCATCCTCAAAACGTGAAGTAATCGAAAGATATAAATAACGTTTTTAGAACATTATTTGCATCAACAATCTCCCCCTTTTTTATGATGACAAAACATAAACTCATTTTAAGTTAAAATTAGTTTTAACAAGTTTTTAATGAGTTTACTCCCATTTCTCCCCCTTTTTGTCAAAGCAAAAAGGTTGCAAGGCTCCCCCTTGATGTATACTCCCCCTCATTTGGAGAACACCAAGGAATTGAGCAATGATTCGTGCTACAAAACAAGGTTATATATCATATATACAGGATCTAACACGTAGCATTTAAGACAAATATCCAACCACAAAATGAGTGACTAAGTAGCCAAACATAAAAATTAAAAAGAAACAATCCTCATAAAAGAAGGCACATATACATCCATAGTAGTATGAGACTTCAAGATTTGCTTCAAATGGCAAAAGGGGTCCTAAGCTTTTATTGGTGAAACTAAACATAAGTATGTTTAGTTTGGGCTATTGTGTGGTGGTGGATGTGGAAGGATGATGGGGCCTATTGATGGTGTGAGGAGATGCTCAAGGTATGAGAACCTAAAGCTTAACTCATCTCTAAGGCTCATGATGAGATTTTGGTTGTGGTGGCGACAAGCATAACTCAAGGTATGTGGTTGTAGGGGATAAAGAATGGGATGACCCATTAAAGGTTGTGGTGATGGTGATAGTGATGAGGATGATGTGTTAGTACCAAGTTCAAATGGTGATGTAGGTGATAGGGTTAGTGTGAGAGCCAAAGGTTGTGGTGATGGTGATGGTGATTGGGTGAAGGTTAAAGGTGTGTTGGTTCTAATGGTGGTTGAGAATGAAGATGTTGGTTTGGTTGAGGTTGCCTTGGATGGAGCTTAGGGTGTAGTGATGGAAGATGATGATTTGGTTGAGGTTATGGATGTGTGTAGATCATCTTCTTCATCCAAGGTGAGATCAATGAAAGTTATCTCTTTGGTGGTTGGTTTGGTTGAGGCTTGTGGTGTGTGAACACTTTTGATCCATTGATCAATAAGAGTGTTTTCATTTGCTGGTATATTGTTAAGTCTTGGTTTCTTGGCTTTGTGTGAAGTGGTAGCAATGGTGGAAGACATGATAGTTATATGGTGAATGTGATAGTGGTAAGGATGGCAATGTATGATGTTTGCTTATATAGTCAAATCAAAACATGCAAAGTTGGATGGGACGTTGGATTTGGGGATTTCGGTGTATGGGAATCAGGTTATGTTTGCAGATTTTCTGGAAAAAGAAAGTCAAAAAGTGGAAGAGAACAGTTAAATTCGTTTTCCCAGGTCATGGTACCACTAAAGGCACCACGACACCACTAAATTTAGTGGAGCCGTCCCTATTTAGTGGAGCCGTGGCCTCCAGTTGACCCTTTTTCCAGTTCTGCAGGTTCTAGGCTGCCTAAAATGGGAAAATCTGGGTGGACTGTTTTGCAGCAAATCCCAAAGCCTCAATTTACTAAGGAATATCACATAGTTTTCCTAACACTAGTCTCTACTAGCAACTAATATAATCATGTGATTGTCTATGTTTAGGCAACTAGCAAGCATGCATCATTTCAAGCATTTTTATCATCTAGTGCATGCAATATAAAAATATATGAACTAAACAAAGCTCATAAAATATCAAGATTGATTAACTAATTAAAGTAATCAATTTCAATCAAGAAAATTAAGCAAGTTTATGCTAGATGGACATAGCCATAACCCATTAGTAATATCTTAATAATACTTAAGTTAATAATACTACTTATGTAACACCCAACCCGGCAAGGGTAGAAGTATCACATTAATGGTTTCATATCAGATTAAAACAAAGCATACATTCGATAGTAATACAAGGATTCTCAAAGGTTACAAATGAAATATTGAATACACAAGGATACAAAGGAAACAAAAGCTAAATACTAAGTCTGCAAGTGTAATCCCTCTAATAACTTCTACTTCAGAATAACTATCAAGGTCTTCTAAGTCCAAAAGTCTCTTCATTCTTACCCAGCTTCCAACTAAAACCTGCCGCGGGAAAAGAAACGCGGCTGAGCTTAAAAAGCCCAGTGAACAGATATATAATAAACGAAAACGAAAGCAAACGGAAATAAACAGATGTAGCATAATGAATGAGATATAAATAAGGTGCAAGAGTAAAGGTTTAGGACAGTCATCCACCACGAGCCCATATCATAACATATCATACATATCATATCATAATCATATAGAGGGGAGACCTCTCAGATAATCAGACAATATGAGGGGTGTCCTCAATCTTCAAATGGAGTAGCTAACTCCCAGGGGTGTGAAAGAAGTGGATTGCACCCATCCTCAGTCACCATATCATATCATAACATATCAGAAACATAACATATCTAGGATGCATCCATACGCCCCCCAAACAAATCATATTGGCCATAAACAAATCATATTGAGCTCATATCATATCATAATGGGGACGGTGTGGCTAATCACTCGAACCACACACGAGTCATGCCATTGGTGCATCAATGACACGGCCATGTTACCTTCATGGCTAGGAAACATATTTTGGCTCGTAGTATCAAACTGGGGTCAAGGTAAAAGGTCAAAGGTCAAAGGTTCATATCATAGCAAAGGTTCATATGTCATAATCATAGTCCAAATCTCAAGGTTCATATCAAAGGGTTCATATGAGAGGTTCAGAAATCAAAGGTTCATATCAAAGTGTAGGGAACATAGCAATGGTATAGGGAAACCCTAATATGAATCAAAATAGAGACCGAAGGCTCCTTATACAAAGAGCAGAATATCTGTACCTTATACCGCACGTGCAAACATATCTAGAAATATAAAGATCGGAAGCAGACTCCATCTTCAGCGAATCTACACGAATTCATGACTGTGTCTTATTAAAAACTTATTTTAAATCGGATTACTTATTTTAGTAGGCTTCCCATATTTAGTAACTTTCCCGATTTAGTAACTTTGATACTTTAGGGTTATAACTGACAATTAAATAAGTTAAAGGTTTAATATGACCAATTTCATAGTATAGGGTTTAATATGTAAATAATCTAAAAATTAAGGTTTAAGGTGTAATTTAGTTTCATAGTGATCAACTTAGGATTTATTAGATTTTAGTATGTCATTTACCTACTTCGGACTAAAATACATTCGAAATTTTCATCATCCTCGAACCCAACCTACCACATACACAACTCTCGACATACATGCATACTCATCTCCACTCGACACACTCACTCTTGTACCCTCTATACTCAGCTTATTAACGTGCTCTATACACCTTTAGACCACCCAATGAGACCAAAATAACCTTGACATCCTACTAATTTACACACATAATTTATGGTTTAACTCTACGCAATCCATGCTTACCACCTTTACACGTGAAATACCTATATGAATGAATCACCACAACTGATCCCATGCATGCAATCTATTCTTACATGACCTACACACACCATCCATTTTCACGACACAAATTAAAGACCACATGAAAACACATGGCGTTAACTATGTACGCATATCATCCTGATTTCTTTTACAATATATATAATAGTAAGACTTTGTTTTCAAATTCAACCATACATACCCCACAGCAGACCTTATAAAATCAAATACCCACATGCAAAAACACACGTTTTATCTTTTGTAACAAAACTACGATTGAGTTTTACTTATGATAATATTTACATATATACTATTGGGTCTTTCGTGTAATAATGGCTGATCACAGATAAAGGGAAAACAACACTTGCAAGAGTCTTATTTTTATTTACGTATGACATGCTTCGTATAATACTTTCATATATATAGATTCGTATGACAGTTTGAACGAGATGGGAATACATAGTATGGCATAGATTAAAGTTATACCTCAGGCTCAAACAAGTACGATCAAAACTGAAACACGATCACGAATACGGCAATGGAAATCCATGAGGCACGATCGAATATAGAACCACGACATACACGAACATCTATACGTATGAATCTCGAAATTATACTCAGTCACGAACCACTGATACAACTCGAGCAGGTCCCAAAGCTCGATCAAATGGAACCCTTTTGGTGAGTCGAAACCCAAAACGAAAGCCTTAACCCGACGTACACAACAGCCATACGTATCTCCTGCTTAACGAGACCACAACCTGATTCGAACACTCGAACACAAATGACACGATCACCAGACCCTCGACCCTTATAACTTGTAGAAAGAAAGCAAATGATCTAGAACTTGTTTATCTTGATTTTGGTTTGGAGGAGGATAAGTAGGATGGTGATATGTTGTCATATGAAACAATGAAAGCGTGTGAAGTAAGTTTGGAATGTCGTGTATATTCGGTTCATATAAAAATAAGGAAGTTGGGCTAAATTGGGTGTCGATGGTCAAACTTTGGATCTGATTGATGATGTGAAATAAATTGGTCGAAAATTTATGTGGTGACAAAACCTCGTACTTGTTAATTGGTCAAAAGCTTATCATGGGTCAAGCAAGTGGACATGGAATTTTAATACTAAATGATCGATTATTTATTAATGAATCAATCATGTTTGATTATTTACTCAGTATATGGGGCTGTTTGTCGCTTATGGTCTATTAAAAAGGATTGAATTGAATGGATAGTGAATATGTAATATTGTACGTGTCGTCTAGTGAATATGTAATACTGATTTGATTAATCGATTTAATTGTGGCCTATATGATACATATTAAACGTGTCATACTTTTATTCATAAGTTTCTTGTACAATTTCATATAATACTTTAGGTCATATGTTCATATCGTATAGTTTGGAGTCATAACTTGTTATATAACCCAAGTTTTTAATTTATAGCGTATTTCATAAGTTCTTAAAATTTCAAAATTAGAGGGTATTTTGGTCATTTCAGATTGTGGTAAATTTGGGGTTTTACAACTTAAGTTAATACTATCTAATCCCTTCTCTTCCCCAACTTCTTTATCTTGTTCCCGAGCCCTTTGATTGCCTTGCCAATGGACTTGAACCCCCCGATTGTTTACTCATGCATTGAAACTTGTCGATTGTACATTATAGTTTGCCTTCTCATTGCAGTGGCTAAGTTGATTTGGTCAGGGTCGGTTGTGTCACAACCCGTAATTTCAGGTCACTTCCTAACCCCGAGAATTCACTATTCATCAGTTACTATTCACCGATCACTATTCATCATTTCACTATTCATCATTTTTGGAGTCAGTTTGAGACTTCAAGCAGCGTTCAGAAATTTTACTATTCATGTGACACTATTCATTCCCGGGAGGAAATCACTATTCATGTTTATCATTCATTTCAGCGTAAACGTGGTTTACGGGTATTCATATTCGCGTAACCGGTTGGGTTTAGCTTCGAAATTCATGCATCATTAGTGGGAACACTGCATACGGACTAGGCATAGTCTGCATATCATCATAATGACATTTTCATACCATTCCACTCGTAGGTTTATCAAGTTAACATTTTTATTACATTTGACGTTTTACGTATAATTAAATTTAATTAAAACGTTAACGCGCGATCGATAAATGTGACTAACACGTCCGACAATCCCCACGATGGTCCCGACATATTTTTATACTCATTTTAACATCAAGAAAATTATAAAATTCATTTACCCGGTATTTTGCGAATTTATTTAATTTATATCGTTCATTTAATATAATTACGACGGTTTATGTAAAAACTAAACAATAATTACCCGAACACCCAATATTTGTACCCAACATATTTTTGTAATTTTTATGACTTCGTCAAGTCCCGACTAACTCCGTTAAATTTTATTTCTAGCAAACACGGTACCCGGTTACACCTAAAACTAATTAAATTAAACTCCTAAACACATGTAATCATCACAAGGTTTAATCCAAAAGAGGCCCCCCCCCCCCTTCTCTCTTTGTGCGCCGGCCTCACACCCCCCAAAACACCCCACAAGTTGCAACTTCACTTCACAATTAATGCCCACTAATTCTTGTCTAATATATATAGTTAACTACCACATTTTCACTTCATTCTTACAAAATATCTCAAGAAACTCTCTCAACTCCATATGTGTGTGTGTATGTTCGGCTAAACAAGAACAAGAGGAAGAAAACATCAAACTTTCAAGATCAATCCATAATCAAGTCCATCTAGTATTCCTTTAAGGGTTTTGAAATACAAACTCAAAGGTTTCTTAGGTTTTCATCATCTTTTTACCACTAATCTTTCAAGTAAGTTGTCAAAACTCATTTTCATAATTTTACCAAGTTAATATAATGTTCATATCATTTTTATGCAAGATCTATATGTATATGTTAGTTATACCACTCCTTTTAAATCTTTTTGCAAGTTATGAGCCCTAGAAGTGTTTCATACTTAGATCCTTGTTAGATCTACATGGATGATGATGTTTAGGACCCTTGACACTTTAAAAAGATATATGGTAAGTTTTAGAAAGATTGGTTGTTGTTTATGACATTTTTGGACAAGTTACTAACTAGAAAATCAAGTTTTAACAAGTATATAAAACATTCTGTCCTTAAAAGTGAAACGTGGGAAAATCAGTAGGTGTGAGATAATTTTTGGCCAAATATTTAGAAAATACATTCCGAGACGAAGCCGTGGCCGAAAACGGGGATAAAAACGAGTTAATAACGAAGGAGATATGATTTTTCAAAGTTTAACGACGAAAACTATTTTCCGGAAAAACTGCATGCTGTTTGGTAACATTCGGCGGACAAACTGAGGCGTTTAACGCGACCTAGATGACCCGAGCTACTGAAAATATATTAGTACATGTTTATACGAACCCACGGATATAAAGAACGTCGAAAACAAGCTAATAACGAACAAGATACACGCGTTTAAACATCGATAATATACCTTTTATTTTGACAGCTTTTTAACTAGAAAATGTTTACGTACTAGAAACTATATTTTTCACGTAACGACTATGGAGAACCGTAATTCTTACCCGTTGGAACACGTACGATCAAAGACTTATTAACACGACTATCATATTACATTTCATGTTTTCAAAACGCCGATACTAACACGAACGTTTTATACACATTATGACACGACTAGTTTTACGTTAACAAGTTAACATATTTATACCAAGTTTTGGAAAAACTTTACATATCAACGATAACTAGTATTTTCAAATGACGAGTGGTATAGGTTACATATACATGTACATGCACTACATTGCCTCATAATCTAAGTAGATTATGCATATTCATTTTAGGTAGCGGCTAGTGTTCGCGCCTTGTTATTGCCAAGTATTCCAAGTGTTCCAGTATTTCAATTATTCCAAGTATTCCGATTTCATAGCATTGTTGTATCATCACTTCAGGTGAGTTTTCATAGCCCCGTATACATTTTATTATTGTTTTCAAATCCCACGGGGGAGAATACATTGCAACTGTTTTCCATACGAGCCAAAGTATCAGACTTCCTGTACATAGATTAAGTTACCTTGTTGCCAATTGAAAGTCCCCATATAATCATGAACCGTTAATTATGTTTAAGCGAGAGTGAGTGGATAGATCTATCGAGGGTGACGCCTCCATCCGTGTTGGCTTTGACCAACAACCGATAGCGGATGCATTTCATGTCTTTTCATTTGAGTGTCTGGCAAAACACTCCCAGGGGCTCCAAAGAATTCAGTCACAGCGTCGGGGTCATGAGCTTAAGGCTATTGTACAATCATTTTTATGTGACTTATGTCATACACTTTATACTTGTGGCTATCGTATAACTTCATTTTATTAAACCTATGAACTCTCACCAACTTTATGTTGACCGTTTTTAGCAATGTATTTTCAGGTTATTAGCTATCATGTGGGCATGCATTGGACCATCTTGGAGTCGCGGGGTCGACTTGCATCACTTATTTTCATGCACTTATGTAACCGTTTGATCTACTATGGTTTTGTTTTTAAACTTGCAACATCATTTGGGACCTATGTTTTGTAAACTCTGATTTTATTTATGATCAAACGTGTATTTTCAAAACGACACTTTAGGTCGTTCAATATATCCATTGTATGAGACGCCATGAAAGTCACACCAAGGTATTCAATTCCGCTGCCATTAACAGGTAAATTCAGGGTGTGACAGGTTGTTTGAGTGAACGATGATGTGTCAAGGTTACGAAGGAAGGTGTCGGGAGAGGGAGTACGAGGACGAGACGTTCCTTCTTTGTTCACCTCATCATCGTCCTCATCCATAGGTTGAGAAGATGATTCATGACCAAAGGAGGAAGAAGAAAGAGGGATATCGGAAGTGGATTTACAACCATGTTTGGACCCTTTGTCCTTACGTTGCTTTGTTCGACGTTGTGGTCCACCAAGTGGTTTCATGACCGGATTGACTAGGACATAGTCGACATTATTGAGATCAAGGAAATTTTCCATGACCCAATGGAAGAGACGAGTAAACAACATACCATATGGCATGAGCTTATCGGACCGACTATGAATATTGGCCATCCGTTTGACCATGTAGTATGCGAGGTTATAAGGTTCCTCGATACTAAGACAATAGAGCATGTGGGCGTGGCTTGCCGAAACGTGATCACGGTTGCCTGCAAGGCTCAACACGTTCTCACGAAGAAGAAGTTCCCAACTTCTAAGGTCAGGAAGGAGTTCTTTGAGATAGATTTTGTTGGGGTCAAGATAAAAAATGGAACCATCACGTTTTTGATACGTATGGGCGACTCGAGGAGTTTGGAAGACTTGTTTGATGGTTTCAAGGTCGGGGATTTCGGTACGATAAGTACCATGACTTTCGAGATTATAGTGAAGTGACTCTAAGGAATGGTCTTCAGTGTATGCACACTGACCATACGAAGGAACACCGAGAATCTCACCAATCTCGGAGACGGACAACATGAAGTTTTGGTTTTGTATCCAAAAATAAAGGAAGACATTACCCTCAAGGTCATTGAAGGTACGGACTCGACTATAAAACTCGAGAACAAAACGAGGACAAATCTGATCGTTTATTTTGTATAAACAATCAAAGTCGATAGTAGGGAAGCAAACTTGGATGTTATCCAAGAGAACGTAATGAGCATCGACTACACGTCCTTCATGTATGTATCGATCTTGAACTTTGGCAAGTTGAGCTTTTTGCTCAATGGGAATGTTTGGATCGTCTACAAGACGAGGGATGTAAGGTTTGGTATCTTTGTAATAAATACGAGGCATTGTCACCTACAAAAATATAATATTTTGCATGTTAATTTGTTGTATTTTAGTGATCACATTTTGAGTGTGTGTGTGTGCCTAAATGCAAACGATGTGGAGGAACGGTAATCTCGACTCTAAAATAAACCTAATGAGATTTCCCAAACACTCCTGACTTCACTTTTGCTCAATCAAATATGTCGAATAATGCATATTAATTATGTAGGTCGATCCATATTTAAGAGTTCATGTATGCATGCCCAAAACGTTTTTAATTTGCATCAACAATGCACGAAAAAATGTTTCATGATCCTAGACTCGTGAACTTTTTTGAAAACAATGGAATTGGGGTGTTTGGCAAATGGCTCAATGTGGCGCCAAAAATCTAAAATTGAAAAGCCTCAAAGTTAATCATTCCTAATCCATTTTTAATCATCCTAGACATGATTCCATTGAAAACAATTAATCTTAATGCAATTTAAATAGGAAAATTCGGACTAGATTATGCAATATAAGTGGCTTTATGAAAATCCTAGGTTTAGGGAATCATGTAAGTACTACATTGTCTAATCCTAGTCCTAATCTCTCAAAAGTTCATCAAAAATTGAAAATCCCCAATTCGAATTTATGCATATTAACAAACCCTAGGCTCAAACTGAAAAGAAATTATAGATAATTGACTTACAATTTGTGTTGAATTGATTAGGATTTGTTGATTCCAATGCCTTGAACTTGATTAGCAAGTGTGTAATGGGATTTTGGTTGTGGGTTCGGTTCGTGACAGCAGGAGGGAATGAGTTTGTTTGTTTGAAATGAGTGTGCAGAGGAAAGTGGACGAAAAACGGGCATTTTCTCAGATACACGGTACCACTAAGCTATAGTGGTGCCGTGCCACTTTAGTGGAGCCGTGGGTCTGTAAGGCCCATTTTTGTTCTGTTTCGACTCTTGACTGATTAATCTTACTTATTTAGTAAGACTTTTTGACGCGAGGAAAAAGTTTATACCTAATAAACTCTTTGACGAAAAGGATTAGGCGAGATGACAAGGAATGACCTTAGTATTTCCAGGGAAATGCCTAAGTTGTCTTTGGATGAAAATGAGGATTGACTTTTAATATTTCTCGTGAAATAAATAGAAGTCATGAGTCGGGATTAGGAGAATGACTACAATATTTCCAATGAAATATTTAATTAGTCGGGATACGAGACGTAAGGAATGACTTAATATTTGCAATGAAATATCTAAAAGTCATGAGACGGATGGGAAGAGTGACTTGATAGTCATGGGGCGATAAGAGAGAAGTGACTTAATATTTCCCATGAAATATTGAGCAAGTCACGCGATAGGACGTAATAGATGACTTTAATATTTCCAGTGAAATATTGAAATAATCATGAGTGGGATGAGACGGATGACTTAAGAAGTCATGAGACGAGACGCAAGAAATGACTTTAATATTTCTAGTGAAACATTTACAAAGTCATGAGATGAGATATGAGGGATGACTTCAATACTTCCAAAGAAATATTCAAATAGTCATGAGCGGGATGTGAAGGATGTGTTGGTTAGAATATCAACGATGTTGTCCTTTGAGGAAAACTTTTCCAAAGAAAAGATTCCTTTTTGGACATTGTCGTGACGGAGGAGATGACGTACTTTGATGAGCTTCGTTCATGAGCAAACCACGGGGTTCTCGGTCAAGTCTGTTTGCATCTCGGCTGTTACTCTTCACAGGAGTGTTGTTGGGATGGACGTCTCATTTGATTGGAGCTTGTCTCATCCATAGTGCTTGTTGTCATGCCTTTCCGGCGCTTACGTATTCGGCTTCGGTTGTGGAGATAGCAAGAGTTGTTTGTTCTTGAAGAATCAAGAAATTTGACAATCACCTATGAAGGTGCAAACATTACTTACTTTTTCAATCCACATTATCTCCCCCATTATCATGGTTGATATAGACAACAATTTCTACATCAATCCCCTTGAGATATCATAATCTCAAGTGTATAGTGCCTTTAATGCATCAGAGGATACATTAAACACTCTTAAGGTAAGAAGTTTTAGGATCCTTCTTACAAGTGGGCACAAAGCCAAACACTAGACATGATAATAAGCCTACTTGCCGTTAGGTAAACTAAGTTACCTATTATGCCCCTAACCTAGAGATATCCGCGCACTCACCTTCATCGTCTCTTGTGAGATTCGTATTTGCGGATATGGGCGTTAGTGTCAATTAGGATTTATCTAAGCTAAGTACATATATAGTATATTAAGGTTTATAGGGATACTTTCTTTAAGTTGTATTACATACGGGCTAGGGAAGAAACATAATTCACTCATCACTTTCGTTTCAGACTTGTCACGCATGATCTTTGAGCGATCATTGTACATTTCTGGACAAGTTGAGTTCGTCATGATGAATTGTGAGTTTTTGTTTCTTTATGATAGTGCCTACTATGTTAGATTCTAACAATACTACATGCTTAGCATTTCTACCAATAAAGGGTGTTTTAAGAAAGCGTACCTGAGCTTGAGGTGTTGTCCTTAAAACTAGAAGATTAGACTACGTTTGTTGAATGTTAAGCAAATGAGACACGACTTGACTCTTGCATCACAAGATTTGTTTTACCACAAATCATACTCCATATGTTAGACTCCAAAATTTATTTACAACTATTTTTTCCTAGCAAAACAAAAGTTCAAACATCTGGTCCCTAATATCTCATGGGTCCAAAGTTGTTAGTGTTGATATAAATAATGCCTAAACACGTTATTAATATTTTTCGATATCTCTACGTTTTGATAATCACAAAATGTAAAATCATTAATCGGAAAGTTATGACGTAAACAAGTATTTAGTTGTAAATATTTATTTCTACAACTCAAATCACTTAAGGTATGAATGAACTAATGCTTAATGCATTATATGATCAAAGGAACATTTTCTTAATAACTAGATTTTTTATAAAATATCAAAAACATTTTATATATTTTTGAAAAACATTTTTGGTATTAAATAAAAATGTTTAATCTTTTATAAAAATATGAATTCAAAATTTTAACCAAAATCAGTTAAAATGTTCAAGAAAAACCTTCCCCACAAAAGGACAAATCTGGGCAACGGACACCTAGGGCGGCCCCCTTAATTTTACTAGGCGGCCCCCTTAAAATTAAGGGGACCGCCCCCCTATTTAAGGGGGCCGGCCACGCTCCAGTAGGTCTCCAGCTGTCCAGTTTTTCTCCTATAAATACCAGCCTTCTCCTGGATTTTTACTTACCTTTTGCACACTAAAACTTTCTGTTTTAAAACCTTTCTAAACATTGTAAATCCTTTGATCATATTTTCTTAAGCATTGGTTTCTAAGTGATCCAAGCTTCCACCACCAAAAGTGCAAAAGAAGAACTCTACTTCAACTAGTGAAGAAGTGTTATTACTTACCTCATTCAATTGTGTTGTTGTGTAAAGTGTTGTATAGTTGTGATAAGTAGATCCTGGTGTAAGTAACTAGTTGTGTTGTACAGAAGTTGTGTAGAAGTAGTTGTGAAGTAGTCGTGAAAAGAAGTCGTGAAGAAGTCGTGAAGAAGTCGTGAAGCCGTCGTGAAGCCGTCGTGAAGAAGTCGTGATTAAGTTGTGTAGAAGTTGTGTACTGGTTGTGAGATTGGTTCTAGCTATGATTAGAACTCGACATCTAGCTTTGTGTCGTTAAGCCGGTGTAAGCTAAAGTTGTGTAAGGTTTCTCCGCCATAAGGGAGTTTGTTGACATAGTGAAGAAAACTCTCGAGTAGGTGACTCGAGGAGTGGAGTAGGGCAAGGAAGGTGTCCTTGTAGCCGAACCACTATAAATCTCCGTGTTGTGGTTTGATCTTTCCATCTCTCTCTTTCATTTCATTATATTTACCTTACTTGCATTACTTATCTATATTTGTTTATATATGTTCATATTGATCAAGAGTTGAATTCACATAAGATAGAATCGAAGTTTTAAAAAGTAAACAAAAGTTTTCATAAATTAAAAAGGACGTAAAACTATTCAACCCCCCTTCTAGTTTTCCACAATTGGTATCAGAGCCAGGTTAAACAAGATTTTTAAAATAAACTGTATTTTAAAACTTGAAACGATCTATGGAATCTGAAAAATATTTAGAAGGGCAATCTATGCAAAGACCACTACTATTTGAAAGTGATGGATTTTTATATTGGAAAAATCGATTCGAAACTTATGTGAAATCAAAAGATCTAGATCTTTGGCATGTTATTACTAATGGTGATTTTTTACCTATTCAACATAATCTTGAAACTAAAAAGGATGAAATAGTACCTTTTGAAAAACAAAGTAATGATTTAAAAAGAAAACTTTCTAAAAATAATGAGGCTAAAATGGTTATTTATAATGCGTTACCACGTAAAGAATACAAAAGAATCTTTATGTGCGAAACCGCAAAAGAAATTTGGAATTCTTTACTAATAACTCACCAAGGTAATAATCAAGTCAAAAATAATAAAATAGATCTTCTTGTTCAACAATATGAACAATTCACGATTCCGGAAGAGGAATCAATTGATAATGCATTTGCTAGGTTTAACACAATCATCACAAGTTTAAAGGCACTTGATGAGAGTTTTTCTAGTAAGAATTTTGTCAGAAAATTTCTTAGGGCTCTTCATCCAAAATGGCGAGCTAAAGTTACGGCGATTGAAGAATCGAAGAACTTGTCAACTCTTCAACTTGACGAGTTGATTGGAAACTTGAAAGTCTACGAAGCAATAATCAAGAAAGACTTCGAGATGGTCAAAGGAAAGAAAGAGCAAAGCAAGTCAATCGCGTTGAAAGCTAGGAAAGCATCAAGTGACGAGGATAGCTCAACCTCCGAAAGTGATGATGAAGAATATGCCATGGCAGTAAGAGACTTCAAGAAGTTTTTCAAAAGTCGAGGAAGATTCGTTAGACAACCACATGACGAAAGGAAAACACTCCAAAGAAACAAAGACGACAAAGGTATCAAGAGCGAGAGGAAGTGCTTCAAATGCGGTGATCCAAATCATCTCATTGGAAGATGTCCTATGATGTCAAAGGAGCAAAACCAAAAGGCGTTCATTGGAGGAGCATGGAGTGACAGTGAAGAAGACGAGAAAGAAACCACAAAAGAGGAGAAGTGTCTTATGGCTAAGACATCAAGTGAGGTACGTTCCAAAACCGAATACTTTAGTGATGAAAATTTATCATTAGATGAAAAAGACCTAGATAACGAATATAATAGGTTATGTATATTAGTTCAAAAAGTAATGACTAAAAATAAATCACTAAAACACATAAATAACCAATTAGAAAAAGAAATACTAGAAATAAAAATTAAACTACATAACTTAGAAAAAGGCAAAGAAGTCTTTGAATGTAAAATATGTCAAGAAACTAAAAATGAAAACGAAATACTTAAGGAAGAAATTTATAGACTTAACAAATTTGAAAATAGTAGTAATTCACTTAGAGATATAATAAGCATTCAAAGAATATCAGGAGATACAACCGGATTAGGATTTAACTCAACTAAGGCTACAACTAGTGAAACTAAAAATGTAAAGTTTGAAAGTGAAACTAGTAATCAAAAAATATTAGAGTCAAAGCCTAAATATATACTTATAAAAGATAGAAAAATACCCATAGCTAATAATGAGGAAATAAAAGCTTTCTACAAACCATCTTTAAAAACCGAAGTAGAAAACTCTAAACCAAAGCTTAGGTAAAAAACGCCTCCTCCTAGAAGACCACCTAGTCCTCACCCTCGGCCTAAAACTCCTCAACCTAAAAGAAACCAAAATAGACCAAACCGTCATAATAATAGTTACCCAATGTGGAATTACCCGAATCCACCAAGCTTCAATCCTTGGGGAATACTTCCACCATACATGCATCCTAGTCAACTACAACCCATTTTTGGTTCAAACAACTTTGGATCAATGAGACAATGGGGACCAAGTGGCTAAATTGCTATCTCATTGGATTATTGGCATCTCTTCCTTGATTGAATTCTACAAGTCAAACATAAACGCTTTGAAGCGCTTGAAGACCACATGTTGAAGACTAAAAGGTACGCCCCTCTTTCATGCTCATCATTATGTGCGTAGATTAATGAACTAGCCAATTGCATGCCCCCACAAGTTTTTAATGCCTAGTTTAGTTAGTACTTGTATGGTAGTTAGTAGATAATCACATATACATATACATAATATAAATATATACATATATATATATATATATATATATATATATATATATATATATATATATATATATATATATATATATATATATATATATATATATATATATATACTATATACATATATAAATATATCCGCACATAACCTAGATACGTCATTTGTTGACTATCTAGAACTAAAAGAAATTGTTCGTCCTCGAACCTTTTCTTCCCCCTTTACCTTTTTTGAACTTTAACGTTCAACAAGAAAATCTTCCGTGTCCACTATCACATAACTCATGGTGATGAAGAGAAGTGAGTTAAGTGGATTAACGTAGAAGTAGCACTTCGACCATCGAGTCAAGAAAACTATGGATGAAACACCTATCTCCGTCATTACCTCATCATTTCTCGACTCCATTCAACATCCCACGTTTACACACAATATATATATATATATATATATATATATATATATATATATATATATATATATATATATATATATATATATATATATATATATATATATATATATATATATATAAATATGCACATTTACTCTCACTCCCAAAAACCTTTGTCGACTTGACATCTTGATCATTTTATCCAAAATTCTCAAGAAATATTTTCTTAAAGAAATGTTAATAAAATGTCAAGTATTCCTTCCTCGTGCCAATAAAACCAACGTATTTTTGATATATAATAAATCTATATATATATACATAAAATTATTTTGCTATCAGAAACTAAACCCGAACTAATTCCAAGTTTGGTAGGCGGCCCCCTTAATGTTTAGGGGGACCGGCTAGTAAACGGGGGCGGCCCCCTTAATAATTAAGGGGACCGGCCTACTGTAGCTTCCAAAAACGTTTTTCTTCCAATTTTATTTGCCAAACACCCCACTTTTCAAACACACCCATACTTGCTGCTACTGTGAACGAACCAAAACCCAAAACCATTCACCAAATCATCATTTCCGACTAATTTCGCAAGGGGAAAACACCTATATTTCGATTAGCAACACATTTTGTAAGCTTTCTAACTCAAATTTCATCTAATTCCATTCAATTTTGAGTCTAATCATAATTAGGTCTTTTACTCAATTTTTTTTAATCCAAATTTTGTTAAAATTAAGTCTAAAAACCTTATAACCAAATGCTCCCCATAGGATTAGAATGCTTAATCAACCTAGAAACTAACTAATTAAACACCATTATGTCAAAGCATTGATAAACTAATCACTCCTTTTCAAAACTAATCACATTGTTGAATTATGCCATAAACACTTGTTAAAACTAATCACATTGGTTTATTACAACTCACTAATCCTAAAAATATATTTTTCGAATCATAAAAATGTTTTTGTTAAATATAAGAGAGTGTTTGGATTAGGAGCTAAAATCATCAAAATTTGATCTAAATTAAGTTCACAACTACTTGTCATGTTTATAAACACGCAATTAGTTGTTTTAAGTCATCAAGATACATAATTCATATGTATATTGAAATTTTACTAGTTATTTTTATATTTAAAGGAGCGTTTGGCACAACATTTTGAAAGAAATTTTTGAGTCAAAATCTAAGTTACTTAACATAAACACTCGTAAGAAATAGCTAGATATACAATCCAATGTTTGTCTAGCCACATTTCAAAGTAGCTTATGACGTATAAAAGAACATTCGGATATTTTTGATTTCTTATCATAATGTCCCTATAACTATTCTTTAACATCATAAAATACATTTTAAGCGAGTTAAAAATTAAAACTAAGGAACATCGTAAACTACTTCTTAGGATTTAAGTTTTAGAGTCGAAGTATGTTTACGTTCCACATAAGTAGCATATATAATATATGCATGTCATTTTCTTATTTTTCTTTGTTTGTTGCTTTCTGGTATAGGTGAAAATGCCCAAAACTACAGTCGGTGATGTCTCAAAAACAAAAGAATACATTCCAAAAGTCTCTGCCACTCCAGGCATTTCTCCCGCTGTTGCTTGTTTCTATCGTCCCATTGAAGATAGAAACATTCATGAATGGAGAGTTGTCTATCCATCGTTCTATGAATCCGACTATATCGAACGAATGTTCTCCAACGTTAGTCTTGATTGTCTCTACAAAATCAATGAGCTTATCATTCCCCGCTTTGTTCTTGACTTCTATAGCCAAGTGACGGTGCAAACCGATCCCAATGGCTGTATCCTCATATCCTTTATGACTCAACACGAATTCATTACTCTTACTCTCGCTCAATTCGGTCAAATTCTAAGAATTCCCTACTCCGGTCAAGCCGTCTTCTCTAATGAGTGGGATCTTTCATCTTTTGAGCAATATCGACCTCAACAGGGTCCTTACTACTCTGAGATTCCATCCTCCGAAGAAATTCATCAATATCTTGGGCTAGCTCGTGGTACGACTAGCCAGAGGATCAAGTCAAAAGATGTTGACATCCATGCTAACCAAATCCTCCTCAAAGAGTTACGCCCCGACATGAAGCGTTGGGAAGAACTCATTCGTGAGAATGCGTTCGGTACCGGTGGTCACCGTGATCATGTCACAGCGAGCATAGCTCACATGTTGTATTGTATTGTCGGTGAACAGCCGTACAATTTGGCATATCTCTTTGTCTTCCGCATCATGTCCGCCAAAAACACTCATAATGCAAATCTTCCGTATGGCATGTTTCTCACTCGCCTCTACAATCATGTCATGATGCACTATCCACATCTTCAGAGTCCTATTTATGAGTCTGTTCAACCGGTCCTTAATCCACTTATTCGTGTCCGTACCCGTCGCTCCCGAAGCGACAAGGGAAAATCTCTGTTAATACAAATATCGTCTCAAAAACGTTATTTATATTCTTCGATCTTTTCTTGGTTTTGTTAATGACAAATAAAAGGAATATCTTTTAGCAAATAATAAATACTAGCTTAAGTCTCTTAAGTACACATTTTACACTTCACATAATAACCAAGAATTACAAGTTTGCTTATTTAGTAACTTGTTTCCTTAAAAGGAAACTTTAATTCTAAAATCATTCCATGACATCATTGCATACATCACATATAATATCTTTGTTAGATCTTGATATATCTTGTTTAGATTTACAAGATACATAGTTGACATTTGATGATTTGGTAAGATATGGAATATTTGGAAAGATACATCAAATCCCTTAGCTGTCATCTCCCACGGATCCAAGTCCAATGAAGGACGGATCCCTATTGTGGGATCCGTGGGATCCGTGAGCTGAATATCAGCTTGCCTATAAATAGCAAGCTGATCATTTGGCTTTCTCATCACTCATATAGCTAAAACACACATATTCATTCAGTACATATCTTCCTAACATCATTCATAGTTACATTTCATTTTGATCTTTCATTTTGTAGAAGAGAGATCAAGCTTTCAAGGATCTACAGAACCATAATCCTTTAGTTGCATTACTGTGTGATATTGTAGTTTGTTTCACACATCATATCTATCATTTGTAATCAGTAAGTGTGGTTAGTGCTTTAGTCCTCAAAGCACAAAGAGTGTAGGGAGTGGTTGTACCCTTGTAAAGAACTCGACATCTAGCTTAGTGTCGGTAAAGTAAATAGGCGACGTCAGGTTGGTTCTACCTTTTGAAAGAACCCGGTGTTTAGCTTAGTACCGGAAAAGGAAGTAAGCGACGTGTAAAGGTTTTCTTCGCCTAGAAAAGGAGTTTGTTTCTTAGTGAAAGATAAACTCTCGAGTTGGAAGCTCGGGGAGTAGAGTAGGGCAAGGAAGAGAGTCCTTGTAGCCGAACCACTATAAACAACAGTGTTGTGTGGTTTGATCTTTCCTCTCTTTATCTTTTGTTTACATTGTGTGATTATTTATTTGTGATTGTTTCATTTGAATTAACATATAGTAACAAAGCAAATAAAACTTGAAAAACGGTAAAAACTATTCAACCCCCTTCTAGTTTTCCACAATTGGCATCAAGAGCTACGTTACTTAAGATTTTTAAAATATATTGTATTTTAAAACTTAAAACGATCCATGGATTTTGAAAACTTTAAAGAAGGGCAATCTATGCAGAGACCACCTCTATTTGAACCAAATTATTTTATTTATTGGAAAAATCGCTTTGAGACTTATGTAAAGTCAAATGATATAGATCTATGGTATATAATAGTTGATGGTGATTACAAACCTATTAGTAATAATATTTCGGGTGGTTTGGATGAAGGAGCTACTCTTACTCGTCACAGTGATGAGCAAAAGAAACTAATTGCCAAAAATAATGAAGCCAAAATGATGCTTTATAATGCCTTACCTAAGAAAGAATATGAAAGAGTTTTTATGTGTAAAACGGCTAATGATATTTGGCAATCTCTTATTATCACACATCAAGGGAACTCACAAGTAAAAGATAACAAAATTGATCTTCTTGTCCAACAATACGAACAATTTGTTATCTCTGAAGATGAGACCATTGATAGTGCGTTTGCTAAGTTCAATACTATTATTACATCACTTAAAGCACTTGACGAATCTTTTTCTATTAAGAATTTTGTCAGGAAATTTCTAAGAGCACTCCATTCGAAATGGAGAGCAAAGGTGACAGCTATTGAAGAATCTAAAGATCTCTTAAGCATGAAACTGGATGAGCTCATAGGAAACCTAAAAGTTCACGAAATGATTATGGAAAAAGACTCGGAAATTGTCAAAGGCAAAAGGGAGAAGATTAAGTCTATTGCCTTGAAAGCCAAAGCCGAGTCAAGTGACGATGATGAATCTTGTTCAAACAGTGATGATGAAGAGTATGCAATGGCCGTGAGGGATTTCAAGAAATTCTTTAGGAGACGAGGAAAGTTTGTAAAACCACCTCGTGATGAAAAGAGATCCTCTCGAAAAGATCGTGACGATAAGAAAGGTAAGGTTGATAGGAAATGCTATAGGTGTGGTGACTCCAGTCACTTAATAGGAGAATGTCCAAAGCCTCTAAAGACCAAGTCTCAAAGAGCCTTCGTTAGTGGAGCTTGGAGCGATAGTGAAGGAGATGATGATGATGAGCCTAAGAACAACGAAATTGCCCTTATGGCTAATGACACAAAAGAGGTACATTCTGATTCATACTCCTCTATAGATGATGAAACTCTAGAAGTAGAATATAACAAACTGTGTGACGTCACTTTAAAAATCATAAACAAAAACAAATTTTTGAAAACAAAGACAACACTTTTAGAAAATGAAGTATTTTCGCTTAAAGAAAAAGCAATACGAATTGAAAAAGGTAAAGATAGTAAAGAAACGTGTGTGTCTTGTCAAGAACTAAAACTTGAACTAGAAACCTTAAAAACCACACAGGAAGAATTAATCAAACAAAATTCAAAGTTTAAAAAGTTTGATAAAAACATAAGTTGTGCAGATGAAATAATGAAAATACAAACACTACCTCATGATAAAACAGGACTAGGCTTTATGAAACTAGGAACCTTAAGTGACCATAAGGAACAGACTGTGAATAAAACTGTTTCAACCAAGTTAGACAGCCACGGATCCGACGGATCCAATAATTTGGATCCGCCAGTTGTACCCAAGGGATCCGTGGGCACTGAGGCTGAACAGAAGGTTCACAAAGTCGACCGTTCCGAGTTTGTTAAAGTTACTAAGAAACCTAACAGTAATATAACTAATAATAAACACAAACCAGCAGTATCTTTAGGAAGAGGTCAAGCTAGAAATGAATATAGAGTTAAAACGGAACAACAGAGACCTCAAATAAGTTTTCCCAAACACCCCTTTCCAAAGAGTATAGTTAATCCACAACACACTTATCAAAATAATTGGAACCAAAATATGCCTAGAAACTTTCATGGTCCTAATTATATGTCGTGGAACAATTGTCCACCATTTCAGTACATAAACCATGATAATGTAATGTTTAACCCAAACGGACCCATGAGATATTGGGGACCAAATGCTTGAGTCTTTTATGAACTTAGGTATGCTTGAAAATTGATCTTGAACCTGATGAGTGGATCAAAGATAGTGGGTGCTCAAGACACATGACGGGAAACAAAAATCTTTTCTCAACCTACCAAGTGTATGACGGAGGTAATGTTACATTCGGTAGCAAGCTTAAAAGTAAAATCATCGGAAAAGGTACAATCTCTCATGACTCTCTATCATTGATGATGTTGCTCATGTAGATAATTTAGGATTTAATTTACTTAGTATAAGTCAATTATGCCGCAAAAAGTATAACGTCCTTTTCAGTGAAAATGGAAGTAAAATACTTAAAGATGGCATAACCGTAGGAAAAGGTGTTTTAAAGAATAATGTCTATGTTATGAAATTAGATAAAACACCTAAAGATAAGTTATGTCTTACCTCCTTGGACGAAAACTCAACTCTATGGCATCGACGCTTAGGTCATGCTAATATGAGGCTTATTCAATCTTTGTCATCCAAAGAACTCGTTAGGAACCTACCCAAGTTGAAATATGACCAACACTTTTGTGATGCTTGGAAAATTGGGAAACAAGTACATAATAGCCATAAGGCTAAAAACATGGTATCTACATCTAGATGCCTAGAATTATTACATATGGATTTGTTTGGCCCGTCGGCTATACAAATTTATGGAGGAAATTTTTACACTTTAGTCATAGTAGATGATTACTCTAGATATACATGGACAAAATTTTTGAAAACTAAAAATGAAGCATTCGATAAATTTGAAATTCTAAGCAAAAAAATTCAAAATCAAATTGGAAGTAACATAGTATCTATTAGAACTGACCATGGTCGAGAATTTGATAATGAAATCCAATTTGGAAATTTTTGTGATAATAATGGAATAACTCATAATTTCTCGGCTCCTCGTACACCTCAATCTAATGGTGTAGTAGAACGTAAAAATAGAACAATTCAAGAAATGAGTAGAACTATGTTAAATGAACAAAACATACATCAAAAGTTTTGGTGTCACGCTGTAGATACATCCACATATATCCTAAATAGAGTTTTAATTAGACAATTTTTAAATAAAACTCCCTATGAAATTTATCGAGGCAAAAAGCCTACATTAGGATATTTTAGAGTTTTTGGAAGCAAGTGCTTCATTTTGAACACAAAGGATTATCTCACCAAGTTCGACCCAAAGTCGTATGAAGGTGTATTTCTTGGGTACTCACAAAACAGTAAAGCATACATAGTATTAAACAAGGAAACATCAAGAGTCGAGGAATCGTTGAACGTAACATTCAACGAAAGTCCACCTCCCTCTAAGATATCACCTTTGGTAGATGATAACTTAGTTGAAAATCAAATGGCTAATGATATAGAAAACATTGAAAATGACAATGAACCCGTAAAAGGAGAAATAGTCAATATTAAAGAAACTAAAAGTCATCCATTAGAAAACGTCATAGGAAAACTTAATGAAAGAACATTAAGATCCAAAGCTCAAAATGAAAGCAATTATTATTTTTTTATTTCAACGGTTGAGCCTAAAAATATAAACGAGGCAATAAAAGATGAATCTTGGGTAATTGCTATGCAAGAAGAACTAAATCAATTTATTAGAAATGATGTTTGGACATTGGTCCCTCCACCTAAAAACCAAACCATAATCGGCACCAAATGGGTCTTTAGAAATAAAATGGATGAAAATGGTATTGTATCTAGAAATAAAGCTAGGCTAGTAGCTCAAGGCTACAATCAACAAGAAGGTATAGATTACGATGAAACCTTTGCACCTGTAGCTAGACTTGAGTCTATTAGGATATTACTTGCATATGCATGTGCACATGATTTTAAGTTATTTCAAATGGATGTCAAAAGTGCTTCTTAAATGGTTTTATAAATGAAGAAGTATATGTTGCACAACCTCCCGGCTTTGCCGACTTCGAAAAACCAAATTATGTTTTCAAACTTAAGAAAGCTTTATACGGACTTAAGCAAGCACCAAAGGCTTGGTATGATCGACTTAAGACCTTCCTAGTTGACCATAAGTATACCATGGGCCTAGTAGACAATACTCTCTTCACCAAGAAAAAGGGATCACATATTATCATAGTCCAGATATATGTGGATGACATTATATTCGGTTCGACTTGTCAAGAGTTATGCGACGATTTATCAAAAATCATGCATGACGAGTTTGAAATGAGTATGATGGGGGAACTAAACTTTTTCTTAGGTCTCCAAATAAAACAATTAGAAGATGGGATATTCTTCAACCAATCAAAGTATATCAAAGATATGCTTAAGAAGTTTGGTCTTGAAGACTCAAAACCCATGAGAACACCCATGTCCTCCGAAACCAAACTCATAAAGGATGAAGAAAATGAATCCGTAGATTGCACTAAATATAGAGGAATGATTGGTAGTTTACTCTATCTTACGGCTAGTAGGCCTGACATTATGTTTAGTGTTTGTCTATGTGCACGTTTTCAAGAAGATCAAAAAATGTCCCATCTTGAAGCCGTTAAACGGATATTTAGGTACATCAAAGGTACTACACACTTAGGATTATGGTATCCCAAAGGAACGGGTGTAGAAACCATAGTGTATACCGACTCAGATCATGCCGGTGACTATGTTGATAGGAAAAGTACTAGCGGTATTTGTACTTTTGTAGGATATTGTCTCACATCATGGTTCGCTAAGAAACAAACTGCCCTCGCAATCTCAACAACAGAGGCAGAGTATGTGTCTGCAGGAAAGGCGTGTCAACAAGCACTATGGATGAAACAAGCTCTCGTCGACTATGGAATTGAACTCAACAACATTCCCATTCTTTGCGACAACAAAGGTGCTATCGATCTAAGCAAAAATCCAGTCCAACATGCTAGAACCAAACATATTGAAATACGCCATCACTTCCTTCGCGACAATGTACAGAAGGGAATCATCTCAATTGAGAAAGTTTCCTCAGAGGACAACATTGCCGATATTCTCACAAAACCACTTAAACGAGAACCTTTCAACTATCTTAGACTTGGATTAGGATTAATGGAACCTAGTGATTAGGTAAAACATTAGTGTAAATATTAGTTTAATCACACTCGACACTAAACCAAAAATTGCGTTCTGTTCTGCGGATCCAATCGATAACAAGGACGGATCCTTTGTTTTGGATCCGCCGGATCCGTCGCATGCACAGTCAAATTTATTATTAAATAAACAAGAACAAGTACTATTCATTCCTCACTCCAAAACATATCACCCTACTGTATTCGACACACACTCAATCTCCATCACAATTTAGACCATTTTCTTCCACAAATTTGTGCTTCTAACACCACTGTAAGTATTCTTATCATATTTATACTCCTGATCTGCGTCTAGGATTTCTATTTCATGCACAAAACCAAAACTTGGGGTATATGCATAATTTTTGAAAAATCATGAAGCATGTTTACTGCATTACACTTAAAAACATGTTTTTCTTAGGGAAGTATGTCCATGAGGGTAGAGTCGTAGATTCCTCGTTCTATGAAGGAACACAACTTAGGGAACAATTAGCCGCAATACGATTTGATACTCTTTTGGATATAGATGAACCAATCGTCCCTAGGTTCATTCTTGAGTTCTATGCTAGTATAGGTCTTAGTTCATGTGACCAAGGTTTCTTAAGTCTTCAGTTTACTTTAAATGGAAATTTTGTCAACATCCCTCTTGATCAATTTGGTGAGGTCTTGGGCATTCCAAGTCAAGGGACATGTATTTACTCGGACAAATGGTCCTTAACAATCTTAGAATCCAATCTCGATAGGACGACACCATCAAAAGAAGTTGAAGAAGAAGCTTAGTTGAAGGAGTGTTTGGATTTGAACAATGTTAGACTATGTGATGTTAAACTTTATGTGTCTCGACTTTATCTGATAATACTTGTTATGTATGTGTAATAACTAACATTTGCAGGTAGATAACCCTCATGGTTATCAATTTTCCGGGTTATAGCCTATGTTTGGCATAACACCTAAAAAGGTAAGTTTCTAAGAACGGATTAAACTATGTTCAATCGTGTGTTAATGTTATCATATTTAGTTGTTTTGCTATACATATTAGATGTTAAGTAAGGTCTAGGTGAATTTTTGGGTTTTCGTCGAAAAACGCGAAATATGACAAGTCTTCTGTTTAATTTTATCAATTAGGACACGGATACGGCGGATCCCAAACTTTGGCTCCGCCAAGGCTTATCGTTGGTTCCGCCATCCGCCTACCTGCGGATTGGGCGGATCCCTACTTTTGGTTCCGCATTTGATACAACTTGGATCCGCAGGTTCCCCAGTAAAATTCTAAAACTTTTTTGACTCATCTCGATTCTTAAATCTTAGTGTTTAGTATCATTTAGGATTCATTCACTGATCATAATTCATCTTAGAATCATTTAGGAATTCTTAGAAACTTAGGAACAAAATTTCCCACCAAAATTTAAATTTTTGAATTTTAGGTGTGAGTTACCAAACTGATACAAAGAAGGAACCCTTTTTAGGGATCCGTCAAATCCGTGGAAATATCAAATCATAAGATTTTCCATTATCAACTTGTATTTACTGCAAATCCACAACACATTACTCAACCCAAGCTCAATGGATTGACTTCCTTGATATGACCTGCACAAATTTTTGTTCCAAATCATTAGAAACCAACATTCTCTATTGGATTCACATCAAATCCAAACATACAGACTCACAAACCTTCTGTCTATAAATTAGCACTTTAGGATCTTCAATTCACATCACAACCATTTCTTCTCCTGTACATTTTAGCTATCATACTTCACCAAAAAGTCTCAATGACAAAATCAAACAACTCCTCCACATCCAAGCCACTAAAAAGAACAGCCCGTATTAGTGTGAAACCTTGTTGTTTCATCAACATCCACAATTCATCCTCTAAAGAATCATCACCACTAAACATATCCTCACCCATTGCTAGTGAAAACTTCCTTACTTTATCCACTCCAACTCCCTCACATGTAGTCATAAAAACACCACCTCCTACCATTACTCCTGTAGCAACCACACCACCACCCGCTCCCGCTCCATCACAGTCTGAGAAGTCTGCCTCATCACCATCCTCACCAAAACTCCAACCCATGGAACTCTTTAGGACACCACCAACATCTCCACAACCATATCTTGAAGAGTTAGAAGATCTTCCACCTACATCAACCAATCCTCCACCAATAAGTCTTGAAAACTTAGAACCTATGCTATTTCATCCTCTCCATCCGGAGATTCATGGTCCTCTATACCGTGAAGCACCACAACCTCATCCACAAATACCACCACTATCACCAACTTCAACACTCATCGCCATAGATGAGGCGATGTGGAGCAACATTCCTCAAACACAAGAGGAGATAAGTGCGGAGTTAACACAACTCTATACTCTCTCGGGTATGGTTGACCATCGCCTTCATGAAGCAATGGACATTCAAAACATCCTTATGAACTCCCTCCAAACACCACAACAACCATCAAACAACAACAACCAACCAACCACCATCACCACCACCACCACAAAACTTGGAGCCTAGTCTTCCTCCCGGCTTCTCAAGTCATGATTGCGCACATTGTGAGAGAACGGCTCACTTGGCCCAAAGGACCAACATCTTGGTCCATGAGCTTCAAAATGAGATGAGGTTCATCTTGAATCATGTTCTTGAATGTTTAAACGCCATCTCTCATCCTCCTCAATAGGAGCTTTCTAGACTAGTGGTTAGGACCTTTTGGATTGTTGCTTTAGGACTTTTTATTTCTTTCTAGGATGTCTTTCTATTGTACTTGTAACATCATTTCATCATTGTGACTTTTGTCACAAAATTTTCAATATCTATGAATGTGATATTTTATGCTTATGAGCGATCAACATATTGCATATTATCATTATCATTGTGAACTAACATCCTTATATAGCCTATATTATACCTTGATTATGATTGCTTTAGGTACAAATAATGATCAGACACTTACTTTGACTTTTAAAAGTCAAAACATATTGAAAGGCTTGTTTGGAAGAATACTTCACAAGCATTCTACTTCTTCTTTGAAGTCATTCATTACTAACACTTCATTTGCAGCATATCATACCCTTCAAAGTATACGTTGGTACTCGAAAAGTGAGGAGTATACATCGAGGGGGAGCATTTCATAAGCATTTCATATACAAACTGTTTGTTTTGTAGATTCATGCATCATTTCCTTAATTACTCCATCTAGGGGGAGTATAAAACAAGGGGGAGCTTTAAAGTTCTCAAAATCGCATTCCGCTACGCTACTCTTTTTGTTTCGACAAAAAGGGGGAGAAAGGACTAAGTTTGCATTAACTGTGATTCATCACAGTACATACATTTTTACAAAACTTTTCTTTAATAAACAAACTTAATATATATTTTTAAGAACTTATACTATATTTATTTTCTTGCTCAAAAATATACCTTATGTTTTGTCATCAACAAAAAGGGGGAGATTGTTAATACAAATATCGTCTTAAAAACGTTATTTATATTCTTCGATCTTTTCTTGGTTTTGTTAATGACAAATAAAAGGAATATCTTTTAGCAAATAATAAATACTAGCTTAAGTCTCTTAAGTACACATTTTACACTTCACATAATAACCAAGAATTACAAGTTTGCTTATTTAGTAACTTGTTTCCTTAAAAGGAAACTTTAATTCTAAAATCATTCCATGACATCATTGCATACATCACATATAATATCTTTGTTAGATCTTGATATATCTTGTTTAGATTTACAAGTTACATAGTTGACATTTGATGATTTGGTAAGATATAGAAAGATACACCAAATCCCTTAGCTGTCATCTCCCACGGATCCAAGTCCAATGAAGGACGGATCCCTATTGTGGGATCCGTGGGATCCGTGAGCTGGATATCAGCTTGCCTATAAATAGCAAGCTGATCATTTGGCTTTCTCATCACTCATATAGCTAAAACACATATATTCATTCAGTACATATCTTACTAACATCATTCATAGTTACATTTCATTTTGATCTTTCATTTTGTAGAAGAGAGATCAAGCTTTCAAGGATCTACAGAACCGTAATCCTTTAGATGCATTACTGTGTGATATTGTAGTTTGTTTCACACATCATATCTATCATTTGTAATCAGTAAGTGTGGTTAGTGCTTTAGTCCTCAAAGCACAAAGAGTTTAGGGGGTGGTTGTACCCTTGTAAAGAACTCGACATCTAGCTTAGTGTCGGTAAAGTAAATAGGCGACGTCAGGTTGGTTCTACTTTGTGAAAGAACCCGGTGTTTAGCTTAGTACCGGAAAAGGAAGTAAGCGACGTGTAAAGGTTTTCTCCGCCTAGAAAAGGATTTTGTTTCTTAGTGAAAGATAAACTCTCGAGTTGGAAGCTCGGGGAGTGGAGTAGGGCAAGGAAGAGAGTCCTTGTAGCTGAACCACTATAAACAACAGTGTTGTGTGGTTTGATCTTTCCTCTCTTTATCTTTTGTTTACATTGTGTGATAATTTATTTGTGATTGTTTCATTTGAATTAACATATAGTAACAAAGCAAATAAAACTTGAAAAACGGTAAAAACTATTCAACCCCCCTTCTAGTTTTCCACAATCTCGTAAATCTGTCTCACTTCCACCTCGTGGTTCCACGTCACATCAAGGAGACGATGATGATGATGATGATGAGGAGGAGGGCACAACACGTGCTAGTTCCCCATCACCTAGGACCTTCGTTGAAAATCTTTCGGATCTTGATTACACCGAGTATCAAGTTCCTTCTCCTTCCGAACGAACAGACGAACTACTGTTTGAAAGACAAATCGAACTACTCAACACCACACAGCAGATGCACCAAGAAGTACGAGGCGGTTTCAAGTCTATTGGAAAGACACTTGGAAGGATGTTTGGAAAGAAGAAGAAATAGACATGTTTGATGAGTGTTTAGTTTATTATTATTGATGTTTTGATTAGACATTTATATGTAGTATTATTATCTTAACATTTGTTTGCTATGACTTTTATTATGTTAGATGATAAACTTATTAGAACTAAGCTACTAGTTTATTTGATATAATATGCCTATGCTTCTAATATGATTTTTTTTCTAGTCTTAAATATGTATATTATTTGTTTAATATGCTATTGATAGTATTTAATCATTCTTGATGTACATGATCCAAATGGAACTTGCTGCAAATACACCCTAAAAATGACCTTTTTCTGGAAATTTTTCAAATTTGGTCGCCTGGGAAAACACCAGATGGGCGGCCCCCTTAATTCCCTAGGCGGTCCCCTTAATTTTAAGGGGGCCGGCCAGCAATTAAGGGGACCGGCCATCTGGACAGTAAAATTTACTGTTTTCTTTTGCATCTTGTGACCACTTTTACCTAGCCCCAGCTACCATTTCTCCTTATGGACGAACTGGTATTGGAATCTTCCTACAAAACCTCAAAAATCAACCTAAACCAACCACATTTTCATACTATAAATTCCCTCCATACAATCACCTCTCATTCCATCATCCTTCATCATCCAAAACCACCATGTTATCACCAAAATCCTCCATCTCTAAGACTCCAAGAAAGCAAAGACTTGTTATCATACCACCAAAACAACCTTTCATAGACCTAACCCAAGATGACATCAAAACTCCATCACCACCACCTCAAAGTTCATCCCCAAGTGCACCTAATGCACCATCAAAAACACCCTCTACCCATGGAGCTTCATCTTCCTCCATTCCATCCACTTCATCCATCAATGACTACATCCACACTCACCTAACATCATCACCAAGAGCATCATCAACACCATCCACTCAAGAACCTTCATACACCCAACTTGCCATTTCCTTATCACCCATCACACCTCTTGATGCTCACTTCTCACCATCACCAACCCCACAACCACTCTTTCCTATACCTTGGGCATTGCTTGAAGCCCATGGTGACAATTGTCTTTGTTGCATCCATTACTGGACCATAATCTTTGGTCTTAGAGATGAGATACACTACATGTTTTCATCTCTTGAACACATGATTACCAACCCACCACCACCACCACCTCCACCACCTTCACCCACTACACCACCACCACCTCCATTTTCACCCAATTAAGCATATGCAATGCTTATAAATAATTTTCAAACCCTTTTTGTATGCAAGCTCCATGGAAGATCATGTACTACTAGGACGATTATGTAGTATCATTAGTTATTTTTACTTGAATGTTTGTATGCCTCATGTTGTAATCTACTTGGTTGTGTATTTATACACAACACTTTTATTAAATGAATGGTCTTATTTTACATGCTTGCTTATTGTTGTTACATATACTTGTGCTTCTAACATTTTTCTTGCAAGCGTTCCATAGCTCGTTTCCTTGGTGCCCCCAAACGAGGGGGAGTACACATCAAGGGGGAGTTCTCGTCCCGACAATTTAGATTCTAAAACTTGTCGGCATAACCTTTTTGATTCTACAAAAAGGGGGAGAAATAGATGTAAACTCACTAAATACTTGTCTAAAAACTAATTTTTAGATTTAATGAGTTTAGATTTTGTAATCATCAAAAAGGGGGAGATTGTTGATATAAATAATGCCTAAACACGTTATTAAATTTTTTCGATATCTCTACGTTTTGATAATCACAAAATGTAAAATCATTAATCGGAAAATTATGACGTAAACAAGTATTTAGTTGTAAATATCTATTTCTACAACTCAAATCACTTAAGGTATGAATGAACTAATGCTTAATGCATTATATGATCAAAGGAACATTTTCTTAATAACTAGATTTTTTATAAAACATCAAAAACATTTTATATATTTTTGAAAAACATTTTTGGTATTAAATAAAAATGTTTAATCTTTTATAAAAATATGAATTCAAATTTTTAACCAAAATCAGTTAAAATGTTCCAGAAAAACAATCCCCACAAAAGGACAAATCTGGGCAACGGACACCTAGGGCGGCCCCCTTAATTTTACTAGGCGCCACCCTTAAAATTAAGGGGACCGCCCCCTATTTAAGGGGGCCGGCCACGCTCCAGTAGGTCTCCAGCTGTCCAGTTTTTCTCCTATAAATACCAGCCTTCTCCTGGATTTTTACTTACCTTTTGCACACTAAAACTTTTTGTTTTAAAACCTTTCTAAACATTGTAAATCCTTTGATCATATTTTCTTAAGCATTGGTTTCTAAGTGATCCAAGCTTCCACCACCAAAAGTGCAAAAGAAGAACTCTACTTCAACTAGTGAAGAAGTGTTATTACTTACCTCATTCAATTGTGTTGTTGTGTAAAGTGTTGTATAGTTGTGATAAGTAGATCCTAGTGTAAGTAACTAGTTGTGTTGTAAAGAAGTTGTGTAGAAGTAGTTGTGAAGTAGTCGTGAAAAGAAGTCGTGAAGAAGTCGTGAAGCCGTCGTGAAGCCGTCGTGAAGAAGTCGTGATTAAGTTGTGTAGAAGTTGTGTACTAGTTGTGAGATTGGTTCTAGCTACGATTAGAACTCGACATTTAGCTTTGTGTCGTTAAGCCGGTGTAAGCTAAAGTTGTGTAAGGTTTCTCCGCCATAAGGGAGTTTGTTGACATAGTGAAGAAAACTCTCGAGTAGGTGACTCGAGGAGTGGAGTAGGGCAAGGAAGGTGTCCTTGTAGCCGAACCACTATAAATCTCCGTGTTGTGGTTTGATCTTTCCATCTCTCTCTTTCATTTCATTATATTTACCTTACTTGCATTACTTATCTATATTTGTTTATATATGTTCATATTGATCAAGAGTTGAATTCACATAAGATAGAATCAAATTTTTAAAAAGTAAACAAAAGTTTTCATAAATTAAAAAGGACGTAAAACTATTCAACCCCCCTACTAGTTTTCCACAGTTGGAGTTAAACATCCTACGCATTTGTTGCGTCAATTTAGGATGTGAGAATGGAGGACACATTTCCCATGGTAGGTAACTTTGAGATTGACGGTTACTCCAAGTTACGGGAAAGTCACTTGGATGATTTTGTCTTCTAAGGTTACCTCTCGGTAGAGGAGTTCTAGACCGAGGTTTGGGTGAATTTATTTTTCTAGGTGGAGGAGTCGTTGACCTAGTGTCAGGCTTTACAAATCCAAGATCAGGAGTTGACGGGGATTTGTAAAGGCTTTTGACTTCCTCTATGCTAGCAATAGGTACTTTAGTACCATTTACAACTATGTGACTTGGTTTAGGACTTAAGTTATTTTTCAAGATTGACCATTTTCTGACTTCCGCACCAGACGGTACTACGGTACCACTAAATTTAGTGGTGCTGTCACCTTCAGACTCAGAAACTTCAGGTTTTAACAATTTTACTTGTTTAGTACTATTTGTAGAAGCCTGATTTGGGTCAAATCCTAAACCCGCACGGTCATGTTCATTATATCTAATGTTTTCAAGCATCTCATTAAGTGCTTTAGTTCCTTCTTCAAACTTAATGATTCTCAAAGCATTTTCTTTGAGTTTTTCATTTTCTACTTGAAGACTTATGCATGACCCACATCCTAAGTCTACTTCTTTATTTTTCTCAAGTCTTTTGACTTGATCCTTTAGTTCTAAAATTAGCATTTCAAGTTCTTGCAATTTTAATTTTAGTTTTGTGTTTCTACCTAAAATCTTAGAGCTAACTTCGCATAATTTATTATATTCGTCATGTAACCTATTGTCATCTATTGACGAATTATTATCACTATAGTAAGAAGAGTCGGAATGTACCTCATTAGAAGCTTGAGCCATTAGGCATGTTTCATCGTTGAGCTTCTTCTCTTCTTCTTCACCGCTATCACTCCAAGAGCCTCCTATGAAAGCTCGTTGGTTGTTGGATTTCGGTGGTTTGGGACATTCTCCTATGAAATGATTAGGATATCCGCATCTAAAGCATGTCCTATCACTTGTCCCTTTCTTTTCAACTAGGTTCTTTTGTGATGTCTTCCTTTCATCACGAGGTTGCCTAACGAACCTACCTCTTCTCCTAAAGAACTTCTTAAAGTCCCTAACCGCTAATGCATATTCTTCATCTTCACTATCGGAACTCGAACATTCCTCATCACTAGACTCCTTCTTGGCCTTTAATGCTAGAGATCTAACTCTCTCACTTTTGCCTCTAACTATATCGGAGTCTTTCTTGATTATCATCTCGTGAACTTTCAAGTTTCCTATTAGTTCATCGAGTGACAATGTCGCCAAGTCCTTTGACTCTTCAATGGCGGTGACCTTTGCTCTCCATTTAGGATGTAGAGCCCTAAGAAACGTCCTAACATAATTCTTGCTAGAGTAACCTTCATCAAGAGCTTTAAGACTAGTGATAATAGTATTAAATCTAGCAAGAGCATTATCTATTAACTCATCTTCCGAAATGGAAAATTGTTCATATTGTTGAACAAGAAGATCAATCTTGTTCTCCTTGACTTGCTTATTACCTTGGTGAGTGACTAACAAGGTTTTCCAAATATCTTTTGCCGTATTACACATGAAAATTCTTTCAAATTCCTTTTTAGGCAAAGCATTGTAAATCATCGTTTTAGCCTCATTATTTTTGACTAGTTTTCTTTTAAGTTCATCACTGTGTTTATCATAAGAAACTATTTCATCCTTTTTAGTTTCCAGATTTATTTGAATCGGTTTAAAGTCACCCTCGGTAATAACATGCCAAAGATCAATGTCTTTTGATTTCACATACGTTTCGAATCTTGTTTTACAATAAATAAAACAATCGGTTTCGAAAAGTGGTGGTCTTTGCATAGATTGCCCTTCTAGATATTTGTCGGAATCCATTGATCGATTCAAGTTTTATCGATTCAAGTTTTAAAATACAATATACTTTAAAATCTTGACTGACGTGGCTTCTGATACCAATTGTGGAAAACTAGAAGGAGGGGGTTGAATAGTTTTACTGGTTTTTAAGCTCTTTTGAAAACTTCTTAAAAGTCTACTTATTGAAAACCTTGATTTGAATCTTATGTGTAATCAATCAACACCAATATAAACTACACACTAAACTAACTAATAATAAGTAAAGTAAGTAAAGAGAAAAGTTGGAAAGATCAAACCGGGACAAAGGATTTATAGTGGTTCGGCTACGAAGCACCTCTTCGCCCTACTCCACTCCCCGAGTACCACACTCGAGAGTTTCAAGCACTATGTCAACAACCTCCCTTAAGGCGGAGAAAACCGTACACGTCGCTTATCCTATTTCCGACACTAAGCTAGATGTCGAGTGCTAATCTTATCTAGCACCAATCTACCACGATCCACTTGATCAAACACACGAGCCCAATGGCTTCAAGAGATCACCAAGATCTCGACACGATCACAATGATCAACTCTCACTTCACTCAACCTATTCTATCTACTCAAGATCCTTTGATCAATCACACAAGCCCAATGGCTTCAAGAGATCTTCACTATCTCTTAAGATCACAATGATCTTCACTCACACTCTCACAAAAGAAAAATAATCTTGATGTATGCTATGATACAATCAAGGATGTAACAAATGTTACAATAAACCTAACAACTATAACTCTTGTATCTTCTTGGATACTTTGAGCTCTTCTCTTGCACTTGAAGAGGAATGATAACACTTTGTATCTTTTTGGATACTTTGTGTTCTTCTCTTGCTATTAAAGAGGAATGAAGAGGATCACTTGATGGGATGATAGGATCACTCTTGAACAAAAGAAAAACTAATCTAAATGATCAAAGAAAGAAAGTGTGAAGAGGGTTTTGAACACAAAAAGTTCTGTGTGAAAAAGGATGCCCAAAAACTGTGAATATGGCTGGTATTTATAGGCAGAAAAAATCTGGCCGTTACAGAGGGACGGCTCCACTAAATCACCCACGGCTCCACTAAATTTAGTGGAACCGTGGAGCCGTCCCAGACAAAGACGCTCCAATTTTTGTCTTTTCTGGTGAAAACTTATTTGGGGAAGTTTGGAGCTGATTTTGGGGGGGAAAATAGCTGTTATGTATTTTAAACTTACTTTTCCATTAAAACATTTCTTAGTTATTCAAAAATAATTTGTCATGTATATTTTTGAAAAAATGTTTTGTCACATTAAAATGTGAAGTCTTGAAACCCAAAATCACTTCTTTGATCATTTGTCAAGTAGTAAGTTTGTTCTAGAGTGATTTGCGTGGAAACGGGATCTTCCGATTAAAAACTTGTTTACGTTAATTTTAACGTAACGTGATTTCCCATTTTGTCATCCTCAAAACGTGAAGTAATCGAAAGATATAAATAACGTTTTTAGAACATTATTTGCATCAACAATCTCCCCCTTTTTTATGATGACAAAACATAAACTCATTTTAATTTAAAATTAGTTTTAACAAGTTTTTAATGAGTTTACTCCCATTTCTCCCCCTTTTTGTCGAAGCAAAAAGGTTGCAAGGCTCCCCCTTGATGTATACTCCCCCTCATTTGGAGAACACCAAGGAATTGAGCAATGATTCGTGCTACAAAACAAGGTTAGATAACATATATACAAGATCTAACACGTAGCATTTAAGACAAATATCCAACCACAAAATGAGTGACTAAGTAGCCAAACATAAAAATTAAAAAGAAACAATCCTCATAAAAGCCCATTCATTCATAAGGAAAAAAAAAAAAAAAAAACTAAATGTCATACAAGGGTATGACTACATTGTAGAAGCAAAATAAAAAAAAGAAAGTACATATACATCCATAGTAGTATGAGACTTCAAGATTTGCTTCAAATGGCAAAAGGGGTCCTAAGCTTTTATTGGTGAAACAAAACATAAGTATGTTTAGTTTGGGCTATTGTGTGGTGGTGGAGGTGGAAGGATGATGGGGCCTATTGGTGGTGTGAGGAGATGCTCAAGGTATGAGAACCTAAAGCTTAACTCATCTCTAAGGCTCATGATGAGATTTTGGTTGTGGTGGCAACAAGCACAACTCAAGGTATGTGGTTGTAGGGGATAAAGAATGGGATGACCCATTAAAGGTTGTGGTGATGGTGATAGTGATGAGGATGATGTGTTAGTACCAAGTTCAAATGGTGATGTAGGTGATAGGGTTAGTGTGAGAGCCAAAGGTTGTGGTGATGGTGATGGTGATTGGGTGAAGGTTAAAGGTGTGTTGGTTCTAATGGTGGTTGAGAATGAAGATGTTGGTTTGGTTGAGGTTGCCTTGGATGGAGCTTGGGGTGTAGTGATGGAAGATGATGATTTGGTTGAGGTTATGGGTGTGTGTAGATCATCTTCATCATCCAAGGTGAGATCAATGAAAGTTATCTCTTTGGTGGTTGATTTGGTTGAGGCTTGTGGTGTGTGAACACTTTTGATCCATTGATCAATAAGAGTGGTTTCATTTGTTGGTTTGATGTTAAGTCTTGGTTTCTTGGCTTTGTGTGAAGTGGTAGCAATGGTGGAAGACATGATAGTTATATGGTGAGTGTGATAGTTATATGGTGAGTGTGATAGTGGTAAGGATGGAAATGCATGATGTTAGCTTATATAGTCAAATCAAAACATGCAAAGTTGGATGGGATGTTGGATTTGGGGATTTGGGTGTATGGGAATCAGGTTATGTTTGCAGATTTTCTGGAAAAAGAAAGTCAAAAAGTGGAAGAGAATAGTTAAATTCGTTTTCCCAGGTCACGGTACCACTAAAGGCACCACGACACCACTAAATTTAGTGGAGCCGTCCCCTATTTAGTGGAGCCGTGGCCTCCAGTTGACCCTTTTTCCAGTTCGGCATGTTCTAGGCTTCCTAAAATGGGAAAATCTGGGTGGACTGTTTTGCAGCAAATCCCAAAGCCTCAATTTACTAAGGAATATCACATAGTTTTCCTAACACTAGTCTCTACTAGCAACTAATATAATCATGTGATTGTCTATGTTTAGGAAACTAGTAAGCATGCATCATTTCAATCATTTTTATCATCTAGTGCATGCAATATAAAAATATATGAACTAAACAAAGCTCATAAAATATCAAGATTGATTAACTAATTAAAGTAACCAATTTCAATCAAGAAAACTAAGCAAGTTTATGCTAGATGGACATAGCCATAACCCATTAGTAATATCTTAATAATACTGAAGTTAATAATACTACTTAAGTTAATACTATCTAATCCCTTCTATTCCCCAACTTCTTTATCTTGTTCCCGAGCCCTTTGATCGCCTTGCCAATGGACTTGAACCCCCCGATTGTTTGCTCATGCATTGAAACTTGTCGATTGTACATTGTAGTTTGCCTTCTCATTGCAGTGGCTAAGTTGATTTGGTCAGGGTCGGTTGTCTGAGTGAACGATGATGTGTCAAGGTTACAAAGGAAGGTGTCGGGAGAGGGAGTAGGAGGATGAGACGTTCCTTCTTCATTCACCTCATCATCGTCCTCATCCATAGGTTGAGAAGATGATTCATGACCAAAGGAGGAAGAAGAAAGAGGGATATCGGAAGTGGATTTACGACCACGTTTGGACCCTTTGTCCTTACGTTGCTTTGTGCGACGTTGTGGTCCACCAAGTGGTTTCATGACCGGATTGACTAGGACATAGTCGACATTATTGAGATCAAGGAAATTTTCCATGACCCAATGGAAGAGACGAGTAAGCAACATACCATATGGCATGAGCTTATCGGAACGACTATGAATATTGGCCATCCGTTTGACCATGTAGTATGCGAGGTTATAAGGTTCCTCGATACTAAGACAATAGAGCATGTGGGCGAGGCTTGCCGAAACATGATCACGGTTGCCTGCAAGGCTCAACACGTTCTCACGAAGAAGAAGTTCCCAACTTCTAAGGTCGGGAAGGAGTTCTTTGAGATAGATTTTGTTGGGGTCAAGATAGACAATGGAACCATCACGTTTTTGATACGTGTGGGCGACTCGAGGAGTTTGGATGACTTGTTTGATGGTTTCAAGGTCGGGGATTTCGGTACGATAAGTACCATGACTTTCGAGATTATAGTGAAGTGACTCTAAGGAATGGTCTTCAGTGTATGCACACTGACCATACGAAGGAACACCGAGAATCTCACCAATCTCGGAGACGGACAACATGATGTTTTGGTTTTGGATCCAAATTTGATGGTTTATTTTGTATAAACAATCAAAGTCAATAGTCGGGAAGCAAACATGGATGTTATCCGCGAGAACATAAAGAGCATCGACTACACGTCCTTCGTGTATATATCGATCTTGAACTTTGGCAAGATGAGCTTTTTGCTCAATGGGAATGTTTGGATCGTCTACAAGACGAGGGATGTAAGGTTTGGTATCTTTGTAATCAATATGAGGCATTGTCACCTACAAAAATATAATATTTTGCATGTTAATTTGTTGCATTTTAGTGATCACATTTTGAGTCTAAATAAACCTAATGAGATTTCCCAAACACTCCTAACTTCACTTTTGCTCAATCAAATATGTCGAATAATACATATTAATTATGTAGGTCGATCCATATTTGAGAGTTCATGTATGCATGCCCAAAACGTTTTTAATTTGCATCAACAATGCACGAAAAAATGTTTCATGATCCTAGACTCGTGAACTTTTTCGAAAACAATGGAATTGGGGTGTTTGGCAAACGGCTCAATGTGGCGCCAAAAATCTAAAAATTGAAAAGCCTCAAAGTTAATCATTCCTAATCCATTTTTAATCATCCTAGACATGATTCCATTGAAAACAATTAATCTTAATCCAATTTAAATAGGAAAATTCGGACTAGATTATGCAATATAAGTGGGTTTATGAAAATCCTAGGTTTAGGGAATCATGTAAGTACTACATTGACTAATCCTAGTCCTAATTTCTCAAAAGTTCATCAAAAATTGAAAATCCCCAATTCAAATTTATGCATACGAGACCCGCGACGGTCGCCGCGTTGCAGGCGTGCCTTTTTTTTTGCCGAGGTAATTTTGTATAAATAAAGTAGTATGTTTAACTGTTGTAAGATATCAAGTAATGTACCCTTGAATTTGCATATAAATACATAACAAATATACACATAACAAATATACGTGCCTATTGGCAACATTGTGCGGGTTTTGTTTATGAATAATGAACTGGAAATTAAGTATCAATTTGAACATATGCTTCAAGTTTTTCGAGTGCTTCAAGTATTGGTAGTGTTTTCCTCAAACTCATAGTCAAATACAAACGATATTGAAAACTGGAAAGCTGACATGTGCGTCTTTCCTGTTGAGCAAGTGCTTCTATCCTTTACCGCATGTGCTTTCACTCCTAATGGTTCTGAAATGAAATGCATGTTCATTAGTAAGTTTGACATAAAAAATTTTGCACACATTTGTAAAATAACATGTCACTTGATAAACCTGAAACCGTATGAAAATGCTTGGACCATTTTTCAAAATCTAGATTAAACCATCATGATCATTGACCAATATCAATTCTAATTTCAACCGCATATCTCGCCTCTTTAACACGTTTATCCTAATTCCAATTACTAATAAGAACACAATGAATATATAAAAAGGCTGTTATCCTACATTACTTAACATAGTAAGAAAACATGAAAAATAGGCTATAGATGCATACATGGATATTTATAGATAGGTACGTAATAAGGAACTGTTTCACAGTAGCTCATTTGCCCATTGATATTTGATAACCTGCAGAAAAAGAAAATAAGTGAAAAATATAGAAACCAATAAAAAAAGGCCATGTAATATATTCAAAACTGTATATAGTTAATTTTACCAGCCAAAATTGCAGTTCCTATGTTTCGGCTGGCCAATGTATAATAGTTGGTCGAAATTTGTATAGACTGGATGTGCGTTAGTTCACTTGGACTTTATATAGTGGCTTTGGACACATGGACTGCCAAGCTATTGGAGTAACAAAAGGAGCTGGAGAAGCAAGGGAAGACCAGGAATTCACATTGAGCTTCGTATGCTCATTTGTTTGAGTTCAAGGAGGAGATTGGTGGGAAACGAAATAGGATAGTGCGTAGAAGTAATCTGTACCAAATTACTTGTCATACGGTCCTATTTCGTTTCACACCAACCTCCTTCCAGAATTCGAATAGGAAAGCACCTACATTGAAGTCAACAAAACGATTGAATTATTGGGAAGTGGAGAAAAATAATGGAATATGCCTTGATTGGTGTGTTGGCCATAATGTTTTCAGGTTGCCATTTATCAGAGCAGGAAGTTACTGTGGTCGGCAATATGTTTGAATTATGTGTTGGTCAGATTTATTTTTGTGGGGGCATATTTGTGACTGTTGTGACACAAATGCCTCTGGTGAACAGTATGGTGTAACTATGAAGGAAAGATTGGAAACGGAAGAGGATGTTGCCAAGAAGTAATCTACTCCAAATTACACTGGACAGTATTCTCTTTGGTTTCTCATCTCTCTTTACAAATTGAATGCTAGTGTTGATCAGAGGCTTTTGTGCCACTGTAGTTATGAATATGCGGGGAAAAATTAGTACTGACAAAAGGTTTTGGTAATCTGCCATACCCATTTAAACATAACAACAACCACAGATGATGTACATCGCTTGTCTATATCAGGAAATGAAGAGTATCTGTTTTTTTTAGTTGCTGATATTAAAAGTTAATGGTCTGTGCCTGTCATGTTATGTTTGTTCACGCATGTTTGTACGCGTAGTTGCACAAAAGGTCTTGGTCAACAATGCGATTCAATTCCAAAAGATAGATGGGAAACAAAAGAGGATGGTGCGAAGAAGCAATTTGCACCAAATCACTTGTCACAGCATTCTCTCTTGTTTCGCATCTATCTTTTAGAACTGTACCATCTTGATGAGCAGGAGCTTTTGCAGAACTGCACGTACAAACATGCGAAAAAAAATTAACGGCACAGACACAGAGCATCAAATGTTAGCATCGATAACTAAAAGAAGGCACATAATTTTCGATTCCTAATATCAACATGCGATGTACAACATCTGTCATTGCTTTTATGGTTGAATGCAGATGGCCTATCAGGAAGGGCTTATAAATGAAGCTGTGGCTGTAAAGAATATTCGCTGCATATTAACAAATCGCAGCCACGTTACTGAGTATCATAGTTGTTGGTCCTAACTTAATATGAATAAGGTTAAAACACCGGTAAATTCTTAATGTTCCTTTACATATAAAAGAAAGAACTGGAATACTTACTTTCAGTTACGAAGATGCCATCCGCATTGTTACAGGCCGGCTATATTCATGAATATGGAGTTAAAAAAACCTGAGGGAATAAGACTGAAGCTGTTAGATATACAAAGTGTGTAAGCAGGCTAAAAAGAAAGAACTAATTAAAACATGTTAATTCTAGTACCAGTTATCTTTTGCTAATCTCATAAGCGGCGTTCAATGCAGTTATTGGGTGCAACTATCTGATCATTTTTTACTGCCATTGAAAAAAAAATAGTAAGAATAAATTAAGGTTCAGAGCAGTAATGGGTAAACGTGAACTACGATTGTGTTTACGTGCTTTGAGTATATCAAGTTTGTATCTACCCATAATAGGAATGACAGATCATGCTGATAAGAGTTGTTCTTTCACCTCCATAAACGGTCCCATAACAATTCTTAATCAACAATATGATTGAATTTTGAAAGATCAGTGGCAAATGAAACAGCAGGGTGCGAAAAGAGGAATTTGCACCAAATAACCTTTGACACCATCCTGTTTCACTTGCCACCAATCTTTCAAAATTTCAGACTGTTGTTCATGAGTGTGATGCGATTGAATTCTGGAAGATCAGTGAGAAGCGAAATAGGTAACTGTTCTAAGGCTACTTTATTTGTTTGACACATCCTCTGTACGACAAATTGATGACAATGTAAGTCGCAGCGGATCTCTTTATTTCTAGATATCTAAAAACAGAGAAATTCGCTGCGACTTACATTCTCATCAGTTTGTGGAACGGAGGATGTACATAACAATAGTAACATAAGGCAGCAGCTTGGCAAGTTACGAACAAAAAAAGTGGTGGTTAGAACTAAATTTTGGTTGCATATCTGTAACGGTGGTGACACAATTGGTTCTGGTCAACAGTATGGTTGAATTATGAAGGGAAGATGGGAAACGGAAGAGGAAACTGCGAAGAAGCAACTCCTTTTAAATTACTTGTCACAGCATCCTCTTCGGTTTCACATCTTTCTTTACAAATTAAACCTTAGTGTTGACCAGAACCTTTTGTGCCACCCACCGTTATGAATATGTGAACAAAAATCAGTTACAACAGTTAAAAAAAAATAGCCACTCTTTCTAAATCCCCTTAGAATTCCTTTCGTCGTTTGAACTCCCTTTGTGCAAAGGCCAGCACCAGGCCAATTGCTAGATTGTTGAAATGACAAAAGGAACTGTATGGGAATTTAGAACGACTAACTATGTATTAAAATTAGCGTGAATAGATACTTGAGTACATGGTCTATGTTTATGAATTCCAAAACTAAAATACTTGTACTCTTTTCCTGGGTGGAGTTTCTTTAAATGCAGCAGGCACTTCGAGTAGTCGAACAAATGAGAGGCTGTTGATAAAGGTATCAAAGGTTGCGCTTGTCACAATCCAAAGGCTGTGCAAGACTCCTTAAATCTCGGGCATGCAGTAAATAACCTGAGCAATATGAAAATATGATTAAACCATGCACATGAATATAGTAAGTATGAAAACAGACAGTAAATTTGAATGACACTTAACTTTCGCTCATTTGCATACGCAACCATACAAACCTGAACGATAAAAAAATATAAATATACTATCTATATGAACACAGCTAGTATAAAAAATAGTTAAAAACTATGAACGTTGAGTGCACATACCATGTAAATACAACAGTAGTTGAAAGCTGAACCGGTATGTCAATGACTGAAGAATTTAAAGACTCGAATAATACGTATGTTTTGTTTGCAAGCATCTAAATGTAGTGAGGAAGTTCAGCGTGAAAAGTTGTATCGTAGAAAAACAGTGACACAGTATCAATGATGGATGTACAGACCATCCGAAATCAGCACCACCTGTGCATCGACAGTAACTGTGGTTGGTCGCCATACATCCATCATTGATATTCTGTCTATTTTTTATACATGGTTTAGACTTAGTCCCTTTACTCTCTGATACCTATAGTTCATGCAGAGAACCTGCAATACTACCTGCAATTTCTGCCTTCCGAACTCTGCTTTGAATGTATAAACATAACAGTAACAGATCGTATTAAAAAGTTCCAAACCAATAAATGGAAAATTCAGAAAACAAAAAATTTCTAAAATATATCTTGAGGCTCAGATCTGTAAATATTAAATGGCAAAGAAGGACAGAAGTCTGCCATGTCTGCAAACATTGGCGGTTGCACACTAATAAGAATGCATCACGCCATCTGGTGACTCCCATGGCAAATCACATTTCAGATCTCCAATAACCTATATCATTGGACTGATATTAATGAGCGATCGCAAGAAGTGAATACACCCAGCACGGTTGCAAATCTAAAAGATCGCCTTGCCAGGAGCCAGGAATCCACTTCTTTAATCAGAGCTACAGATTCATCACGGCCTATTGTAACTATGAGCAATTTGAAAAATATTTATCAGATATTGTAATAGGATTAAGAACCAAAAAAAGAGTATCTACATGCCATGGGTGCAACCTTAGCAAGTTACTCTGGCAATATGTTATGTATATACCCAGATTAATTTAGCTGAAGCAGTATTTTTTCGTGGGAAGTATAATCGCATAGAAGCTTCTATCGGTACTGTAAAACAATGGATGATCGACACTTGGCCATTGTTAACACAGTATACCGTTTTTTGTTTTATAGCAATGGATAGTCGGCAGGCATGCAAGATGTATACAATATATATACGGAAAATTACTATCCAGTATATATATATAGTAGATAGTAATCAACAAAATGGAAAAATACTGCAGCAGCTTTATGAGCCAAAAGAGAACAGAGGACGAACCGCAAGTAGGCTAAAGATGGGGGCCCAAAATTTTAAAGGAAGCAGATGAGCAGTTTCTGAATAGTGTAAAAAATTGGTGTTGTTAATTAAAACGGCGTCGTTTGCTTTACAGTAGTTTCTGAAAGCTGCCTCAGATGTGTTAATTGAATGAAGGTTTGACGAAGGATTTAATATGTCTGCACGTTAACGTAGCTGCAGAATATCTTGGCTGCATACTAATAAATCAGAGTATGCCATTCCTAACATAGTATATTATTGTTTTATTTTGTTTTATAGCAATGGATAGTCGCCACGTATGGAAGAAATATGCACATACAACAGCTATACCACAGTAGTTTCTTGGGCCAAAAGAGAACAAAACACAAACCGCAAGTGGGCTAAACACTGCAGCCCAAAATATTGGCGGGACCGGACGAACAGCCAATTCATTGTTTTTGAACAATAAAACGGGGTAAAAAATGGCGTCGTTTCCATTGTCGACAACAATTTCATCAGACCATTCAAATTTTATAAAGTTATAATAAGTGGCCTGAGATCTATTAATGAAATGAAGGCCCGACAAAAAAAACGATATGTTTGCATGTTAATGTGGCTGCAAAATATTTTGGTTGCATACTAATAAATCAGAGTATGCCATCCAATCATTGCCATGCCAAGTTACGATAACATTACTATATATATTAAATCACAACGGAAACGACGCCGTTTTTGAACAGATTATTTTGCCACATATAAAACGACACCATTTTTAACATTTACATACATAATAAGTCTGAAACAAACCGCAAAAATATTGCAATTACAGCCACCTCCCATCTCCATATACGCATATTAGCATCACTCTCTCTTAAGTGGCCTGGGATCCATTAATGAAATGAAGACCCGACAAAAAAACGGATATGTTTGTATGTTAACGCGGCTGCAAAATATTTTGGTTGCATACTAATAAATCAGAGTATGCCATCCAATCATTGCCATGCCAAGTCACGATAACAGATGTTTAGCCAAATACCCAGAAATCTTCCGGCAACGGATCCGGAAGCTGCGTTGTATACATATTCATAAAACCTCAAGATATTTTACGGAAAATCGCTGACAAACAAGACTCCTTAAAAAAAATGAAGACAAACTATTATCAACCTGATTCTAAGCAGGAAAACAGTTGTTTCGGCACCAAGAAAGTACCAAAATCAAAACACATGCGACCAGCTATTAACGGATCTGGAAGTTGGGCTGTTTTTCATCATGGCAAATCTCTCGACAACGGATCCGGAGGCTGCATTGTATACATATTTATAAAACCTCAAGATATCTTACGTATCCTTAAAAAAAACGAAGATAAACTATTATGTACCTGATTCTAAGCAGGAAAACAGCTGAATAGACACAAATCAACCCATCTACCTAGAAAGCACGAAAATCAAAACACATGTGACCAGCCATTAACGGATATGGAAGCTGCGTTTTTTTTTCCCCACCTTCCTCTGTGTGTGTGTAAAAAATAACCAAGAGTAACCGAGAAGGTTCGAGCGATAATGATATCTCACATTAGGCGGTGCATATATGGGAGAGAGTGTAATGAACAGGAGGAGGAACAGTTAATGAATAGTTTTTGAACAGTAAAACAAGGTCAAAATCGGCGTCGTTTCCGTTGTGGTTTAATATATGCGAGACCGGCGACGGTCGCCGCGTTGCAGGCGTGCCTTTTTTTTTGCTGAGGTAATTTTGTATAAATAAAGTAGTATGTTTAACTGTTGTAAGATATCAAGTAATGTACCCTTGAATTTGCATATAAATACATAACAAATATACACATAACAAATATACGTGCCTATTGGCAACATTGTGCGGGTTTTGTTTATGAATAATGAACTGGAAATTAAGTATCAATTTGAACATATGCTTCAAGTTTTTCGAGTGCTTCAAGTATTGGTAGTGTTTTCCTCAAACTCATAGTCAAATACAAACGAAATTGAAAACTGCAAAGCTGACATGTGCGTCTTTCCTGTTGAGCAAGTGCTTCTATCCTTTACAGCATGTGCTTTCACTCCTAATGGTTCTGAAATGAAATGCATGTTCATTAGTAAGTTTGACATAAAAACTTTTGCACACATTTGTAAAATAACTTGTCACTTGATAAACCTTAAACCGTATGAAAATGCTTGGACCATTTTTCAAAATCTAGATTAAACCATCATGATCATTGACCAATATCAATTCTAATTTCAACCGCATATCTCGCCTCTTTAACAGGTTTATCCTAATTCCAATTACTAATAAGAACACAATGAATATATAAAAAGGCTGTTATCCCACATTACTTAACATAGTAAGAAAACATGAAAAATAGGCTATAGGTGCATACATGGATATTTATAGATAGTTACGTAATAAGGACCGTTTCACAGTAGCTCGTTTGCCCATTGATATTTGATAACCTGCAGAAAAAGAAACTAAGTGAAAAATAAAGAAACAAATAAAAAAAGGCCCTGTAATATATTCAAAACTGTATAGTTAATTTTACCAGCCAAAATTGCAGTTCCTATGTTTCGGCTGGCCAATGTATAACAGTTGGTCAAAATTTGTATAGACTGGATGTGCGTTAGTTCACTTGGACTTTATACAGTGGCCTTGGACACATGGACTGCCAAGCTATTGGAGTAACAAAAGGAGCTGGAGAAGAAAGGGAAGACCAGGCATTCACATTGAGTTTCGTATGCTCATTTGTTTGAATTCAGGGAGGAGATCGGTGGGAAACGAAATAGGATAGTGCGTAGAAGTAATCTGTACCAAATTACTTGTCATACGGTGCTATTTCGTTTCACACCAACCTCCTTCCAGAATTCGAATAGGAAAGCACCTACATTGAAGTCAACAAAACGATTGAATTATTGGGAAGTGGAGAAAAATAATGGAATATGCCTTGATTGGTGTGTTGGCCATAATGTTTTCAGGTTGCCATTTATCAGAGCAGGAAGTTACTGTGGTCGGCAATATGTTTGAATTATGTGTTGGTCAGATTTATTTTTGTGGGTGCATATTTGCGACTGTGGTGACACAAATGCCTCTGGTGAACAGTATGGTGTAACTATGAAGGAAAGATTGGAAACGGAAGAGGATGTTGCCAAGAAGTAATATGCTCCAAATTACATTGGACAATATTCTCTTTGGTTTCTCATCTCTCTTTACAAATTGAATGCTAGTGTTGATCAGAGCCTTTTGTGCCACTGTAGTTATGAATATGCGGGGAGAAATTAGTACTGACAAAAGGTGTTGGTAATTTGCCATACCCATTTAAACATAACACCAACCACAGATGATGTACATCGCTTGTCTATATCAGGAAATGAAGAGTATCTGTTTTTTTTAGTTGCCGATACTAAAAGTTAATGGTCTGTGCCTGTCATGTTAAGTTTGTTCACGCATGTTTGTACGCGCAGTTGCACAAAAGGTCCTGGTCAACAATGCGATTCAATTCCAAAAGATAGATGGGAAACAAAAGAGGATGGTGCGAATAAGCAATTTGCACCAAATCACTTGTCACAGCATTCTCTCTTGTTTCGCATCTATCTTTTAGAACTGTACCATCCTGATGAGCAGGAGCTTTTGCAGAACTGCACGTACAAACATGCGAAAAAAAATTAACGGCACAGACACAGAGCATCAAATGTTAGCATCGATAACTAAAAGAAGGCACATAATTTTCGATTCCTAATATCAACATTCGATGTACAACATCTGTCATTGCTTTTATGGTTGAATGCAGATGGCCTATCAGTAAAGGCTTATAAATGAAGCTGTGGCTGTAAAGAATATTCGCTGCATATTAACAAATCGCAGCCACGTTACTGAGTATCATAGTTGTTGGTCCTAACTTAATATGAATAAGGTTAAAACACCGGTAAATTCTTAATGTTCCTTTACATATAAAAGAAAGAACTGGAATACTTACTTTCAGTTACGAAGATGCCATCCGCGTTGTTACAGGCCGGCTATATTCATGAATATGGAGTTAAAAAAACCTGAGGGAATAAGACTGAAGCTGTTAGATATACAAAGTGTGTAAGCAGGCTAAAAAGAAAGAACTAATTAAAACATGTTAATTCTAGTACCAGTTATCTTTTGCTAATCTCATAAGCGGCGTTCAATGCAGTTATTGGGTGCAACTATCTGATCATTTTTTACTGCCATTGAAAAAAAATAGTAATAATAAATTAAGGTTCAAAGCAGTAATAGTTAAACGTGTACTACGATTGTGTTTACGTGCTTTGAGTATATCAAGTTTGTATCTACTCATAATAGGAATGACAGATCATGCTGATTAGAGTTGTTCTTTCACCTCCATAAACGGTCCCATAACAATTCTTAATAAACAATATGATTGAATTTTGAAAGATCAGTGGCAAATGAAACAGCAGGGTGCGAAAAGAAGAATTTGCACCAAATAACCTTTGACACCATGTTTCACTTGCCACCAATCTTTCAAAATTTCAGACTGTTGTTCATGAGTGTGATGCGATTGAATTCTGGAAGATCAGTGAGAAGCGAAATAGGTAACTGTTCTAAGTCTACTTTATTTGTTTGACACATCCTCTGTACGACAAACTGATGAAAATGTTAGTCGCAGCGGATCTCTTTATTTCTAGATATCAAAAAATAGAGAAATTCGCTGCGACTTACATTCTCATCAGTTTATGGAATGGAGGATGTACATAACAATAGTAACATAAGGCAGCAGCTTGGCAAGTTACGAACAAAAAAAGTGGTGGTTAGAACTAAATTTTGTTTGCATATCTGTAACGGTGGTGACACAATTGGTTATGGTCAACAGTATGGTTGAATTACGAAGGGAAGATGGGAAACGGAAGAGGACACTGCGAAGAAGCAACTCCTTTTAAATTACTTGTCACAGCATCCTCTTCGGTTTCACATCTTTCTTTACAAATTACACCTTAGTGTTGACCAGAACCTTTTGTGCCACCCACCGTTACGAATATGTGAACAAAAATCAGTTACAACAGTTAAAAAAAATAGCCACTCTTTCTAAATCCCCTTAGAATTCCTTTCGTCGTTTGAACTCCCTTTGTGCAAAGGCCTGCACCAGGCCAATTGCTAGATTGTTGAAATGACGAAAGGAACTGTATGGGAATTTAGAACGACTAACTATGTATTAAAATTAGCGTGAATAGATACTTGAGTACATGGTCTATGTTTATGAATTCCAAAACTAAAATACTTGTACTCTTTTCCTGGGTGGAGTTTCTTTAAATGCAGCAGGCACTGCGAGTAGTCGAACAAATGAGAGGCTGTTGATAAAGGTATCAAAGGTTGCGCTTGTCACAATCCAAAGGCTGTGCAAGACTCCTTAAATCTCGGGCATGCAGTAAATAACCTGAGCAATATGAAAATATGATTAAACCATGCACATGAATATAGTAAGTATGAAAACAGACAGTAAATTTGAATGACACTTAACTTTCGCTCATTTGCATACGCAACCATACAAACCTGAACGATAAAAAAATATAAATATACTATCTATATGAACACAGCTAGTATAAAAAATAGTTAAAAACTATGAACGCTGAGTGCACATACCATGTAAATACAACAGTAGTTGAAAGCTGAACCGCTATGTCAATGACTGAAGAATTTAAAGACTCGAATATAACGTATGTTTTGTTTGCAAGCAGCTAAATGTAGTGAGGAAGTTCAGCGTGAAAAGTTGTATCGTAGAAAAACAGTGAAAAAGTATCAATGATGGATGTACAGACCATCCGAAATCAGCACCACCTGTGCATCGACAGTAACTGTGGCTGGTCACCATACATCCATCATTGATATTCTGTCTATTTTTGATACATGGTTTAGACTTAGTCCCTTTGCTCTCCGATACCTATAGTTCATGCAGAGAACCTGCAATACTACCTGCAATTTCTGCCTTCCGAACTCTGCTTTGAATGTATAAACATAACAGTAACAGATCGTACTAAAAAGTTCAAACCAATAAATGGAAAATTCAGAAAACAAAAAATTTCTAAAATATATCTTGAGGCTCAGATCTGTAAATATTAAATGGCAAAGAAGGACAGAAGTCTGCCATGTCTGCAAACATAGGCGGTTGCACACTAATAAGAATGCATCACGCCATCTGGTGACTCCCATGGCAAATCACATTTCAGATCTCCAATAACCTATATCATTGGACTGATATTAATGAGCGATCGCAAGAAGTGAATACACCCAGCACGGTTGCAAATCTAAAAGATCGCCTTGCCAGGAGCCAGGAATCCACTTCTTTAATCAGAGCTACAGATTCATCACGGCCTATTGTAACTATGAGCAATTTGAAAAATATTTATCAGATATTGTAATAGGATTAAGAACCAAAAAAAGAGTATCTACATGCCATGGGTGCAACCTTAGCAGCTAACCCTGGCAATATGTATGTATATACCCAGATTAGTTTAGCTGAAGCAGTATATTTTTCGTGGGAAGTATAATCGCATAGAAGCTTCTATCGGTACTGTAAAACAATGGATGATCGACACTTGGCCATTGTTAACACAGTATACCGTTTTTTGTTTTATAGCAATGGATAGTCGGTAGGCATGCAAGATGTATACAATATATATACGGCAATTTACTATCCTGTATATATATATAATATATATATATATATATATATATATATATATATATATATATATATAATATATATATATATATATATATATATATATATATAGCAGATAGTAATCAACAAAATGGAAAAATACTGCAGCAGCTTTATGTGCCAAAAGAGAACAGAGGACGAACCGCAAGTAGGCTAAAGATGGGGGCCCAAAATTTTAGAGGAAGCAAATGAGCAGTTTCTGAATAGTGTAAAAAAATGGCGTTGTTAGTTAAAACGACGTCGTTTGCTTTACAGTAGTTTCTGAAAGCTGCCTCAGATGTGTTAATTGAATGAAGGTTTGACGAAGGATTTAATATGTCTGCACGTTAACGTAGCTGCAGAATATCTTGGCTGCATACTAATAAATCAGAGTATGCCATCCCTAACACAGTATATTATTGTTTTATTTTGTTTTATAGCAATGGAAAGTCGCCACGTATGGAAGAAATATGCACATACAGCAGCTATACCATAGCAGTTTCTTGGGCCAAAATTGAACAAAACACAAACCGCAAGTGGGCTAAACACAACAGCCCAAAATATTGGCGGGACCGGACGAACAGCCAATGCATTGTTTTTGAACAGTAAAACGGGGTCAAAAACGGCGTCGTTTCCATTGTCGACAACAATTTCATCAGACCATTCAAATTTTATAAAGTCATAATAAGTGGCCTGAGATCTATTAATGAAATGAAGGCCCGACAAAAAAAAACGAATGTTTGCATGTGAACGTGGCTGCAAAATATTTTGGTTGCATACTAATAAATCAGAGTATGCCATCCAATCATTGCCATGCCAAGTTACGATAACATTACTATATATATTAAATCACAACGGAAACGACGCCGTTTTTGAACAGATTATTTTGCCACATATAAAACGACACCATTTTTAACATTTACATACAGAATAAGTCTGAAACAAACCACAAAAATATTGCAATTACAGCCACCTCCCATCTCCATACACGCATATTAGCATCACTCTCTCTTAAGTGGCCTGAGATCCATTAATGAAATGAAGACCCGACAAAAAAACGGATATGTTTGTATGTTAACGCGGCTGCAAAATATTTTGGTTGCATACTAATAAATCAGAGTATACCATCCAATCATTGCCATGCCAAGTTACGATAACATTACTATATATATTAAATCACAACGGAAACGACGCCGTTTTTTAACAGATTATTTTGCCACATATAAAACGACACCATTTTTAACATTTACATACAGAATAAGACTGAAACAAACCGCAAAAATATTGCAATTACAGCCACCTCCCATCTCCATATACGCATATTAGCATCACTCTCTCTTAAGTGGCCTGAGATCCATTAATGAAATGAAGACCCGACAAAAAAAACGGATATGTTTGTATGTTAACGCGGCTGCAAAATATTTTGGTTGCATACTAATAAATCAGAGTATGCCATCCAATCATTGCCATGCCAAGTCACGATAACAGATGTTTAGCCAAATACCCAGAAATCTTCCGGCAACGGACCCGGAAGCTGCGTTGTATACATATTCATAAAACCTCAAGATATTTTATGGAAAATCGCTGACAAATAAGACTCCTTAAAAAAAACGAAGATAAACTATTATCTACCTGATTCTAAGCAGGAAAACAGCTGTTCCGGCACCAAGAAAGTACCAAAATCAAAACACATGCGACCAGCTATTAACGAATCTGGAAGCTGGGCTGTTTTTCATCATGGCAAATCTCCCGGCAACGGATCCGGAGGCTGCATTGTATACATATTTATAAAACCTCAAGATATCTTACGTCTCCTAAAAAAAACGAAGATAAACTATTATGTACCTGATTCTAAGCAGGAAAACAGCTGAATAGACACAAATTAACCCATCTACCAAGAAAGAACGAAAATCAAAACACATGTGACCAGCCATTAACGGATCTGGAAGCTGCATTTTTTTTCCCACCTTCCTTTGTGTGTGTGTAAAAAATAACCAAGAGTAACCGAGAAGGTTCGAGTGATAATGATATCTCACATTAGGCGGTGCATATATGGGAGAGAGTGTAATGAACATGAGGAGGAACAGTTAATGAATAGTTTTTGAACAGTAAAACAGGGTCAAAAACGGCGTCGTTTCCGTTGTGGTTTAATATATATAGTAATAGTAATTAACAAACCCTAGACTCAAATTGAAAAAAAATAAAAGATAATTGACTTACAATTTGTGTTGAATTGATTGGGATTTGTTGATTCCAATGCCTTGAACTTGATTAGCAAGTCTGTAATGGGATTTTGGTTGTGGGTTCGGTTTGTGACAGCAGGAGGGAATGAGTTTGTTTGTTTGAAATGAGTGTGCAGAGGAAAGTGGAAGAAAAACGGGCATTTTCTCAGATACACGGTACCACGGTACCACTAAACATTAGTGGTGCCGTGCCACTTTAGTGGAGCCGTGGGTCTGTAAGGCCCATTTTTGTTCTGTTTCAACTCTTGACTGATTAATCTTACTTATTTAGTAAGACTTTTTGACGCGAGGAAAAAGTTTATACCTAATAAACTCTTTGACGAAAAGGATTAGGCGAGATGACAAGGAATGACCTTAGTATTTCCAAGGAAATGCCTAAGTTGTCTTTGGATGAAAATGAGGATTGACTTTTAATATTTCTCGTGAAATAAATAGAAGTCATGAGTCAGGATTAGGAGAATGACTACAATATTTCCAATGAAATATTTAATTAGTCGGGATACGAGACGTAAGGAATGACTTAATATTTGCAATGAAATATCTAAAAGTCATTAGACGGATGGGAAGAGTGACTTGATAGTCATGGGGCGATAAGAGAGAAGTGACTTAATATTTCCCATGAAATATTGAGCAAGTCACGCAATAGGACGTAAGAGATGACTTTAATATTTCCAGTGAAATATTGAAATAGTCATGAGTGGGATGAAAATGATGACTTAGGAAGTCATGAGACGAGACGCAAGAAATGACTTTAATATTTCTAGTGAAACATTTACAAAGTCATGAGATGAGATATGAGGGATGACTTCAATACTTCCAAAGAAATATTCAAATAGTCATGAGCGGGATGTGAAGGATGTTTTGGTTAGAATATCAACGATGTTGTCCTTTGAGGAAAACTTTTCCAAAGAAAAGATTCCTTTTTGGACATTGTCATGATGGAGGAGATGACGTACTTTGATGAGCTTCGTTCATGAGCAAACCACGAGGTTTTCGGTCAAGTCTGTTTGCATCTCGGCTGTTACTCTTCACAGGAGTGTTGTTGGGATGGACGTCTCATTTGATTGGAGCTTGTCTCATCCATAGTGCTTGTTGTCATGCCTTTCCGGCACTTATGTATTTGGCTTCGGTTGTGGAGATAGCAAGAGTTGTTTGTTCTTGAAGAATCAAGAAATTTGACAATCACTTATGAAGGTGCAAACATTACTTACTTTTTCAATCCACATTATCTCCCCCATTATCATGGTTGATATAGACAAGAATTTCTAAATCAATCCCCTTGAGAGATCATAATCTCAAGTGTATAGTGCCTTTAATGCATCAGAGGATACATTAAACACTCATAAGGTAAGAAGTTTTAGGATCCTTCTTACAAGTGGGCAGAAAGCCAAACACTAGACATGATAATAAGCCTACTTGCCGTTAGGTAAACTAAGTTACCTATTATGCCCCTAACCTAGAGATATCCGCGCACTCACCTTCATAATCTCTTGTGAGATTCGTATTTGCGGATATGGGCGTTAGTGTCAATTAGGATTTATCTAAGCTAAGTACATATATAGTATATTAAGGTTTATAGGGATACTTTCTTTAAGTTGTATTACATACGGGCTAGGGAAGAAACATAATTCACTCATCACTTTCGTTTTAGACTTGTCACGCATGATCTTTGAGCGATCATTGTACATTTCTGGACAAGTTGAGTTCGTCATGATGAATTGTGAGTTTTTGTTTCTTTATGATAGTGCCTACTATGTTAGATTCTAACAATACTACATGCTTAGCATTTCTACCAACAAAGGGTTTTTAAGAAAGCGTACCTGAGCTTGAGGTGTTGTCCTTAAAACTAGAAGATTAGACTACCTTTGTTGAATGTTAAGCAAATGAGACACGACTTGAATCTTGCATCACAGGATTTGTTTTACCACAAATCATACTCCATTTGTTAGACTTCATAATTTATTTACATCCATGTTTTCCTAGCAAACCAAAAGTTCAAACGTCTGCTCCCCAATATCTCATGGGTCCAAAGTTGTTAGAGTTAAACATCCTACGCATTTGTTGCGTCAATTTAGGATGTGAGAATGGAGGACACATTTCCCATGGTAGGTAACTTTGAGATTGACGGTTACTCCAAGTTACGGGAAAGTCACTTGGATGATTTTGTCTTCTAAGGTTACCTCTCGGTAGAGGAGTTCTAGACCGAGGTTTGGGTGAATTTATTTTTCTAGGTGGAGGAGTCGTTGACCTAGTGTCGGGCTTTACAAATCCAAGATCAGGAGTTGACGGGGATTTGTAAAGGCTTTTGACTTCCTCTATGCTACTAATATGTACTTTAGTACCATTTACAACTATGTGACTTGGTTTAGGACTTAAGTTATTTTTCAAGATTGACCCAGTTCTGACTTCAGCACCAGACGGTACCACGGTACCACTAAATTTAGTGGTGCCGTCTGTACCTTTAGTGGTGCCGTCACCTTCAGACTCAGAAACTTCAGGTTTTACAAATTTTACTTGTTTAGTACTACTTGTAGAGGCCTGATTTGGGTCAAATCCTAAACTCGCACGGTCATGTTCATTATATCTAATGTTTTCAAGCATCTCATTAAGTGCTTTAGTTCCTTCTTCAAACTTAATGATTCTCAAAGCATTTTCTTTGAGTTTTTCATTTTCTACTTGAAGACTTATGCATGACCCACATCCTAAGTCTACTTCTTTATTTTTATGAAGTCTTTTGACTTGATCCTTTAGTTCTAAAATTAGCAATTCAAGTTCTTGCAATTTTAATTTTAGTTTTGTGTTTCTACCTAAAATCTTAGAGCTAACTTCGCATAATTTATTATATTCGTCATGTAACCTATTGTCATCTATTGTCGAATTACTATCACTATAGTTAGAAGAATCGGAATGTACCTCATTAGAAGCTTGAGTCATTAGGCATGTTTCATCGTTGAGCTTCTTCTCTTCTTCTTCACCGCAATCACTCCAAGAGCCTCCTATGAAAGCTCGTTGGTTGTTGGATTTCGGTGGTTTGGGACATTCTCCTATGAAATGATTAGGATCTCCGCATCTAAAGCATGTCCTATCACTTGTTCCTTTATTTTCAACTAGGTTCTTTTGTGATGTCTTCCTTTCATCACGAGGTTTCCTAACGAACCTACCTCTTCTCCTAAAGAACTTCTTAAAGTCCCCAACTGCTAATGCATATTCTTCATCTTCACTATCGGAACTTGAACATTGACGAGTGTGTAAATACTCATCATTTTATACCCATATTACTCGTAAAAAAATGCTAAAAACGGCCAAATATACCAATTTATACTGCGGATATCCTTGGTTTGTGTTTTTATGCATTTCAGGTACAAAGGATTGAAAACGGAGCAAAAACAGCGGACATTTTTTGGATCGAATCTCGACCACTAATTTTTGCATTTCTCAGCAGAGTCAAAGTTCAATCCTCCAAAATTACAATGTCCACATAATGACCTTGGATCCTTGGATTTTCGATTTACAACAATAGTCCTAAACTTAAACTAATCCAATTCCTATCCTAAACTTAAACTACCAAATCCTATAACTACCAAATCCTTAACCCCAAAGCCCAATCTACGAAAAAAACCCAACCCGGATCTTTGTACTTAGCTAATCCCACAAAGTCAAAAGAATAGTCAAACCCCACTCACCTTTCTTCTTTCCCTCCTTCCCATAACCAGTACAGCCATACACCATCACCTTCACCACTTCCCCACAATTTTCTCCCCTTCCCAAGACTGCTCAAAGCCACCTTCTTGTACCCTATTTCCCCCTCCAAGGTCAACATTCCCAGCTGGAATCCCACTCACAAGATTTTTGGCGCCAAAAACATATTTGAAGGGCTGAGATCACTTCAAGCCAATCCAAGGGTCCAAAAGTGTTCAGAGAAGCACAAGAGGAAGATCCCACCTCAGTTTTAGTATAAATAGGTGCTATGTAAGCCTCATAAGGCATGTAGAATTTATTTATAGTCGTAATGTTAGTATAAGTGTTTAATTATTATAAATTTTAGTTGTCAGTATCAATTTAAGTTAAGTTAAGCTCGTTTGAATTTAATTTGTTCAGCATTGTATTAATTTTCAAAGTTAACGAAATTTCAAGTTTTCAAAGTTCACTGTTTAATCGAATTAAGCTTATTGGTTCATAAAATTAGATATCAAGCTCCCAATTCTGTTATAATAAGCTCACAAAAGCTTCTTATAGCTTTTGTTGAAGGTAATGTGGTTAAATTCAGTTTCAATTTCAAGAAGTCAATAATAGTCAAAATATTCAACGTAGGTCAAAATTGCTTATTGCTTATTCTCATGCTTCTTTTCAGCTTATTGTCACTTGTTTAGGCTTAATGTAGTTAGTTTTACATGTGTCTTCCAAAATTCAAGCTTAATATAGCCTGCATTAGCTTTTAGAACCAAACAACCCCTATAAAGGACTGTTTGGCATTAGTGTGAAAACGGGTCAAAACTTGCACCCACTGTTCATGTGTCATTCCCCCAACTTTGATTAGTTTTGTTTACTTCATTTAAGCTGCTAACTAGGAATTTAAGGCTTATTCAAGTAGTATTGTAATAGTTAGTTGATTTTATAAAATTTCAAGGCTCATAAGCCACCTCAGTAGCTTATTTTGGTTAATAAGTCAAAAAGCCTTTTCTATTGCTATTATTATGTTCTAACAGGTCATTGAAGGTGACTTGTCAAGTGTTGGTAATCACTCATCCAGCTCAAGAGATCTTTGGTCCATTGCTGCACATAAGACAGCCCTATACAGCAGTCTGCATAGATTTTCCCAGGTTCCTCACAAGCTCTTAATAAGCTCTAAGTTGCTTGGTTGTTGTTTTACATGTTCTTGGGTATTAGATCTTTATATGCTTGAGTTTTCAGTAGAATATCTTAATGTGTAAAAGCTCTTAAATAAGCTCAAAGTTGGCCTAATTAACTGTTGTCTGCTATGCAACCCACCTCAGTCCCAAGCTTCCTTTAGCAGCTCATTTATAAGCCCTGAACAAGTTTTATTTTTTAAGCTTTGCATTTTGGCCTGCTTGATGTTTGGTGGGTGACCTTTTAGTATTGTGAGCTTTTGTGATCAATTAATGCCCTGCACCCATCAGCAGTCCTAGCTGCTTATCCCATTTTTTTAGTGCTTATTCTGCTTGTGCTGATTGTTTAAACTGCTCCCCCTAGCTCAGTTAGTTGTGATCTTATTCCATTTAGCTTATGCCAGTTGGTAGTTAGCTTAAACTAGTTTAACATCTTTTTAATTATAACCCTTAGCTTATTTCTCTTAAATAGCTCCTTGTACTTAACTGCTATGTTCCCCCAGCTTGTCCTTAGCTTATTTTGTAGGTTCTAAAAATAGTTTCAGTTATAACATTGCTTATTTATCAGTGCTAAATTAGTTTTAAAGAAAAATAAATAATTAAATAAATAGCAAAAAGAGAACCAAGGGATTCGAACCCTGGCCTCCGAAAGCTTCACAACATAACATACTAACCATACGCGCCCTTGGGACTTGTCCTACTCAGTTTGCACAATTAAATCCTTTATGCCTTGTCTTTCATTTAAGCTATCCGAGCTTCTTTGCTTATTAACAGCATATTGGGATAAGCTGGGACCATTGTAGTATTTTTCCTAGGATTGTTTTAGTATAAAGTAGTTTCACAAAAAATTTCAGAATTTTCAGAATAGTTTTAGTATTTTTAATTAATTTTTCTTTTAAATTTAGTTTTTAATTCATAATAAAAAATATAAAAGTCAAAAAAATATAATTCTTTTTCTAAAAATTTTATTTTATCATCTAGGACATAGGAAAAATAAATTTGCACTTGTAGGATTAATTTTTAAAAGATTTTAGTTTTAGGCTCGTTTTTAGAATTCCCGATTTGCGTTTTTAGTGTAATTTGATTCTAGCTTTATTTTTCTTCGTAAATTTGCTTTCCTTATCTTATTAGAATATAAAAAACACAAAAATCCAAACTCCAATCATCAAGCACTTTAATTCCAAACCAAAAACGAAATCCTCGATTCACACCTCGCTGGGACACGACCCGGGTGATCACTTGCCCGGTATCTCACTACGTGTTCACGGGTTTTTGCAAGTTGGCCTTTTTCCTAAAGGGTTGGCTAGTTTATTCCCGCGTATCACGTCATCCGATATTATATTTATATATATACTACACACGGATCAATTTTTGGCGCCGCTGCCGGGGAGGTTGTGTTGCGACAATATTGTTAAAGGTTTTAACGATTAGTGACTTGAGATCCTTCGTCAAGAAGTTATCGCTTTCATAAAATTATAAAAAAACAAAAATATTTTTCCTTTTCTTTTGATATATATATCATATAAAAATACAAAAACATTTTCCGTTTTGTTGTGTTAAATAAGAGATAAAAGCAATCTGAATATAATACTCATCAACTTTGAGTATTATCATAATAAGTTCCCAAACAAAAGATTAAAACTTGCCTTTGTATCACTTGCGAATATCGGCTCACCTTTGATTGATAAATAAACTATAAGAGGGGTATAAGGAGAGGCGATCCAACGAACTTCGCCTTGAAAAGAGATCCATTCTTCTCTTCCGCTCCTTTGTGCGTTTATCTTTTGAAGAGCTACCGTACGCTTGTTGATTATTGGTTTAAGTTCACCTGTGTTTTGCTTCGGTCTCGTTTTTAATTGAATTGTTTTTTTAGTGCATGCGGACTCGTTCTTCTCCGTCAACAAGTCCTTTATGTGAACTCGTGCATACTCCGAGAAGACGTAATCGGAGACGTAATCGTAGGCATTCCGCCTCAATAGCCGAACCCGAGATTCGTGCTATTCCCGTTTCTCCCATTGTCACAATGGCAGATGAACGCACCATGTCTGAGCTTCTCCAAGCACCCACCGAGGGTTACGGAGATGCTATCGTTGTTCTGGCAATCGTTGCCAATAGCTTTGAGCTTAAAACGGGGTTGCTATCCTTAGTAACTTCAAGTCAATATTTCGGATTTGAGAGGGACGATACTCATTCCCACATTCGATGGTTTAACAAGATCACCTCTACCATCAAATACCGAAATGTTCCTCAAGAAGCTATCAAACTTCTTCTTTTTCCTTTTTCTCTCGAGGGGGCTGCCCGGATTTGGCTCGAAAAACAACCTCCTCGTTCTATTGAAACATGGGAAGATTTAGTGTTGAAATTTGTGAACGAATTCTTTCCCCCGTCTAAAACCACAAGCCTTAAAATGAAATCACCAAATTCACTCGAAAATTTGATGAATCCTTTAGTGAAGCGTGAGATCGTTTCAAAGAATTACTTCGCAAATGTCCACATCACGGTTTCTCCGAGTTATATCAACTCGATACCTTCTATAATGGTTTGAACCAAACGGACCAAGATTCTCTTAATGCCGCCGCCGGTGGCAATCTCTTGAATCGGACTCCGAAGGACGCTTTAGCCATCATTGAGAATAAGTCCAAGGTCCGTACTACACGAAGCAAGCCGGTTGATTCCCAAGTTAGTGCCTCCACCTCTTCTTCATCTCACGTGAGTACTTCTAGCACCGATGCTAAGATTGAAAAACTCACGGATGCTATTCAAGCTTTGGTTCTTTCCAAGCAAAAGAAACTTTCTTCCCCACAAACTTCTTCACCGACTTAAGTCAAAGCGGTGGAAGAAACTTGTGTCACTTGTGGTGGTCCTCGGGCATACTACAATTGTACTGCCACCGATGGTAGTCGATTTGAAGTTAATGCGGTAGCCGGGTCTTATAACCAAGGAGGTAACCAATACCGTCCTCAAGTTGACCCGAACTATCGTGCTAGCAATCAAAGTGGACCACCCGGATTTTCTCAACCCAACAATCCAAATAGATTCAACCAAAATCAACCAAGAGGGCAAGATGTTCGAAACCAATTTCAAGCCCCGGCGAATCAATACCCAACTCAAGGGGGTAATTTCAATCAAGGCTTTCAAGCTTCTAATTACCAAGCCCCCGTTGGTCCCTTAAATGAACTTGCTAATTACATCAAGTCAAATGAGGCCAACATGAGGTCAATGCAAAATCAAATCACCACTTTGAAAAATGATTTTCAAACCTCAATAACAAAACAAGGTCATGAGCTCAAAAACGAACTTAGAACAACAAATCACAAAATTGAGCAATCTCAAAGTAAAATTGAGAACATGTTTGCTAGCCTCATGAACCAAATGAATCAAGCTTCAACTTCGGGAGGTCTTCCGGGAAATACCATTCCCAACCCGAAGGGTGAGTTGAAAGCTATTGCCACTCGAAGTGGTAAAACTTATGATGGACCCTCGATTCCTACTCCTTCTCCGTTGAAGGAAGTGGAACGAGAGACCGAGGTGACAAAGGACAAAGTGCATTCTTCAAGCTCACAAAGTACTGCACCCGTCCAACCTCCGGTCGTCCAAACTCCAATTCCGGAACCCAATGTTCCGAAGACAAATCCTAAGCCTTCAATTCCATATCCTTCGAGGCTTAATGATCAAAAGCTCCGTGACAAAACTAATAGTCAAATGATGAAGTTTCTTGAAATCTTCCAAAAGTTACACTTAGATATTAGTTTTGCGGATGCTCTTCTCTATATGCCCAAGTTTGCTTCTACATTCAAGAGTCTCCTTAGCAATAAGGAAAAATTGCTTGAATTGACAAAGACTCCATTGAATGAGAATTGCTCGGCGGTGATCCTTAAAAAGTTGCCAGAAAAACTAGGAGACCCCGGCAAATTTCTCATTCCTTGTGATTTCCAAAAGCTAGATGAATGCTTAACCTTGGCCGATCTTGGCGCAAGCATCAATCTAATGCCTCTTTCAGTTTGGGAAAATCTTTCTCTTCCGGAGCTTACTTCTACACGAATGACTCTCGAGCTTGCAAACCGATCGGTTACTATTCCAAAAGGTATTGCCGAAGATGTCTTCGTGAAGGTGGGTAAGTTCCATTTTCCTGCTGACTTCGTAGTAGTCGATTTTGATGCCGATCCCCGTGTCCCCCTTATCTTGGGAAGACAATTCTTGAAAACGGATCGTGCATTAATCGATGTCAATGAAGGTGAGATGAATCTTATGGTCGGAGATGAAAAATTGGTCATTAATATTGAAAGCACTTCAAAAGATCTTCTCGAGCATAAAAGCGAGTCAATTAACCAAATTGATATCCTTGATTCTACATGCGAGGAATACTTTCAAGAAGTGCTAAGTGGCAATCCCACTTCATCTGATCCTACCATTGCCCTCTCTTCCCCCTCTCTCACTCCGTTTGAGGGAGGTGACTTCATCTTGGAAGAGATTGAGGCTTGTTTGTCTTGTGATTCAATTCCATCTGGAATTGATGATGGTGTATTTGACCTGGAGGGAGACATTCTTCTCATTGAGAAGTTGCTTAATGATGATCCATCATCTCTCCCTCTGAAAGAACTTCATAATGAGGAAATCAAATCTGTTGAAAATTCTGATGATCCTCCGGAGGTCGAACTTAAGGACTTACCACCTCATCTTGTGAATGCATTTTTGGAGGGTACCGATAAATTACCCGTCATAATTGCTAAAGATTTAAATGATGAGGAGAAAACCGCTCTCATAAAGGTTTTAAAGTCACACAAGCGAGCCATCGCTTGGAAACTTTCCGACATTAAGGGTGTTAACCCGGAATTTTGTACACACAAAATTTTAATGGAAGATGACTTTAAACCAGCGGTTCAACATCAAAGAAGGGTTAATCCTAAAATTCATGAGGTTATCAAAAAGGAAGTTCTTAAACTCCTTGATGCCAGCTTGATTTAACCTATCTCGGATAGTCCTTGGGTGAGCCCCGTGCATTGTGTGCCCAAAAAGGGTGGCATTACCGTTGTTACAAATGATGAAAACGAGTTGATTCCTACTCGATTGGTGACGGGATGGCGTGTATGCATTGACTACCAAAAGTTAAATGATGCCACCCATAAAGACCACTTTCCTTTACCCTTCATGGACCAAATGCTTGAAAGACTAGCGGGAAACGAGTACTATTGTTTTCTCGACGGTTTCTTGGGTTACTTCCAAATTCCCATTGATCCGCAAGATCAAGAAAAGACCACTTTCACGTGCCCTTATGGAACGTTTGCCTACCGAAGCATGCGTTTTGGCTTAAGTAATGCTCCGGGCACATTCCAAAGGTGTATGATGGCCATATTTCACGACATAATCGAGAAAACTATGGAGGTCTTTATGGATGATTTCTCGGTCTTTGGGGATTCTTTCACCACATGTCTCTCCCATTTGGACAATATGCTTAAGCGTTGTGAAGACACAAATCTTTGTCTAAATTGGGAGAAAAGTCATTTCATGGTCAAAGAGGGCATTGTCCTTGGCCATAAAATTTCTAAGAGCGGGATTGAGGTCGATAAAGCTAAAGTTGATGTTATTGCTAAGCTTCCTCATCCCACAACCGTCAAAGGCATTCGGAGTTTTCTTGGTCACGCCGGGTTCTATCGTAGATTCATTCAAGATTTTTCAAAAATCGCCCGGCCGATGACTCGTCTCCTTGAAGAGGAAACTCCGTTCATCTTCTCCAAAGAGTGCATTGAAGCTTTTCAAACTCTTAAGAAAAAGCTTACTGAAGCACCGATTTTAGTTGCCCCCGATTGGGACCTACCTTTTGAGCTTATGTGCGATGCTAGTGATTTTGCCATAGGTGCGGTCTTGGGGCAACGGAAAACAAAACATTTTCAGCCTATACACTATGCTAGCAAAACTATGACCGAAGCTCAAGCTCATTACACCACAACGGAAAAAGAATTATTAGCCGTGGTGTATGCTTTCGAAAAGTTTCGGCCATACTTAATCTTGTCTAAAAGCATAGTGTATACGGATCACTCGGCTCTCAAATATCTCTTTGCAAAACAAGATGCAAAGCCGAGATTGCTCCGTTGGGTTCTCCTCCTCCAAGAATTTGATATCATCATCCGTGATAAAAAAGGAGCCGAGAACCTTGCTGCTGATCATTTGTCCCGATTAGAGAATCCTCACCAAAGTGTGCTCGAGAAAAAGGAAATAAATGAAACATTTCCTCTCGAGACACTTAACGTGGTATCTTTTCGTGGTGATTCTAGTACCCCATGGTTTGCCGATTTTGCAAACTACCATGCGGGAAACTTTGTTGTGAAAGGGATGTCGTCCCAACAAAAGAACAAATTCTTCAAAGATGTGAAGCATTACTTTTGGGACGACCCCTACTTGTTTAAAGTGTGTGCGGATCAAGTCATCCGGCGGTGTGTTCACGGCCAAGAAGCCGTTGAAATTCTTAAGGCTTGCCACAATGGACCCACGGGGGGACATCATGGTGCCAACTACACCGCCAAAAAGGTGTTTGATTTCGGTTTCTATTGGCCCACAATCTACCGTGATGCCCATGACTTAGTCAAATCTTGTGACTCTTGTCAACGTCACGGGAAGATCTCTAAAAAAGATGAAATGCCACAAAACGTCGTTCAAGTTTGTGAAATCTTTGACGTTTGGGGCATTGACTTTATGGGGCCGTTCCCGTCTTCACGAGGGAACAAGTTTATACTCGTGGCTGTCGATTACTTGTCAAAATGGGTTGAAGCGAAAGCACTCCCCACCAACGACGCCCGAGTAGTGTGTAAATTTTAGAAATCACTCTTTTCTCGGTTTGGAACTCCCCGTGCTATCATTAGTGATCGCGGTACGCACTTTTGCAATGACCAATTTGCAAAGGTCATGCTTAAGTACGGTATTACTCACCGTCTTTCTACCACATATCACCCACAAACAAGTGGACAAGTGGAAGTTTCAAACCGTGGTCTAAAAAGAATCTTGGAAAGGACCGTAGGTGAAAACCGTGCATCTTGGTCGGATAAATTAGATGATGCACTTTGGGCCTTCCGTACAGCTTATAAAACACCCATCGGGTGTACTCCTTACAAGCTTGTGTACGGAAAGGCGTGCCATCTACCGATCGAGCTCGAGCACAAAGCTTATTGGGCCTTGAAGCATGCAAACTTTGATCTTAAGTCCGCGGGTGATCACCGTAAAGTTCAACTCAATGAATTAAATGAACTTCGTGATCAAGCCTACGAGAACTCTTTAATCTACAAAGAGAAAACAAAGAAGATCCATGACTCCAAAATCAAGAACCGCGTTTTCAACTTTGGTGACCGAGTCCTTCTTTTCAATTCTCGATTAAAGATATTCTCGGGAAAGCTTAAAACCCGTTGGACTGGACCATTCACCGTTGCCAAAGTTTTTTCTTATGGTACCGTCGAGTTATCTCAAACCGATGGACCAAACTTCAAGGTGAACGGTCATAGATTGAAGCATTACTTTGGAGGGGACATACCACACATGGTTGTCCCGGATCTCCAAACTTTCCCCATGGACCAATGAATTCGGGGTCGAGTCAAGCTAGTGACTCGGTTAACAAAAACATTAGCACCACATGGGTGACAACCCATGTTTCTGACTTCTTTCTATTTTCTGACACTAAGTGTGGGGGGATTCCTCTGCTGTGCTATGTTTTTGTGTGTTGTTTGCTCTTATTTTCAGGTTTCCCTTAGATCGAGATGATTGATGCGCCTGTTTTCAATCCAGCCGCCCAATATCCAATCTTTTTGCTAACGTTTATCTAGGGATATCTTATTAATCATGTTTGTGGAAAAGAGAGATTTATGTTCCACACTTGGCTATTAGTATTACCTTTTTACGTTCTAAGTGTCGGCATAATAGCTGGTACTTTGAATATTGAGGGCAATATTCAATTCTAAGTGTGGGGGGGAATTCTCTCAAATTTTGTCACATGTGTACCTTCTAGTGCCCTAGTACCCCCGTTTTGGCCTAAAATTTTAAATTTTTGTCGTTTTTAAATAAGAAATTGCATGAAAAAGAAGTGCTTTGCACCAAAAAGAAAGAAAAAAAGTGTTTAGTCTTGATTAGGTTAGAACAAGGGAATCCCGACTCTGCCAGAATGTTGATCTGGCTGCTTCCTTAACGATTAGGCTAAGGTTTTACAATATGTGCAAATGAAAATGCTAAGCGTAGAGTAGTTGGTTCTCTTTAGAGCTTATACATGTAATCTATGGCTTTTCCTCCTAGGAGATAACTAATCTGACTTAATAAGTGCTTATTTTCAAACATTTGAACACACAAAATCATTTTTTATACGATTTTGAAAAATACTAGTTCAAAGCTTTATTTAAACTTCGGAACAAGCATATGTCATAATAATGCAAAATGAAAGTGATACGTTGCTTGAAAGTTGCAAAAGTTAAGTAATAAATGTATGTGCTAAAAAAGCTACGGTTCAAGATCGGCCCTTGGATCCTTATTTCCGGAAGGCGTTTAGGTCTTGGCTACCCTCTTACACCGGCCCTTGGACCTCTAATTCAGGAATGTGTGAGGTCTTGGTCTAACACCCTTGGATCCTCATTTCAGGAATGTTTAGAGTCTTGGAACTCTCCGTTGTAACGGCCCTTGGATCCTTTATTCCGGAAGGTGTAAGGTCTTGGTTCCCGTGAAACTCCATTAGTTTATGTTGCACAAGTAAAAAAAAAAAAAAGGGAGAAAATGAAAATAAAATAAAATGGAATGATATTGCAAAATGCAAAAATGGAATGATATTGCAAAATGCAATAAGTTTTGATGTGTTGAATAAAGTTTTGAAACTTGCTTGTTGTAAATTTTAAATCTATCTTTCAACTAGTATTAGTCAAAATCTTATAAAAACGTCAATTTTTGTGATCAAAATTTTGAAAATCAAGCACATTCACCTAACTTAAATAAAATATGAGAGTGAAAAGTTAAGTCTCGGCTTACATAGATTATTAGTATAAGTAGTGTTAGCATTTTACAAAAACATTTGCACATTGAGTTTAAGCTTAGTTGGGAGTATAAAAAAGAGGATGACGATTTCAATTCCCTAGAGACACCCATTTTGTGTGAATCCCGTTCCATGATACCATTTTTGGAAATCAAGCATTTTGTCTATTTTTGTTTTAGTTTAAATTTCTTGCATTGAATAAAAAGTCGAAACGGGGTATACATGGTATTCTTTTGATCCTTTCATTACTTCATATGATCGGATTGCTAGGGACTAGCAATAGTTTAGTGGGGGATTGATGAGTGTGTAAATACTCATTATTTTATACCCATATTACTCGTAAAAAAATGCTAAAAACGGCCAAATATACCAATTTATACTGCAGATATCCTTGGTTTGTGTTTTTATGCATTTCAGGTACAAAGGATTGAAAACGGAGCGAAAACGGGCATTTTTGGATCGCCTCCACCACAATTTTGCATTTGATCAGCAGAAGTCAAAGTCAACCTCCAAAATTACCAAAATGACAAAAATGATCCTTGGAAATTATTTTCAGTTTTGGCAGCCTTGGTCCTTGGGATTTTCAGATTTTACAACAATAGTCCCTAAACCTTAAACCTAATCCAATTCCTATCCTAAACTTAAACTACCAAATCCTAATAACTAACCCAAATCCTTAAACCCCCAAAGCCCAATCCACGAAAAAAACCCAACCCGGATCTTTGTAATTAGCTAATCCCACAAAGTCAAAAGAATAGTCAAACCCCACTCACCTTTCTTCTTTCCCTCCTTCCCATAACCAGTACAGCCATCACCACCACCTTCACCACTTCCCCACAATTTTCTCCCCTTCCCAAGACTGCTCAAAGCCACCTTCTTGTACCCTATTTCCCCCTCCAAGGTCAACATTCCCAGCTGGAATCCCACTCACAAGATTTTGGCGCCAAAAACCTATTTGAAGGGCTGAGATCACTTCAAGCCAATCCAAGGGTCCAAAAGTGTTCAAAGAAGCACAAGAGGAAGATCCCACCTCAGTTTTAGTATAAATAGGTGCTATGTAAGCCTCATAAGGCATGTAGAATTTATTTATAGTCGTAATGTTAGTATAAGTGTTTAATTATTATAAATTTTAGTTGTCAGTATCAATTTAAGTTAAGTTAAGCTCGTTTGAATTTAATTTGTTCAGCATTGTATTAATTTTCAAAGTTAACGAAATTTCAAGTTTTCAAAGTTCACTGTTTAATCGAATTAAGCTCATTGGTCCATAAAATTAGATATCAAGCTCCCAATTCTGTTATAATAAGCTCACAAAAGCTTATTATTGATTTTGTTGAAGTTAATGTGGTGAAATTCAGTTTCAATTTCAAGAAGTCAATAATAGTCAAAAAATTCAACGTAGGTCAAAATTGCTTATTGCTTATTCTCATGCTTCTTTTCAGCTTATTATCACTTGTTTAGGCTTAATGTAGTTAGTTTTACATGTGTCTTCCAAAATTCAAGCTTAATATAGCCTGCATTAGCTTTTAGAACCAAACAGCCCCTATAAAGGACTGTTTAGCATTAGTGTGAAAACGGGTCAAAACTTGCACCCACTGTTCATGTGTCATTTCCCCAACTTTGATTAGTTTTGTTTACTTCATTTAAGCTGCTAACTAGGAATTTAAGGCTTATTCAAGTAGTATTGTAGGAGTTAGTTGATTTTCTAAAATTTCAAGGCTCATAAGCCACCTCAGTAGCTTATTTTGGTTAATATGTCAAAAAGCCTTTTCTATTGCTATTATTGTGTTCTAACAGGTCATTGAAGGTGACTAGTCAAGTGTTGATAATCACTCATCCAGCTCAAGAGATATTTGGTCCACTGCTGCACACAAGACAGCCCTATACAGCAGTCTGCATAGATTTTCCCAGGTTCCTCACAAGCTCTTAATAAGCTCTAAGTTGCTTGGTTGTTGTTTTACATGTTCTTGGGTATTAGATCTTTATATGCTTGAGTTTTCAGTAGAATATCTTAATGTGTAAAAGCTATTAAATAAGCTCAAAGTTGGCCTAATTAACTGTTGTCTGCTATGCAACCCACCTCAGTCCCAAGCTTTCTTTAGCAGCTCATTTATAAGCCCTGAACAAGTTTTTTTTTAAGCTTTGCATTTTGGCCTGCTTGATGTTTGGTGGGTGACCTTTTAGTATTGTGAGCTTTTGTGATCAACAGTCTAGGCTTAGTGCTTAAAAGTAAGCTAGAAATCACTTCAGTGGACAATTAATGCCCTGCACCCATCAGGAGTCCTAGCTGCTTATCCCATTTTTTTAGTGCTTATTCTGCTTGTGCTGATTGTTTAAAGTGCTCCCCTAGCTCAGTTAGTTGTGATCTTATTCCATTTAGCTTATGTCAGTTGGTAGTTAGCTTAAACTAGTTTAACAGCTTTTTAATTATAACCCTTAGCTTATTTCTCTTAAATAGCTCCTTGTACTTAACTGCTATGTTCCCCCAGCTTGTCCTTAGCTTATTTTGTAGGTTCTAAAAATAGTTTCAGTTATAACATTGCTTATTTATCAGTGCTTAATTAGTTTTAAAGAAAAAAAAATCAAAAAAATAAATAAATAGCAAAAAAAGAACCAAGGGATTCGAACCCTGGCCTCCCAAAGCTTCACAACACAACACCCTAACCATACGCGCCCTTGGGACTTGTCCTACTCAGTTTGCACAATTAAATCCTTTATGCCTTGTCTTTCATTTAAGCTATCCGAGCTTCTTTGCTTATTACCAGCTTATTGGGATAAGCTGGGACCATTGTAGTATTTTTCCTAGGATTGTTTTAGTATAAAGTAGTTTCACAAAAAATTTCAGAATTTTCAGAATAGTTTTAGTATTTTTAATTAATTTTTTTTTAAATTTAGTTTTTCATTCATAATAAAAAATATAATTCTTTTTCTAAAAATTTTATTTTATCATCTATGACATAGGAAAAATAAATTTGCACTTGTAGGATTAATTTTTAAAAGATTTTAGTTTTAGGCTCGTTTTTAGAATTCCCGATTTGCGTTTTTAGTGTAATTTGATTCTAGCTTTATTTTTCTTCGTAAATTTGCTTTCCTTATCTCATTAGAATATAAAAAACACAAAAATCCAAACTCCAATCATCAAGCACTTTAATTCCAAACCAAAAACGAAATCCTCGATTCACACCTCGCTGAGACACGACCCGGGTGATCACTTGCCCGGTATCTCACTACGTGTTTACGGGTTTTTGCAAGTTGGCCTTTTTCCTAAAGGGTTGGCTAGTTGATTCCCGCGTATCACGTGCATCCGATATTATATTTATATATATACTACACACGGATCAAACATTCCTCATCACTAGACTCCTTCTTGGCCTTTAATGCTAGAGATCTAACTCTCTCACTTTTGCCTCTAACTATATCAGAGTCTTTCTTGATTATCATCTCGTGAACTTTCAAGTTTCCTATTAGTTCATCGAGTGACAATGTCGCCAAGTCCTTTGACTCTTCAATGGCGGTGACCTCTGCTCTCCATTTAGGATGTAGAGCCCTAAGAAACTTCCTAACATAATTCTTGCTAGAGTAACCTTCATCAAGAGCTTTAAGACTAGTGATAATAGTATGAAATCTAGCAAAAGCATTATCTATTAACTCATCTTCCGAAATGGAAAATTGTTCATATTTTTGAACAAGAAGATCAATCTTGTTCTCTTTGACTTGATTATTACCTTGGTGAGTGACTAACAAAGTTTTCCAAATATCTTTTGCCGTATTACACATGAAAATTCTTTCAAATTCCTTTTTAGGCAAAGCATTGTAAATCATCATTTTAGCCTCATTATTTTTGGCTAGTTTTCTTTTAACTTCATCACTTTGTTTATCATAAGAAACTATTTCATCCTTTTTAGTTTCCGGATTCATTTGAATCGGTTGAAAGTCACCCTCGGTAATAACATGCCAAAGATCAATGTCTTTTGATTTCACATACGTTTCGAATCTTGTTTTCCAATAAATAAAACAATCGGTTTCGAAAAGTGGTGGTCTTTGCATAGATTGCCCTTCTAGATATTTGTCGGAATCCATTGATCGATTCAAGTTTTAAAATACAATATACTTTAAAATCTTGACTGACGTGGCTTCTGATACCAATTGTGGAAAACTAGAAGGGGGGGGGGGGTTGAATAGTTTTACCGGTTTTTAAGCTCTTTTGAAAACTTCTTAAAAGTCTACTCACTAAACTAACTAATAATAAGTAAAGTAAGTAAAGAGAAAAGTTGGAAAGATCAAACCGAGACAAAGGATTTATAGTGGTTCGGCTACGAAGCTCTTCTTCGCCCTACTCCACTCCCCGAGTACCACACTCGAGAGTTTCAAGCACTATGTCAACAACCTCCCTTCAGGCGGAGAAAACCGTACACGTCGCTTATCCTATTTCCGACACTAAGCTAGATGTCGAGTGCTAATCTTAGCTAGCACCAATCTACCACGATCCACTTGATCAAACACACGAGCCCAATGGCTTCAAGAGATCACCAAGATCTCGACACGATCACAATGATCAACTCTCACTTCACTCAACATATTCTATCTACTCAAGATCCTTTGATCAATCACACAAGCCCAACGGCTTCAAGAGATCTTCACTATCTCTTAAGATCACAATGATCTTCACTCACACTCTCACAAAAGAAAAATAATCTTGATGTATGCTATGATACAATCAAGGATGTAACAAATGTTACAATAATCCTAACAACTATAACTCTTGTATCTTCTTGGATACTTTGAGCTCTTCTCTTGCACTTGAAGAGGAATGATAACACTTTGTATCTTCTTGGATACTTTGTGTTCTTCTCTTGCTATTAAAGAGGAATGAAGAGGATCACTTGATGGGATGATAGGATCACTCTTGAACAAAAGAAAAACTAATCTAAATGATCAAAGAAAGAAAGTGTGAAGAGGGTTTTGAACTCAGAAAGTTCTGTGTGAAAAAGGATGCCCAAAAACTGTGAATAGGGCTGGTATTTATAGGCAGAAAAAATCTGGCCGTTACAGAGGGACGGCTCCACTAAATCACCCACGGCTCCACTAAATTTAGTGGAACCGTGGAGCCGTCCCAGACAAAGACGCTCCAATTTTTGTCTTATCTAGTGAAAACTTATTTGGGGAAGTTTGGAGCTGATTTTGGGGGGAAAAATAGCTGTTATGTATTTTAAACTTATTTTTCCATTAAAACATTTCTTAATTATTCAAAAATAATTTGTCATGTATATTTTTGAAAAAATGTTTCGTCACATTAAAATGTGATGTCTAAAAACCCAAAATCACTTCTTTGATCATTTGTCAAGTTGTAAGTTTGTTGTACAGTGATTTGCATGGAAACGGGATCTTCCGATTAAAAACTTGTTTACGTTAATTTTAACGTAACGTGATTTCACATTTTTTCATCCTCAAAACGTGAAGTAATCGAAAGATATAAATAACGTTTTTAGAACATTATTTGCATCAACACGTTAGGTCAAATTGAATTTCTAGTGCTATAGGTTCTCAATAGTCATTCTCATGTTAGAAAAATTCAAATTCCTATATTTGCCTATCGAAGTGTAGCAAAGATGATATTAGCTTATTTCAGTAATACATGGCCTAGTATGACTCAACGAACCATATTTTAAAAGTCGGTGAAGAGGAAGACATGTCTTACACAATATCCTAACAAAGGCAAAAACGTTTCAATTTTGTGTTTGAGATTTAGAGATTATTTGGTTTAGATGGGGCATTTTAAGATCTCATGGATGACATTTTTGTTTGTTGAGTCGTTACAAGTTATTTTAACACGATTTGATTTTCTAGAGTCATGAGATGCCTTAATGTGATACAATGTAGAATCTACTACATCGAGAGTGTTTCAAGAATGCTCCTTTGCATATCTTTAGAAAAGAATCTAGTAAAGGTTACTTACCTCAATAGATCTTGTGAGTATTATATGATATATGATTGAAATGAGACATATTGTATATTTCAACAAATATGCTTTTCTAAGAGGAAACTTATCACTCTTACGAATGCTTAGTAAAACAAGTATTTTAGTGTATGACCAATTTTACTTGTTTATGTAATGACACATGTTGTATTGGGTTATTATTCAAATCTAATATCCTATAGTTGTTAACAAGATGCAATCTATTCTCTTGTAACACAACCATTCATGTTACAAAGGGAATAAGATGCATATGATATAAATTATCCTTTGTCAATCTTTTTATAAGAGAAATACATGTGATTTTCTCGAAGATTGATGTCGTACATAATAGTTAATAACATATTATGTGTGACACTTTTACTTGACATGTGATTTTGAGTGTTGAGTCGTTCATGAGCAAAGTTTACATATGTTGTTTGTTTGCTCGTGTTTGGTTTTTCGGAAATGACACATTTACTAATTGCATTGCAATGTAAATTACTTGTATATTTCGGATGAAGCATCCAAGTTATCAATCCTACTTAGTTGTGTATTTTATGCATCTTTTAAGCATATTAGTTTAATTTTTGGAGCACAACCATTGGACAAGAAGACTCAATATGGCATCTTCAACACAAGTGTGAGTTATGATCCGATGCATATTACTTTCGTCTTGAGAGGAAGTCATTATTTTCATAACAACCGAGTGTGATTGAGTATGTAGATTCAAGATAATATATTTCGTTATATTTTTATGTTATCTTGAAGCTAGACAAATAATGACTCCAATTTCATGTCCATACTCGAAAACTTGTCAATTAGATTCGATGATGATATCAATCATAATTTGAATAATGAATTGATATGTACTCGAAATCTTTCTTGACCCTTATGATCACTCCTTTTTTTAAAAAAAAAAAAATTTAAGGAATGTGTTCCATTTATTCTAATACTAGTTGTATGTGTGAGGTCAATGACATATTAACTTACTACTTCGATATTGTCATTTATTTTTATTTGTGAAAAAACTATTTATATTATTAAGTATAATATTCTTAGTTTTCGACACATCATGAGTATAAAAATAATTATCTTAACCATTTTTATACAACATACGTAAAATATTAAATGTTTAAAACATTTTTTGTGTGTGTTAGATCAATGCAAGTTTAATACATTTTCTTTTACTTAAATGCTAATGTTTTAATATGACCTTTTATCTTTTTTAGACAACCCATGGTCAAGCAAGACAAAAGGATGTAATGTTTTAGAGATCATGTTACGGATTTAATGTAAGTGTTAAATATTTTGAGGTGATATATTTTTTACACTTAAACCTTTGAAAAAACAATTGTGTAAGACGTCAAAAACACATATGCAAGAAAACTGGTCTATGCATATATGCAATGCAAATCAATTAAGCAACTTAGTGCAAGAAGTCTAGTCTAAGTCCTATTGACGCATAAACCGGAAAACTAATAATCAACACATAGTAACATGGCATGTAAAACGCTTGTGATTATAGATATAATTATCTCAACGTAAGATAACTATAAACACTCAAAAATATTAACTAACAGTACTAGGACACTAAGAAAAACAAAAAACCATTTAGCGTAACACGCAAAATACTTATCGTCATTTTGTGCATTAAGTATAACAATGTATACCTAGCTTGACTTTATTTATTTTCTTTCAAATAAATTTGTTTCCTCCCCATTTTAAAGATTTTTACCAAGTTACTTTGAAAATACATCAATGTTCAAAAGTTGAAACGCCCTTTTTCATTTTGGCCAAAAATTTGCGCAAACAGCATAATTAAAAGGATCTTTTGTTACAAATCAAGGATCTAATATATTTTCACTTAGAAATATTTCATAAATATATTTTTTAAATGAAAATAGGCTCAATTACGTTTAAAACAATAGATAGCACAACTCTTATGGACTTACGGTTGATTTTATACGAATTTATGAAAATTACCCAATTCTGAAAACAGACAGACACATGCACGGTACCTTTAAATACCCCATGGTACCATTAAATATAACAGTACCATCCTATATTTAGTGGTACCGTCCACTATTGTTACAGTTCTGTCTCAGACTGAATTTTTGTTTCGACATAACGAAGAGATGTAAAACTTCATAAACTAGATACCAAACATGTAGAATATGCTAAGTAACATTTCCATCTTTAGGACTAAGAAAAACATTTACAAACATATATTTACTATAAAACAAAGAGTTGTCCCAAACGATTCTTTCAAAACTATATCACTTTATGACTCGTTCAAAAGACATCACCGGACACTTACAAACTATTTTCTTTTATTTGTTTAAGAAAACTTTCAAGCTAGTATGAAAAAGTATACTTAACAACAAAACTTGTAAGTATTAAGCACGTAAATACTTTTCATATTATATTCCCCTTCAAGGGTAATTTGATACATGGATCGAACTCAATTTTGAAAACCATTTGTTTTAAAATTTTGAGCAACCTGGCTCTGATACCGATTGTGGAAACCGTAGAGGGGGTGAATACGTTTTCTTTTAAAAACTTAAATCTTTTGTATCAAATGACAAATCAAGTTTCACGTAATATGAGAAGTGTCAACAAAAAGTCTTGTGACAACTAGTGATAGTGGAATTCCATAAGTGAATCATATTACCATAACACAAACATAGACACAACATAACTACCACAAAATATAAGCAATAAGCCACACAAACATAAAGGAAATGCAAATATAAAAGGTTAAATGCAAAGATAAAAGTTAAAGAGATAAGTAAGGAAAGCGCAAACCGGGCACGATGATTTATAGTTGTTCGGTCACGAAGCTCCTCTTCACCCTACTCCACTCCCCGAGTACCCAACTCGAGAGTTACTTCACTAATCAACAAGCTCCTTTCTTGGCGGAGAAAACCATACAACGTCGCTTACAATATTTTTCGACACTAAGCTAGATGTCGAGCTCTTCTTGGGGTACAACCAAACCCATTATGTTTTATGGCCTAACATAACAAACCTTGTGTTTTGAGGCCTAAACACATAAACCACGTCGCTTACATTATTTTTCGACATTAAGCTAAATGTCGAGTACTAATCTAGCTAGTACCAATCTCACTCATGATCTACCCGATCCTCACAAATCACACAAGCTACAAGATCCACATGATCTACACTCGATCTACCCGATGTACTCACGATCTACTCGATCTATGCACGATCTACCCGATCTACCTTATCTTCACACGATCTTCCTGATCTACTAACTATCAACACAAGCTACACAAGATCTCCCCGATCTCCACAAGATCACAATGATCCACACAAACTAACTAAACATGGTGATAGACTACTTGATTTATATCAAGATACAACAAGTACGTAACGAATGTTACGAGTGCACTACCCTGTCACAACCCCAAAATCAGGTCCAGCGGAAGCATACATGCCACTGGGGTGCAACTCAATTGGTATCACAACACAAGTGTAGAGAACGGTTTTCATCTCAATCATTTAGAATAAAATTGTTTAACCAAAAGTGTTGAATTTACATTGTTAAAAGTAGTGCGGAAATAGGCCCTTTAAAATAAATAAAACGGTCCCCAATGTTTATCAGAGTCTCCTATGACCATGCCATGCCCTGCCAAGAGCCTCCAGTAGCGTGCTATTGCTTTATACCTGAAAATACATGCTAAAAGTGTCAACACGAGGTTGGTGAGTTCATAGAGTTTAGTGAAAAATGTATAGCCTTTGAATGAAGATTTCCTAGCAAAGGCATTGTAAATCCACCCAGTTCCAAGTCCCGCCCATAACAAGACTTGCAACCTGTGTGTTCACAACCCATCGCCAAATATGATTTGGACTATGTTACTGAAATGTTATACGGAAACCACAAGTATAAAGTGTATGACAAACTGCCACATAAAAATGATACATTAGCTCTTAAGCTGATGACCCCGAAGCTAGACTGAATGAAATGCCCCAACTGGGTGCTTTGCCAAACACCCTGAAATGTAGGAGGTTACGCTCCCTGTAGGTATCAAAGTACCCAAGTGTAGTAGGTGGTTACGCACCCTGAAATGTATGAAATGAAATGCTTTCGTATGACTAGTTGGCGCTACCAACCCGAACGGAGGCGTCACCCTCGATAGATCTATCCACTCACCTTCGCTTGCTCACAATTAACGGTCCATGATAAATAAAAGGGGACTTTAAACTGGAAATGATGTAACTTAAGCAATGTAATGAGTTTATATACTTTGGTCCGCATGAAAAATGGTACAATGTATTCTCCCCCGATAAATTTATAAATGATGTAATAACTTGAAAAGCGGGGCTATGAAAACTCACGTTAATCCTTAAAAGATTAAAGTGCTTGTGAAAAATAATTGAGCATGTATTCTCTCCCAAAACGTAATCCAAAACGTATAAAGGTAGGGGCTATGGAACTCACCTTATGCGATAGCAACAATGACAGATATGAATACGCTGAAATGCGGCTCAGTCTCTAACCGCGACCTAATATGTGGATATGATCTAATGTAAGCAAATGAAATGATGCTACACATGCAAATACGTATGTCAACGATACCACTCGTTAATTTTGAAAATAATGTTTATCGTCGAAAAATACATTTTTGACGTCTCGTTAAGTCATAAACTACTTTTCGTGTAAATATGTTGAAATGGTACTCCACGATCCTCGTTTGGTGTTTTAAGGTCAAATATAATGTTTTTCTCGCAAAATACCACTTTTCATACTTTGTGAAAATATGCCCAAATGGCCTCGTAAGACTAGTCGTGAAATATTGTACGTTAAGTATTAGCGGTAAAACTCGACGTTTTTGAAAACCTTGTAACATGATCTTAATGCCGTCTCATTTGAGTTTTGGTCATACGCGCCTCGATCATAAAGAAAATCGGCTATGAACTTAGTGGTTTGCAAAAATACTAGTCTTTACATTTATTTTCATATAATGGCTGTTTTCGGGGATACTAGAAAAATCATATCTTACTCGTTATAAGTCCGATCAACGAACGGTTGATTGATTTGGAAAATAGGCCGGGTATACTTCATTTTAGTTACTGATTAAAATTTCTCAAAACTGACTCGATCAGTGAGTAAAATGGCGCTCAACATGGTCACCCGAAACGACAGTTTTTACACTTAGAAAATATGTTTGCATTGATGCTGTCAAAATATACTTGGTTCGTTAGCTTTTCAAAAATTCATATCTCGGTCGTTACAAGTCCGTTTTCAACGTTCTTTATATCCACGCGTTCGTCATAACATGAACTAACATATTTTCAGTGGCTCGGCTCAGCTAGACTTCGGCTAACGCCTCGTTTTGTCCCTTGAAGTTCGGCTAACAGCATGTATTTTTCAGAAAATAAGCTTTTCGTCGACCAAATTTAGAAAATTCATATCTCCTTCGTTATAAGTCGGTTTTTAGTGATTCAAGCGCCCACGGTTTTGTTTTTGAAAGTATTTTCTACTTAAGATAGCCAAAATAGCCCTGAAATTACTGAGTTTTCCAGATCTTCCATTTTTGGACAGTAGGCTTATATATATGTTTAAAACTCATTTTCTTGGTTCACGGCTTGATCAAACTACTTCAAAGCAACTCCACAAATACACAAATCCTACCATACACCTTCTTAGGGTGTCATGGGGTCCTAAACATCACCAAAAATGATGGGTTTCATGAGGATGTTAATAAAAATGTATAGATCTAATGTTTTTAGTGAAAAATAAGTAAAGTGGTATGTATAACATAACTTTTGCATGATTAGCTACCAAAATAACTTGATAATACATCAACATATGAATAAAATGGAAGTATGAAATGATCAAAAATATTCTTGAGCTTACTTGAATTGTTGAAGAGTTTTGGTTGAAAATGATTAAAACCTTGGGATTTTTATTTCAAAATCCTAACAAGGGATGTAAAGGGGACTTGATAAGCACTTGATCTTTAAAAATTTATGGTTCTTCTCTTGATCTATGTTGTGGCCGTGGGTTATGGTGATGAGGAAGAGAGTGTTTGTGATTTTTGCTTGAAAAAAATTATACATGAATGTGTTATGTTAAGTAATTAAATCAATTTTAAAAGAAAGTAAGCATTGATTGGTATTTTAACTTGTTAGGAAATGGGAATTCAAGGGGAGGGGCGGCACATGGGCTTAGGGAAGGGATAAGATGAAGATTTTTGTGTTAAATTTTTGATATTTTGCAAGTATTGATTAGTTAGTGTATAATTTCGGTGTTATCGGGTACCAGGTTAACTGAAAATAAATCGTGACGAGTTGAAATAAAATACGACGAAGTTGTAAAAATTGTAAAATCATGTTACTGATAAGAATCGGGTGTTAAAATAATGATCGTGATGAAATATCGCAAAACGACGGAGTTATAAGCTCCTAACGGAAAATATAGCAAAAGGTTTCAAAACACCGGGTAAATTAATAATATAAATTTATATCATTAAAATTAGCATGAAAATATATTAGGATCATAGTCGGGAGTATTTGGGTATAATATTAGTAGTAATGACTGAGTGGTAACGTTTAATGAACATACGTTAATGAAAATCACACAAACCCGTGCATGACTTATTATGATAATGATGATACTGATGATATGTATAGACTACTCTAGTCTAAATGACGTGTCCTTACTGTTGATGCATGAATACGCAGCTAAACCTTACTGGTTACGCGAATTTGAATACTCGTAAACCTAGTTTACGAAATGATGAATGATGACTATGAATAGTGATTTCTTTCCGGGAATGAAAAGTGTTTAGTGAATAGTAAAATGTCGTGGTTTGGAAAATGCCTTGAAATTACGGGTTGTCACAGTCTCCACCCGTTACGGGAATTCAGTCCCTGAATTCAGTTAATGTTGGTCTCTGGAGTGGATTCGGTTAAGAGATGTGGTTGTTTGGGCCGCATCTGGTCTTCCCGCTCCCAAGTAAACTCAAGACCTCTGCGAGAATTCCAGCGAACCTTAACAATAGGAATTTGACTCTGCTTCAACTGTTTGACCTCACGGTCTATGATTTCGGTTGTTTCCTTCACGAAATTGAGCTTATCGTCGAGCTGAATTTCTTCCAATGGAATTACGAGCGTTTCGTCTGAAAGACATTTCTTGAGATTTGAGACATGAAACGTGTTATGTACATTGCTGAGTTCTGACGGAAGTTCTAGCTTGTATGCTACCGGACCAATCTTTTCCAGAATTTTAAATGACCCAAAGTATCTCGGGTTCAACTTCACGCGTTTCCCGAATCGTATCACGCCTTTCCAAGGCGAAACTTTCAACATGATTTTGTTTCCAACCTGGAATTCTAATAGTTTGCGTCGAACATCGGCGTAACTTTTCTGTCGGCTTCTGGCTACTTTTGAGTCTTTCTCGAATCTGAATTATCTTTTATGGGGTTTCACGAACCATGCCTGGACCAGTGAGTTGTGCTTCACCAACTTTGGTCCAACAGACTGGGGATCGGCTCTTTTGACCATAGAGTGCCTTGAATGGTGCTGCTTTTATGCTCGTGTGATAGCTGTTGTTGTAAGAGAACTCGATCAATGGCAGATGGTTAGCCCAACCATTTCCGAAATCAATCACACATGTCCTGAGCATATCTTCCAATGTTTCTGAGATTGTGTCATGCCTTTCTAAGGCAAGGCTTTCAACATGGCTTGTTCTCCAACTCAAATCCTTAATGATTTGCTGCTTAGGGATACCTAATCCCAATGATTTTGCAACCTGAACTGGCCTAACTCTTCTATTGTTCTCTTGTTGCTTGTAACTGATTCTTGACTTGTACAATTTCCTTTGTTGTTTCACGATTGAGTTATAGACTAGTGAATTGGACTTTTCCGATTTTGGTCTGTCAGTAGGTAATTGGTACTTCAACCACAGGGTGTCTTAAAGGATGTAGTCTTTGTATTGGGGTGATGGCTATTGTTGAAGGTGAAATATGTCAATGTCAAAAGATGACTCCAAACAATTCAAAGTTGATTATATGGCGCTGAGCACGTCCTATAGGGATTGGATAGTTCGCTTCAATATTCGTTGGTCTGAGGATGGTAGATCGTGCTTACATCTGATTGAGTAAGGATAACTTAAAGGGATTGTCAGAAGTTTGAAGTAAAGCGACTATCTCTGTCGGAAATGATGGAAATTGGTGCACCGTGCCTTGAACTATTTCCTTGACGTAAAGTCTGGTAAGCTGTTCCATAGTATAAGTCTCTCTGATTGGAATGGAATGGACTGATTTGGTGGGACAATCGATGATCACCCAAATAGCGTCGAAACCGCCTGATGTCTTGGGATGTTTAATGACAAAATCCATTGTAATACGTTCTCATTTCCACTGAGGAATTTCTGGTTGCTGAAGTAATCCTGATGGTTTCTGGTACTCGGCTTTTACTTTAGCGCAAGTAAGGCATTTGCTAACATACAAAGCTATGTCTGCTTTCATATTCGGCAACCAATAAAGTCTCTTGAGATCCTGATACATCTTATCAGAACCTGGATGAATGAAGTACTTCGACTTGTGCGACTCGTGCATAATCAACTCTCGTATTCCACCATAGAGAGGTATCCAGTTTCTATCCTTGAAGCACAATACTCTGTCTGACCTCTTTACTAACCCATTTGCATTCTTTGGCATACCATAAGGTTTTCTCATTCTGTCGGTTTTCTTCCTTGAGTGCCTCAACTTGAGCCTCGAGGATTCATAATGGTAAAGGTGAAATGATTGTCATTCCCAATGATCTGACTCTCAACGGCTTGAGGTTGGGTTATGGTTAGCTGACGTGCTTCTAGGCGGCGGTTCATAAGGTGATGCAGGTGTGGATGTTCTTGCAACGATTGTGTACACACACATGAAGTTTTGACACCTTTAGAAATCGAGTAGGAATGCAACCCGGACATAATTCTATTATAATTGTTCTCAGTATTGCAAAATTCATCTCTGAGTCGGGCATAGGTGGTCAGCCTATGTCCCACTGTCCCGGGTCGAATATAGATGACCAGCCTATATTCCACCGAGGTTCAATGAATTTTGAAATACTCAGCTCAGTTATACTATTACTATGTCCTTCACATTTGAAAAGACGTTCTGAAAGACTAAGGCAAGCGACCAAACTCGAGGTCGAATGATGAAACTATGCAAGGAAAAGGCGTAACGCGGCGACGTGTACGATATGCAAGCATGCTTATATGAAAGACAACTATAGTATTCAACGAGAATAAGTGGGTATAAATGATTTGATAATAAGACACAAATCTCATTAAATATGTCAGCAACAAACCACAAATGAGGCATCAGCTTGGCAGGCAGGCACGCGGCGGTCATAGGGTTAAGTTTTTGTAAATGTAGCTATAGTCTAGGTTTTAAAATCACCCAGTTCTCTATAGCCAAGGCTCTGATACCAATCTGTCACACCCCCAAAATCGGGTCCAGCGGAAGCATACATGCCACTGGGGTGCAACTCAATTGGTATCACAACACAAGTGTAGAGAACGGTTTTCATCTCAATCATTTAGAATAAAATTGTTTAACCAAAAGTGTTGAATTTACATTGTTAAAAGTAGTGCGGAAATAGGCCCTTTAAAATAAATAAAACGGTCCCCAATGTTTATCAGAGTCTCCTATGACCATGCCATGCCCTGCCAAGAGCCTCCAGTAGCGTGCTATTGCTTTATACCTGAAAATACATGCTAAAAGTGTCAACACGAGGTTGGTGAGTTCATAGAGTTTAGTGCAAAATGTATAGCCTTTGAATGAAGATTTCCCAGCAAAGGCATTGTAAATCCACCCAGTTCCAAGTCCCGCCCATAACAAGACTTGCAACCTGTGTGTTCACAACCCATTGCCAAATATGATTTGGACTATGTTACTGAAATGTTATACGGAAACCACAAGTATAAAGTGTATGACAAACTGCCACATAAAAATGATACATTAGCTATTAAGCTCATGACCCCGAAGCTAGACTGAATGAAATGCCCCAACTGAGTGCTTTGCCAAACACCCTAAAATGTAGGAGGTTACGCTCCCTGTAGGTATCAAAGTACCCAAGTGTAGTAGGTGGTTACGCACCCTGAAATGTATGAAATGAAATGCGTTCGTATGACTAGTTGGCGCTACCAACCCGAACGGAGGCGTCACCCTCGATAGATCTATCCACTCACCTTCGCTTGCTCACAATTAACGGTCCATGATAAATAAAAGGGGACTTTAAACTGGCAATGATGTAACTTAAGCAATGTAATGAGTTTATATACTTTGGTCCGCATGAAAAATGGTACAATGTATTCTCCTCCGATAAATTTATAAATGATGTAATAACTTGAAAAGCGGGGCTATGAAAACTCACGTTAATCCTTAAAAGATTAAAGTGCTTGTGAAAAATAATTGAGCATGTATTCTCCCCCAAAACGTAATCCAAAACGTATAAAGGTAGGGGCTATGGAACTCACCTTATGCGATAGCAACAATGACAGATATGAATATGCTGAAATGCGGCTCGGTCTCTAACCGCGACCTAATATGAGGATATGATCTAATGTAAGAAAATGAAATGATGCTACACATGCAAATACGTATGTCAACGATACCACTCGTTAATTTTGAAAATAATGTTTATCGTCGAAAAATACATTTTTGACGTCTCGTTAAGTCATAAACTACTTTTCATGTAAATATGTTGAAATGGTACTCCACGATCCTCGTTTGGTGTTTTAAGGTCAAATATAATGTTTTTCTCGCAAAATACCACTTTTCATACTTTGTGAAAATATGCCCAAATGGCCTCGTATGACTAGTCGTGAAATATTGTACGTTAAGTATTAGCGGTAAAACTCGACGTTTTTGAAAATCTTGTAACATGATCTTAATGCCGTCTCATTTGAGTTTTGGTCATACGCGCCTCGATCATAAAGAAAATCGGCTATGAACTTAGTGGTTTGCAAAAATACTAGTCTTTACACTTGGACTTTATTTTCATATAATGGCTGTTTTCGGGGATACTAGAAAAATCATATCTTACTCGTTATAAGTCCGATCAACGAACGGTTGATTGATTTGGAAAATAGGCCGGGTATACTTCATTTTAGTTACTGATGAAAATTTCTCAAAACTGACTTGATCAGTGTGTAAAATGGCGCTCAACATGGTCACCCGAAACGACAGTTTTTACACTTAGAAAATATGTTTGCATTGATGCTGTCAAAATATACTTGGTTCGTTAGCTTTTCAAAAATTCATATCTCGGTCGTTACAAGTCCGTTTTCAACGTTCTTTATATCCACGCGTTCGTCATAACATGAACTAACATATTTTCAGTGGCTCGGCTCAGCTAGACTTCGGCTAACGCCTCGTTTTGTCCCTTGAAGTTCGGCTAACAGCATGTATTTTTCAGAAAATAAGCTTTTCGTCGACCAAATTTAGAAAATTCATATCTCCTTCGTTATAAGTCGGTTTTTAGTGATTCAAGCGCCCACGGTTTTGTTTTTGAAAGTATTTTCTACTTAAGATGGCCAAAATAGCCCAGAAATTACTGAGTTTTCCAGATCTTCCATTTTTGGACAGTAGGCTTATATATATATGTTTAAAACTCATTTTCTTGGTTCACGGCTTGATCAAACTACTTCAAAGCAACTCCACAAATACACAAATCCTACCATACACCTTCTTAGGGTGTCATGGGGTCCTAAACATCACCAAAAATGATGGGTTTCATGAGGATGTTAATAAAAATGTAAATATCTAATGTTTTTAGTGAAAAATAAGTAAAGTGGTATGTATAACATAACTTTTGCATGATTAGCTACCAAAATAACTTGATAATACATCAATATATGAATAAAATGGAAGTATGAAATGATCAAAAATATTCTTGAGCTTACTTGAATTGTTGAAGAGTTTTGGTTGAAAATGATTAAAACCTTGGGATTTTTATTTCAAAATCCTAACAAGGGATGTAAAGGGGACTTGATAAGCACTTGATCTTTAAAAATTTATGGTTCTTCTCTTGATCTATGTTGTGGCCGTGGGTTATGGTGATGAGGAAGAGAGTGTTTGTGATTTTTTGCTTGAAAAAATTATACATGAATGTGTTATGTTAAGTAATTAAATCAATTTTAAAAGAAAGTAAGCATTGATTGGTATTTTAACTTGTTAGGAAATGGGAATTCAAGGGGAGGGGCGGCACATGGGCTTAGGGAAGGGATAAGATGAAGATTTTTGTGTTAAATTGTTGATATTTTGCAAGTATTGATTAGTTAGTGTATAATTTCGGTGTTATCGGGTACCGGGTTAACTGAAAATAAATCGTGACGAGTTGAAATAAAATACGACGAAGTTGTAAAAATTGTAAAATCATGTTACTGATAAGAATCGGGTGTTAAAATAATGATCGTGATGAAATATCGCAAAACGACGGAGTTATAAGCTCCTAACGGAAAATATAGCAAAAGGTTTCAAAACACCGGGTAAATTAATAATATAAATTTATATCATTAAAATTAGCATGAAAATATATTAGGATCATAGTCGGGAGTATTTGGGTATAATATTAGTAGTAATGACTGAGTGGTAACGTTTAATGAACAAATGAACATACGTTAATGAAAATCACACAAACCCGTGCATGACTTATTATGATAATGATGATACTGATGATATGTATAGACTACTCTAGTCTAAATGACGTGTCCTTACTGATGATGCATGAATACGCAGCTAAACCTTACTGGTTACGCGAATTTGAATACCCGTAAACCTAGTTTACGAAATGATGAATGATGAATATGAATAGTGATTTCTTTCCGGGAATGAAAAGTGTTTAGTGAATAGTAAAATGTCGTGGTTTGGAAAATGCCTTGAAATTACGGGTTGTCACATACACTAACACTACAACACTTTGTATCTTGTTAATACGAAGTGTTCTTCTTTTGCACTAGTAGAGGGATGAAGGTGATCACTTGAATGAATGATTGGATTACTCTTAAACAAAGATAAACTAACTACATGATCAAAGGAGAGTATATGTGATAGGAGATTTGAACTCAGAAAATGGTGTGTGAAAAAGGATGCATAAAAACTGTGGAATGGACTTTTATTTATAGGCAATGAAGATTTGACCGTTATAGGGGGCACGGTACCACTAAATGCCCGACGGTACCACTAAATTTAGTAGTACCGTGGTACCGTCCCAGACAGAGACGCTCCAAAATTTGTTTTTAGTGGGGAAGGTTTATTTGGGGAAGTTTGGAGCTGATTTGGGTGGAAAAACAGTTGCTGGTGATTTTAAACTTATTTTTCAAATTAAAACATTTCTTTTTAATTCAAAAATATTTTGTAAAATGTATTTTTGAAAAAATGTTTTGTCACATTAAAAATGTAAAGTTTATAGAAAAATATAATCCTTTGATCATTAGTCAAGTTGTAGATTTGTTTGTTCATACCTTGAGTGATTTACGTCGGGATGGAAATCTACGACTTTGTTGAAACATATTTGAGATGTCGAGAGATGTTGATGTAAGTATACATTGATGATTTTTGTTTACAAGTAACTTGTGCATTTTACGTTATGCATTACAAGTTACATGTTTGTCATTATTAAAACCGAAGAAACCGTTTAGTTTAAATATCGTAATACTTGCATTAACAATTAACACTACACTGAAAAAATCCATAAGGGTCTCGGACACCCGCGGGAACCCCCCTCGCTCTGTCCATGACCTGATCCCCTAAGTCGCTTATGTTATTAACATACTATTATATATCCAATGTATTCTTCAAATTTTTTAGGTAAATAGTTTTTTACCCTGGTAAATGGTATATAAATAAAAAATAAGTGCAGGCGATATGGCAAAACACCAAATCGACTATACAAACACACGCACGAATTGTGCTTCTAACCAAATCAATAGAGTGACATGCCGCTCTAAAGATAAACAAGAAACTAGATGTTACAAATGAATAGAACATGACCAACACTAACGTCTAGCTCAAGAAACTGCTCTAACGAGCTACATGATTATGCATAAGAGAAGTAGGTAAATCCCACTCATCCATAACTCTTTCCACACAAATTGACTTCTTGAATATAACCGAGAGTAGCTTTAACTATACAGTAGCCATAATCGTGTCAATTAGCTGCTCCTTCGTTCGTTTGATTTGTTTAAAAAGATGAGAGTTTCTCTCTTGCCAAACATAATAAACCGAAGCAGCCAAAACAAGTCTCGCAATAATGCTATTAATAGAGCGTTTATTAGTAAAAGGAGAAATACCATTTACTATCGAATCCCACGAGACCGAGACCTGATGGAGACCAGCCTTTACCTTCACACTCGACCACACCTGTGCAGAAAAATGACATTCGAAGAAAAGATGTTCATGAGAGTCTTCCTATAGATCACACAATGGGCACAACAAAGCTAAGTATTGGAACCTTGGACATCCCATTGTGGAATCACATCTTGTGTTTTCAGCTTTCGTTTAAACACTAACCAAAGGATGAAAGAGTGCCTAGGAATACACTGAGAAAACCATACAAGAAGCCTATACAACTTCAGGCTCTCTTGGACGAAGGTCATTCCATGCAACTCCAACCGAGAACACTTTAAACTCTGCAATCCTGTCCCGCCTCCATAGTGAATCAGGAGTATGTGCATCAATAACAGGACCTAGAGCATTAGGAAATGTTACATTCCAATCAGAAGGCCAGATCCATTCTCCATTTGAGATGATGTCCACCACTTTCGTGGTCATATTAAAGCCAACCCTATGAATCTGTCTAGCTGAAAGATGCGTCATAAGAGGACTAAAAGCACACCAATTATCAAACCAAGCTAAGATAGAAAGTCCATTACCAACTTTATACCAGAAGAACCATCTCATCATGGGACGAACATGGAGGATTTTACGCCAGCTCCATGTCATACTCCCTCGAAAAGGAACATCCCAAAAATTGCGCCCTCTTAATTTATGAGTATGAATCCATTTTACCCATAACGACTCCTTTGAAAAGAGAATACTCCAAATATGGGACGTGATCAATGCCACATTGAAAATCTCAAGCCGACGAATACCTAGCCCACCTTCCTCTTTTGGAAGACAAAAAGAATCCCATGAAACCTTAATTATTTATATGACACTATTAATTATTTATATTTAACTATATACGACTGATGATAAATAATTAGTATATCATGCACATATATATTTGCAATGCGCATTAACCTAAAATAAGTGTATCTTCATGATACCTTAGCTATGTCGAAAGCAATAAATTACAAATTCTTGTTATTTAAGATATTAAAATACAAAGAAGAAACAGATGACGAATGCATGAAACCAGAATTTGATTAATATCGATAGGATATTTATGTTACGAATGCTTTATATGATTCCACTATTTATGTGTGATAAAAGTGTATGTGCTTCTGATGCGTGCGTATATCGTTGTAGGTTTAGATTATATTATCAAGTTTTAAATTTATATTTAGCCGACTTATCTTATAACACACACTAATGAGCAGTGTACCCGATCATAGTAGCTAGTTGGTAAGTACAGTGTCGATCACTAAGAGTGAAATGTTAATACCTAGATATCTATCAATATTTTAATCCTAGGTTAGTTCTAATGCCCTAATCAAACGCAAGGGGGGTTTTCAGCCTGAGAGACTGTCACGATGTGTAGATTAGTAAACGGTAAATAAAATAAGGAAGCGAATGGCACACACGTACACAGATAGAAAACAAATGCAGATAAGAGACCTGGCCGATAGTAGAAAAACTTGTCACACGTTTAATTGCTTAGCTGTATAAGATAAATGCTAAAATCTATTCTCTCTCAGTGGAATTCTTAACACAGGCGTGTAAACGCCTATTAATTACTATGTTTATATATTATTTATCCCGTTTACAAGCTTACATCAACTATGCAAACGATGTTAATGAAGTAATTGCGCGAACCTATGTTGACAAGTGTAAGTAATATCAAATCATAATACGTATGGTTCTTGTGGATTTTGGCCGAATCTAGTGAGAAATAAGAGAGAATATGGAACCTTGAGAGAGAAAGTATGAGATATTAGATTAGGTAAATGAGAAGGTCCAACCCTTCCCTTGTGTGGGAAGGGCTATTTATAGTCATACATGAGACGCCCCACTTGGGCAATGGAGTGAGCTGACAGTGGGTAAAGACCCGACCCAACTCCACGAATGATAAAATATCTAAACTAAACTATTAAGCCTACGAGCTAATTAATGCTAATGAGTACTCGAGGTGACCGAGTCTTCATATGAATATTTATATTCCTAACAATCTCCCCTAAGGGAGGTCACCCCGGAAATTACACTTTGAATTCTAGCATTCTATAACATAAATTTGAGTTTCTAGCACGTAGTCTTTGGTTCTTCCAAGTCTTTAATCTTTGTGCATTCAGCAATGAGCTTTATGATGACTGTTCTTTTGTCTTGGACAATCTTTGAAGATTCTGTGCTATCATCATCCAACGTATGTCTCCAAGTCATCTTTCTGCAGTGTTGTCTCCCTATGATATTGTGATCTTTGGACCGGCATGCTCACACCTTTTCTGGATCATGATTTTCAGCATCAGAGTTGTGAAAGCAGTGTTGAAGGCCTTTCAATTATCATGATTTCTTTGTTTATGATGGGGAAGTGTGAGCATGGGGTGATGGATCGGCATCTTTTCGGCAATCAGCTGCAACCGCCAGGGATTCCTGCATATGACAGTTAGCAATAAAACGTCCGGTACTTACAGGTTCGGACTTCGAGATTGTTAACAGCATAGTCTGAAAACTTTCTCTAATCCTTACCAAGGCCGTTCCTAAATCGGATACCCCCGAGAGGGCTTACAAGATCTACCAAAGTATATCAACGATTAGGTGAGTCACTGGAGTTCTCTCCATGACTGTAGACCGTTTGAAACCGCTGCGACCACTAAGCGTAATCCACAAGGAATTAACGAAGTGACCTACTTTCAGGGCTGTTTGATGTTGACCCTGGCTGTAATTTCCATTCAATCACTGAGAATTACATTTGTAAATTCCCTCATGAATGTTCTGGCAGATTGCTAAGATCTACGTAGGACTCATAAATTTACAACTGGTGTCCTTAATGTTGAGTAACCATTTTAGAAGTAACATGTGTTCCTATGAGATCTTTTGATGCATCTCGTGGCTCTAGACTCGATAAGTGCATTTTTGGTAGTCGAAGACTGGAGCGGTGTCTCCTGTTTCAATATCAACATAACTCGTAATGAGTAGTCGATAGATTATGCAGGGTTCCCCGTGAGAATGAAACAAGTCCTTTTAAGAGAACTTGAGTGGCTAGAAGGTTTAGTGCAGTGCGTCACTGGGTCCATGACGTCTTGTCTTCAATACCGGTGTTACCTTAGTAATCACTAGTAGCATATGAATTGAACCCGGTTTCTGCCCTAAGGCTGAATAATTGGAGGGCTATTTCTTTTCACCCTTTCTCATTACATTTCTTTTTAATTCTTCAACCCCTTCTTTCTCCTTTCTCATATTACTCCTTTTTTTTCTTCATAATCATACCTAAGGGCTTCCTATTACTAACTATTCGGTATTGTCCTTGGGTAGATCCCTCCGGCTCTGGTGGATCATAGGACGGTTTTCCTAACCTTAGCCACCTTATAACACCATGACTATCCTATGTTGCCATAAACTATTTATTTGAAAAATCTCTCAAAGTGTTTATAATTAAGAAACACTTTTTGCTAACACTTTGAGAGTTTTGAACTTTTCAAATGCTCCCCCTTAACATGTGCTCAGGCGTTTTTATTATAAATTTGCACATGTTGGGTAGAGCTTGCACTTTTTGAATTGATCCACTTTTTGAATTACCCGGCCTGGTCAAGTCCACAGAAAGTTTCTCGAAACGGTACACTCTACTCAGACAAGTCCTCTTCGAGACACGCTTACATCACTGGTTAGACCAGCTTGAAATTATTACCCGGCCAGGACAAGTCCTTTCGATTAATGACAGTTTTTGTTTCGTCAATTCATTGGTGAAGTCTGAGTCGCGCTCACATGCGATACCACCAAAGATGCCACATTCTTTTTGTCACCACAAACCATTTGCTCCCCCTCAATATGTGCATTGATATACAAAAGAGTTTAGCACATATGGGAGAGCTTACATTTAAGTCCAAAACATCACATTTTTATCAGATTGCATATTTAAATCACATTCTCTCCCCCGATTAAAAATTTTCAAACCTTTTGAGATTTTGTGATCCCAATTGATTTAAATAAGTTTAGAAAATATGGGAGAAAATGTGGTCAGGTTTAATATGTGCTGATAATGGAACATTACGATGCTCCCCCTCAATCTATGAGGGAGAATGTTAGTGTCAGGTATGATAGGTTTGGAAGATTTGAATTTAACAAAAATCATACACTGACACATAACAACCACATTTTATTCACTGCTTATTATGTACAAAGTGACATGTTTTGATGATATGAAATTTTGAAATCACTCTCCCCCTCAATCGATGACCCATTTTCTATTTAAAGAGCTGTAGTCATTGATTGAGTGATAGATTTTTATGAAAAGTTCAATTCTGATTGATTTCCAAAAAAAATTCATGGTACCACCAAGTTTAGCACAAATACTTTCCTGAAGAATCATAGATTGAAAAGTATTTGCGATGTAAAGAAGACTTCTCTTCTTATACAAGAAATGATGCACTGAAACTTACATCAAATCGAAGAAACATGGATATAAAGTAATCCATGCCGGGTGAAATTCACCCAGTGGGAGGAACAACCGTCTTTTTGGCGACGTGCTTTCCCCATGATGAAGAACGGGTTACAGTCTGAAGTAACTGCAAGCCGATAAGACATGTTTTAACAGTTTATTTGAACTTCTGCTCAAGCTTCATTTAAAGTCCCATGTCATTATTGAATGACATTTCTAGGGCCGTAAATGTTATCGATAAACAGAAGACATGCCTAGAGCAACTATTTTTGGTATTTTTGTGTTTTTCTGATTTTTATGGTTTTTATAGGTTTTATATTTTTCTCTTTTCTTTTTGGTTTAAAATATATACAAAAATATACAAGGATATATGAAGCAAATCCATTACTCCTCATTCTCTTCCTGAAGACGCTTGAGGGTTTCTGGCGTCAAACTCTTCATGCAAGTCGCGGGAGAATAAATTGGAACCGTTCTCTCGGAAGTGCCTTAGTGAAGATATCAGCCAACTGAAACTCAGTCCTCACGAAGTAGAGTTCAACAATCCCTTTCTCAACTTGTTCCTCTATAAAGTGATGCCAGATGTCGATGTGCTTTAATCGGGAGTGCTGGACATTGTTGCAGCAAAGAGCTATAGCACTTTTGTTATCACAATACAGAGGAATCTTGTTGTATGCAAAGCCATAGTCCGATAGTTTAGATCTCATCCATAGGATTTGAGCACAGCATGTAGACATGGCAATGTATTTAGCCTCTGTGGAAGATATAGATGTACTCATTTGCCTATTAGATGACCAGCTTAGTAACTTTTCTCCCAGAAACTGAGCACCTCCCAACATACTTCGACGAGTATCTTGCCACCCCACATGGTCTGCATCTGCATAGACCGTGAGTGCCGTGGCGGTGTCCTTTGGAAACTAGAGACCCATGTAAATAGTTCCTTGAAGGTATCGAAAGACCCGCTTTACCACTTCCAGATGCTTTTTGGTGGGCTTAGACTGGTACCGAGTGCACATGCATACTGCGAACAGGAGATCTGGCCTACTAGCGGTGAGATACATTAGGGATCCAATCATGCTTCGAAACTTGGTTTGATCAACAGGGATCCCAGAGTGGTCTTCATCCAACTTTGATCTCTCAACCATAGGAGTGTCAACAGGATCACTTGAATCAAATCCAAATTTCTTCAATATTTCATTTGCATACTTGGATTGATTAATGAATATGCCTCCGGGACTTTGAGAAATTTGTAAACCTAAGAAGAACGAAATTTGTCCCATCATAGACATTTGGAACTTGGAGCTCATATCGTAAGAAAAACGGTCACATTCCATATGATCAAAGGAGGCAACGATAATGTCATCTTCGTAGATCTGAACGTGAAGTAGATGTTTGCTCATTTTCCTAGTGAATAGCGTAGGATCAACAACACCTTTGGAGAATTTGTTTGCCAGAAGAAACTTAGACAAAGTGTCATACCATGCCCTAGGTGCTTGCTTTAGGCCATAGAGAGCCTTCTTCAAAAGATAGACGTGAGTAGGGCGTTCAGGATCCACAAATCCTTCTGGTTGACTGACATAGACTACCTCTTTCAAATCACCATTCAAGAATGCTGTCTTAACATCCATTTGGTAGACTATCATATTCTGACTGGCAACATTGGCGAGAAATATTCTTATGGCTTCAATTCGAGCAACGAGTGCGAACGATTCTTCAAAGTCTATGCCCTCTTCTTGACGATATCACTTTGCAACAAGCCGTGCCTTATTTTTCAGAACATCGCCATGCTCATCAAGTTTCACTTTGAAGATCCACTTAAGAGCGATAATCATTGCACTATCTGGAGGAGGCACTAATTCCCATACTTCAAGTCGATCAAACTCGTGAATTTCTTCTTGCATTGCAGTAAACCAGCAGTCTTTAGACAAAGCATCTTTGAAATCCTTGGGTTCAACTTTGGATAGTACTGAATTAAAGAAGCACCACAATGCATCGGTGGGAAGTTGCTCTCGTATGGATACCGGACGAGAGGGATTTCCAATGATGTTGTCAATTAGATGATCATTGGTCCATTTTCTAAGATGTTCATGTGGTTGAGGGTAAGGGACTGATGTTGCTATGTTGAGATCTCCTGAAGAAGACGTCTCAGTAGAAGATTCAGGAGCAAATATATTCTCGAATGGAGCATCATCAGTAGAAGCAGAAGAATTCACTTCAAAAGAATGATCAACTGCAGAGCCTTGCTGTACCGAAGGAGATTGAATATTCGATGATGATGGTGAGTGACTAGCAGATGGTGCTGCGTGACTAATTGACACAGACACAGATGGACCATCTGAGTTGTGTGGAATTTGAGCATCAGCAACTGGAGGTACAGGTGAGGCTTCTGTTGTAGTATCAACAGTTGGTGGCTCAAAGTATTCATCAAACATTGGATCAAAAAAATTCTTCAACTCGTCACTGGTAGGAGGTACATAAGGAACTGCAGGAGTGGGATGCTGCACAAGACCTGAACTAATTGGTCCAGGAGATAAAAGATTAGGTGCGGGTCCAGAACTTGTATGTCCAGGAGCCGTTTGCTCAGTCAGCTCATCGAATGTCACGTGAATGGTTTCCATAATTTTTCGGGTTCGTTTGTTGTAGATTCGTATCCCTTGCGATCTGGTGCATATCCAACGAAGAATCCTATGTCTGCTTTAGCCTTTAGTTTTCCCAGATCCTGACTGTCATTTGTTTGGTAGCATAGAGCACCGAACACTCGTAGAAAAGAAAGATCTGGTTTCTTGCCATGTATCAGCTCATAGGGAGTTTTGTTGTGAAGAGTATGTATCAAGGATCTGTTTTGGGTGTAACAAGCTGTAGCAATTGCTTCCGCCCAAAGAAACATCTAGAAAATATTAGCATGGTTCGTGCAGCTTCCACAAAAGTACGATTTCGTCTTTCAACAACCGTGTTCTACTGAGGAGTGCGTGGAACACTTTTCTGGTGAGTTATGCCAATACTTTCATAAAATTGAATGAGTTGTTTGTTAACAAACTCAGTTCCATTGTCTGTCTGGATGATTCTGACAGTTTTGTTGAGTCTTACTTGTAGCTGTTTGATAAGATTGATGATAACCTCTGGAGTCTCGTCCTTGGTTCTCAAAAACTTCACCCATGTAAATCGTGAGTAGTCGTCGACCACCACAAGAACATATTTCTTCCCATTTATACTCTGCACTCTCATTGGTCCGCATAGATCCATGTGAAGGGTGTGAAGAACTTCCATGATGGTGTTGACAGTTTTGGGTTTGTGAGTATGCTTCTTGCTTTTGCCCAGTTGACAAGCAGAACAAAGATGATCCTTTTCAAACTTTAATTTGGGCATACCTCGAACAAGATCCTTGCGAGTAAGTTCATTTATGGTGCCAAAGTTTAAGTGATTTAAACGACGGTGCCAAAGCCATGATTTGTTCTTTGAGGCCTTTGACAGCAAGCAAATGGGAGAGGACCGCATCATGTCTTCAATAGAGATGGTGTATAGATTAGTGCCACGACTGCCTTTAAGGAGATCAATACCATCCAATTCTCTGACGAAACATGTGTGTTTTCTGAAAGCAACTTCAAGATCGGAATCACAGAATTGACCAACAGAGAACAAATTGTGCCCAAGTCCTTCCACGTAGTATACCCTGGAAATTACACTGTCACCAAACACATAATCTCCATAACCCATAATCGCCCCAAAATGGTCGTTCCCGAATCTAACTGTCCCGATAAACTCTTTCACGAAATTCTTGAGCCGTGAGCGATCCCCGGTCATATGTTTTGATCAGCCTGATTCCAAATACCAAAGGACGATTTGTACGACCTGCATTTGAAAACAGACAACGATGGATAACTGAAAAAGGTGGATCCCCTCGTGCAACTGGGGTCCGTTTGGTTAGCACAAAAAAATTCTGGAACTACAGGAATCATAGATTCCATGGTATTCACATTGGAAACTTCACTAATAGATGCAATGGACCTAGTTACAGGGCATTGTTTCTCTAACGGGAAAATTCTACCAGTTGGCTTCCATTCCTTAACAATCACTCCTTTATGATTACTCATTCTAGTTAAGGGGCACCTATTTCCTAAAGTGAATTTTCTTCCAGTGGGCTTCCATTGATAACCAACATTATTAAACAGATTTCCTGTTGCTTTCCAAATCTGCTTACTCAGTTCAGGTTTCCTAACATTCTTAACTGGGGATCATTTAGGAGACATCAAGAATGACACAACACATTCATCATGATTAACAGAAATTAAGCATTCATTACATGTCTTACAAATAGAATTAGAATTCGAATTAATTACAGTACGCTTATAGCTAATACTATAATCAACACGATTGTTTTTGAACAAATCAAACTTATTGTTCCTATGGTGGGCTTCTACTTTCTTCTCATGAGCACTCTTAGCTGGCGCAGTCCTATCTTTCTTTGTATTGCAACTAGGCTTTGACCCGCTAGCTTTAGTGTCACTGTTTACTCCTGTAGAAGCAATGAAGGGAACATTAGTTTGTTTCACTGCCATTTGTTTTTCCGATTTTGATGTGCTGGGTTCAGATATTTTCAGTGGTACATCAAAGGTAACATGCTTGTTGTTAGTCATTGAGGAAGATGCAATAAACCTATCTCTCTTGTTATCATTCTTAGGGCATGTGCCAATGACGTATTCTAAGCGTTCTTGAGATCGTTTAGTGAGGAAGCAGACATCTACAACTGCACTATCTAGTGGTTTCTCTATCCTATCCTCTTCTACAGTCTCACGAAGAATGTCAAGACTATCCTTAAGATGAGTGAGATAAACTTAATGTGCTGACCTATTATTTCTAAGAGGAAGCGGAATAGTCACAGCATCAATTGCATATTTTCTACAAGCAGGAACCTTTGGAACAACATTTTCACTAGTGATGATTGGCATTTTCCCTTTCACTTGAGTCTTTAGATTCTCAATCTCATTTATAAAGAAGTTATCTTTTCATTGTGATTTTTACGTGTGACTTTAATCGAGTCATATAACTCTTTGTAATGTTGTTTGATTTTTGAATTTTCATCTTGAAAACACTCATTTTCATATTATAATTTATTGATGGCGTCTTGATAGTGAAAATTCTGAAAATCTTAAGACGATGGTTTATGGGTGCCAATCACACCACTCTTATTTGATTTTTATTGGGCAATTTGGGCCCTCAATTTTTGAATCATGTTAGTATGAGCTAGAATTTTTACATCTCGTTTGCTTAATTCAAAATATGCATCAAATTCAGGAGCATCCAAAGATGTCTTGGCATTTGAGATTTTAACTCTTTCTTCTAAATGTTGATATTTTAATTGCAAGTTAAGATTATCAACCTCTAGTTTTGAAAACTGCCTAACCATGTTATCATGGTCATCGTTTTGGATTTTCTCATGCAGTTTTAAATTCTCCCACTCAAGCTCAACAACACGATTCTGGGAAACATTCAATGAAATAGACAACTCATGAAATTGATAGGCAGTTAAGGCAGAATCAGTAGCAGTATAAAACACATCCTGTGCAATACATCTAGCAATCAAATTCTCATTGGTGATGAGAATGTTCTTTCTCTCAATCTCACGACTCTTAAGTTCTATCGCATTTTGGGACACCTCATTTTGCATATCTTTAAATACCTCTTTCATCTCTTTTACTTCAGTTTTAAGGGAGTTTTGCATGCCCTTAAAATGTTCCTTGAGAAGTTTAAAGAATGGAATAACCTCAGTTAAGTAGCACTCTTTTGTTAGTTCAAAACCCCTTTCCCCTTCAGTAATTCCCGTTGGCGTAATTCTCTTTTTACATGTTTTATCAAATTCAGCAAATAGTTGACAAAGAACATATATGCTAATTAGAGTTTTACATTCTGTGGGAAGAGTTAAAGGAACTATGTGCCTGGGTGTATTGGGTGGATATACCGTTGCAACAATTATCTTTCTAAAGGGTGGAGTTTTGGATTTAAGTTCTTCGGCCTTTCTCTATTCTACGTCCAAAGACCAAAATATTTGTTCTGGCATCAACTTAGTTTGAGGTGCAAAAACAGTCAATCGGTTCTCCTCATAGTAATCATGGGGTTCGATTATGACTCGATTGGCTATACATTTGGGATCCTTCATTTTTTCAGTCATTCTTTCTCTACTTATTACTTCTATCTCATTACTCTCTTCTAATGATGACACATCGGGAAGGGCATGACCAGGCTTAAGCATTACATTTGCATCATATAAGGCAGGTTGGGCAACTTTAACACTCTTAAGTAAAACTGATTTAGGTTCACCTACATCCTTTTCACTATTTTCATCACACAACCTTTTATGCTTTTGAATCATTTGAGCAGTTTGTCTGGTCTGGTCTTGTGTGTACAACTTGTTTTCAATCTTGTTCTTTAACGTTTTAAGTCTGGAAAAATCATTTAAGAGTTTTGTTTCTTTTTCTTTGAAATCATGTTTTAGTGTAATTACACTTTCTTGGATCTCCTGTTTTTGTTTAACAGTTTGATCAAGTTGTTTTCGTAAAGAATATAACTCCTTTTTCAATGTTTCTTCCCTTAAATTACGTTCTCGCATTTGACTATCCATTTTCTGCTCACGTTCAGTTAGCTCAAATTTTGCACGTTGTTCATATATGGCCACCTGATCTTTATAGATGTTAAGTCTAGTGGTCAAGGTGTCATCGAGGATAAACACGGTGTTCTCATGCAACTCACAAGCATTATCCACAACACAAGCATTATCTACAACAGAAGATGCACTACTTGGTACATCAGACACGTCGTTGTGATTCACATATTGTTCATATGGAATAACATTACTATTTCCCATATCAACAGTATCTGATTCAACAACATCTTTCTGTTGTACTTTTTTAGGAATCTTTTGTTCATCTACCATGTTATATGTGTCATAAAGCTTTAGTACCTCAGATATGATAGATGCATTGGACGGACCAGCTTGTTGGGGTGATAAGACTGCAGAAGACAGATTAGCCATGAAGATGGTTTGAGCAGTAGGTTCATCATCAACGTCTGAATCAAAAGCATCACAGTCATCAGCTTGGAAGATGTTGGGATCATTCAGTGCCAAGTCCTGAACTGGTTGATCATCCACATCAGCATCAAACGTGTTCCCCTCATTACCAGAAAGAAACAATAACTCTTCTTCATCCAAAGCTGCTCCATTCTCTTGAGCTTGCATCAACGTTTGAATCAAAAGCATCAAAGTCATCAGCTTGGAAGATGTTGGGATCATTCTGTGGACGCTTTGGTTGAGTGCAGTTCCTTGCTATGTGTCCTAGTCCACCACAGTTGTAACACTTGGTTTGCCTTCCCTGTCCCTGATTAGCATTCCCAACTCTATTCTGTATATTACCCCGACCAATGTTCCTTTGATTCACATTCTGCCTTCCGTGAACATTTTGAACCACAACCCTTCCATCTTCCATTGTTGCATGATTGCGAGGATTAGATGAAGTTCGAAGTTGGTTGTTGGTTTGAGGGAGTGTTGCCCTGAACTGTTGGACAAGTAATGACACTTGGTTGGAAAGATTATCAATCATCTTGTCAATGTGAGAATATCCTGAATCCAGTTGGTTGTTCACAGCAAAAGGTGGGTGCAACGATGATTGGGCAAATGATGTCTGATTTTGTGGTTAAAAGGGTTGGTGATAAACTTGATCAATTGAGGATTGATTGAATGGCTGAACATTTGAGAGAAATGCATGATGATCATTAGATGTTGTTGGATTGAGTTTTTCCCTCAGTTGACGATCATAGATAGCATGCTTTTCATGTTGTTGTAAGTAAGCATACAGCTGTTCATAGTTGGTCTGTCTCAATCCTTTGTTGAGCTTCACGGCTGTAACAAATCTATCCCACTCAGGTGACATGTTGTTCACAAACTTAGAATTGAGCTGGATATTTGGCATTGTCATCCTGATGATCCTCATGTCATTCACAAGCTTGTGAAATCTCACATAATAGTCAGTGATGTTTTCGCCAGGATTCATCTTGAAATGCTCAAACTCATCATACAACTGAAATTCACGATCTTCTTTGGTCAGTTCAGATCCAGCCAGAAGCATTTTGACATTGTCCCAAACAGCTTTGGCTTCAGTGTTGAAGTTGATAAGCTTGTAAACGTCTTTGGGAAGTCCTTGAATCACAATGTTCGAAGCTCTAATGTCAGCATCATAACGCTTCTTCTCCTCCTCATTAAGATCGTTGTACTCACGTGGCCTGTCGATTCCAAAAGTGACAGTTCCATTCTCATCGGTAGTGACAACATATCTAGTGGTGCCCATTTGAAAGGGTCCTTCATCAATGGATTTAAGAATGTTGACACCATTCTCTTTTCCCAAGCAGTACAGTCGTATTCTTTGTGCCCATGATTCATAATCCGTCCTATCAAGCATAGGAGGGCGGGTATCGGACCCGGCAGCTTGAATGTCATCAGAGGAAGTGCTTGCCATGATGTAAACTTACACGGGATTTTACAACTCTTGTGATTTAAACTGAGAAATCGAATCTTTTGCGGGATTTTATAAAATCAACAAAAGAAACTGTAAGATACTGATTACTTGAGTGTGATATGATAAGGTTTGAAAATCGCAATGAATAACCAAAGGTAAATTGCAATACTGGTCTTAAACAATCAAGACACAAAAAGTCAAATCACAACTTGTCAACTCGCAACAAGTCAAGTCGCAATTAATCAAATCGTAAAAAGTCAAATCGCAACTAACCAAATCGCAATAAGTCAAATCACAACTAACCAAATTGTAATAAGTCAAATCGCAAGTATCAACTCGCAATGTCAAATTGCAACTGGTCAAATCGCAATCAGTCAAATCGTAACTAGTCAAATCGCAACTTGTCAACTCGCAATTAATTAAATCGCAACTAGTTAAATCACAGCTAATCAAATCGCAGATACTCAACTGGCAGCTTGATCAAATCGCAACCGGTTCAAATCGCAGACTCAAATCTCAATTCACAACCGGACAAAACAGTCGCTTTCTTGCGATTTTTCTTCTTTCCCTTTTTAAGTAAAACGCCAAATCGCAGCAGAATAATACACCAAATTGCAACCCAACTTAACTCAAATCGCAACAATGAATATGTTACCGAGAGTCAAATCGCAGAGAAGAACAAGCACAAAACACCACTCGAATTTGCAAAAATACACCACTAAACGGATGAAACAAGCTATCCAACCACTAAACTAGGCTAATACAACAATCCTAATCAAGAAAGTACAAACATCTCTTAAGTCTAACCACAAACAAGATCAAACCAAGATGTTTTCACCAAGAACTATTCGACCCAAAAGAAAAACCACAAAACCAATAAAAATCCGATTACCCACAAACGAAAAGATCTAACCATGGCTTTTGATACGAATTGTAAGTAATATCAAATCATAATACGTATGGTTCTTGTGGATTTTGGCCGAATCTAGTGAGAAATAAGAGAGAAGATGGAACCTTGAGAGAGAAAGTATTAGATATTAGATTAGGTAAATGAGAAGGTCCAACCCTTCCCTTGTGTGGGAAGGGCTATTTATAGTCATACATGAGACGCCCCACTTGGGCTGTGGAGTGAGCTGACAGTGGGTAAAGACCCGACCCAACTCCACGAATGATAAAATATCTAAACTAAACTATTAAGCCTACGAGCTAATTAATGCTAATGAGTACTCAGGGTGACCGAGTCTTCATATGAATATTTATATTCCTAACAACAAGGTGCGATAAACTCAATATGGAATCAAAGCACATGCATTAAGAAACCAAATAAACATCAAATACTCTTTATAAAAGCTGGAAACAATTAAGTCCGATCAAATAGTGAAAAAGACGCTAACTCAACAATTAACAGAATGCAAATACAAGTAAATGAGTTTTCCTATGAATTAAAATACTAGCAGGACCTTCTTACTGATCTGAATTCGTCCTTTAGGATGTTTCTTGTACTGCTAATTCGTCTGGTTTTCTCCCTTGGTATGTGTATCGAATGTGGCTGTCAAATTGGGTATTTATACTTTCTGATGACAGGGTTGATACGGCGTATCCATTAAGTTGATACGCCGCATCTAGGTAACTTCGTGTGGGGTCCAAGATTATTATATTCTGGAATATTCGTACACCATCATAAGATACGGCGCAGCTTCAATCTTCATGCGGCGCATAGTCCTTCAGAATCTTGGATTATCTGGTGAAGTCTTGAGATTAATATGCCGCATATCTGGAATGTAATACGGTGTATCTGGAGTAAAACAAGTCAGATCTTCTCGTTGACCAAGGTTTCATATACGGCGTATGGGATAATTCCATACGGCGTATGCTTCAAAGTCAGGCAATGGTCTTCATAATTGTCTATGTCTTTATGTACGGCGTTCCTGTCTAGAATGATACGGTGTATCTTCCTTCAGTTTAGTAGACTTTTCCAACTTGATCCATTTTGCTCCAATTTACGTCCAAAATAGCTAACTTTCACCAAATGCTTGTTTATAACTGAGAATTACAAAAGTAAGCAATTAATTATCGATTCTCATATAAAATAATGTAAAACAAGCGAATAGCATAGGATAAATGATGCCAATAAAATGTAGTTATTTGATATCATCAAATATCTCTCCACTTAAACTTTACTTGTCCTCAAGTGAACCTTAGATTTAAACTTATTAAAATATATCCTAAATACAATTTAGGATTTATTTTTATAGTTTTAAGCACTCATTCGTTTTAATTATAATTGCACAACCAAACACCTCACGAAGTAGGAAAATGAAATCACTCAAATCACTCAACTAATATATGTGTTAACATTTAAGTAATCCGTTCAATTGCTCGGTCGTGATGAATATTCTATCATAAGCTTGGCAAGGATACACATCTCCACCACTAAAGCTAAGGAGTGACAAGTCTAAAGCGGTAAATTGGGTTATGATAAGGCTTAAGGGTTAAACCTAGCTTCGTTCAAACATCTCCTACACAAACCTAATAGATCGCTGGCACGAGCCCTCGATTCCTCAAATAACGGATGGTCACTAGTGTGTATCCCGGTTCGCTGGCGCGTTATTTGCATAACGGATGGTCGCCAAGGCACACACTAGATTGCTGGCACGTTATTTGATTAGTATAAAACTTGGATGGTCTCTACCTTATTGATGAACTCAAATAAGTACATTTTATTATCATCATTTATCCTATTTATTTGACTTGTTTTATTATATTATCTGTGAGAATCGATACGTTAATGTTTACTTTTGTAATTCTCAGGTAAAAACAAGTATTATGTGAAACTTGGCGATTTTGGACTAATTATGGAGCAAAACAAGCAAGAAGTTAAGAGTCTACTGAAATGTACAAGATCAAGACTATTCTGCTCCAGATACGCCGCATCCTACTTTTTACATACGGCGCATCACTATCAAGATTTCACAAGTAATAATCCAAGACGGCAAAGGACATGCGCCGCATACAAGAATGGAGTTACGCCGCATCTTCTGGCGGTGTACGAATATTCCTGAATATATTAATCTTGGATCCCACGCGAAGTTAAGTCAATGCGCCGCATCTACTTATCCTATGCGCCGCATCTAGCCCTCAGACAGAAACTATAAATACCCCAAAGTCAGACGAATTTCGGGGTTTGACATTTAGCTAAACACAAAGACCGAAGACCAAAGAAACCCTAGGACGAATTCAGACGAAGTAGCAGCACAAGACACACCCTAAACGAAGATACAAGAGCTGTAAGAAGGTCCTGCATGTATTCAATTCATTAAGTAGTTTTGTTTTATTGTATTAGTACACTTTAATTCATCAGGATTGATGGGCCGATTCCATGTGACTACGGAAAACCATGGGCACCCCTTAAAATTGCTTTCCCATTAATTAAAGTTTATATGTTGATGTCTTTGGTGACTTTTATTAGTGCATTGATAACCTCTGTGTCTAGCTGAGCATTGATCGGGTCGCCATGCCTCTGTCCTCGCCTATTTATTCTATCGCCTATGCATTCTATCGTCTGTAGAAAAGTAGGAAGAAAGATAAGTAGGATAGACATAAGTAATCATTAAGGGTTTACTCGCCGATAAGATTAGAACCAACGAGAAAGGGTTAAATCTCGATGCGTTGCATCGAACTATACACTTCATATAAAACTATCAATAAAATAAGTGATAAGCTACTTAATTATCAGGACAGGTCTTCTTATCGTCTCAAGTATCTATCTGTGTACGTGTGTGCTAATCGCTGATTCGTGCCTACTAGTTTAGTTTATATTTAATCATAACCAAACCGTGCCAGTCTCTCAGGCTGAACCCCCTTGCGTTAGATTAGGTTGTATAGCTAACTTAAGATATTAAAATATTGATTAGAATAACTAGATAATACGTTCCACTCTTAGTGATCGACACTCTACTTACCATTATATTCATACTGACCGGGTACACTACTCGTTAAAGTGTGTGTTTATTGATAAGTTGGCTAAATATAAATTTAAAACTTGAATACTGCTAAAACCACAACGACATTCCGTGGATATAAATTAGAGCAATAACAACGCACGCATCAAGTTTTTGGCGCCGTTGCCGGGGAGTGAATTGTTATTATCTGTTAATTTGATTAGTATTTTAATTAGGTTTTAATTTTTAGATTCTAACCGCTAACCCCGTTGTATATTAGTTAATTTGCATTCATTGTATTATTTGCATATTTTCTGTTTTTGTGTGTTTTTTTTTTTAAATTTCTTTAATTTGTGTTTCTTTTTGTTTGATTTTATTTTTTGTTTTTATTTTTTCTATTTTTCTGTATTCTGCTATCGTTGTATTGAGCTAATTCAAATGATACGGCGCATCTGTTTTCACAGATACGGCGTATTGCGTTTAATTTTTATAAAATACAACGCGTTTAATTAATTCGATACGACGCATCTTTCCCCAAGATACGGCGTATCTGTTTTTAATAAGAAATTTTTCTAAACGATAACGCCATACGACGCATCTGTTTTTGCAGATACGGCGTATTTAGTATTTAAATTAAAAACAGTTTTCGAATTATTAAACAGATACGACGCATCGATTTTTATCGATACGGCGCATCTTCTGAATCAAAAATCTTGTATTTTGAAACGTAACGAAAATACGGCGCATAAACTTTTGTTAATACGACGCATTTAATTTTAAATAAATATCGATTTTTGATAATTAAAACTGATACGGCGCATTCAAATTCTAAGCGGCGTATCTGCTTTTTGAATAAAAGTCTGATTAAATTTCAACGATTATAAGATACGGCGTATCCAACTTTTTGGATACGGCGCATCGTCTGCAGATATCAGTAACTTTAATTTTTCGTATTCCGTTTTCGTTGTTGATTTTCTGATATATTACTTTCTAGAACATACCCTACTGATGCTTTTGTGATGTTTTCAGGAAGTGCATGACCAGGAGTTCAACTAAGAACTTGATTACACCTTTCGAAGATCCTGAACGAGCCCTACATTCACTTAAAAGGCTTTTCAACACAAAAAGCTTTGAAATTTCAAGTTCGTTCGAGCTTGATTACTTTTCTGAAGAAAAAGAGGAAGAAGAAACAGAAACAATGACGGAAAACACTACTATGGAGGAATACATGAACAATACCCGTGCTGATTACAGTTCAGGAGTTGCTAGACCAAAGTTTGATGATAAGTCAAAGTTTGAGTTGAAGGGTCAGTTTCTCAAGGAGCTAAGAGAAAATGCTTTCAGTGGAACAGAACATGAAGATGCTAATGAACATGTTGAAAAAGTCCTCGAGATTGCAGATTTGTTTACTACAGAAGGAGTCTCTGATGATCAACTCATGCTTAGAATCTTTCCAATTTCGCTTATAGGAGCTGCTAATAAGTGGCTAAGGAATGAACCTGCTAGTTCAATCACAACATGAGAAGATTTGAAGAGCAAATTCTTGAAAAGATATTGTCCACCTGCTAAAACTGCTAAAAAGATGGAGGCTATCAACGGTTTCAAGCAAGAGCCTGATGAAACTCTTTATCAAGCTTGGGAACGATTTAAAGACTTGTTGATGAAATGCCCTCAACATTATCTAAGTGAAATGCAGGAGATAATATTGTTCTATCAAGGATTGGACGTGCCTACTAGACAAATCTTGGATGCTAAGGGAGCTGTGCCTCAAATGAGTGCAGCCAATGCTAGGAAAGCTATCCAAGAAGCTGCTGATCATTCTCAAAAATGGCACGATGGAACCTCTACTAGATCTAAGAGCAGCACTAATTTTGACGGGTTTGCTGCTATTCAAGCTCAATTGGATAAAATTAGTAGAGAGATGAAGAAGCGTGATGAAAAAGTTTATGCTGCCCAAGTTGGATGTGAAAAATGCGAAGGACCTCACTACACTAAAGATTGCCCTAATAAGAATGAAAGTGAGACTTTTGAAGAAGCATACTACACACAATTTGGACAACCATTCCGACCTTCAGGAAGATTTAGGGAAGCTACTCCGGGATACTATCAAAAGAACAACTTTAATCCCACTTATCAAGAAAGGAGGCGGACTTTAGATAACACTTTAAAGAAAATTATGGCCGATGCTGATAAAAGACATGAAGAGAACACTGCTATGATCAAAGAAATCCGAGCCTCAATGGATACTATTACAAGAAATCAAGGAGCTTCGATGAAAGCATTGGAGCAACAAATTGGTCAAATGAGCAAAGTTCTTCAAGAAAGGGGATACGGAAGTTTACCTAGCTCAACTGAAACCAACCCAAGAGATCATGTCAAGGCCATAAGCACCACTGAAGAAGTCACTCCTAACATTCCTTTTCCTAGAAGATTGATGAATGGTAATGATGGTGCAAAGCCCGAGTTTTTCTTTAATTCTTCAATCAGTTTAAGGAGGCTACTCAAAGAGAAGACAAAGATTGAAGAGGAGATCAAGGCTACAATGAAAGAAGTGAGCTCTGCAACTGACCTACATGCCTTGCCTCATAAAGAAAAGGACCCAGGAAGTTTTACTTTACCTTGTTCAATTAATGATATATCTTTCAATAATGTGTTAGCTGACTTAGGAGCTAGCGTTAGTTTTATGCCCCTTAAGACATTCACTACCCTAGGACTAGGAAAATTAGCACCCACTAAGTTGCTTATTGAATTGGCTGATAAAACGGTAAAACGACCTGAAGGGATTGCTAATAATGTGCTAGTTAAGATTGAGAAGTTTGTTTTCCCCGTAGACTTTGTTATATTAGATATGCCCGAGGATGTTAAGATTCCTTTAATCCTTGGAAGACCTTTCTTGTCTACCGCCCATGCTAAGATTGATGTGTTTAAAAGAAAAATCTCATTAAGGGTAGGGAATAATAAACTAGTCTATAAGTGCCAAAATCCTGTTAAAAGCATAATTAGAGGCGTCTATGTGCTAGGATTAAGAGAACGTATGGAACTCGATCTAGAAGCTAGGCTCATAGGAGAAACATTAATTCAAAACAACTCAACTAATCCTAATCATGTGAACTTCGAGGAATTTATTGACCTAAATGTACCTACCGAACTTATGTGCGATATTGTTAATGATTCTGATGATGAGTAGTATGATTGCGTAGTGATTAACAAACGTAGGAGAATAGTTAAGAATACAAATTTGAATAATGATGTGTTTATTGAACTACCACCCCACCTTGCATATTTATGCCTATATAATAATAAGAATTTCCCGTTTATTATTTTGTCATCTCTGCCTGAAAGGGATAGCACTTTATTTATACAGATATTAAAGAAGAACGGCGTGGAAATTAAGGACGAGCTAGGAGTGTTCAATATTACTGAACTGGCAATGAGGGAGCGCGATGCTTCCGACTCTTTCAGTGATCGGTAATAAGGAGCTGAACGTGAGTCTAACTTGAAGACTCTGGAATAAAGACAAGTGCTGATAGGGAGACAACCCGGAGTAAAAAAATTTACATTATGTTCTGTGTCGAGTCAGTCAGGCCTGCAGAAGATACGGCGCATCTCAATCCTAAGATGCGACGCATCTCCTGCACTGGTCATATCTTACTTTATTTTCTGCATTTTTATTTTTGACTTTAAAAACTTTCTGTCAGTATTTTAATGTGGCGCATCCCTGGTTAAGGATGCGACGCATCTTCTATTCTGATTCGTACTTATTCCAGGCTCGATACGGCACATCTTCTTCCATAAGATACAGCGTATCGACTGACCTGATGATTTTCATTTTAATTTTTTAAGTTTTATTTTTACTAACTACTAATGTATTATGCAAGTTTGAACCTTCTTAACTCAGGTGTGTTTAAGTCTGAATGGTATTATAGATTCCTGCATTTCCTGTGGATACATCAAATATGACGATTAAACGTTCTAATCCACAAGAAAGATGATTTTTTGCTCTTATACATATAATGGAGGATCATACCGAGCAAATCTCAGGGGAGTTTTTCAGTTCTAATTCTTTTATTTTCCAGTTTTTAATCTTTGACACAAACAACGAGGACGTTGTTTAACTTAAGTGGGGGGATTGGAGAATTAGAACACTTACTTGTCCTAAACTTTTTCAAAATATGCTTAAAATGCGCTTAATATATCAAAATTTAAAATTTTTAGCATGTTTTTTATTAAAGTCTAAATTACATAGCTGCACACATAACATTATTTTCAAAAATTGTGAACTTTTCAAAATTCACAAATCTATGAGTGTGCCGGTGACTTGTAAACTTTAGAACTTGGCTTGTATACTATTCGAGACCACCATAATAAGTATTATCTACATAATTGGAATGACTTGTCTAAATTGGTAAATTTCTAGGATTACACCCAAATAGCCTTTATATGTTATGTGATATTAGCTAACTACACTGGTTAGTTAACCCCCGTATAAACCCTTTTGTTACTCTCACTTTTAGAGTAAGATACCCCTAGAAAAACACTCAGAGCCATTCCTTTCGTTTCTTACACCTTTGTTATAATGTTTCGTTACACCCTTACACCTTAGCCTACCCTGTAGATTAAAATCCGTGGTTGGTTAATTGCTTTTGGCAAAGTGTGTTTCCTTACATTACCTGTGTTCGCGTGCGTAATCCATTATCTTTGGTTGAGTCAGGAAATTGCACAATGCAATTGGTATGAAAGTAAATATTGTATATCTTTGAGTTTATTTTTCGTGTGTTTACTACTTTCGCTATTTGATGTGTCGTTGTATAGGTGATTATTCCTTATCAAGTTTTACATTTATATTTTGCCGACTTAACCTATAACAACACTAACGGGCAGTGTACCCGATCAATGTAGCCTAGTTGGTAAGTAGGGTGTCGATCACTAAGAGTGAGATTTCTAATATACTAATTCTAAAGGTATTCGACTCTACTAAATTAATCCTAAACTAAAGCAAAAGGGGGTTCAGCCTGAGAGACTGGCACGAGTTTGGTTTTCTAATGAACTAATTAAGTAAAACAAACAATACAAGTATGAAGACACCAAAGATAGGAAGAACATGTTAACCAAGTTTAGTCATATAAGATTAAGTTTTGATAAGTCTAAAACATATAGTGATGGTGCTCACGACTAGGGGCGGTCTATCTTACCTCTAATCTCTTTTAGAGTCTAGATTCCATTTTAAGTCTTTTTGACTGACTAATCCTGTCACAATTAATCAGAACCCGCATAAAGCTGCTTAATGATTACCATGTTTATATATTATTTAGCCCTTAAGGAGCTTACATTAATCACGCAAACGATATTAATGAAGTAATTGTGCGAGCCTAAGGTCGACAAGGCACGATAAACTAATAAAGTAATCAAAACGAAGACTAAGCAACCAATCGAATTAGAAACAAATCAAAACATCAAATACTCATAAACTTGGCTAACACTTAAGAGTGTTAGCCCATAATCTCTGTAACAAAGTACATAAACATAATCATAATGAATAGAGTATGAAACATAGTGAATACGATATGCTAACCGAATGATTAAGTAATATAACAATGATAAGAGATGTTCTTCAAGTATAATTGGGTCTTCAAGGGTGATCTTCTGCTGTTTTGAGAGGCCTTGATCGTCTGGGAATAGCCCTAAGGGTCCCCAAAGATGCCCTAATTCGTTACTGAGTTCGGTATTTATAGTTTCTGATATCTGGGTAGATACGGCGCATCTAGAGAGTTAGATGCGCCGCATCTATAAGTAAACGTAGCCTCCAAGTCTGAAACTGACCCAATACGGCGCATCTAAAGACCAGATGCGCCTCATCTCCCAATACGGCGCATCTAAGGACCAGATGCGCCGCATCTCCATCAGATATAGGTAGATCTCCTTTTTCTCTTCGCGTGGCCGCTTGAATCAACTAAATCGGAGTCCGGATGAAGATTTTATGGCCAAAATACGAAAGCATCTTCAAGCGTCGACTTGTAATCTTGACTTCTTCATTAAGCTTCTAATCTCCACTTGATTTCTTTGGTAAGGATTGTGTATGGCCGATACGGCGCATCGGATTGGTCCGATGCGGCGTATCAAGGTAACTTCGCGTGGGGTCCAGGATTATAATATTTGCGAATATTCTTCAATATCTTGGATATCTGGTGAAGTCTTGAGATTGATACGCCGCATATCAAGAGCTTCATGCGGCGCATCTGGAGTAAAACAAGTTGGTTCTTCTCGTTGACCAAGGTTTCATATGCGGCGCATGGGATAAATCCATGCGGCGCATTCTTCAAAGTCAGGCAATGGTCCTTAATCTCTTCAATTCAGTAGACTTTTCCAATCTTGCTTGTTTTGCTCCATTTTTAGTCCAAAATCGCTTAGTTTCACCAAATGCTTGTTTTTACCTGAGAATTACAAAAGTAAGCAATTAAGTATCAATTCTCATATATAATATAATAAAACAAGTCAAATACATAGGATAAATGATGGTAATAAAATGTACTTATTTGAGTTCATCAAATATCCCCCCACTTGAACTTTACTTGTCCTCAAGTAAACCTTAGATTAAAACTTATGAAAATGTATCCTAAAAGATATTAGGATTTATTTTTATATTTAAGCATGTATTCGTTTTATCATAATCACACAACCAAACACTTAACGAATTAGAAATAAAATAAAATATTTTGATAAAAGCAAATCTAATCGTTTAACTGTCCAGTCGTGACGAATATTCTATCATAAGCTTGGCAAGTATACACATCTCCCCCACTAAAGCCAAGGAATAACAAGTCTAAAGCGGTAAAAAGGGTTTTTAGGCTTAAGGGTTAATTATTCTTAATCACCATCGATCTCAAATTCCAGAAAAGGCGACAAAATCACAAATACATGATCGAATCCACGAACACGATACTTGCAATTGCTCAAATCCTTAACTCGAATAGGCTAAAGATAGGTCCAAACTTCACCAATAATAATATATCAAAAAGGGCGACAAAATCATAAATACATAGCCGAATCCACGACTACGATACTTAAGATTGCTCAAATCCCTAATCTTAATAAATCAAAGGTTTGGTTGGATAAAGAATAATAGGGTATGGATAACATTTGGGATATAAATTGGTGTAAAATGAAAAATAAACAAAACAAAACAGATAAATTAAAATCCTAAGTGTGGTTAATTACTATCCCAACCATCCCATGAATAAGACTCATATCATTGAATAACTCACGCTTTAACACTTGAAACACACGCTTTAGGTAGACACGAATTATACTCAACAAGATCTTAATCAAAGAATAAACCTTAATTGGCGTTCCCATAACTGCCAATTCCCATTCAATCCATAAATATAGTACAACAAATAGTGGTCATATGAACCACTTACATAACTTTACATTGTTGGTTTAACAAACATCCAACTCTCCCTTTTTTTTTTCTTTTTCTTTTCTTATTTTTTCGATTTTTTTTTTTTTTTTTTTTTTTTTTTTTTTTTTTTTTTTTTTTTTTTTTTTATACATAAACATGGATGTGTAAAATTTCACCACATCACTATAACTTTCTTTCCGGATAAATAACGCTAATAGTGAAAGTAGTAAACACACGAAAAATAAAATCAAAGATATACAATATTTACTTTCACTCCAATTGCATTGTGCAATTTCCCGACCTAACCAAAGATAATGAATTACGCACGCGAACACAGGTAATGTAAGGAAACACACTTTGCCTATAGCAATCAACCAACCACGGATTCTAATCTACAGGGTAGGCTAAGGTGTAAGGGTGTAACAAAACATTTTAAACATAGGTGTAAGAAACGAAAGGAATGGCTCTGAGTGTTTTTCTAGGGGTATCTTACTCTAAAAGTGAGAGTAACAAAAGGGTTTATACGGGGGTTAACTAACCAGTGTAGCTAGCTAATAACACATAACATATAAAGGCTATTTGGGTGTAATCCTAGAATTTTACCAATTTAGACAAGTCATTCCAATTATATCAATAATACTCATTATGGTGGTCTCGAATAGTATACAAGCCAAGTTCTAAAGTTTACAAGTCACCGGCACACTCATAGATTTGTGAATTTTGAAAAATCACAATTTTTGAAAATAACGTCATGTGTGCAGCTATGCAACTTAGATCTTAAACAAAAAACATGCTAGAAAAATTTTAAATTTAAGCATATTAAGTACATATTAAGCATATTTTTGAAAAATAAGGACAAGTAAACGTTCTAATTCTCCATCCCCCCACTTAAGATAAACAACGTCCTCGTTGTTTAATTTGAAATTAAAAACAGGAAATAGAAAGAATTAGAACGGAAAACTCCCCTGAGATTTGCTCGATATGATCCTCCATGTAAGAATGCGAGCATATAAAATGTGGGAGTTCATCAAAATCTTCAATCGTCCAGACCTGTAAAAATATAGAGACCACAGAAAAATAGACTCGAAAACATCTCGTTAATCATTGGTTAGAAAAATTAAAACTACGAAAAATTACAGGTCAGAGTGTCGATGCGCCGTATCCATGGAATATTGGATACGCCGCATCAACAACCTGTAGGAAATATTAAACTGCATGCAATGGGATAATACGCCGTATCGATAGAAATTGATGCGTCGCTTCTTATTTTATTAATTCGAAGTCTGTTTTTAAAAAATAATTAGATACGCCGTATCTATACAACAGATGCGTCGTATGTCGGTTATGGTTTAAAAATTTTCTGATTAAAAACAGAATACGTCGTATCTAGGGGATAGATGCGCCGTACTCGAATTATTAAATGCGCTGTATATAAAATTAAAACGCCATACGCCGCATCTAGAATACAGATGCGCCGTATCGTTTGTATCAGCAGAATACAGCGACAGCAGTCATGCAGAAAAAAACAAATAAAAACAAACACAAGAAAATAAAATAAACTAAAAAGAAAATAAAGGACAAGCATGGGTTGCCTCCCACGAAGCGCTTGTTTTTGTTCGAGTCACGAGCCTGACTCCACCCTTATTTACTAGGTAATAGGGTGTACGTCCCCCCACTTGGAATCAAGTGCGGGTGAAAATAGCAATAAACACTATAAGAGTGTAAATTTGCTATAGTAGAAAGATATGTCAAATAAAAATGGTACCTTAGTGGGTAGTGATCTCCACTCATTATCTTTCCGGATTTGGTTGATAAATTAGATGTCTTGGATATTCCACATGAGAGACTAATATATTGAGGGTGCATTAATTGTTCTTCATTAATCTTGTCAGTAGTTAGGCGTCCCTCAGCTTCTGTACAAGATGTGAAAGAGTCTATGGCGAGTATCGTTTCGAGCTCCTCTTCTTTCCATGTAGATTCGAAAGTTTCTTGCTCTTCAACCATGGTGTTATCCAAGAACTCATCATCTAATTCTTTTGTAGGTTCAACCAAAATTTGGTGGATAACATTAACAGGTGCTAGTTGTGTGTCATCGTGTGGTGTGATGTCTATGATAGGTTGTAAGGTAATAGATTCCACCACATCGTCATTCGGCTTTGCAACCTGTTTAGAAACACTAACAATGTCATTAGTAAAAATAAAAGGAGAATCAAGGGTGTTACCTATTTGTGTCATAGATTCCACATGAGCTTGTGTTTTTGATTCTTTTATCCGTTGATTCCTAGCTTTCATCTTCTTTATTTTCTTCTTGTATGGCTTCTTTTTGTTTTCCACCTTCGGTCGTCCAGTGAAAGGAATGGGTATGCATCCACTCTTTATTCGTCCAGGGAAAGGGCCGGGTGGGATATATGGTTCACTTACCTTAAAGCATTCAGGAAAAGGGACGGATGGTGGAATATTGCTAAAGTAAGTTCTTCCATTTTTTTCCCATTGATATTGTACCTCCGGTTTTGGCCTAGGAAAAGGGACAGGTTTATGTTGGTTAGCCCGAAACCTGTTTAGCCTTTCTGAGTCCGTGAGATCTGAATTCCTATTTTCTTCCTGAGAATCCACAAGAAGGTTATCTATTGTTTCCTTGTCATCATGCTTAACTCCGGAATTACTTATCTCATCATGTTGTGGTTGTACATTATCACGTATAATAGCATCAATCTCATTACATCCTTCCACCATACTCTTTTCTTTTGTTGTGACACTAAGTATGCTTATAATATTACGGCAATGTTCTTCAATACGATGTATTGAATCCGTAGTATTTTTATTGTGCTCTTTAAGTGCTTCATGATAACTTGTGTCTACCAACTCTTTTCTTGATAGTTCACCATCTTTTATAAGTTTAGAAACGGCTTCTTTGAAGTCATAGATCTCTTTTTGTGGTGGTGGAGTTGGTGGGTAAGGTGAGTGAGGTCCATTGCATCCCTTGTAGCGATTATCGATGGTATATATCCTTTCATTCATCTTATTTATTTCCCTGCCAAGGTTATCTATTTGAACAGTAATTGTAGCTAAAATTTCAGAATCATCATTACCTGTATGTCTTTTGAATGCCCCATCATACCACCTTAAACAGTGGTCAGCTCTTTCATGTATAGCGGTTAAGGCGTCTTTAGCATTCATTTTAGGTATAAAACTCTGAGAATCTAAAATCATCCGAGTAGCCACATCCAAACCCATATAGAAGGCAATCACAACCTGCATGTCAGTTAAATAATGTTGAGGACATTTAAAAAGTAATTCTTTAAACCTGTCCCACGCCAAATAAAGCGTTTCTTCCGGTCTTTGCTTAAAGTTGTTGATTTCTTGAACCTTCTTTGCAGTCATTAATGGAGGATGATACTTGTTCAAAAATTTAGCCTTCAGATCGGCCCATGTAGTGATGCTTCTAGCAGGAATAGTTTTAATCCATCGATATGCTTGTCCAGTGAGTGAAATCGGGAATACTCGTAACATTATATGGTCTTTCCCTACATGAGGTGTATGAAACAAATCAACGATCTCGACCACTTTTTCAACATGCTCATTAGCATCCTCATTTTCTGCACCACTGAAAGCATTATCGCGTAGCTCCTTTAGAAAGTGCCCTTTTAATTCAAACCTGGTTTCTCTCCTGGATTTTGTGTACCACTTTTCTTCATCGTATCTTGCATATTGGAAATATTCTTCCATGGTCAGTTCATTAATGTTTTTCTCGATCACCATGATTTCCTGAAAAACAAAACAACCAAGAAGAACAACAGTAGACCAAACAAAAAAAATAAAAATACTAAAAACTAATTAACCACTAAAAATAAAATAAAATAAAAACTAAAAATATTTTTGGGTCACAGAAGGTCGATACGCCATATCTAACAGACAATAGATACGCCGTATGCGATACAAGTTAATACGCCGTATCCAACAGACAATGGATACGCCGTATTAGCTTCCTGTAATTTTTTTTTTTTTTTTTTTTTTTTTTTTTTTATTTAAATTTTAAACACTAAATCACACAAACTAAAAAAAAAAATTTTGCCCACAGAACGTCAATACGCCGTATTCACAGACAAGAATACGCCGTATTGAAACAGAAAGATGCGCCGTATTCACAGACAAGAATACGCCGTATCTCCCTTCTGAGACAGACACAAAGAATATAAACAAACTAACAGACAAACAAACCAAACACACAAAAACAAACTAAAAACAGAAAATACCAATAAAACTAGCAAATAGATAAATTCACTCCCCGGCAACGGCGCCAAAAACTTGATGTGTCGTTGTATAGGTGATTATTCCTTATCAAGTTTTACATTTATATTTTGCCGACTTAACCTATAACAACACTAACGGGCAGTGTACCCGATCAATGTAGCCTAGTTGGTAAGTAGGGTGTCGATCACTAAGAGTGAGATTTCTAATATACTAATTCTAAAGGTATTCGACTCTACTAAATTAATCCTAAACTAAAGCAAAAGGGGGTTCAGCCTGAGAGACTGGCACGAGTTTGGTTTTCTAATGAACTAATTAAGTAAAACAAACAATACAAGTATGAAGACACCAAAGATAGGAAGAACATGTTAACCAAGTTTAGTCATATAAGATTAAGTTTTGATAAGTCTAAAACATATAGTGATGGTGCTCACGACTAGGCGCGGTCTATCTTACCTCTAATCTCTTTTAGAGTCTAGATTCCATTTTAAGTCTTTTTGACTGACTAATCCTGTCACAATTAATCAGAACCCGCATAAAGCTGCTTAATGATTACCATGTTTATATATTATTTAGCCCTTAAGGAGCTTACATTAATCACGCAAACGATATTAATGAAGTAATTGTGCGAGCCTAAGGTCGACAAGGCACGATAAACTAATAAAGTAATCAAAACGAAGACTAAGCAACCAATCGAATTAGAAACAAATCAAAACATCAAATACTCATAAACTTGGCTAACACTTAAGAGTGTTAGCCCATAATCTCTGTAACAAAGTACATAAACATAATCATAATGAATAGAGTATGAAACATAGTGAATACGATATGCTAACCGAATGATTAAGTAATATAACAATGATAAGAGATGTTCTTCAAGTATAATTGGGTCTTCAAGGGTGATCTTCTGCTGTTTTGAGAGGCCTTGATCGTCTGGGAATAGCCCTAAGGGTCCCCAAAGATGCCCTAATTCGTTACTGAGTTCGGTATTTATAGTTTCTGATATCTGGGTAGATACGGCGCATCTAGAGAGTTAGATGCGCCGCATCTATAAGTAAACGTAGCCTCCAAGTCTGAAACTGACCCAATACGGCGCATCTAAATACCAGATGCGCCTCATCTCCCAATACGGCGCATCTAAGGACAAGATGCGCCGCATCTCCTTCAGATACAGGTAGATCTCCTTTTTCTCTTTCCGTGGCCGCTTGAATCAACTAAATCGGAGTCCGGATGAAGATTTTATGGCCAAAATACGAAAGCATCTTCAAGTGTCGACTTGTAATCTTGACTTCTTCATTAAGCTTCTAATCTCCACTTGATTTCTTTGGTAAGGATTGTGTATGGCCGATACGGCGCATCGGATTGGTCCGATGCGGCGTATCAAGGTAACTTCGCGTGGGGTCCAGGATTATAATATTTGCGAATATTCTTCAATATCTTGGATATCTGGTGAAGTCTTGAGATTGATACGCCGCATATCAAGAGCTTCATGCGGCGCATCTGGAGTAAAACAAGTTGGTTCTTCTCGTTGACCAAGGTTTCATATGCGGCGCATGGGATAAATCCATGCGGCGCATTCTTCAAAGTCAGGCAATGGTCCTTAATCTCTTCAATTCAGTAGACTTTTCCAATCTTGCTTGTTTTGCTCCATTTTTAGTCCAAAATCGCTTAGTTTCACCAAATGCTTGTTTTTACCTGAGAATTACAAAAGTAAGCAATTAAGTATCAATTCTCATATATAATATAATAAAACAAGTCAAATACATAGGATAAATGATGGTAATAAAATGTACTTATTTGAGTTCATCACTATTACAGTTATTTCTGAAAGTATGATAAGTATGAAAAAAATTATCCGAAAAGAAAGTGATAGAAAAGTTGTGAAATTTTACACATTAAAAAAAAAAAAAAAAAAAAAAATCGAAAAAATAGAAAGAAAAAGAAAAATAAGAAAAGTTGGATGTTTGTTTTAACCAACTTATGTAAAGTTTTGTATTAAGTGGTCGATATCACCACTATTTGTTATATATCATATTTATGGATTGAACGGGAGTTGGCCGTTATGGGAACGCCAACTAAGGTTTATTCTTTTGATTGAGATCTTGTTGAGTATAATTCGTGTCTACCTAAAGCGTGTGTTTCAAGTGTTAAAGCGTGAGTTATTCAATGATATGAGTCTTATTCGTGGGATGGTTGGGATAGTGATTAACCACATTTAGGATTTTAATTTATCTGTTTTGTTTATTTTTCATTTTACACCAATTTGTATCCCAAATATTATCCATACCCTATATTATTCTTTATCCAAAACCTTTGATTTATTGAGATTAGGGATTTGAGCAATCTTAAGTATCGTAGTCGTGGATTCGGCTATGTATTTATGATTTTGTCGCCCTTTTTGATATAATATTATTGTTAAAGATTACTTGGTCCTATCTTTAGCCCATTCGAGTTAAGGATTTGAGCAATTGCAAGTATCGTGTTCGTGGATTAGATCATGTATTTGTGATTTTGTCGCCTTTTCTGGAATTTGAGATCGATAGAGATTAAGAAGAATGATTAACCCTTAACCTACAAACCCTTTTTACCGTTTTAGACTTGTTATTCCTTGGCCTTAGTGGGGGAGATGCGTATACTTGCCAAGCTTATGATAGAATATTCGTCATGACTGGACAGTTAAACGATTAGATTTGCTTTTATCAAAATATTTTATTTTATTTCTAATTCGTTAAGTGTTTGGTTGTGTGATTATGACAAAAATGAATACATGCTTAAATATAAAAAATAAATCCTAATATCTTTTAGGATACATTTTCATAAGATTAATTCTAAGGTTTACTTGGGGACAAGTAAAGTTCAAGTGGGGGGATATTTGATGAACTCAAATAAGTACATTTTATTATCATCATTTATCCTATTTATTTGACTTGTTTTATTATATTATCTGTGAGAATCGATACGTTAATGTTTACTTTTGTAATTCTCAGGTAAAAACAAGTATTATGTGAAACTTGGCGATTTTGGACTAATTATGGAGCAAAACAAGCAAGAAGTTAAGAGTCTACTGCAGTGTACAAGATCAAGATCATTCTGCTCCAGATACGCCGCATCCTACTTCTTACATACGGCGCATCACTATCAAGATTTCACAAGTTATAATCCAAGACGGCAAAGGACATGCGCCGCATACAAGAATGGAGTTACGCCGCATCTTCTGGCGGTGTACGAATATTCCTGAATATATTAATCTTGGACCCCACGCGAAGTTAAGTCAATGCGCCGCATCTACTTATCCTATGCGCCGCATCTAGCCCTCAGACAGAAACTATAAATACCCCAAAGTCAGACGAATTTCGGGGTTCGACATTTAGCTAAACACAAAGACCGAAGACCGAAGAAACCCTAGGACGAATTCAGACGAAGTAGCAGCACAAGACACACCCTAAACGAAGATACAAGAGCTGTAAGAAGGTCCTGCATGTATTCAATTCATTAAGTAGTTTTGTTTTATTGTATTAGTACACTTTAATTCATCAGGATTGATGGGCCGATTCCATGTGACTACGGAAAACCATGGGCACCCCTTAAAATTGCTTTCCCATTAATTAAAGTTTATATGTTGATGTCTTTGGTGACTTTTATTAGTGCATTGATAACCTCTGTGTCTAGCTGAGCATTGATCGGGTCGCCATGCCTCTGTCCTCGCCTATTTATTCTATCGCCTATGCATTCTATCGTCTGTAGAAAAGTAGGAAGAAAGATAAGTAGGATAGACATAAGTAATCATTAAGGGTTTACTCGCCGATAAGATTAGAACCAACGAGAAAGGGTTAAATCTCGATGCGTTGCATCGAACTATACACTTCATATAAAACTAGCAATAAAACAAGTGACAAGCTACTTAATTATCAGGACAGGTCTTCTTATTGTCTCAAGTATCTATCTGTGTACGTGTGTGCTAATCGCTGATTCGTGCCTACTAGTTTAGTTTATATTTAATCATAACCAAACCGTGCCAGTCTCTCAGGCTGAACCCCCTTGCGTTAGATTAGGTTGTATAGCTAACTTAAGATATTAAAATATTGATTAGAATAATTAGATAATACGTTCCACTCTTAGTGATCGACACTCTACTTACCATTATATTCATACTGGCCGGGTACACTGCTCGTTAAAGTGTGTGTTTATTGATAAGTCGGCTAAATATAAATTTAAAACTTGAATACTGCTAAAACCACAACGACATTCCGTGGATATAAATTAGAGCAATATACACGCACGCATCACTTATTCATGCATTTGACATTCTCACTAAGCCATTACCATATTCGGATGCTCGAAATCTAACAACGAATATAGTAACTTGGTAAAGGGTAGGGATTAAACATTAGGAAATACATAAATTGGTGTAAAATAAAATAAACAAACATGTAGATTAAGTCCTAACAAGTGTGGTTAATTACTTCCCAACCATCCCATGAATAAGACACAAATCATAGACTAACTCATGCTTTAACATGGAAACTCACGCTTTAGTACGTAGACATGAATTAAACTCAATAATATCTCATTTAGAGAATAAACCTTATTTGGCATTCCCATAACGGCCAACTCCCTTGCAATCCATAAATATAATACAAAAAGTAGTAGCGATATCTCTACTAGTAAATAACTATACATTGTTGGTTTATCAAACTTACCAACATCTTCTTTCTTTTTCTTTTCTATTTTTTTGATATATTTTTTAACATCAAATACTAAATGGTGTAAAATTTCACCACATCACCATCACAATAAATCTGGATAATTTCTCTCCATACTTTTCATAACTTCAGACATAAAGGTAATAGTGAAAGTAGTAAACACACGAAAATCAAAAATACAATATCTACTTTCACTCCATTGCATTGTGCAATTCCCGACCTAACCAAAGATAATAATTTACGCACACGAACACAGGAAACGCAGGGAATACACATTTTACCAAAAGCAACTAACCACGGAGTTAAATCTACAGGGTAGGCTAAGGTGTAAAGGAGTAACGAAACATTTTAAATTGGTGTAAGAAATGAAAGGAATGGCTCTGAGGGTTTTTCTAGGGGTATCTTACTCTAAAAATAAGAGTAACAAAAGGGTTTACATGGGGGTTAACTAACCAGTGTAGTTAGTTAATAATACATAACATATAAAGGCTATTTGGGTTTAACCCTAGAAATTTACCTAGTTAGACAAGTCACTCCAATTATATCAATAATATTCATTATGGTGGTCTCGAATAGTATACAAGCCAAGTTCTAAAGTTTACTACAACTCACCGGCACACTCATATTTTTGTGGAATTTGGGTAAAATATTGGGAAATGGATAAGGCTAAAATTCTCACAATTTGGAAATAAGGGTTATGTGTGCGGTCATGCAACTTAGATTTAACAAAAACACGCTAGAAAAATTTTAAATTAAAGCATATTAAGCAAATTTTTGAAAAATAAGGACAAGTGACGTTCTAATTCTCCATCCCCCCACTTAAGATAAACAACCTCCTCGTTGTTTAAAATTGAAATTAAAAACATGAAATAGAAAGAATTAGTATGGAAAACTCCCCTGAGATTTGCTCGGTATGATCCTCCATTATGCGTTTGTGAGGAACTTTTTATTTTCTGTGTGGAATGGCGTCTGTATGCCAACATGGCTACAACACACAGAAAATTCAGAATGTATGTAAACCACCACTTCCTTGTAAATAGCCTGTATTAATTTGAATATCATAGCTAGTGCATATCGTGTTAATCGATGGTTAGTAGAAAATAAACCTAACAATTTAAAAATTAAAAACTAGAAATTTCATCAGGTCAATCGATACGCCGCATCCATGGTATGGGATGCGCCGTATTGAGCCTGGACTAAAATGCGAGTCAGAAATTTGATACGACGCATCCTTAAACATAGATGCGCCGCATTGCATTAACTGACAGAATATTTAAAGTGAAGAAAATTAAATGTAGAAAAATAAAGGATAGATATGACCTGTGTAGTCGATACGCCGAATCCATGGGAAGCGATGCGCCGCATCGATGTGCAAGTCTGACAGACTCAATAACACAAAATAGTAAAGATAAATCCGGGTTGTCTCCCGGCGAGCACTTTTCATTATTCCAGATTCTTCAAGTTAGACTCATCTTCAGCTTCAATTTTGTTTCATTGATGCCCACGTGTCCATGTGTGAGCCATTTGCCGATTCTCTCATCACAGACATATTCAGGTCCCAAATTCAACACTCCTTTATAGAATTCTTTCATCTTTTGGTATGGATACTCGATCCCTTTCTATACGTCCTTTTCATCTACAAAAAGAAATGGTGAAAATCTATAACATACCTTGTTTGTGGCATGTTTAAATCTTGGGTGAGCACGAGGAATCATATAGGTGATATTGTTGCTTCCATTGTGAAAGGTGATTTTCCCAACAAATCTCTTGGCATCAATATTATCTTCCCTACAAAATGGTTTTCCAACAATTACATCACCCATTTCTTTGTCACGATAAGCATCCATATCTTCCACCACAGTAAAATCTGTAGCAATTGCAAAATTTCCAACAAAAATAGGCACATTCATAAAAGCTCCAACTACGTTCCTTCCTTTATACTCAATCTTCTGTCTCATAATGGAATTGTAAAAATCTTTTGACATTACATTAATTGGCAAAATAGGGAAGAAATTAGCATCTACATGTTTGTAACCTATCATGCATGGAAATTGTAAATTATAAGCACAATCGACATGGATTCTTCTACCATAATCACAAAAGGTAGGATATCCCTCAATCTCATCATTGTTTCGAGTATTAATAACATTAATCCTAGGAATATTCACAATTTCTCCATCTTCTATTTCAGGTTTTGGATCCTCCATAAATTGATCATTGAGCTCTAATGGTGTATTAAGGTCATTTAATTCAATATAATCTCCATCACTAGGGTCAAGTGATCTATTTTGGACTAAGGTCTCGCCCATTAGCCTAGCTTCTAGGTCAAGTTCCATTCGCTCTCTTAATCCTAGTACATAAACGCTTTTAATAATGCTCTTAATAGGATTATCACACTTATAGACTAATTTGTCATCCCCTACCCTTAAAGATATTTTTCTTTTAAAGACATCAATTTTAGCATGAGCAATAGACAAGAATGGTCTTCCAAGGATCAATGGAATTTTGATATCCTCAGGCATGTCTAATACAATGAAGTCTACGGGAAAGACAAATTTTTCAATCCTAACCAGCACATTTTCTGCTATACCCTTGGGACGTTTCACAGTTTTATCTGCCAATTCAATAAGTAGCTTAGTGGGAGCTAATTTTCCTAAGCCTAAGGTGGTGAAGGTCTTATAAGGCATGACACTAACACTGGCTCCTAGGTCAGCTAAAGCTTTACTGAAAGACATATCATTAATGTTACAAGGTGTTGATCCCATTTGAGCACTTGATCGAATCCTTTAGCTTGTAAAGGTTAAGTAATATTGAATAAATCCAATACAACTTATATAGAAACTGTCTTTGATTATATTAAAGTTTATGCGGAATCTAAACTTTAATATTAAGAAGAACTTAACAAACAATATCAAATAAATCACTTCAATATTATTAATAATACGAATACTCAAAAGTATTAGGGTTTACAACCTTGAAGTTTTCTAAAGAATCACGTATGAATCAATCGTATCTATCTCTATGCCCTAGGTCCTCCTTTTATAGACTAAGGAGTCCTAGTCGGCTTACAATTACTTGCTATACAAGATAAATCTTAAAAGAATCTTTTCTATATTTATCTAATCGACTATACAGTTTTATCTCATAAGCAGTACTAACTAAACATACTAGCGGTCATATCTCTAACTCTAGCAGCATAAACTCTTCAGCAGTAGTAAGTTTGTACTAGCAGTACTAACTTTTCTTCTAGCAGCACTAAACACTTAGAGTATTTTTCTTCAAGTTCAGCAGCAGTTGTAACTCTGAAAGCAGTTGTAACTCTGAACTGGCAGCAGTAACTTTAAGTCTAGCAGTAGTAACCACTTGGTGTATTTTTTTGAACATTTTCAGCAACACTAGCAGTAGTAAAATACACAAGCAGTTGTAACATTTATAACCAGCAACAGCAATGACTTAGAGCATTTCCCATTAGAAGTCTTAACTAAACAAGCAACAACAACTCTAAAACCCAACAATCCTCCCCTAAACTTGATATTTTCTCCCAAAATCATCATGTTTCTATCTAAGCTTGAACAAACACTAAGAGGATGCTTCCAAACAATTAATTCTATTTCTTGTCCTTGGGTCCTAGATACTTTTCCATCTTCTTGAGCAGTTGATATGCCATTTCATCATAAGGATACTGGAGTTGGAGTCTTCTCTTCCCAAATAGCATCTGATGTACAATATCCTTCTGATATTGTAAAGGATAGTCCTTTTCTACAAGCATGTTGATCATTACCCCATGTGCTTCCAAAGCATGAACTCCACAACTTAGATAAATTTTCCATTGTAGAACTGTGTTGTGCCTTAGACTTCTCCACACCTCATCCTCATGATGACTCTATCATAAATTCCAGATGACTCTTTCATAAATTTGTTCTGGTCTATCATAACCAAACTTGTCTTTGTACAGCCTCCATAAAGTCACCATATCTTCTCTATCAAAGTGATGAACCATTTGTAGAAAACTAACAAACCTCACAGATGAACCATCAGGCCTCTTGATATCCCAATATGCTGTCTTCCCATCTAATCCAGAAGTAAAAGCAACAATTGGTTATTTGACACTTAGAGGCTCTGCATCCATGGCTTTTTTTTTTTCAGTTACTAATGCAAGTTCTGTGTGATCTTGCCTCTTTTCTACATCATCATCAACTTCAGCTTGCTCACTCTGCTCTTGCTCTGCCTTATGCTCAGATTTCTGCTTTTTACTGCTTTTCTTTTATAACTTGTCTCTTGCTCTTTTAGAACTAGAGCTTCCTTCTTTCTTTTCATCAGTGCCCTTCAACACTTCAGTATTCACAAAGCTCTCAATCTTTCTCTTGGCAATGTTGTATAATTCTTCAATTCTGCTATCATCAAAATGTGATAACTTCTTTTGTTGCCAATTATCCATATTCTTGAGATATGCACACATGAAAGATCTTCTTTGTGCTTTAGTGGGTGGCTTGTTCTTCTTTGATGCTAATCTTTGTGTTGCATAGAACTTTTTCCTTGCATCTATAAGTTCTTTCAACATTCTAGCTCTTTCATCAATTGAATATTGATCTTGCTCTTCTTGTTGAAGTTTCTGAGCAAGTTCCCAATCAGCATCAACTTGATCTCTTTCTTCATCCCATGCAGCAATCAATTCTGCATTTTTAGCATCCTTCTCACCAGCAATTCTTCTCTGTTCCAAAATTTTCGTATTCTCTTTTTCAAAGTCAGCTGCTAACTTCTCTGCAACCTTAGCATGTAGTTGTATTTGCTTTTCTTTAGAAAGTGGTTTCTTCACAGGCTCTTCAATGAGTATTATTTTGCCTTTGCCTTTGACTTGTGGAGTTGATTGTGTAGCTTGTGGTTTAGAAGATGGCTCCTTTATTACAACACCTTTGGTTTTTGGCTTGGATGTCTTCAGTTCTGTTAGTGCATGAGCCAAAATGCTCTCATCATCCATAACCTCAGAAGTAGAAACCTTTTCTTCATTAGCAATAGTAACTCCTGGTGTAGCAGTAGTATCTTTTGCACTAGCAGCAGTAAGTTGCTCACTAGCAGCAGTATCATCTTTACCAGCAGCACTATCCACCTTAGCCACATAACTATCAATCACCACTTCTTTCCCCTGATTATCAGCAACCATAAATTCCATTTATGCACTCTCTGCACCAGCACCCTCAGCATCCTTAGCCTCCCCTGAAGCTTTGCTTTCATTCCTCCCCTGTTTGGAAGCAGCCTCTCCCAAACTGATAGCTTCAGAAGATCTAACCTTGTGAGTTGTGCCCACCTTATGTTCTCTTTTAAGCTTTGGAGTTCTTGACCTTTTAATGCCTTCTAAGTATCTAACCCTTCTCTTCAAAGCTTTGATTTCTCCACCTTGAGAAGCAGTTAGGTTTTGTAGATCAAGAACCTGTGCAGACAGTTTTGTACAAGTGTCCATCAATTCATTAAGAAGTTCAATTCTATCCTCACCACTTCGGCTTGTGTTACCTAGCCCGAGAGGTGGATCATTGGAAATATTAAGCTCAGTCTCAACCCTAGGTTGAGCATCTGAACCCCCCATGTTTTCCATGTGACTGGGTCCTTCACCTGAATCAGTTCCATCAGGACCTGACTCATTATAAGTTGTCTTGGTTTGGGTCTTATTTATGTTACCACTGACCTGTGCTGCTTCTAAGCTAGTCACAGTAGTTTAGCCCTTACCAACATGTCACTCTTCACACCGGTGACAACCTCATCTGCAACATTATGAGTAGAACCACTAGCCTGAGGTAGCTCAGTGTTCTTTGAGTGAGTCCTACGTTTATAGGTCTTTTTAGGTTGTTGTTGGGATGATGTAGCCAAAAGTGTGGGTGTGTGATGGGTAACAGCTGGGATTGCTGAACCTTCACCCATTTGGGTTTGGGCTAGTGCCACCATTGTTGGAAACAAAGGTGTCACTCTCCCTGAAAAATCTTTTCCATCCCTCCTCATATTAGTAAAAACCTTTTTAGTAAGAGAAGGAGTGGGATAAAATCTTTTATGACTTTTCTTATTTACAAACTGATTGTCCAAAAAGAGTTGTAAAAACCTTGGATAGATAAAATATTTGCTTGAAGAACTATCCTTTAGAAAAAATAAATCTTTGATCATTTTCAGCCAAACAAATTATAGCAGATGCTAAATTACTACTAAATTCATTCCAACCAGTGGTCTTTGGACTTAGACACACTAAGACAGTATGGATTAAGAATTTCCACTGATGAGAGAAGTTTCCTTTGTAAAATTTTAAAGCATTAGTTTTTCTCTCATATCCCATCAGTGAAAGTTTTTCAAAAATTGTAGTATTTGGATGATTCTCAATTCCATTAGCATCATCTAGAAGAATGTTGGGAATTATATTTTCATAGATTTGATGATACAAAAACAAAGAAGAATGAAACATGAAGAATGCTGAAATGATAAGCAAAATATGCTAAGTGGATGCTGCTGGTAATGTAAATGATTGCTGCTAGTTCAAATCAACCTGCTGCTAGTTCAAATCAACCTGCTGCTAGTGTATTTCAAGGTACTGCTGGTTCAGAGCAAGGTACTGCTACTACAAGTGAAGGTACTGCTAGTACAAAAAGGTACTGCCAGAAGGTACGGGTAGAGCAAAGGTACTGCTAGTACAAACAAGGTACTGCTAGTATTACCAAGCTGCTGCTGATCAGTGAGTCATCCTGCTGCTAGATGGATAAGAACGAAGAAGATATTATTTATATGAGTCATTCATATACTGAAAATAATATCTAGATATTTGAGCAAGCAAAAAGATGACTAGGCTTATCAATTTGTAAATGATCTCCTTTATACTATAAAAGGGAGATCATACCCTTAGATAAAAGGTGTGTTTAATAGAGAGCAAAATAGTTCTTAGTATGCTAAGAAGTTAAACACCAAGTAAGAGTGTGTGTGGGAACATCAGACGAGGGGTCTGATGAACATTGGACATGGGGTCTAATGTTGTTTAGTTTGTTTAGCCTCAAGGATCTTTGATCCCTGATTAGAGTGTAATCGTACTACCATTGATCAAGTAGTATTGGGGCCAAGTTGGAATAACAAACGGTGAAAGTTTGACAAAACCTTGTTGTGATAGTATTGTATTCGTTCATTGAATATTCCGCCAATATTATCATTGTTCTTTAAACGTAGAAATCCTAGATAAAGGCTTAACAGCCTAGAGCCTATAAATGATCACGTAATTTGTTTTAGTACATATAAGAAGGTTTAAAACGAGTTTCCACAGTTGGTATCAGAGCGGATTATCTTGTGAAGGATTATACAAACACTTGGGATGTTAATCTTAATAATGTGTTTGGGATATTTAGGAATGAATGTGCTTTAGTACGCGGAATTTACTATAACACACTTAAAAGAAACAAAGGTGGTAAACATGCAAACGTGAGTTATAATGAACAATGAACACAACTTGAATAACACAAAACGATTCAATATTATTTATGAAATAATACGGATGATCTAAACTATCACCAGGATTACAAAAGTAACCTTGAATCTTTGGTTTGTTTAAGGATTTGTGAATCAGTAACTAAGTTACTAGAGAGGTTGTTCTATTTTGGAAATTACAAAGGTTATTAGTTGAAGAGTTCTCTAACTAAGGTGGTGACTAAGGGATCCTTTTATAGGATAAGGACCCCATATTACAAGTTGTCAAGTTGTTTATTATAATAAGATACTTGGACTTTCTAACCTACTAATTACAACTTTCAATGTAAATCACTCATTATAATCTTCTGCACAACATGGAAGACTGAACTACTTCTACTTAACGTGTTACATTGTACAAAGACTAATAATACAACTAAATATCTACAAATAAATATCTATCAACTTGACATTCAACTTGGCAGGGCCTTCTTTAACTAGCAGTACCTTCTCACCCAGAAGGTACTGTTAGTTTATCTTCAACTTCTTCAAAATCAACTAGCAGGCTCAATACTTCATCTGGCAGGCTCTTTGACTTGAACATTTTATTCCCAACAATCCTCCCCTAAACTTGTTATTCCCTTTAAAATACACAAGTTTCTCATGAATAAAATATATACCTTGAGGATCTGAGGGAACTCTTCCAAAAACTTTACTCTCTATTCTTCCTTTTTCCTTCACATTGTTCAAAAATGTTCATCAACAAACTTAGAACAACTTCTGACTTTTCTTCATCTATATCACATCTTAACCTCTAGGAAATCATGGTTGTAAGAACTTCATAGCTCAAAGGATACTCTTTTTCCGCCAACATAAAGAGTTCAATCCCACTTTGTGTAAAAAGATGATGCACACTGCTAAGACTTAGGAATTCCCATGTGGTGGTAGGATCATGATATGGAAACTTCCAATGAACATCCTGTGGATCAGGATCATACATCCTATTGAACTTTACCCAAAGTTCTTGTTCCTTAACATCAGTCTTATGCTTGGTGTTTAGCCTGATTTGAACTAGATTCCATAGCTCTTCTAAATTAGCTCTAACACATGCCCTTATCAGATTTTCAAATTTTTTGAAAATGGCACTTTGATTCCCAACCCTGGTTATCTTCCATGCCTTTCTTGATCTATCATGGTGAATCTCCCAATCTATAATAGGGTGCCTAGACCTAATTGGATCTGCATGTATAATTGTTGGTAAAGCAATTATCATTTTACTTACTTGCTCTGGATCCAATTCTGCCTCTTGTTTCTTTTGATCACCATTCTTTTTCTTTGAAGGTTTAACATCAGATGGGATTTTGAAGTAAACTGTCTTGTAGGCATTAAGATAAAGGAAGTGGATTTCTTCAGGAGTTTTCTTCTTTAGTTGAGATTCAGTCCAATTAGCTTGACTTCTTAAAAACTTCTTCATGAAACTCATTTGATCTTTCTTAGATGTGCCCACTTTAAAACCTCTCTTCTGGCTTTCCTTCATCTTTTGAAAAATATCAGCCAGAGCTGCTTCTCTATATTTTTTGTTGATAAAAGTTTCAAGCTGTGCTGTTTTCTCTTCAATGCTAAGATTCTTGTCATCCAGAATTAAGTTAGCTTGACCTCTCACAATTGGATCATTGGCAATAATCCATTGCATCTGTGCATCAAATGTTTCCTGAGCAGCTTGAGTGTCAAGAAGAGTTTGAGCAGCATCCTTTTGTTCTTGCATTTCTGCAAGCAGTCTTGAAGCTTCTAAAGCTTTTTGCATTTCTTCTTCATGAAGCTTTTTGGACACTTCCTCATCAAAAGCCATCTGCTCTTGCTCTCTTGTCTTCAACCTTTTGGGCCTAGGTTCATCTTCAACCATAATTTTCTTGCCCTTATCTTTTGGAGTTGGTTCTTGACTTGGAGCAGCAGATTGCTCATCAGCAATAAATAACCTCCCTTGAACAAACAAACCCCCTTGAGGCTGTGATTCCCTCTTTCTTTTGTAAACATTTTCAGCAGAACCTCTATAATCCATAGCCAACAGCCTCTCAATCCTAGCAGGCTCTTGCTCTGCTTCAGCAGGCTCTTTTGCACTAGCAGGCTCTTCATCATATACTTGAGTTCCTTCATGAAATTGAAATTGAGCCTCCTCTTCGCCTTCAGAACTACCTATCCTCCCCTTTTTGGAAGAGTGACCCAAGCTTTCTGCATCAGAACTTGAAGAACTAGATAAAACTAACTTTGAAGATCTTTTACCCTTCAGCATCTTCACTTCATTCTCCAATTTCTTAACCTTCTTAACTAGCTTGGTGTTGATCTTAGAAAATTTTGTGTTCTGACTTTGAAGAGCATTTTCCAAGAGCTGCACTTTCTCCTTTAGTTCCTTCAAAGTCTGAGAATCCAGACTTTGATGTTGAGGTGATTGGGATGGTGATGCATGATATGATGGTGATGGTGTTGTAACAGGTGGTATTGGTGATGGGATTGGTGATGGATGATGAGATGATGATATGTAACCAGGTGAAGAACTTGATGATGGTGATTCAGATGATTGGGATGGTTCTTCAGCATGTTGTGGTAACATTTCCTCAAAAAGTGGTATTTCTTCCCCATTAAAACCAATTTTCATGTTTGAAAACACCTTGTGTGAAAGTTTTGGTGTTTCATAAAGAGAGTGTGGGGGAAGTAACAAATGTTTTGATTTTGTGATGATGCATTGAATAAATCTGGGATACATCAAAAACTTTATTTGGCTATCCACATTTTTAACCAATCCTTCAAAAATATGTTTTGAAAAGTTGAATGTTCTGTTTGTTGCCAAGCAAATGAGAGTTGTAGCCATGTTTCCACTAAACTGCTCCCATGAGGTTTTCTTTTGGCTTAAACAATGAAGGATTATATGGATCAAAAATCTCCATTGTGGGGTAAAATGCTTTTTAACAAAAGTGAGTTTAGTAGAATCAACATTATACCCCATTCTTTCCAAATTTTCAAAAATTTCAGTATCAGGCAATTGACTAATACCATCTGAATCATCCAAATGAAGATGTCTTCTAATGGATGACTCAGTAAGAGTCAAGGTTTTGCCATCCACTTTGGCTTTTAACTTCTGGTCCCCATTTTCAAGAGTTTCAACTTTAGCCGTTTTCCAAAATTGTAAAATTTGTGATTCATAAATAGTGGGATTTACAAGTAAAGCAAACCTGATGTAAGAATCATTTAGAAAGTCCACTATTTGATGAAACGATTCATTATCCTGAGACTTTTCCAAAAATGCTAACTGGTTGTGACGTTTAACAAAAGTTAGATTAGCCATGGTGAAAGTTAAGGAAAATTTTGATTAGGATGGTGGGATTTGATTGTGGTACTGGTAGAAGATGAAAGGTGAGTGTTAATTGTGATAAGGACTGATGAAAGATATTATGAGAGATTTACTTTTAACCGACAATAAGAAAATTTATAATAAGTAAATGAAAAGGCGGTTAAAAAGATCTTTTATATGAGAAATATAATATAATATAACATCAGTAATTTACAGAATTACCCCAACGTCTAATTGTAACTACCAGGCCTAACGGATAGAATTTTATCTGTCAGACTCAACGGTTATCTAGCAGTACTATTTTACTCTACCAGTACCAAAATTTGAACTACCAGTACCTTTGATTTTAAATTTTACTTGGCAGTCTCTTTGAAATTTTAGCAAAAATCCCTTATAGTTTTTAGCAAACTATCAGCTATCAACGGATTTGATTTGTCTTTACCAAAAGCCGTTTGCTTATGGACTAGTTAACTATTTACTGTAAAGTATGGTTAGTTAAATACCATATAGTTTTTGGTAAACTATCAACCATCAACGGATTTGATGTGTCTTTACCAAAAGCCGTTTGCTTATGGACTAGTTAACTATTTATTGTAAAGTATGGTTAGTTAAATACCATATAGTTTTTGGTAAACTATCAACCATCAACGGATTTGATGTGTCTTTACCAAAAGCCGTTTGCTTATGGACTAGCTAGCTCTTAAGTTTCTAAAACTTGGTGAACTGAATACCATTTCCATATTGATCTAAAGATGGTGCAATTTCCTTGGATGGAGGAATTATGAGAGGCAATGATGCTGTGTATCTTGGATGCTTGTTTCAACAAGTGAAATCATCTATCAGCATGCCTTTGCAAGTGATGAACAAACATAATGAACTGAAATTGAAACTTTCCTTAGTTTGATCTAGATAGAACTTTCTCCTTTAGGAATGCTTCATCCCTTCTGAATATTTGATCTATTCTTATCATTTTCAACCTCTACATCATCTTCTTGTATGCTCTTGTCTTCTCCTTCCATAACATTGAGTTTTTCTTCCCTTTGGGTTATTATTTCCTCCCCTGAGATATAAATAACTTATATTTCCCCCTTTTGTTTGGAAGATCTCTTGTTTTGTTATCAACCTGAAATTTGTTAGATGCAGACCAAAAGAACAAAGTGCAAAGCACTTGTTTTATAGCATTGTAAACATTTAATCATCAAGATGAACAAAACAGAGCAAACTTTATACTAGCAGGACCAATTATGAACTGACAGTACCTTTTGGCTAACTAGCAGTACCATATTTAAGAGCCAGTACCATTTATTTTATGTACAAAAACACATGTTTTTCAAAGATTAATCATTCCAATACCTCCTACCAGGTATTTAAATCTACCTAAATCAAAAGCTTTGGTGAGAAGGTCTGCAAAATTCTTTTCAGAATCAATTTTGACAACTTGTATTAACCTTTTCTCATTGCAATCTCTTATGAAATGGTGTCTGATTTCAATGTGTTTTGTTTTTGAATGTTGAACTGGATTTTTAATGATACATATAGTACTGCTATTGTCAATGTAAATAATGGTGTTAAGAAAATTGTACTCATAGTCAAGTAATTGATTTTGGATCCAAAGCACTTGCCCACAACAACTTGCACCAGCAACATATTCTGCTTCATTTGTAGAGTTGGCCACCATTGTTTGCTTCTTGCATTGCCATGATATGAGTCTGCAACCAAGAAATTGACATTGACCAGTTGTGGATTTTCTGTCTAGGGTTGCACCAGCATAGTCACTATCAGAATAAGCCACCAAGTCAAAAGATGATTCCCTTGGATACCATAGACCCAACCTAGGTTGACCCTTGAGATATCTAAAGATCCTTTTGACTGCTCTGAGATGAGAAACTTTGGGATGTACTTGAAACCTTGCACATACACACACTGAGAACATGATATCTGGTCTTGATGATGTAAGGTATATTAAGGACCCAATCATTGATATATAATTGTGCAAATCCACATCTTCACCCTCAGCATCCTTGAGAAACCCCTTTTCTGAATCCATTGGTGTACTTGCAACCTTAGAATCTGCAAACTGAAACTTCCTCAGGATCTCTGCTACATACTTATCTTGGCTGATAAATATGCCTTCATTTGATTGTTTCACTTGGAGACCCAGAAAGAAAGTAAGTTCCCCCATGGAACTCATTTCAAACTTACTATGCATAAGTTTTTCAAACTCTACACACAACTCTTGGTTTGTGGATCCAAAGATAATGTCATCAATATAAATTTGCACCAGCAAGATGTCTTTCTTGGTTCTTTTGATGAACAAAGTTGGATCAATCTTGCCTCTTTGAAATCCATTTTCCAATAAATAGAAAGCCAATGTTTCATACCATGCCCTAGGAGCTTGGTGTAAACCATAAAGAGCCTTGGTAATCCTATACACCTTGTCTGGATATTCTGCATCAATGAAGCCTGGAGGTTGAGAAACATACACTTCTTCTCCAATAGTACCATACAAGAAGGCACTCTTAACATCCATTTGGTAAACAGTGAAGCCTATGAAAGAAGCATAGGCCAAGAATAGCCTAATTGCTTCAAGTCTTGCAACTGGAGCAAAAACCTCTTCATAATCCACCCCTTCTTTTTGAGTATACCCTTGGGCTACCAATCTTGCTTTGTTTCTGATCACAATTCCCCTTTCATCTTTCTTATCCCTGAACACCCATTTGGTTCCAATTGCCCAGTGACCTTTGGGCAAATCAACCAGTTTCCAAACCTTCTGAAGCTTGAATTGAAGAAGCTCTTCTTGCATTGCTTCAACCCAACTTGGATCATCTAAGGCTTTGTTAATGTTTTTGGGTTCAGCTTGTGAGAGAAAACATGAAAACAGGCATATGTTGGCAACTTCATGATTCTTTTCTTCATAAATAGATGAGATAAACCCTTCTTGGTCTGAAGTCAAGACTTGAGTTCTTGTTCTAACACCAGAAGCAATGCTACCAATCACATTATCAATGGAGTGATCTTTGAGAATTCTTGTGTTGTGTGTTTTAGGAACTTCATAGGTAAGTGGAAGATTGCCAATCCCCACTTCTTCTGGTAAAGAATCATCTGATTGAACATTTAATGGTTCAGCAGTACCAACTTGTGAACTGGCAGGACCATCTGATGAACTAGCAGTACCATTTTCATTTGCACTACTTTCTTGATTCTCTTGACCCTGAGTTCCATGATCATCGCCAAAAACTTTGATGCGTGGTTTTGCAACCTTACAACAGGTTTTACCTCTCAAGGGATCTCAAGAGGCTTACAACCCCACCAGGCAGTGTACCTGACCGATGTAGTATAGTGTAGTGGTAAGTACGGGGGATTGATCGTTCTCCACAGGGAATAGTGTTCGTTAGGTGTGAAAGGCTACTCTAATTAGGTCTAAGGGTTGAGGAAGATTCTTTTTTATGTTTTTATATTTTTATGAAAGCATGTAAAATCTCGGGTTTGAAGGAGTGGGCGGAATTAGTTGCTAGTCAACTAACCCAAATTACTACGAATGCAATAAAATAAAATAACAAAATGAAAATGTGGTGAGAAACTTATGTGTAGAGAAATGTGTTTACTTAGATTTCCTTACTCCCTAACTATCTTTTACCGATTAATTAGTGTGTATTAGTCGCGTGGATAACGGGTGTATTCCTTAATACCATTCGTGGGGTGGCGTACTTACTTCCCCAACTCTACAAGCTCCTACTTCACTCCTATGTCGAGCCGGCTAGGAAGCTCCTAACATGGGATCACTAGAATTCGCTTGTGCATTAAATACAACCATAAAAACCTTTAGTACGCGTTTGGTTCATGTTTCTTAAGACGTTCAAGCAAGTTACCGAATAGGAAGTTAGCCAGTTTTCTTAAGCCTAACATAGATAAACAATCATCCAATACAACTAATAACACACTAATAACCAATAATCAATAGCTAGGTTTCATTAGATCTAAGCAAACACAAGATAAAATTAGCCTAACATGTTAAACAAAAGACAAGCATAAGATAGAATCAAACAACACATAGACATATTGAATGATTAATTGATAACTTATCTTTCAATGAAACATGGAAGATCTCAAGGCAAAAAGCCCTGAAAAAGTAGCTAAAATCGTCTTAGGGTTTTATCCCAAAATTCCACACACTAAGCCCTCCTCTTTATGACAAAAAATTAGAAAACTATATATAGATTTTTGGATCTGACGGCGTCACCTTATGGAGTGTGACGCCGTCACCTCGCCGCTTTTAGGGTTCCCGGATGACCATCTTGACGCCGTCCCTCTTTAGCTCTTCAAAAATCCATTCTGGCTTATCAAGGGCTGACGCCGTCGGATGTTAAACGTGACGCCGTCCCCTTATGAATTAAGCCGTGACGCCCTTGATCAACTTAAAGCGTGACGCCGTCAGAATTCACATGCTATTTTCACTGGCTTATCATGAGTAAATTTCACGTCCAACTTTTCTTGCCAAAGCATGACGCCGTCCAGAGTAAATGTTGACGCCGTCAAAGGTGACTTTTAGCCGATTTTTGAGACTTTGTCGTTTTCTTCACTTTATTGCTCCAAAAACGTCCAAAATGCCTCCTTTTCCAGATTTCTCCTCAAAAGTACCTAAAATGACAAAAGGAACGATTTAGGGCAATATTTGATCAAATAAATACGATTTCGGGCTTAAATGACCCCTTAAAAGCGGTACACTTTTCGCCTCATCAAATACCCTTACACTTGAGATTTGCTTGTCCTCAAGCAAATGCGCTTTTATTCTAATCAAAATACAAGTTAGGGGTCATTTAATGCAAACATAAAAGTAATTACAACAAATAATCGTTCCACTTCAATCATAATAAGCACGGAGATTATAAACTAGCACCTCACAAGTAGTGTTTAGATACTCACATCTCTCAAGTGTCATCAAAATAAATCTCATAAATGAAAACGGAAAATATCTCTCACTACCTGTCATAGCAAATAGATTACCATAGGCTTGGGAAAGGATCGAAAACCTCCTCCACTAGGCGTAAGCACCAAAGATAAACTATCAAAGAGGGCTTTTAAATGGGTTATAATGTTAGGTGTAGGGAAAAGGAAAACACGGTTTTGTTGGATAAGGGATATTTTACTGGTGGCTAGTTAAAGATCTTGATCAATTACATGTACTATACAATGTTGCTAAGCCAAGACTAGACTCGATCTTAAGATAAAAACGAAATAACAAAATAACAAAAATATAAAACAAACATAAAATGAAACGGGATGGTAGTCCGTATGATTTTTCTATTTTCCATTTTCTCATTTTTTTGTGTTTTTCTTGATTTTTTTTTTTTTTTTTTTTTTTTTTTGTTTTTTTTTTTTTTTTTTTTTTTTTTGCATACACTTTTACCCTACCATCCAAAATAATACATCATAGGGGCATTGCATTCCCCTTACACTTGAACTTTTACATAACTTTACAATTAACTAATCTAATAACTCGAATTAAGATAATTGAAAAACTTGGAGTACTTTTTAAAATATTTAGCACATATGGGGGTAATAAGTGATGTTCTTCCCCATTACTCCATTACACTAGTACTTTACCCATGAGTCCCAATCGTCCCAAAATAATATGTACAAGGATATGACTCGACTTAGCAACCATGTAATCAACTAGATAATTAACTTGGGTTTAAACAAATGTTGTAACAATAATGCACTAAAAATGAGTGCATACAAGGTAGGCTAAGGCGATTTGGGTGTACATTTTAGTGGGGTGTAACAAATTCTTCCTTTAAGTAAAATGCTTAAAGGTCGAAACGAAAAGATAGGCTCTGAGGGTGTACTAGGGGTATCGTGTACTAAAAATGAGTACAACGCAAAGGGTGTGGGAGAATTACTTGACCAAAGTAGCCAATGTAATTATAACAAAAACACAGGTGTAAAACAATGGGTTAATCCTAATGCCTCTTATCACGTAGTAAATCTAACCACACGAATGTAGTCTCACTTGTGGCCTTGGAATGGTCCTAACGCAAGTTCTAGAATCTAAGTGCTACCGGTACACACATCATAGCATGAATGCTTTTCCTACCAATTCTAGGGGCGAACCTCACATATTTGGGGGTGGAAAATTTTTTAGTGGTACGGTTTTTTGTGCTAGTCATATAACTCCTATCCGTGAGACGCTCATTAAGATCAAAGTTTCACTCCTATATGTTGTAAAAAATTTTAAATTTGGCACTAAAATTGCCTTAACAAGTATTTTTCTTAGTTTTATTACACATCTACTATTAAACAAACAAAAATCAAGCGCAATAGCATTCTCTAAAATCGTACTTTTACCCCCCCTTACACTTAAGATGAACATTGTCCCCAATGTTCAAATAACAAGATGTAAAAGAAAAAAGTAAAAGAATGAAATCAAATACTCCCCTGATTCGCTCGTTGGATAGTGAAATTACACGGTTAAATCTTCCTCCAAGGAGAATGTTGAAGCTCCATGACTAATGCATCGCCATAAGCTTGATTCCATAAACATCTCCTTGTCCAAAATAACCTGTTAAACCTGAGAAAACAAACACGAAAACCTGCATAACATCGGCGGGATAAAATCTATATATAAGGATATAATGCTTGTGGAATGATAATTTTGCAGATTCCTGGAGATTATAAGTTGGAGATTTTAGTAAAAACTTTTTATGAAAACAAAACTTTCAAAAATTTCTGGAAATTAAATCTGACGCCGTCAGGTTATAACCCCTGACGCCGTCAGAAATGACCTGACAAAAATTTTCAATTTAAGTTTCCGGAAAATTTCTGGAAAAACCTTTACCTTACTTCCTGGAAATCCTGCAAAACAACATTATGACTCGATACAAGCATTTGACTCAAACAAACACAAATATGTATGCTAATTTATTATTATTACGATTCATGTTAATTTGTGTTCTAATAAACCGATTTAGATTTCCCTTACACTTATTTTTTTGCAAAATACCTTTATATGTAGTTAAGACGAAGTTAAAAACAACATAAAGCATTTTCACAATTTACTTTTGAACATGAATCAATAATGATAAAAATTTAAACATACATACGGAAACAAATAAAATCAAACAAACAAATAAACAAACACACAAAGCAAATAAATAAAATAAGGCTTGGGTTGCCTCCCAAGAAGCGCTTTTCTTTATTAACGAGTCTTGTAGCTAGACTCAAAGTCACGTACATTACGTGACTCCATCATCGGTCACGGTTCCTAGGCCATTCTCCTTCCCGGTTTTATATTCCGGTCCTAATTTCAAACAATCCTTGTAGAAACCGAATATCCTTTCCATAACATAGTCTACTCCTTTACTTCTATCCTCATCATTCCTATAGTAGACCGCTTGCTTGAGCTCCTTCTCAACATTTGACAAGTGTTGGAATTGTTCTATCTTATATGGCATTTGGTAGCTTACTTCATCGGTCTCATCCTTAAATCTAACTATCCCTAAGGAGGGTTCATAAGTCATTCTAGAGATCTCAACAAATGGTTTTCCAAAAACCACTTGAGTTAAGGATGCATCGACTATTGGGCGGATATCTTCTACAATTACAAAGTCGGTGACATAGGTGAAGTTTCCTACATAAACCGGTAATCCCTTAACTCTTCCCGTGAAGTTACTCATCCAACCCTTGTCAGGGAACATCCTATACCCAAGTTGATTCTTCATTATCAAGTTGTAGTGGGCTCTAGTCATGATGTTAATGGGTGATCTAAGGTCGATGTAGGCTTTCCACACATGCAAATGCCCGATGTTGCATGGTATGTTGAGATTAGAAGGGTCGCCTATTTCAATGATTGGTCTACCTAGGAAGTATGGTGTCTCGGGGTCATCGAATAAGTTTGTATGATATGCGCGCTCTTCCTTAGTGGGTAGCCTATTGAAGTAGTCCTCATCATTATCTACTTCCTCAACTTCACTTTTCTTAACTTCCTTATCAACCTCGACTTTCTTAACCTCATCCTTAGGTTCAATTTCTATCCTACCCTCATTCTTGTCACTTTCTTCCATGCTCCTATCGATTGGTTTAATAGTGACAACGTTGACGAAATGGACATGTTTGGATGAAGAAGGGTCTTTGACTTGGGGTCCGCTATTTGTGTTCCTAGCGTCCTTATGTGGAGGTGATAGCACTTGGTTATTGAGGGCTTTCAACAAGTTGTCAATTTTATTGGTCATCTCCGTTTGTTGTTGATTGAATTCGGATTCGAATCTAGCTATCCGAGCTTCTTGAGATGCCATAAATTGAGACATCAATCCTTCAAAGTTATTGGTACTACCATTGCCGGAAGGATTGTTGTTGAAAGTACGGTTCGAGTTGGAACCGCTTGATTGGAAACGATTAGGTGGGTTGGAAGAATTGGTTTGTTGTGTGTTTTGTTTTGTTTCACCTAAGGTTCGGGTGATTTTCCATAGGGGGGTTTTTATGTATATCACCGTAATGGTTTGGCTCGGGTTTGAAAGTGTACCACTTGTCTCCCGCTCCGTCGGTACGCGAGGATGCGTAGTCCACATAAGCTTGTTCGGGGAGTTCCATGCAATCACGAGTGTCGTGGGGACCACTACATAATTCACATGAAGAAGTGATTTTGTTCACTTGGCTTGAAGGTTTAGGAGCCTCGTAGGATTTCATGAGGAACTTGACTTGGTCTTCAAGTTCTATGATCCTACGGTCAGAAGTGCTTGAATTGTTCGAAGGCAAAGATATTGCCTTGACCGTTTTATTCAAATCACGGGGATCACTCCAACTTTCGTTGTCATAAAGAGCAAGATCCTCTAGGAGAGCCCATGATTGTTCCGCACTTAGATCACGTATCTTGCCACCGGCCGATTGGTCAATGGTTTGCCTCGTGGAGAGATTGATATGGTCATAGAAGATTTGGACTTGGAGCCAAAGTTCTATGCCATGGTGAGGGACTTTTTGGAGTAAGTCCTTGAATCGAGTCCATGCCTCGTAGAGAGTTTCGCCTTGACGTTGTTGGAACATCAAGATATCATTCCTTAGCTTGGTAGTTCTTCCCGGTGGGAAAAACTGAGCAAGGAAACGAGTGGTGAGATCATCCCAAGAGGTGATGGATCCTGCGGGTTGACGTTCTAGCCACTGACTAGCTTGGTCCCGCAAAGAGAATTGGAAGAGACGCAATCGGGTCGTCTCTCGAGTGGCAACATCAAGGTCTATAGAATCAACGATTTTAAGAAAGTCCTTGAGATGTTGATTAGGATCTTCAGAACGAAGTCCATGGAATGCGCATCCGCTTTGCACCAACCGGATGGTGTCGGATCGCAAGGGTGTGATATTGGCTCCTTGAGTGAGCTCAATGGTGTTTCGATAGCCATGGTGGCTAGGACGGGAATACTCTCCTAAAGTACGGGCTCTAGGAGGTGGTTGTGGTTGTTGTGGTGGTGGGTTGTGTGGGTTAAGGATATTACCATCTTCCATGATGTCGGATGGTATGGTTACGAACAAAGGCACGAAGAAAATAGATAGACTAAAGAAAACCTAGAAAAAAATAAAATGAAAATCTCACTAGAAAGGAATCTAGTGAGTAGACCTAATAGAAATAAAAATTCAACCTAAACAATAACTATTCCCCGGCAGCGGCGCCAAAAACTTTGATGCGTGGTTTTGCAACCTTACAACAGGTTTTACCTCTCAAGGGATCTCAAGAGGCTTACAACCCCACCAGGCAGTGTACCTGACCGATGTAGTATAGTGTAGTGGTAAGTACGGGGATTGATCGTTCTCCACAGGGAATAGTGTTCGTTAGGTATGAAAGGCTACTCTAATTAGGTCTAAGGGATTGAGGAAGATTCTTTTTTATGTTTTTATATTTTTATGAAAGCAAGTAAAATCTCGGGTTTGAAGGAGTGGGCGGAATTAGTTGCTAGTCAACTAACCCAAATTACTACGAATGCAATAAAATAAAATAACAAAATGAAAATGTGGTGAGAAACTTATGTGTAGAGAAATGTGTTTACTTAGATTTCCTTACTCCCTAACTATCTTTTACCGGTTAATTAGTGTGTATTAGTCGCGTGGATGACGGGTGTATTCCTTAATACCATTCGTGGGGTGGCGTACTTACTTCCCCAACTCTACAAGCTCCTACTTCACTCCTATGTCGAGCCGGCTAGGAAGCTCCTAACATGGGATCACTAGAATTCGCTTGTGCATTAAATACAACCATAAAAACCTTTAGTACGCGTTTGGTTCATGTTTCTTAAGACGTTCAAGCAAGTTACCGAATAGGAAGTTAGCCAGTTTTCTTAAGCCTAACATAGATAAACAATCATCCAATACAACTAATAACACACTAATAACCAATAATCAATAGCTAGGTTTCATTAGATCTAAGCAAACACAAGATAAAATTAGCCTAACATGTTAAACAAAAGACAAGCATAAGATAGAATCAAACAACACATAGACATATTGAATGATTAATTGATAACTTATCTTTCAATGAAACATGGAAGATCTCAAGGCAAAAAGCCCTGAAAAAGTAGCTAAAATCGTCTTAGGGTTTTATCCCAAAATTCCACACACTAAGCCCTCCTCTTTATGACAAAAAATTAGAAAACTATATATAGATTTTTGGATCTGACGGCGTCACCTTATGGAGTGTGACGCCGTCACCTCGCCGCTTTTAGGGTTCCCGGATGACCATCTTGACGCCGTCCCTCTTTAGCTCTTCAAAAATCCATTCTGGCTTATCAAGGGCTGACGCCGTCGGATGTTAAACGTGACGCCGTCCCCTTATGAATTAAGCCGTGACGCCCTTGATCAACTTAAAGCGTGACGCCGTCAGAATTCACATGCTATTTTCACTGGCTTATCATGAGTAAATTTCACGTCCAACTTTTCTTGCCAAAGCATGACGCCGTCCAGAGTAAATGTTGACGCCGTCAAAGGTGACTTTTAGCCGATTTTTGAGACTTTGTCGTTTTCTTCACTTTATTGCTCCAAAAACGTCCAAAATGCCTCCTTTTCCAGATTTCTCCTCAAAAGTACCTAAAATGACAAAAGGAACGATTTAGGGCAATATTTGATCAAATAAATACGATTTCGGGCTTAAATGACCCCTTAAAAGCGGTACACTTTTCGCCTCATCAAACACCTTCATTTGTTGTATTTGAAGGTTCTTCATGACTTGAAGATAAATCCAATCCTTTCCAAATTGGCATCCAGATGTAATCTTGATCTTTAGGTGTTTCAACATTGTCTTCAAAACCTGCATTATCATTAGTATTTGTTCCTGTAAGAGGCACATAATTCATAGATTCTGAAAGCCTATCAATGTCAAACATCCAATCTGGCCCAATGCCTTTAACATTTGGTAGTTTCTCTTGAAACTCTATGTGCAGATTTTCTTCCACTAGCCTAGTGCAACTATTATACACCCTATAGGCCTTACTTTGCAAAGAATACCCTATCATGTAGCCTTCATCAGCTTTTCCTTCAAACTTTCCTAGATGATCTTTGGTATTGAGAATAGTGACATGACATCCAAAAGGTCTCATAAATCTTAAAGATGGTGTTCTACCAAAGAAAAGTTCATAAGGAGTCTTTTTATGGGGTTTAATCACAAGAACCCTGTTCTGCACATAACAAGCAGTACCTACTGCTTCAGCCCAAAATGAAATAGGAAACTTAGAGTCTACTAACATTGTTCTAGCAGCCTCTATTAGTGTTCTATTTTTCCTTTCTGCTACTCCATTTTGCTGTGGGGTTCTAGCTACACTAAATTCTCTTTTTATTCCTTTTTCTTTGCAAAATTTATCCATAACTCTATTCTTAAATTCTGTCCCATTGTCACATCTGATTACTTTCACTTTCTTATCAGCTTGGTTTTCTACCTCAGTTATATAAGACGTAAGGATCTCACTAGTTTCATGCTTAGATCTTAAAAAGAAAACCCAAGAAAATCTGCTGTAATCATCAGTAACTACAAGACAATATTTTTTACCATTCAAGCTACTCACATTAGTAGGACCAAAAAGTTCCATATGAAGCATATACAAAGCTTGAGAAATTGAGTTATGGGTCTTGGGCTTACAAGAAGCTCTATGTTGTTTGCCTTTTTGACAATCAACACAGGTTTGGTCATTTTGAAAAATCTTTTTGGGTAAACCTCTAACCAAATCATATTTTGCAATTGTATTGATTGTTTTAAAGTTTATATGACCAAGCCTTTTATGCCAAAGCATAGATTCATCCAATGAGGCTTTTGCTACTAGACAAGTTAAACTCTCCTTAGGAACAATGTTCTTTAAATCAACACTGTACATATTGTTCCCTCTAGGAATTCTAAGAAGTACTTGATTTTCATCAGGCATCTTAAAATCAGGAGAAAGAACAAGACATTCAGTCTCACAGAAAAGAACATTATTCTTTTTGTCACACATTTGTGAGACACTGAGGAGATTAAACTGAAGCTCTTTCACAAAGTACACATTTTCAAAATCTAATTTACTGGTTTTGATTGTACCTTTACCAGTAATCTTTCCTTTGATTCCTCCCCCAAAGGTAACATATCCTCCATCAAATGATTTGAAGTCTGTGAGGTAAGACATGTTGCCTGTCATGTGCCTTGAACATCCACTATCTACATATCCTTGATCAGCAATATCATTTGAATGTTCCTGCACATATATAAACATATTAGTTTCCTTGGGGTACCCAAGCCATGACTGACTTGGGTTTGCCTCTTGCATCAATGTAATCAAACCTCTTTAGGACTGTTGATGCAACTTTTGATTGGAGTAGTCTCCATATCCAACATGCTGAGGACTTAACAGCATTTTCCCTTTTAACCAATTTTGTGGTTCTTGGGCTGAGAGTACTAATTTTAGCAGTACCATTTGGTCTAGCAGGACCTTTTGGTTTTGGTCTCCAATCTTGTGTTTTAACCACAAATTTCTTTTCAATGGTACTTTTCACAACTCTTGGCGCATGTTTGAAAGTATTTCTTGCACCTTTAGTAGTTGGTTTTGAGTTAACAGGCTTATTTGGTCTAACAGTATGATTAACTTTTGGTGTGTTAGACTTCACAAAACTTTTTCTGGGGTTTTTTCCATTTTTTTTAGACCTTGATGTACTCCCAGAAACCCAATTGTTACAATAAGCATGAGTATGATTAAAACTACCACAGTAATAGCAGGCCTTATTGTACATAACAAAATCATCACCAAGTTGGTGTGAATTAAGATTGTTCCAATTTCTCTGGCTACCTCTAGGTTTGCTATTACACTTAGCAAAACATTCAACTGTTTTCAGAATAGCTTTAGCCTTAGTCTTAATCTCTACACTTTTAGGACTAGGTGGTCCTACTTTGTTTCCTTTGTTTGAAACAGTCTCTTTTTCCTCATCATCAGATGTCCAATCTTCTATAATTGGAGCATCTGAGCTCTTACCAGTGAGCACCCTTTTGTTATAGAGTGAAGCAACACTAGCACTCTCAAAAGGTTCACTTTTCTCTACAGGTTTTTCTTTAACTAGTGGTTTATTGGTGAATTCATGTAAACCTGATTCTGCAAGATCTAAACCTGGGGGACAAGGAATTCCTCTGTAAGGAGGTGGACAAGTCTTGTATCCAATCCCAGATTTGATTCTCTTGTTCATTTGATTTTCAACTATGCTTCTAGTACAGTCAGAAGCAGTTTCTAATGTAGTAACAGTTAGTTGAATATTATCCTTTGCCAATTTCACTTTAGCAAACTCAGTTCTTAACAGGTTTATTTCAGCATCTTTCAAAAATATTTCCCTATTAAGAATGGCTTTTGTGTCAGAAAAAGTGAGTTCATTTTCCCTAAAGTGGATTATCTGCTTCTCAAGTTTGGCCATACCACACTTATGATTAACTAGGTCTTGATGAGTGTTTCTTTGTTCTACTTTTAATTCATCATAAAGTTTTCTAAAAGTTTCTAATTCTTCAAAAACTTCACAAGTATTAGAACATTTAGTAATTTGTACCTCAGGAGTGGAGAAAGCCATTAAAGCCATTTCATCTGAAGTTGACTCCTCTTCACCCATAAAGCTCCAATCAAAACCCAGCCCATCAATAGCTACCATAGCTTTAGGCTCAGTGATTTCCACAGCCTTACTCTTGTTCTCAAAGCTTCTCTTGTTCTTGTTCTCAAAACCTCTTCCCTTATCATCCTGCTTCTTTTGTCTTCTACACTCTCTTGAGTAGTGACCCTTCATGTGGCAGTTGTAGCACTCCACTTTAGACTTGTCATACCCAGCAGGCTCATTACCATTTATGGTAATCTTCTTTCCAGTCCTCATCAGTAATTTCTTAGCCCTTATGCTAAGAAGTGAAAGTTGCCACTTGATGTCCATTTCCTCAAGATCATCATCATTGATCTCTTGAATATCTTCAAAAGTCAATATGGAACCATTGTGTTGTGATGTCAGGAAAGCACAACCAATTGTTTCATCTAGAATTGTTTTGGTACTGCTAGAAGTATTGACAGTACCAAAATTTGTATTGGCAGTACCTTCTTCTCCATCATCTTTTCCTTCATCTACTATCCTTGAGGTGCTGGGAGATGACACAAAGGCCATATTTTCTGAGCTTGAACTAGTAGACTTTTTCACTTCATGCTCTACAATCTTGAAGTTGTTGTAAAGATCATTAAGACTCATTTGATCAATATCTGGTTTGTTTTTCCAGACAATGACATGCATGACCCATTCAGAGGGTAAACTCCTAGGAAATTTGGAGTTTAAGTCTTCTTGAGATATCAGTACTTCATGAATGGCTAACTGACTTGAAAGCTTTTGTAGTCTATTGAACATGCTGTCCAAAGGCTCATTTGTTGTGGCTGTAAAGTTTTCAATCTGATGTTTGAGGAGAGTTTTCTGAGTTTTCTTGGTGGCATCATTTCCACCAAATCTAGCCACAATAGCTTGAAAAAGGGTTTTAGCACATTTGTACTTGTTGAAGATTAAAAGCTAGTCATTTGGAATAGTCATGAGAAGCATACTCCTGGCCTTGAGATCATTTCTCTTTTGGATTCTTTCTTCTGCGGTTGTTGGGTTCACTTGCATATTTGTTACTATTGCATTGTTCACTGTGGAGGTGGTGATTGTAGGTTTGAATGAGTTTCCTTGTTCAATAATCTCCCAAAGTGCATAGTCTTGCACTTGGAAGTATTGCTCTACCCTTAGTCTCCACATATCAAACTCATTCTGTTTGAGTAATGGAAGTTTTGCAGCCACATTGGTTTGAATGTGTTCAACGTCCATTATTCTTTTAAATCATAAATATCAGCCTGGCTCTTATACCACTTGTGAAGGATTATACAAACACTTGGGATGTTAATCTTAATAATGTGTTTGGGATATTTAGGAATGAATGTGCTTTAGTATGCGGAATTTACTATAACACACTTAAAAGAAACAAAGGTGGTGAATATGTAAACGTGAGTTATAATGAACAATGAACACAAATTGAATAACACAAAACGATTCAATATTATTTATGAAATAATACGGATGATCTAAACTATCACCAGGATTACAAAAGTAACCTTGAATCTTTGGTTTGTTTAAGGATTTGTGAATCAGTAACTAAGTTACTAGAGAGGTTGTTCTATTTTGGATATTACAAAGGTTATTAGTTGAAGAGTTCTCTAACTAAGGTGGTGACTAAGGGATCCTTTTATAGGATAAGGACCCCATATTACAAGTTGTCAAGTTGTTTATTATAATAAGATACTTGGACTTTCTAACCTACTAATTACAACTTTCAATGTAAATCACTCAGTATAATCTTCTGCACAACATGGAAGACTGAACTACTTATACTTAACGTGTTACATTGTACAAAGACTAATAATACAACTAAATATCTATAAATAAATATCTATCAACTTGACCTTCAACTTGGCAGGACCTTCTTTAACTAGCAGTACCTTCTCACCCAGAAGGTACTGTTAGTTTATCTTCAACTTCTTCAAAATCAACTAGCAGGCTCAATACTTCATCCGGCAGGCTCTTTGACTTGAACATTTTATTCCCAACAAAGAAGATCTCTTCTAATAGATGCCTCAGTAATGAGTATCTTCTGCCCATCTACAAGGGCATGTATTTGTACTTCCCCATTATGAGTTTCGACCTTAGTAGATGTCCAAAACTGTATAATGTTGGAAATATATATATATATTAGGTTTTACAGTTAAAGCAAACTTAATATAGCTTGCATTAAGGAAATTAATGATTTCAGTAAAATCTAAAGACTCATTAGACTTTTCTAAAAATGCAACATTATTGTGTGGTTCGGTAAAAGTTAGGTGCGACATGATGATTTGATTTGGGGGTTTTTCGATTTGACGATAAAAACTTAATTAGGGCTTAAATGAGAGTGAATTATGTGCGCGTGAAACTGATTGTGTGACGCAATTGGGATTTATTCCCTTTAAGTAAGAAGTTACACAAACATACCCTGCACTCTCAACCCTAGGAGTAGAAACCTAGCAGTACTAAGTTAGACTTAGCAGCACTAAGTTTATGCTTAGCAGCACTAACTTTTAACAAAATAAATTGCCCAACAGTACTTTCCCAATATCTTTAAAAACAATACTGCACTCAAATATTTTGAAGGGATTAAGTGTAAAGGAGGACACTTAATCTTTTTCGGTTGCATTTAACCTCTGGTTGTGTGAGAACCATTAATATCAGTATAAATACTACCTGTGATCAGATAGACTCATTAAAAGAGCCTTCTTGACAGGGTTTCTAGCTCGTGGCAGGTGTTGCCTCTAACACAAATGCATTAGATTCACTTTTGCTCGTTGTTCTCTATACCAGATGTCCTTAGACTAACTCATTATACTAATGAAAGTATAAAATGGTAAAGAGTGAGTTAGTGCAGTTACTATCTGACTAACTATGCCATCAATTCATGTTCAAAATAGATTGATTTCAAGAAAAGACTTTAAAGAACTTCCTAACTCAGGTGTAAACCTTTGTCAAGAGATTCCCAAATCTATTCTATCATTAATCAGATGCACCACAGCAAACAAATCACCACTTTGCTTCTCACACACCATCAATACCAATCATATTGCTTGCTTATCCTGCAAATGTTAGTCCAAAACCAAGAAAAACACAAGTAATAACAATTTACACAATCTAATTATACTCAGCAGTTGTTCAGAAAAACTAGCAGCATTAACTAGCAGTTCTAAGTATAATTAGCAGCATTAACACAGCAGTTTTAAGTACACTAGCAACACTAAGTATACTTAGCAGCAGAAACAATTTATTGACCTAATAACAGTACTAAACCTTTCAAAACTTTACAAAAACACAAAGAGATAAGAGTTTTCAAAGATTTATTATTCCAATACTGACAACCAAAAATTGAAATCTACCCACATCAAAAGCTTTTGTGAGCAAATCTGCAAAATTATGATCAGTATGGATTTTAACAATTTGAATTAACTTCTTTTCATAACAATCTCTTATAAAATGATGTCTTATCTCAATATGTTTTGTTTTTGAGTGATAAACAGGATTTCTTATAATGAACATAGTACTGCTATTATCAATATATATTTTTGTATGCATAAAATTTACCCATAATCCAGCAATTGATTCTGAATCCAGAGCACTTGTCTACAACAACTTGAAGCAGCCACATACTCAGCTTCAGTTGTGGAATTTGCAACCACAATTTGTTTCTTGCACTGCCATGAAATCAACCTGCTCCCCAAAAACTGACAACCTCCTGTTGTTGATTTTCTATCCAAGCTAGCTCCAGCATAGTCACTATCAGTGTATGCTACCAAGTCAAAAGGTGAATCTTTTGGATACCAAAGGCCTAATTTGGGTTGACCTTTCAAATATCTAATAATTCTTTTAACGGCATTAAGATGTGAAACTTTTGGTGTGACTTGATATCTTGCACAGGCACACATTGCAAACATAATGTCAGGTCTTGAAGCTGTAAGATACATCAATGAGCCAATCATTGATCTATATAAATGAACATCAACTTCTTCACCATCTTCATCTTTGAATAGGGGCTTGGAAGTTTCCATAGTTGTCTCTGCAGGCTTCACATCAGTAAATCGAAACTTTTTCAAAATTTCAGCCACATACTTATCTTGACTGATAAATATGCCATCCTCCATTTGCTTAACTTGTAACCCTAAGAAGAAAGTAAGTTCACCCATTGAACTCATTTGAAATCTGTCATGTTGATATAAATAATGCCTAAAAATGTTATTAACATCTTTCGATATCTCTATGTTTTGATAATCACAAAATGTAAAATCATTAAACGAAAGATTATGACGTAAACAAGTATTTAGTTGTAAATATCCATTTTAACAACTTAATCACTTAAGGTATGAATAAACAAATGCTTAATGCATTATATGATCAAAGGAACTTTTTCTTAATCACTAGATTTTTTATAAAATGTCACAAACATTTTATATCTTTTAGAAAAACATTTTTGGTATTAAATAAATATGTTTAATCTATTATAAATATATGAATTCAAATTTTCAACCAAAAATGGCAAAAATGTTCCAGAAAAACCTTCCCCACAAAAAGACAAATCTGAGCAACGTTCAGATTGGGCGGCCCCCTTAATTATTAAGGGGACCGCCCCGCTCCTCTAGCTCCTCAGCTTTGCCTATAAATACTGGTTCATCTCTGGACTTTTTCCTCACCTTTTGCACCCCAAACCTTCTGTTCTAAATCTCTTCTTACATCTTTCTAAATCCTTTCTAAAAACCTTTGATCATATATTCTTAAGCATTGGTTTCTAAGTGATCCAAGCTTCCACCATCCAAGTGCAAAAGAAGAATACTTCTATCAATCAAGATTAGAAGTATTACAACTTAGTATCATCTTGCTATCTAAGTTGTTAGTTAAGTAAACCTTGTGAATCATTCATTCATTTGTGTATAAGGTGTGTATATAAGGTGTGAACATAAGTGATTAGATTAGTGTAGTGTGTGAGTAGTGAAGAAGGTGTATAAGTAGTTGTGTTGTAAAGAAGTAGTGTAGAAATATTGTAAAGTTGTGAAGTAGCTGTGGAGTGAAGAAGTTGTGAAGCCGTCATATAGAAGTCGTGAAGTAGTGAAGAAATACAAGACGTGAAATAGTGAAGAAATAGAAGTCGTGAAGAAGTGAAAAAATAGAAGTCGTGAAGTAGTGAAGAAATAGAAGTCGTGAAGAAATGAAGAAATAGAAGTCGTGAAGAAGTGAAGAAATAGAAGTCGTGAAGTAGTGAAGAAATAGAAGTCGTGAAGGAAGTTGTGAAGTAGTCGTGTTGTGATTGAAGTTGTGAGATTGGTTCTAGCTACGATTAGAACTCGACACTTAGCTTTGAGTCGTTAAACCGGTGTAAGCGAAAGTTGTGTAAGGTTTTCTCCGCCATAAGGGAGCTTGTTGAAGTAGTGAAGAAAACTCTTGAGCTAGGTGTGCTCGGGGAGTGGAGTAGGGCAAGGAAGGTGTCCTTGTAGCCGAACCACTATAAATCCCTCGTGTCTTGGTTAGATCTTTCCATCTCTTACTTACATCTTTATTTATATCGTCATTACTTTCATACATATAGGCATATATAATTGTTAGTATTATTTAGAAGTTGATTTCACATAAAGATCAATTTAAAACTCCATTCATAAAAGCAAAACTTTTATAACAAATCTAAAAGGGTACACATATAATTAATAATATTCTTCAAGTATCATTTTTTAATATAAACTCGAATCTAAGTTTTTAAAAGGTAAACTAAGGTTTTCATAATTAAATTAAAAAGACGTAAAACTATTCAACCCCCCTTCTAGTTTTCCACAATTGGTATCAGAGCCAGGTTAAACAAGATCTTTAAAATATACTGTATTTTAAAACTTGAATCGATCTATGGAATCAGAAAAATATTTAGAAGGGCAATCTATGCAAAAACCACCGCTATTTGAAAACTATAGTTTTCTTGAATGGAAAAATAAATTTGAAATTTATGTGAAATCAATTGATCTAGATCTTTGGCATGTCATTTCGATTGGTGATTTTCAACCAACAAAAATGAATTTTGAAAGTCAAAATGATTATTTCAAAACAAAGAATGACATAAATAATAAAGCTAAAATAATTATTTATAAAACCTTGCCGAAAGTTGAATATGAAAGAATATCCTTCTGTCAAACGGCAAATGATATTTGGAAAAATCTCTTAAATTTTCATCAAGAAAAATGTCAAGCCAAAGATGTGGAATTTGATCTTGTACATGAATTAGTTGTCCTAGAAAATTTAATAGATAAACATCTAGATAAAATAGATACATGTGCTACTAGTTCAAATATTTTTAATGAAGGTATTAATGACGAAAACTACATGAATCAACTCCAAAGTGAACTCAATCCAAAATCATGGAGTGACACAGACGAAGAAGAAGATTACTATCTGGTATGTGAAGAATGCAAATTAGATTGTAAAGGTTAAGTAATATTGAATAAATCCAATACAACTTATATAGAAACTGTCTTTGATTATATTAAAGTTTATGCGGAATCTAAACTTTAATCTTAAAAAGAACTTAACAAACAATATCAAACAAATTACTTCAATATTATTAATAATACGAATACTCAAAAGTATTAGGGTTTACAACCTTGAAGTTTTCTAAATAATCACTTCTGAATCAATCGTATCTATCTCTATGCCCTAGGTCCTCCTTTTATAGACTAAAGAGTCCTAGTCGGCTTACAATTACTTGCTATACAAGATAAATCTTAAAAGAATATTTTCTATATTTATCTAACTGGCTATACATGTTTATCTCATAAGCAGTACTAACTAAACATACTAGCAGTCGTATCTCTAACTCTAGCAGCATAAACTCTTCAGCAGTAGTAAGTTTGTACTAGCAGTACTAACTTTTCTTCTTGCAACACTAAACACTTAGAGTATCTTTCTTCAAGTTCAGCAATAGTTGTAACTCTGAACTGGCAGCAGTAACTTTAAGTCTAACAGTAGTAACCACTTGGTGTATTTTCTTGAACATCTTTAGCAACACTAGCAGTAGTAAAATACAAAAACAGTTGTAACATTTATAACCAGCATCAGCAATGATTTAGAGCATTTCCCATTAGTAGTCTTAACTAAACAAGCAGCAGCAACTCTAAAACCCAACACAAGGCAAAGTAAAACTCCTTGGGTCTTTCTCCTTGTGAGGCAAGGCGTCGTGATTAGTTGCAGAGCACTCTTCTTTCATAGTAGCCTTGATCTCTTCTTCAATCCTTGACTTTTCCTTGAGTAATCTTCTTAAAATGATTGAAGAGTTAAAGAAGAATTTAGGCTTTTTACCATCAGCAGCATCCAATAGTCTTCCAAGAAAAGGCACACAAGGCGAAATTTCTTCAGTAGTGGTGATCACTTTGACATGATCTCTTGGATTGGTTTCAGTTGAGCTTGGTAGACTTCCATATCCCCTTTCTTGAAGTACCTTGCTTATCTATCCGATTTGTAGTTCCAATGCCTTGATCGAAGCTCCATGATTTCTGATAGAAGCATCGGTTGAAGAGCGAATTTCTTTTATCAAAGCAGTGTTCTCTTCATGTCTATTAGCAGCATCAACCATCATCTGCTTTGTGGACTATTCCAAAGTCTGTCTCTTTTCTTGATATGATGGATTCCCGTTGTCCCTTTGGTAGTATCCTAGAGCAGCTGCCCTATACCTTCCTGATGGTTGAAATGGCTGGCCAAATTAGGTGTAGTATGCTTCTTCTATTGTCTCTCCTTCATTATTTGATGGACAATCCTTAGTGTAATGAGGTCCTTTGCATATTTCACAACCAACCTGAGTAGCATACACCTTTTCATCAACCTTCTTGAGATCTCAACTAAGTTTATTCAATTGAGGTTGAATAGCAGCATATCCATCAGAAGTGTCACTGCTTTTAGTTCTTGTAGAGGTTCCATCGTGATCAGCCACTTCTCAGAATGATCAGCCATTTCTTGGATGGCTTTCCTAGCATTTACTGCACTCATCTGAGGTACAACTCCCTTAGAATCTAAAATCTGTCGAGTAGGCACATCCAGACCCTGATAAAACAAAATAACCTCCTGCATAGTAGTCAAATAATGTTGATGACATTTCAATAATAGATCTTTGAATCGCTCCCAATCCTGATAAAGAGTTTCATCGGGTTCTTGTTTGAAATTATTGATAGCCTCCATCTTCAAAAATTTCTTCTTCAAGTCTTAGCAGTACGAGCAGGTGGGCAATACTTCTTCAAAAATTTCTTCTTCAAGTCTTCCCATGCGGTAATTGAACCAGCTAGTTCATTCTTTAGCCACCTGTTAGCAGCTCCTGTAAGTGAAATAGGGGAAACATGAAGCATTAGTTGGTCAACAGACACTTCCTTAGTTGTGAACATGTCTGCGATCTCAAGGATCCTTTCCACATGCTCATTAGCATCTTCATGCTCCGATCCACTGAGGGCATTCTCACGCAACTCCTTGAGAAATTGACCTTTCAATTCAAACTTGGCCTCTTTGTCAAACTTAGGCCTAACAATACCCGACACATAGTCTTCTCGGGTCTTAGTCATGTATTCCTCCATAGTAGGTTCAGTCATTGTTTCTGTGATTACTTCTTCACACTGAGATTCTTGATCAGAAAAGTAGTCAAGCTCTACCGAACTCGAGCAATCAAGGTTTGTTGTCTTGAAAAGTTTCCTAAGCGAATGAAAAGCTTGTTCAGGTTCTTTGTAAGGTTTAACGAGGTCTTTGGTAGAACTCCTGGTCATGCACTTCCTGAAATCAACACAAAAGCATCAGTATGATTGTTTTGAAAAAGTATAATAACAGAAAACTAATAACGAAAATGGAATACGAAAAATAAAAGTTGCTGATATCTGCAGATGATACGCCGTATCGAGTAATTAGGATACGCCGTATGTTCACTTCGTTAAAAACACTCAGACTTTTATTTTAGAAAAAGTTATACGCCGTATTGATGGAGATCAATGCGCCGTACGTATTAATTTTCAAATTTGCTTATATATAAAAATAAATACACCGTATACGCAGATGCGTATATGACGTACATTCGTTACGTCTCAAAATACAAGCTTTATGATATTAATGCGTCGTATTGACAAAAATCGATACGCCGTGTCTTATTTATTTAAAGAACTTGAATCTGTTTTCAATAAATAAAAGATACGTCGTATGAGAAAAACTCATGCGTCGTACGACGTTTAGGGTTTTTAAAATGTTCTGGTTAAAAACAGAATACGCCGTATTGATGGATAGATACGTCGTAATCGAATTATTAAATAAGATACGTTGTATATATAATAAAAACGCAATACGCCGTATCTAAATAAATAGATGCGCCGTATCATTTAGTTCAGCAAATTACAGCAGAAAGTAATTATGCAGAAAAACAGATAAACGAAAAACAAACAAAAATTACAGAAAACAAACAAACATGAAAACATAAAATATACAGAAAAATACAATGAATGCAAATAATACAAATACATAACAAAGTTAGTAAATTAAAAACTAAAAATTAAAAACAAATTAAGTTAATTCTAAATTAAAACATTAACGGATATTCAAGTATTAAACAATTCACTCCCTGGCAGCGGCGCCAAAAACTTGATGCGTGCGTATATCGTTGTAGGTTTAGATTATAATATCAATTTTTAAATTTAGAGTAAATTGCAGAAATCGTCCTTGTGGTCTGCCAAAATTGCATGTATCGTCCCTGGTCTTCAATAATTGCAGGCGGCCTCCCTGTGGGGAAACTTTTGGTTCATTTTGGTCCCTAGTACTAACGAGCGTTAGTCCATCTCAGTTAGTTGATAATACTTTAAGGGCATTTCTGTCTTTTCCAGTGTGGTCCCAATTGACTCCCATTTTCCACTCCTTTTATAAGTCATACACCGTGACTTTCTTTTTCCCCATCACCAGAAGCCGATTTAAACCCATTTCCAACAAACCCCTCTTGTGCTTGCCCTTAAACTGATCTACTCGAATAAGGACTTAAAGATGAATCATTAACATTGCCAAAAGGGTTTATCATATCTTCAAAATTACCAGCACTAAACGACGATAACCTAGCTACCCTCTTAATAAAACACGAATCAGCCAAAAACTGAGATAACCTATGAGGAAGCATGGCAGAAGCAGCTGGTGGCAAGAACATACACCTCGTTTAATGGCGGAATCTGGTGGAGCCCAACCCATATCAAGACTTCTTTGAGGAACAAGCAGATTACCTTTTCTAAACCCTAAAGACGAAGATGAAGTTGTCGGATTATTTTGCAAATTCACATCACAAAAAGCACCTAAATTTTGTGAACTCGTTGGATGATTATCCCAAATATTGCTCATAGAATTAATCATAGATGTATTTGTAAGGTCATTAGTACCAATGAAAGGCCAATCAGCTAAATTGTAATGAATTTGTTCCTCGTCTTTATTTCCCCCCTCAATCTCATCCTCACCAGCCATAATCCCCTATCTTTTTCACAAATCAAAAAGTCAAAATCAATTAAATTGGGGAAGAAGAAAGTCATGGTGTGTGACTTATAAAAGGGGTGGAAAATGGGAGTCAATTGGGACCACACTGGAAAAGACAGAAATACCCTTAAAATATTATCAACTAACTGAGATAGAGTAACGCTCGTTAGTGCCAGGGACAAAAATGAACCAAAATTTTCCCCACAGGGAGGCCGCCTGCAATTATTAAAGACCAGGGATGATACATGCAATTTTGGCAACCCAAAAGGACGTTTTCTGTAATTTACTCTTAAATTTATATTTAGCCGACTTATCATATAACACACACTAACGAGCAGTGTACCCGATCAATGTTGCTAGTTGGTAAGTAGAGTTTCGATCACTAAGAGTGGAACGTTAATACCTAGATATCTATCAATATTTTATTCCTAGGTTAGTTCTAATGCCATAATCTAACGCAAGGGGGTTTTCAGCCTGAGAGACTGTCACGATGTGTAGATTAGTAAACGGTAAATAAAATAAGGAAGCGAATGGCACACACGTACACAGATAGAAAATAGATGCAGATAAGAGACCTAGCCGATAGTAGGAAAACTTGTCACACGTTTAATTGCTTAGCTGTATAAGATGAGTGCTAAAATATATTCTCTCTTAGCGGAATTCTTAACACATGCGTGTAAACACCTAATGATTACTAAGTTTATGTATTATTTATCCCGTTTACAGGCTTACATCAACTATGCAAACGATGTTAATGAAGTAATTGCGCGAGCCTACGTTGACAAGGCGCTATAAATTCAATATGTAATCAAAGCACATGCATTAAGAAACCAAATAAACATCAAATACTCTTTATAAAAGCTGGAAATAATTAAGTCCGATCAAATCGTGAAAAAGTCGCTAACTCAATGATTAACAGATTGATAATACAAGTAAACGATATTTTCTATGAAATAAAACACTAACAGGACCTTCTTACAGCTCTGAATTCGTCCTTTAGGATGTGTCTTGTGCTGCCAATTCTCCTGGTTTTCTCCCTTGGTATGTGTATCGAATGTGGCTGTCGAATGGGGTATTTATACTTTCTAATGACAGGGTTGATACGGCGTATCCATTAAGTTGATACGCCATATCTAGGTAACTTCGCGTGGGGTCCAAGATTATTATATTCTGGAATATTCGTACACCGTCCTAAGATACGGCGCAGCTTCAATCTTCATGCGACGCATAGTCCTTCTGAATCTTGGATTATCTGGTGAAGTCTTGAGATTAATACGCCGCATATCTGGAATGTAATACGGCGTATCTGGAGTAAAACAAGTAAGATCTTCTCGTTGACCAAGGTTTCATATATGGCGTATAGAATAATTCCATACGGCGTATGCTTCAAAGTCAGGCAATGGTCTTCATAATCGTCTAAGTCTTTATGTATGGCGTATCTGTCTAGAATGATATGGCGTATCTTTCTTCAGTTTAGTAGACATTTCCAACTTGATCCATTTTGCTCCAATTTACGTCCAAAATAGCTAACTTTCACAAAATGCTTGTTTATAACAGAGAATTACAAAAGTAAGCGATTAAATATCGATTCTCATATAAAATAATGTAAAACAAGCGAATAACATAGGATAAATGATGCTAATAAAATGTAGTTATTTGATATCATCAGCTTCATATGATTATTCGTCAACTATTTCAGACTTATGTTTCTGAATTCTTCGAATAAATGGTAACTTTTATTTTAATATAGATAATCACTCCGACGATTGGTTATTTAGATGAATATATGAGTTTATTCATGTCATATTATGAAACTTTTCTTGTTATGATTCAATGAACTCAGCCTCTGGTTTACTCAGAATGATTGAAGAACGACGATACAAGGTTAAATCTTCATCCAAGAATCGTCAAAATACCATCCTCATCCAATCAATAATGTAGTCAAAAACAAAACAACAACCCCAAAGCATCAAACATAACAAAGAAAAATCACAACAAGATGTAATTCCAGACTTAGAAATAAAAACAAAATAAACCAATTAAAGGATAGAATACTTGTATAATGAAATACAAATAACATGCAGGAAAATTGGACATTTAAGTAATTCTAAAAATTTTCAAATGTTAATTTTCGACAATTAACAAAAATCTAGAAAAGTTGTGCTACAGAGGCTGACGCTGTTAGACTAACCTGGCAGATTTACTTTGTTTTGTATTTTGGAGAAAACGTGTTTTCTAAAGTCTGTTTTCCTGCATAAACTTAAAAAACATATAGACTAGTATTGACATACACAAACAAATAAAACAAACAAGCATTCCAAGATTTAAATTATAAATCATCACATAATCAATTCAGGTTCATAGTAACCACATATGATCTTCCCAACACTTATTACATGCAAAGTACCTTTAATCACCAATGAGACGAAGTCAAAAACAAAAAAAAGCATAATTACATGCTAATCAATCACGTAATAATTCATAATCATATACTAGCATGTAAACATCCTAAAAACAAAATTAAAAAGCAAATAAAGTAAGTAAAATGAAAGAATCTTGGGCTGTCTCTCAAGAAGTGCTTGTTTTTGTTCGAGTCACGAGCCTAACTCTACCCTTATTTAATAGATAAAAGGGAGGTTTTCCCTACACTTAAGATTAAGTGCGGGTGATAGTAACGATACACACCCTTAAGGTGGAATTATGTCACGTGAGGTAAAGGTGGTGTGTGAATGGTAAAAGGATATACTACCTTCATCCTAAAACTAACTGGACTATATGGTTTGATGGGTGGATTGGGGCCTTTTTCAATTCCTAGATTTACATCTATGGATGGAAAATTGGGTAACGGTTTTGGTTAAGGCTCAGGTTCATCAAAATTAGGAACTTCCTTAAAACTAAGAGAAAGGTTACAAGTATTCAAACCTATATCCTCTAGTTTTTTTTATTCCAAAGGTTCTACTTCCATCGGAATTTTTATAGTCTCTTCTACTTCTTCCGGGCAAGTCACAGGCGGTGTATATGCCTCAAATGATGGTAGGACTTGTGGGGTACTTTGTGGGAATGTATTTTTCACCTCATCCTCCATCGTATCTAGATCACCTATGTACTTATTATGTGTTTTGGTAGAATATAACCCCAACATGAACCTAGGTAATTCAACTCTAACCATCTCAAATTCTTGATCAAGTTCAAAGTCCATGTTTTTAAAAACTATGTCTTTTTGTTCATGGTACCTATGCTCGACTAAATCCTCCTTATTTGTTTTCTTAGGTAGTGACTTAGGCAATTCTATTATGTCACAAACTTATGGTTCATTGCTAAAGGGCTCTCCTCAAAAGTTTGGTGCACTTGGTATCTTTTTCTACGATACTCACCATAACGAACTTTATCCAAAAGTGTAGGGATGTATGATTCATGAGGTTCACTAGGTGATCTAAAAGGGATCCTTTTTTCAAGGTTTCAGTCCACCATTCTAATCTATCCAAAACTTGAAAACTATATCTCCCCATTATAAGCAAATTGAAAAGATAGTCAATGGAAATTATGAACAAAGAGAACAAAGAAAAGATAGAATACAAGAAAGCTACAAAATAAAAGGAAAAACCTCACTTGATATGAATCTAGTGAGTAGACCTAAACGAAATAGAAATTGAAACCTAGACTATTCCCCGTCAGCGGCGCCAAAAACTTGTTGCATCAGATTGCAACACACTAGTTTTACAATCCTCTTAAGGAGAGTACCTATCGTTTTAGTGTAGTATAGGAAAGACTTGGGGATTGATCATTCTCTAGAGGAATAGTGAGGTAGGTTCGAAGTGTATAACGGATTAAGCTTAAGTTTGAGGGAAGATTACTTTTGATCTTTTTCAGTTTTTCTTGAAAGTAAGTAAAATTTCGGGTATTGAGGGAGGTTGATTTAAACTACTAATTAAACTACTAAAATAAAATAACAAGAAAAGTAAATTGGTGAACTACTTATAAGATAAAAAAATGTGTTTACTTAGAATTACACTACTCCCTAGTTATCTCTTACTACGTTGTCGAATTGTCACGTCCTTGCTAAAGGAATGTGAAGTATTCTTAATTTCCTGTTATGAGTTGGTCAATCCTTACGTCTATAGACTCTTCTAGGTGAGTGATGCCTATATGAATGTCAAGCTCGCCCTTCAACTAGCCTAAACAATAAGTACCTTTCGCAAATTAATGGCCCAATACATAAGCATTAATAGGACACATTTTAGTAGACGTTCAAGCTAGTCTAGTTTTTTGTAGCCAGTTTTTTTATTCCTAACGTGCACATCATTAAACAAGAGACGACGAACAAAGTAATTAATAACTAGGTTTCATACGATCCTAACCAAACACTAATCAATTTATCCTAACATAGTAATGCAAATAGAAGCAATTAAAAATAAATCAATGAATAACACATATACATGATTAAATGATTAAATAAATAACTTATTAACAATAAATAGGTTTTTAAATGGCCAAAAGGGCCTAAAAAGACTGGTAAAAATGAACTAAGTACGGTGGTGAATGTTCCTTCGAAGTTGCACACAAAATAATGAAAATATTTCAATTATATTTATAGTTTTCTGATTGTGACAGTATCACGGTGGGGTTGTGACGCCGTCAGCTCAACGCCCATTAAAGTTTCATTCTTGAATCAACTTAGTTGTGACGACATCACTTGTACGTTGTGAGTTATGATGCCGTCAGCTTTTATTATTTTGTTCTTGACGCCGTCAGTGTAAACTGTCTCTAGCCACTGTATGGTCAGCACCCCCTTAGGTGATGGCGCCATGTTGTAGCTGTGACGCCGTCCTGAGGCCTTTTAGTGACATTTTTGGCTTTTCTTTGTTCATGTTCTCAGGTGGGCCTATTTCATGGAAGAGTAAAAAACAAGTGTTAATGACGACCTCAACAATGATGGATGAGTATGTTTCAGTTTATAATGTGACATGTCATGCAAGGTTGCTAATAAATTTGATTACACGACTCGAAATGCCAATGAAGATTTACTTCGATAATAACTCAACCTTGAGCTTCTCAAATAGTAATAGTTCAATTAGAGCTGGTTTATACCCTGATACAAAGTACTTATTCGTATGTAAAAGAGTGGGGGAAGAACGTATATGTATCGAGCACATTAGAACGCATGAAATGCTTGCGGATCTGCTAACTAAAGGTCTACAACCCAAAGTATTTATAAGTCACGTCGCGATTCGTTTTCGTCGAGACCTTACATAATGTTATAGTTAGTGCACTATTTCATGATCACGTTTAATTCAAAACAAGCGCTTTAAGACAATATCATTCACTATAATGTCTAGTTTGTCTAAGTTTACTTCAATTTTGCACACTTATGTTTCATTATAGACAAATTTATTTGTGGGCCACATTATTTTCTTGTCATTTTGGCTTAAAGAAATCATATAGTTTATATTAGTAACATTACTATAATTGATGGGGGTCCCGTGTCAAATTCGACACATCTAGGTTATATCTTTTTTCTTTTTTACTATATGAAATTATGATGATTAGCATAAACTTGGTCAACGTAACTTTTTCAGTTTATCTACTGTGGAAACCGTAGAGGGGGGGGTGAATACGTTTCCATTTAAAAATTTAAAAACATTTTATATCAAACTCCCGATCAAGTGTGACGTAATATGAAAAGTGTCAACTATGATCATATATCATCTAGGGATGAATAAATTAAACTACAACACAAGCACAATCAACCATGACACATACATAATTAACATAACATAAGCAACTAGCCACACAAGCATAAACGCAATGCAAATATAAACATAAAGCGGTAAAGAATAAAATGAAAGTAAAGAGATAAGTAAGAAGGCGCAAACCGGACACAATGATTTATAGTGGTTCGGTCATAAAGCTCCTCTTCGCCCTACTCCACTCCCCGAGTACCCAACTCGAGAGTTACTTCACTAATCAACAAACTCCCTTCAGGCGGAGAAAACCGTACACGTCGCTTAACTTGTTTTCCGACACTAAGCTAGATGTCGAGTGCTAATCTTAGCTAGCACCAATCTATACGTCGCTTATACTATTTCCGACACTAAGCTAGATGTCGAGTGCTAATCTTAGCTAGCACCAATCTACCACGATCTACCCGATCTACCCTTGATCCACATGATCAATCACACAAGCCCAATGGCTTCAAGAGATCTCCAAGATCTCGACAAGATCACAATGATCTACTCCCACTTGACTCGATCTACCCGATCTACCCTTGATCCACTTGATCAATCACACAAGCCCAATGGCTTCAAGAGATCTCCAAGATCTCAACAAGATCACAATGATCTTTCCTCACAAACTCTCAAAAGAAAAATGATCTTGATGTATGCTATGATACAATCAAGAGTGTAACAAATGTTACAAGACCTAACAACTACAACTCTTGTATCTTCTTGGATACCTTGAGTTCTTCTCTTGCAAATGAAGAGGAATGATAACAATTTGTATCTACTTGGATACTTTGTGTTCTTCTCTTACTAATCAAGAGGGATGACAACACTTTGTATCTACTTGGATACTTTGGGTTCTTCTGTTGCTAATCAAGAGGGATGGCAATGTTAGGAATTTCGGAAATAAGATATTTCTTGTTGCTGCCGATAGTGAAAGCTGGTTCCTGCCGATAGCTGTGGTTCCTGCTGAAGCTCATTGCTGCTGATAGTTCTATCTTGTTTCTGCTGATAGTAGTTGTTACTGCGGGTATTGTTAGTTGTTATCCCGTATGTTTAGAATGTTTGTTAAATTTATTTTTAGAAGAGATCATGTTTATCTCTTCACACGTTTTCTTGTATGACGGGTTAGGGTTAGGGTTTCTTATCAGTATAAAAGAAACATCCCGTCTATGAGTTTCATAGATCTTTACGACTTAACAATCTTCAATAAAATATCTTTTAGTTCATTATACGATCCATAGAGGATCATAGTATTAGTTCTTTTCTTTTCTTGTTCGTACTCAGAGATTCTCTTGTAGTGTGCTTGTGATTACATAGGCATCCTACCGATCCACATAGGCTCAAAGATCTAGCAGGTGTGTTAGATTCAACAAGTGGTATCAGAGCCTCGTGAGGATCTCTTATCAAGAAGCAAAAGTTGACATAAATAATGCCTAAAAACATTATTCATATCCCTATGTTTTAATGATCACAAAATATAAACTCATTAAACATAAACTTATCAAATAAACAAGTATTTAGTTGTAAATATTCACTTCTACAACTTAATCACTTAAGGTATGAATAAACAAGTGCTTAATACATTATATGATCAAAGGAACATTTTCTTAATAACTAGATTTTTTTATAAAACATCAAAAACATTTTATATATTTTTGAAAAACATTTTTGGCATTAAATAAAAATGTTTAATCTTTTATAAAAATATGAATTCAAATTTTTAACCAAAATCAGTTAAAATGTTCCAGAAAAACCTTCCCCACAAAAGGACAAAATTGGCCAACGAACAGAAGGGGCGGCCCCCTTAATTTTACTAGGCGGCCCCCTTAATTATTAAAGGGACCGCCCTCTATTTAAGGGGACCGCCCCCGCTCCAGTAGACTTCCAGCTGTCCAATTTTTCTCCTATAAATACCAGTCTTCTCCTGGACTTTTACTCACCTTTTGCACACTAAAACTTTCTGTTTTAAATCACATTTCATATCTTCAAAATCCTTTGATCATATAATCTTAAGCTTTGGTTTCTAAGTGATCCAAGCTTCCTCCATTCAAGTGCAAAAGAAGAATACTCCTTCAACAATTAAAGAAGAAGTATTGCAACTTAGACACCTAAGTTGTTTGTGTCATCACATATATTTGTATATAAGTTGTGTATTGTTATTAGTTAGTTGTGTGTATAATTATTTGGGATAGGTTAGTGTGTAAGTAGAGAAGTTGTGTTATTAAGGTGTGTAAGTAGTGAAGGTGTGAAGAAGTAATAGTGAACATAGGTTGTGGTTAGTAGTGAAGTGTCGTGAAGAAATTGTGAAGAAGTCATGAAAAAGTCGTGAAGAAGTTGTGAAGAAGTCGTGAAGAAGTCGTGAACTAGTCGTGAAGAAGAAGGTGTGATTAAGTCGTGTTTAAGGTGTGAGATTGGTTCTAGCTACGATTAGAACTCGACATCTAGCTTTGTGTCGTTAAGCCGGTGTAAGCTAAAGTTGTGTAAAGGTTTTCTCCGCCATAAGGGAGTTTGTTGACATAGTGAAGAAAACTCTCGAGTAGGTGACTCGAGGAGTGGAGTAGGGCAAGGAAGGTGTCCTTGTAGCCGAACCACTATAAATCTCCGTGTTGTGGTTTGATCTTTCCAACTCTATCTCTTATTTCATTACATTTACATTACTTGCATTACTTATCTATATTTGTTTATATATGTTCATATTGATCAAGAGTTGAATTCACATAAGATAGAATCGAAGTTTTTAAAAAGTAAACAAAAGTTTTCATAAATTAAAAAGACGTAAAACTATTCAACCCCCCTTCTAGTTTTCCACAATTGGTATCAAGAGCCACGTCAAACAAGATTTTTAAAATAAACTGTATTTTAAAACTTGAAACGATCTATGGAATCTGAAAAATATTTAGAAGGGCAATCTATGCAAAGACCACCACTATTTGAAAGTGATGGATTTTTATATTGGAAAAATCGATTCGAAACTTATGTGAAGTCAAAAGATCTAGATCTTTGGCATGTTATTACTAATGGTGATTTTTTACCTATTCAACATAATCTTGAAACTAAAAAGGATGAAATTGTACCTTTTGAAAAACAAAGTGATGATTTATAATGCGTTACCACGTAAAGAATACGAAAGAATCTTTATGTGCGAAACCGCAAAAGAAATTTGGAACTCTTTACTAATAACTCACCAAGGTAATAGTCAAGTCAAAGATAATAAAATAGATCTTCTTGTTCAACAATATGAACAATTCACGATTCCGGAAGAGGAATCAATTGATAATGCATTTGCTAGGTTTAACACAATCATCACAAGTTTAAAGGCACTTGATGAGAGTTTTTCTAGTAAGAATTTTGTCAGGAAATTTCTTAGGGCTCTTCATCCAAAATGGCGGGCTAAAGTTACGGCGATTGAAGAATCAAAGAACTTGTCAACTCTTCAACTTGACGAGTTGATTGGCAACTTGAAAGTCTACGAAGCAATAATCAAGAAAGACTTCGAGATGGTCAAAGGAAAGAAAGAGCAAAGCAAGTCAATCGCGTTGAAGGCTAGGAAAGCATCAAGTGACGAGGATAGCTCAACCTCCGAAAGTGATGATGAAGAATATGCCATGGCCGTAAGAGACTTCAAGAAGTTTTTCAAAAGACGAGGAAGATTCGTTAGACAACCACATGACGAAAGGAAAACACTCCAAAGAAACAAAGACGACAAAGGTAGCAAGAGCGAGAGGAAGTGCTTCAAATGCGGTGATCCAAATCATCTCATTGGAAGATGCCCTATGATGTCAAAGGAGCAAAACCAAAAGGCGTTCATTGGAGGAGCATGCAGTGACAGTGAAGAAGACGAAAAAGAAAACACAAAAGAAGAGAAGTGTCTTATAGCTAAGACATCAAGTGAGGTACGTTCCGAAACCGAATACTTTAGTGATGAAAATTTATCATTAGATGAAAAAGACCTAGATAACGAATATAATAGATTATGTATATTAGGCCAAAAAGTAATGACTAAAAATAAATCACTAAAACACATTAATAATCAATTAGAAAAAGAAATACTAGAATTAAAAATTAAACTACATAACTTAGAAAAGGGAAAAGAAATTCTTGAATGTAAAACATGTCAAGAAACAAAAAATGAAAATGAAATACTTAAGGAGGAAATTTGTAGGCTTAACAAATTCGAAAATAGTAGTAATTCTCTTAGGGAAATAATAAGTATTCAAAGAGTATCAAGTGATAAAACCGGATTAGGATTTAATTCAACTAAGGATTCAAATAGTCAAACTAAAAATGTAAAGTTTGAATGTGAAACTAGTGAGCAAAAACCTTTAGAGTCAAAACCTAAGTATATACCAAGGTTAAGGTCAAAAACACCTCCACCTAGAAGACCACCTAGTCCTCACCCTCGGCCTAAAACTCCTCAACCTAAAAGAAACCAAAATATACCAAACCGTCATAATAATAGTTACCCAATGTGGAATTACCCAAATCCACCAAGCTACAATCCTTGGGGAATACTTCCACCATATATGCATCCGAGTCAATTGCAAACCATGTTTGGGCCAAACAACTATGGACAAATGAGATCATGGGGACCAAGTGGCTAGATTGCATACTCATCGGGAAAGGGCGTTTTTCTCTTTCGTAATTGACTTTTATAAGTTAATACGCTTTGAAGAACTTGAAGACCACTTGTTGAAGACCAAAAGGTACGCCACTCTTTCATGCTCACTATTATATGCGTAGATAAATGAACTAGCCTATTGCATGCCCCTTTAATCTTTTATGCTTAGTATGTTAGCTAGTAGATTTTTCCTTATACATATATATACATATACTACTATTTATACATATATATATATATATATATATATATATATATATATATATATATATATATATATATATATATATATAATATATATATACATATAAATATATACGCACATAACCTAGATACGTCATTTGTTGACTATCTAGAACTGAAAGAAATTGTTCGTCCTCGAACCTTTTCTTCCCCCTTTGCCTCTTTTGAACTTTAACGTTCAACACGAAAATCTTCCGTGTCCACTGTCACATAACTCATGGTGATGAAGAGAAGTGAGTTAAGTGGATTAACGTAGAAGTAGCACTTTGACCGTCTAGTCAAGAAAACTATGGATGAAACAAACTCCCGTCACCGCCAGCACCTATTTCCGTCATTACCTCATCATTCCTAATAACCTACTTAACATCCCACACTTACACATAATACTAATATATATATATATATATATATATATATATATATATATATACACACATTTCTCCCCAATCTTTAAACCTCCTGTCGACTTGACGTCTTGAGCATTTTGTCCAAAATTATCAAGATTAAGTTTATTAATGATGCGCGTGATGTGTCGTTGCGGTTTAGCAGTTTTAATGCCTACTCAAGTTTTAAATTTATATTTAGCCGACTTATCAATAACACACACACTTAACGAGCAGTGTACCCGGTCAGTATGAAGATAATGGTAAGTAGAGTGTCGATCACTAAGAGTGGAACGTATAATCTCGTTAATCTAATCAGTATTTTAATATCCTAACGCAAGGGGGTTTCAGCCTGAGAGACTGGCACGGTTTTGTTTGCAATTAAATAATAAAATAAACCAATAGGCACGAATCAGCAAGTAGCACACACGTACACAGATAAATACTCGAGACAATAAGAGGGCTGTCCTTATAATTAAGTAGTTTGTCACTTGTTTTATTGATAGCTTTATATGAAGTGTATGTAGTTAATCCTTTCTCGTTGGTCCTATTCTTATCGGCGAGTAAACCCTTAATGATTACTTATGTCTAAAAGTTATTCCTAAGTGATCAATTTAGAAACAACCGTGCGAGTGCAACCTTTCAATTGCCACATTACACAAGCCACTAATAAACACAGAGGTTATCAATGCACTAATAAGTAGTAACCAAAGACATCAACATATAAACTTTAATTAATGAGAAAGCAGTTTTAAGGGAGTGCAATCTTTCCGTTGCCACATTACACAAGCCACCAATCTTGATGAATTAAAGTTTGCTAACACAATAAAACAAAACTACTTAATGAATTAAATACATGCAGCACCTTCTTACAGCTCTTGTATCTTTGATTTGGGTGTGTCTTGTGCTGCCTCCTTGACTGAATTCGTCCTTTGTTCCTTCTGTTTGGTCTTCGGTGTTAGGGTTTCTGGACTTTTAATTCGTCTGGTCTACGGGGTATTTATAGTTTCTGTCTGAGGGAAGATGCGGCGTATCTAAGGAGTAGATGCGGCGCATGTACTTAACTTCGCGTGGGGTCCAAGATTATAATATTCAGGAATATTCGTACACCGCCAGAAGATGCGGCGTAACTCCATGATTAGATGCGGCGCATGTCCTCTTGTATCTTGGATCGTATCTGGTGATATCTTGATAGAGATGCGGCGCATGTCCAGAGTGAGATGCGGCGCATCTGGAGCAGAATTGACTTGATCTTGTCCATGTCAGTAGACTTTCACTTTATGCACGTTTTGCTCCATAATTAGTCCAAAATCGCCAAGTTTCACCAAATGCTTGTTTTTACCTGAGAATTACAAAAGTAAACGATTAAGTATCAATCCTCATACATAATATAGTAAAACAAGTCAAATTAATAGGATAAATGATAGTAATAAAATGTACTTATTTGAGTTCATCAAATATCCCCCCACTTGAACTTTACTTGTCCCCAAGTAAACCATAGAATTTCTCTTATGAAAATGTATCCTAAAAGATGTTAGGATTTATTTTTATATTTAAGCATGTATTCGTTTAATTCATAATCACACAACTAAACACTTAACGAATTAGAAGTAAAATAAAATAAGTCGATAAAAGCAAATCTAATCGTTTAACTGTCCAGTCGTGACGAATATTCTATCATAAGCTTGGCAAGTATACACATCTCCACCACTAAAGCTAAGGAATAACAAGACTAAAGCGGTAAAAAGGGTTTTTAGGCTTAAGGGTTAATTATTCTCTTTTCACTATCGATCTCAAATTCCAGAAAAGGTGACAAAATCACAAATACATGATCGAATCCACGAACACGATACTTGCAATTGCTCAAATCCTTAACTCGAATAGGCTAAAGATAGGTCCAAACTTCACCAATAATAATATATCAAAAAGGGCGACAAAATCATAAATACATAGCCGAATCCACGACTACGATACTTAAGATTGCTCAAATCCCTAATCTCAATAAATCAAAGGTTTGGTTGGATGAAGAATAATAAAGGGTATGGATAACATTTGGGATATAAACTGGTGTAAAATGAAAAATAAACAAAACAAATAAATTAAAATCCTAAGTGTGGTTAATCACTATCCCAACCATCCCATGAACAAGACTCATATCATCGGATAACTCACGCTTTAACACTTGAAACACACGCTTTAGGTAGACACGAATTATACTCAACAAGATCTTAATCAAAGAATAAACCTTAATTGGCATTCCCATAACTGCCAACTCCCATTCAATCCATAGATATAATACAACAAATAGTGGCCATATGAACCACTTACATAACTCTACATCGTTGGCTTAAAATAAACATCCAACTCTTTTTTTTTCTTTTTTCTCATTTTCTCGATTTTTTTTTTTTTTTTTTTTTTTTTTTTCAACATATAGATTTGTAAAATTTCACCACATCACTATAACTTTCTTTCCGGATAATTTTTTCATACTTTTCATACTTTCAGAAATAACGGTAATAGTGAAAGTAGTAAACACACGAAAAATAAACTCCAAAATATACAATATTTACTTTCACTCCAATTGCATTGTGCAATTTCCCGACCTAACCATAGATAATGAATTACGCACGCGAACACAGGTAATGTAAGGAAACACACTCTGCCTATAGCAATTAACCAACCACGGACTTTAATCTACAGGGTAGGCTAAGGTATAAGGGTGTAACGAAATATTTTAAACATAGGTGTAAGAAACGAAAGGAATGGCTCTGAGTGTTTTTCTAGGGGTATCTTACTCTAAAAATGAGAGTAACAAAAGGGTTTATACGAGGGTTAACTAACCAGTGTAGTTAGTTAATAACACATAACATATATAGGCTATTTGGGTGTAATCCTAGAATTTTACCAATTTAGACAAGTCATTCCAATTATATAAATAATACTCATTATGGTGGTCTCGAATAGTATACAAGCCAAGTTCTAAAGTTTACAAGTCACCGGCACACTCATAGATTTGTGAATTTTGGAAAATCACAATTTTTGAAAATAACGTCATGTGTGCAGCTATGCAACTTAGATCTTAAACAAAAACATGCTAAAAAATTTTAAGTTTGATATATTAAGCACATTTTAAGCATAATTTTTGAAAAAGTTTAGGACAAGTAATTGTTAAGTGTTCTAATTCTCCAATCCCCCCACTTAAGTTAAACAACGTCCTCGTTGTTTGTATAAAAGGTTAAAAACTGGAAAATAAAAAGAATTAGAACAGAAAAACTCCCCTGAGATTTGCTCGGTATGATCCTCCATTAGTATAAGAGCAAAAATCATCTTTCTTGTGGATTAGAACGTTAAAGCTTCATACTTGATGTATCCACAGGAAATCCAGGAAACTATAATACCACCAACACTTTAAAACACACCTAAGATAAGAAAGGTTCAAACTTGCATAATACATTAGTAGTTAGGAAAAATAAAACTTAAAAATTAAAACTGAAAATCATCAGGTCAGTCGATGCGCCGTATCTTATTGAAGAAGATACGCCGTATCGAGCCTGGAATTAATACGGATCAGAATAAAGATGCGTCGCATCCTTAACCAGGGATGCGCCGCATTAAAATAAACTGATAAAAAGTTTTAAAGTCGAAAATAAAAATGCAGAAAAATAAAATAAGATATGACCATTGCAGGAGATGCGTCGCATCTCAGAATTGAGATGCGCCGTATCCTCAGCGGGTCTGACTGACTCGACACAGAAAACAGAATAATAAATGATAAATCCGGGTTGTCTCCCGGTAAGCACTTGTCTTTATTCCAGAGTCTTCAAGTTAGACTCACGTTCAGCTCTTCATTCCAATACGTCGGGTTCAAACTCCACCACCTCGTTCTCATTATCCTCGATTCTATTATCAAAGTATTTCTTCACACGTTGCCCGTTCACTTTGAATATATAACCATTTTTATCGCATATTTCAATAGTTCCATATGGATACACTTTCTTGACAACGAACGGTCCCGTCCATCTTGATTTAAGTTTACCAGGATACATTTTTAATCTGGAATTAAATAGTAGCACTTTCTCTCCGATAGTAAATGTTTTATCCCCACGTAACCTCGAGTCATGCCATCTTTTAGTTCTTTCTTTGTAGATCTTAGTATTTTTGTAGGCCTCATCTCTTAGTTCATAGAGTTCATTAAGTTCCATGAAACGGTTCTTTGTTGCAGCTTCCATATCCATATTACAATTCGTCAAAGCCCAATATGCACTTTGTTCAATTTCGACCGGTAGGTGGCATGCTTTTCCGTATACAAGACGAAACGGAGTACATCCCGTTGGTGTCTTATAGGCTGTACGGAATGCCCATAAAGCATCATTTAACTTGTCAGACCACCCTTTAGGATTATATCCAGTCATTTTTTCAAGAATTCGCTTAATAGCCCTATTGGTTACTTCAGTTTGCCCATTGGATTGAGGATGGTACGCGGTGGAAACCCTATGATATACTCCATATTTTTGCAAGGCTCTTCCTAGATGGTGATTACAAAAGTGTGTTCCCCTATCACTAATCAATGCTTTAGGAATTCCAAACCTAGAGAACAAACTTTGCAAAAACTTAAGTACTACCTTGCTATCGTTTGTTGGTAATGCTTGCGCTTCGACCCATTTTGATACGTAATCAACAGCAACCAAAATATATTTATTACCTTTAGATTCAGGAAACGGCCCCATGAAGTCCAATCCCCATATGTCGAAAACTTCACATACATGAATATAGTTTTGCGGCATTTCGTTTCTTGATGTTATATTTCCGGATCGTTGACACGCATCACATCCTTTTATATATTCTTTTGCGTCATCCAACATAGTGGGCCAATAAAATCCCGCGTCAAGGATTTTTCTTCTTGTGACGACTGCACCGTGATGCCCCCCCGTTGGCCCTGAATGGCAATGTGCCAATATTGCTGGAATGTCATCACCATCTACGCATCTTCGTATAATATTGTCAGGACATAATTTAAAGGCATAAGGTTCATCCCAAATATACTCGCTAGAGCGAGTTATAAACCTCCTTTTCTCGTCGGATGTTAGCCCTTTTGGAATTTCATTTGCAACAATAAAGTTTATAAAGTCGGCATACCATGGTCCATTATTATTGCTCTTAATTCCTACCATCATAAGGTGTTCATCAGGAAAGTCATCAGCTATTTCCCTTTCGTCAAGCACCTCCATATCAGGGTTTTCAAGTCTAGATAAGTGGTCAGCAGCTAGATTCTCGGCACCCTTTTTATCTTTAATTTCAATATCAAATCCTTGGAGCAATAAAACCCACCTAATAAGTCTTGGCTTGGCATCCTGTTTATTGAACAAATACTTCAAAGCAGAATGGTCAGTGTAAACCACAGTTTTTGACAATATAAGATATGATCTAAATTTATCGAATGCAAAAACTACTGCTAAGAGTTCTTTTTCCGTGGTGGTGTAGTGTTCTTGGGCATTGTTCAATGTTTTGCTAGCATAATAAATTGGCTTAAATTTCTTATCTATCTTTTGGCCAAGTACGGCTCCAACAGCATAATCACTAGCATCACACATCAGTTCAAAAGGCAGATTCCAATCCGGCGAAATTATAATGGGTGCAGAAGTTAGTTTTTCTTTAAGTATATTAAATGCCTTTTTGCAATCTTCAGAAAAATCAAACTTTGCATCCTTTAGCAATAATTGGGTCATAGGCCTAGATATTTTAGAAAAATCCTTTATGAACCTACGATAAAATCCTGCGTGCCCTAAAAAACTTCTAACGCCTTTTACGTTAGTGGGGTAAGGTAGTTTGGCAATCACATCAATTTTAGCTTTATCGACTTCTATACCTTTCCCAGAAATTTTGTGTCCTAACACAATTCCCTCTCTAACCATAAAATGACATTTTTCCCAATTAAGAACAAGGTTAGTTTCTTCACACCTAGCAAGCATTTTATCAAGTTTAAAGAGACAATCATTAAATGAGTTACCGAACACCGAAAAGTCGTCCATGAAGACTTCCATAAAGTCTTCTACCATATCATGGAAGATAGCCGTCATACAACGTTGGAAAGTAGCAGGGGCGTTGCATAGTCCGAACGGCATTCTCCTATAGGCGAAGGTTCCATAAGGGCAGGTGAAAGTCGTCTTTTCTTGATCCTCGGGGGCAATGGGTATTTGGAAGAAACCTGAAAAACCATCCAAAAAACAATAATAATTATATCCCGATAGTCTTTCTAACATTTGGTCAATAAATGGAAGAGGGAAGTGATCTTTTCTCGTAGCGTCGTTGAGTTTGCGGTAGTCGATGCAAACTCTCCATCCGGTAACAGTTCTTGAAGGGATTAGCTCATTGTCGTCATTGAGTACTACCGTCATTCCTCCTTTCTTCGGTACAACGTGAATAGGACTGACCCATGAGCTGTCGGAAATTGTGTAGATAAGTCCGGAGTCAAGTAGCTTTACGATTTCATTTTTCACCACATCTTGGACTTTTGGATTCAAACGCCTTTGAGGTTGGATAGTTGGTTTGAATTCATCTTCCATAAGGATTTTATGTGTACAATATGACGGGCTAATTCCCTTAATATCAGACATACTCCACGCTAATGCTCCTCTTCGTTTAAATAGTACCTGCAAAAGAGACTCTTTTTCTTTTGGCGTTAGGTCAGATGCAATAATAATGGGTGAATTAGTATTTCCGTTCAAATAAGCATATTCTAAAGTAGAAGGAAGATCCTTAAGCACAGGTTTAACATTATCAATTTCAGTAGCACTAGCGGAATAAACCTGTTCTCTAATTATATCGCTGCTGTCATCAGATAGATGCGCCGCATCGAGTTTTTCGATGCGCCGTATCGCGTTACATACAGCAGAATCAGCAGCAAAATTATAATCAATAGTATTCTCATCAACTTGATCTTCTATAGCAATTGCGTTTTCTAAATTTTTAAGCAGAAAAGAATCAAGCAAATTATTTTTTAACAATCTCTGAGTAAATTGATTAATCGTGTCATCAGAAACATCGATGTTATAGCATTCATCATCATCGGAATTATCTTTACTCATAGATTGTTCCATGTTAAACTCAACCTCATCTTCTCCTATGGTAAGAGTTATTTTTTTATTAAAAACATCAATCATGGCCCTAGCAGTGGCTAAAAATGGTCGTCCTAATATTATAGGAGTTCTAGAATTTTCAGGCATGTCAAGGATAACGAAGTCGATAGGTAATTCAAATTTATCAACTTTTATTAATATATTTTCCGCTATTCCTAATGGGTATTGTATGGACCTATCAGCTAGTTCTAAGCACATCCTAGTAGGTTTTGGTTCACCAAGACCTAATTTATCATACATAGAAGAGGGCATAAGACTTATACTAGCTCCTAGGTCGGCTAAGGCATTTTCAATATGCAAATTTTTAATTTGACAAGGAATAGTGAAACTCCCTGGATCTTTTTCTTTAGATGGGAGTTTGTTGAGCAATGCCGCTGAGCTTCTTTTCCCCATTGTTATGGTGCAAGCCTCTTCGAGTTTAGACTTGTTTGTAAGCAAGCTTTTCAGATATTTAGCATATTTCGGCATTTGCACTAGGGCTTCCATAAATGGTATGCTTAGTTGCAGCTGCTTGAGATTCTCCAGAAATTTCTTTTGATAGGCATCTTCTTTCTCTTTCCTGACCCTATGTGGGAAGGGTGGTGTTGATCGTTTAGGTTCAACAGAAGGTTCTCTTCTAATTACAGGTTCTGGATCAGTCTCATTTGGTTGCTCTTGCTCAGGTGGTAAAGATTCAGGGGAAATTTTGTTTATACTGTCATCCTCGGGTGTTTCTCCGATTTGAAAGGTTGACTTTCCGCCTCTAGTTGTAATTCCTTTCAGATCGTGCCTTACCAAAAGAACCTTGTTAAGTACTGTTGACAATTGGTGCACTTCAATTGCCAAACCATTGATCAAATTGTTTTGTTCCTTTAGTAATAGCTCATGACTGCCTTTGAATTCGGTGATAAAGTTCCTTGCTTCATGATATTCTTGTTCATTGGCTTGAGCGATTAGTAGTGCAAACTCTTCCATAGTAAGGTTTCTTTGGGGTCTTCCAAACCAGTTTGGGAAAATATCGAACATTGATCCTGAAAATTAAGAACAAGAAGATTTCAAAGTAAAAGCTTCCAAGTATAAGGGTAAGTCAGAATATTTTCCGTTCGGAAATTAGAAAAGAATAAGAGTTGCTGATATCTGCAGACTATGCGCCGTATCCAAAAAGTTGGATACGCCGTATCTTATAATCGTTAAAATTAAATCAGACTTTATTCAGAAAATAGATACGCCGCTTAGAATTTATGAATGCGCCGTATCGAATTAATTAATCAAAAATCAATTTATCTAATTAAAATTAAATGCGTCGTATTAACGAAAGTTAATGCGCCGTATTTTCGTTACGTTTAAAAATACAAGATTTTTGATTCAGTAAGATGCGCCGTATCGACAGAGATCGATACGTCGTATCTGTTTAATAATTCGCAAACTGTTTTTAATTAAAATAATAGATACGCCGTATCTGCGAAAGCAGATGCGTCGTATGGCGTTAACGTTTAGAAAATTTTTTATCAAAAAACAGATACGCCGTATCTGCTAAAGCAGATGCGTCGTATTACTTTATCGCTTAGAAAAATTTTCTTGTTAAAAACAGATACGCCGTATCTTGGGGAAAAGATGCGTCGTATCGAATTAATTAAACGCGTCGTATTTAAAAAATTAAACGCAATACGCCGTATCTGAGAAATCAGATGCGCCGTATCGTTTGATTTAGCACAGTACAACGATAGCAGAACACACAAAAATACGAAAAACAAAAAAAATTAAACACACAAACAAAAATAAACACACAAACAAAAAATAAAAGCAAACAAATAACACACAAAACAACAAATATGCAAAATAATACAATGATGCAATTAATCTAATAAAAAAAAGAAAAACCTAATTAAAATACTAATCAAATTAACAGAAAATAACAATTCACTCCCCGGCAGCGGCGCCAAAAACTTGATGCGCGTGATGTGTCGTTGCGGTTTAGCAGTTTTAATGCCTACTCAAGTTTTAAATTTATATTTAGCCGACTTATCAATAACACACACACTTAACGAGCAGTGTACCCGGTCAGTATGAAGATAATGGTAAGTAGAGTGTCGATCACTAAGAGTGGAACGTATAATCTCGTTAATCTAATCAGTATTTTAATATCCTAACGCAAGGGGGTTTCAGCCTGAGAGACTGGCACGGTTTTGTTTGCAATTAAATAGTAAAATAAACCAATAGGCACGAATCAGCAAGTAGCACACACGTACACAGATAAATACTCGAGACAATAAGAGGGCTGTCCTTATAATTAAGTAGTTTGTCACTTGTTTTATTGATAGCTTTATATGAAGTGTATGTAGTTAATCCTTTCTCGTTGGTCCTATTCTTATCGGCGAGTAAACCCTTAATGATTACTTATGTCTAAAAGTTATTCCTAAGTGATCAATTTAGAAACAACCGTGGGAGTGCAACCTTTCAATTGCCACATTACACAAGCCACTAATAAACACAGAGGTTATCAATGCACTAATAAGTAGTAACCAAAGACATCAACATATAAACTTTAATTAATGAGAAAGCAGTTTTAAGGGAGTGCAATCTTTCCGTTGCCACATTACACAAGCCACCAATCTTGATGAATTAAACTTTGCTAACACAATAAAACAAAACTACTTAATGAATTAAATGCATGCAGCACCTTCTTACAGCTCTTGTATCTTTGATTTGGGTGTGTCTTGTGCTGCCTCCTTGACTGAATTCGTCCTTTGTTCCTTCTGTTTGGTCTTCGGTGTTAGGGTTTCTGGACTTTTAATTCGTCTGGTCTACGGGGTATTTATAGTTTCTGTCTGAGGGAAGATGCGGCGTATCTAAGGAGTAGATGCGGCGCATGTACTTAACTTCGCGTGGGGTCCAAGATTATAATATTCAGGAATATTCGTACACCGCCAGAAGATGCGGCATAACTCCATGATTAGATGCGGCGCATGTCCTCTTGTATCTTGGATCGTATCTGGTGATATCTTGATAGAGATGCGGCGCATGTCCAGAGTGAGATGCGGCGCATCTGGAGCAGAATTGACTTGATCTTGTCCATGTCAGTAGACTTTCACTTTATGCACGTTTTGCTCCATAATTAGTCCAAAATCGCCAAGTTTCACCAAATGCTTGTTTTTACCTGAGAATTACAAAAGTAAACGATTAAGTATCAATCCTCATACATAATATAGTAAAACAAGTCAAATTAATAGGATAAATGATAGTAATAAAATGTACTTATTTGAGTTCATCAATTAACAAAATGTTAATAAAATGTGTCAAGTATTCCTTCCTCGTGCCAATAAACGTATTTTTGATATATTATAAATATATACATATAAATATTTTGCCGTCAGAAACAAAAATCAAGAAATTCAGAAATTTGGCAGGCGGCCCCCTTAATGTTTAAGGGGACCGGCTAGTAAACGGGGGCGGTCCCCTTAATGTTTAAGGGGGCCGGCCTACTGTTGCAGCCAAAACGATTTTTCTCCTTGAAATCTTTGCCAAACACCCCATTTTTCAAACTCACTTCACTCCCACTCTGCTGTATACGAACAGCCATCACAAATCCATCATCAAATCACCTCCTCGAGTCAATTTCACAAAGGGCAAACATCTATACAACGACTAGCAACACGTTTAGTAAGTTTTTCTTTATACATTTCATCTAATTTCATTCAATTTTGAGTCTAATCTTAATTAGGTCTTTTGCTAAACTTTTCCAAACTTTAATTTTTATTGAAATTGAGTCTAAGAATGTTGTAACCAAATGCTCCCCATAGGATTAGAATGCTTAAACAACCTAGAAACTAAGTAATTAAAAAACCATTATGTCAAACTAATCACTCCTTTTCAAAACTAATCATATTGTTGAATTATGCCATAAACACATGAAAACTATTTTTCCTACATTGTTGAATAATGCTAAAAACATTTTCTTCTCATGCATAAAGATCTCACACGAATTGTCAAAGTATATAATCTAATATATACATCTTTGATTTTCATATATTGAGCAAAATCAAATCAAGGAGACCTTGGATTGTTTCTTAGGAAATTTTTGCATTTAGGAGTCAAAACAATCACATCTCCACATTTGTTGCATATAGGCACACACTAGAACATGCTTATTAATCACATCCTCACAATCGTTCCATCATCTATTCCCCATTTAGTTTCTAGTGCATTTGCTTCATTACCCTTGCCTTAGATGATTAGGTTCCTTAATTCTCTTAATTGCTAGACATTAATTATTGCTTGCTTATTCATTTGTCTTATATGCCATGTATGCTTAATATGTTTTTCTATTGCCTCAAAGAGTGGGACTTGCCTAAAACCAAAAGCTCAAAACATAGCCATCCTCACCTATTTCTGCAGAAAAACCCATTTCTGGAACCCAGAAAGGTACCAGATGGGCGGCCCCCTTAATTTATAAGGCGGCCCCCTTAATTATTAAGGGGACCGCCCATAATTAAGGGGACCGGCCATCTGCTGGACGGGTTCATAGAATATTTTTTTGCTTTTTAGCCCATTTGATCCTATACTTCCCCAAATTCACAAACACATTTTGTCCTAATCACCCAACAAGCCTATTCATTCCTAAACAACACAAATCCTCCACTATAAATAACCACATATATCACCACATTCAATCATCCCATCATGTCTTCCTAAATCAACCCAAAACCAAAAACCACTAAGCTAGCAAGGATGACCTTAAAACCCGGGTGGAAAAGAAAACCTAACCCTCACCACAAGCCCAACACAACTAGACAACCAACACCTCCATCATCATTCATCCCCAACTACTCTCCAAGATCACAACCTCACTCCATTGAACCATTTCACAAACCCTACCATTTTGGCCAAACTTCCACATTCATTCCAAACTACTCACCTAAACCACAAACCAACTTCAATGGAATACTTGAGAACCCTCATCACCTTGGTCAAACATCAAACATTTCACCCCAATACCATCCATTTCCACCAAATAACCAAATTCCCATTCATGAAAGACATAAGCTTCATGAAGAGATTAACCAAATCCATGATCTTAATGATCTCCTTGCTATGCACGTCACACAATGCAACAAGGGACAACCTCCATCCTCACCTTACTCAAATTGCTTACCCCACTCTCTTAACTTGGATCAAGTTACAAACCACACCCACTATTGCCCTTGTTGCATCTTCCTTCAAAAACAAATCCTCCACCTAAGTGAAGATATTTCTTGGATCGAATATCTACTCACTCGTCCCTATCCCATTCCTCCACTACAACGATATAACATCAATGGATCCGCTCCATTTCCCTCAACATCACATAACTAAAACCCATCCACATGCTTTCCGCCTCAAAATAAAATCCCTCACCCTTTTGTGTTGCAAGCAAGTCCAATCGCTCTCTTTGGCAATATGAGAAGCATTAGTATTTCTAGTTTTGTTGTAATCATTATATTTCAAAGTATGTTATGAAATGTAATGATGATTCATATTTTATATGATCATCTTGAATGTTTTAGTTGGTTGTTCTAAATATTTTTGCTATGTATATGTATCTTGTGTCTCCTAACTTGTTTTTGCAGCCAAGATTTCCATAGCTCGTCTCCTTGGTACCCTCGAACGAAGGGGAGTAACCATCAAGGGGGAGTTCTCGTCCCGACAAATTTAGTTTCTAAAACTTGTCGGCATAACCTTTTTGATTCTACAAAAAGGGGGAGAAGTGAATGTAAACTCACTAAATACTTGTCCAAAAATAAATTTTTGGATTTAATAAGTTTAAGTTTTGTAATCATCAAAAAGGGGGAGATTGTTGACATAAATAATGCCTAAAAACATTATTCATATCCCTATGTTTTAATGATCACAAAATATAAACTCATTAAACATAAACTTATCAAATAAACAAGTATTTAGTTGTAAATATTCACTTCTACAACTTAATCACTTAAGGTATGAATAAACAAGTGCTTAATGCATTATATGATCAAAGGAACATTTTCTTAATAACTAGATTTTTTATAAAACATCAAAAACATTTTATATATTTTTGAAAAACATTTTTGGCATTAAATAAAAATGTTTAATCTTTTATAAAAATATGAATTCAAATTTTTAACCAAAATCAGTTAAAATGTTCCAGAAAAAACCTTCCCCACAAAAGGACAAAATTGGCCAACGGACAGAAGGGGCGGCCCCCTTAATTTTACTAGGCGGCCCCCTTAATTATTAAGGGGACCACCCCCGCTCCAGTAGACTTCCAGCTGTCCAATTTTTCTCCTATAAATACCATTCTTCTCCTGGACTTTTACTCACCTTTTGCACACTAAAACTTTCTGTTTTAAATCACATTTCATATCTTCAAAATCCTTTGATCATATAATCTTAAGCTTTGGTTTCTAAGTGATCCAAGCTTCCTCCATTCAAGTGCAAAAGAAGAATACTCCTTCAACAATTAAAGAAGAAGTATTGCAACTTAGACACCTAAGTTGTTTGTGTCATCACATATATTTGTATATAAGTTGTGTATTGTTATTAGTTAGTTGTGTGTATAATTATTTGGGATAGGTTAGTGTGTAAGTAGAGAAGTTGTGTTATTAAGGTGTGTAAGTAGTGAAGGTGTAAAGAAGTAGTAGTGAACATAGGTTGTGGTTAGTAGTGAAGTGTCGTGAAGAAGTTGTGAAGAAGTCGTGAAAAAGTCGTGAAGAAGTTGTGAAGAAGTCGTGAAGAAGAAGGTGTGATTAAGTCGTGTTTAAGGTGTGAGATTGGTTCTAGCTACGATTAGAACTCGACATCTAGCTTTGTGTCGTTAAGCCGGTGTAAGCTAAAGTTGTGTAAAGGTTTTCTCCGCCATAAGGGAGTTTGTTGACATAGTGAAGAAAACTCTCGAGTAGGTGACTCGAGGAGTGGAGTAGGGCAAGGAAGGTGTCCTTGTAGCCGAACCACTATAAATCTCCGTGTTGTGGTTTGATCTTTCCAACTCTATCTCTTATTTCATTACATTTACATTACTTGCATTACTTATCTATATTTGTTTATATATGTTCATATTGATTGTTAGGAATATAAATATTCAGATGAAGGCTCGGTCACCCCAAGTATCTATTTAGCATATCAGATAGCTCGTAGGCTTATTTATATAAGCTTAGTATTATTAGTATTATTAGTTTTATTAGATTAGTCGTATCTATATTTGTGGAGTGGGTCGGGGCTTTCCCCACTGTCAGCTCACTCCATAGCCCACTAGGGGCACAAATAGTAGTAAGTATATAAACCCCTTCCCACACATGGGAAGGGTGGAACTCTTGTCACTTTACACACACATTAATCTAATACACAAGTTTTCCCTTTCAACTCTCTCTCTCTCTCTTTAGTTCTTGCATCTAACTCAAACCATGGATCTAATCTTCCATGAATCAAGACCACCCGAATCAACCACACAATCAAGATGGTTATTTCCTACAATTGGTATCAAGAGCCATGGTTAGGTTCGGTTTGATTGTGTGTGTACGGTTTTTGATCTTTGCAAATCTAAGTGCTACGTTTATATCTTTACTTGAGATACAGATTTGTTTTCTTGTGTTTCTTGAGCACATGTCTTGGTTTGGTTAAATCTTCATGGGTAACTTTTGCTTAAACTGTTCTACTTATATATTTGTTCGAATATCATTTATTTGGTGTTTTGTGTTGAAAACTTTGTCTCTTGGATTCGAACAGTTCTAAGGTTCTTGTGCTTTGTTGATTTAAGTCGTACGCTCATAATACAATATCTCAAATATTTACATGTTAAGTGTTGGGTCTTTTGACTGGTATGCTCGAATCTATGGTTTGAGATCTTCATTTGTTAAAGTCTTCATGTGGGCCTTCAACTGGGTCAATTTAAGTGTTTCGTTTATGAAGAGTTCTTTGTGTTTCTTGAACTGAAGAGGTATTTCATACGCTGGTTTTGGGTTTGTGTCCAGTTGGTTGTTTTGCTGATTAATGGTGTGTCAAAAGTTGATGTTCTTGGTTGCTGCTTGTGTCAAATGAGTGCTCATGGATGCGGTTTGTGTGTACTTTTGGGTGTAGTTTGGATTGTAACCAAAACGGGGTAAAAGACAAAAGTGTGAGAGTGACAGCTTTGACTGGTCAAACATGCGGTTTGTCTAAGACGCGGTTTGTCTCTATGTTCAGGAACGCGGTTTGTCTGTTTAATCACAAACGCGGTTTGTCTGTTTAATCACGAACGCGGTTTGTCTGTTTAATCAAGAACGCGGTTTGTCTGTTTAACCACGAACGCGGTTTGACTGTATAATCACGTACGCGGTTTGCCTTTATGCTCACGAACTCGGTTTGTCTATACGCTCACGAACTCGGTTTGTCTACAATTTCATCGATGCGGTTTGTCTGTCACTCGGTCAAACGGTCAAACGGTCAAATTTGGTCAACGAGTTATCAAAATGTAAGATTAGAACGAGAAGCAGCAATCACAGAGAAAGAATCATTTCACAAAACAATTGCAACAAACAATAGTATGAATAATCAAGGAGACTTAAGTATAACCAAAACAAATCCAAACCATTCCTTTGTTCCAACTGCCAACAACAAATAACTGATGAAGCGAAAAGTGTACCGCTTTTAAGGGGTCATTTAAGCCCTAAATCGTATTTATTTGATCAAATATTGCCCTAAATCGTTCCTTTTGTCATTTTAGGTACTTTTGAGAAGAAATCTGGAAAAGGAAGCATTTTGGACGTTTTTGGAGCATAAAAGTGAAGAAAACGACAAAGTCTCAAAAATCGGCTAAAAGTTACCTTTGACGGCGTCAGGATTAACCCTGGACGGCGTCATGGCTTGGCAAAAGTGGTGGATGTGAAATTTACTCATGATAAGCCAGAGAAATTGCATGGAAATTCTGACGGCGTCACCCTTTGGAGTGATCAAGGGCGTCACGGCTTAATTCAAAGAGGGACGGCGTCACGTTCAAGGTCTGACGGCGTCAAGCCTTGATAAGCCAGAACGGATTTTGGAGAGCTAAAGAGGGACGGCGTCAAGAAGGCCATCCGGGAACCCTAAAAGCGGCGAGGTGACGGCGTCACACTCCATAACGTGACGCCGTCAGATGTAAAAATCTATATATAGTTTTGCAATTCTTTGTCATTAGGGTGGAACTTAGTGTGGAATTTTTGGGAGAAAACCCTAAGACGATTTTAGCATCTTTTTCAAGGCTTTTTGCCTTGAGATCTTCCATGTTACATTGAAGATAAGTTATCAATTAATCATTCAATATGTCTATGTGTTGTTTGATTCTATCTTATTCTTGTCTTTTGTTTAACATGTTAGGCTAGATTTATCTTGTGTTTGCTTAGATCTAATGAAACCTAGCTATTGATTATTGGTTATTAGTGTGTTATTAGTTGTATTGGATGATTGTTTATCTATGTTAGGCTTAAGAAAACTGGCTAACTTCCTATTCGGTAACTTGCTTGAACGTCTTAAGAAACATGAACCAAATGCGTACTAAAGGTTTTTATGGTTGTATTTAATGCACAAGCGAATTCTAGTGATCCCATGTTAGGAGCTTCCTAGCCGGCTCGACATAGGAGTGAAGTAGGAGCTTGTAGAGTTGGGGAAGTACGTACGCCACCCCACGATTGGTATTAAGGAATACACCCGTCATCCACGCGACTAATACACACTAATCAACCGGTAAAAGATAGTTAGGGAGTAAGGAAATCTAAGTGAACACATTTCTCTACACATAAGTTTTCACCAACTTTTTATTTTCAGTTATTTTATTTTATTTGCATTCGTAGTAATTTGGGTTAGTTGACTAGCAACTAATTCCGCCCACTCCTTCAAACCCGAGATTTTACTTGCTTTCATAAAAAATATAAAAACATAAAAAAGAATCTTCCTCAACCCTTAGACCTAACTAGAGTAGCCTTTCATACCTAACGAACACTATTCCCTGTGGAGAACGATCAATCCCCCGTACTTACCACTACACTATACTACATCGGTCAGGTACACTGCCTGGTGGGGTTGTAAGCCTCTTGAGATCCCTCGAGAGGTAAAACCTGCTGTAAGGCTGCAAAACCACGCATCAAGTTTTTGGCGCCGCAGCCCGGGGAGTAGTTATTGCTTAGGTTGAAATTTTATTTTTATTAGGTCTACTCACAAGATTCCTATCAAGTGAGATTTTTTCTTTTTATTTTGTAGCTTTCTCGTAGTCTATCTTTTCTTTGTGATTTTGTTTGTAATTTGCTTCAAATGGACTTTTCACTTAGACTTCTATGATTGCAAGATATGGTTGAGTGGCTAGAACACCAAGGAATTCAAAATACCTCATTTAGAGACACCTATGAATCATATGAGCCTTCACCTAGGATAGATTCTTATGAACAACCTCCATGTTTAGGATCTCATCTTAGTGAGGCCAATAGGAAAAGCGACCTAGTTTGCCAAGGAATTGTGGATAGAGCCGAAGCAATAAACCATAAGTTGGATGAAACGCTAGGTTTGTTATCATCACTACCTAAGAAAACAATTGATGAGGATATAGGTGATCTTGACCCGTGGAATGATGAGGTAAACACCTTAAGCCCACAAAATACTCAACCATCATTTGAGGCACCCACACCGCCCGTGACTTACCCGGAAGAAGTAGAAGAGACTTTAGGAATCCCGATGGAGGTAGAACCCTTGGACCAAGCACAACTAGAGGATATAGGTTTGAACACTTTTAGTGATGACCTTACTCTTAGTTCTAGGGAATTTCCTAGTGTTGATGAGCCGGAACCTCAACCTTTACACAACTTTTCATCCTTAGATTGACATCTAGGAGACAAAAGAGGAACCGACCCACCCATAAACCAATATTATCCGGGTAGTTTTAGGATGAAGGAAGCCATTCACTCACCCCCTTCACCTCACGTGGCATATTTCCACCCTAAGGGTGTGTATCGCTACTTCCACCCGCACTTAATCCTAAGTGTAGGGAAAACCTCCCCTATTTCCGTTAAATAAGGGTAGAGTCAGGCTCGTGACTCGAACAAAAACAAGCGCTTCTTGGGAGGTAACCCAAGCTTTGTTTGTTTGTTTGTTTGTTTGTTTGTTTGATTTTATTTGTTTTCGTATGCAAGTTTAATTGTTATTGTTTGTGCTCATGTTTCAAAGTAAATTGTGAAAATGCTTTATTTTGTTTTTAACTTCGTCTTAACTACATATAAAGGTATTTTGCAAAAGATAAGTGTAAGGGAATCCAAATTTGTTTACAAGAACAAGATTGAACATGAATCACAACAATATTAAATGAGCATGCATACTAGTAATTGTTAGAGTCAAATGCTTGTATCGAGTCATAATGAATATTTTGCAGGATTTCCAGGAAGTGAGGCATAAGTTTTTCCAGAAATTTTTCGGAAACTAACCATAAAATTTCTGCAGGTCACTTCTGACGGCGTCAAGGTTAACACCTGACGGCGTCAAGTGTAAAATTCTGGAAATTTTGCAAGTTTTGTTTTTCTACCGGAGTCATAAAGTTTTTGTTAAATCTTTAGTTTTATAAACTCCAGGAAATCTGCAAATATTCATTCTACAAGCATTATATCTTTAATCGTTTTGTTTTTATTTCTAAGTCTGGAATTACATCTAGTTGTGAGTTTTCTTTGTTCAGGTTGATGCTTTGGGTTTTTTGTGTTTGTTTTCTCAGGTTTAACAGGTTATATTGGACAAGAAGATGATTTATATTTTGGAAGGGAAGCTTTCAACGTTCATTTTCTTGGAGGAGGATTTAACCATGTTACCGGATTATCCACATCGAACGAATCAGGGGAGTATTTGTTTTCATTCTTTTACCTTATTTACTTTTACATCCTTTGAATGAACATTGGGGACAATGTTCAGCTTAAGTGTAAGGGGAGGGTAAATGATGATACCTTAGAGAATACAATTGCACTTGATTTTTGTTTGTTTGATGGTAGATGTGTAATAAAACTGAGATAAATACTTGTTAGGGCAATTTTAGTGCCAAATTTAAAAAATTTTTACAACATTTAGGAGTGAAACTTTGGTCTTAATGAGCGTCTCATGGATAGGAAGTTATATGACTAGCACAAAACCGTACCACTAAAAAATTTTCCACCCCCAAATATGTGAGGTTCGCCCCTAGAATTGGTAGGAAAAGCATTTATGCTATGATGTGTGTACCGGTAGCACTTAGATTCTAGAACTTGCATTAGGATCATTCCGAGGCCACAAGTGAGACTACATTCGTGTAGTTAGATTTACTACATGATAAGAGGCATTAGGATTAACCCATTGTTTTACACCTGTGTTTTTGTTATAATTACGTTGGCTACATTGGTCAAGTAATTCTCCCACACCCTTTGCGTTGTACTCATTTTTAGTACACGATACCCCTAGTACACCCCTTAGAGCCTATCTTTTCGTTTCTAACTTTAAGCATTTTACTTAAAGGAAGAATTTGTTTACACCCCACTTAAATGTACACCCAAATCGCCTTAGCCTACCTTGTATGCACTCATTTTTAGTGCATTATTGTTACAACATTTGTTTAAACCCAAGTTAATTATCTAGTTGATTACATGGTTGCTAAGTCGAGTCATATCCTTGTACATATTGTTTTGGGACGATTGGGACTCATGGGTAAAGTACTAGTGTAATGGAGTAATGGGGTGAAACATCATTTATTACCCCCATATGTGCTAAATATTTTAAAAGTACTCCAAGTGTTTTAATTATCTTAATTCGAGTCATTATAATAGTATTTGTAAAGTTATGTAAAAGTTCAAGTGTAAGGGGAATGCAATGCCCTTTGATGTATTATTTTGGATGGTAGGGCAAGAGTGTATGCAAAAAAAAAAAAAAAAAAAAAAAAAAAAAAAAAAAAAAAAAAAATCGAAAAAATCAAGAAAAATACAAAAAAAATGAGAAAATGAAAAATAGAAAAAACATACGGACTACCATCCCGTTTTATTTTATGTTTATTTTATGTTTTTGTTATTTTCTTTAATTAGTTTAAATCGAGTCGAGTCTTGGCTTAGCAACATTGTATAGTACATGTAATTGATCAAGATCTTTAACTCGCCACCAGTAAAATATCCTTTATCCAACAAAACCGTGTTTTCCTTTTCCCTACACCTAACGTTATAACCCATTTAAAAGCCCTCTTTGATAGTTTATCTTAGGTGCTTACGCCTAGTGGAGGAGGTTTTAGATCCTTTCCCAAGCCTATGGTAATCTATTTGCTATGACAGGTAGTGAGAGATATTATCCGTTTTCATTTATGAGATTTATTTTGATGACACTTAAGAGATGTGAGTATCTAAACACTACTTGTGAGGTGCTAGTTTGTAATCTCCGTGCTTATTATGATTAAAGAGGAACGAATGTTTGTTGTAATTACTTTTATGTTTGCATTAAATGACCCCTAACTTGTATTTTGATTAGAATAAAAGCGCATTTGCTTGAGGACAAGCAAATCTCAAGTGTAAGGGTATTTGATGAAGCGAAAAGTGTACCGCTTTTAAGGGGTCATTTAAGCCCTAAATCGTATTTATTTGATCAAATATTGCCCTAAATCGTTCCTTTTGTCATTTTAGGTACTTTTGAGAAGAAATCTGGAAAAGGAAGCATTTTGGACGTTTTTGGAGCATAAAAGTGCAGAAAACGACAAAGTCTCAAAAATCGGCTAAAAGTTACCTTTGACGGCGTCAGGATTAACCCTGGACGGCGTCATGGCTTGGCAAAAGTGGTGGATGTGAAATTTACTCATGATAAGCCAGAGAAATTGCATGGAAATTCTGACGGCGTCACCCTTTGGAGTGATCAAGGGCGTCACGGCTTAATTCAAAGAAGGACGGCGTCACGTTCAAGGTCTGACGGCGTCAAGCCTTGATAAGCCAGAACGGATTTTGGAGAGCTAAAGAGGGACGACGTCAAGAAGGCCATCCGGGAACCCTAAAAGCGGCGAGGTGACGGCGTCACACTCCATAACGTGACGCCGTCAGATGTAAAAATCTATATATAGTTTTGCAATTCTTTGTCATTAGGGTGGAACTTAGTGTGGAATTTTTGGGAGAAAACCCTAAGACGATTTTAGCATCTTTTTCAAGGCTTTTTGCCTTGAGATCTTCCATGTTACATTGAAGATAAGTTATCAATTAATCATTCAATATGTCTATGTGTTGTTTGATTCTATCTTGTTCTTGTCTTTTGGTTAATATGTTAGGCTAAATTTATCTTGTGTTTGCTTAGATCTAATGAAACCTAGCTATTGATTATTGGTTATTAGTGTGTTATTAGTTGTATTGGATGATTGTTTATCTATGTTAGGCTTAAGAAAACTGGCTAACTTCCTATTCGGTAACTTGCTTGAACGTCTTAAGAAACATGAACCAAATGCGTACTAAAGGTTTTTATGGTTGTATTTAATGCACAAGCGAATTCTAGTGATCCCATGTTAGGAGCTTCCTAGCCGGCTCGACATAGGAGTGAAGTAGGAGCTTGTAGAGTTGGGGAAGTACGTACGCCACCCCACGAATGGTATTAAGGAATACACCCGTCATCCACGCAACTAATACACACTAATCAACCGGTAAAAGATAGTTAGGGAGTAAGGAAATCTAAGTAAACACATTTCTCTACACATAAGTTTCCACCACTTTTTATTTTCAGTTATTTTATTTGCATTCGTAGTAATTTGGGTTAGTTGACTAGCAACTAATTCCGCCCACTCCTTCAAACCCGAGATTTTACTTGCTTTCATAAAAAATATAAAAACATAAAAAAGAATCTTCCTCAACCCTTAGACCTAATTAGAGTAGTCTTTCATACCTAACGAACACTATTCCCTGTGGAGAACGATCAATCCCCCGTACTTACCACTACACTATACTACATCGGTCAGGTACACTGCCTGGTGGGGTTGTAAGCCTCTTGAGATCCCTCGAGAGGTAAAACCTGTTGTAAGGTTGCAAAACCACGCATCAATAACCAGATCCAACATCTATCCTAACTCAACATCTATCCTAACTCAACTCGTGAAGATCCAACATCTATACTTGAAGGCATTGAGTAGAGTGTAACACTCACATCCTATATCTCAAACACATCGAGCCAATCAGTATACGTTAACATAAAGATCTCAGCTCATTATTTCTTTCTTTTTAGTGATATTCAAAGGATCATCATGACTTCTCAAAAGCCAAACACACGAAAGAAATAAATATTCATCATCGATCTAGTGTTTGAAGCAAAGCTTCAATTAAATATCCGAATCGATCTATGAAAGAACCAAAAAACAAGTTTGTTTTACTTCTTTCATTTTGTTCGGGTATAACGAATCACAACAAACTAAAAACAAAAAAAAACAAAAAAAAAAAAAAAAAAACAAAAAAAAAAAAAAAACAAAACTATTCGAAACTGCTTCAAGAAGAGAACAAGAACAATAGTGTCCATACTCTTTCTTAGTTTCGACTTTCAATCAAGATAACATATTCACCTACCCGAGACCCACGAAGTGATCTTGAAGCCTCTCAATTTATTTCTTGATTCGGATTAAGCTGCAAGTGAATAACAAGGTAAAGGTAGGGTAGATATTGTATTTGTGGGAATCGATATGAAGGATTTGTTGTTTGATTGTTGTGATGAGATGGTCATTCGGATTAATTTTGTGATGATGAAGGAGATGAGATGATGAGTTAGGTGAGAGGGGACTGTGATGGTTGGCGATGTAATGAAGAATGTGTTTTAGGTTATGACAAATTGAAATAAAGATTGGGGATTAGGGTTTGTGGTTGAGAGGAGATGAAAAGGTGAATGAAGGCGGATAGTTTAAGATTAGGGTTATGAGAAGTTTAAGGAGTGTGAGTTAAATACCGGATAATTAGGGTTAATTGAATCGGGTTATACTATAATTGTGTTGGGCCTGTGAAAATCTGGTATGAATATGGGTTAAGAGTGTGTTGGATCGGGTAATCACATTTTTTTTATTAGACCGAGTGGCTTACAAACAGACTGCACTGGGCCGGATATTGATTTATGTTATGAAAGTTGGGCCTAGTTCTCATGGTGGGCCAAGTTAATACTCATGCAAGAACGTTGGGCTTAATACAGTGTAGTAAACTTTTGTTGTATGATTACTTGGAAAATTTGGGTGATATGGTTGGATCCACTAAATTTCTTGTGGATGTACACGTCACGGCTGGAATTTGGGAATATGATGGTCTTCATGATTTCAGAGTTGTGGATTTATCAGCATTGTTCTATTTGTGCCTACGACTTGAGTGAGCCTGCAATTCGATCTTTGCAATTTGAATTATAGCTGACAAATAACAATTTGTTTAAATTGCGATTTGTCAAGTTGCGTTTTGACTTGTTGCGACTTGACTGATTGCAATCTGACCAGTTGCGATTTGACGATTGCGAGTTGACTTTTGCGATTTGACTAATTGTGATTTGGTTGATTGCAATCTGATTTGTTGCAAGTTGACAACCTGTGACTTGACTTGTTGCGATCTGATCAAGTTGAGATTTGACTTCTTTGACTTGAATTTCAAAGATTAGTAGTGCGCTTCACTCTTGCCCGTTCTTGTTGATTTCACGGTTTCTCCTATAGATTTTATAAAATCCCGCGAAAGATTCGATTTCTCGGTTTAAATCTCAAGAGCTGTAAAATCCCGTGAAATTAATTTTGGACAAGTAGGCTGGACTTGGATTTAGACATAATAAAACTTACGGGGTTTGACTATTCTTTTTGGGGATATGTTTGTGCTTCAAGATCGGCAAGAATTGGGAAGTTATGGTAACTTGATTGGTTTGTTAATTCACGGGTTGGTGTACTTAGTGTCACAAACATCTCGGGGTGGATGGATGCACGATGTTTGATGACACTTGCTCGAGCGTATTTATGGTGATTAGACTTGGATGTTCAAGAAGTGGATATATACAATAAAGGATGGAAGGCTGGGTATATATCACTACCTATGTTTAAAGGAGTTACGATGTTGTGCTCAATATAGGTTCTAAATCACAATTTGCAATTTAAGGTGATTAGACTTGGATGTTCACGAAGTGGATATATACAATTAAGGATGGAAGGTTGGGTATATATCACTACCTATATTTAAAGGAGTTACGTTGTTGTGCTCAATATAGGTTCTAAATCACAATTTAGTGCAAGTTTAAGTCGCGGACTTGTTCTTTATCAAGCTTCATCAAGTGATTGTTGTTTCTCAAGCTTCTAATGGGATTGTAGTACAAGATCTTCTCAAGAGGTAGTCAGACTTAAAGACAAGAGGTGATTTGTTTAGAGACGTGTTTTAACCTTTTACTCACTTTAAAGTTATACACATTTCATTAAGCGGTTTTGGCATATTACGAGCTTAAGTGAATTATTAATCTGCTAAACCATTGATGAGGAGGAAAGCAAGGGGTTACTACAAGAGAGTCTTAATCACCATCTTCGTTGCAGTAGTTTCATTTGTCTCTTTCCATGTTGTGTGCATGTCTAAATTCACGATCATCACAGACTCTTAACTTTGGCAAAAAGGTCATTTCATGCCCTTTTTGAGGGGGAGAATTAGGCGGGTTTCCTAGCAGTTCCGTCTCTTGCGATGTGAATTTTAGCGGCTCCGGTTACAGCTGGTCAGATCGTAGCGATTCAGGATTCAGTGGTTCAGTCTACAGCAGTTTGATACTTACTGTTGTGCAGTTTGTTCTTGAATTTATTTCTCAGATAAATCTCAAGAACTGTAAAATCCTGTACACAGTACGACAACTATTCCACATCCAAGTAGCTGGGTCAGACAGCTTTGTTTGATTGGACTGACTATGAGTCATGGGCACTACTAAGAATTAGCACATGTTTCTTCTCCTTTTGACTAGTCAACAACACAAGATGATCACGAAGTTCATTTGGTATTCCTTATTTGTGATTGAAGTTGAATTTCACGAAGGCGTCTACTTATTTTATCTTGAAGTCGGGGTTGGTTGGATGCATGACCTTCAATGATAACTTGCTCGTGCTTGAAATTTAAGTTGAAGACTTGGGTTATCTAGTTACCAGCAGTCGGGGTAACTATCACTTAAGAGTTATTGGAGTACTCAGTGTCACACGTCAATGACGTTGTCGATAATCGCAAGAGGTGTTAATGTCTCATACTTTGGTTGGGTATTGAGCACTTAGAGATTTGCTTGGAGCATTAATTCTCTACACCGTTCTTCCAACATTAGTGCAAGCTTAAGTAACAAATTTGGGGACTTCTACTTCAGTTTTCAGTATTGGTATATCGGGTTTCCTTCATCAAGTGGTCACTAATCTGTGTACAAGGTTGGTTAGTTGGACAAAGGTTTTAAAAGTTGTGATGTAATCTGTAATTCTCACAAGATACTCTTAACCCAAACTGATGTTCACCTAAAATCAAAATCAGTCATGCCACATTCAATCTGTTACTGTCTCACGGTTTCTTCTTGGTTTTGTAAAATCCCGCGAAAGAACTTATTTCTCGGTTTAAATCATAGATTTGTAAAATCCCGTGATAATGGACTATGCGCTCTTAACCATGATCGGGTTAAAACCATTATCAATGTTCAGTTAATGCATCATGAAGGACTTGATCGGGCATTTAAACGACCACAAGGTGACTACGGCGTGAATTCATTATTATTTATTTAAGGCTGAAGTGAACTTTCATGGGTGCGTGTACTTAGTATCTGAAGATATCGGGGAGGTTGGATGAAGATTCTTCGAGATCCTTGTTCGAGCTTTCAATACAATGACGAGGACTTGGATATCTAGTTATTTTGTCTTTCTTTCTATTTACAAAATAACTATCACTTTAAGGAGTCACGTTGTAGTGCTCAGTGTCACACGAAGTTGTGGATATCCAAGAGGTAATGTACGTCTTATACTTGATGGTTGGTTGGTTGAAGAGTATAGAGTACTTAGGGATTCGATGTTGCACGAAGTCTCTACACCGCTCTTTGTCACGCATTAGTATAAGTTTAAGTCACAAGTTCGGGTTATATTACTTCAGTATCAAGTTCATCATATTGGGTTTTCTCCATCAGTGGTCACTACATCAAGCCGACAGAATGATAATGGGGTTGGTAACGAGTTAGATGAGAGAAGAAGTAAAGAGAGAGTTATGACGTCTGTACAAGTCAGTGCAGGCCTCGTTCTTCATGATATGACGTCTGTACAAGTCAGTGCAGGCCTCGTTCTTCATCATATGACGTCTGAATACCTCAGTTCAGGCCTCGTTCTTCAAAGAAAAGAAAAGTGTACGCTTGAGTGCATTTTATCTTCAAAAGAAGAGGAATCTTCTTATTTATGGCCATTCTCATCAACAAGATTCATGCTCTTTCCGTGCTTATTCAGTCTTCAAGTGGATCGGCGCATATTGGAGTATATTTTTATTCACGTATTCAACCAAAAATTGCAGTTGACAGGCATATGCAATTTTTGAGGGGGGGAAAGGGTGAATAAACAACATGTCAGTCGTCAAGAACCGTCAAGTGGAACTACTTACCGTTGATGGTATTCATATTCACTAGTTCAATCATCAAAAATTGCAGTTGGCAGGCATATGCAATTTTTGAGGGGGGGGGGAAAGGGTGAATATGATTCTACATGTTGATTGATGATTGAGAAATGGTCATACGACTCCTGAATACGTCAGTTCAGGAGTCGTGCAAACCATGGTTCTCCAACACTACTTCTTCCTCCGTCTATCAAGGTGTTGAAGAACATGGTCATGGAATGCTAATCAACAAAGTCTCACGGGTTGGTCTAATCAGCAACAAAGGGTTTCTAGTCAATGCTTCATGTATACGTCATTAGGCTACATGTACACATCATGATGATGATTCCGATTAATCGTAACCATCATGGGGGAGAGAAATGTGTACACCAAGGACGCACAACAGGTTCACGTGATCGGGCTTAATCATTTATTCCGGTGTTGATAACCGCAGAGATGATCAGTGGTTCAACTTGTTACCTTGGTATTAACGTTTCACTGTTACGTCATGGGCTGATTAATCAAAACCATCAGGGGAGAGAGAATGTGTACATCAAGGACGCACAACAGATTCACGTGATCAGGGCTTAATATCCAAGGATGGATACATACTATAGATGATCAGTGGTTCAACTTGTTACTTTGGTGTTATACTTTAGACTGAAGAAGGTCGAGTCGTCAGTCTACTCTTGGTTCTCTGTTGGGTGTTATCATCTCATGTGTATGCTGCGGGCTGATGGGTTACATGTAAGATTACTGGAAGGCATTTGGTGAGATGAAGATGATTGGTATTCTGTTCCTCCACATTGGGCAATCTTGAAGAAGGTCGAGTCTTCAGTCTTCTCTACATTCAAAAATGTTGAGCTCTTTTCTTACAACTTGATATTTAACTTAATCCCATGACAGTTCTTGTTTGATGAGTTGTGGAGTTAAGTTAGGTTCAAGTTGTTCTGTAGTTTAAGGTTAGGTCCAACTTGATATTAACCTAATCTCATGACAGTTCTTGTTTGATGAGTTGTGAGGTTAAGCTGAAATCAAGTTGTTACTGGGCTTAAATTTGTGGTTTAGCTTAACCTCATGACAATTCTTGTTTGATGAGTTGTGGGGTTAAGCTAGATTTCAGTTGAGGCTCAACTTAAACTACCAAAAAGATGCATAAGGTTTTTGACGGCGTCACTCAAGGACGGGAGTGTTAGAAGATTAAAGACAGCATGCATTTGGTTATCAAAAGACTTCTTCATATTATGGGCGTTCATCCAAAGTCTTCTTCCTATTATGGGTGTTCATCAGAAAGGTTGTCAGATTGGGGGAGAGCACTAATTAGGGGAGAGTGAATAGCCAGAATCAATCCCTGTTTAAAAGTGCTCACATTGCTCTTCAGCAAGTCAAGGGATGAATGCGGAGAAGATTCAGAATGCTGAGGAGTAATGGTTTCTGGTTCGTATCCTTGTATATATTTTGCTTCTTACATTCTTTTTCATATCTTATACCATTTTTGTAAATAGATATATAGAATTCTTGCTAATTGTAAATAGAGAAACGTAAAACCAGAAAACCCATAAAAATTAAAAAAATTAGAAAATTCCAAAAATAGTTTCACCTATGCATGTCTTCTGTTTATCGATAACATTTACGGACTTAGAAATGTCATTCAATAATGGCACGGGTCTTTAAATGAAGCTCGAGCATAAGTTAAAATGGATTGTTAAAACATGTCTAAATGGCTTGCTATTACTTTAGATAGCAACCCGCGCTTCATATTGGGGAAAGCACGTCGCCATAAAGACGGTTGTTCCTCCAATTGGGTGATGTTCACCTGGGCATGGATTACTTCATATCCATGTTTCCTGATTTGATGTACGTTTCAGTGCATCATTTCTTGTAAAAGAAGAGAAATCTTCTTAGTATAACAAATAGTTTTCATTCTATGATTCTTCTGAAAATTATTTGTGAGACACTTGGTGAATATGTGTTGTATGAAATTTGTTTATACTTGGATTATGCATTAAATTTGTCACTCAATCAACGACTACAAAACCTCATGACAGTTCTTGTTTGATGAGTTGTGGGGTTAAGCTTGATTTTAGTTGAGGCTCAACTAGAATACGGGTCATTGATTGAGGGGGAGAGTGAATTCAAATTTTATATCATCAAACGGGTTTCTTGATTAATTCATGACTCTTAGAAAAGGTTTTGCAGTTAATGGGGTATTAGTTGAAGAGGATATTGCTTAAATATATCAAATGACCAAGTGTGTCAGTTGCTAGAAAGTTTAGGACATTATGTGCAATTTGCTTGTAGTATCCTAGCTTCATATAACTAGAAGGTTCATTTGTATCTCTTTGGAATCCTCGTTTAATCCCCTAGATACATTAAAACTCAAAATCTGAAAGAAGTTAGAAAACCCGACGTGTTTGATGTTCTTGAATGCTCCACTGACATTTGTATGAACTAAGTGAATGAGTTTCAAATGTTGTTTGTCTCTGCTGCTTAATTGTTGTTGATATTGTGCATATGTTCTCAGGATTCGCTTAGGTAGATTGCTATTATGTTAGAATCATGTTCCTAAGATCCTGAATTAAATATTGAAATCTGTGTGAATTGCCATGTTCATGATTGCTAATTGCTCTTCATGCTAGATAGTGGTTTGACGTAGTTCCTGATTGGGGTTTGATTATAAGATGAACTTGGTATTATAATGTGGCAAGCTGCTGAAGGGTAGCTATTAAGGAATAGTGTATCTGTATGCATGTATATCTGTGCTGATATTCTTATGCAGATTCCATAGCCAAAATGAATGTACCAGTTCCCATTCTAACCATTTGATCAGATGATCAAACTCTATTGATTGGCTCGAAATTCACCTCAACAACAACTTCGGCAACAACAACAACAACAACACTTTCACCATCGCCACCACCATTCATCTATGTTGGTCTCACCAAGTGGGGATCAACTACATTTGCGAAAGATTTGTTGGTGGATAAATGATTGATATTGACTGATTCACTCAGAAAAGCAGGTGATTATATCGTCTGCGCAAAAAGGTCAAAATCATTTGTGTCATAATTGTCGAATTGTGCATAATAAGCAGTGAATCTCCCTCTTAGTTTAAGGGGGAGCATAGTATGTTCCATCATCAGAACATGTTAAACCTGACCACATTTTCTCCCATGTTTTTCTAAATTATTTAAATCAATTGGGATCACAAATCTCAAAAGGTTTGAAATTTTTGATCGGGGGAGAGAATGTGATTTAAATATGAAACCTGATGAAAATGTGATGTTTTGGATTTAAGTGTAAGCTCTCCCATATGTGCTAAACTCTTTTGTATACCAAGGCACATATTGAGGGGGAGTAAAATGTTTTGGACATAAAAGTAAGCTCTCCCATGTGTGCTAAACTACTTTATATATCGATGCACACATTGAGGGGGAGCAAATGTTTTGTGGAAACAAAAAGGATTTGGCATAACATGAGATCGTGACTCAGACTTAACAAATGAATTGACGAAACATATACTGTCATGAATCGAAAGGACATATCCTGGCCGGGTAATAATTTCAAGCTAGTCTAACTAGTGATGTAAGCGTGTCTCGAAAAGGATGTGTCTGAGTAGAGTGTACCGTTTCGAGAAACTTTCTATGGACTTGACCAGGATGGGTAATAATTTCAAGCTGGTCTAACCAGTGATGTAAGCGTGTCTCGAATCGGTCATGTTCACTGAAAGTTGATCAATTCAAAAAGTGTGAGCTTCACCTGACATGTGCAAATTTATAAAACAATTATTCGAGCACATGTTGAGGGGGAGCATTTGAAAAATATAAAACTCTCAAGTGTTTGCAAAAATGTGTTTCAGAATCATGAACACTTTGAGAGATTTTTTTTAAAAATTTGGTTTATGGCAATCGTGGAAGAATACCAAAGATCGACCATTTTAATTAATGTATGGAGTTATAAGGATGGTTAGGTTAGGCTCAAGTTCCCACGATCCCGCCAGAGCCGGAGGGATCTACCCAGGGACAATCCACTAGTTAGTGTAGAAGTCCTTAGGTATGATTAAAAAGGAGAAAAGTGTGATTAAGGGAAGAGTGCCGACTGAGATGGAGCTAACACTGGAACAAACCCAACAAGGTGTTAGTTATGAAGTCTCGGTAAGCACTGAAGGGGTTGAAGAATGAAAAAGAATTGTAAAGATAAAGGGTGAAAAGAAAGAAGCCCTCCTTACAACTTAGGCAGAAACCGGGTCAATACATATGCTGTCAGAATCACTTAGTTGATTGCTGGCATTGAAGACAAAGTATCATGGACCCAGTGATACGCTGCACAACCCTCTTTAGCCACTCAAGGTCCCTCAAAGGACTCTTGTTTCAATTGTCACGGAGTTCAATACATTCCTATCGTCTCTCTCACTCCGAGTTAGATGATATTGAAAAGGTGGCAGTCCTCTCCAGCCTCCGCTCACTAAATCAAAATGCACTATAGAGTCTAGAGCCACGAGATGCATAATATGATCTCATAGGGACACGAATTATTTCTACACTGGTTGTTCAACATTAAGGACACCAGTTGTAAACTTATGAGTCCTACGCAGATCTTAGCAATCTGCCAGAACATTCATGAGGGAATTTACAAATGTAATTCTCAATGATTGAATGGAAATTCCTGCCAGGGTCAACATCAAGCAGCCCTGAAAGCAGGTCACTTCGGGAATTCTTTATGGATTACGCTTAGTGGTCATGGCGGTTTCTAACGGTCTACAGTCGTGGAGTGATCTCCAGCGACTCACCTAATCGTTGATGTGCTACGGTTCGATCTTAAAAAGCCCTCTGTGGGTTTTCGATTAGGAACGGTCTTGGTAAGGATTAGAGAGAGTTTTCACACTATGCTGTTAACAATCTCGAAGTCCGAACTTGTAAGTACCGGACATTTTATTGCTAACTGTCGTATGCAGGAACATCTGGCGGTTGATGCTGATTTCTGTTGCAGCTGTTTGCGGTTGTAGCTGATTGAGGTTTCAGCTGAATGCGGTTGTAACTGGTTGCAGAAAAGATGCCAATCCTCTACCACATGTTCACACTACATCATCATTGTAACTCAACAATGTCATGATCAACCTAAAAGACCTTTAACACGGCTTCTGCAAACTCTGATGCTAAAGATCATGACACCAAATAGTGCGAGCATGTCGGCTCAAAGATTTACACATCACGTGGAGACATACTACTGAAAGATGACTTGGAAACAAATGTTGGATGATAAAGTCGAAGAATACTCAAAGATCATCCAAGACGATCAAACAGTCATCAAACGTACACTGCTGAATGCACAAAGTTTCAAGACAATGAAGAATCAAAGACTACGAGCTATGACGACAACTTCAGAAGACAGAATGCTAGAATTCAAAATATTATTTCCGGGGTGACCTCCCTTAGGGGGAGATTGTTAGGAATATAAATATTCAGATGAAGGCTCGGTCACCCCGAGTATCTATTTAGCATATCAGATAGCTCGTAGACTTATTTATATAAGCTTAGTATTATTAGTATTATTAGTTTTATTAGATTAGTCGTATCTATATTTGTGGAGTGGGTCGGGGCTTTCCCCACTGTCAGCTCACTCCACCGCCCACTAGGGGCACAAATAGTAGTAAGTATATAAACCCCTTCCCACACATGGGAAGGGTGGAACTCTTGTCACTTTACACACACATTAATCTAATACACAAGTTTTCCCTTTCAACTCTCTCTCTCTCTCTAGTTCTTGCATCTAACTCAAACCATGGATCTAATCTTCCATGAATCAAGACCACCCGAATCAACCACACAATCAAGATGGTTATTTCCTACATTGATCAAGAGTTGAATTCACATAAGATAGAATCGAAGTTTTAAAAAGTAAACAAAAGTTTTCATAAATTAAAAAGACGTAAAACTATTCAACCCCCCTTCTAGTTTTCCACATCTCTGATCAAGAAGCAAAAGTTCACAAAACTATCTCTCTAAACTATTACACTATGTCTGGATCAGCAGATAAATTTGAAAGGTGGACCATGAAAGTCAGAACCCTGCTATCTTTTAACTCAAGGGGAAAATGGACAGAACTTGTTGATGCTGATAGTCTCAACCAAACTCACAACATGGTTCATAATGCAAAGGATAAAGTGGAAGAATTTGCTCATGTGGGTGCCTCTCATCAGGTACAACATTGTCAATTTGGGTGTCATGAATTGTACTTGAACCTTAGGAAAGAGTTTGATGAAATGGAGCCTGAATATAATAAATTGTTTGTAGAAATTCAAGCTTATAAAAAGGCTCTTAAAACTGTGGAAAAACAAAAGGCTTGGCATGAAGCTAATCAGCTAGCATATGAACAAAAGATAAGGGTTTTGGAAAGAGACTTAGAGAACTCCAATAACTGTCTAAAACATTCTGCGAGAGAATATGCTAAGGTGAAATTAGAAAATCAGGAATTACAGGCTAAACTGGATAGTGAAGTGGCTAGGATAAATTCATGGCAACAATAAGAAAAATATCTTGTTAACTATAATGGTAATCAGTCTGGTTGGCGTAAGAAAGGGTTGGGGTATGATGTTGGAGATTATAACCCTAGAATATTTGACCCTACCCCTAAGGAAGTTGATTATCAAATTCCTGTTAAGTTTGTTAAGGAAGGAGGGATGAATGCAGTTCCTCCACCTATAAGAGGTATTTTCAAGCCGGTTCCTATCCACTCAGCCCTTGACCTTGACTCAGACGAATCACACATGACATATGGGAAAAAGTCAAATGACTTATCTGATTCTGAGTGTAAGTCTGATGACTTTGTCTCTTGTTCCAAAAGTAACAAGTCCTATGAATCTAAGTCCACAGACTATACCTCATGTGATTCAAATGACAAGTCAACCTCACCCAAGTCCCATGACTTCACTTCTGGAGCAACTAATGATGAATCTATTTCAAAAATAGCTTCCCCTGACAACAGCTCACTTAACTCTGTTAAAAACAACATTGTCTCTAGTTCCAGTAGTGATAATTTTGTCTGTAATAAGAAAAGTTATGGTAAGAACAAGGCTGTTAGGAAGAAGTCATGTTTTGTGTGTGGTAGTCAATATCATCTCATTAAAGATTGTGATTATCATGAGAAGAGAATGAAGATGAATGGTGGGCAACAACAGACCAGATCATTGTGGAAAAATGTTAAACAAATACCACCATATGTTCCACAAGCAGCAGGAATGAACTCTTATAGAGCTCCCTTTCCTGTTGCTGCTGATAGTCAGGGAACCATTCCTGCTGGTGCTTCTTCATCCTTTCAGAGGGATTTCAGGCCTGCTTATTATAATCCAATCTTTGGAGGGGGAATGGCTTACTCTCCATGGTTTCCTTGGTAATTGTCCTGTTTGTCTGATCATGTTGTTGTATACTTCTTTGCTGGTTTTGAGGGGAGGCTAATGCTTGTAATTTTGTTTTGTTTCTCATTCTTTTATGTTTTATGTTTTGTGTTTTACTAACTTTGTTTTGCAGGTTTTAGTGTGTTTTGTTTTACTAACTTTGTTTTGCAGTTCTCATTCTCAATGCTTGAAATAAAACATAAAATAAAAACTTCCATTCATTTTCTTGAGGTGATTACATCCAAAAACAAAAGATTATAGCTTCATAAAACAAACCATACAACAGACTACAGACACAAGCTTCTCAACCCCACTACCTATTCCATCTTCCCTTTTCCCTTACCCATACAATCAGGCATGAACCTCCTACCCCTCTGACGACTAATTTCTTCATACACATGGGGGGCTGGAAGTGCCAACACCACTGGGAGTGGCTATCTTGGTTCAGGGGCTGGATGATCTCTCATTGGAGTTGAAGAGCTTGGGGTAGTTTGTCTCTGATGTGATCTGGGGCGTAACCTTGCAGTTGGTTGGCTTGGCTGTGGAGTTGGCTGGCTTGGCTGAGGAGTTGGCTGGCTCGGCATTGGGGTTGGATGATTTCTTTTTGGTACCGGTACTTTGTAGAAGGTAGCAGCAGTCCTTTCCATCTCTTCACTAAGCAGAGCCACAGTTTTCTTCATCTCTTCCCTTAGCTTATCTGTGATGGGAAAATTGGGAGGATATGTCTCTCATTCACCCTGATAATAAGTCAAGGACTTCAGCTCTGATGATCCTTCATCATCAGAGCTAGAGTACTCAAATGACGAAGGAGTAGATGGAAGAGGATCAGATGAATCCTCCTCAACCTTTGCCTTACCTTTGTTTTGAGAAGATGATGCAGTCGGGGGAAAGTAATTTTCCCATCCTGATTTGTTGGAGGAGGAGGAGTCTGATGAGATTTCGATGATGGGAATTTTGGATGAACTCATGATTTTCTTTGATTTGAAGATTATTGGTTAGGATTGTGATAATGAAGTTATTTGATTTGAGGCTTATATAATGAGAAGGTGATTAGTGCGAATTTATTGTTGGTTGGTGTTGAGATTTAATTCAGGCGGTTTATTCCTAATGACTATATTTGGATGGTTGACTTTGGTCAAACCACTTTATTGCTGCCGATTGACCAAGTGTTCCTGCCGTTTGACTAATGGTTCCTGCTGACTATGTTAAATTTGGGGAAGTTCATTAAGTCAATTGGTCAATGATACGTGCGCGGAATTGCAGCAATTTAAATTGCTATAATTGGCAACCTAACCTAAAATTACACTTCTCAAATCTCAGATTCTCAAAATCCTTTCAAACCCTAACTCATTGTTTTGTCATTTCGAACCCTAGTTCATTCATCTAATACAATGACAACACTTCGCTACAAGGATGATCACAACAAGGTTGCATACTTAGAGTCTTCTTCTAAAAGTGATGGTTATGATGAGGTGTTAGCTTTTCTTCGTGGGTCATCTATTCACTATGCACTCACTCATTGTCCTGTAACGGTGTATGATTCGCTCATTAAGCAGTTTTGGGCAACAGCTAGGGTTAGACACATTGTGGGAAGGGAGGACGACATCGTAGCCACCATTGATGAGCATGAAGTCATCATTACTGAGGGGTTGATTCGAGTACAGCTCCGATTTCCTGAGGAGCATGGGGCGCATGATCTTTCCAGGAAAGAAATCAATGATGGTATGTCTGCCATAGGTTATCATGTCACTGGTAGTTGTACATTTTATAAAAATAAGTTGTCTCCTCAATGGAGATTTCTTGTTCAAATGTTACTCCAGTGTATGAGTATAAAGACCGGTGGTTGGGAACAATGTCCTAGTCCCATTGCGTCTGGTCTTGTTTGTCTGTCACAGGGTAGGATATATAATTGGGCCAAATATATTTTTGAAGGGATGATTGAAAATATCACTGGTGATAAAAAAACAGATTTTTAATGTATCCTAGATTTCTTCAAATTATCTTAGGTGTTCAAACCAATGACCCATCCCCTAAGATAGTGAATCGGATGACTGCTAAAATGTTTGCAATGATGAAGATGAATTTTGCAGGCCAACATTTGCCATTATTACCTGCCATGTTTCACAATGCCAATCCTGCTCCTGTTGACAATGACATTGTCCCACCATCTCCCAATGCAGCTGATGCTAGTGCATCCAATGCTGCTGGTGAAGGGACTTCAGTTGCTGCTGATGCATCTGCATCTGTTGCTGCTGATGACCCATTACCACCATCACCTAGACCAGCCACACCTGAGACTAATGTCCCTGATGAGCCCATTGTCCAGACCACCACTGTTGTTCCACCTGTTGCTCAATCAACACCTACTATGGATATGCCTTCTTCTTCTTCAAGGCTTTCAACTCCTAGTCCTACTAGGCAGCCTTTTAGTGAAGACACCCATATAGGGGGAGAATTTCATGTATCTCCACCTAGATCCAATGAAGCTCCTAACACCTCAGGCATTCCTGCTGGTGGAGCTGAGGATGCTGCTGATCTCACTTCTATGTCCCAGTTACTTGACAGGTCTATGCAGAAGATTGAAGCATTGGAGTCAGAGCTTAAAGAGACCAAAAGGAGTTTTAGTGAGAAGGTGGAGACTTTGGAAAAGGAACTCAAGGTTACCAAAGAAACTTTTAGTGAGACTATCCAAAAGCTAAATGAAAGGATCAGCTCTTTAGAAGCTCAACATCTGCAAAAGAAAAGAAGGGTTGTGCTTTCTGAGTCTGAGGATGATCAGGCTGATATGTCATTTGATGGGCTAAATGTGCTGGCTTCTGTTTCTCTTGATAGTGCACACACTGAAATACTTACCTCTTCTGAGCCCACTACAACTACTAAACCTCAGGCTTTCTCAAGAACAAGGACCAAGCAGCCCTCAAGAGTGTCAGCTTTTGAGAAGTTTTATTCCACCATTGCTGCTGATGTCTCTGGTGTTGTGTCTGATGTTCCTGCTGGGGATGGTATTGTTTCTTCTGATCCTAAGGTTCCTGGTAATTCTGCTGGTAGCTCATCCATTGCTGCTGGTAGTGACACCATTCCCCCTTCTGCAACACAAAATGATGCTGAGATAGCCAGATAGATGCATGCACAGGAAATTGTTGCTGAACAAGCTAGACTAGCTGAGGTTGCTCAAGATGAGGAGTTTGCAAGGGAAATGTCTGCTGATGAGAGGAACATAGCTGGGATTATGAATAGCACAAGATCAGAAGATCTTACTTCAGAAGAGTTCAGTGAGCAAGTTGAATACTTGTTGGCTTCTGACATGATTATTAGAGCTTATGGGTTTATGATTCTTCAAGATTCAGAGTTGGGTATGGAAGAAAAGTCAGATCAGCTCAAGGCATTTATCTTAAAGACTCATAGAGCATTCACTTGGAATGACTTGATGCATAGGATCAGTGAAAGGCAAAAGTCAGGTTATAAGATGCCTACAAACAAAGATAATGTCAATTTTATGAAGGACTATCTGAAGAATCAAGCTAACTACGAGCTCAGTGACTTCAAAGGTTGGACTGATGCTGCAATTCAAAAGCTGTTCCTTGATACTTATGTAAGGATAAATTCTTCAGTCCAGACAGACATTCAACAAAGCAAGAAAAGAGAGTCTTCATCTTTAGAGTCTGATGTTACAAAGAAACTGAAGTATGGAGAGACATTGACTGGTGCATCTTCCTTTATTCCTACTGAAGGTTCTCAGGATACCACATCTATTTCTCCAATTCCATCTGTAGATGCATCTGGTGCACCACAAGAGGTTCATATTTCTGATGTAACACCTTCAACAGTTCACCTCTCCTCTACAACTCCAAGGACCAGGAAAAAGAGTCATGCTATGAAATCTTCATCCAAGACTCTTGCCGATATGAGTGATCAGGACTTGATTCAATTTGATTCTGAAAGTGATTCTGAAGGTGATTCTCCTCACCCTTGGTCACATATTATTGGTTGGGAGGTTCTTCCTATACCTCAAGGAGAAATCCATGCCTTGTCCACCCTTGATGGAAAAACAAAACATTTCACATTCCTTAGGGAGATTTTGAATAAGGTGGATAAACAAGATTTGATACATTTCTATGGTATGGTGACTAAGCACTATGAAACTCATCAAGCTACAGGGATTGGTCTTATTCTTTGGGGGGACTTGAAAGTATTAATGGATTCTCTGGAGGGAGGCAATGCTCACTCTGTGTGGGCTGATCAACAATCTTGGAGAGTACACAGTTGGAGATTGTATTCTACTTCCCAGGTTCATGTATTGGAAACTGTTACAGGGAAGGTGCTTTCCATGTTTGTGGATGTTCCCTATCCTTTGTCCATAGATCTGATGGAGAGGATGCTTAAGTGTAAGCTGCAAGTTGGGAAGTATGTAATTGGAAATGACTTGACAACTGCTGAACAATTGGTCAGGTTCATTAGAAACCAGCTTTCTGCAGCCAAAGGATCATCTGCTTGATTATGGTATTCTTGTATATTTTGTTATTTTCTTTGTCTTATTTTTTAGTTTTATTTTCTTTTCTCTTCTTTGATTTATGTTTATTCTCTTAGTTAAAAAAAATAAAAATAAAAAAAAAAAAATTGTGTTAACTTGTATGGTTTTGAGCAACACCTTGCAGGTACAGTGTTGGTGTTTACACCTACACAACAAATGGTATTCAACTCACCATGTCTCACAGACAAGAAAGAGTTGACTCACCATGAGGGTACGGCTCTGGTGTGATAATCAAATCCGTTGATAGCTGTAATAGCTTGCTCAAAGCTATAGGGTACTTCAACTCACCCATGGTTCATTCCTGAGAGTTGAAATGGTTCTCGATTCACCATGGATGTAACCCTGTATGGGATCCAAAGAATTGGCTAGTCCACAAAAGTATGGTTTGTGGTAAAGACATTTGGTATCCATATTTGGTCTTCAATTCACCAAGGTTCAGTTGAAACCAAGAATTGGCTAGTCCTGAGCAAACGGCTATAGGTAAAGACAACTCAAATCCGTTTACAGTTGCTGGTTTACTCAAAATCAGATGGTTATCAATGTACCATGGTCTTACACACCTAAACATTGGCTACTCCAGTAGTGATGGCTATTGGTAAAGAGACATCAAATCCATTAATTTTCAATGATTCACCTCTCACAGGAGTTAACACACCTGGATGTGATGAGAATAGTCTGAAACTTAAGTGATTTGATGTACATATTGTCATAGTAGCAGTCAAGATCCAGAATGACATGGTGACCAACTTAAATTTTCTTTTGAAGATAATTTCCTATTGCTGCTGAACTATCGAAGTTGCTGCTGGATGTTTCAAGTGTTACTGCTGGTTACTTACTGATGCTGCTGCTGGATTAATCCTCTCCCTATGGACTTCAGAGTACTTTCAGAGATCAAAGAACACTTAGGGAATCTTGTTGGTTAACCTAGTCAACCTCAAGATTAGGGGAGGATTGTTAGGAATTTCGGAAATAAGATATTTCTTGTTGCTGCCGATAGTGAAAGCTGGTTCCTGCCGATAGCTGTGGTTCCTGCTGAAGCTCATTGCTGCTGATAGTTCTATCTTGTTTCTGCTGATAGTAGTTGTTACTGCGGGTATTGTTAGTTGTTATCCCGTATGTTTAGAATGTTTGTTAGACTTATTTTTAGAAGAGATCATGTTTAACTCTTCACACGTTTTCTTGTATGACGGGTTAGGGTTAGGGTTTCTTATCAGTATGAAAGAAACATCCCGTCTATGAGTTTCATAGATCTTTACGACTTAACAATCTTCAATAAAATATCTTTTAGTTCATTATACGATCCATAGAGGATCATAGTATTAGTTATTTTATTTTCTTGTTCGTACCCAGTGATTTTCTTGTAGTGTGCTTGTGATTACATAGGCATCCTACCGATCCACATAGGCTCAAAGATCTAGCAGGTGTGTTAGATTCAACAGACAACACTTTGTATCTACTTGGATACTTTGTGTTCTTCTCTTGCTAATCAAGAGGAATGAAGAGGATCACTTGAATGGATGATTGGATCACTCTTAAATAAACTAAGACTCTCCAAATGATCAAAGAAAGTCATCTAAGTGAGGAGGGATTAGACCAGAGAAAAATGACTGGAAAAATCAAGTTGGAAGTGTGAAATGGTCCACTATTTATAGGCAAGTGAAAAACTAGGCGTTACAGACCCACGGCTCCACTAAATTTAGTGGAGCCGTCGGTACTTAATGGTACCGTAGACGCTCCTTCGTTTGTCTTTAGTGGGGAAGGTTTATTTGGGAATGTTTGGAGCTGTTTTGGGGGGAAAATTGACTGTTGGGATTTTTAAACTTATTTTTCAAAATAAAACATTTCTTTTTAATTCAAAAATAATTTGTAAAATATATTTTTGAAAAAAAGTTTTGTCACATTAAAAATGTGAAGTTTAGAAAAATATAATCCTTTGATCATTTGTCAAGTAGTAGATTTGTTTGTCCATACCTTGAGTGATTTATGTCGGGATGGAAATCTACGACTTCGTTGAAGCATACTTGAGACGTCGGGAGGTGTTGATGTAAGTATGCATTGATGATTTGTGTTTACAAGTAACTTGCACATTTTACGTTATGTATTACAAGTTACATGTTTGTCATTATTAAAACCGAAGAAACCGTTTAGTTTAAACCGTAACACATAGTAAAATCTCCCTTCTCCCCCTTTTGTCGAATCAAAAAGGTAGTTGCCTCGAGCGCTCCCTTGAATTCATTCCCTACTCCCCCTTATTGAACTACTTTCCTTTCTCCCCAGAAAGGCGAGCTTGCATCATCCCAGTGAAGTCTTCTATCACCACCATTAGAAAGACTCCATGCTATGTATTCAAATACTCCCGAGCTCCCCCTCGCTCAATGCTCCCCTATGGTGACTTAATCCCCTTGTTTATTTACCTTAGTATCTAGCGGATCCATGGATCAAATTCATACAAAGGCTTTTCCTACATCAAGGGTTAGCTTCGTGCAACATAATATATAACAGTATAGGAGCAACATGATGGGGATAGAATGCACATAGCAAGACATGCAAGGGTTAAACTATGTGAGTGACACAACCCAAAAGTGTGCCAAAAAGGTGAAGACCAAAGTGAAAGCCCAAGAAAGTTGAGCGACACAAAAAGATGAATGCATATTGCAATTCAAAGACACTTGAGTGTCATAACCCGACCAACAACCTAAGGTGTAATTGTTCAAACAATCACACTAACAAGAACGAGATTCGTTCGTTGACTGACACATAAAATGACTTCTTCCAAGTTGTCATTGGGAAGGCAAGTTCTAACAAACCTTTTGAACGACATAATCATCTGATGAACTCAAATAAGTACATTTTATTATCATCATTTATCCTATTTATTTGACTTGTTTTATTATATTATATATGAGAATTGATACGTTAATGTTTACTTTTGTAATTTTCAGGTAAAAACAAGTATTATGTGAAACTTGGCGATTTTGGACCAATTATGGAGCAAAACAAGCAAGATGTTAAGAGTCTACTGAAATGTACAAGATCAAGATCATTCTGCTCCAGATACGCCGCAACATACTTCGTACATACGGCGCATCACTATCGAGATTTCACAAGTGACGATCCAAGACGGCAATGGACATGCGCCGCATAGAGAAATGGAGTTACGCCGCATCTTAAGGCGCTGTACGAATATTCCTGAATATATTAATCTTGGACCCCACGAGAAGTTAAGTCAATGCGCCGCATCTATTTATCCTATGCGCCGCATCTAACCCTCAGACAGAAACTATAAATACCCCAAGGCCAAACGAATTTCGAGATATATAATATAGGGACGAGACTTTAGAAGACTGAAGACAGAACCCTAGGAGACGAATTCAGACGTGTTAGCAGCACAAGACACACCCTAAACGAAGATACAAGAGCTGTAAGAAGGTCCTGCATGTATTCAATTCATTAATTAGTTTTGTTTTATTGTATTAGTACACTTTAATTCATCAGGATTGATGGGCCGATTCCATGTGACTACGGAAAACCATGGGCACCCCTTAAAATTGCTTTCCCATTAATTAAAGTTTATATGTTGATGTCTTTGGTGACTTTTATTATTGCATTGATAACCTCTGTGTCTAGCTGAGCATTGCTTGGGTCGCCATGCCCCTTCCTCGCCTATTTATTCTATCGTTTCTAGAATAGTGGGATAGACATAAGTGATCATTAAGGGTTTACTCGCCGATAAGATTAGAGCCAACGAGAAAGGGTTAATTATATACACTTCATATAAAACTATCAATAAAACAAGTGACAAGCTTCTTAATTATCAGGGTAGGTCTTCTTATTGTCTCGAGTATCTATCTGTGTATGTGTGTGCTAATCGCTGATTCGTGCTTATTAGTTTAGTTTATATTTAATCATAACCAAACCGTGCCAGTCTCTCAGGCTGAACCCCCTTGCGTTAGATTAGGTTGTACAGCTAACTTAAGATATTAAAATACTGATTAGAATAACTAGATAATACGTTCCACTCTTAGTGATCGACACTCTACTTACCATTATATTCATACTGACCGGGTACACTGCTCGTTAAAGTGTGTGTTTTATTGATAAGTCGGCTAAATATAAATTTAAAACTTAAGTAGGCATTAATACTGCTAAACCACAACGACATACCGTGGATATAAAAGAATTAGAGCACATAGCACGCACATCAAGTTTTTGGCGCCGCTGCCGGGGAGTGAATTGTTATTATCTGTTAATTTGATTAGTATTTTAATTAGGTTTTTCTTTTTAATTTTTAGATTCTAACCGCTAACTCTGTTGTATATTAGATAAATTGCATTCATTGTATTATTTGCATATTTTCTGTTTTTTGTGTTTTTATTTTCTTTAATTTTTGTTTCTTTTTGTTTGATTTTATTTTTCTTTTTCTTTTTCTATTTTTCTGTATTCTGCTATCGTTGTATTGAGCTAATACAAACGATACGACGCATCTGTTTTTACAGATACGGCGTATTGCGTTTAATTTTTATAAAATACAACGCGTTTAATAAATTCGAGTACGAATCATCTTTCCCCAAGATACGGCGTATTCTGTTTTTAATAGAAATTTTTCTAAATGATAACGCCATACGACGCATCTATTTTTGCAGATACGGCGTATTTATTATTTTAATTAAAAACAGTTTTTCGAATTATTAAACAGATACGACGCATCGATTTTTATCGATACGGCGCATCTTCTGAATCAAAAATCTTGTATTTTGAAACGTAACAAAAATACGGCGCATTAGCTTTTGTTAATACGACGAATTTAATTTGATAAATATAGTTGATTTTTGATATTCAATTTGATCGTTCCACTACTCTTGTGTACAAGTTGGTTTACTTTGAGGATAAATGATGGCTTAAGCATCACTATGGAAGATTACATTCTGAACCTAACCAAGAGACGCTAGTTGGAATAATCAAACCTTGATGATTGAAAGGCTGAAATAAAACGACAAGAGTGGAGGAGAATTCAGTACTGGTAACATTTGAGTATATTAAAATTCTTGAAATAGAATTCCAGGTATCCTCTACATTAATTTACCTAGCTCAACTGAAACCAACCCAAGAGATCATGTCAAGGCCATAAGCACCACCGAGGAAGTCACGCCTAACATACCTTTTCCTAGAAGATTGATGAATGGTAATGATGCTGCAAAGCCCGAATTTTTCTTTAATTCTTCAATCAGTTTAAGGATACTACTAAAAGAGAAGACAAAGATTGAGGAGGAGATCAAGGCTTCAATGAAAGAAGAGAGCTCTGCAACCGACTTACATGCCTTGCCTAATAAAGAAAAGGACCCAGGAAGTTTTACTTTACCTTGTTCAATTAATGATATATCTTTCAATAATGTATTAGCTGACTTAGGAGCTAGCGTTAGTGTTATGCCCCTTAAGACATTCACTACCCTAGGACTAGGAAAATTAGCACCAACTAAGTTGCTTATTGAATTGGCTGATAAAACGGTAAAACGACCTGAAGGGATTGCTAAAAATGTGCTAGTTAAGATTGAGAAGTTTGTTTTCCCCGTAGACTTTGTTATATTAGATATGCCCGAGGATGTTAAGATTCCTTTAATCCTTGGAAGACCTTTCTTGTCTACCGCCCATGCTAAGATTGATGTGTTTAAAAGAAAAATCTCATTAAAGGTAGGGAACAATAAACTAGTCTATAAGTGCCAAAATCCTGCTAAGAGCATAATTAGAAGCGTTTATGGGAGAAACCTTGGTAAATAATGAATCACTTGAGACCTATAGTGGAGACTACATTGAATTAAATGATCTTAATTTACCATTAGGAATCAATGATCAATTTATGGAGGATTTTGAACCCGAAATTGAAGAAGGAGAAATTATGGATATACCTAGAATCAATATGATCAACACTAAGAATTATGATGAATTTGAAGGATATCCTAGTTTCTGTGATTATGGTAGAAAGATCCATGTAGATTGTGCTTATAATTTACAATTTCCTTGCATGATAGGATTTAAACAGGTTAGTGCCAACTTTTTCCCTATTTTACCAATTAATGTAATGTCAAAAGATTTCTATAATTCTATAATGAAAAACAAAATTGAGTATAGAGGGAAAAACGTAGTTGGAATGTTCATGAATGTACCTATTTTTGTTGGGAATTTAACTATTGTTACAGATTTCACCGTGGTGGAAAACATGGATGCTTATCGTGATGTTGAGATGGGTGACGTGATCGTTGGGAAACAATTTTGTAAGGAGGTTGAAATTAACGCTAAAAGATTTGAAGGAAAGATCACCTTTAAAAGTGGAAGCAACGTTATCACTTCCATGATGCCTCGTGCTCACCCAAGGTTTAAACATGCCCCTAACGAATTTTGTTACAAATTTACACCGTTTCTTTTTGTAGATGAAAATGACGCTGAGAAAGGGATCGAATATCCGTACCAAAAGATGAAAGGATTCTACAAAGGTGTACTTGAATTGGGGCCGGAATATGTTCGTGATGAAGTAATTCGCAACTACATCGTGCACGGACATGTGGGGATCAATAGATCAAAATAAGGAGCTGAACGTGAGTCTAACTTGAAGACTCTGGAATAAAGACAAGTGCTGACCGGGAGACAACCCGGAGAATTTTTACTTTTCTGTTCTATGTCGAGTCTGTCAGACCTGCAGAAGATACGGCGCATCTCCATCGTAAGATGCGACGCATCGCCTGCACTGGTCATATCTTATTTAATTTTCTGCATTTTTATTTTTGACTTTAAAACTTTTTGTCAGTATTTTAATGCGGCGCATCCCTGGTTAAGGATGCGACGCATCTTTTATTCTGATTCATATTTATTCCAGGCTCGATACGGCGTATCTTTTTCCATAAGATACGGCGTATCGACTGACCTGATGATTTTCATTTTAATTTTTTAAGTTTTATTTTTTACTAACTACTAATGTATTATGCAAGTTTGAACCTTCTTAACTCAGGTGTGTTAAAGTCTGAATGGTATTATAGATTCCTGCATTTCCTTTGGATACATCATCTATGAAGCTTAAACGTTCTCATCCACAAGAAAGTTGATTTTTACTCTTATACGAATAATGGAGGATCATACCGAGCAAATCTCAGGGGAGTTTTTCTGTTATAATTCTTTTATTTTCCTGTTTTTAACCTTTGTCACAAACAACGGGGACGTTGTTTAACTTAAGTGGGGGGATTGGAGAATTAGAACACTTACTTGTCCTAAACTTTTTCAAAATATGCTTAAAATGCACTTAATATATCAAAATTAAAAATTTTATAGCATGTTTTTGTTTAAAGTCTAAATTACATAGCTGCACACATAACATTATTTTCAAAAATTGTGAACTTTTCAAAATTCACAAATCTATGAGTGTGCCGGTGACTTGTAAACTTTAGAACTTGGCTTATATACTATTCGAGACCACCATAATAAGTATTATCTATATAATTGGAATGACTTGTCTAAATTGGTAAATTTCTAGGATTACACCCAAATAGCCTTTATATGTTATGTGATATTAACTAACTACATTGGTTAGTTAACACCCGTATAAACCGTTTTGTTACTCTCACTTTTAGAGTAAGATACCCCTAGAAAAACACTCAGAGCCATTCCTTTCGTTTCTTACACCTTTGTTATAATGTTTCGTTACACCCTTACACCTTAGCCTACCCTGTAGATTAAAATCCGTGGTTGGTAAATTGCTTTAGGCAAAGTGTGTTTCCTTACATTACCTGTGTTCGCGTGCGTAATTCATTATCTTTGGTTGAGTCAGGAAATTGCACAATGCAATTGGTATGAAAGTAAATATTGTATAACTTTGAGTTTATTTTTCGTGTGTTTACTACTTTCGCTATTACAGTTATTTCTGAAAGAATGAAGAGTATGGAAAAAAATTATCCGGAAAAATAGTGATAGAAAGTTGTGAAATTTTACACATATATGTTGAAAAAAAAAATAGAAAAGAAAAAGAAAAAAAGAAAAGTTGGATGTTTGTTTTAACCAACTTATGTAAAGTTTTGTATTAAGTGGTCGATATCACCACTATTTGTTGTATATTATATTTATGGATTGAATGGGAGTTGGCCGTTATGGGAACGCCAACTAAAGTTATTCTTTGATTGAGATCTTGTTGAGTATAATTCGTGTCTACCTAAAGCGTGTGTTTCAAGTGTTAAAGCGTGAGTTATTCAATGATATGAGTCTTATTCATGGGATGGTTGGGAAAGTAATTTACCACACTTAGGATTTTAATTTATCTGTTTTGTTTATTTTTCATTTTACACCAATTTGTATCCCAAATATTATCCATACCCTATATCATTCTTTATCCAAACCTTTGATTTATTGAGATTAGGGATTTGAGCAATCTTTAGTATCGTAGTCGTGGATTCGGCTATGTATTTATGATTTTGTCGCCCTTTTTGACATAATATTATTGGTAAAGATTACTTGGTCCTATCTTTAGCCTATTCGAGTTAAGGATTTGAGCAATTGCAAGTATCGTGTTCGTGGATTCGATCATGTATTTGTGATTTTGTCGCCTTTTCTGGAATTTGAGATCGATAGAGATTAAGAAGAATGATTTACCCTTAACCAACAAACCCTTTTTACCGCTTTAGACTTGTTACTCCTTAGCTTTAGTGGAGGAGATGCGTATATTTGCCAAACTTATGATAGAATATTCGTCACGACTGGACAGTTAAACGATTAGATTTGCTTTTATCAAAATATTTTATTTTATTTCTAATTCGTTAAGTGTTTGGTTGTGCAATTATGACAAAACAAATACATGCTTAAATATAAAAATAAATCCTAATATCTTTTAGGATACATTTTCATAAGATTTATTCTAAGGTTTACTTGGGGACAAGTAATGTTCAAGTGGGGGGATATTTGATGAACTCAAATAAGTACATTTTATTATCATCATTTATCCTATTTATTTGACTTGTTTTATTATATTATATATGAGAATTGATACGTTAATGTTTACTTTTGTAATTCTCAGGTAAAAACAAGTATTATGTGAAACTTGGCGATTTTGGACCAATTATGGAGCAAAACAAGCAAGATGTTAAGAGTCACTGAAATGTACAAGATCAAGATCATTCTGCTCCAGATACGCCGCAACATACTTCATACATACGGCGCATCACTATCAAGATTTCACAAGTGACGATCCAAGACGGCAATGGACATGCGCCACATAGAGAAATGGAGTTACGCCGCATCTTAAGGCGGTGTACGAATATTCCTGAATATATTAATCTTGGACCCCACGCGAAGTTAAGTCAATGTGCCGCATCTACTTATCCTATGCGCCGCATCTAACCCTCAGACAGAAACTATAAATACCCCAAGGCCAGACGAATTTTGAGATATATAATATAGGGACGAGACTTTAGAAGACCGAAGACAGAACCCTAGGAGACGAATTTAGACGTGTTAGCAGCACAAGACACACCCTAAACGAAGATACAAGAGCTGTAAGAAGGTCCTGCATGTATTCAATTCATTAAGTAGTTTTGTTTTATTGTATTAGTACACTTTAATTCATCAGGATTGATGGGCCGATTCCATGTGACTACGGAAAACCATGGGCACCCCTTAAAATTGCTTTCCCATTAATTAAAGTTTATATGTTGATGTCTTTGGTGACTTTTATTAGTGCATTGATAACCTCTGTGTCTAGCTGAGAATTGCTTGGGTCGCCATGCCCCTTCCTCGCCTATTTATTCTATCATTTCTAGAATAGTGGGATAGACATAAGTGATCATTAAGGGTTTACTCGCCGATAAGATTAGAGCCAACGAGAAAGGGTTAATTATATACACTTAATATAAAACTAGCAATAAAACAAGTGACAAGCTACTTAATTATCAGGACAGGTCTTCTTATTGTCTCGAGTATCTATCTGTGTACGTGTGTGCTAATCGCTGATTCGTGCTCATTAGTTTAGTTTATATTTAATCATAACCAAACCGTGCCTGTCTCTCAGGCTGAACCCCCTTGCGTTAGGTTAGGTTATACAGCTAACTTAAGATATTAAAATACTGATTTGAATAACTAGATAATACGTTCCACTCTTAGTGATCGACACTCTTCTTACCATTATATTCATACTGACCGGGTACACTGCTCGTTAAAGTGTGTGTTTTATTGATAAGTCGGCTAAATATAAATTTAAAACTTGAGTAGGCATTAATACTGCTAAACCACAACGACATACCGTGGATACAAAAGAATTAGAGCACATAGCACGCAAATCATCATCTACCTAAGATGATTGGTGTTAAGGATGGTTTGTTGATAAGGCATACTCTAAATGATTACTATTATTACAAGTCATGCCATAAAGTAGACTCGATGGAGGTTAAAACAAAACAAAAAAAAAATGAAAATGTGAACGATAAGCCCTTAGATGCGAATGGAAATGATTCTATAAGGTGGGAGAGTGTTGGTTGTGGTGACAACAAGGACAACATGGGGTATGTGGTTGTAGGGGATAAATAATGGGATGACCCATTAGTGGTTGTGATGATGGTGATAGTGATGAGGATGATGTGTTAGTGCCAAGTTTGAAAGGGTTTGATGGTGATAGGGTTAGTGTGAGTGTTAAAGGTTGTGGTGGACTTGGCGGAGGTAAGGGTGTGGGAATCCTAAAGGTGGAGGATGGTGATGACGTGGTTGGAGATGTTGGTTTTGCCCTTTGAGGAAAGGTGGGAAAGGCTGGTTTAGATTAATATATCGTTTGCACTGACAATGAGATGCATGATATATTTCAAAAGGGAAAAAGAAAAGGTGCATGTGATCCTAACAGGATTGTTGGTGGATATCTCTAACGGGGTTGAGGTAACGAGGTCCTAGGTTTCTAGTTTGGATGATCCTAGTTGTGTGTTAGAGATAATTTGGTGCATGAAGGGTTTCGTATGATTGTGAGGATTGAAGGTTGTGTAACTAACTGTCACTTATCCAAAGTGAGGAGTAGTTGTAAGGTTTGAGTGTGATGATCGATGAGTAGAAGGTTGTAAGGTTTGAGTGTGATGATCTATGGGTTGAAGGTTCTTGGACTAACTATCACTGTCAAGAGTGAAGTGTAGCTAACATGTTTGAGTGGGATTGATATAAGGTTTGAAGGTTTTGAAACTAAATATCACTGTCAAGAGTGAAGTTTAGTTAAAAGGTTTGAGTGGGATGATGAAAGATGTTAATGTGAGGTTTGAAGATGAGATGCAAGATAAGCTTGCAATAGTGAGGCCTTATATAGGCATGAGTTGTGGGATTCAAACTAAAGTTGGGGATGGTGTCCTATAGGGTAGTGAGGAAATCCTAGGGTGTATGTGAGTTTGCAAAAATTTGCAGGTTTGAGGTTAGGGATGAAAGGATCAGGAGGGAACAGTGAAAATTCATCAAACATAGGCACGGTACAACTAAATACCATACGGTACCGTGGCCTATTTAACGGTACCGTGACCTGGAAGTCACGAATTTTCCTATGCAGCCTAGTTCTGGGCAGCTAAAGGGAAGTTTCCTAGGGAATAAGAACCACATTTGTGTGTTCTTGAGAGTGTTTGGTGAAAGACTATATGAGTGTGTTTTCGCTCCCCCTTAATCTATGACCATCCGGACAAGATGTAAAAAATAAAGAGGAAAACAAACGTTGACGAAAGCGATGAGCTTAGTAACGTCATGACAAGTACTGGATAGCATACGATAAACTTCACCTTTGAAGTCACGTAGCTCTTCTCAATCAATGTGAATATTCATAGAATATTTATATGATGATGCATGTGATTACTTGGAGATATCCTAAGGGTTAAGAAGATAAAATCTTCAGGGTTGTGAGGTTGGTGATAAGGTTCTAGTGGGGTTATCTCAACTTATCCTAGTGGTTCTTCATTTGAAGTGTGTGGGAGATGAGTGGGATGCGGAAGAATTGGTAGTGTTTAGTACCATGCGGAAGTGAAAGTGAAGAAGGCTTAGGAATCAAAAGATAGATACAATCTGTTCTGATAGGATACGGTTCTGGTTCAAGACTACATCGAGTGGGTTTCGATAGTGTTTTTGAAACAGTGAGAATAAACTGTCTCAGCAGACAACGGTCTGACGGTACCATTAAATTTAGCGGTACCGTCCCCTATTTAAGAGTACCGTGACCTGCTGAGGTCAGTTTTGACCCAAAATTAGATTTCTGACAAAGAAATTTCACATATGTTGTGATTTTTCTGGACCTTAGATTAAAAGAATTTATACCGAATAAATTCTTTTATGAATGAATCCAACGGGATTCGATGAACGTTTGTCGAGAACGAGAAATGACATTTAATTGCATTTCACAAATTAAATAAACTTTAAATATTTCGGATGAAATATTTAAGTTGTCATTGGAGTTTAAGAGGATTTTACAAATAAATCTCGCTGATTTCGACACGAGGAAAGAATTTATACCTAATAAATTCTTTGAACGGTACTGGACGAGAAGAGATGACTTTTATATTTCCGAGGAAATACATAGGTAGTCATTAGAGCGATATGAAAGATGACTTAATATTTCCAGTGAAATATTTAAAAAGTCATCAGACGAGACACAGGACATGACTTGACATTTCCAGTGAAATATCTAACAGTCATAGGAGGGGTACGAGGGATGACTTTAATATTTCCAGTGAAATATTTAAATAGTCATAAGATTTATGGAAAATGTTCCATCATTCCTAGACCTAGACGGAGATGGTTAGAGGATTCTCGGTTGAGAGGTTTGGTTGATTTACGGATTTTGATGTGCTTCGCACGTGAGTGTTTCATGGGGTTTTGAAAGATGTAAAGCTAGGCCTATGGTGCTGATATGCAGCAGGGTTTGGGATCTTAAGACGTGTATATTTACACGAGGATGAAAGGAACTACTAATCACTTATATAGCAACTCGTGAGTCCTTTGTCACCCGAGGGTTGATGTTAGCTTTTAGCTTTGGGATGAGCGTTTTAACATATGTTGTTAAAAGGCTTGAGTATGATGTTTCGGATATGACATTTAACAATTACGATCGCAAGTTAAACTTACTCGAATATTTTGGATGAAATATTTAAGTTGTCAACCCTACTTCGAGTTCTACTAGGTTTGTATCTAACCTTCCCATGAAAAATGGGTGTATTACTTGGAAGAAGGCGAAGTGATGACTAGGGAATTAGGACAACTTCGCGACTACTCTAACTTATAGGTTTTGACACTAGTGTATGACTCTATGACTTCTAAGGGTTCATAGTGATGGGCATACCTAATTCCTAATGTGTCAAAAGAGCATAGTGTGGGTGCAAGCTTTACAAGCAAATCATGTAAAATGCACATAAGGAATAAATGCAAACATCATGCAAAACATGATAATCGTTTAGCATTTAAGATCATGAAGACATTTAATCATATCTTACGAGAACATGTTATCATTTTGAAACACGTATGTGGGATGCAAGCAATCTAGGTTTGCTAAGGAAGATCCTAATTACTACTTGTTCAAAATGAAATCCTAACGGGAGATAAAGTTCACCGATGTAAACTATCTCTAGTCAAATGTAGGAATGAAAAATTTTCAAGTTAGAGAATGAGTATGAGACTATCACTAGTGGTGCTCAATTAAGGCTAAACACGACCATTTTTACGGGTTATACCACGAACCCAACTTCTCCCCTGGAAGTAGTTATTCAACTGTTAGAAAAATTCGAATTCCTATATTTTCCTATTGAAGTGTAGCATCGCTAATACATGGCCTAATATGACTCAACTAACCATACTTTGAAAGTCGGTTAAGAGAATGACATGTCTTACACAACTCCTAACAAAGGCAAGCGAAATGTTTTAATTTCGTGTTTGAGATTTAGAGGTTATTTGATGGAGATGGTGTATTTTATGATCTCTTGGACAACATCTTTGTTTGTTGAGTTGTTACATGTTATTTTAACATGATTTGGTTTCCTAGAACCAAGAGACACTCTAATGTGATACAATGTAGAATCTACTACATCGTGTGTGTTTCAAGAATGCTCCTTTGCATATCTTGAGGGAGAATCTAGTAAAGGTTACTTACCTCAATGGATTTTGTGAGTATTTTATTTAAAATGAGACATACTGTTTATTTCAACAAGTATGCTTTTCTAAGAGGAAACTTATCACTCTTACGAATGCTTTGTGAAACAAGTATTTTAGTGAATGACCAATTTTACTTGTTTATGCAATGACACATGTTGTATTAGGTTATTATTTAACTCTAATATCCTATATTTTTTAACATGATGCAATGTATTCTCTTGTAACATAACCATTCATGTTACAAAGAAAATAAGATGCATAAGATATAAGTTATCTTTTTTCAATCTTTTGATAAGAGAAATACATGTGATATTCTCAAAGATTGAAGACTTACATAATAGTTAATAACATACTATGTGTGTCACTTTTACTAGACATGTGACTTTGAGTGTTGAGTCGTTCGTGAGCAAAGTTTACATATGTTGTTTGTTTGCTTGTGTTTTGTTTTTTCGGAAATGACACATTTACCAATTGCATTGCAATGTAAATTACTTGTATATTTCGGATGAAACATCCAAGTTGTCAATCCTACTTAGTTGTGTATTTTATGCATCTTTTAAACATATTAGTTTAAAGTTTGGAACACAACCATTGGACAAGAAGACTCAATATGGCATCTTCAACACAAGTGTGAGTTATGATCCGATGCATATTATTTTCGTCTTGAGAAGACGTCATTATTTTCATAACAATCGAGTGTGATTGAGTATGTAGATTCAAGATAATATATTTCATTATATTTTGATGTTATCTTGAAGCTAGACAAATAATGACTCCAATTTCATGTCCATACTCGAAAACTTGTCAATTAGCTTCGATAATGATATCAATCATAATTTGAATAATGAATTGATATGCACTCGAAATCTTTCTTGACCCTCACAATCACTCCTTTTAAAAAGAAAATAAAAATTTAAGGAATGTGTTCCATTTATTCTAACACTAGTTGTATGTGTGAGGTTAATGACATATTAAGTAACTACTTTGATATTATCATCTTATTTTTATTTGTGAAAAACTATTTATATTATTAAGTATAATATTCTTAGTTTTTCGACACCTCATTAGTATAAAAATAATTATCTTAACTATTTTTATACAACATACGTAAAATACTAAATGTTTAAAACATTTTGTATGTGTGTTAAATCAATGCAAGTTTAATACATTTTCTTTTACTTAAATACTAACGTATTAAAATGACCTTTTATCTTGTTTAGACAACCCATGGTCAAACAAGACAAAATGATGTAATGTTTTAAAGATCATGTTACGGATTTTATGAAAGTGTTAAGTATTTTGGGGCGATATACTTTTTACACTTAAACCTTTGGAAAAATAATTGTGTAAGACAATATCTTTCGACACACATGATCTACCAACTTAGTTTCTATTCCTAAGAAGGTTACTAAACCATTTTAAAAACTTGCAAAAAATGCAAGAAAAATGGTCTATGCCTATATGCAACGCAAAATCAATTACGCAACTTAGTGCAAGAAATCTAGTCTATGTCCTATTGACGCATAAGCCGAAAAACTAATATTCGACACATAGCAACAAGGCATGAAATACACTTATGCTTATAGATAAAATTAGCTCAACTAAAGATAATAATAAGCATACAAAAGTATTAACTAGCAATACTAAGACACAAAGAAAAGCAAATAGTCATTTAGCAAAACACACAAAGATACTTATCGTCATTTTATGTATTAAGTATAACAATGTACACTTAGCTTGATTTTATTTGAAAATGAATTATTTTCCACCCCATTTAAAAATTTGATCAAGTTCAACACCTTGAAATCATGAATACATCAACGTGTGATGTTCACTTTGTGATTTGACGAAAAATTTGTGCAATCAGCATGACCGGAAAAGACTCTCTGTTACGAATTGAAGACTCTCGTAAATTTTACTTTACAATCACTTTCTAAAAGTATTTTTAAGTGAAAGTAGACTCAATTATGTTTAAAATGATAGGTGGCACGACTCCTACGGACTTACGGTTGATTTTATACGAATTTATGAAAATTACCGAATTCTGAAAAACAAACGAAGGTACCGTTAAATTTAGCGGTACTGTCCATATTTAATGGAACCGTCCATTATATTTAACGGTGTCGTACCTGTTATTTCAGTTTTGAATAGAACCAACTTTTATTAATTTAAGAAAACCTTCAAGCTAGTATGACAACGTATACTTAACAACAAAACTTGTAAGTATTAAGCAACTAAATACTTTTCATATTTTTATCACCTTCACGGGTAATTTGATACATGGATCGTACTCAATTTTGAAAACCATTTGTTTTAAAAATTTGAGCGACGTGGCTCTAGTACCAATTGTGGAAACCGTAGAGGGGGGGGGGTGAATACGTTTCCATTTAAAAACTTAAAAACATTTTATATCAAACTCCCGATCAAGTATGACGTAATATGAAAAGTGTCAACTATGATCATATATCTTCTAGGGATGAATAAATTAAACTACAACACAAGCACAATCAACCATGACACATACATAATTAACATAACATAAGCAACTAGCCACATAAGCATAAACGCAATGCAAATATAAACATAAAGCGATAAAGAATAAAATGAAAGTAAAGAGATAAGTAAGAAGGCGCAAACCGGACACGATGATTTATAGTGGTTCGGTCACGAAGCTCCTCTTCGCCCTATTCCACTCCCCGAGTACCCAACTCGAGAGTTACTTCACTAATCAACAAACTCCCTTCAGGCGGAGAAAACCGTACACGTCGCTTAACTTGTTTTCCGACACTAAGCTAGATGTCGAGTGCTAATCTTAGCTAGCACCAATCTACACGTCGCTTATCCTATTTCCGACACTAAGCTAGATGTCGAGTGCTAATCTTAGCTAGCACCAATCTACCACGATCTACCCGATCTACCCTTGATCCACATGATCAATCACACAAGCCCAATGGCTTCAAGAGATCTCCAAGATCTCGACAAGATCACAATGATCTACTCTCACTTGACTCGATCTACCCGATCTACCCTTGATCCACTTGATCAATCACACAAGCCCAATGGCTTCAAGAGATCTCCAAGATCTCAACAAGATCACAATGATCTTTCCTCACAAACTCTCAAAAGAAAAATGATCTTGATGTATGCTATGATACAATCAAGAGTGTAACAAATGTTACAAGACCTAACAACTACAACTCTTGTATCTTCTTGGATACCTTGAGTTCTTCTCTTGCAAATGAAGAGGAATGATAACACTTTGTATCTACTTGGATACTTTGTGTTCTTCTCTTGCTAATCAAGAGGGATGACAACACTTTGTATCTACTTGGATACTTTGTGTTCTTCTCTTGCTAATCAAGAGGGATGACAACACTTTGTATCTACTTGGATACTTTGTGTTCTTCTCTTGCTAATCAAGAGGAATGAAGAGGATCACTTGAATGGAGGATTGGATCACTCTTAAACAAACTAAGACTCTCCAAATGACTGGAAAAATCAAGTTGGAAGTGTGAAATAGTCCACTATTTATAGGCAAGTGAAAAACTAGGCGTTACAGACCCACGGCTCCACTAAATTTAGTGGAGCCGTCGGTACTTAATGGTACCGTGGACGCTCCTTCGTTTGTCTTTAGTGGGGAAGGTTTATTTGGGAATGTTTGGAGCTGTTTTGGGGGGAAAATTGACTGTTGGGATTTTTAAACTTATTTTTCAAAATAAAACATTTCTTTTTAATTCAAAAATAATTTGTAAAATATATTTTTGAAAGAAAAAATGTTTTGTCACATTAAAAATGTGAAGTTTAGAAAAATATAATCCTTTGATCATTTGTCAAGTAGTAGATTTGTTTGTCCATACCTTGAGTGATTTATGTCGGGATGGAAATCTACGACTTCGTTGAAGCATACTTGAGACGTCGGGAGGTGTTGATGTAAGTATGCATTGATGATTTGTGTTTACAAGTAACTTGCATATTTTACGTTATGTATTACAAGTTACATGTTTGTCGAAGAAACCGTTTAGTTTAAATATCGTAATATTTGCACTAACATCTACAAATGGTAATCCGGCCAAGTGAAAAAATGTTACTCCCTCTGTCCCATATTAAATGTCCTGTTTGACTTTTTGAAGTCAATCTTTTTCTACTTTGACATTAACTATTTTATTTTGTATTATATAATAATTGATGCAAAATATAATGAATAGATTGAGTTTTAAATATATTTTCTTTGGTCTAATTTTCATCAAGTATTATGTTGATCCCAGTTGAGTACTTGATCGAATTCCTTAAGCTTGTATAAGGATTAGTTATATTAGATAAATCTAACACAACTATGGTATAGAAACCGTGTTTGAGTATATTAAAGTCTATGCGAAATCTAGTTTTTGATATTAAGAAGAACTTTTAATGTAACAGTGAACACATTGAATCAAACAAACAAATCAGCCTCGATATTATTAATGAATAATACGAATACTCAACAGTATTAGGGTTACAAAACCTTGAAGCTATAACTCTATGACAATCGTATGTTTTCTGTAAATTCGACTCGTATCTAACTCTATGCCCTAGGACCTCCTTTTATAGACCAAGGAGTCCTAGTCGGCTTAGAATACTAAGGAAAGTATATCAAATCTTTTCTATACTTATCTAATACAAAACTTCACACAAAAGTTATCTAAAACATAAACAGCATTAACAAACATCTAACAGTCTTAACTTTTGCCTAACAGTAGTAACTTCATCAGCAGTAGTAATCTTGACTGAGCAGCATTAACTTTGTTCTAGTAGCAGTAACTACTTAGTGTATTTCCTTGAAGTTCTTTAGCAGTTGTAACTTTGTAAGAGCAGTAGTAAGTTACACTAGCAGTCTTAACTGTTGCATTGGCAGTGGTAAATATTTAGCATAATTTCCTTTGAAGTACATGAGCAATCTTAAATCCATAGAGCAGCAGTAACATCAAGAAGCTTTAAATTCCAACAATCCTACCCTAAACTTGATATTTTCCATCAAAATCATCAAGTTTCTTTATTCAAAGCTTCATAATCACCAAGAGGATGCTTCCAAACACTTTACTTCGTGTTCATTTTCTGTTGTACAATAAACCAAATAAGCTCCAAAGACATCTCACTGTCATATTCAATTTCCAGCTTATTCTCCAACATTATTGTAAGTGTAGACAATGAAAGGGGATACTTTTTCTCCACAAACATGTAGATTACTGAAGATTGCAGCATCAATTCATGAACTCCACAATAGTCATAAAGCTTCCAGTGTAGTACTTTATACCCATGTTGTGCCTTCCATACTTGATCTTCTACATGAGGTTCAAACATAGTCTTTAGATCACCCCATAACACATAGTCATAATCAGAAGCTGGCACCTTCAATGGCCTTGTTAATCCATATTTGTCTTTAACAAGCTTCCACAGAGTTTATAATTCTTCTCTGTCAAAACTTTTAAACATCTAACTGAAACTCTGACACACTTGTTCTTTTCCATCAGCCCTGATTATCACCCAGTTTATCTTCTTGTCTTTTGAGTATATATTCCAGTCAATAATTGTTGGGAATGCTTCTAGCACTAAAATGTGACAACATATTTGGGATTACATTAGCTATATTGTAAGCCACAAACACAAGGACTAGAACCGTCATTTATGTAAATTCTTGTGTAAGTTAGCCTATTTATACCCTCTTAGACATCACTAGGAGGGTGAGCCTTGTTTTGTGTATTTTGCATTTTTACTTTTATCAATAACAAGTCCAGGTTCATTCTCTCTCACTCTACACTTTCTCTCTCTAACTCTTACCATGGAGTTGATGTTCTTCCATCATCCCTGACCTACCGATTCACAATATAATCACCAAAACACGATCCAACAATTGGTATCAAGAGCCATGGTATCAGTTTCGGTTGATTTGTGTGATATTATCTTGTCAAAATCGTATATTTTTGTGGATCTGGACTGTTTTTGATGCCGTTGTATTACTACTGTTTACTGGTCCTATTTTTCTTGTCTAAAAGTATTAACAACAGTATCTTAACATGCTTTATTGTATCAGAAAGTGATTCACTTCAGTTTTATATTTTGGTTTGTTTTTTTTTTGACGGTTTTGAATCCATCTCGTGAAGAGTTTAAGGTCTGAATATTGTGGTCAGAAACAGGTCGAATACTGGTCAGATTTACTGGTAAACTTGGTCGGAAAACTGGTAAAATGAACTCGCCGGAAAAGTCATCGGAAAACACATCAGAAAAGTCATCGAAAGGTTTTTATCGCAATTGCTTGTAAAGCATTTGCGATAAACCCTTTTTTATCGCAAATGTGGACTGCTATCGCAAATGCTTTATTGCAAACGCTTTATTGCAAATGCTTTATCGCAAATGCATTACCGCAAATGCTTTATAGCATATGCTTATCGCAAATGCTTTATCGTAAATGTGAAACTGGTCAACGGGTCAAATCTGGTCAATGGTTTATCGCAAATGTGAAACTGGTCAACCGGTCAAATCTGGTCAACGGTTTATTGCAAATGTGAAACTGGTCAACAAGTCAAACAGTTATCGAAATTATAAGAAAAAGAAGGAGATGAAGTACAGAAGACCACAAACCTCATACCAAGACACATCGACCTCAGTTTAATCACCTCACTGGTCCACATGGTTTATAAGATAATAATAACAATCGACCACCACTATCTAACCAAAAACCAACATCACAACCGACACCAACTCAGTCCCTATCCGAAAACGCACCTCCAACTTATCTAATCGGTCTAACAATAACTAAAACAAAAATATTAACAAGAATCTCAGTTTCTTTTTCGTGCTGAGGAAAAGCGCAAAGAACTTTAAAAGATCAAACACACGAAAGAGATTACATCATAGATCTCAAAGTATCAACACCTCATCTAAACCACTAATACTCAGAATCGAAGCAGAAATTTAATAACAAACGATCTCAGTTTTTGGTCCTATTATAGATCTTTAAAGATCTTGAGTGTGACCATAACAATCATCGATCTTTGAGAAGCAAAACTTCATTAGATATCCAAAAAATAAAGAAAGAACGATAACAATCATGTTATATTAAATCTTTGTTTCAGTCAATTGACACACGAAAATCAAAACAATATACACCTACTTGAGATCTTGTAAAAGTTATTAAAGTCATGTAATTGTAGAAGTGCTCGAATTGAAATTAAAAAACAAGCATTTTTGTTTATGATTCGTGTTGAGATGCAAAATATTCAATGGAGTTGTGAATTGGTGGCTGAGGTGAGTGGAATATGAGATTTAGGGACTGCTTATTGAAAGTTATCAAAAGGGATGGATTTTGTTTTTCCAGATCTAATTTTTATGTAGGGGCGCAGAGAAAAGTTAGGAAGTGGGAGGCGGATAGATTGTGTGAAATGAAATTAGGGTTAGTGATTTATGGTTAATAACCTTTTAATACCCACAATTTTAGGGTTGGTTTAGATGGATCAGTTATGGCTTGGATCTAGATTTTTTTCTTTTGGGCTGAAATGTTATAAAAGATGGAATGGATTAGAGGTTCGGGGTTATAATAATTTATGGCTAAAAGGAGTGGTATATTGATTGTTACGAATATTCACGGGGATACGTTTTTGACAAGATCGGGATAAAACCATTATCATAGTTCATTTAAACCGTCAAAAGGCTAGTGTTGGGTATTGAACCGCAAGATGTGACTACGGGGTTAATTCTTTATTATTTATTTGAGGTTGAAGTGGAATTTCACGGGTGCGTGTACTTAGTATCTTGAAGATATCGGGGTTGGTTGGATGCATGATTCTTCGAGATCCTTGTTCGAGCTTTTAACCGTCAAAATGATTAAGACTTGAGTTATCTAGTTATACCTGATGTAAGGAGTTACGTTGTTGTGCTTACAGAGTATAGCAATCACTTTAAAGGAGTTACATTGTAGTGCTCAAGTGTCACAAAAAGATGTGGATAATTCAAGATGAGTTCATATACAGTTAAGGATGGTTGGATGAGTATATGAAACGACCTATGCTTTAAGGAGTTACGTTGTAGTACTCAGTATAGGTTCTTAGTCAGACAATAGTGCAAGTTTAAGTCACAAGTTTGGGTTATTTTACTTCAGTCTCAAGTTCGTAATACTGGGTTTTCTCCATCAGTGGTCACTACAAAAAGCCGTCAGAATGATAATGGGGTCGGTAAAGAGTTAGATGAGAAGAGTATAGAAGAGAAGAGATTTTATCAGCAGTTGATTCTCACGGGCTATTTTTGTTACTTCACACATCTTCGACTAATTGGAAATACAGGGTTTACGCTGCCTCCGTTTCCATCGTAACCATAGTGTGTATGCTTCCGATTCCGCGAAGACATTGTGGGGGAAGAGAGAGTGGATGTTCTTTGACTTTTCTTGCATTTTTTGCGAAAACACTCTTTTTCCAGATGTATCTGCATTTAGGGGGAAGAAATGTGCACATCGGGGACGCTTAACAGATTCACGTGATCGAGCTTACAAGTTTAATACTACCGGAGAGACATCCGCAGAGATGATCAGTGGTTCAGTTTTGTGATTTTGGTGTAATCGTTTCAACTTTCGCAGGTTGTGATGTGCGAAGTAGCCTACTTATGTGAGAAGATCTTGCTGATTTCTTGCATGTTACCCCCGAACGGAGTTTCCGCATTGAGCATAACCGTTACTGAGTACTAGTCAAATTTGCTTGGTGTGGTTTACGATGTCATCTACAAATTCCGCTGCGTACTTACAACCTTCAAAAGATAGAAGACATGTTAACTACATTAAAGTCTCGAATCTGCTAAAGACGGTTGTCAGTTTGGGGGGAAGCTGATTCAGAAACTTCACCAAAAAGAAGTATATGAAGAAGTCGTTAAAGACATGCAGCATGAATTGGGGGGAAGTTAATCCAGTTCATGCATATTACATCGTTTACCTACAAGTGAAGAAAAGTTCTCAAGCCGAGGTACAAGATGAAGACAAAGAGCGTTAACTGTAGTCATCCTCAGCACTTGAAGAGCTTATGAAGACCTTTCTTTATTTGTATTTGTACCTGTAGGAAATGATGTAAGTAATCCCATATGTTGCCACATTGGGGGAAGATTGTTGGGAATGCTTCTAGCACTAAAATGTGACAACATATTTGGGATTACATTAGCTATACTGTAAGGCACAAACACAAGGACTAGAACCGTCATTTATGTAAAGTCTTGTGTAAGTTAGCCTATTTATACCCTCCTAGACTTCACTAGGAGGGTGAGCCTTGTTTTGTGTATTTTGCATTTTCACTTTTATCAATAACAAGTCCAGGTTCATTCTCTCTCACTCTACACTTTCTCTATCTAACTCTTACCATGTAGATGATGTTCTTCCATCATCCCCGACCTCCCGATTCACAATATAATCACCAAAAGACAATCCAACAATAATGCCTGGAGGCTTAGTGGCCAAAGGTACAGCATCTATAGATACTTCTTCATCATCTGAAACAACTACCATGAACTGTTTGAGATCAGCTATATCTTTGTCATTACCATCATCCACTTTTTGCTTCTTCTGGACCTCTTGCTCTAGCTCAGTCCCTGCCCTTTTTGCACTACTTCCCACTAACTCTATTTCCATATCAATAAATTGTTTACTCTCTTGAAAACTCTATCAAACACTTTCGGGATCTTTTCAAACTCATATTTTTGAACTGACTAGGCTTCCATCCATCCATGTTCTTCAGATAAGTACACATTATGTTCCTTTGTTGAGCCTTGGTGGGTGGTTTGTTTCTCTTTGCTTCTGCCCTCTTTGCTGCAAAGTCTTTCTTTCTTGTTTCTAAGAACTCCATGAATAGTTTAGCTTTTTCTTCCATAGATAACTCTTCCTGCTCTTCTTTTAGCATTCTCTGAGCTAACAAATGATCAGCCTCACATTTTGCTTCAATGTCATCCCATGTGTTTATTATCTCAATGTTGTCTTCTTCCTAAGCAGCTGCAAGCCTTGCTTCTTCATCATACTCAGCTTGTAATCTCCTAGCTTCTTCTTCATCAAGCTTGAGTTAATCCTTTTTACTCACAGGCTCTACCATCTTTTCTTTCTCTGCCATCTTTTCTTTCCCCTTGCCCTGAGATTGTTGTTGAACTGTTGTTGTTGTAGATTGAGTTGGCTCTTTGATTACCACCCCTTTCACCTTGGGTCTTGTGCTCTTTAAGTCTTTAAGTGCCTGAGCTATTGTGATTTCATCAGTAGTTGTTGTAGTTGTGGGAGCAGTACTAACATCTTCATCAACAGTACTAACTTCAACACTGGCATAATTAATCTTTTCACTGACAGCAGTAACCTGAGCAGCATTAATATTTATCTCAACAGCATAGAAACCATCTCAACATCTTCTTCTACAACATTTTTAGCATCATTAACATCTTCAACAAAAAATGTATTTCCCTCATCAACCATCTGCTCATCCTCCCCTGCATCATTCCTCCCCTGTTTGGATGCATCCTCACCCAAACTATGTTCATCTGCAGAGGACTACACCCTTGAGGTACTACCAACCTTGTATAACCTTTTGAGCCTTGGAGTCCTTGACTTTTTCCCCTTTCCTAGCTTTTTAACCCACTACAACAAAAGTGGCTTTTTAGGACCCTTTGTGTGGGACGCTATGATAATGGAGTCCTAAAAAACTGTTTAATAGGACATATGAGCATTTAGGGTCCTTTTTAAATATTTGCTACTTAGGCAATGTCCTAAAAAGTTATATAATAGGATGGTCGATGATTTGGGGTCCTATTATCATATACCTTAATAGGACGCTTAAAATATGGATCCTAATAAATTACTTTATAAGACATTTAGTTGTTGGTGTACCATTATGTGATAGTGTAATACGACACTTGATCACTAGATGTCCTATTATCATATACCTTAATAGGACGCTTAAAATATGGATCCTGATAAATTACTTTATAAGACATTTAGTTGTTGGTGTCCCATTATGTGATAGTGTAATACGACACTTGATCACTAGATGTCCTATTATGACATAAACTTAATAGGACGCTTAAAATATGGATCCTAATAAATTACTTTATAAGACATTTAGTTGTTGGTGTCCCATTATGTGATAGTGTAATACGGCACTTGATCACTAGATGTCCTATTATGACATAACCTTAATAGGACGCTTAAAATATGGATCCTAATAAATTACTTTATAAGACATTTAGTTGTTGGTGTCCCATTATGTGATAGTGTAATACGACACTTGATCACTAGATGTCCTATTATGACATAACCTAATAAGACATAATAGGACACTTGAGTTTTGAGTCATAAGACATCAGTTAGTTAAAACGCTTATTCACAAAAAGTTTTATTATAGCAAAATTTAATAGGACCTTTGACACGTGGGTATTATAACGTTAACCTTTATAGGACGCTTATGTACAATGGTTTTATTATTGTACACCATAATAGGACATTTCATTTTTGAGTCATATAACATCATTTTTTTAAAACGATTATTTGCAAAAGTTTTATTATAACAAAACTTAATAGGACCCTTAAAGGATGCATATTCATTATGGTTTTATTACAATACACCATAATAGGACACTTGATACATAAGTCATAAAACATTAATTATTTAGAACGCTTATTCGCAAATGTATTATTAAAACATAAGTTAATATGACAGTTGATACTTGGGTACCATAGATTGATACTTGGGTACCATAGATTGATACACCTGTGTCTTTTAACATTAACCTTTATAGTACGCTTATTTGTTGTGGTTTTATTATCATACGCCATAATAGAACACTCCTTATTATGTGATAGTGTAATACGACATTGCATCTGGTGCAAGAACGTATGATGTGCAATACATATGACTTACTTAGGTGTGTACTATAAACTCATACACTTAAAAAATTGGTTTCATACATTTTACACGTTTTCGCCGGTATTTACACGTTTTCGTGTAAGAACGTATGATGTGCAATACATATGACTTACTTAGGTGTGTACTATAAACTCATACACGAAAACGTGTAAATAGCACCAAAAAAAAGCCACTTTTCTTACGGGGGTACTAAAAATACGGATGAAAACGTGTAAATACTGACGAAAACGTGTTAAATACCGGCGAAAACGTGTAAATACGGACGAAAACGTGTAAATACGGAAGAAAACGTGTAAAAAACGGACGAAAACGTGTAAATACGGACGAAAACGTGTAAATACTGAGAAAAACGTGTAAAAAACGGACGAAAACGTGTAAATACGGATGAAAACGTGTAAATACAGATGAAAACGTGTAAAAACGGATGAAAACATGTAAATACGGACGAAAACGTGTAAATACGGATGAAAACGTGTAAATACGGACGAAAACGTGTAAATACTGACGAAAACGTGTAAATCCGGACGAAAACCTGTAAATATGGACGAAAACGTATAAATACGGACGAAAACGTGTTAAAACGGACGAAAACGTGTAAAAACGGACGAAAACGTGTAAATACAGACGAAAACGTGTAAATACTGAGAAAAACGTGTAAAAATGGACGAAAACGTGTAAATACGGACGATAATGTGTAAATACGGATGAAAACGTGTAAATACGGACGAAAACGTGTAAATACGGATGAAAACGTGTAAAAACCGACGAAAACGTGTAAATACATACGAAAACGTGTAAAAATGGATGAAAACGTGTAAATACGGACGATAACGTGTAAATACGGATGAAAACGTGTAAAAACGGACGAAAACGTGTAAATACGGATGAAAACGTGTAAAAACCGACGAAAACGTGTAAATACATACGAAAACGTGTAAAAACGGATGAAAACGTGTAAATACGGACGATAACGTGTAAATACGGATGAAAACGTGTAAAAACGGACGAAAACGTGTAAATACGGACGAAAACGTGTAAATACGGACGAAAACGTGTAAATACATACGAAAACGTGTAAAAAACGGATGAAAACGTGTAAATACGGACGATAACGTGTAAATACGGACGAAAACGTGTAAATACTGAGAAAAACGTGTAAAAATGGACGAAAACGTGTAAATACGGATGAAAACGTGTAAATACGGACGAAAACGTGTAAATACGGATGAAAACGTGTAAAAAACCGACGAAAACGTGTAAATACATACGAAAACGTGTAAAAACGGATGAAAACGTGTAAATACGGACGATAACGTGTAAATACGGATGAAAACGTGTAAAAACGGACGAAAACGTGTAAATACGGATGAAAACGTGTAAAACGACGAAAACGTGTAAATACATACGAAAACGTGTAAAAACGGATGAAAACGTGTAAATACGGACGAAACGTGTAAATACGGAGAAAACGTGTAAAAACGGAGAAAAACGTGTAAAAAAGGAAAAACGTGTAAATACGGAGAAAACGTGTTAAATACGACGAAAACGTGTAAATAACGGATGAAAACGTGTAAAAACCGACGAAACGTGTAAATACGACGAAAACGTGTAAAACGGAGAAAACGTGTAAAACGGACGAAACGTGTAAATACGGATGAAAACGTGTAAAACGGACGAAAACGTGTAAATACGGATGAAACGTGTAAAACGACGAAGAAACGTGTAAATACTACGAAAACGTGTAAAAACGGATGAAAACGTGTAAATACGGACGATAACGTGTAAATACGGATGAAAACGTGTAAAAACGGACGAAAACGTGTAAATACGAACGAAAACGTGTAAAATACGAAAACGTGTTAAAAACGGATGAAAACGTGTAAATACGGACGAAAACGTGTAAAATACGGAGAAAACGTGTAAATACTGAGAAAAACGTGTAAAAATGGACGAAAACGTGAAATAGGACGTAAGTGTAAATACGGATGAAAACGTGTAAATACGGACGAAAACGTGTAAATACGGACGAAAACGTGTAAATACGACGAAAACGTGTAAATACATGACGAAAACGTGTAAAATACGGAGAAAACGTGTAAATACGGACGAAAACGTGTAAATACGAGAAAAACGTGTAAAAACGGACGAAAACGTGTAAATACGAGAATGAAAACGTGTAAAAGACGAAGTGAACGATAAACGTGTAAATACATACGGAGAAAACGTGTAAATACAACGAAGACGAAAACGTGTAAATACGGACGATAACGTGTAATACGGATGAATAACGGTAAAGAGAAAAGAATCGAGAAAACGTGTAAATACGAGAGAAAACGTGAATAATAATCGAAAAGTGTAAAACGATGAAAACGTGTAATACGACGATAACGTTAATATGACGTGAGGAAAACGTGTAATACGACTGAAATGGACGCTGTAAATACGGAGAAAACGTGTAAAAAACGGATCGAAAACGTGTAAGACGAAACGTGTAAAAAACGACAACGTGTAAATACTGGACGAAAACGTGTTAAAACGGATCGAAAAGTGTAAAAGACGAAAGTGTAAAACGGATGAAAACGTGTAAAAACGTCGAAAACGTTAAAACGAAAAGTGTGTAAACGAAACACGAAAACGTGTAAAAATGACGGAAACGTTAATACACAGTGTAAATACGATGAAAACTGAAAACGGATGAAAACGAATCGGATGAAAACGTGTTAAAACGACGAAAACGTGTAAATACATACGAAAAACGTGTAAAAAACGGATGAAAACGTGTAAATACGGACGATAACGTGTAAATACGGATGAAAACGTGTAAAAAACGAGACGAAAAACGTGTAAATACGACGAAACGTTAAATATCGAGTGTACGGTACGTGATGAAATACGACGAAAACGTGTAAATACGGAGAAAACGTGTAAAGAAAAACGTGTACAAGGAACGAAAAACGTTGTAAAATAGGACGAAAACGTGTAAATACGGACGAAAACGTGTAAATACGGACGAAAACGTGTAAATACTGACGAAAACGTGTAAATACGGACGAAAACGTGTAAATACGGACGAAAACGTGTAAATACGGACGAAAACGTGTAAAAACGGACGAAAACGTGTAAATACGGACGAAAACGTGTAAATACGGACGAAATAATTTGGTTAAGACCATATGTCGATCCGGTTAATCAATCCGGTGGGTCTGGGGTAGTAAAAGAAGTAACTCCACGTCGTCCTGATCCGGTTAATCAACCTGGTGGATCTGGGGTTACTCCACCTCGTCCTGATCCGGTTAATCAACCTGGTAATGACGAGGAAAAGAATGAGGATGAACAGACGAAGGACTTTGACATGGATAAGGATGATGAGACAAAAAAGATGTTTATTGATGAGGAAGAGATCAATAAAGCTGCTGTAGAGCTGGAATTGGAAAAGGAGAGGGAGGAAGAAGAAAGGCTGGCTGAGGAAAAGGAAGACGACCGTCATATTCAAACACCACCAACCACTCCTCCACATTCTCCACCAATTGTCCATGAATCACCTCTAGTGTCTCAACAAGCAAGAAAACAAAGAAGATAACTAGGCTCAAAAGGGATGATCTAATCTCCTAAGCGTCTGAAAGGGTGAAAAAGTCCGCAAAGCTGGAACGTACCAAGAAAGCTAGTGTAACAACCGACAAGTTTCCAAAATTTGTTCTACGAGCCAAAATAACTATTTTGATATTCCTTAGCTTTTAAAACTCTTTGAACTTGTTTTGGATTGAATAACAATGGATATCTTGTTGAAACTTGAGAGTTATTCATTTATCGAGCCAACATAACCTAAAACACGCGAAACGAATCGAATTTGCCAAATAAATTAATTTCGATAAAGTTATGCATATTTATACTCGTTCTTATCAGAAAAATTATTTCGGGAATAATGAAGCAAGTTTCATAATTTTTCGAGTCTGTTTGGTACGTCGAATGGGTCCGACATTGTTTATGCCAAAAGTTTTACCCAGTTGGCAGTTTATACCCCCGCCCAAAATTTACCCCCCGCCCCCATACTATGATTTGGCCAGGTTTAGTCCCTCACCCTATAAAAGGCGAAATTTTTTTATATTTTATTCATTTTTACACACTCTCACACACATCTCTCTCACCCCTCCCCCACCTCCGTCCGGCCACAATTCTGGCAGCCACCGTCGATGGAAAATTTTCCGGCGAAACCCAAACCTATACCATTCGATAGATCAAGCAACGGAGACCCTTTCTGGAGAGTATGAGACCAAGAGGAGCTCGTTTGATCATGTTTTGAAGCCACCACATCCGCACACCACCATCACCACCACTCGCCACCACCCTTTTTTTCCCTCCTCCCTCGTTGCTAAAACACTTGAACCATTCTTTTACTTATTTTCCTCATTTTAATCAAACCCTAATCAGGTTTAAATTCATATTAAAGATTTAAAAAAAATGAAACTAAAATTAATGTTTTCTATTAAAATTTGTGTGGATCCATGTTTTGAAACCGAGAATCGTCTGACTTGTGGGCGAGTCGACTCAACTCAGTGAGTTGAGTCAACTCGACCGAGTCAACTCACCGAGTTGAGTTGACTCGGATATTGGCTATATTTCTGTGTGGATGTGATATACTAGATTCGCATTGGGTTTATTGTTGTTGTTAATTATAACAGAATAATATACGTTATGTGATATACTAACATTGGTTCATCTTTGCTCGCCATTGATCTGGTTAGGTCCTATTAATCTATCATCTTTCACACCAGATTAAAAACATTGCTATATCTTTATAACAGAATAATAATTTTAATGTTTTACTTCAGGGTTGGATGGGTCCAACTTATTCTATATCGACAGCTTGTGCCACAAGCAATTTCTGTATATTGAATGCTGCAAATCACATAATCGACGGTGATGCTGTGAGTATTGTTTTTGTAGTCATAATTATTCTATGGCGCAAACATTGATTTTTATAGCGTTGAGAATCTTGCAGGACATGATGCTTTGTGGTGGCTCTGAATCTATCATTACACCATTAGGTATTTTCCCTTTTTCTGTATATAAATCTCGTTGAATCGTGAAGATCACGAAAAAAAATTATGCAGGAATGGGCGGTTTTGTGGCATGTAAGGCTTTAAGTGAGCGGAACAATGATCCTACCAAAGGTTCACGTCCATGGGATTCGGTATATCTTCTTGTGTCATTTATTCTATATTCTGGAGCTTGCATTTTTTTATTTTATTATTATTATTATTATTTTTTTTTATGTTTTCATTTAACTTCAACAGGGACGTGATGGATTTGTTATGGGAGAAGGAGCTGGAGTTCTGTTGTTGGAAGAACTTGAGCACGCTAAGGTGTTAAATAACTGAAGTTTGCCGTATCCTAATTATGTTTCCGTTTGCTACTTGATACTTATATGTAATTGGTGGACAGAAAAGAGGTGCTAATATATATGCAGAAATTTTGGGCGGAAGCTTTAGTTCTGATGCATATCACATGACACAGCCTCACCCTGAAGGTAAACAAAATAAATGTACCTCTTATATATGTCTGACATATGAGCAAGATTAACTGAGCAATTGGTCAAATGTATGAACTCTTATTAAGGTAGTGGTATCATATTATGCATTGAAAAGGCGTTATCACAGTCCGGGGTGGCTAGGGAAGATGTGAACTACATAAACGCACATGCTACATCAACCCCAGCTGGTGACATTAAGGAATACCAAGCTATTGTTCATTGTTTTGGCCAGAATAAAGAGGTTGACTTAATCGATATGTTACTAATAGTCATTATAATACCTAATTATTAGCATTAATTATTTTCGACCTGAACTTTGATGTTGCAGTTGAGGGTGAACTCTACAAAATCCATAGGGTTAATACATACAAATGTTACTGAAGTTTCCAAAAAATTTGAAAAAAGTTACTCAACTTTTTTTTTGTTGAATTAGGTTACTAAAGTTTCCAGTTCGAATAAGACAAAGTGATTTTCGAATAAGACAAAGTGACTTAATTCAAATTTTTTAGAAACTATAGTAACTTGGTTCAAATTTTGGGAAAACTATAGTAACTTGGTTCAAATTTTGGGAAACTATAGTAACCTAATTCAACAAAAAAAAAGTTGAGTAACTTTTTTCAAATTTTTTGGAAAATTCAGTAACATCTGTATGTATTAACCCAAATCCATAATAGGCCACCTTATGCACAATGACACTACGCATTTTTGGAAACAATCACGGGGATACCCCGGATAGGCCGCGTACATTTAAGTCAAAGACTCGCCCTCCCGGGTAGCATGGACATTGAAAACCTCATCCGTTTAGTGTATAGTGTATACTTACTAAAAATAATTCAGTTTTGATTGCTAACTTGTTGGTACGCGCTTTGACATTTCTGTGACGTACGCTGAACCTATCTCTGAAACTTTCGTGTTGTTTGATGACTTATTTTCTATTGCAGGCTCCAAGTCTATATCACACTTGATTCTCGTGTGGATATTGCATCTTAATAATTTGTCGAAAAATCCTCCGTAATGGCTGCAACTGGTTCTTTGTTGTTTTCTCGGGAACTGGGGATCAATAAAAGTTCTGTATATATCAGCCAACCTAAGGTGCGTGGTTTTATCTATAGGTCACTTGCTGATCTTTTTCGCATACATGATTCTAGAGAACTTCTTAGATAGAGTTCGTGTAATTCATCATTCATTAGCTCTTTAATTTGTTTCTTTGTGTTATCACCAGGGAAAGAGACATAAGGTTCACGCGCATATTTTTAGTGCTGGTCTTTCGTCCCATACATCGGTATGTTCCTATGTTACGAGAGCTCTGTTTTTCAGCTCATGTCTATCTTTTTCTTTCGTTCTAAAGATATCCCCTAATCTACTAAGTATTGCTTTCCCATCCCATGGTCTGTTCTATACTTTAATCTGTAGCTACAAGAGGCTTGGAGTGTACATCTATTGACTGCACGGGAGTCAGTAAAACCAACACCAAATAGGTGAAATGGGCAAGGTCAGGTTGACTCAAAGCACTTCGCATCTATAAATGTTTAAGCTTTTATTCACATCTAATAGTTCGAATCGTTTTTGGCTAGAAAACGATTTTGGTTTTATTATTTTGGCCGTAACAGATAAACATACAAATTGATCCACATAATATGGGCAGGCTAGTTACCCCGTTCAGCTCAGAATGAATCCTTTCTTACAGCTAGTTAATGGGTTGGACTGATGTAAATGCTGTTTTGTTAAAATTTTAAACTAAATTTTTAAATAATCAGCTTGTTAAATATGGGCCGGGTCACGCCAGTTTGACAGATTTAATACTTCTTTCTGTTTAATTTAACTATATTAGTACGAGTGTATGGACCGTTAGAGATAAATATGCCCCAAAGTGACACATTTAACACCAACACTTAATGTCAACTTTGTTAGAATCGCACAAGATGATACTGATGTAAGAGCTTACCCGATTGCGATGATTAAATTATGGGTCATTAGTTATTATGCAACTGTCATTTATGTCTTTTTCTGAATTTTTGCAGACACCCAATATGCAATTGGAGTTCTTGAGTTATTATTTAGCGGAATTAAGCTTGTTAGAATACGGTTGCATCAAGTTTCTGCCTTCAATGGTTGCTGCATCAGTCATTTTCTGTCAAGATTTATGCTCAAACCAAAGTCATATCCAAATAGCAAACACATTGTATGTAGCTATATATGTTCTACACATTTACCTGTATATTTTGGAATTTGAAAATAACTTGTTGTATGAAACGCATTGTTTTGATATATATGAAATGCGCTTTTTTGCTATTTGTGTATTTATTTGTATCATGAGATTATCTGTTATTTAATGTTATTTAATGTGGGGATATTATTAATTTTATAAAAATTATTTTTTTTTTTAAAAAATTTGACCCATGACACGCAAAAAAGGGTGTCATAAAAGCGTGTCATAAATTCATGACGCGCGAAATGCGTGTCATAAAGCTTTATGACGGGTCGATCAATGACACCAAAAAGCGCGTCATCTGACCCCTTTTATGACACGCAATGCGCGTCATTAAAGGCCTTTTTTCTAGTAGTGTATGTTGTTATTAGGACGTTATTTAGGTTGTTAATAGACATTTTATACGACCAAAAAATTGGTTTCATAATCTTCTTTGAGATATTAGAACCCTTTTCTTGGTGTTAAAGTAACTATAATGGTATATGATAACCGTCCTAAGAATTAACATTAAAGGACGCTTGTATGTGTATCAAAAGATTAAAAGTAGGTTACCACATGTTAGAACATTGGAAAAGTGTCCTAATATGTTTTTATTAGGACGTTATTTGTGTTGTTTATAGACGTAAAATGCGACCATAAAATTGGTATCATAATCTTATTTGAGTTATTAGGACCCTTTTCTTGGTTGCTAAAATAGCTATGATGTTACATCGTAAGCGTCCTAACAATACTTTTAGGACGTTTTTATGTGTTTCAAAAGATTAAAAGTAGGTAATCACATGTTAAAACAATGTAAAAGTGTCATAATATGGTTTTATTAGGACGCTATTTGTGTTGTTCATAGACATATATTACGACCATAAAATTGGTTTCATAAGGGTTAGGACGCTTTGGACCTATTACAACCGCTCGAGATGAAACGCTTTCATCCTTGGTCCTATTAAATGAAAGGTCCTAAAAAGTACCATTTTATGACGCTTATGGGGGTCCTAAAAAGCCATTTTTCTTGTAGTGTTTTAACCCTCTTTTTCGACTGTGCAATCTCCTTTTGCTGTGAGGATGTTAGTGTCTTTAAGGCAAGAACTTCTGATTGTAAAGTGGTACATTTTTCCATCAATTCCTTAAGTTTCATACCATCCTCATCACTTTGGAGTGTGTTACCTCTCCCAAGAGGTGAATCATTGGATTGATTAGGTACAGCCTCAAACCTAGTTTGAGCATCCATACCCCCATGGCTTCTTGGCACATGGGCCCATCACCTGAATCAGTTCCTTGGGAACTAGATCCATTAGATGTTGCCTTGGATTGGGTCTTATTGATGTTACCACTGTCTTGCTCTGCATCTAAGCTAGAATCAGTAGTGGCAGCCCTCACCAAACTATCATCCCTCTCCTTACAGACAACCTCATCTGCACCACTTTGTGTAGGAGCACTAGACTGAGGTATCTAAGTGCCCTTTCTTTTTGGCTTCATATGTTTTTGGGTCTTTTGAGGGTGTGATATGGACGGTTGTAAAATGGTAGGTGTGTGTTTGGTATCAGTGGGGATTTCTGAACCTTCACACATTTGTTGTTGGCCTTGTACCACCATTGTTTGAAATAAAGGTGTTACAGTAACAGAAAATCCTTTACCAATTCTTTTCATATTACTGAAAATCTTTTTTGTATGAGAAGGTGCAATATATTGTCTCTTATGAGTGACCTTCTCAGAAAATTGTTTGTCCATAAACACTTGCAAAAACCTTGGATATATATAAAATTTTCCAGAAAAGTATCCAAGTTCTTAACCATACTATCAAAAATCAATTTAGAAAAATTAAACTTTTGGTTTGTGGCTAAGCAGATAATGGCAGATACCATATTGCGACTAAACTCACTCCAAAAAGTTGTTTTAGGACTTAAACATTGCAAAATAGTATGGATAACAAATTTCCATTGTGGGGTGAAGAATGCTTTATAAAAAGTTAGTTTATCAGAAGGCTTCTCATACCCCATCAATGCTAGGTTTTTAAAAATAGTAGAGTTTGAAAGACATTCAACACCTTCTTCATCTGCTAGTCGAAGAGATCTTCTAACAGATGTTTCAGTGATAATTATCTTCATGCCATCTACTAGGGCATGTATCTATACTTCCTCATTGATTGTTTTGACCACAGCGGAAGACCAAAACTGTTCAATGTGGGAAATATAAATTGTATGATTAACAGTTAATGCATACCTAATAGGGTGTGCATCGAAGAAATCAATTATCTATTCAAATCCTTCACTTTCAGTGGGTTTTAACAAAAATGCAATCATGTTGTGTGAATTGGCAAACTTAAGGTTCGACATCGTTGTGATTGGTGGGTTTTGTGATTAGATGATAAAATTGTATTAGGGTTTCTGTTTAGAGAGTGTTTCGGAAGAATGATATCGATTAAACTGAATGATTGGTTGATATAAGCCTTTAATCAAATAATTTATGAAACAGTCCCTTGAACAAACCAGCAGTAGTAACCTCAACAGCACTAAATTATGCCTAGCAGCACTAACTTATGCCTAGCAACATTAACACTGAGTTACTAGCATTAACTCCAAAACAACTTATTTACCATCAATCCAACAACTTTACTTTGCTTAACCTGCAAAATGTTAGTCCAAAAACAAAACAACATATCTTCTATCTTGTGTTTTCTTTGTTTTCTCAAACAGCATAAAGTATAACCAACAGCACTAACTCAGCAGCTTTAAGTATAACCAGCAGTACTAGTTATACTTAACAGCAGAAACATTTAATGACATGAATAACAGTACTAATCCACACAAAACTTTACAAAAACATAAAGAGATCAAAGCCTTTTAAAGATTTAACATTCCAATACTGGCAATTAAATATTGAAATCTACTTACATCAAAAGCTTTTGTAAGCAAATCTACAACATTCTTGTCAGTATGGATTCTAACCATTTGAATCAATTTCTTTTCATTACAATCTCTAATAAAATGATGTCTGATCTCTATATGATTTGTTTTTTAATGAAACACATGAGTTTTAATTATTCACATAGTACTATTATTGTCAATAAAAATCTTGGTATGCATAAAATTGTACCCATAATCAAGTAGTTGATTCTGAATCTAAAGCACTTGTCCACAACAACTTAAAGCAGCCACATATTCAGCTTATGTTATGGAATTTGCAACCACAGTCTGTTTCTTGGACTGCCATGATATCAATCTACATCCAAAGAATTGACAACATCCTGTTGTAGACTTCCTATCCAAGCTTGCTCCAGCATAATCACTATCATTGTATGCTACCAAATCAAAAGAAGAATCTTTTAGATACTAAAGGCCCAATTTTGGTTAACCTTTTAAGTACCTAAAAATCCTTTTCACAGCATGAAGACGTGAAACTTTTGGATTGACTTGGTATCTAGCACATGCACAAACTGCAAACAAAATATCAGGTCTTGATGATGTGAGATACATCAATAAACCAATCATTGACCTATATAGATGAACATCCACTTCTTCACCATCTTCATCCTTGAGCAGAGGCATTGAAGTTTCCATTGGTGTGCTTGCTGTCTTGACTTCTATAAACCCGAACTTCTTCAAAATTTCAGCAACATATTTATCTTGACTGATAAATATACCATCCTTCTTCTGCTTCACTTGTAATCCCAAGAAGAATTTAAGTTCTCCCATAGAACTCATCTAAAATTTCTCATGCATCAACTTCTCAAATTCAATGCATAACTCCTTCTTTGTTGAACCAAAGATGATATCATCTACATAAACATGAACCAACAAAATATCACCTTTGTGCCTTTTGATGAATAAGGTCTTGTCAATCTTTCCTCTGTGAAACCCATTGTCTAACCGATATGTTGACAAGGTTTCATACCATGCTCTAGGAGCTTGATGTAACCCATACAGTGCTTTTTCAACCTTGTACACACTATCAGGAAACTCTGGATCTTCAAACCCTGGTGGTTGACAAACATACACCTCTTCTTCAATTTACCCACAGAGGAAAGCACTCTTGACATCCATCAGATACACCACAAAATCTTTATAGGAAGCATAAGCTAAGAATAGCCTAATTGCTTCAATTCTTGCAATAGCGGCAAAGATTTCATGATAATCAATCCCTTCTTATGGTGTGTACCCATGAGCTACCAATCTTGCTTTATTCCTAATCACAATTCCACTTTCATCCTTTTTGTTCCTGAAAACCCATTTAGTGTCTATAGCCCTTTTTCCATTTGGTAACTCCACCAAAGTCTAAACTTCTTGTAACTTGAACTGTAGAAGCTCTTCCTGCATAGCTTCTATCCAGCTTGGATCATTCAATGCTTGAATTACCTTTTTGGATTCTACTTGTGATAAAAAGCAAGCAAACAAGCAGTTTTGAAGATCTTGATGACTGTTTCTTTATTTAAGAGTTCTAACAAAGAGCCCGTGTTCCTTCAAATTCTTTGACATCCTTCTTGTTTTTGTAGCTGATTGCACATCTCCAATTACTTGTTCAAGAGGAAGATATTTGTGAATTCTTGTAGTTGGAGTAGGATTGACTTGGATTGTTGGATCCAAATTCTTCATGACAGCCACTTCAACATCATTTTCATCAGCACTTGAATAGTCAACTGAGCCAATATCTTCCAAAGCAGGCATTTCTGGATCAAATGGAAGTTCAATGCTGATGTTTGGATCAACAACATTAACTTTTATGCCAGCAGCATTAACAGTTGAACTACCAGTATTAACAATGTTAGTGTTGTTTCCATCACTAGCAGTATTAACATCATTAGTACTGTTAACTTTATCTTCCTTCTTTTGATCATCCCATTCACTTTCTGATCTTGGATCTTCATTAAACTTCTTTTCATCATCACTTTAATCTTCATTCTCACTTGAAGGTTTGACTTCATCTTCTTAAGAACTCTCTGGATCTTGGGAAAATGGTGGATCAGCAGTCCTTAATGGTAGCAAAATGTAATCTTTTGCAGATTATGTCCCCTTTCTAGCTTGACCTGCATCATTATTTGCTTTTGTACCTGCAAAACCATTAGACTGTGTACCTGCAACAACTGGCTCGTAATTCATTGTTCTTGTTAGTGCATCAATATCAAATAGCCAATCTGGTCCACTACCTACAACATTAAGTGTACTCTCACTAAACCTAATATGCAATTTCTCTTCCACTATCCTTGTTCTACTATTTAATACTCTAAAGGCTTTACTATTCAAAGAGTATCCGACAAAGAAACCTTCATCAGCATTACCATCAAATTTGCCTAAGTGATCTATGGTTTTGAGAATTGTAACAGGACACCAAAATGGTCTCATATAACCTAAAGTTGGTGTTCTACCATGAAAAAGTTCATATGGGGTCTTGTTATGAGGCTTAACCACTAACACTTTATTTTGCGCATAGCAAGCAGTACTAATTGCTTCTGCCAAAAAAGTAGTTGGCAACTGTAACATCCGGTAATTTTCCCAAACTTATTTTACTAGCCAAAATATTTATTTTTGATATCCCTAAACTCTTATATGTCTTTCAACTTGTTTGGGCTTTAAAAACGGTTGATATCTTGTAAACGTAAGTGTTATTTGTTAATTTAGCTGACACAACCTAAAATATATAAAACAATTTGATTTATTAATTAAATTAAACCCGAGAAAAATATACATGCAAATACTCAAATTTATCGAAAAAAATATTTCGGACTCAATGGCGCAAGTCTCGTAAGTTAAAACGGAAGTTTGATAAGTCAAATGGTTCCCACAAGAGTTTTGTTAAAGAACAACCAAATTTACAATTTCTAGCCCCGCACGTAAAGTTACACCGCCGCCCCTCTTCATTCTTTTTGTCCACCTTCGCCCCCTCCCCTTGAAGTATATAAACCCCCATTAGGGTTTTATCCCCCCTTATAATACCACCACCGGAATTCCATTTTATGGCGCCGTTACCCACCTCCGACGAGAAATTCTGACCACCCCGAAAACCACCCCGACGCATAGATCTTTTCACCCACATTATTTATGGAGCTCGTGGAGGCTCAAGGAGCTCGTTTTCTTCGCGTTTAAAGCTCACCGCCGTCACCACCACACCACCACCGTTCGCCGCCACCCTCTCCTCTCTTTCTCTCTCGATTGGTAAGCTCACGAGCCTCCCCTTTTTATTATTTCTTCATTTTCTCGAAACCCTAATCGGTAAAAAAAAAAACTTATATAAACGTTTTTATAACTAAAACTAACTAAAACCTAAATGAATTAAACCAAAAACGTGTGAATCTTTGTTTTTTACTCTTGACTCGCCGTGACTCGTTCCGAGTCGTGTGACTCGTCCGAGTCAACTCACGAGTTGAGTTGACTCGGACCCGATTCGTGTATATTTTGTGATATTGTTTGTATTTCGAGTTTATTTATTATTGTTATGAATTTATTTGAAAGTTTGATATGATTTGGTTGGGTTGATGTTATGACCGATTGGTATATGGGTTGCGTAGGGGCGAGCTGTGACACAAGGTGAGTCACAAATTGTGTAGGTTGAGTTAGCCGAGTCTAGGATTAAATTGTGGTTGAGTTTGGTTGGAGCCGTGGGTTTGGTTGGAGCCGTTGGTGTTAGCCGTGACTCACGGAGAGTCGCGGCCACAAGTTTTGGTAACCGAGGCATTTAGCCAAGGTCGTGGAGTCAAAAAATAATTTTTTGTAATATATTAGTGTAATTGGAATATTAGTTTGGCCGTTGGAATTATTTGTGAAAATATTGTTTTAATGGCACTCTCGGCGAGTGTTATGTGTACCACGACACCCGACGTGTCGTGGGGACTTGGATGTAAATTTTGGTCTAAATGATATGTATTTTGAGTCATTAATGACGTTTAGGTAATCTCGAGTTGGTCGTATACGTTTATGTCAAAATGTATTGTTTTAAAACTAAAGGTTTTGATTTGGGTCATTTTGGTTTGGTTAATGGGCTAAGGAGCCCGTTAACATGAATTTGGGTCATATGTTGACATTGGGCCTAAAGCCCAATGGCGTGTGTTATTTGTGTTTTATAATTGACATTAATCAATTCATTTAGCATTTACTAACTTAATTTATTATCTTTGTTTTTGTCAATGATGTTTCGGATGCTATTTGGGAGTACTTAGATATCGATATGGAATTTGGAACATTTGTTACTATTACCTAAGCTATGGATGAAATGGATGCTCGTTATTGGATTTACGGTATTAGCCGAAGGACTTATGGACGATTTTGTACCACAAGTACAAAATAGCCGATAAACCCGACACTAATATTCAAGCGAATGATAACGACGGATAATTATTTGAAACTTGTAAAAATTTGTAATAATTGTATTTAATTTGTAAAACTTGTAATTTGTATTTAATTTGTAATAATTTAGTAAATTGTAATAATTATAATTTGTTATTCAATAAGTCGTAACGACTTGGAAAATATTGTATAAACGGATAAATTATGTCCAAATTTTATAAAAACCGTTTTATGACATAAACATTTCTAATATCCAAGCTATAAACGATATAAACCTTTTTTCAACTAAACGATTCTTTTCTCTACAATAATATTTTCTCAACTATTTGGGTTACCGGGTAAAATACCGAAACAACATGTTGACGTTTTATTTCTTATTTCTCTTTTATTTCTTATTTCTTTCTTTTCTTATTCTTATTTGTTTGTTATTTCCTTTTCGTTTCTTGATTCTTTTCTATGTGTTTGATTGTGTTTCACCGACTTTCATCGTCTTACGTTATTTAATCACGAAACTATATTTTTCTAAAAACCACATGAGAAACAAACGATTTCAACTTGCCGTCCCCATTGAAACTATTCTTTTAAAACAACATGAGTATTCCATGAACGTTATTGTTATATATTACTTTTCAAGTATCATTTTCTGAGACATATTGACCGGATCTACACACACTCCTTGTGTTAGATGTGATACTTAGAATTATACTTAGTCTAGCACGCGGAATTTACTAGCTAGCACTTAGAAGACCTTATGTGTTTTGTATGAATTGAATAAACAAAGAAACACAGAATAAATAACCTTCAACGATTCAATATTATTAGGATAATAATACGAGTGATCTTCCTATCACTAGGGTTTACAACCTTGAATCTCTAATAATACGTATGAACTCACTATCTCTATCGTATTGTATTCGTCTACTAAACCTTAACCTAGGCAATCCTTTTATAGACCAAGGATTCCTGTACAAGATAACTATCAATCTATTCTTATACGATATACACAATATATTTTCCATATTTATCTACTTTACATAAATTATAAACCGTCTTAACTTCTTCTCTCAGCAGTCTTAACTGCTCATGTCTTCAACATTCTTCAGCAGTCTTAACTTCTTCCTTCAACAGTCCTAACTGTTACCTCCAACAGTCTTAACTTCTTAAGCTTAATTCCTAACAATCCTCCCCTAAACTTATGATTTCTTCCCAATCATTAAGTTTCTTCAAATTAAGCTTCTTCTTCTTAATGCTGAAATTTTTTTCAAATACCCATCAAGCAAATCTCTTAGATCTAGCTTTCACTTCTTGAGCAAGTTTGAATATCTTTGCCACTAGCATATCAGCCATCTCAGACTCTTCATTAGCTTCCAGTCTAATACATGCCAGCATTGTCAAAACACCTGGTCTGAGTGGATTATATTTTTCAACCAGCGTATATATCTCTATCCCTTCCTTTGTAGATACTCTGTGTACTCCACATGTACCAAATAACTTCCAAGAGATATCCTTGACTTGAGCTTGAAATCTCCAAATCGATTCTCCACCATCTGGTTCATATAATCTCTTCAATTGAACCCATAGTTCTTTGTCTTTATCTTCAACTGGATCAATATCTCTGAACTTCTCTTTTACTAAGCTCTAAAGTTGATTTAGATCTTCTCTGTCAAAGCCTTTAAGCAAATCTTCAAACAACTTATATCTTTCAGAAATATCTCCAAGTCTAATAATCTTCCATCCCTTCATTCTACCATCAGTAAACACTTCCCAGTCAATAATTGGATATTTGACCTGCAAAGGTTTAATGTGAGAATACTCTGGAATAATCACCATCATGCTTTTGATCTTCTCATCAGTTAATCCTTCTTCATCAGACTTTTGTTTCTTAGCAACTTCTGATTCCATAGATTCTGCTTCCCTCTTCTTACCTGTTTTGACACTTCTTCTTGGAGAATTCAAAATAGCATAAGTTTCACAGAATTCTTTTTCAATAATAGCATAAGACTTTCCCTTGAAATCTTTCATTAAGTAATTTGCTGAGTTCTTCAGATAATGCTTCATATCCTCAACAAGTTCCCTCTTTGTTGGTAACTTTGTCTTGTACCCTGACTTCTGGCTTTCTCTTATTCTATGAATCAGATCATCCCATATTGCAACTCCATTCTTCTTGAGTATAAATTCCTTAAGCTCCTCTGTCTTCTCATCTTCATTCAATTCTTTATCTTTAAGAACCATAGAAGCTTGTGCTCTTACCATCACATCAGAATCCAGAAAATATTGCAACTGTTCATTGAATTCTTCTTGATCTACTTCATTTGATCTTTTCCTTCCATGAATTCAGCTATATTCCTTATATCATCAGCAGCCATCTTCCTTGCAAATTCTTCATCACGAGCAATCTGAGCTTGTTTTTCTTCCTCTCCAGCCAAATCATCTTCTACTAATTGCCTTGCAACCTCTGCATCATGATCAATCTGTTCTTGAGTTTTTGGTTTCAACCTTTTAAGCCTTTCAAGTTCTTGAACAGCAACCACTTCTTCAGATGTCATAGGTTTCTTTCCTTTATCTGCTCTTCTCCTTTCATATTCTTGTTCAGCAGAAGTTTCTTCAGTTGGAACTGCTTGTTGTTCTTTCTCAGCAGTTTGAACTGTTACTTGCTCTGTCTCAGCAGTTTGAACTGCTTCTTCATTTGGAACTGCTTGATGTGTTTCAGCTGTTTCTTCATGAACATTACCAGAACCTGAACCAATATCAAAACCTTGATCTTGATCTTGTTCAGAACCTTCTTCATACCTCCCCTGAGATCCTGATCTATCCTTATCTTCAAATTTCCTCTCTTTACCAGATTTCCTCCCCTGTTTGGAAGAATTTTCATCATCCCCTTCAGAGCCATCTGAATCATCATCATCAGTAGAATCATCCAATACCACTCTTGCCCTTTTCTTTTTCAATTGTTCTTCAAGCTTTTTCACCCTCTTTGTTAGCTTTGTATATACTTTGGCAAATGTCTCCTTGTGAGCTTTGAATTCCTCCTTGGTTTTCTTTAGCTCCTTCTCCAAAGTGTTAACCTTGTTTACTAACTTGGTACATAAAGCCGTCAATTCAGTTTGTGAAGAACTACCCTCATCACTTCTAGCTGTGTTACTTGCTATGAGAGGTGAATCTTTGGGCAAGGATTCAGTCACAACCCTAATTAGACTAGGTTTAGATCTTCTCCTATAAGTGATGGGTGGTTGTTAGGTTGTTTCAAATACTTGATTGGATGTGTGATGGGGATCAGTTGGAACTGCTGAACCTTCACCCAACTCAGTTTGAATCATTTGAGGAAATAATGGAACTGGTTCCCCTTCAAAAAGTCTACTAGCCATAGCCATATTTTGAAAAACCTTTGATTGTAGACTAGGCGTAGCAAAAATTTCAGTTGGTTCTGTAAGCAGGTTTTTCTTTTTATTTAAAATTGTTTGAAAAAACCTGGGATACATTAAAAACTTTGTTTTACTATCAACATTTGATGCCATACCCTCAAAAATATATTTTGAAAAGTTAAAAACTCTGTTTGTAGATAAGCAAATGAGAGCAATAGCAATATTGCTACTGAACTGTTCCAAAGCAGTCTTTTGATAACTTAAACAACACAGAAGAGTATGTATCAAAAATCTCCATAGGGGGTGAAAAACATGCTTTTTGAAAAGTCAATTTATGTTCAGATGTATCATACCTCATTTTTTCAAGTTCTTCCCAAATTTCAGTATTTAGCATAGTGTAGATACCATCTGAGTCATTTAATTTAAGATGTCTCCTAAGTATAGACTCGGTAACAAAAAATTTTAATGCCATCTACCTTAGTATGAATTTCTAAGTTTCCATCATCACTTGTCAAGATAGATGAATTCTGCCAGAACTGTGTGATGTGCGAAACATAAAGAGTAGGAGAAACAGTTAGAGCATACCTTATGTGAGAGTGATTGAGAAAATCCACAATCTCATAAAATTTTGGCCCATCTCCTTGCTCTGTTTTCTCTAAAAACGCAACCTGGTTGTGACGTTGAACAAACTTCAAAACATCCATTCTTAGAAGTAAATATTAGTTAACAGTCGTGAATAGTAATAAATTTGAGTGAAAAGATAGAAGATGAAGGTAATATTGAGAGTTTATGGAGAGAGTTAGGGTTTCAAGTTGACCGACTTAAAGAATATGGTAACTTATTTATTTTAGTATAAGAATATAATAAAATAAAAGTTAAAATATCTATAAGAGGATCCCTCGAAATCCGTAATTCATCCAGTAAAAATCGCAACAAACCGCCAACGGCTAGTTTTTACTCCAAAATTAATTACCGACACGTCAGTCATAACGGCTAGTTGAACCGTACCAATATTTTGTACTAACCGTCCCAACTGTTGAAATTTTTTTATTGAGCCGTCCCAACCTTTTGAAATAAGAATTTTAAAATAACATGGCTCATACATAGTTTTTAGCAAACTATCAGCTATCAACGGATTTGATATGTCTTTACCAATAGCCGTTTGCTTTGGACTAGCCAACTCTTCACATTTAGAGATGGTGAGTTGATAACCATACAATTTTTGGTAAATTGTCAACCATAAACGGATTTGATTAGTCTTTACCAGAAACCGTTTGCTCTGGACTAGTTGGTTCTTATGTGGATAAGACACGGTGAACCAATTACCATTTGTTGTATGCAAGGATCACATACTAATCTCAAGAACACCATTTAGTCCAAAACATCAAGCATTCATAATCCCTTGGTGTTTACTCTCCAATCCTGCAATTGTTAGTCCAAAAACAAAGAAACCAAATACAAGCATATGACTAACAATGCATATAACAAGAAAAATTAGTTTTCTTGTCGAACCCAAGCCAAAATAGACTTAGACTTTCCTCTAGCATCAACATAATTCATTCTTTTCAAAACAGTCTTAGCACCATTAGGTTGAATTGGTCTCCATACCCAACATGTTGAAGCATTCACTCCATTACCCATGTTTCCCTTAGCAGTGTTTTTATTCACACCAGTACCAATTACCCTGCTAGCAGTTGGAACTGCTGGCTTGGCAGTTGTTACCTTATGTTTCCAAACTTGGTTTTTCACCACTGCTTTCTCATAAAAAGTTCTTTTACCAGTTTTGTATGATGGTTTAAAAACATTTATTTTATTTTGAACTGGTGGCCTTGGGTGAATCTGTCTCATAGGTCTGACAGTTGGAACTGCTGGTCTAGCAGTTGGAACTGCTCTAGGTCCAGACCTCAAAAGAACTGATCTGGGTATCATCTTGTGATTCCTAGGAGGAGTTTTAGGTCTCTCTAGACACATGCTCTTGTTTGAATACCCTCTAACATACTTATCACAAAAAGCTGCAAGATGGTCAAAACTACCACATGAGTAACAAGCTTTCCTATAGCAAACAAAACCCTTTCCTAATTGGTGGCATTTGAGGTCATTCCAATTCCTCTAGTTACCTCTTGGCTTGTTTGTGGTTCTATACATCTCTGGATACCTAACTGTTGGTCTAAAAGGTTTGGCATTTAAACTAGGCCTAACAGTCTCAGATTTAACCATCTTTGGAACTTTTGGTTCCTCCACTTTATCACTAACAGGCTTAACCATAGCCTGATCATCCTCATCATCAGAAGTCCATTCCTCAATTGTTGGAGCATCTGAGTCCTTAGGTGAGGACCTATCAGAAGACACCTTGTCCTCAGATAGTGATTTATCACTTGCACTAACAAACACAGGTTTATCAACTACATCCTTCTTAGGTTGAGGACCATAGTTAAGTTCAGGTAATTGAAATTCAGGGAGTCCTGTATGTTCTAAGTCTATACCTTTGGGTGATGGAATTCCTCTATAAGGAGGTGGAACTGACTTATATCCTAGGCCTGACTTAGCTTTATTTTGGATCTGACTCTCAATTATCTTTTGAACACCTTTTGATGTGTATTCTAATGTGTCTACACTAATCTGTATGTTCTCCTTAGTTTTCTTAACCTGTTCTAGTTCACGTTTTAAAACAGTAATTTCATTCTCTCTAAACATTAAGTCTCTCTTAACAATAATCATATCATCAGAAAACTTAGACTCATTGTTTTGATAATGAACAATTTTCTCTTCTAACACAGCTAAAGCTCTCTTATGATTTGCTAAGCTAAAAGCAGTTTCTTTTAAATCTTTCCACTGACTCTCATATCTTGTTTTAAGTGTTTCTTGTTCTTTTAAAGATTCACAAGATTTAGAACATTTTGAAACTTGTACCTCGGAATCAGAAAATGCCATGAGAGCAACCTCTGTAGATGCTTCTGCTTCCTCCTCTACAATATAGCTCCAGTCAAATCCTAAGCCATCAATAGCAACCATGGCTTTCGAGCTTGAATCAGTAACCTCCACAACTCTTGACTTGTTTCCATATGCTCTACTCTTTCCATCTTGTTGACTTGGCAATCTGCACTCCCTTGAGTAATGACCTTTCTTGTGGCAGTTGTAGCACTCAATCTTAGACTTGTCATACCCTGCAACATCATTACTGTTTATGACAATCTTCTTGCCAGTCTTCTTCAAGAATCTCCTAGCTCTCAAACAGAGAAGAGAGAGCTGCCACTTAATATCCATCTCTTCAATGTCATCTTCATCAATCTCTTGAAGATCTGAATGAGTCAACATACTTCCATTGTGCTAAGTAGTCAGGAAAGCACAATAAGTATCATCATTCAAAAGTCCACTAGTACTGCTTGAGGTGCTAGCAGTACCAAGGTTTGCACTAGCAGTTCCAACTGCTCCAGCAACTTGCACTTCTTCATCTGGACTTGTGGAACTGGGAGTTGATACAAAGGCCAAATTCCCTGAGCCTGAGCTTGAACTTGACCCAGCAGACTTCTTAATCTCATGTTCAACTATCTTGAAGTTGCTATATAGATCCATTAGGCTCATGGAATCTATATCAGGCTTGTTTTTCCATAATACCACATGCATAGCCCATTCAGAAGGTAGACTTCTCAGAAACTTTGAGTTGAGATCTTCCTGAGGCATCTCAATCCCTAAAACAGCCAATTGACTCACCAACTTTTGAAGCCTATTGAACATATGATCCAACGACTCATTGCTTGTTGCAGTAAAGTTCTCAAACTGATGCTTGAGAAGGGTCTTCTGAGTTTTCTTGGTGGCTTCATTCCCACCATATCTTGCAACAATAGCTTCAAAAAGAGATTTAGCACACTTGAACTTACTAAAATTCAGCAACTGATCATTGGGAATAGTCATCAGAAGCAAACTTCTAGCCTTAAGATCATTCTTGTATCTTGCCTTCTCTTCATTAGTAGTTGGCTTTGTCTGCACATTAGTCTCAGATTTACCTTCAACAACAGTTGTTGTTTCAACAGGGGTAAAAAAGTTTCCATCTTCAATGATCTCCCATAGTGCATAGTCTTGCACTTGGAAAAACTGCTCAATACGAAGTCTCCACATGTCGAACTCATTAGGTTTAAGCATAGGAAGCTTAGCAGCAATGTTGGTTGTGGATGGTGTTGTTTCCATGTCCATCTTTGTTCTTTTCGGATCTTCTAAATCTATGTATCAGCAACCTGGCTCTGATACCACTTGACCGGATCTACACACACTCCTTGTGTTAGATGTGATACGTAGAATTATACTTAGTCTAGCACGCGGAATTTACTAGCTAGCACTTATAAGACCTTATGTGTTTTGTATGAATTGAATAAACAAAGAAACACAGAATAAATAACCTTCAACGATTCAATATTATTAGGATAATAATACGAGTGATCTTCCTATCACTAGGGTTTACAACCTTGAATCTCTAATAATACGTATGAACTCACTATCTCTATCGTATTGTATTCGTCTACTAAACCTTAACCTAGGCAATCCTTTTATAGACCAAGGATTCCTGTACAAGATAACTATCAATCTATTCTTATACGATATACACAATATATTTTCCATATTTATCTACTTTACATATTATCTAAATAACTAGGTTGTGTTGAGGCTTATCTGTTGTGCTCTACTATATGATCATATTGTGGTATCTTGTTCTTCTACTACTAAGGTGTGATTCATAGCCCCACTTTTACTTTTAAATTGTTTTATAAACCCATGGGGGAGATACATGCTACTTACTTGTTATGAACACAATTGTTTAAATGTATGCTTTCCTGATTATGATGCTTATGCTAAGTACCTTTATTGCCACCAGCAAGTCCCTTTATCATGAACCATTAATCACTTGCGAGTGAGTGCGAATATAGTGTATAGGCCTATAGGACTGACGCACCCCACTCTGTTGACCGGATAGGCAACACGTGTATGCTATATTCGATTTACCTAGGTAGACAGCAAAACTACCTACTTGGGGGCATATTAGAGATTGTTATTATTGATTACATCAATGTTATTGATGCCGGTTAACGTTTTGCGTGTCATGAGCTTAGCAAATTATACGACGCTTCCCGATATTTGTATTTGTTACTAATATCATCCAAACTTTATAAATCTTGTGTTCAACTATTTATTTTTAAACCTATGAATTTCACTCAACCTTTGTGTTGACTTTTTAGAATCTTTATCTCGGGTATTTGAAGTATTTCTTTTCTGGCTTTGGAGTGGCATGAAGACTCGTGATGGCTATCTATTTCCTTTTTCCTTAATATTTACCATTCGAAAAACCTTTAAACTATTTCTGTCTTTTTGAGTGCTTTGCACTGTTGGTACCTTTTTTACTTTGGTATTTTACTATAATTTGAATGGTATGTGTTTTTGAACCACTCACTTGAGTTCGTTTCTATGGTTGTGGCTGTCTTATTATGAAGTAACCCCCAAATTTTATTCTGCTACAAATTAACTTTATTTTCCGCTGCAAAACTATATTTTATTCCGCTGCAAAATCCTATATTTTTCCCGAGGTGTTACAGAATGGTATCAGAGCCATAGTTTATAGAGAACGAGGTCATATTTTTCTCGACTATAGTTTTTCGTGTCAAAATGTTTTTACTTCGATAGCCATCAGCCCTCCGTGCCACTTCGCTCCTTTATCGACTTTATATGTTATACATATACTAATACTATTATTATACTTGGGGTTTCATTTCTATTGTTTCACGTTATATAAAAACTATTTTCTTTTACACTTTGGTTGGGATCTTGACTCAAGGTACTCTTGTAGAGTATCATGTGTGCCCCTTTCTTGCCCGACTAGTTACCGGTTGTACCCGCACCACACATCCCTTGAGAGGATATGGACCCTATTGATGCACCTTTCCCCGATGACGAGGAGGACCCAGAGATGGAGGATGATGAGGTAGGTCCCAAGGATATGGATGAGGATGAGGATGATGATGATGATGATGATGATGATGATGATGATGATGATGATGATGTAGATCCAGAGGAGGAGGATCAGGAGGCTCTCCCACTACTGCCTTCGCCAGCAGTGTCGGACATTACCTACGAGTTTGATACATCAGATGCACTGGGATATGCACTCACTACGGATGGGATGTCTGGTCTGCCGTCTACTTTTAAAGTTGGTGAGTCTTCGTCAGCACCGCGAGTTACACCCTCAGAGCTTAGGGCCAAGCTGAGCCGCTTGTGTACACGTCAGACTGAGGTCATGGAGCTGCGGAAGCAGATCAGGAGAGACCAGAGAAACATGGAGATGTTTGACTTAGAGATACATGGTTTTTCTGATAGAGAGAGCACTACTTAGGCGACAGTGACAAAGATGCAGACTTGCCTTGCGACATTAGAGAAGAATATGGCAGAGGTTGAGAAGACGGTGATGCAGTTTGACATGTAGGGTGTTTTCACTGATATGGATAGACGTCTGTAACACCCCCAAAATATCGCAGCGGAAGATTGTGTCACTGGGGTATTACTTCATTGGTTACAGTACAAGTTACAGAAACCGACTCTAAATGAGACGTTTTAAAATAAATTATCATTCGATTAAAATATCAGAGTTTACAAAGAGAGGTCCCACAAGTTTTACAAAATGTACAACATAAAAGTTGTAAAGTTTTTCGAATGATAATAAATGCATCGTCTTCAAAATATTTTTCCGTGCGCCTTCCCATGCTAGCTAAATCCTTTTGAACCTCAGATAAACATGCTAAAAAGTCAAAACAAAGGTTGAGTGAATCCATAGAGTTTAAATAAAATAGTTGATCACAATATTTCAAGTTTCAAAGAAAGCGGGCTAAGTTGTTATACGTTCGGATGTTCAGATGTAACCACTGCACTAAGCTCATGACATCGACGCCTTAAGAAACATGTATCTAAAATTTGCCCTAGTAGGTGCCTTGCCAAACACCTAGAGACCTCAAATATAGTGCATCCGTTTGTACATGGTAGTACGATGTTACCTACCAAGACGGGGGAGTTCAATCCCAATAGATCTATTCACAATATTCGCGCTCACTCGCAAGTGATTAACGATTCATGATGTGGGGACTTCATGGCAATAGTAGTACTTAGTGTCAATAATATCTTCAGTTCAGAATACAGTTTTCAAGCAATTGTGATCATAGTAAAAATAAGTAGCACGTATCTCCCCCACGGAGTTTGTAAACAGTTAAACGAGTAAAAGGTGGGGCTATGAACTCACCGTAGAAATCAGCAGTAGTTTATAACAACAGATAGTGTATGGCGAGACCACAATCTTTAACAATGACCTACGAAAGTATAATGATCGCGTCTTAATATAGAGTACGATATGAGTGTACAAGTATGTAAAGACATTGACTTGATTAAGATGTTGTACATATGTTTTATGTTGTGAAAATGAGTGAAGCATCCTTTAAAGTATGGTTTGGCTAATAGTCTTTTATAAATAACTTCGTATTACCGTTCGGGCTATCAAAATCTAGAGGTCATGTAGTGAACGTATGAGGAGCCAGGACACTTTAATTCGTAAATCCACAACTCGTCGATACGACACCCGAAGAGGCCTCTTATGATAATGAAACTCCCTACTATTGCAGTACTTATCATTTATAAGTAAAGAGTATTTGACGAGACAAATGTTGTATAAAACATTTGTCGTGTTTCATCAAAGACTATTGGTTGAACTAGTTACTATAATATCGCGGATCAAGTGTAAGTTGCGACTTTGAGGACATGGTATACATATAGTTAATATGTGATATGATCATTTTCATAAGTTTTCGGAGTCAAGAGGAATGAGTCAATTAAGTGATCAAGTCTCAATAACAAGTTTCGGGTTATCAAACCCAAACTAGCCGTGCGGCTAAACTTATAACTTGAAGACAACAACCAAGGCCATAGCCATGGCTATGTTTCGGCCATAAGGCCTTAAGACATGATCCTTGGCTGTGTTTTAGTCTTAAGTGGTCAAAATGCTACAAAAGTTCTTAGGTCATGGCAATATTTGGGTCAAAACATGTGCAATTGACTTTTATAGTCTACAGCCTTTATTTTTCACTTTCAGCTTACGTGCCTTTGAGTTGTTGTATAAAACATCATTCTGAGCAACTTTCGTGTTTTACACTTTCAGTGGTTCAGACCATAAAAGGGTGAAAATCGCGTTTTAAAATCAGATCACTAAGCTTTTGCAGAAAACTCGGCATGAAGTAACCCATATTAAATGCAGATGGACAGCACACTCCAGTCCCGCAGAAAAGTCCATATCTTGAGTTCTACAACATTTTAGGACACGAGGCTTTTTCCAACGTTTAAGTTTATGTCTTAGCTTCATATCATAAAACTACGACGAGTTCCATAAACCGCCAGAACTGTCCCGTTTTGTCCAATGAACTCTGCTTGTCAGATTTTGACATGTTTTACCTTTTTAGCTCTAGTTTATTCATCGGGATGAGTTATGAGGTGCGCCACCCGGCGAAACGACCAAAAGATAGAGCTCTACCGGCTTATCTAATTGACTTAACCTCAAAGTTTACTGAGATGATCAGTTTAATCAATCTTTGGGGTTGTTCAGAATTTCAGATTCATAAATCATACCTAGAGCTTATCCTAGTTTATTTTTGTGTTTCAAACTTCATGTACAACATCAATCAAGTCTTAATACTTATACAACTTGTATAAGATATGAAATACACTAAAAGAAAGAAATACATGAAATCTAAACATAAATCTTACAACTTTTGGATGAAAGATCACAAGAACCAAACACTCCTAATCTTTTCTACTCTTCAACCCTTGTCTTCCAATCTTTACCCACTTGATTTCAACGTTATGTAAACCTTATAATAACCCTTTTAATTCAGCCCCTAACCACTTGATCAAACCCTTGAATAGCTTCTAATTCAACCTTGAAATCAACAAATCAACACTTGGACCTTATAAGGATCAACTAGGTCTTCATCTTCTTAGTATATTTTGTGTTATGAATCAAAGTGATGATGGTTGTTGTTGATGGTATAGTGGACGGCCAAAGGGGAAGGGAGAGCAGAATTTTTAGTTAATTTGCATGTACAATTGATAGTTTGGTGAGATTTGGAAGATAGCAATCTTTGGGAAGGTTTAAGTAGACACTTCTCCACACATTGGACAAGTGTGAGAGTTTATGGGCGGCAAACAAGAGAAGGGAAGGGAAAATAATGCAGAATTTTATTAGTAATAAGTGTATTGGGTGTATTGTGTAGTGTATTTTGCTCCCGGTAATTACTAATGTTAAACCGTTAAGTCATGAAACTTAAAACTGTGCAACGTAAAAATGTAATACTTACTAAAATGTCAAAACTTATCAATGTACTCCAACTAAGTATTCTAGAAGTGTGGTAAGTTTAATGGAGAGCGTTTATGTTGATAAAACCTAATAACATAGGTTTGAGCACGCGTATTACGTAAGAAATAAAATGCTCATGTAAAAATGATAAAATGACAATAGTTCATATTAAATATGACTATTGGTGTGATTTGAGTATTTTAAACACATAGATTTATCCTAGTCTTGTGTCGGTACGCGTTGTATGTAATTTTCACATTTTAAGAGATATCTTCTCGTTAAATAGACAGAGGTGAACGAAAACGTTCAGAGAGTAATAATTCAAAGAAGAGTGAATTATTTAACTTGGAAAGTTACCGGTTACAGTATTTGCTTTTACGTTAAGGTAAAAGTCAAGAGTCAAAAGTCAAAGGGAGGGGCGTAAAAATAGTCATTTTGCCTTATGAAATTTTACGGGTTGTTACAACGTCGACATTATGATGATCTTCAGGAGGTGCGAGCTGAGTTGCATAGGCTACAGTGGCAGGTGTATTGGGATAGGACGGAGAAGTTCCGTTTTAGCGACTGTATTGATGTTCTAGCCACTTATGGAGATGCACGTCAGTGAGAGAGCTAGAGACTGTCATTTATCATAGTAGTTTAGTATCATAATAGTTGTTTGCCATGTACTTACTAAACTGATTAGACTCAGTTAGTGGATTTATAAGAAGCTTGTAATGTTTTACATATCTTATAAGACTTGTAACAAGTATGAAATCTATGATGTATGATGGTGATGTACTACTTATGGTGTTGAATGAATGCTATATTATGATATGGTTATGTTGTTATTCATTCTTGTGTGTTGTGATTCTAAGATATTAATGAGATACTTACTGTGTTGTACACTTGTAACGATTGATAAAATTATGCCGCCTAAGAAGATGACACTGGCTGCCATTCAGAAGCTTGTGGAAGACAGCGTGGCCGCAGTGCTTGCAGGACGCGGAGGAACTGGAAATCAGACAAGTGAAGCTACTAGAGGACGAAACATGAATGAGAACCGTTTCTACCCCTATGAGGACTTTATGAACAACAGTTCGATCATGTTTAAGGGGACTGAAGGAGCTGTTGGTTTGACTCAGTGGTTTGAGAAGATGGAATCAGTGTTCTTGAGAAGTAATTGCACTGAGGATTGCAAAGTGAAGTATGCAACGGGTACGCTTGTGGAAGCTGCTTTATCTTGGTGAAATTCTCATGCTCAGCAACTTGGCCTAGAGAATGCTTACAGTACTCCGTGGGAAGAGTTCAAAAAGGAAATGGTTAAGAAGTATTTTACCTGAAGCGATGTGAAGAGGTTGGAGACTAAGTTTTACTACTTGGCTGTGAATGGGAATGATCTCGCGACCTATGTTCGCCGATTTCAAGAGTTGAGGATTTTGTGCCCCCACATGGTTCCGGATAATGAGACTTTGTTGGAAAAGTTTATTGGAGGACTGCCGTCCAGCATTGAAGGGAACGTGACGTCATATAACCCTCCAACCCTGGATGAGGCCATCGCGATATCTCAAAGACTATTGGATCAGGGGATCATAAATGGTACTGTTCGGATGGGTAACAACAATGATAACAAGTGAAAGTGGGACGAAAACAGAAGGAACAGCAACCACAACAACCGTAACCACAACAACAACTATCAGGACCGTAACAATAACCATCACCCACAACAGAACAGAAGACAAGAGGTCGTCAAAGCTTATGTGGCTGCACCAGCACAAGGTGGAGGTTATGCTGGAAATCACCTGTTCTGTGATACGTATAAGCAGCATCACACAGGACCGTGCACAACTAAGTGTAAGAATTGTCATAAGGTGGGTTATATTGCTAAGCACTGTAAGAGTAGGACTGTAGCTACTGGGAGAAACTTGCAGCCTATGGTGACTTGTTTTGGATGTGAAGAACGTGGACACTATAAGAATCATTGCCCTAAGAACAATGGACAGCAAGTGGAAGGCGCTCGTGGTAGAGCATATGTGATGGGCAACGGAGAGACACAACAAGGCCTGAACGTGGTTATTGGTACGTTTCTAATCAACAATCTCCGTGTTAAAGTCTTGTTTGATTCTGGCGCTGATATGAGCTTTGTATCTACTACAATTGCACCCCAACTTAGTATCGCCCCGACCACCCTAAACACTAGTTATAGCATCGAGCTAGCTAAAGACAACCTAGTAAACACTTGCACCGTAATCCGAGGCTGTACCCTGACCCTTCTAGATCAACCGTTTAGTATAGACCTTATGCCCGTTGAGCTTGGTAGTTTTGACGTGGTCATTGGTATGGATTGGTTGTCCACGCATCAGGCGAGTATTATCTGTGGTGAACGAGTTCTTCACATCCCTTTTAATGGCAAAACTTTGATTATCCGTGGTGACCGGAGTGGAACCCGCTTAAACATCATATCCTACATTAAGACTCTGAAGTACATCGAGAAAGGATGTTACGCTTTTCTAGCACATGTGGCTAAGAAAAAGTCTGGAGAAAGACGACTGGAGGATGTTCCGATTGTGCGTGATTTTCCTGAATTGTTTCCTGAAGACTCACCTGGACTTCCACCGACTCGACAAGTGGAATTTCAAATCGACTTAGTGCCGGGAGCTGCACCCGTGGTACGTGCACCTTACCATTTAGCGCCGACCGAGATGCAAGAACTGTCTAATCAACTACAAGAGTTGTTTTACAAAGGGTTTATTCAACCTAGTTCCTCACCCTAGGGAGCACCGGTTTTGTTCGTGAAGAAGAAGGATGGAACATTTAGGATGTGTATTGACTACCGTGAACTGAACAAGTTAACAATAAAGAACCAATACCCGTTACCTAGGATCAATGACTTATTTGACCAGTTGCAAGGATCTAGCTATTATTCCAAGATAGACTTACATTCAGGTTACCATCAACTTAGAGTTCGGGAAGAGGATATTCCCAAAACGGCATTCAGAACTCGGTATGGACACTATGAGTTCCGAGTAATGCCATTTGGCTTGACAAACGCACTGGCTATATTCATGGATCTCATGAACCGAGTGTGTAAGCCATATCTGGACAAGTTTGTTATAGTCTTCATCGACGATATTCTGATCTACTCGAAGAGTGAAGAGGAGCACAAGAAACATCTGACGATAATCCTAAATCTACCCAAGGAAGAGAAATTCTACGCGAAGTTCTCTAAGTGTGAATTTTAGATTCGCACCGTACAATTCCTTGGGCATGTGATTGAAAGCAAGGGTTTACACATTGACCCCGCAAAGATTGAAGCTATTGAAAACTGGCCGACACCCTCTAATGCTACAGAAATTTGTCAATTTTTGGGCTTGGCTGGATACTACAGGAGATTCATCGAGGGATTCCAAACCCTAAAGCGGAGACTTTGAAGTGCACCGATTTTAGCATTGCCGGAAGGGACTGAAGATTTTGTGGTATACTGTGATGCATCGCATCAAGGATTTGGAGCAGTTCTGATGCAACGAGGAAAGGTAATGGCATATGCCTCACGACAACTTAAGGTTCACGAGGAGAATTATACCACGCATGATTTGGAGTGAGGAGTCGTGGTTTTTGCGCTTAAGTTGTGGAGACACTACCTATATGGTACGAAGTGTACTGTCTTCACCGATCACAAGAGCCTTTAGAATATTTTGGATCAAAAGGAGTTGAATATGAGGCGACGACGATGGTTGGAGTTGTTAAGCGACTATGATTGTGAGATTCGATATCATCCGGGAAAAGCGAACGTTGTGGCTGACGCCTTGAGCCGAAAGGAACGGTTGAAGCCATTACGAGTTTGAGCCTTGGTTATGACCATCGACTTAAATCTTCCCGCTCAGATTCTCAGCGCTCAGCTAGAAGCAGTAAATCAAGAAGATCTCAAGAGTGAGAACCTATACGGCATGATAAAGAAAAAGTTTGAGAAACATCCGGACAAGAATTTATGCTTCAAAGGATGAAGCTGGATACCACATTATGGTAGTCTATGAGACTTAATCATGCACGAGTCACATAAATCGAAGTACTCAGTGCACCCAGGAGCCGAGAAGATGTATCAAGATTTCAAGAAGATGTATTGGTGGCCAAACATCAAGCCCGACATTGCCGACTATGTCCGCAAGTATCTTACATGCTCTAAGGTTAAGGCCGAGCATCATAAACCATCTGGACTTCTACAACAACCCGAGATTCCCGTGTAGAAGTGAGAACGGATTACCATGGATTTCATCACTAAGCTTCTGAGAACTTCAAGTGGTCACGATGTTATTTGGGTAATAGTCGGTCGACTCACCAAATCTGCAAACTTTTAACCAATCAATGAGACATACGGAATGGACAAGTTAACTAGGCTCTACATTAAGGAAGTAGTTTCGAGGCATGGCATGCCAATCTCTATCATATCTGACCGAGACAGCAGGTTTACTTCCAAATTTTGGCAATCACTCTAGGATGCCTTTGGAACCAAGCTAGATATGAGCACCGCGTATCACCCTCAGACCGATGGTCAGAGCGAGAGGACCATTCAGACGTTAGAAGACATGCTCCGAGCATGCGTCATTAACTTTGGCAATGGATGGGACACCCATTTGCCATTGATCGAGTTTTCCTACAACAACAGTTACCATGCGAGTATTAAGGCTGCTCCGTTTGAAGCATTATATGGTCGAAAATGCCGATCGCCATCTGTTGGGCCGAGGTAGGAGAAGCCCAACTCACCGGACTAGAGATTGTCCGTGAGACAACTGAGAAGATCGTACAAATTAGAAAATAACTTCAGGCTGCAAGAGACCGACAGAAGAGCTATGCCGATGTTAGGCGTAAACCCTAGAGTTTCAAGTCAGAGATAAGGTGACGTTGAAAGTCTCACATTGGAAAGGCATGATACAGTTCGGTAAATGAGGTAAACTAAACCCGAGATACATTGGACCGTTCAAGATTTTGAACAGGGTTGGTCCAGTGGCGTATAGACTTGAACTTCCACCTGAGCTCAGTAAAGTACACCCCATGTTTCACGTCTCTAACCTGAAGAAGTGTCTATCAGATGAACCACTAGTGATCCAGCTGGAAGAGATTCAGATCGATGAGCAATTGAACTTCATTGAGGAACCCGTCGAAATCCTGGACCGCGAAGTTAAGCAACTTAAGCAGAGCCGTATTCCTATAATTATGGTTCGTTGGAACTCCAAAAGAGGTCCCGAGTTTACTTGGGAGCGCGAGGACGAGTTCAAACGCAAGTACCCTCACCTTTTCCTGAACCTAACTAGTAACGCGAACTGAAATCCGGGACGAATTTCAAAATATGATGTAGGTGCTGTAACATCCGGTAATTTTCCCAAACTTATTTTACTAGCCAAAATATTTATTTTTGATATCCCTAAACTTTTATATGTCTTTGAACTTGTTTAAGCTTTAAAAATAGTGGATATCTTGTAAACATGAGCGTTATTTGTTAATTTAGCCGGCACAACCTAAAATGCACAAAACAATTTAATTTATTAATTAAATTAAACCCGAGAAAATTATACGATCGAATACTCAAATTTATCGAAAAAATTATTTCGGACTCAATGGCGCAAGTCCTGTAAGTTAAAACGGAAGTTTGATAAGTCAAATGGGGCCCACAAGAGTTTTGTTAAAAGAATAACCAAATTTACAATTTCTACCCCCGCACCCAAAGTTACACCGCCGCCCCTCTTCTTTCTTTTTGTCCACCTTCGCCCCCTCCCCTTGAAGTATATAAACCCCCAATAGGGTTTTATCCCCCCCCCCTTATAACACCACCACCAGAATTTCATTTTCCGGCGCCGTCACCCACCTCCGGCGAGAAATTCCGACCACCCCGACGCGTAGATCTTTACACCCACATCATTTCTGGAGCTCGTGGAGGCTCAAGGAGCTCGTTTGGTTCGTGTTTGAAGCTCACCGTCGTCACCACCACACCACCACCATTCGCCGCCACCCTCTCCACCCTTTCACTCTCGATTGGTAAGCTCACGCACCTCCCCTTTTTATTACTTCTTTGTTTTCTCGAAACCCTAATCGGTAAAAAAAACTTATATAAACGTTTTTATAACTAAAACCCACTAAAACCTAAATGTTTTAAACAAAAAAGGTGTGGATCTTTGTTTTTGACTATTGACTCACCGTGACTCATTCCGAGTCGTGTGACTCGTCCGAGTCGACTCTCGAGTTGAGTTGACTTAGACCCGATTCGTGTATATTTTGTGATATTGTTTGTATTTCGAGTTTATTTATTATTGTTATGAATTTATTTGAAAGTTTGATATGACTTGGTTGGGTTTATGTTATGACCGATTGGTATATAGGTTGTGTAGGAATTAGCCGTGACTCGAGGTGAGTCACGACTAGTGTAGGTTGAGTTAGCCGAGTCTAGGATTAAATTATGGTCGAGTTTGGTTGAAGCCGCGGGTTTGGTTTGATTGTCTTGTTGTCAAATATATTGTTGGCCGTGGTTATGTTGTTGGCTCGTTGGTGTGAGCCGTAACTCACGGAGAGTCGTGGCCACAATTTTTGGTAACCGAGGTCGTGGAGTTGAAAAATAATTTTTGGTAACATATTAGTTTAGTTGGAATATTAGTTTGGCCGTGGGAATTATTTGTGAAAATATTGTTTTAACGGCACTCTCGGCGAGTGTTATGTGTACCACGACACCCGACGTGTCGTGGGGACTTAGATATAAATTTTGTTCTAAATGATATGTATTTTGAGTTGTTATCGAGGTTTAGGTAATGATCCGTGCTAAAGTATATATAAATATTATGCAACGACGGATACGCGTGAGTAATTACAAATCACCCTTTGTGAAAAAGGATACTTGCAAAAACTCACGTTCGTGTGTAGTGTGAGACCAGGTAAGTGATTACCCGGATCGTTTCCCAACGAGGTGTGAATGGGCAAACTGTGAAAAGTTAGGATTAGAGTGATAGATGATTAGATATTGATTTTGCTTTTTTAATAATTCTAAATAACAAATTAAAAACAAATATACACAAGAAAATTAAACGGGAATTAATAAACTGAAAAACGCGTAACAGGAAATCTAAAATGGGACAAAAACTGAAATATTATAAAATTAAAACCTAAAAATGTAAAATAACTTAAAAATTATTTTAAGACTAAAATTATATATTTTTACACTTTTTATCTAATTATTATTAATTATTTATTATTTAATAATTATTAAAAACTAATTTAAATTATAATAAATACTAAATAAAAAAATAAAAATCTAAAACTTTTTCTATAAATATTATTAAGTGAAAAGAAACTAAGAAAATTATAAAAATGAAAATTACTTAATTAAAAATTTAAAAAGATAAATTCTATTAAATAGAAGCTATCACTATTTTTCTATTTTTGTTTTTCTTAAGGTCTAATGATACAATTATATTTTTCCTGGATTCTATTAACTAAAAGAAAATTTTAGAAATTAAAATTATATTTTTCTGATTATTTTTCTATTTATTATGATTTAATTACTAATTTAAACTAATTAATTGATTAAAAATATTAAAACTATTGAGAAAATTCTGAAACTTTTTTTCTAAAATACCTTATATGATTACAAAGCTAAGAAAAATAAAAAGGTGGTGACAGCTTATGTGGATAAGCTGTTATTAAGCTAATAAATTTAATAAGCTAAAGACTGCTAATGATACTTAAATAATTAATATTGCAATATTAAAACAGAGGAAGCCCAAGGGTGCACTGGTAAGAGCTGTGAGTTGTGAGTCCACAGACCTAGGTTCGATTCCCACTATTGTCTTTTTTTTACTAACTATTTATTTTTTTTTATTTTTCTTTTTGAAAACTATTTTTAAGCTAATTATAAGTAACTTTAATGAAAGAAATATTTTTGTAACAAGCTACATAAGCCAGAAACTATGAGCTTAATCAAACAGTGGGCTATTATAAGGCTTTTAAGACATGATTTTGAACAAATAAGCAAATGGATTATTTATAAGCTATAAGGTATTGAGATAAGTTAAAATGGACTGAGACAAGTTTAAATAAGCTATAGGGAGCAATATAAGCACTAGGGAATAACAAATAAGCACGAAATGAGCTAAAAAGTCCAAAAAATCTGCTGAAATACTTATAGTGCAGGGCAGAAACTGCTGTTTTCAAGCTACGAAAAAGCAGCTTAAAAAAAATCTAAAAAATAAACTAAAAATATGAATAAGTACACAAGCTGGCCAACTCTATGCGTGCCAAATTTTAGCTTCTAACTCCTTAAGACGAAGAAATGAAAAATAGACAAAAATGGCTATAGAAACAAAAAATACGAATATATGCAGTTTTTTATAACTAAAGGGCTGATTTGAGTTAATATTAGAACAAGGGCATAAGGGGTTTTATCACTAACTGAATTTGAGGATATTAGAACCTGAGAAGTGGTAAGAATGACTCCAAATAAGCCTAAGCTTATTGGAGCTTGTTAAGACAGCTTCTGGGCCTTGTGACTGCACTTCCCCACACAAACCTGCAAATTGCACCAAAACAGCAAAAGAGAAAGTGAAACAGCTTAACAAGGCTGAGATAAGCTAAATCAAAGTTGGTTTGAGTGCACTTGAACAGTATCAACCCAATTAACCCACTTTGACCCACACAACCAAACAGCCCTTAACACAAACTGTTTTGAAAATTAAGCTAGGAAATATTGAAATAATTATTAGACTTGACTGATTATTAATTGAGTAACTTTATTAAGTAGAAATAAGCAGATTACAAATGAAAATAAGCTGTAAATAAGCTAAGGACCTAAGTTGACTTATTTGACTGACTATTAGTATTTAAGTGAAAATATTATAGAAACTTAAACTAATGATCACACTAGCTTCTAATAACCTTAAATAACACAAGAAAACTGAAAGAAAATAATAAGCTGAAAAATAAGCATTGCTACAGTATCGTTGACCAAGTTTGACTTTTTTTTCTTTTCAAATTAACAACAGATGATATCTCTAATTCACTTAAACAAGCTTTAATAAGTTCATAAGAACTTACTTAAACACTTATTACAGATTAAAACATTAAAAACAAGCATGAACATTTTTGGCGGGAAAATTGATTACAGCTAAAATCTTGGAATTACTTTGATTAAACGATTGAAGTACAATTTAAATTACTTGTCTAATACAGAATTTAACAAACCCAGGAGAAAATTACAAGAAAACTATAACTACGACATTAATTAAACTAAATTACACTACTCTAAAATCTACTACTCTTCTCTTCTGCTTCTTTCTTTCTTTATAGTGACTGATAATGCTCCTTGGGTCCCTCTGAGTCATTCTCATTACATCTTGAGCATTGGTTTGGTGTAAATAATCCTGGCCTTTGAAATGGCCTTTTTGGTGCCAAAATATCCAAGGGACAGATGGAGGTTGAGTGTGAGTGTTTTAAGGGGTTTAATGGTGTTTGGGAGTTTGTGTGAGGTGGAGGGACAGGAAAAGGAGAGGTGGTGAGGTGGTAGCCAGGTGGTGGTGGTTTACCAGTAAACGGTTTTAAGGGAGGAAGGCAAGTTTGACTTGTGGTCAAACTTGGGATATTTAGCAAAGGGTGGATGGGTCGGGTTGATGGGTTTGTAGCTGGGTTTATTGTTTTGGGTCCGGTTGGGTTTATTTAAAATAGGGTCCGGATAGTTTGTAGTTTAATCACAAGGACCATTTTTGTATTTTCTGATTTGTGAAGGGGCTGAGTTGTAATTTCACCAAAGTTATCAAAAGGACCATTCATGCCAAGTTTCAATAGTACAAGGACCATAAAACATAATTTTCCATTTTAAAACACCCGGGACTAATTTTGACAACTTTTGAAATTCGAGGGACTAGACTTGCCATTTATGCAAACTTTGCTCATTTTCACTTGTTTTTAATCATTTTGCATCTGAAACATATAAAAACACAATCCAATAATATTTTCTGAATTTTGAAGCATAACTGCATGTTTTTAAATGTTTTTGCAGTCAAAATGTGAAAGAAATGATGAGTATTTAGACACTCATCAATCCCCCACACTAAACTATTGCTAGTCCCTAGCAATCCTTTTTGAAAGTTTAATGGATTTTACTCTTTACCAGATAGCCATTACTTCTAGAGTAGCCACTGTTTTAGTATGTGATACTTTGGTACAATGATAACCAAATGATTTTGAGCAAATCATCAGCTGTCAACGGGTTTGATTTGTCTTTACCAGAAGCCGTTTTCTTCTGGACTAGCCAACTCTTAGATAAAATTATTATCTTTGGTGAGCTGATTACCAATTATGGTTTTCCAATGCCTTTACCACAAGCCATAACCTTGCGGGCTAGCCAACTCTTCACTTATAAAGATATGGTGAGTCGAATACCATACAATTTTCGGCAAATTGTAAGCCATAAACGGATTTGAGTTATCTTTACCAAGAGCCGTTTGCTCTCGGATTAGCCAATCCTTATGTGGGTTAGACATGGCGGACTGATAACCATTTATTGCGTTCTAAGTGAGAAAAAATTTAAAAATTTTGGCTAAAATGGGGGTACTAGATGATACATTTGATCAAATTCGCTAGAATTCCCCCCCACACTTAGAACTGAATATTGCCCTCAATATTCAAAGTACCGGTTGTTAAACCAACACTTAGAACGTAAAAAGGAAATACTAATAGCCATTTTTTTTTTTTTTAACTGTACATATATACAACATGTGGGGCATCTCCCCCACACTTGGGTGAGACATGGGTGAAAACCCATGTTTTACTACTGTTTTTATTAACCGAGTCGCTAGCTTGACTCGACCCCGAATTCATTGGTTCATGGGGAAGCAAGTGGAACAAAAAAAAAAAAAAAAAAAACCTCCATCGGACTTTCGTTCAAGATGTTTGGATAAACACTGAAGTACTTGAAAGTTCCACTCCGATGAGATATACACAGACCCTGCTCACAAATGATAAATGAAAATGCCGGGGTCAAAGACTTTGTTCTCATTCCCAAACGAGTGAGGGAAAGGACAAGCTACCTTATAAGGACAGAAAGGTAGAAAAACTCGAACGACATATGTGAAGTCAATATAATGGCGATCCTCAGAAGGAATTGGTACATATGTCGGAGAAAGATCGGGATTAAGAGTTGAGGTCACATCATCAAGGTAATGGATAATAGAGTCCTTGACCTCATCGTTTTCTAACTCTTCATCAAAGAGAGGATTTATTTTGATAGAAAAGCACTCATCATCAAATTCAAAAAGAGAATTTGAATGGACTTTGAGACTTTCATTTTGAACATCCTCATCAGAAAGTGATTCATCATCACTAGAGGAAAAATCATCATTTGAATTGAAAAGGGGATTAGAGAAAATCCCGAAAGAATCATTGAAAAGAGGGTTAGAAAACGTCCCGGAAAAATCATCAGTAGTATCAAAAGGATGATCACTACAAAAAGAATCATCACTTTCACTGTCGGAAATATCCTCAGACTCACTTGGGATTGGGATAAGGTTCTCAGCACTAGACTTTATGAATTCGTCCGATTCCTTTTCAGGAACAGTGCTAAGAGGCTCATCTCCCATAATACGAGAGTCCTTGGGGTCCAAAGTTGGAAAGAATGATGGGAGTGCAATAGACTGAGGGAGTTGAGAAATGATATCACTAACAGGAATAGTACTCTCCTCGTCGTCTTCATCTTCGTCATCGAGCATGCACGCCTGTTTAAATAATAAACGATTGTGTGCAGCTCGTTCTATGGAAAGTATCTCTTCCATAGATTCACCATGACGATCATTTTGGGTATGCCTAACAGCCGAATCATTAAGTGTATCCGCAAAATTTTTAAGTTTTTGGAATACATCTTCGAAAGATCCTTCCAGAGGTAGCTGAGGCTGAGTTTGAATCGTTTGATGCTGTGGAGGCTGGTCGTGATAAGAATGATCATAATTGTTACAAGGGCCATGCTCATAGACAAGCGGGGTCCTCGTTTGACAATCGGATTCATAATGTGGACCCCTACAGTACTCACAACAATACATTTGCTGTGACTGATTCGGTGAATCATATGGATATTGGTCATACCCGAAGTTTTGATTACATGGATCTTGTTCATAGACAGACGTATTTCCTGCTTGACAATCAAAACTCGGGTGTGAACCTCCACAATACTCACAAGAAAAGTTTGGTGTATTTTGATACGATGCATCATTGATATTTGGATCTTATGAATGTGATGGGTAGTTGGAAAAATTTGACGAGTCGTTGAATGAGTTCGGATTAGGATCATAAGCAAATGAATTCCTCGAACCACAAAATAAACAACTTCCGTCTCGAATATCATTACCACATTGTTCACATGTACACCAACGACATGGTAAACCAAAAAGTGGCTCACCACAACCTACACAAGGAATAAAATCCGGAGGTGGGACAAGTGGTATGCTCTGAGAGCTAGGAATTTCCACCACTTCCGTTATGGTCTCTGGTTCTTGTTCTTGATAAACGTGAAGATTAGGCAAGTCGTCCTTTTTAGTCACCGTTCTAAGCTCGGTACGTTCTCTTGACAAACTTTTAACCGTAAATTGTGAAAGGTCTGGATTAATTCTTGACGGTTTGTCATTAATAGCACGTATCTCGGGCTGTGAAGGGTAGTCAGAAGGACTTTGAGAATCATTGATGGAATTATGCTCTCTTTTGAGGGCTTCTTTACACCAATAACAAGATCCACACTCCTTTGGTGCATGCTCTCCACACAGCTCACATGCACACTTCGAACAACGAAGGCTGTCAATCAACGGGCTTTTACAATTCAAACATTTGTACCCGAGAGACGCCATAGAAGAAAGGTATAAGAAGTTTAGAATCAAATGGATAGAGGGTAAAGGGATAAAGAATCAAAAAGGACGAGAGGGAAAAGATGAATATTTTTGGGTTTTTGGTTTTTCAATTAGAACAAGATCAAAGCAAAACACAAGGAACTTAAACCTTAAATCAACCAGCGTATGGTAGCTCTCTGACTGAAAAACGCACAGAGTGGCGGAGAAGCAAAGGTGGGCAATTAATGCTCCTTAAAAACCCGCTTCTTTCAGTTCGACAATTTAATGTCAAACTATCCTTAAACCTCCGTTATAGTTTGTTTATCAATCAAAGGTGAGCCGAATTCGCAAGCAACACAAAGGCAAGTTTTAATCTTTGGTTTGGGGACTTATTATGGTCGTACCCCCAGTTAGGTAGTACTCTGTCTTGGTTCTCGATGATAAATTTTATTGTTATTTATTATTTAACAAAGAAAACGGAAAATGTTTTTGGGTTTTTATTTTTTATATGATATTTATATATATAAAAGAAAAGAAAAATATTTTTGTATTTTTATATTTTTTATGGGAAATAGGAACTTCTGGAAGAAGGATCTCAAATCACTAATCGCTAAAAACTCTACACAATTGTCGCAACACACCTCCCCGGCAGCGGCGCCAAAATTTGATCCGTGCTAAATATATATAAATATTATGCAACGACGGATACTCGTGAGTAATTACAAATCACCCCTTTGTGAAAAAGGATACTTGCAAAAACTCACGTTCGTGTGTAGTGTGAGACCAGGTAAGTGATTACCCGGATCGTTTCCCAACGAGGTGTGAATGGGCAAACTGTGAAAAGTTAGGATTAGAGTGACAGATGATTAGATATTGATTTTGCTTTTTTAATAATTCTAAATAACAAATTAAAAACAAATATACACAAGAAAATTAAACGCGAATTAATAAACTGAAAAACGCGTAACAGGAAATCTAAAATGGGACAAAAACTAAAATATTATAAAATTAAAACCTAAAAATGTAAAATTACTTAAAACTTATTTTAAGACTAAAATTATATATTTTTACACTTTTTATCTAATTATTATTAATTATTTATTATTTAATAATTATTAAAAATTAATTTAAATTATAATAAATACTAAATAAACAAAGAAAAATCTAAAACTTTTTCTATAAATATTATTAAGTGAAAAGAAACTAAGAAAATTATAAAAATGAAAATTACTTAATTAAAAATTTAAAAAGATAAATTCTATTAAATAGAAGCTATCACTATTTTTCTATTTTTGTTTTTCTTAAGGTCTAATAATATGATTATATTTTTCTGGATTCTATTAACTAAAAGAAAATTTTAGAAATTAAAATTATATTTTTCTGATTATTTTTCTATTTATTATGATTTAATTACTAATTTAAACTAATTAATTGATTAAAAATATTAAAACTATTGAGAAAATTCTGAAACTTTTTTTCTAAAATACCTTATATGATTACAAGGCTAAGAAAAATAAAAAGGTGGTGACAGCTTATGTGGATAAGCTGTTATTAAGCTAATAAATTTAATAAGCTAAAGACTGCTAATGATACTTAAATAATTAATATTGCAATATTAAAACAGAGAAAGCCCAAGGGTGCACTGGTAAGAGCTGTGAGTTGTGAGTCCACAGACCTAGGTTCGATTCCCACTATTGTCTTTTTTTTACTAACTATTTATTTTATTTTATTTTTTCTTTTTGAAAACTATTTTTAAGCTAATTATAAGTAACTTTAATGAAAGAAATATTTTTGTAACAAGCTACATAAGCCAGAAACTATGAGCTTAATCAAACAGTGGGCTATTATAAGGCTTTTAAGACTTGATTTTGAACAAATAAGCAAATGGATTATTTATAAGCTATAAGGTATTGAGATAAGTTAAAATGGACTGAGACAAGTTTAAATAAGCTATAGGGAGCAATATAAGCACTAGGGAATAACAAATAAGCACGAAATGAGCTAAAAAGTCCAAAAAATCTGCTGAAATACTTATAGTGCAGGGCAGAAACTGCTGTTTTCAAGCTACGAAAAAGCAGCTTAAAAAAAATCTAAAAAATAAACTAAAAATATGACTAAGTACACAAGCTGGCCAACTCTATGTGTGCCAAATTTTAGCTTCTAACTCCTTAAGACGAAGAAATGAAAAATAGACAAAAATGGCTATAGAAACAAAAAATACGAATATATGCAGTTTTTTATAACTAAAGGGCTGATTTGAGTTAATATTAGAACAAGGGCATAAGGGGTTTTATCACTAACTGAATTTGAGGATATTAGAACCTGAGAAGTGGTAAGAATGACTCCAAATAAGCCTAAGCTTATTGGAGCTTGTTAAGACAGCTTCTGGGCCTTGTGACTGCACTTCCCCACACAAACCTGCAAATTGCACCAAAACAGCAAAAGAGAAAGTGAAACATCTTAACAAGGCTGAGATAAGCTAAATCAAAGTTGGTTTGAGTGCACTTGAACAGTATCAACCCAATTAACCCACTTTGACCCACACAACCAAACAGCCCTTAACACAAACTGTTTTGAAAATTAAGCTAGGAAATATTGAAATAATTATTAGACTTGACTGATTATTAATTGAGTAACTTTATTAAGTAGAAATAAGCAGATTACAAATGAAAATAAGCTGTAAATAAGCTAAGGACCTAAGTTGACTTATTTGACTGACTTTTAGTATTTAAGTGAAAATATTATAGAAACTTAAACTAATGATCACACTAGCTTCTAATAACCTTAAATAACACAAGAAAACTGAAAGAAAATAATAAGCTGAAAAATAAGCATTGCTACAGTATCGTTGACCAAGTTTGACTTTTTTTTCTTTTCAAATTAACAACAGATGATATCTCTAATTCACTTAAACAAGCTTTAATAAGTTCATAAGAACTTACTTAAACACTTATTACAGATTAAAACATTAAAAACAAGCATGAACATTTTTGGCGGGAAAATTGATTACAGCTAAAATCTTGGAATTACTTTGATTAAACGATTGAAGTACAATTTAAATTACTTGTCTAATACAGAATTTAACAAACCCAGGAGAAAATTACAAGAAAACTATAACTACAACATTAATTAAACTAAATTACACTACTCTAAAATCTACTACTCTTCTCTTCTGCTTCTTTCTTTCTTTATAGTGACTGATAATGCTCCTTGGGTCCCTCTGAGTCATTCCCATTACATCTTGACCATTGGTTTGGTGTAAATAATCCTGGCCTTTGAAATGGCCTTTTTGGTGCCAAAATATCCAAGGGACAGATGGAGGTTGAGTGTGAGTGTTTTAAGGGGTTTAATGGTGTTTGGGAGTTTGTGTGAGGTGGAGGGACAGGAAAAGGAGAGGTGGTGAGGTGGTAGCCAGGTGGTGGTGGTTTACCAGTAAACAGTTTTAAGGGAGGAAGGCAAGTTTGACTTGTGGTCAAACTTGGGATATTTAGCAAAGGGTGGATGGGTCAGGTTGATGGGTTTGTAGCTGGGTTTATTGTTTTGGGTCCGGTTGGGTTTATTTAAAATAGGGTCCGGATAGTTTGTAGTTTAATCACAAGGACCATTTTTGTATTTTCTGATTTGTGAAGGGGCTGAGTTGTAATTTCACCAAAGTTATCAAAAGGACCATTCATGCCAAGTTTCAATAGTACAAGGACCATAAAACATAATTTTCCATTTTAAAACACCCGGGACTAATTTTGACAACTTTTGAAATTCGAGGGACTAGACTTGCCATTTATGCAAACTTTGCTCATTTTCACTTGTTTTTAATCATTTTGCATCTGAAACATATAAAAACACAATCCAATAATATTTTCTGAATTTTGAAGCATAACTGCATGTTTTTAAATGTTTTTGCAGTCAAATTGTGAAAGAAATGATGAGTATTTAGACACTCATCAGGTAATCTCGAGTTGGTCGTATACCTTTATGTCAAAATGTATTGTTTTAAACCTAAAGGTTATGAGTTGGGTCATTTTCGTTTGGTTAATGGGCTAAGGAGCCCGTTAACATGAATTGGGTCATATGGTGACATTGGGCCTAAAGCCCAATGGCGTGTGTTATTTGTGTTTTATAGTTGTCGTTAGTCATTTCATTTAGCATTTACTAACTTAATTTATTATCTTTGTTTTTGTCAAAAATGTTTCGGATGCTATTTGGGAGTACTTAGATATCGATATAGAATTTGGAACATTTTTTACTATTACCTAAGCTATGGATGAAATGGATGCTCGTTATGGGATTTACGGTCTTAGCCGAAGGACTTATGGACGATTTTCTACCACAAGTACAAAATAGCCGATAAACCCGACACTAATATTCACGCGAATGATAACGACTGATAATTATTTGAAACTTGTAAAAATTTGTGATAATTGTATTTAATTTGTATAACTTGTAATTTGTATTTAATTTGTATAAATTTGTAATAATTTAGTAAATTGTAATAATTATAATTTGTTATTCAATAACTCGTAACGACTTGGAAAATATTGTATAAACGGATAAATTATATCCAAACTTTATAAAAACCGTTTTATAACTTAAACATTTCTAATAACCAAGTTATAAACGTTATAAACCTTTTATCAACTAAACGATTCTTTTCTCTACAATAATGTTTTCTCAACTATTTGGGTTACCGGGTAAAATACCGAAACAACATGTTGACATTTTATTTCTTATTTCTCTTTTATTTCTTATTTCTTTCTTTTCTTATTCTTATTTGTTTGCTATTTCCTTTTCGTTTCTTGATTCTTTTCTATGTGGTTGATTGTGTTTCGCCGACTTTCATCGTCTTACCTGATTTAATCTCGAATCTATATTTTTCTAAAAACCACACGAGAAACAAACGATTTCAGCTTGTCGTCGCCATTGAAACTATTCTTTTAACACAACCAGAGTATTCTGCAAACGTTATTGTTATATATTACTTTTCAAGTATCATTTTCTGAGACATGTTATCTAAATAACTAGGTTGTGATGAGGCTTATCTATTGTGCTCTACTATCTGATCATATTGTGATATCTTGTTCTTATACTACTAAGGTATGATTCATAGCCCCACTTTTACTTTTAAATTGTTTTATAAACCCATGGGGGACATACATGCTACTTGCTTATTATGAACACAATTGTTTAAATGTATGCTTTCCTAATTATGATACTTATGCTAAGTACCGTTATTGCCACCAGCAAGTCCCTTTATCATGAACCATTAACCACTTGCGAGTGAGCGCGAATATAGTGTATAGGCCTATAGGACTGACGCACCCCACTCTGTTGACCGGATAGGCAACACGTGTGTGTTATATTCGATTTACCTAGGTAGACAGCAAACTACCTACTTGAGGGCATATTAGAGATTGTTATTATTGACTACATCAATGTTATTGATGCCGGTTAACGTTTTGCGTGTCATGAGCTTAGCAAATTATACGACGTTACCCGATATTTGTATTTGTTACTAATATCATCCAAACGTTATAAATCTTGTGTTCATCTATTTATTTTTAAACCTATGAATTTCACTCAACCTTTGTGTTCACTTTTTAGCATGTTTATCTCAGGTATTTGAAGTAATGCTTTTCTGGATTTGGAGTAGCATGAAGACTCGTGATGGCTATCTATTTCCTTTTTCCTTAATAATTACAATTCGAAAAAACTTTAAACTATTTCTGTCTTTTTGAGTGCTTTGCACTGTTGGTACCTTTTTGACTTTGGTATTTTACTATAATTTGAATGGTATGTGTTTTTAAACGACTCGCTTGAGTTCGTTTCTATGGTTGTTGTTGTCTTGTTATGAAGTAACCCCCTACTTTTATTCCGTTGCAAATTAACTTTATTTTCCGCTGCAAAACTATATTTTATTCCGCTGCAAAATCCTATATTTTTCCCGGGGTGTTACAGCAACTTAGAATCAGCTAGCATAGTCCTAGCAGCCTCAATTGGTGTTCTATTTCTCATTTCAGCAACTCCATTTTGTTGGGGAGTTCTAGCTACACTATATTGTCTCAAAATACCCTTCATCTCACAAAAATGATTCATCTCTCTATTCTTGAACTCAGTCCCATTATCACATCTAATCACCTGAACCTTATGATCTACTAGATTTTCTATCCTAGTTATAAAGGACTTAAGAATGCCACTAGTCTCATCATTAGTAGCTAGAAAGAAAACCCATTTAAACCTACAGAAATCATCAGTGACAACTAGGCAATACATTTTCTTCATAAGACTTTTTACAAATGTTGGACCAAACAAATCCATATGCAACATATGTAAAGGCTGACTGATTGAGTTCTCTGTTTTGGACTGATAAGAGGCTCTGTGCTGCTTTCCCTATTGACAAGCAACACAGGTTTGATCATTTTCAAAAAGTTTAGAAGGTAAACCTCTTACAAGATTTCCCTTAACCAGTTTATTCATAGTTTTAAATTTTAAGTGGCCTAGCCTTTTATGCCAAAGTTTAGATTCATCAGATGTGGCTTTTGCAAAAAGGCAAATTAAACCTCCTTTAGGAACAATGTTCTTTAAATCAACACTATACATGTCACACCCCCAAAATCTGGGTTGCAGTGGAATGGAATTACGGGGGCGTAATGTTTATGGTTAACAAAGTACATGGAATAAAGAATGACCTCTAAGTGAGTCGGTTCAAAACAAGCGTTTGATTTAAACATAACGTTTTACAAAACATAAATATCAGAGTTCACCATCAAAATGTAAGATTTAAATACATAACCAAACGCTAAATAATGAAAGAAAATCTTCATCATGATGTGCTTTCAAAATGTGACTCTAAAGTGCTCCATACATAGATGGTTGTCATCACCAAATTACCTGAGAATACACGCTAAAAGGGTCAAAAATATTGTTGGTGAGATCATAGGTTTAAGTAAACAGTAAAGTGTGGACCACAAGATTTCAATAGCAAGACAATTACAACAAATGTAATGTCACAGCCAAAAATAATATACAATGCCTAAGCTCATGACCCCGAAGCTCGACGTACTGGTATGCAATCAAGCATAATAATAATAATGCCCAAAATAAGTGTTTGCCAGACACATGGAAATAATCAGAATGATATGCGTCCGTTTGACAAGTTGGCGCGACCAACTCGGACGGGGGTGTCAACCCAAATAGATCTATTCATAACATCCGCGCTTACAAGTAATTAACGGTTCATGATTCAAAGGGACTTTAATGGCAATGCGGTAACTTAGGCAAAGTAACAGTTTTAGCACTTGTGTCCGTTTGTAAAAACAAGCAATGTATTCCCATCCCGAGGGTTTAGAAATCATGTTCAAATAATGTAAAAATCGGGGCTATGAATCTCGCCTTAGCAAAAGCAAATCCCGATTGGTAAATTGGGAAACGGTAAATTAAGTCCGATAACTCTAATCGCGACCTAAATAATACATATGTCTTTGGTTCGAAAACAAGGTCGTGCACGCAAGTTCATACTCTACTTTATCACTTGTACATGTTTGTTGTAACATTTATCGTCAAAATGTAGTTGCGTCAATGCGATCTTTTATTTAGAAAATCACTCTTTTTAGAAAACCTAACTTGTTAATCTCGTGATCAAATTTTAGTCGTCATGTTAGTAGATATTTTGAAAATCTCTAACGCGCCTAACAAGTGTATATAAGGTTCTACCATTTTCGTTTACGTCATTTTAAGCCAAAATATACTCTAAAGGGTCCAAAATCCACTTCTAACAATTCCATCAGCTTTTCTGATAGCAAATAATAAGCTGTCAAACCTATATGTCGTCGTAAACTTTCTTTAGGCCATAACTTTTTCGTCGTAGCTCCGTTTCTTACGTTTTACCTATCCCGCGAAGGTATTTAAGTATACTATCAGATTCTAAGGTCTCGGCTAGTCTAGTTATCATTTAACATCAGTTTTCATCTCTCAAAATTTCGTAACAGCTTCTATAATTTTCAGAAAAATTTAGTTTTCGTCGCATAAATTAAAACTAACGTATCTTTTTCGTTATAAGCCCGTTTTAACTCATTCAAGCGGCTACATTTTCGTTATTGAGTCTATTTTCTATATTTCTAGCCTAAACTTGTCACCAAGCTACTGAGTTTTCTGTAGGAAGCCAAATGGGACAGATTCATTGTCAAAAGTGTCAAACTATTTTTCCTAGTCTTCTAGTTATCATAACCACTTAATAACAACTCCAAAACTAATCATAGTTCATCCACCAATATCTCAACATATCAATAGTGGTCTAACACTAATTAATGCCATGTGATTTTTGTATAACAATTAATTATAAGACAAAGGGGGGGGGGCGGCACATGTGATATTGTTGGAGTAGAAGACTTGTTTTGATACAAGAGTGTATATGTTGTATGTATTGGGTATTAAAAATAGGTATTTGTTGTTGGTTTGGTGATTAACGTAAATTGTACGTAATTAAACGTAAGAAATAAAGAAATTACTTTAGGCGTAAGGAAATATTTTTGGAACTTTGGTAATAATTTAGGAAGTATAAAAATGTGTTAGAAATAATTGTTGGGAGAATTGGGTATATCGGGTGTTAAATTTTATTTTGCGAATAGCGTTCGTTGAATTGACAACCGTAAGTAAATAAAGAAAAGGAAATTATTTTAGGGTTTAAAATTGTGAACCGGAGTAGGAGCAAGGTACTGGAACGTTGTGGACTAAATATACCCTAAGTCCTAGTGTACTTGAAAGATATTCTAAATTTCACGTTGGTTCAAGTAAAAAAGTTATATGTGAATTGTTCTCAAATAAATGTCAAGAAAAGAAATTCGAGTTTGTTGAATAGTATTGACCTGTATTTTAGCGGGTTTAGTCTACCACCCATAAAAATGAATCTCGTCCTCGAGATTCAGTCAGTGTTGGTCATTGGAGTGTTATCGGTGAAGAGATGCGGATACTTTTGACGGATCTGGTCGTCTCGTTCCCAAGTAAACTTGGGACCTCATTGAGAATTTCAGCGAACTTTGACGATAGGAATTCTACTATGCTTCAATTGCTTGACATCACGATCCATAATTTCTACTGGCTCTTTGACGAAATTAAGCTTGTCACCGAGTTGAATTTCTTCTAACGGGATGATGAGGGATTCGTCGGATAAACACTTCTTGAGATTAGAAAAATGAAAGGTGTTATGCACACTGCTAAGCTCTGGCGGGAGCTCAAGTCTGTATGCCACTGGACCGATTCTTGCTAGAATCTTAAATGGTCCAACATACCTAGGGTTCAATTTTTCACGTTTCCCGAATCGTATTACACCTTTCCAAGGCGATACCTTCAACATTACCATGTCTCCAACTTTGAATTCTAAGGGCCTACGCCTCACATCGGCGTAACTTTTCTAACGGTCTCTGGCGGCTTTTAATCTATTTCAAATCTGAACAATCTTCTCGGTTATCTCGTGAACAATTTATGGACCGGTAAGTTGAGCATCTCCGACTTCGGCCCAACAGACAGGTGATCGGCATTTCCTACCATAGAGTGCTTCAAATGGTGCAGCCTTTATACTTGTGTGATAACTATTGTTGTAGGAAAACTCAATCAACGGCAAATGAGTATCCCAGCTATTACGAAAATCAATCACACAGGCACGGAGCATGTCTTCGAGTGTTTGGATGGTCCTTTCACTCTGACCATCGATTTGTGGATGATAGGCTGTACTCATATCAAGACGGGTTCCAAAGGCATCATTAAGGGATTCCCAAAATCTTGAAGTGAATTGACTATCCCGATCTGAAATGATTGAAACTGGTACACCATGTTTCGATACTATCTCTTGGATGTAGATTCTGGTTAACTTATCTATCTTGTAGGTTTCTTTAATGGGCAAGAAATGAGCTGATTTGATGAGACGATCGACGATAACTCAAATCGCATCGTGACCGCTTGGTGTTTTAGGGAGTTTAGTGCTAAAGTCCATAGTGACACGCTCTCACTTCCATTGAGGAATCTCTGGTTGCTGTAGTAAACCAGACAGCTTCTGGTATTCAGCCTTAACTTTGGAGCAAGTAAGACATTTGCTGACATAGGTAGCAATGTCGGCCTTCATATTCGGCCACCAATACAGCTTTTTGAGGTCTTGGTACATTTTATCGGAACCTGGGTGTATGGAGTATTTGGACTTACGTGATTCGTGCATGATCAACTCTCGTAGGCCACCAAAATGTGGTATCCAACTTCTATCTTTGAAACACAACATTCCATCGGATCTTTTTGTAAAACCATTCTTACTTTCTGGCATACCATAAAGATTCTCCTTAGGTCGGTTCTCTGTATTAAGTGCTTCGGCCTGAGCCTCAAGAATTTTGGATGGAAGAGGTGAACTAATGGTCATACCCAATGATCTTACTCTTAGAGGTTTAAGTCGCTCTTTCCTGCTAAGGGCATCTGCTGCTACGTTCGCTTTGCCAGGATGATATCGGATCTCGCAATTATAATCGCTAAGTAATTCTAGCCAACGGCGTTGTCTCATATTAAGCTCTTTCTGGTCTAAGATATGTTGAAGACTTTTGTAGTCCGTGTACACTGTACACTTAGTACCGTAGAGGTAATGTCTCCAAATCTTTAGCGCAAAGACAACTGCTCCTAACTCCAAGTCATGAGTGGTGTAATTCATCTCATAAACTTTGAGTTGTCGAGAAGCGTAAGCTATGACCTTTTCCTTCTGCATTAACACAACTCTAAGTCCTTTATGCGAAGCATCACAATAAACTACAAAATTTTCCATCCCTTCGGGCAATGCCAAAATTGGCGCACTGCATAGTTTTTGCTTCAACAACTGAAAAGCGGATTCTTGTTTCTCTCCCCATTTGTACTTCTGATTCTTCTGCATTAGCTTGGTTAAAGGCTTCGCTATCTTAGAGAAACTCTCGATTAATCTTCTGTAATACCCGACAAGGCCTAGAAATTGACGAATCTATGTGGGAGTCTTAGGTGTTTCCCAATCTTTAATAGCCTCGATCTTAGCTGGGTCAACATGCAATCCCTGGCTGTCAATCACGTGCCCAAGAAATTGTACTTTTCGGATCCAAAAATCACACTTAGAAAATTTAGCGTACAACTTCTCGTTCTTGAGTAATTCTAGGATTGTCTTGAGGTGTTCTTCGTGCTCTTCTTTTCTTTTCGAGTAGATTAGAATATCATCAATGAACACAATTAAAAATTTGTCCAGGCACGGTTTGCACACACGATTCATGAGGTCCATAAATACTGCTGGTGCATTAGTCAATCCAAACGGCATTACTTGAAACTCGTAATGACCATAACGAGTCCTAAAAGCCATTTTCGGGATATCTTCTTCCCGGACTTTTAGTTGATGATAACCCGATCTCAAATCAATCTTCGAGTAAAAACTGGAACCTTGCAACTGATCGAACAAATCATCGATTCTTGGGAGTGGGTAACGGTTCTTCACCGTTAACTTGTTCAGTTCACGATAAACTATCCATCTTGTAGGTTTCTTTAATGGGCAAGAAATGAGCTGTTTTGGTGAGACGATCGACGATCACCCAAATCGCATCGTGACCGCTTGGTGTTTAGGGAGTTTAGTGCTAAAGTCCATAGTGATACGCTCTCACTTCCATTGAGGAATCTCTGGTTGCTGTAGTAAACCAGACGGCTTCTGGTATTCAGCCTTAACTTTGGAGCAAGTAAGACATTTGCTGACATAGGTAGCAATGTCGGCCTTCATATTCGGCCACCAATACAGCTTTTTGAGGTCTTGGTACATTTTATCGGAACCTGGGTGTATGGAGTATTTGGACTTACGTGATTCGTGCATGATCAACTCTCGTAGGCCACCAAAATGTGGTATCCAACTTCTATCTTTGAAACATAACATTCCATCGGATCTTTTTGTAAAACCATTCTTACTTTCTGGCATACCATGAAGATTCTCCTTAGGTCGGTTCCCTGTATTAAGTGCTTCGGCCTGAGCCTCAAGAATTTTGGATGGAAAAGGTGAACTAATGGTCATACCCAATGATCTAACTCTCAGAGGTTTAAGTCGCTCTTTCCTGCTAAGGGCATCTGCTGCTACGTTCGCTTTGCTAGGATGATATCGGATCTCGCAATTATAATCGCTAAGTAATTCTAGCCAACGGCGTTGTCTCATATTAAGCTCTTTCTGGTCTAAGATATGTTGAAGACTTTTGTAGTCCGTGTACATTGTACACTTAGTACTGTAGAGGTAATGTCTCCAAATCTTTAGCGCAAAGACAACTGCTCCTAACTCCAAGTCATGAGTGGTGTAATTCATCTCATGAACTTTGAGTTGTCGAGAAGCGTAAGCTATGACCTTTTCCTTCTGCATTAACACAGCTCAAAGTCCTTTATGCGAAGCATCACAATAAACTACAAAATTTTCCATCCTTCGGGCAATGCCAAAATTGGCGCACTGCATAGTTTTTGCTTCAACAACTGAAAAGCGGATTCTTGTTTCTCTCCCCATTTGTACTTCTGATTCTTCTGCATTAGCTTGGTTAAAGGCTTCGCTATCTTAGAGAAACTCTCGATTAATCTTCTGTAATACCCGACAAGGCCTAGAAATTGACGAATCTATGTGGGAGTCTTAGGTGTTTCCCAATCTTTAATAGCCTCGATCTTAGCTGGGTCAACATGCAATCCCTGGCTGTCAATCACGTGCCCAAGAAATTGTACTTTTCGGATCCAAAAATCACACTTAGAAAATTTAGCGTACAACTTCTCGTTCTTGAGTAATTCTAGGATTGTCTTGAGGTGTTCTTCGTGCTCTTCTTTGCTTTTCGAGTAGATTAGAATATCATCAATGAACACAATTACAAATTTGTCCAGGCACGGTTTGCACACACGATTCATGAGGTCCATAAATACTGCCGGTGCATTAGTCAATCCAAATAGAATTACTTGAAACTCGTAATGACCATAACGAGTCCTAAAAGCCATTTTCGGGATATCTTCTTCCTGGACTTTTAGTTGATGATAACCCGATCTCAAATCAATCTTCGAGTAAAAACTGGAACCTTGCAACTGATCGACCAAATCATCGATTCTTGGGAGTGGGTAACGGTTCTTCACCGTTAACTTGTTCAGTTCACGAAAATCTATGCACATTCGGAATGATCCATCCTTTTGTCTTTACGAATAAGACCGGAGCTCCCCAAGGCGAGAAACTTGGTCTAATGAATCCCTTGTCTAGTAGTTCTTGCAACTGATTAGACAATTCTTGCAACTCTGATGGTGCTAGTCGGTAGGGTGCTCTTGCTATCGGTGCCACTCCTGGCACCAAATCTATCTGGAACTCTACTTGACGGGTAGGAGGTAGTCCAGGCTTCGCTATCTTAGAGAAACTCTCGATGAATCTTCTGTAATACCTGGAAAGGCCTAGAAATTGACGAATCTCTGTGGGAGTCTTAGGTGTTTCCCAATCTTTAATAGCCTCGATCTTAGCTGGGTCAACATGCAATCCCTGGCTGTCAATCACGTGCCCAAGAAATTGTACTTTTCAGATCCAAAAATCACACTTAGAAAATTTAGCGTACAACTTCTCGTTCTGGAGTAATTCTAGGATTGTCTTGAGGTGTTCTTCGTGCTCTTCTTTGCTTTTCGAGTAGATTAGAATATCATCAATGAACACAATTACAAATTTTTCCAGGCACGGTTTGCACACACGATTCATGAGGTCCATAAATACTGTCGGTGCATTAGCCAATCCAAACGGCATTACTTGAAACTCGTAATGACCATAACGAGTCCTAAAATCCATTTTCGGGATATCTTCTTCCCGGACTTTTAGTTGATGATAACCCGATCTCAAATCAATCTTCGAATAAAAACTGGAACCTTGCAACTGATCGACCAAATCATCGATTCTTGGGAGTGGGTAACGGTTCTTCACCATTAACTTGTTCCATTCACGATAATCTATGCACATTCGGAATGATCCATCCTTTTGTCTTTACGAATAAGACCGGAGCTCCCCAAGGTGAGGAACTTGGTCTAATGAATCCCTTGTCTAGTAGTTCTTGCAACTGATTAGACAATTCTTGCAACTCTAATGGTGCTAGTCGGTAGGGTGCTCTTGCTATCGGTGCCGCTCCTGGCACCAAATCTATCTGGAACTCTACTTGACGGGTAGGCGGTAATCGGTACTTCTTCCAATCGTTTCTCATCCGATTTCTTTTTGGTTATGTGTTCTAGAAAAGCATGACATCCCTTCTTTATATACTTTTTGCTCTTGACACACGATATGATGTTTAATCGAGTTCCGCTTCGTTCACCACGGATAATCAAGGTTTCACCATTAAAAGGGAGATGAACAACCTTTTTGTCGCAAATGATTTTGGCATGGTGTTTAGATAACCAATCCATACCAATTATGACGTCAAAACTACCGAGCTTGATAGGCATAAGGTCGATGTTAAATGGATGGTTTAGGAAGTAAAAGGTGCAATCGCGGAATATGGTGTCGGAGCCAACTAAGTTACCATTCGCAAATTCAATGTTGTAGGCGGTGTCTAAGGTGGTCGGTGAGATGTTAAGTATAGGAGCAAAAGTAGTAGACACAAAACTTTTATCGGCACTCGAATCAAATAAAATTGAAGCATAATGACCATTGAGAAGAAACATACCCGTGACAACGTTCGGGTCCTCTGTAGCTCCATTATTGCAGAAGTAGGAGACCTGCAGTCTTTGGTTAAGTGCCCAATTTTCTTACAATTTCCGCATGGAGTAGGGCAACGTCCAGGATTGTGGTGACGTTGGCACTTGTCACACTTTGGAAGAGTTCCTTCATAACCTTTCCTTTCAGTCGGGCCTGCTACATAAGCCTTAACAACTTCTTGTCTTTTGTTGGGTTGTTGAGCAGCATTTCCTCCCTGAGTAGTATCCCATTTTCTTTTGTTGTTGTTACAGTTATGATAGCGGTTGTTGTTGTTATTGTTGCGGTTACTAGTATTGCCATCTCGAGCAGCCTTTGCTCGAACAATTTGATCCATTAAATTGTGGGACATTCGGATTGTCTCATCCAGAGTACTTGGCTTAGAAGACGTGACATTTCCCTGAATATTAGATGGAGGTCCCCAGATGTACCTTTCAATCTTTTTCTGTGTAGTAGAAACCATCTCAGGACATAGAGTAGCTAATTCATGATATCGCTTAGTATAAGCTGCAATATCATACCCTTTCACTGCTAAGTTCCAAAATTCAACTTCCAACTTTTGAACCTCATTCCTCGGACAATGCTCCCATTTCCTTGAATTCAGCCCATGGTAATTCAAAAGCAGCATCAATTCCCACTGATTGAGCATAAGCATTTTACCATGATAAGGCACCATCCAACAAGGTACCTGTAGCATATTTCACCTTACAATTCTCCGCGTAGTTGCACATACGAAAAGTCAATTCCAACTTCTTGAACCATCGTACCAAACCGACAGCTCCTTCCGCGCCATTGAAAGTCTGCGGCTTGCAACCCAAAAATTCCTTGTAAGTACATCCATGAGTCATGGTTTCAACCCTGGTTGCCGTTCCACTAGCATCTCCGCCGTTGCCACTGTTGGGATTGGTCTCGTATTCAGGCATAGCAGCAGCAACCTTTGCTGTGATTCGTTGGGCCACGAGTCGATCGATATCAGCTGCACTCATGCTTTGTTCCTTAGGTGGAATTGTTCTTCTAATGTAATACCTTCTAATTTCCCATGTCATTTATTAATATTAATTACCAAGTAATTCTAATTCAAAGTTGATTAACCCATTTTTACGAGTTAAATTTTTTTTTTTTTTTGTATAATTCAACATATCAAATTCACAAATTACTCACGCGAATACGTTGGATATCACCCAACGTGTGGCAAACGAATAGCTCACATGCGCACCGACACTAAAAGTTAAACATCGAGACAAATCTAACCATACAAATCTATTGGGCCTATTGAGCCGAAGATCTTAAATAATTAATCGGGCCTATATTTCTTTTCTTTCTTTCCTTTTTCTTTGGGCCAAATACACCACACAAAGCCCATTTCATATTTTCTTTTCATTCTTTCTGTTGGGCTGAAATAACCACACAATATCCCAAACCCAACAAACTTACCAAATTCATTTTATTTCAAATACAAGTTACATATTCTTTTCTTTCTCTTTTGCTCCAACTCGACACATACAAACACTGCTCTTTTCTTTTTCTTTTTTTTTGCGTGTGATAGTGATGAACTCAAATAAATACATTTTATTATCATCATTTATCCTATTTATTTGACTTGTTTTATTATATTATATATGAGAATCGATACATTAATGTTTACTTTAGTAATTCTCAGGTAAAAACAAGCATTATGTGAAACTTGGCGATTTTGGACTAATTATGTAGCAAAACAAGCGAGATGTCAAAAGTCTACTGAAATCCAGAAGATGCGCCGTATCTCACTCAACAGATACGACGCAATATCATACTTAGATGAATTCGAAGACCATTGCCTGACTTTGAAGAATGCGCCGCATGCAATTCTGTCATGCGCCGCATATGAAACTTTGGTCAAAGAAGAAGATCAAGCTCGTTCTACTCCAGATACGCCGCAATATACTTCTAACATACGGCGTATCACTATCAAGATTTCACCAGTTACAATCCAAGACAGCTAAAGTACATGCACCGCATACAAAGATCAAGTTACGCCGCATCTGAAGACGGTGTACGAATATTCCAGAATATATTAATCTTGGACCCCACATGAAGTTAAGTCAATGCGCCGCATCTATCAACTCAATGCGCCGCATCGATCCCTCAGACAGAAACTATAAATACCCCAAGGTCAGACGAATTTAAGAGACCTTTTGTATAACCCTAGAGCCGAATCCATACGACCAAGCAGCACAAGACACACCTCAAACAAAGATACAAGAGCTGTAAGAAGGTCCTGAATGTATTCAATTCATTAAGTAGTTTTGTTTTATTGTTTTAGTACGCTTTAATTCATCAGGATTGATGGGCTTGTGTCATGTGACTACGGAAGATCATGCACTCCCCTTAATATTGCTTTCCCATTAATTAAAGTTTATATGTTGATGTCTTTGGTGACTTTTATTAGTGCATTGATAACCTCTGTGTCTAGCTGAGTCTTGCTTGGGTCGCCATGCCCCTTTCTCGCCTATTTATTCTAGCGTCTCTAGAAAAGTAGGATAGACATAAGTAATCATTAAGGGTTTACTCGCCGATAAGATTAGAGCCAACGAGAAAGGTTTAATTATATACACTTCATATAAAACTAGCAATAAAACAAGTGACAAGCTATTTAATTATCAGGACAGGTCTTCTTATTGTCTCGAGTATCTATCTGTGTACGTGTGTGCTAATCGCTGATTCGTGCTCATTAGTTTAGTTTTCATTTAATTATAACCAAACTGTGCCAGTCTCTCAGGCTGAACCCCCTTGCGTTAGATTAGGTTGTATAACTAACTTAGGATATTAAAATACTGATTAGAATAACTAGATAATACGTTCAACTCTTAGTGATCGACACTCTGCTTACCATTATATTCATACTGACCGGGTACACTGCTCGTTAAGTGTGTGTGTTATTGATAAGTCAGTTAAATATAAATTTAAAACTTGAGTAGGCATTAATACTGCTAAACCGCAACGACACATCACGCACATCAAGTTTTTGGCGCCGCTGCCGGGGAGTGAATTGTTGTTATCTGTTAATTTAGTTAAATATTTTAATTAGGTTTTTCTTTTTAGTTTTTTTTTAGATTCTAACCACTAACCCTGTTGTATATTAGATAGATTGCATTCATTGTATAATTTGCATATTTACTGTTTTTGTGTGTTTTTGTTTTCTGTAATTTTTGTTTCTTTTTGTTTGTTTTTATTTTTGTTTTTCTTTTTTCTGTATTTTTCTGCATTCTGCTGTCGTTGTATTGTGCTGATACAAACGATACGGCGCATCTGTTTTCACAGATACGGCGTATTGCGTTTAATTTTTATAAAATACAACGCGTTTAATAAATTCGAGTACGACGCATCTTTCCCCAAGGTACGGCGTATTCTGTTTTTAATAAAAAAAATTTCTAAACGCTAACGCCATACGACGCATCTGTTTTAACAGATACGGCATATTTTCTATTTAAATTAAAAACAGTTTTTCGAATTATTAAACAGAAGCGACGCATCGATCTTTATCGATACGGCGCATCTACTAAATCAAAAATCTTGTATTTTGAAACATAACGAAAATACGGCGCATTAGCTTTTGTTAATACGACGCATTTAATTTTAATAAATATAATCGATTTTTGATAATTTAAACTTGATAGGCGCATTCTAATTCATAAGCGGTGTATCTGTTTTCTGAATAAAAGTCTGATTAAATTTTAACGTAATAAGTTACGGCGTATCCAACTTTCTGGATACGGCGCATCGTCCGCAGATATCAGCCATTTTTGTTCTTTATATTCGTTTCTAAATTCATTAATTTCTCTTCTAGCGAACAGATCCTACTGACGATTTTACCTATGATGACAGGTTTTGCTATGGAAGATATGTCAATGAATGGATATCTTGCTAAGGAACTTATGAAAGATAAGCACAATGAAAAGTCCCGCACCAAAAAGCCGTTAATTCTGGAAAGTGATGACGAGTGTGATAACTATGAAGTTAGCTTGAGCAAGTTCCCAGCATTAAGCATTACTAAAAGCTCAGAATTGGAAAAGGAACTCTTGCTTTCGGATTCATTCGAAAATTTCGATGCTATTACTTGCAACTTACCTACGATCGATGCTTTACTCAAATCCGTATCTCAAACCAACATGCCCTTCTACTCAGTGGAAGTTTATGAAGATGTCAACTTCAATGTACTCACGATTGATGCCGATTTATTTTCTTGGGAAACTTCTCTTGAAGCTACTTATATGGAATTCAAACGCTTATGCAATATTGAAGATGGGATATTCTCTTATGATTTACTAATGAGCTACACTGAAGATGAATTGTTACTCTTATGGCCTATCATTGAATTTAAAGGATTAACTTGGACGACTATCGAAGAAAAATATGGGAAATTCCAAATTGAATACATGAACTCAGCAAATGCAGTCAACAAATCGAGCAACAAAAGCTATGGTAGAGGAAATATCCAACCTATACAAACTTCTTATATGCCTTATTCCGAACAGTATTGGGGATTAGATAAAAGCAATCTGGATGATGAAAGAATTTATGCGGAATCGGAGATACTGTTTCATAAAAAGTTGGTAAGGTTGATGGATATCTCTATAGAAGAATGGCTTGAACTTAAATACGGTGATCCCAAATTTGCTCCTACGAATGAAGCCAAACGGATTGTGACCTCATGGTTGACACGAAGTTTTAAAGAACAATTTAATGAGTTCATGGAGATAAGGAGGAAAATGATTGGTAATACTAGCTTTGACGTTAACTACGATCCTAACAATGTTGATTTTTCAGATTGGTTAGCTAGTAAGTTCAATAACCATAAGATCATGGACCAAGCTACTAAAGATGTGTTATGGGTATATTGGATGAGAGGGGAAGATGAGGAAGTAGAAAGCAACAATGGATCATCACATGACGATTCAACGATCGAGGAAGGCATTGAAGAATTGTTCAGCATAGACATTGATGTGTTCAATTATGAGACACCCTTGTGTAAACAATTCAAAGAATTTAATTACCTCCTTCAAATCGACGCTGATGTGCTAACTGGAGATCTACCAGGATTCAAAACTTATGATGAGTTCAAAAACACCTGGTACTATGAATGGAATGACCAGATACTATGGGTTTGGGATAAACCATGGGAATTTGGGCATATTAATCACACTTGTAAACCTTTCCGTTTCAAGGATAGAAGTAGTGAATGGCCAACCTGTGATTGGAAGAATGATGGAACCTGCAATGGGGGAAGTATAATTGGAATGAAACGAGTTGGAAATGATGTATACTTTGAAGACTATGATTGGTATGAAAAAGTTGAAGACTCCCCACGTAGAGCAGAGGCTTTGCAAGAAAAAGGTAGAATCAAATACTTAAAAGAATTAAAGGAAACATCGAATACTACTTTCTGGGAATGGGTGCATAGAAAATGTGATGATTACACAAGGCTTAATCGACGCTTACAATGGGAATTGAAAAGAAAGTGGGACGAGACTCAAGATTATTATCAATCCATTAACTTGGTTAATTATTATCCCTATGATAATAACGATGAGTCACGAGGAAAATTAATTGATGAACTTGATGACTATTTGAATAAGGATCCTTATTTCAAGTTTGTTGATAAAGACGAAGAAGAATTCATCGAGAGAAAATGTCGACTACTTGGGATCACTTATAATAACCCACCCATGATAATTTTTGAAAAATTTGAAGTCATCAAATACTCTTTGGGACCATATGAGGAATATGTTGCGACGAAGACCAAAGAATATATTAGATTAAGTCGAACGGAAGAAAATGTTGCGGAGCTATACGGTAACATCTTTCGGATGAAAGAAGAAGGATGGCACGTAACAAGACCAAATAAGGAGCTGAACGTGAGTCTAACTTGAAGACTCTGGAATAAAGACAAGTGCTGACCGGGAGACAACCCGAAGGAAAAATTTTTACTTTTCTGTTCTGTGTCGAGTCTGTCAGACCTGCAGAAGATGCGGCGCATCTCCATCATAAGATGTGACGCATCACCTACACTGGTCATATCTTATTTCATTTTCTGCATTTTTATTTTTGACTTTAAAACTTTCTGTCAGTTTATTTAATGCGGCGCATCCCTGGTTAAGGATGCGACGCATCTTTTATTCTGATTCGTATTTATTCCAGGCTCGATACGGCGTATCTTCTTCCGTAAGATACGGCGTATCGACTGACCTGATGATTTACAGTTTAATTTTTTAGGTTTTATTTTTACTAACTACTAATATATTATGCAAGTTTGAACCTTCTTAACTCAGGTGTGTTAAAGTCTAAATGGTATTATAGATTCCTGCATTTTTGTGGATACATCATTTATGAAGCTTAAACGTTCTCATCCACAAGAAAGTTGATTTTTGCTCTTATACGAATAATGGAGGATCATACCGAGCAAATCTCAGGGGAGTTTTTCTGTTCTAATTCTTTTATTTTTCCAGTTTTTAACCTTTTGACACAAACAACGAGGACGTTGTTTAACTTAAGTGAGGGGATGGAGAATTAGAACACTTACTAGTCCTAAACTTTTTCAAAATATGCTTAAAATGCGCTTAATATATCAAAATTTAAAATTTTTTTAGCATGTTTTTGTTTAAAGTCTAAATTACATAACCGCACACATAACTTTATTCTTTCAAAAATATTAAAACTTTAGTGTGCCGGTGACTTGTAAACTTTAGAACTTGGCTTGTATACTATTTGAGACCACCATAATGAGTATTATCTATATAATTGGAGTGACTTGTCTAAATTGGTAAATTTCTAGGATTACACCCAAATAGCCTTTATATGTTATGTGATATTAACTAACTACACTGGTTAGTTAACCCCCGTATAAACCCTTTGTTTACTCTCACTTTTAGAGTAAGATACCCCTAGAAAAACCCTCATAGCCATTCCTTTCGTTTCTTACACCTTTGTTATAATGTTTCGATACACCCTTACACCTTAGCCTACCCTGTAGATTAAAATCCGTGGTTAACTGCTTTAGGCAAAGTGTGTTTCCTTACATTACCTGTGTTCGCGTGCGTAATTCATTATCTTTGGTTAGGTCGGGAAATTGCACAATGCAATTGGTATGAAAGTAAATATTGTATAACTTTTAGTTTATTTTTCGTGTGTTTGCTACTTTCACTATTACAGTTATTTCTGAAAGTATGAAGAGTATGGAAAAATTATCCGGAAAAATAGTGATAGAAAAGTTGTGAAATTTTACACATATATGTTGATGTCAAAAAAAAAAAAAAAAAAAAAAAAAAAAAAAAAAAAAAAAAAAAAAAAAAAAAAAGAAAAGAAAAAGAAAAAGGAAAAGTTGGAAGTTTGTTTTAACCAACTTATGTAAAGTTTTGTATTAAGTGGGAGATATCACCACTATTTGTTGTTGAGTATAATTCGTGTCTACCTAAAGCGTGTGTTTCAAGTGTTAAAGCGTGAGTTATTCAATGATATGAGTCTTATTCATGGGATGGTTGGGAAAGTGATTAACCACACTTAGGATTTTAATTTATCTGTTTTGTTTATTTTTCATTTTACACCAATTTGTATCCCAAATATTATCCATACCCTATATCATTCTTCATCCAAACCTTTGATTTATTGAGATTAGGGATTTGAGCAATCTTAAGTATCGTAGTCGTGGATTCGGCTATGTATTTATGATTTTGTCGCCCTTTTTGATATAATATTATTGGTGAAGATTACTTGGTCCTATCTTTAGCCCATTCGAGTTAAGGAATTGAGCAATTGCAAGTATCGTGGTCGTGGATTCGATCATGTATTTGTAATTTTGTCGCCTTTTCTGGAATATGAGATCGATAGAGATTAAAAAGGAAGATAAACCCTTAACCAACAAACCCTTTTTACCGCTTTAGACTTGTTACTCCTTGGCTTTAGTGGGGGAGATGCGTATCCTTGATAAGCCTATGATAGAATATTCGTCACGACTAAGCAACTAAACGATTTAGAATTGTTTTACATTAAAAATTATTTTGGTTTCTACTTCGTTAAGTGTTTGGTTGTGTGATTATGACAAAACGAATACGTGCTTAAATATAAAAATAAATCCTAATATCTTTTAGGATACATTTTCATATGATTAATTCTAAGGTTTACTTGGGGACAAGTAAAGTTCAAGTGGGGGGATATTTGATGAACTCAAATAAGTACATTTTATTATCATCATTTATCTTATTTATTTGACTTGTTTTATTATTATTATATATGAGAATCGATACATTAATGTTTACTTTAGTAATTCTCAGGTAAAAACAAGCATTATGTGAAACTTGGCGATTTCGGACTAATTATGGAGCAAAACAAGCGAGATGTCAAAAGTCTACTGAAATCCAGAAGATGCGCCGTATCTCACTCAACAGATACGACGCAATATCATACTTAGATGAATTCGAAGACCATTGCCTGACTTTGAAGAATGTGCCGCATGCAATTCTGTCATGCGCCGCATATGAAACTTTGGTCAAAGAAGAAGATCAAGCTCGTTCTACTCCAGATACGCCGCAATATACTTCTAACATACGGCGTATCACTATCAAGATTTCACCAGTTACAATCCAAGACAGCTAAAGTACATGCGCCGCATACAAAGATCAAGTTACGCCGCATCTGAAGACGGTGTACGAATATTCCAGAATATATTAATCTTGGACCCCACGCGAAGTTAAGTCAATGCGCCGCATCGATCCCTCAGACAGAAACTATAAATACCCCAAGGTCAGACGAATTTAAGAGACCTTTTGTATAACCCTAGAGCCGAATTCAGACGACCAAGCAGCACAAGACACACCTCAAACAAAGATACAAGAGCTGTAAGAAGGTCCTGCATGTATTCAATTCATTAAGTAGTTTTGTTTTATTGTTTTAGTACGCTTTAATTCATCAGGATTGATGGGCTTGTGTCATGTGACTACGGAAGATCATGCACTCCCCTTAATATTGCTTTCCCATTAATTAAAGTTTATATGTTGATGTCTTTGGTGACTTTTATTAGTGCATTGATAACCTCTGTATCTAGCTGAGTCTTGCTTGGGTCGCCATGCCCCTTCCTCGCCTATTTATTCTAGCGTCTCTAGAAAAGTAGGATAGACATAAGTAATCATTAAGGGTTTACTCGCCGATAAGATTAGAGCCAACGAGAAAGGTTTAATTATATACACTTCATATAAAACTAGCAATAAAACAAGTGACAAGCTATTTAATTATCAGGACAGGTCTTCTTATTGTCTCGAGTATCTATCTGTGTACGTGTGTGCTAATCGCTGATTCGTGCACATTAGTTTAGTTTTCTATTTAATTATAACCAAACTGTGCCAGTCTCTCAGGCTGAACCCCCTTGCGTTAGATTAGGTTGTATAACTAACTTAGGATATTAAAATACTGATTGGAATAACTAGATAATACGTTCCACTCTTAGTGATCGACACTCTGCTTAGCATTATATTCATACTGACCGGGTACACTGCTCGTTAAGTGTGTGTGTTATTGATAAGTCGGCTAAATATAAATTTAAAACTTGAGTAGGCATTAATACTGCTAAACCGCAACGACACATCACGCGCATCAGATAGTAACCAACAAAGCCACCCTAATGTTTCCCCCTAACACAATACCTACAACCTTAAATAAATATATATCCCATACTTACTTTTTGGAACCTTAGAACTTTTGGGTATTATGTTCCTTACTCCTCAACATGCCTTTTCCCTTCACTTGTTTCCTTCGACTAGTACAAGGTCACGAGTTCCCCCTCTTCCACCCTTGTACCATGCTTAAACAAAACAACTCTCTAGTAATCATAGCCTCAACACTAAACTAGTACCTAAGCTACACTACTACTCGACGTGACCTCTCAACATGTTTCTAAATCTTTGACTCAATCCTCCTTGCACGCTAGGACATCCCTTACACCTTTCTTGGTACCATGAAACAAGAAGAATATTATAAAACATTCACCATACCTTAATTTGCCTATATAAACCAACATCTCTCACCCTTTGTACTCATCCAAAGCAACACTTAAACACAAGCACATTTCACTTATTCTTTCGTTGGTCTAACTGTCGAGGAAGAGAGGGGAAGAAAGCAAGACATTTTGGGTTATATTTTGGATCGTGTGGGTTTTTTTCGAAAAAGAGTTTAGGTCTCAACTCGTGTTCTCGTTTTTCCTTTCCTTCGTACCACCATCTCTCGTTTGACAATTCACCACCTTTTGGTGTTGTAAGTATGCTCGACTTCATTCTTCTTTCTTTCGTTATTTTTATAGCGTAAAACATGCATGCATGATAATATATACGAACTAGTTAACATGAAGAGAAACCAAATCCCATGCATACCTATTGTCACACCCCCAAAATCGGGTCCAGCGGAAGCTTACACATCGCTGGGGTGCAACTCAATTGGTATCATAACACAAGTGTAAAGAACGGTTTTCACATCAATCATTTAGAATATATTTGAGAAGTCAAAAGTGTTAAATTTACATTATGAAAAGTGGTGCGGAAGTTGGCCCATAAAATAAGTTAAGCGGTCCCAAATGTTTTATCAGAGTCTTCTATGACCATGCCATGCCCTGCCAAAAGCCTCCAGTAGCGTGCTATTGCTTAGTTCCTGAAAATACATGCTAAAGTGTCAACACGAGGTTGGTGAGTTCATAGAGTTTGTTTAACAAGTAAAGTATTTGAAATAAGATTTTCCCAGCAAAGGCATTGTAAATCCACTCAGTTGCAAATCCCGCCCATAACAACACTTGCAACCTGTGTGTTTACAACCCACTGCTAAAATATAGCTTGAGTAAGACATGTAAGTATACGATATGCGTTCTATATCACTAGTAGACCTTATGCTGCTCACTAGGAGACTTATGTTCGGCTACCCCAAGTGTTAGATACTTAGGTCCGTGATATGTACTGTACGGCTACCCCAAGTGTTTGATACTTAGGTCCGCGAGTTGCTTTCAAGAATAACGCAAATAAGTTTAACACAATCATGTATGTAAGCAAGCAGTTTAAGCATGTATCTCCCCCAAAGTAGTTCAAAACGTATAAAGTAGGGGCTATGAAACTCACCTGATGCGATAGCAACAATGATAATAATGGATAAGATGAAATGAGGCTCGGTCTCTAACCGCGACCTATTATGAATGATATGATCTAGCGTAAGCAATGATACAATGCTACACATGCAAATACGTATGTTAACGATACCACTCGTTAGTTTTGAAAATAATGTTTATCGTCGAAAACTACATTTTTGACGTCTCGGCAAGTTATAAACTACTTTTCGTGTAAATATGTTGAAACGGCACTCCACGATCCTTGTTTGATGTTTTATCGCCAAATAAAATAGTTTCGTCGCAAAATAACCCTTTTTACAACTTGTGAAAATATGACCAAACGGCCTCGTAAAACTAGTCGCAAAATATTGTACGTTAAGAGTTAGGAATAGAACTTGACGTTTTTGAAATCCTTGTAACATAATCTTCGTGTCGCCTCATTTGACTTTTGATCATACGCGCCTCGATCATATAGAAAATCGGCCATAAACTTAGTGACTTGCTAGTTTTACACTTAGAAAATATATGTGTTGTAATGCTGTCAACATAAGTATAGTTCGTCGGCTTTTCAAAAATTCATATCTCGGTCATTACAAGTCCGTTTTCAACGTTCTTTATATCCACGCGTTCGTCATAACATGAACTAACATATTTGCAGTAGCTCGGCCCTCCTAGATCACGTCTAACGCCTCGTTTTGTCCGTCGAATGTCGTCCAACAGCAAGTAGTATTTTCAGAAAATAGTTTTTCGTCGTTAAACTTGGAAAAATCATAACTTCTTCGTTATAAACTCGTTTTAATCCGTTCTTTCGCCCATAGCTTCGTTTTTGAAAGTATTTTCTAAATATTTGGTCCAAAATTACACCCTAGCCCCTGAGTTTTCCACGTTTTGCAAAATGGGACAGCAACTATATATATTGTCAAAACTTGGTTTTCTTAGTTAATAACTTGTACAAAACTTAACCAAACTACTTCAAATCAACTCCACAAGTACTCAATCCTACCATACACTTTCTTAGGGTGTCATGGGTCCTAAACATCACTAAATATAGTGGGGTTCATGAGGATGTTAGTGAAAATTATAGATCTAGTGATTAGAGATAGTTTGAAAGAAAAATGGTACCATTAACATAAGTATTTCACATTTTTAACTAAAATCACATGATAATACATAAACATAAGGATCAGGTGGAAGGAAAATATGAAAAATAATCGTTCTTAAAGTTACTTACAAGGTGGGTTAAGATTGAAGAGAAATAAGAGTGGATCTTGAGGTTTTTATTGCAAAACCTAAACAAGAACACTAAATGAGACTTGTAGATCACTAAAGCTTGAAAAAATCTTGAGATTGCTTGTGTTCTTTGTGGTTTGCCGTGGGTATAGAGGAGAGGAAAAGAGATGAGTTTGATCTTTGTGTTACAAATGAACTAGTTACTTGTATATATAGTCCAAGGGTAGTTTGGTAATTTCAATGAAAGGGTATAATGGTAATTTCAATAGGTTTTTGAAATATCTAGATATTTTTTAGAAAATATCTAGATATTTTAGGTTGGATATTTATCTTGACTTACGGAGTGAGTTTTGGTCCCGTTAATTGCTAACTGTAAGTCGTAAAGTCACGAAACTTAAAACCGGGTATCCTAAAATCTCAAAATTCATGAAAATGTCACGGAAGGTGGAAAACATATAATTCTCTTGTTGGTAATGTTGTTTGGACATATCGGGATGCCTAAATGATGTTTAAACCTTAAAGTAAATCTCAGACACGGTTTCGTGATTCTTGCAGAAATTATCCGACGAGTGCCAAAATCTCGGGTTATCATTAAAATAGTTTAACTTACGAGAATATGAAATAAAAATTTTGGAATGAATAGTGCCAGTGAATAGTAAAAATAAATAGTAACTCGTGAATAGTAAATTGTCGAGGTTCGGAAAAATGGCCTGGAATTACGAGTTGTGACAGTCTCCACCCGTTAGAGGAATTCAGTCCCTGAATTCAGCTCACTCGTTCTACGTACGTACGTTCTCATGGTCGGGTTTGATGGGGGTAAACTTTTCCATTATCGAGCGTAGTCCCCAAAAGACCTCTAGGTAACCGATTTTTACTTAATCCCACAACTCATCAAACAAGAACTGTCATGGGATTAGGCTAAATCGGTTTGAGGTTTTCGATTCAAATTTAATCTCACAACTCATCAAACAAGAACTATCATGAGATTAAACTGAATCGGCTCGGGTAACAACTTGACTCTTAGCTTGATTTTCGCAACTCATCAAACAAGAACTGTCACTAAATCAAGCTGGGAAACAAGTTGTCAGAAAGAATGGATTCAACATCCTGAAATGAGGTCTTTTGAAAGATTGGCTTGATATTGGAATTGCTTACACCGATCAAATCAATCTGGACATAATTTTATTATAACTACTCTCAGTATTGCAAAATTCATCTCTGAGTCGAACATAGCTGGTCAGGCTATGTCCCACTGTCCCGGGTCGAATATAGATGACCAGTCTATATTCCACCAAGGTTCAATGAATTTTGGAATACTCAGCTTAGTTATACTAATACTATGTCCTTCACATGTAAAGGGTGGTTCAAAAGACTAAGGCAGGTGATCAGGCTTGAGGTCGAATGATGAAACTACGTAAGGAAAAGGTTTAACGCTGCGACGTGCATGATATGTAAGCATACTTATATAGAATACAGTGTATAGTAATCAACGAGAGTAAGTGAGTATAATCTATCTGATAATAAGATATAAATCTCATCAAATATGTCAGCAACAAACCACTAATGAGGCATCAGCTTGGCAGGCAGGCACGCGGCAGTCATAGGGTTAAGTTTTCGTAAAAGTAGCTATAGTTTAGGTTTTAAAATTACCCAATTCTCTATAGCCTAGGCTCTGATACCAATCTGTCACACCCCCAAAATCGGGTCCAGCGGAAGCTTACACATCGCTGGGGTGCAACTCAATTGGTATCATAACACAAGTGTAAAGAACGGTGTTCACATCAATCATTTAGAATATATTTGAGAAGTCAAAAGTGTTAAATTTACATTATGAAAAGTGGTGCGGAAGTTGGCCCATAAAATAAGTTAAGCGGTCCCAAATGTTTTATCAGAGTCTTCTATGACCATGCCATGCCCTGCCAAAAGCCTCCAGTAGCGTGCTATTGCTTAGTTCCTGAAAATACATGCTAAAGTGTCAACACGAGGTTGGTGAGTTCATAGAGTTTGTTTAACAAGTAAAGTATTTGAAATAAGATTTTCCCAGCAAAGGCATTGTAAATCCACTCAGTTGCAAATCCCGCCCATAACAACACTTGCAACCTGTGTGTTTACAACCCACTGCTAAAATATAGCTTGAGTAAGACATGTAAGTATACGATATGCGTTCTATATCACTAGTAGACCTTATGCTGCTCACTAGGAGACTTATGTTCGGCTACCCCAAGTGTTAGATACTTAGGTCCGTGATATGTTCTGTACGGCTACCCCAAGTGTTTGATACTTAGGTCCGCGAATTGCTTTCAAGAATAACGCAAATAAGTTTAACACAATCATGTATGTAAGCAAGCAGTTTAAGCATGTATCTCCCCCAAAAGTTCAAAACGTATAAAGTAGGGGCTATGAAACTCACCTGATGCGATAGCAACAATGATAATAATGGATAAGATGAAATGAGGCTCGATCTCTAACCGCGACCTATTATGAATGATATGATCTAGCGTAAGCAATGATACAATGCTACACATGCAAATACGTATGTTAACGATACCACTCGTTAGTTTTGAAAATAATGTTTATCGTCGAAAACTACATTTTTGACGTCTCGGCAAGTTATGAACTACTTTTCGTGTAAATATGTTGAAACGGCACTCCACGATCCTTGTTTGATGTTTTATCGCCAAATAAAATAGTTTCGTCGCAAAATAACCCTTTTTACAACTTGTGAAAATATGACCAAACGGCCTCGTAAAACTAGTCGCAAAATATTGTACGTTAAGAGTTAGGAATAGAACTTGACGTTTTTGAAATCCTTGTAACATAATCTTCGTGTCGCCTCATTTGACTTTTGATCATACGCGCCTCGATCATATAGAAAATCGGCCATAAACTTAGTGACTTGCTAGTTTTACACTTAGAAAATATATGTGTTGTAATGCTGTCAACATAAGTATAGTTCGTCGGCTTTTCAAAAATTCATATCTCGGTCATTACAAGTCCGTTTTCAACGTTCTTTATATCCACGCGTTCGTCATAACATGAACTAACATATTTGCAGTAGCTCGGCCCTCCTAGATCACGTCTAACACCTCGTTTTGTCCGTCGAATGTCGTCCAACAGCAAGTAGTATTTTCAGAAAATAGTTTTTCGTCGTTAAACTTGGAAAAATCATAACTTCTTCGTTATAAACTCGTTTTAATCCGTTCTTTCGCCCATAGCTTCGTTTTTGAAAGTATTTTCTAAATCTTTGGTCCAAAATTACACCCTAGCCCCTGAGTTTTCCACGTTTTGCAAAATGGGACAGCAACTATATATATTGTCAAAACTTGGTTTTCTTAGTTAATAACTTGTACAAAACTTAACCAAACTACTTCAAATCAACTCCACAAGTACTCAATCCTACCATACACCTTCTTAGGGTGTCATGGGTCCTAAACATCACTAAATATAGTGGGGTTCATGAGGTTGTTAGTGAAAATTATAGATCTAGTGATTAGAGGTAGTTTGAAAGAAAATTGGTACCATTAACATAAGTATTTCACATTTTTAACTAAAATCACATGATAATACATAAACATAAGGATCATGTGGAAGGAAAATATGAAAAATAATCGTTCTTAAAGTTACTTACAAGGTGGGTTAAGATTGAAGAGAAATAAGAGTGGATCTTGAGGTTTTTATTGCAAAACCTAAACAAGAACACTAAATGAGACTTGTAGATCACTAAAGCTTGCAAAAATCTTGAGATTGCTTGTGTTCTTTGTGGTTTGCCGTGGGTATAGAGGAGAGGAAAAGAGATGAGTTTGATCTTTGTGTTACAAATGAACTAGTTACTTGTATATATAGTCCAAGGGTAGTTTGGTAATTTCAATGAAAAGGTATAATGGTAATTTCAATAGGTTTTTGAAATATCTAGATATTTTTGAGCAAATATCTAGATATTTTAGGTTGGATATTTATCTTGACTTACGGAGTGAGTTTTGGTCCCGTTAATTGCTAACTCTAAGTCGTAAAGTCACGAAACTTAAAACCGGGTATCCTAAAATCTCAAAATTCATGAAAATGTCACGGAAGGTGGAAAACATATAATTCTCTTGTTGGTAATGTTGTTTGGACATATCGGGATGCCTAAATGATGTTTAAACCTTAAAGTAAATCTCGGACACGGTTTCGTGATTCTTGCAGAAATTATCCGACGAGTGCCAAAATCTCGAGTTATCATTAAAATAGTTTAACTTACGAGAATATGAAATAAAAATTTTGGAATGAATAGTGCCAGTGAATAGTAAAAATGAATAGTAACTCATGAATAGTAAATTGTCGAGGTTCGGAAAAATGGCCTGGAATTACGAGTTGTGACACCTATATATACACGTAACTTGGTATTGAAATAAAAACCAAAAGTCAACGTCACAAATTTAGTGAACTTGAATCTGAGGACGAATCTATAGTGGAAAGACGAATATATAAAACCCATGCATGCGTTTTTCTAATGTTGAACGAATGGCCACATATATCTTGAACCCATATTCTAACCCCATTGAGTTACTAAGAGTATAAAATTTTTCTTCTTTTCTTTTGTTCACTGTCTCGCTCAATTCTACAACAAAGAAACATATTATAGTTTAAACCAAAAAGAGTCCCATGCTTACTCTTTTGTAACCGAAATGAATATATATAGCAAATCGGTTTTGAGACCCTTTTATTAGAACTAGATACAAATCTTAACACAACGAACCATTGGCTCAATGGTTGCTTCTTTTGTACACAAACATACTAAGTCAAGTTCGAATCCTTATAATAGCACGAAGGACTATTTTTTTCTACCTTGGCCACTGTTCGAATGCTACACTTTTGAAATCTACACAGACCCTTGATGGGCTAGCAAGCTGATGAACTCAAATAAGTACATTTTATTACTATCATTTATCCTATTAATTTGACTTGTTTTACTATATTATGTATGAGGATTGATACTTAATCGTTTACTTTTGTAATTCTCAGGTAAAAACAAGCATTTGGTGAAACTTGGCGATTTTGGACTAATTATGGAGCAAAACGTGCATAAAGTGAAAGTCTACTGACATGGACAAGATCAAGTCAATTCTGCTCCAGATGCGCCGCATCTCACTCTGGACATGCGCCGCATCTCTATCAAGATATCACCAGATACGATCCAAGATACAAGAGGACATGCGCCGCATCTAATCATGGAGTTACGCCGCATCTTCTGGCGGTGTACGAATATTCCTGAATATTATAATCTTGGACCCCACGCGAAGTTAAGTACATGCGCCGCATCTACTCCTTAGATACGCCGCATCTTCCCTCAGACAGAAACTATAAATACCCCGTAGACCAGACGAATTAAAAGGTCGGAAACCCTAACACCGAAGACCGAACAGGAAAACCCTAGGACGAATTCAGTCAAGGAGGCAGCACAAGACACACCCAAATCAAAGATACAAGAGCTGTAAGAAGGTGCTGCATGCATTTAATTCATTAAGTAGTTTTGTTTTATTGTGTTAGCAAACTTTAATTCATCAAGATTGGTGGCTTGTGTAATGTGGCAACGGAAAGATTGCACTCCCTTAAAACTGCTTTCTCATTAATTAAAGTTTATATGTTGATGTCTTTGGTTACTACTTATTAGTGCATTGATAACCTCTGTGTTTATTAGTGGCTTGTGTAATGTGGCAATTGAAAGGTTGCACTCCCACGGTTGTTTCTAAATTGATCACTTAGGAATAACTTTTAGACATAAGTAATCATTAAGGGTTTACTCGCCGATAAGAATAGGACCAACGAGAAAGGATTAACTACATACACTTCATATAAAGCTATCAATAAAACAAGTGACAAACTACTTAATTATAAGGACAGCCCTCTTATTGTCTCGAGTATTTATCTGTGTACGTGTGTGCTACTTGCTGATTCGTGCCTATTGGTTTATTTTATTATTTAAATTGCAAACAAATCGTGCCAGTCTCTCAGGCTGAAACCCCCTTGCGTTAGGATATTAAAATACTGATTAGATTAACGAGATTATACGTTCCACTCTTAGTGATCGACACTCTACTTACCATTATCTTCATACTGACCGGGTACACTGCTCGTTAAGTGTGTGTGTTATTGATAAGTCGGCTAAATATAAATTTAAAACTTGAGTAGGCATTAAAACTGCTAAACCGCAACGACACATCACGCGCATAAAGTTTTTGGCGCCGCTGCCGGGGAGTGAATTGTTATTTTCTGTTAATTTGATTAGTATTTTAATTAGGTTTTTCTTTTTTATTAGATTAATTGCATCATTGTATTATTTTGCATATTTGTTGTATTATGTGTTTATTGCTTTCTTTTATTTTTGTGTGTTTATTTTTGTTTGAGTGTTTAATTTTTTGTTTTTTATTTTTTCGTATTTTCTGTTCTGCTATCGTTGTACTGTGCTAAATCAAACGATACGGCGCATCTGATCTCTCAGATACGGCGTATTGCGTTTAATTTTTTTTAAATACGACGCGTTTAATTAATTCGATACGACGCATCTTTTCCCCAAGATACGGCGTATCTGTTTTTAACAAGAAAATTTTTCTAAGCGATAAAGTAATACGACGCATCTGCTTTTGCAGATACGGCGTATCTGTTTTTTGATAAAAAATTTTCTAAAAGTTAACGCCATACGACGCATCTGCTTTCGCAGATACGGCGTATCTATTATTTTAATTAAAAACAGTTTGCGAATTATTAAACAGATACGGCGTATCGATCTCTGTCGATACGGCGCATCTTACTGAATCAAAAATCTTTTATTTTTAAACGTAACGAAAATACGGCGCATTAACTTTCGTTAATACGACGCATTTAATTTTAATTAGATAAATTGATTTTTGAATTCGATACGGCGCATTCATAAATTCTAAGCGGCGTATCTATTTTCTGAATAAAGTCTGATTTAATTTTAACGATTATAAGATACGGCGTATCCAACTTTTTGGATACGGCGCATCGTCTGCAGATATCAGCAACTCTTATTCTTTTCTAATTTCCGAACGGAAAATATTCTGACTTACCCTTATACTTGGAAGCTTTTACTTTGAAATCTTCTTGTTCTTAATTTTCAGGATCAATGTTCGATATTTTCCCAAACTGGTTCGGAAGACCCCAAAGAAACCTTACTATGGAAGAGTTTGCACTACTAATCGCTCAAGCCAATGAACAAGAATATCATGAAGCAAGGAACTTTATCACCGAATTCAAAGGCAGTCATGAGCTATTACTAAAGGAACAAAACAATTTGATCAATGGTTTGGCAATTGAAGTGCACCAATTGTCAACAGTGCTTAACAAGGTTCTTTTGGTAAGGCACGATCTGAAAGGAATTACAACTAGAGGCGGAAAGTCGACCTTTCAAATCGGAGAAACACCCGAGGATGACAGTACAACCAAAATTTCCCCTGAATCTTTACCACCAGAGCAAGAGCAACCAAATGAGACTGATCCAGAACCTGTAATTAGAAGAGAACCTTCTGTTGAACCTAAACGATCAACACCACCCTTCCCACATAGGGTAAGGAAAGAGAAAGAAGATGCCTATCAAAAGAAATTCCTGGAGAATCTCAAGCAGCTGCAGCTAAGCATACCATTTATGGAAGCCCTAGTGCAAATGCCGAAATATGCTAAATATCTGAAAAGCTTGCTTACAAACAAGTCTAAACTCGAAGAGGCTTGCACCATAACAATGGGGAAAAGAAGCTCAGCGGCATTGCTCAACAAACTCCCGTCTAAAGAAAAAGATCCAGGGAGTTTCACTATTCCTTGTCAAATTAAAAATTTGCATATTGAAAATGCCTTAGCCGACCTAGGAGCTAGTATAAGTCTTATGCCCTCTTCTATGTATGATAAATTAGGTCTTGGTGAACCAAAACCTACTAGGATGTGCTTAGAACTAGCTGATAGGTCCATACAATACCCATTAGGAATAGCGGAAAATATATTAATAAAAGTTGATAAATTTGAATTACCTATCGACTTCGTTATCCTTGACATGCCTGAAAATTCTAGAACTCCTATAATATTAGGACGACCATTTTTAGCCACTGCTAGGGCCATAATTGATGTTTTTAATAAAAAAATAACTCTTACCATAGGAGAAGATGAGGTTGAGTTTAACATGGAACAATCTATGAGTAAAGATAATTCCGATGATGATGAATGCTATAACATCGATGTTTCTGATGACACGATTAATCAATTTACTCAGAGATTGTTAAAAAATAATTTGCTTGATTCTTTTCTGCTTAAAAATTTAGAAAACACAATTGCTATAGAAGATCAAGTTGATGAGAATACTATTGATTATAATTTTGCTGCTGATTCTGCTGTATGTAACGCGATACGGCGCATCGAAAACCTCGATGCGGCGCATCTATCTGATGACAGCAGCGATATAATTAAAGAACAGGTTTATTCCGCTAGTGCCACTGAAATTGATATTGTTAAACCTGTGCTTAAGGATCTTCCTTCTACTTTAGAATATGCTTATTTAAACGGAAATACTAATTCACCCGTTATTATTGCATCTGACTTAACGCCAAAAGAAAAAGAGTCTCTTTTGCAGGTACTATTTAAACGAAGAGGAGCATTAGCGTGGAGTATGTCTGATATTAAGGGAATTAGCCCGTCATATTGTACACATAAAATCCTTATGGAAGATGAATTCAAACCAACTATCCAACCTCAAAGGCGTTTGAATCCAAAAGTCCAAGATGTGGTGAAAAATGAAATCGTAAAGCTACTTGACTCCGGACTTATCTACCCAATTTCCGACAGCTCATGGGTCAGTCCTATTCACGTTGTACCGAAAAAAGGAGGAATGACGGTAGTACTCAATGACGACAATGAGCTAATCCCTTCAAGAACTGTTACCGGATGGAGAGTTTGCATCGACTACCGCAAACTCAACGACGCTACGAGAAAAGATCACTTCCCTCTTCCATTTATTGACCAAATGTTAGAAAGACTATCGGGATATAATTATTATTGTTTTTTGGATGGTTTTTCAGGTTTCTTCCAAATACCCATTGCCCCCGAGGATCAAGAAAAGACGACTTTCACCTGCCCTTATGGAACCTTCGCCTATAGGAGAATGCCGTTCGGACTATGCAACGCCCCTGCTACTTTCCAACGTTGTATGACGGCTATCTTCCATGATATGGTAGAAGACTTTATGGAAGTCTTCATGGACGACTTTTCGGTGTTCGGTAACTCATTTAATGATTGTCTCTTTAAACTTGATAAAATGCTTGCTAGGTGTGAAGAAACTAACCTTGTTCTTAATTGGGAAAAATGTAATTTTATGGTTAGAGAGGGAATTGTGTTAGGACACAAAATTTCTGGGAAAGGTATAGAAGTCGATAAAGCTAAAATTGATGTAATTGCCAAACTACCTTACCCCACTAACGTAAAAGGCGTTAGAAGTTTTTTAGGGCACGCAGGATTTTATCGTAGGTTCATAAAGGATTTTTCTAAAATATCTAGGCCTATGACCCAATTATTGCTAAAGGATGCAAAGTTTGATTTTTCTGAAGATTGCAAAAAGGCATTTAATATACTTAAAGAAAAACTAACTTCTGCACCCATTATAATTTCGCCGGATTGGAATCTGCCTTTTGAACTAATGTGTGATGCTAGTGATTATGCTGTTGGAGCCGTACTTGGCCAAAAGATAGATAAGAAATTTAAGCCAATTTATTATGCTAGCAAAACATTGAACAATGCCCAAGAACACTACACCACCACGGAAAAAGAACTCTTAGCAGTAGTTTTTGCATTCGATAAATTTAGATCATATCTTATATTGTCAAAAACTGTGGTTTACACTGACCATTCTGCTTTGAAGTATTTGTTCAATAAACAGGATGCCAAGCCAAGGCTTATTAGGTGGGTTTTATTGCTCCAAGGATTTGATATTGAAATTAAAGATAAAAAGGGTGCCGAGAATCTAGCTGCTGACCACTTATCTAGACTTGAAAACCCTGATATGGAGGTGCTTGACGAAAGGGAAATAGCTGATGACTTTCCTGATGAACACCTTATGATGGTAGGAATTAAGAGCAACAATAATGGACCATGGTATGCCGACTTTATAAACTTTATTGTTGCAAATGAAATTCCAAAAGGGCTAACATCCGACGAGAAAAGGAGGTTTATAACTCGCTCTAGCGAGTATATTTGGGATGAACCTTATGCCTTTAAATTATGTCCTGACAATATTATACGAAGATGCGTAGATGGTGATGACATTCCTGCAATATTGGCACATTGCCATTCAGGGCCAACGGGGGGGCATCACGGTGCAGTCGTCACAAGAAGAAAAATCCTTGACGCGGGATTTTATTGGCCCACTATGTTGGATGACGCAAAAGAATATATAAAAGGATGTGATGCGTGTCAACGATCCGGAAATATAACATCAAGAAACGAAATGCCGCAAAACTATATTCATGTATGTGAAGTTTTCGACATATAGGGATTGGACTTCATGGGGCCGTTTCCTGAATCTAAAGGTAATAAATATATTTTGGTTGCTGTTGATTACGTATCAAAATGGGTCGAAGCGCAAGCATTACCAACAAACGATAGCAAGGTAGTACTTAAGTTTTTGCAAAGTTTGTTCTCTAGGTTTGGAATTCCTAAAGCATTGATTAGTGATAGGGGAACACACTTTTGTAATCACCATCTAGGAAGAGCCTTGCAAAAATATGGAGTATATCATAGGGTTTCCACCGCGTACCATCCTCAATCCAACGGGCAAACTGAAGTAACCAATAGGGCTATTAAGCGAATTCTTGAAAAAACGACTGGATATAATCCTAAAGGGTGGTCTGACAAGTTAAATGATGCTTTATGGGCATTCCGTACAGCCTATAAGACACCAACGGGATGCACTCCGTTTCGTCTTGTATACGGAAAAGCATGCCACCTACCGGTCGAAATTGAACAAAGTGCATATTGGGCTTTGACGAATTGTAATATGGATATGGAAGCTGCAACGAAGAACCGTTTCATGGAACTTAATGAACTCTATGAACTAAGAGATGAGGCCTACAAAAATACTAAGATCTACAAAGAAAGAACTAAAAGATGGCATGACTCGAGGTTACGTGGGGATAAAACGTTTGCTATTGGAGAGAAAGTGCTACTATTTAATTCCAGATTAAAGATGTATCCTGGTAAACTTAAATCAAGATGGACGGGACCATTCGTTGTCAAGAAAGTGTATCCATATGGAACTATTGAAATATGCGATAAAAATGGTTATATATTCAAAGTGAACGGGCAACGTGTGAAGAAATACTTTGATAATAGAATCGAGGATAATGAGAACGAGGTGGTGGAGTTTGAACCCGACGTATTGGAATAAAGAGCTGAACGTGAGTCTAACTTGAAGACTCTGGAATAAAGACAAGTGCTTACCGGGAGACAACCCGGATTTATCATTTATTATTCTGTTTTCTGTGTCGAGTCAGTCAGACCCGCTGAGGATACGGCGCATCTCCATCCTGAGATGCGACGCATCTCCTGCAATGGTCATATCTTATTTATTTTTTCTGCATTTTTATTTTCGACTTTAAAACTTTTTATCAGTTTATTTTAATGCGGCGCATCCCTGGTTAAGGATGCGACGCATCTTTATTCTGATCCGTATTAATTCCAGGATCGATACGGCGTATCTTCTTCAATAAGATACGGCGCATCGACTGACCTGATGATTTTCAGTTTTAATTTTTAAGTTTTATTTTTCCTAACTACTAATGTATTATGCAAGCTTGAACCTTTCTTATCTTAGGTGTGTTTTAAAGTATTGGTGGTATTATAGTTTCCTGAATTTCCTGTGGATACATCAAGTATGAAGCTTTAACGTTCTAATCCACATGGAAGATGATTTTTGCTCTTATACTAATGGAGGATCATACCGAGCAAATCTCAGGGGAGTTTTTCTGTTCTAATTCTTTTAATTTTCCAGTTTTTAACCTTTTATACAAACAACGAGGACGTTGTTTAACTTAAGTGGGGGGATTGGAGAATTAGAACACTTAACAATTACTTGTCCTAAACTTTTTCAAAAATTATGCTTAAAATGTGCTTAATATATCAAACTTAAAATTTTTTTTAGCATGTTTTTGTTTAAGATCTAAGTTGCATAGCTGCACACATGACGTTATTTTCAAAAATTGTGATTTTCCAAAATTCACAAATCTATGAGTGTGCCGGTGACTTGTAAACTTTAGAACTTGGCTTGTATACTATTCGAGACCACCATAATGAGTATTATTTATATAATTGGAATGACTTGTCTAACTTGGTAAAATTCTAGGATTACACCCAAAAAGCCTATATATGTTATGTGTTATTGACTAACTACACTGGTTAGTTAACCCCCGTATAAACCCTTTTGTTACTCTCATTTTTAGAGTAAGATACCCCTAGAAAAACACTCAGAGCCATTCCTTTCGTTTCTTACACCTATGTTTAAAATGTTTCGTTACACCTTACACCTTAGCCTACCCTGTAGATTAAAGTCCGTGGTTGGTTAATTGCTATAGGCAGAGTGTGTTTCCTTACATTACCTGTGTTCGCGTGCGTAATTCATTATCTATGGTTAGGTCGGGAAATTGCACAATGCAATTGGAGTGAAAGTAAATATTGTATATCTTTGAGTTTATTTTTCGTGTGTTTACTACTTTCACTATTACCGTTATTTCTGAAGTATGAAAAGTATGGAAAAATTATCCAGAGTATCATTATAGTGATGTGGTAAAATTTTACACATCCATGTATATGTTGATGTCTTAAAAAAAAAAAAAAAAAAAAAAAAAAAAAAAAAAAAAAAAAAAAAAAAAATGAGAAAAGAAAAAGAAAGAAAAAAGAGTTGGATGTTTATTTTAAGCCAACGATGTAAAGTTATGTAAGTGGTTCATATGGCCACTATTTGTTGTATATTATATCTATGGATTGAATGGGAATTGGCAGTTATGGGAATGCCAATTAAGGTTTATTCTTTGATTAAGATCTTGTTGAGTATAATTCGTGTCTACCTAAAGCGTGTGTTTCAAGTGTTAAAGCGTGAGTTATCCGATGATATGAGTCTTGTTCATGGGATGGTTGGGATAGTGATTAACCACACTTAGGATTTTAATTTATTTGTTTTGTTTATTTTTATTTTTACACCAATTTATATCCCAAATGTTATCCATACCCTTTATTATTCTTCATCCAACCAAACCTTTGATTTGTTGAGATTAGGGATTTGAGCAATCTTAAGTATCGTAGTCGTGGATTCGGCTATGTATTTATGATTTTGTCGCCCTTTTTGATATATTATTATTGGTGAAGTTTGGACCTATCTTTAGCCTATTCGAGTTAAGGATTTGAGCAATTGCAAGTATCGTGTTCGTGGATTCGATCATGTATTTGTGATTTTGTCGCCTTTTCTGGAATTTGAGATCGATAGTGAAAAGAGAATAATTAACCCTTAAGCCTAAAAACCCTTTTTACCGCTTTAGACTTGTTATTCCTTAGCTTTAGTGGTGGAGATGTGTATACTTGCCAAGCTTATGATAGAATATTCGTCGCGACTGGACAGTTAAACGATTAGATTTGATTTTATCGACTTATTTTATTTTACTTCTAATTCGTTAAGTGTTTAGTTGTGTGATTATGAAATAAACGAATACATGCTTAAATATAAAAAAATAAATCCTAACATCTTTTAGGATACATTTTCATAAGAGAAATTCTAAGGTTTACTTGGGGACAAGTAAAGTTCAAGTGGGGGGATATTTGATGAACTCAAATAAGTACATTTTATTACTATCATTTATCCTATTAATTTGACTTGTTTTACTATATTATGTATGAGGATTGATACTTAATCGTTTACTTTTTTAATTCTCAGGTAAAAACAAGCATTTGGTGAAACTTGACGATTTTGGACTAATTATGGAGCAAAACATGCATAAAGTGAAAGTCTACTGACATGGACAAGATCAAGTCAATTCTGCTCCAGATGCGCCGCATCTCACTCTGGACATGCGCCGCATCTCTATCAAGATATCACCAGATACGATCCAAGATACAAGTGGACATGCGCCGCATCTAATCATGGAGTTACGCCGCATCTTCTGGCGGTGTACGAATATTCCTGAATATTATAATCTTGGACCCCACGCGAAGTTAAGTACATGCGCCGCATCTACTCCTTAGATACGCCGCATCTTCCCTCAGACAGAAACTATAAATACCCCGTAGACCAGACGAATTAAAAGGTCGGAAACCCTAACACCGAAGACCGAACAGGAAAACCCTAGGACGAATTCAGTCAAGGAGGCAGCACAAGACACACCCAAATCAAAGATACAAGAGCTGTAAGAAGGTGCTGCATGCATTTAATTCATTAAGTAGTTTTGTTTTATTGTGTTAGCAAACTTTAATTCATCAAGATTGGTGGCTTGTGTAATGTGGCAACGGAAAGATTGCACTCCCTTAAAACTGCTTTCTCATTAATTAAAGTTTATATGTTGATGTCTTTGGTTACTACTTATTAGTGCATTGATAACCTCTGTGTTTATTAGTGGCTTGTGTAATGTGGCAATTGAAAGGTTGCACTCCCACGGTTGTTTCTAAATTGATCACTTAGGAATAACTTTTAGACATAAGTAATCATTAAGGGTTTACTCGCCGATAAGAATAGGACCAACGAGAAAGGATTAACTACATACACTTCATATAAAGCTATCAATAAAACAAGTGACAAACTACTTAATTATAAGGACAGCCCTCTTATTGTCTCGAGTATTTATCTGTGTACGTGTGTGCTACTTGCTGATTCGTGCCTATTGGTTTATTTTATTATTTAAATTGCAAACAAATCGTGCCAGTCTCTCAGGCTGAAACCCCCTTGCGTTAGGATATTAAAATACTGATTAGATTAACGAGATTATACGTTCCACTCTTAGTGATCGACACTCTACTTACCATTATCTTCATACTGACCGGGTACACTGCTCGTTAAGTGTGTGTGTTATTGATAAGTCGGCTAAATATAAATTTAAAACTTGAGTAGGCATTAAAACTGCTAAACCGCAACGACACATCACGCCCATCACAAGCCCAAGGTTAAACCAACTCTTTTAAAAACTCAACCAATTCAATGTTGGGCCTAAAGCCCATTCGACCCCCATTTGTCCCTTTCGAGTAAACAGTAGACCATAAGCTAATTTTTATAAGCTATAAATAGCAACTTTTATAAAAGTAAAACTAACTTTTCGAAATATGAATTTTGGACCAACTTAGCAAAAGTTATAACTTTTGGTGTTCAAATCATAAAAATAGAAAAGTAGGGGGGGCCAAATCTGAAAATTTAAATTTCATACAAAACTAACGGGGTAAAAACTGTCAAAACAGTAAACTTGAGGTAAAAAGGTGTAAAACAAGGTTTTTGGACTAAAAGCGCAAATATTTTAACGTAAGGGTTAAAGGTGTAACTTTTAGAAAATTAGAGGTAAATTTGGTAACTATATTATAATTTTTGAAAAACTTTATTTATTGAGTATTTATAAATAAATGTGACACATGTTCTTATAACAAATAATAACCTTAACTAATAACTACTTATAAATAAATAATAGTAATCATCTAAAAATATTTAAAGTAAATATTATTTTTACTAATATATAACGACTAATAATAAACATACAACTAAACGCTAGTCGATAACATTTTTATAAAATAACGACAATAACTATAATAAGTTATTTTAGAACTCTAAACATTTTAAAAACATACAAATTCGACACTATCACACTCGAAGATTTCCACACTCGTCATTTCAATCATCGAAACCGAAAAGCCAATAATAATCTAAACAAATCACATTAATTCAGGTCGCAAGTCCGGAGCTATTCATTGTCCTACATTTGAGCACTAGTCGAAATCTACACTACTAAGGTGAGTTCATAGTCCCACATTTTTATACGATTTTAAACCCGTGGGGAGATACATGCTATAAACCCGAACACAAGTATTTTTTTTTCTGTATGCTATCCTGAATGATATTGCCTAAGTTACCGATATTGCCAAAAGTCCCTCATATCATGAGCCATTAATCACTGCGAGTGAACGCGAATATTGTGGATAGATCTATTGGGGTTGACGACCCCATTTGTGTTAGCTAGATTAGCAACCTAAATGCACTTTATTTGAGATAACCAGGAGAATGGCAAACTCCTGCTACGAGGGCCCCTTTTTCTTGCACCATTAATATGTTGTGAGTTATATCATTTTATGATATCACACGATGTCAACGTTTGCGTGTCATGAGACTTAGGGCAATATATCTATATATGTTACACAACGAAATCACCGTTGTGCTACTGATCAACTCAATATTTATGTTTTACACAACGATATCACCGTTGTGCTACTAATCAACTTGTGTTCAATCTATTTCAATTTAAACACTATGGATTCACTCAACCTTTGTGTTGACATTTTATGCATGTTTTATCTCAGGTAATTAAAGAGAGCAAGGCACGGAGTTGGCACGTGGACCCTTGACAATGAAAATTTATAATTTCATTTGTTACAAACAATGACATGTCTTTTGTGAAATTTCCAAACAATTTGATCTATGATGTGTATCTTGAATATTTAAGTTTTAAATGAATGAAATTTCTTTCCAAAACGTCTCTTTCGAGTCGTTTTCTATACTTATGACTATGATCTATGAAGTAATACCCCGTTTAAGTCTTCCGCTGTTACACTAAATTTTACGTGGTGTTACAGATTGGCATCAGAGCCTAGGTTATAGAGAACCAAGTGATTTTCAAAACACTGGACTATAACTACAATTTCTAAAAGGACCATTTTAAACCTTTCCACTCTACGCCCTCCGTGCCAACACTTTACTAACTCATGCATTGAGATTTGCTTGGCATATTATGCATCACTCATGAACATTTTCATTGAGATTTGCTTGGCAGATTATGCATCACTCATGAACATTTTCATTGAGATTTGCTTGGCAGATTATGCATAACGAATAAACATTTTGAATGTTATAGCTATTAGACATCATAACTAATATTAACAAATGACTTATACTTGTTATTATTGGGATGTTACAGTACCATGTCTCTTCCGATTCCTGTTATCATATTATCAGATGTCGAGACAGATGCTACACCACCACCATCAGCTGTTCTAGCCACCCCCATCATCATTTTATCAGATGTTGACACCAATACTACTATGCCTGTTGACCTTACTACTACCCCATCTGAGACTATGTCGGGAGAGACCGAGCCCTTTGAGGAGGGTGAGGCCGCTCCTACCCTAGTTGTTGCACCTCTTGATCTCCCAGCTTTACCTATGTACGGCCCACTGACTTAGGACCAGTACATGGAGACCCAGCAGTTCTTACCCGCTGAGTCTTCCTCACCACCACCACCACCAGATGTGCCAGCCCCTCATCACTCCTCCAGCTAGGAGGCAGATGATGAGCTATCAGAGTCTGATTCTTCTGAGGCACGCATGCCACCACCCCCACCTGCACCGGTTCGCCGGCATAGGCTAGCCAGAGTCTTACAGCCCTTTGAGCCCGCACCATTTGGGCGTCGCTACAGACCTTACCAGGGAGGTCCAGTCAGAAAGTACACTGCTCGAAAACGAGTACGTGTGCCACCAGCTCCACTAGCACCACCACCAGCTACCATGCCTTCACCACCATCACCACTACTATCACCACTAGCATCAACACTATCATCACCACCACCTTCACCAGTACCACAGCCACACCCCTACATGATACCATCACCTCCATCACCAGCCAGACTTGATTCTCTTTTTGGCTTGTCTACTCATTCGTATCCATTTATGCCACTGCCCACAATTTTCTACCATCAGACCACTACTGTCCTAGTGTCATCTCCTGTTTCATCACCCACTCATTTATCAAAGCATAGTGCCCCATTGCCTCCTCTTAAGAGGGTACGCTTTTTCAGTCCTTCACCATCAGACCCATATTTTGAGGTTGTGGCCGAGGCTACTGCTCAACCCCACAGGAGGGTTGATGCCCGTCGATGGTCATTCTTACTTGCTGTTATTCGTAGCTGAAGGGCAGAAGAGGGTGCCCCAAAGGCTACTAAGTTGGGAGATAGTTCCTCTGCTGCTACTTCCAGAGTTCTTCTAGTTACGGGAGAGCCTATCCACCATACCGTTCCACTATTGGCAGCCAGGCTTTCCAGGCACGAGGACCGTATCGATGCCATTCTTAGCTTCATCAGAGATATTTCTCTCAAGCGTATCGAGAGCATAGAGGAGGAGGTGGAAAACCTCGTGGTAGGATGGGTTGCCATGGATGAGGTCTTTGATTTGATTGGCACTAGCATACAGGAGGCTCAGGAGGGTGTTACTGATATGAGGGAGAGACTAGAGGCTTTGGAGCAGGAGGTCCAGGATCAGAGGGACATCATCACTGATATGGGAGAGAGACTAGAGGGTATGAGGCAGGAGGCTCAGGACCAGAGAGATATCTCCAGGATCATGCAGGATACCATTGAGACTCAGACAGTGGAGCTCGATGTGACTAGGAGGAGTATCTAGAGGTTGGAGACCAGATAGAGGCAGAGACATCAGAGGATCGAGGAGCTGTCCAAGATGATCAGGGCATTACAACGCCGACTGGATGGAGCACCCGGTAGTTCATAGATTTTTATTGTATCAGTTATGGTTGGACGTCTAGCTTACTATTTGTGATTGTAATAAAGGATCTTGTATTTGGCTGTTTTGTAAACAATGAATCAAGTTATGAAAACAATGTTGTTCGTTATGATTCACCAAAATTGATGTAAAATTTATGATTGCTTGGTTGTTTTATTCTATTTATATGTGTTGTGGTTGTGCTCAGACATGTCGTGATGTATTTATGATACTTGCTATGTTACGATATTTATTGATGAGGTGCGGGGATGCTCACTTTATGTGTTTGCATAATGGTGGTATATTTATCGTGATTTTTCAGCTTGACTCGTTACATTGTGGTAGTTTTGTTATGATGTTTATGCAATTACCTTGTTAATTTATTTTACTCTAACATGACTCAATCACTATATAAAATTCGAAACTCGTGTTTCTTGTGGCATTTTTAGAAGATGCCTACTCGTAGGAGGTAAACTACTGCAGCCACAGGACCAACCATGACCCAGGCTGTCGTTCGCAAACTAGTGGCCGACAGTGTAGCTGCTGCATTAGAAGCTCAAGCAGCAGCGGTGGCTCACTCTAGCAGCACCACAAGGCCAACAGGGGAAAGGGAGGCAACTCTGACTCGCAAATGCACTTATAAGGATTTTATGAGCTGCAAACCCTCAAATTTCAGAGGAACTGAAGGTGTGACTGAGTTAGCCAGTTGGTTCGAGCGTTCGGAAATGGTTTTCATGAGAAGCAGTTGCACCGATGACTGTTAAAGTCTCATTTGCTACTGGTACTCTTATGGATGACGCTCTATCTTGGTGGAATTCTACCGCCCAAAATATGGGTATCGAGGGAGCTTACAAACTCTCATGGGCCGATTTTAAGCAAAAGATGCTGAGGAAATACTGTCCGAGAATCGAAGTCAAGAAACTGGAGGATGAATTTCATTACTTAGTGGTGAAAGGGAATGACCTCAAGACTTACGACAGAAGATTTCAGGAACTTGCTCTTTTGTGCCCAGATAAAGTGCCAAACCTTGAGAAACTAATGGAAAAGTACATTGAAGGATTGCCTAGGAGTATCGAAGGGAATGTCACAGCATCAAAGCCTCTGTCTTTGGAAGAAGCAATTGAGATCTCACAGAGATTGTTGGATAGGGAAGTCAAAAGAAGTCATGCACAGGGAAGCAATGATAACAAAAGGAAGTTTGATGACAGGAGGAACACTTCCAACAACAACCACCACTCAAACAACGGCAGATACAACAACAAGCATAACAACAACCAGAACTACCAACAGAACCGAAACAACCACCACAATCAATAGAACCGTAGGCAGGAAGCTGCTAGAGCCTATGCAGCCACACCTACTGAGGGAGGTGGTTATGCTGGACAAACTCCACTGTGCAATCGGTGCAAAATGCATCATAACGGGACCTGTTTTGCTAAGTGTGGAAAATATTTGAGGACGGGTCACAAGACTAAAGATTGCAAGGTTACTAGAGCAAACTTGCAACCTGTAGCTGTCGTGTGTCATGGATGTGGAGAAAGAGGACATTATAAGAACAAATGCCCAAAGACAAACAGCAACCACAACAACAATGCCAGGGGAAGAGTGTATGTGCTAGGAGACAGAAACATTCAACAAGACCTCGATGTAGTCACGAGTACGTTTTCGCTTAACAACCATCATGCTAAAGTTCTATTTGATTCTGGAGCCGACAAAAGTTTTGTGTCTACTATGTTTGCTTCCCTACTTAATATCACCCCAACTAAGCTAGACACCACATACGAAATCGAACTAGCTGATGGGAAAGTGGTAGGAACTAACACTATAATCCAAGGTTGCACCTTACTCCTACTTAATCAACCATTCTACATAGACCTTATGCCCATCCAACTAGGTAGTTTCGACATTGTCATCGGCATGTATTGGCTATCCAAGAATCATGCTAGAATCATCTGTGACGAGAAATTCGTTCACATTCCACTCAAAGGTGAAACTCTAATCGTCCGTGGTGAACGAAGCAAAACTCAGCTAAGTATCATATCCTATATCAAGACGGTGAAGTATATCGACAGAGGGTGTCATGCCTTTTTGGCTCAAGTGACGGAGAAGAAGACGGAGGAGAAGCGGCTCGAAGATGTGCCGGTAGTTAAAATTTTTCTCGAAGTATTTCCCGAAAAATTACCTGGTCTTCCACCAGCCCGCCAGGTAGAATTTCTGATCGATCTAGTGCCAGGGGCGGCACCAGTGGCACGAGCACTGTATAGGTTAGCTCCATCCGAGATGAAGGAATTGTCTGAGCAATTGCAAGAATTGTCAGATAAAGGATTCATACGCCCGAGTTCTTCGCCTTGGGGAGCTCCGGTGTTATTTGTTAAAAAGAAAGACGGATCCTTCCGGATGTGTATCGATTATCGTGAGTTGAACAAACTCACAGTGAAAAACCGGTATCCGCTACCTAGAATCAATGACCTGTTTGATCAACTACAAGGATCGAGTGTATACTCAAAAATTGATTCAAGGTCGGGTTATCACCAACTGAGAGTCAGGGATGAATATATTCCTAAGACAACTTTCAGAACATGATATGGACACTATGAATTCCAAGTGATGTCATTCGGTCTAACAAACGCACCAGCTGTGTTTATGGACTTAATGAACCGGGTGTGCAAGCCGTACTTGGACAAATTTGTAATCGTGTTTATCGATGATATCCTCATCTACTCCCGCAACAAGGAAAAGCACGCAGAGCACTTGAAGACTATTCTAGAACTGCTCAAAAAGGAGGAATTGTACGCCAAATTCTCCAAGTGTGATTTTTGGATTGAGAAAGTGCAGTTTCTGGGGCATGTGATTGATAGTAAAGGTATTCATGTGGACCCCGCAAAAATCGTAGCCGTTAAGGATTGGGCGTCTCCCACAAACCCCATGGAGATACGCCAATTCTTAGGTCTTGCCGGATACTATCGGATATTTATCAAAGGTTTCTCAAAGAACGCTAAACCTTTGAAGGAGTTAACACAAAAGAAGAAGAAGTTTGACTGGGGAGAAGAACAAGAGTCATCTTTTCGACTCGTACAAATCAGACAACATTTGCAAGCCGCCCGAGATCGGCAAAAGTGTTATGCCGATGTGAGAAGAAAACCCATGGAATTTCAGGTTGGAGACCGAGTAATATTGAAAGTGTCGCCTTGGAAAGGAATGATTAAATTCGGGAAGCGTGGGAAGCTAAATCCTAGATACGTTGGACCATTCAAAATTCTAGAAAGGATTGGTCCAGTGGCATACAAGCTTGAACTTCCTGAAGAGCTTAGTAGAGTGCAAAATACCTTTCATGTATCGAACCTGAAGAAGTGCCTATCGGATGAAACCCTTGTCGTTCCCTTAAAGGAAATTCGACTTGATGATAAGTTAAATTTTAACGAAGAACCAATGGCAATTTTGGATAGAGATGTCAAATAATTGAAACAAAGTCGTATTCCCATTTTCAAGGTTAGATGGAACTCTAAGAGAGGACCAGAGTATACCTGGGAACGCGAAGACCAAATTCGTGCTAAATATCCTCATCTATTCGATAAGACAACCCCGACAACTATCACATCTTAGGATTCGGGACGAATCCAGTCTAACGGGTAGGTACTGTAATACCTTTTAATTTCCCATGTCATTTATTAATATTAATTACCAAGTAATTCTAATTCAAAGTTGATTAACCCATTTTTACGAGTTAATTTTTTTATATATATAATTCAACATATCATATTCACAAATTACTCACGCGAATACGTTGGATATCACCCAACGTGTGGCAAACGAATAGCTCACATGCGCACCGACACTAAAAGTTAAACACCCAGAAAAATCTAACCATACTAATCTATTGGGCCTATTGGGCCGAAGATCCTAAATAATTAATCGGGCCTATATTTCTTTTCTTTCTTTCCTTTTTCTTTGGGCCAAATACACCACACAAAGCCCATTTCATATTTTCTTTTCATTCTTTCTGTTGGGCCGAAATAACCACACAATATCCCAAACCCAACAAACTTACCAAATTCATTTTATTTCAAATACAAGTTACATATTCTTTTCTTTCTCTTTTGCTCCAACTCGACACACACACACTGCTCTTTTCTTTAACCAACAAAGCCACCCTAATGTTTCCCCCTAATACAATACCTACAACCATAAACAAATATATATCCCATACTTACTTTTTGGACCCTTAGAACCTTTTGGTATTATGTTCCTTACTCCTCAACATTCCTTTTCCATTCACTTGTTTCCTTTGACTAGTACAAGGTCACGAGTTCCCCCTCTTCCACCCTTGTACCATGCTTAAACAAAACAACTCTCTAGTAATCATAGCCTCAACACTAAACTAGTACCTAAGCTACACTACTACTCGACGTGACCTCTCAACATGTTTCTCAATCTTTGACTCAATCCTCCTTACACGCTAGGAAATCCCTTACACCTTTCTTGGTACCATGCAACAAGAAGAATATTATAACACATTCACCATACCTTAATTTGCCTATATAAACCAACATCTCTCACCTTTTGTACTCATACAAAGCAACACTTAAAAACAAGCACATTGCACTTATTCTTTCGTTGGTCTAACTGTCGAGGAAGAGAGGGGAAGAAAGCAAGACATTTTGGGTTATATTTTGGATCGTGTGGGTTTTGTTCGAAGAAGAGTTGAGGTCACAACTCGTGTTCTCGTTTTTCCTTTCCTTCGTACCACTATCTCTCGTTCGAAAATTCACCACCTTTTGGTGTTGTTAGTATGCTCGACTTCATTATTCTTTCTTTCATTATTTTTATAATGTATAACATGCATGCATTATAATATATGCGAACTAGTTAACATGAAGAGAAACCAAATCCCATGCATACCTATATATACACGTAACTTGGTATTGAAATAAAAACCAAAACTCAACATCACAAATTTAGTGAACTTGAATATGAGGACGAATCTATAGTCGAAAGACGAATATATAAAACCCACGCATGCGTTTTTCTAATGTTGAACGAATGGCCATATATATATATTGAACCCATGCTCTAACCCCACTGAGTTAGTAAGAGTATAAAATTTTTCTACTTTTCGTTTCGTCACTGTCTCGCTCAATTCTACAACAAAGAAACATATTATAGTTTAAACCAAAAAGAGTCTCATGCTTACACTTTTGTAACCGAAATGAATATATATAGCAAATCGGTTTCGAGACCCTTTTATTAGAACTAGATACAAATCTTAACACAACGAGCCATTGGCTCAGTGGTTGCCTCTTTTGTACACAAACATACTAAGTCAAGTTCGAATCCTTATAATAGCACGAAGGACTATTTTTTATCTACCTTGGCCGCTGTTCGAATGCTACACTTTTGAAATCTACACAGACCCTTGATGGGCTTAGCAAGCCCAAGGTTAAACCAACTCTTTTAAAAACTCAACCAATTCAATGTTGGGCCTAAAGCCCATTCGACCCCCATTTGTCCCTTTCGAGTAAACAGTAGACCATAAGCTAATTTTTATAAGCTATAAATAGCAACTTTTATAAAAGTAAAACTAACTTTTCGAAATATGAATTTTGGACTAACTTTGCAAAAGTTATAACTTTCGGGGTTCAAATCTTAAAAATAGAAAAGTAGGGGAGCCAAATCTGAAAATTTAAATTTCATACAAAACTAAAGGGGTAAAAACTGTCAAAACAGTAAACTTGAGGTAAAAAGGTGTAAAACAAGGTTTTTGGACTAAAAGCACAAATATTTTAACGTAAGGGTTAAAGGTGTAACTTTTTGAAAATTAGAGGTAAATTTTGTAACTATATTATAATTTATGAATAACTTTATTTATTGAGTTTTTATAAATAAATGCGACACATGTTCTTATAACAAATAATAACCTTAACAAATAACTACTTATAAATAAATAATGGTAATCATCTAAAAATATTTAAAGTAAATATTATTTTTACTAATATATAACGACTAATAATAAACTTACAACTAAACGCTAGTCGATAACATTTTTGTAAAATAACGACAATAACTATAATAAGTTATTTTAGAACTCTAAACATTTAAAAAACATACAAATTCGACACTATCACACTCGAAGAATTCCACACTCGTCATTTCACTCATCGAAACCGAAAAGCCAATAATAATCTTAACAAATCACATTAATTCAGGTCGCAAGTCCGGAGCTATTCATTGTCCTACATTTGAGCACTAGTCAAAATCTACACTACTAAGGAGAGTTCATAGTCCCAAATTTTTATACGATTTTAAACCCGTGGGGAGATACATGATATAAACCCGAACACAAGTATTTTTTTTTTTCTATATGCTATCCTGAATGATATTGCCTAAGTTATCGATATTGCCAAAAGTCCCTCATATCATGAGCCATTAATAACTGCGAGTGAACGCGAATATTGTGGATAGATCTATTGGGGTTGACGACCCCATTTGTGTTAGCTAGATTAGCAACCCAAATGCACTTTATTTGAGATAACCAGGAGAATGGCAAACTCCTGCTACGAGGGCCCCTTTTTCTTACACCATTAATATGTTGTGAGTTATATCATTTTATGATATCACACGATGTCAACGTTTGCGTGTCATGAGACTTAGGGCAATATATCTATATATGTTACACAACGATATCACCGTTGTGCTACTGATCAACTCAATATTTATGTTTTACACAACGATATCACCGTTGTGCTACTAATCAACTTGTGTTCAATCTATTTCAATTTAAACACTATGGATTCACTCAACCTTTGTGTTGACATTTTAAGCATTTTTATCTCAGGTAATTAAAGAGAGCAAGGCACGGAGTTGGCACGTAGACCCTTGACAATGAAAATTTATATTTTCATTTGTTACAAACAATGTCATGTATTTTGTCAAATTTCCAAACAATTTGATCTATGATGTGTATCTTGAATATTTAAGTTTTAAATGAATGACAATGCTTTCCAAAACGTCTCTTTCGAGTCGTTTTCTATACTTATGACTATGATCTATGAAGTAATACCCCGTTTAAGTCTTCCGTTGTAACACTAAATTTTACGGGGTGTTACATCTAATCACAAGAATCAACAATAATTAGGATCCATAAGTAACAAAGGTCATCACAAGCGTATATATACAACCATGACATGTGAAAATCACAACAACATCAACCACAACAATATAGGAATAAATCATGACAAAAATAAATCATGATAGAAATATGACGTGATAAGAATCATCCATACAATAACCATAACATATTTTCACCATGAGTAGATACAACTACAACAGGATAAAAATACATCACGACAAGGATAAATCATGATAAGAATATGGCGTGATAAGGATCAACCACAATAAGAATAAATCACGTCAACCATAATATAATCACAACATGAGTAGATACAATCACATCATACATGAATACAAAATGAAAAGTCTCGGTTCACATCGACCGATATCATAGCGTAACCATATAATACATCCCAAAATAACTTGCTACATTGTTGTACAACTAACAAAAGATCACATGCGTCAATACTAATGCCACACATCCTGTGGCTAGGATATAAATACAAAAGATATCTATGATACAAATCTAGTCTAGGCACTGCCTGGTGCACCATTGAGATGGCGCTGGAGATCCCTGATCTGATCGAGGAGACTAGCAATCAATGCATCCTGGTCACGTCATCGCGCCTGCTCATCCTCCACGAAATGCTCAAGTATGGCAATCCAGGAGTGTGCAATGATCTAATGCTCTAGCTGAGTCTCTATAGTCTCAATGCGCTCTAAGGGAAGCTGATCGAGATGATCAAATGCTTGCTCAATGCAGTCCTCATGACGGACCATCCTAGCGATCAGAAGTGGAATTGTATGATGGATCGGCTCGCTGGTAACAGATAGAACTCATGCGGCAGCCATCGAAGAACCCTCTCCCAGCTCAAAGGCTCTCAGAGTACCCTCATCGTATCTCCATCTACTGAGAGTAGGCAGAATGAATGACCACCTGCGAGCGTCAACTCGCCTGTGAACCCCAGGTCGAGTGGAGGCCTCAGCAGCAGCCATAACATAGGGATCAGAAGGTGAAGGTGCTATGGTAAAAGCCCTCTAGTCATTAGTGAACGCTAATCTATTATTAACACGTCGTTACTGTTCACTTAACCATTTTTTGCGAGCCAATTTTTTTTGTTTATTACATTTCTATTTAAACATTGTTACGTTATTTATGATACGATGGAATGAGCTCACACGCGGATCACGACGGATCAAACATATTCAATAATCACCAAACGGACCTTTAATTATATTTTTGGTCTGTTACTATTCAAGCCCATATAAAATTTAAGCCCAATTTCATTCTCTTTCTTTTATTCCCTTCGACTCAAATCTCATTAACTTGGCATCTTTTAAATCTAATTTCGACACGCGGGATACCATTTATTTTTCTTAACTCGATTTTCTATACACCCAAGATTAAAGAGTGATAAATCTCACATTTTATTTTGAACGTTTAGGTTATGAACGAGACTTAAAGTAAACCTCACTCGGGCATATATACTATATAATCTATACAACTTTCATTTTAAAAACTATATATATTAAATACTATGTCTCGTACACATGCATGAAAACCTAATCTCAAGTAATATATTTCCAACTTTGCTTTGCCTATTATCTTCGAAATCAAATAATCACAATACATTATCTTACTCTATCTTGAAATCTTGAAGTACATGACCACATGGAATTCATCAATTTGCTAAGAGAATATATCCTGACACCCTCCAATTATTGAATTCATCTTGCTATATATTATAATAAGATAGATCGACATGCATGCTCCATGAACCACACATGACTTATCTAAAAATCCATATACAGTGAATCTTATCTAAAAATCCATATACAATCCAATCATATCTCAAATTGCCAATCCCACACTGACACAATCGAATAATTCTTATCTCCTTTTCACATGCACGAATTTAGTAGCTAGCCCAAGTTGGATTGTGATACATTTTCTACAATCTTTCTATATATACGTTAACACACATTCATACATTCTCATTTCACATATCACTCTCAAAAACTCTCTCAAACACTCAAGCATAAACACACAAGTCTTCCTCTTGTTCACTGTTTTCTGTACGAGAAGACCAAGAGTTGCTTCCTTTTCATTCGAACTGCATTTAAACCATACAAGGCGTATAAGAAGTTGCAAGGGTTTAGTTCAAGACTAGGATTTTCTTGACCGATTGGATCCTCGTCGCCACCTTTCCATTCGACTCTCTTCACCACCTTCTTGGTGTCGTAAGTTCTCGAACTCGTTTCACACATATATAATAACCCAAGTTCTTCAATGCATTCATAATATACCATCGGCATGTTCTATGTATCTTTAAAACCAAAGTCATTTAACAAAGAATCACTCATTAAAAGTGACCCACGCATGCATATATATGTTAATCAAAGTAAAACCAAACTCAGTGGAACATGAAAGTGAGAAACGAATTATAGTCGAAAGTCAAGCATGAAATATTCCATTTCTATCTTACTGTATCGAATAGAAAGCATGCAAACTAAACCCCGTTATAATCCACTTTAACTAGTGTATGGATCGCATGCATGTTTCTTTCGTAGTCGATTCGTATCTATGCTTTAGTAATTTTATACGTAAATATTTTTAATACACTGTAAGTAATATAGAAAATTCATATCATGCTAAGTTAAACATCATGTAAATATCAATGCATAACGTATACAACCTTGGTTTAAACTAATTCAAGATCGACCAAAACTCAAAAATATCAAACCGGGTGAAGGTGGTGAAAAGTTTCAAGTGTTTGGGTTATATAATCATGTCTCGACTAGCTCAGAAACGCACCATATTATTTACGATTCATACACGTAACATGCTAATATTTTTTGCACCAATCGATTGACTACCTAGCTACCTACAAGTTTCACTCTTTTCGTTTTTCCTCATAACTCATTTGAGCGTTCAAATAAGCTAAAACTAAACGTACATCGCTAAGTCTATACATAAATTTTTTCAGAATTTAAATAAGTATCCGAGTTGGGCTACCTTGTTTTTGAGTCGCGAAACTCCAAAATAAGTCGAGACTTATTTTGGTGTTTATTTGGTGACTCTCGTTGCCTTTTACTCATTTTGAAATGCTTATTGAAAAAGATGGCAAAACTGATTTGAAACACAAACAAAACCAATTCATGCGCAATACATAATACACGACCAGTGTACACTGAGTTTTTCATTCAAAAGGGAAATACAACTAACAGACCATAAATACAATTAAAGAATAGAACATGCCATAAAAGTACCCATAGATCAGTTGGTAGGGGAGTGTTTGTTGGCATGGAACACCTGAGTTCGAACCTTGGCAATGGCAGTTTTGCTAATTTTTCTTATTTTTGATATCTTGTGATTTTTACAACAACAATCCCTCAACCTTGAACAACTAGCACTTTTCTTAAATACTTGTAATATCTTTACCATTTTAGTCCCTCGACTTGGACCAAATTCACATTTTACTCATAAAAATTTATAGAAATAATAACTTATACATTTTTACCACGTTCGTCTAAATAAATATATTTAACGCATATTTTAATTAGGGACCACATTTATGTAAACTATAAATAATATGTTTGCCCAAATATATTATTTTACCCACAACTTCAATAAATATATATTTAGGTCTTGAAATCCATCAAATTTAATACATATTTGTCAACTTGTATTTATTAATAATTCGACAATACTAAAGCCAACATTTGAGCCAATACTTACATATACATTTTGTTGAAAACTTTTATTTTTGAACTTTAAGCATATCAAACTCATTTGTCATCAAATCGTTATCCATTTCACATTCATTACTCGTGTTAAACCGAATCTCTCGAATCTCAAACTTCACCATTAATCCAGGTTGTGTGTTGGAGCCGTTCCCGTGATACTTTTGTCATACACCTTACTTTGACCTTTACAGCTAAGGTGAGTTTCATAGCCCCTATTTTTATACTTTTGAACTACTTTTGGGGGAGATACATGCTCAAACTCTAATTACTTACTTGTAGAAATACATTACTTGTTTATCAAATACATGTTTAGCTTTATGATGCAAATCTATGTGATACTTTACTCTTTTATACTATTTATATCCTATGTGTAGACTTATTATACTGTACACTGTTATGTGTAAATCTATTCTTGTGGATTTGAATTCAAAGTCAAAGGAGAGGTATTAATAGTACTAGTATGGGACAACACCCCCACCCTTGTCCAAGATTCGAGACGTTGGGTGACACGTACTATTTGGGATGGTGGTTCCCCGCCTATGGGTCCAAAATGACGCGACCATGGGTGAATATAATCCTGAAATCTAAATCTATGAGCAGTGGGTTGTAAACACACAGGTTGCAAGTCTTGAATGGACGGGGCTTGGAACTGAGTGGATTTACAATGCCTTTGCTGGAAAAATCTATACTCAAATGCTGTATTTTTAAATGACTTACAATGCCTTTGCCGGGAAATCTTTATTCAAATACTTTATTTTCAGACTAAACTCTATGAACTCACCAACCGTTGGTTGACACTTTTTAGCATGTTTATCTCAGGTTTAAGGCGATAGTGGATGCATGGATTCTAGAGTCAATTGCATACTTGAAGACATATATCTTATCTTTATCATTCGATACGCTTTGAAAACTTTTATGTACCTTTACTTTGGAACTTATTGTCATAACTCTGATTTTAATAATTCGAATGATAACTTTTCAAAACGTCTCATTTAGAGGTCGTTTTCTATACCTTGATCTGTATTATGAAGTAATACCCCCTTGACATTACTGTTCCGCTGCGGTAATTTGGGGGTGTTACAGATTGGTATCAGAGCCTTGGTTATAGAGAACTAGGTTGCATTTAGGAACCTAGACTATAACAACTATATACATCGTGACTCTTATCCCTATCGCCTTACTTACGTAGAACTTTTCTCATTTATGTGCGCATTGTTAGATGTTATAATATTTGTACCAATAGGGAAAAATCTCAGAACTTGTTCGAGACATCAAAAGAGTGGAGCTCAGTGATAACTGGCTATTTAACTTTATCTTGTGACAGTTCTTGTTTGATGAGACATGGGATTAAGTTAAATAAAGGTTATCACTCGGCCGCTGAAATTTGATGAGTTCACTCGAGGATTTTCTGAGAGATAATCACCCTACTCTTTTATGTAACGTCGAGATATGTGTGCTTGGTGATATGTACACGTGTGAAAGGAGGCAAGTATAATTATGGTGGTCAACATAATTATAAGTGCGTCATGACACACGTGGACATATGTAATCATGCGTACGTTAATCGACATTGACCCTTTTAGGATAACAGCTAGTAGCGGGGTTTTTGTGAGAACGTTAAGTATAAATCGATAAATCAACGACTTCTACCTCATCTCTGACGTTCGCTAGATGTCCTTCATTGCAGAGAGGCAATGGCAACAAGGAGATCAGCTCGCAACACTAACCGAGGAAATGCCACACTAAGAGGTGGAAGGACTAGTGGACGTGGAGGTCGAGGAGGTGGCCGCGGCATTGGTAACAACGATAATAACGACGGTGGAAATCCTGATTTTACGGCCATCATCGCTCAACAGTTTCAAACCTTGCTACCTACTATTATCACCCAAGTCGGCAATCACATCAATAACTCGGGAAACCACGGAAGCATAAATGACGATACCAATGGTGTAGGTGTGAATGAGACTACCACCCGCGCAATTGGATGCACGTATAAGGAATTTACGGCATGTAAGCCAATGGAGTTTGACGGAAAAGGAGGTGCTTTGGAGTATACCCGATGGATCGAAAAGATGGAGTCAGTGATCGACATCAGTAACTGTGGAACGCATCAAAAGGTGAAGTATTCAGCGTGCTCACTGTCAGGAAAGGCGTTAACATGGTGGAACACACCAGATTCAAGCGAAAGGCAGAGAAGCAGCTGTGGGAATGACGTGGGACGACTTTAAAGCACTACTGAAAGAGGAGTATTGCCCAGATAATGAGATGCAGAAGCTGGAAAATGAACTCTATCATCACTCTATGATTGGGGCTGGTCATGCAGCCTACACAGATCGGTTTCATGAACTAGCCAAGTTAGTTCCTCATCTGGTTACCCCTGAATCCAAGAGGATTGAGAGGTATATCTATGGCCTTGTTCCTGAAATTCGTGGAACTGTGAAAGCAACTGAGCCGTCTACGATTCAGAGCGCGATACTGAGAGCAGGGACTCTAACAGATGAGATGGTTAGGAATGGAGTTTTAAGGAACGGTGACAAGAGGAAAGGAACAACTGAGTCAGACAAGCAAATGGCCCCCATGATGGACAACAAGAGAGCAAGAAATTTTATGGCCACTGGGCCTGGTCAGAAAGGGTATTCAGGTCCACATCCTAAGTGTGCTAGATGTACTTTTCATCACCCAGGATCTGTGCCCTGCCGTGAGTGTAAGAACTGCAATCAGTTGGGTCATTATGCGAATCAATGTAAAGCACCGGGAAATGCAAGCAATAGGAAGAGGGCATGCTATGAATGTAACAGCCCGGATCATCTCAGAAATGCGTGTCCTGGGTTGAATGGAACACCTGGGCAGAGGCAAGGAAATCTCGCTTTAGCCATCGAAGGAAATAACCCAAATCCTGTAGCCCAGTTTGGTCCAACTCGTGGTAGAGCTTACTACTTGGGTGACTTGGACGCAACTAATAAATAATGGGTACGTTTTACCTAGTCAAGTAGTATACTACCTTAGATTCTAAGTTTTTGCCTTATTACCATAAACTTTACACATCAACTATCCGTTAGCGCCTCTTAAGGGATAACGCAGACTGAATCTCGGGACGAGATTCAAAAATAAGGAGTGGGTACTGTAGCAACCCGTAGAATTCTCTAGTCATTAGTGAACACTAATCTATTATTAACACGTCGTTACTGTTCACTTAACCATTTTTGCGAGCCAATTTTTTTTGTTTATTACATTTCTATTTAAACATTGTTACGTTATTTATGATACGATGGAACGAGCTCACACGCGGATCACGACGGATCAAACATATTCAATAATCACCAAACGGACCTTTAATTATATTTTTGATCTGTTACTATTCAAGCCCATATAAAATTTAAGCCCAATTTCATTCTCTTTCTTTTATTCCCTTCGACTCAAATCTCATTAACCTGGCATCTTTTAAATCTAATTTTGACACGCGGGATACCATTTTTTTTTTCTTAACTCGATTTTCTATACGCCCAAGATTAAAGAGTGATAAATCTCACATTTTATTTTGAACGTTTAGGTTATGAACGAGACTTAAAGTAAACCTCACTCGGGCATATATACTATATAATCTATACAACTTTCATTTTAAAAACTATATATATTAAATACTATGTCTCGTACACATCCATGAAAACCTAATCTCAAGTAATATATTTCCAACTTTGCTTTGCCTATTATCTTCGAAATCAAATAATCACAATACATTATCTTACTCTATCTTGAACTCTTGAAGTACATGACCACATGGAATTCATCAATTTGCTAAGCGAATATATCCTGACACCCTCCAATTATTGAATTCATCTTGCTATATATTATAATAAGATAGATCGACATGCATGCTCCATGAACCACACATGACTTATCTAAAAATCCATATACAATGAATCTTATCTAAAAATCCATATACAATCCAATCATATCTCAAATTGCCAATCCCACACTGACACAATCGAATAATTCTTATCTCCTTTTCACATGCACGAATTTAGTAGCTAGCCCAAGTTGCATTGTGATACATTTTCTACAATCTTTCTATATATACGTTAACACACACTCATACATTCTCATTTCACATATCACTCTCAAAAACTCTCTCAAACACTCAAGCATAAACACACAAGTCTTCCTCTTGTTCACTGTTTTCTGTACGAGAAGACCAAGAGTTGCTTCCTTTTCATTCGAACTGCATTTAAACCATACAAGGCGTATAAGAAGTTGCAAGGGTTTAGTTCAAGACTAGGATTTTCTTGACCGATTGGATCCTCGTCGCCACCTTTCCATTCGACTCTCTTCACCACCTTCTTGGTGTCGTAAGTTCTCGAACTCGTTTCACACATATATAATAACCCAAGTTCTTCAATGCATTCATAATATACCATCGGCATGTTCTATGTATCTTTAAAACCAAAGTCATTTAACAAAGAATCACTCATTAAAAGTGACCCATGCTAGCATATATATGTTAATCAAAGTAAAACCAAACTCAGTGGAACATGAAAGTGAGAAACGAATTATAGTCGAAAGTCAAGCATGAAATATTCCATTTCTATCTTACTGTATCGAATAGAATGCATGCAAACTAAACCCCGTTATAATCCACTTTAACTAGTGAATGGATCGCATGCATGTTTCTTTCGTAGTCGATTCTTATCTATGCTTTAGTAATTTTATACGTAAATATTTTTAATACACTGTAAGTAATATAGAAAATTCATATCATGCTAAGTTAAACATCATGTAAATATCAATGCATAACGTGTACAACCTTGGTTTAAACTAATTCAAGATCGACCAAAACTCAAAAATATCAAACCGGGTGAAGGTGGTGAAAAGTTTCAAGTGTTTGGGTTATATAATCATGTCTCGACTAGCTCACAAACGCACCATATTATTTACGATTCATACACGTAACATGCTAATATTTTTGCACCAATCGATTGACTACCTAGCTACCTACAAGTTTCACTCTTTGCGTTTTTCCTCATAAGCTCATTTGAGCGTTCAAATAAGCTAAAACTAAACGTACATCGCTAAGTCTATACATAAATTTTTCCAGAATTTAAATAAGTATCCGAGTTGGGCTACCTTGTTTTTGAGTCGCGAAACTCCAAAATAAGTCGAGACTTATTTTGGTGTTTATTTGGTGACTCTCGTTGCCTTTTACTCATTTTGAAATGCTTATTGAAAAAGATGGCAAAACTGATTTGAAACACAAACAAAACCAATTCATGCGCATTACATAATACACGACCAGTGTACACTGAGTTTTTCATTCAAAAGGGAAATACAACTAACAGACCATAAATACAATTAAAGAATAGAACATGCCATAAAAGTACCCATAGATCAGTTGGTAGGGGAGTGTTTGTTGGCATGGAACACCTGAGTTCGAACCTTGGCAATGGCAGTTTTGCTAATTTTTCTTATTTTTGATATCTTGTGATTTTTACAACAACAATCCCTCAACCTTGAACAACTAGCACTTTTCTTAAATACTTGTAATATCTTTACCATTTTAGTCCCTCGACTTGGACCAAATTCACATTTTACTCATAAAAATTTATAGAAATAATAACTTATACATTTTTACCACGTTCGTCTAAATAAATATATTTAACGCATATTTTAATTAGGGACCACATTTATGTAAACTATAAATAATATGTTTGCCCAAATATATTATTTTACCCACAACTTCAATAAATATATATTTAGGTCTTGAAATCCATCAAATTTAATACATATTTGTCAACTTGTATTTATTAATAATTCGACAATACTAAAGCCAACATTTGAGCCAATACTTACATATACATTTTGTTGAAAACTTTTATTTTTGAACTTTAAGCATATCAAACTCATTCGTCATCAAATCGTTATCCATTTCACATTAATTACTCGTGTTAAACCGAATCTCTCGAATCTCAAACTTCACCATTAATCCAGGTTGTGTGTTGGAGCCGTTCCCGTGATACTTTTGTCATACACCTTACTTTGACCTTTACAGCTAAGGTGAGTTTCATAGCCCCTATTTTTATACTTTTGAACTACTTTTGGGGGAGATACATGCTTAAACTCTAATTACTTACTTGTAGAAATACATTACTTATTTATCAAATACATGTTTAGCTTTATGATGCAAATCTATGTGATACTTTACTCTTTTATACTATTTATATCCTATGTGTAGACTTATTATACTGTACACTGTTATGTGTAAATCTATTCTTGTGGATTTGAATTCAAAGTCAAAGGAGAGGTATTAATAGTACTAGTATGGGACAACACCCCCACCCTTGTCCAAGATTCGAGACGTTGGGTGACACGTACTATTTGGGATGGTGGTTCCCCGCCTATGGGTCCAAAATGACGCGACCATGGGTGAATATAATCCTGAAATCTAAATCTATGAGCAGTGGGTTGTAAACACACAGGTTGCAAGTCTTGAAAGGACGGGGCTTGGAACTGAGTGGATTTACAATGCCTTTGCTGGAAAAATCTATACTCAAATGCTGTATTTTTAAATGACTTATAATGCCTTTGCCGGGAAATCTTTATTCAAATACTTTATTTTCAGACTAAACTCTATGAACTCACCAACCGTTGGTTGACACTTTTTAGCATGTTTATCTCAGGTTTAAGGCGATAGTGGATGCATGGATTCTAGAGTCAATTGCATACTTGAAGACATATATCTTATCTTTATCATTCGATACGCTTTGAAAACTTTTATGTACCTTTACTTTGGAACTTATTGTCATAACTCTGATTTTAATAATTCGAATGATAACTTTTCAAAATGTCTCATTTAGAGCTCGTTTTCTATACCTTGATCTGTATTATGAAGTAATACCCCCTTGACACTACTGTTCCGCTACGGTAATTTGGGGGTGTTACAGAAACATCTCTGGGTGATGGTGGCAATGGGACTGTGGTAGTCTGGTTGTAAGTAAACGATGGTGGTGGTGGTGGAGATAATGGTGGTGATGGGATATGAGATGGAGTAGTAGGTGCTGGTACACGGCTGGGTCGATATCGTACCTTTTTCCTAGCGGTACGAAGCATGATAGGGCCAATCTCATGTAGCCGATAGCGGCGACCAATAGGAATCTGATCCGGCTGTACTACAGGAATATGCCTAACATGGCGTACCTGAGGTGAAACTAGTGGTGATGGTACAGGTGGTGTAGATATGGTCTGAGCGTCCTCAAATGGCTTAGTCTCAGCAGAGTCATCGCCGGAGGGTACAGGAACTGGAATGGCTGGTATGATCGGAACAGTGGATGATGATGAATCTTCCATATCTAAATCCGAGTCGGGGATAATAGGATGGGTAGGTGAAGACATATCGCTGTCAACCAGGTCAATATAAATATATATAAGTACAAGTACTCATATAAAATAAGTAAATAAAAACATGTATCGTAATCGTATGCACATCATGATGTTGTGTAGTGTCGTGACCTAGTGGTTATAGTCTAGGGTCAGTGATGCATCCTAGTTCTCTATAACCTTGGCTCTGGTACCAATCTGTCACACCCCCAAAATCTGGTGTCACAACCCGTAATTTCAGGTCACTTTCCTAACCTCGACAAATCACCATTCATGTCCATCATTCATCATTCATCTCAGCGTAACCGGTTTGGTTTAGCTGCAAAAATTATGCATCATCAGTAGGATCATTGCATACGGACTAGTAATAGTCTGCATATCATCATATTTACATTTTCATACTATTCCACTCGTAGGTTTATCAAATTAATATTTTTGTTACATTTGACGTTTTACGTATAATTACTTTTAATTAAAACGTTAACGCGCGATCGATAAATGTGACTAACACGTCCGACAATCCCCACGATGGTCCCGATATATTTTTATACTCATTTTAACATCAAGAAAATTATAAAGTTCATTTACCCGGTATTTTGCGAATTTATTTAATTTATATCATACGTTTTATATAATTACGACGGTTTACGTATAAACTAAACAATAATTACCCGAACACCCAATATTTGTACCCAACATATTTTTGTAATTTTTATGACTTCGTCAAGTCCCGACTAACCCCGTTACATTTTATTTCTAGCAAACACGGTACCCGGTTACACCTAAAACTAACTAAATTAAACACTTAAACTTACATAATCACCACATGGTTTAATTAAAAAGATGCCCCCCCCCCCCTTTTTGTCCCTTTGTGCGCCGGCCTCACAACCCCCCAAGACCATCAAGTTGCAAACTTCACTTCACAATTAATACCCACTAATTCTTGTCTAATATATATTGTTAGCTACCACATTTTTCACTTCATTTTACAAAATATCTCAAGAAACTCTCTCATCTATATGTGTGTGTGTGTATGATCGGCCAAACAAGAACAAGAGGAAGAAAACATCAAACTTTCAAGATCAATCCATAAACAAGTCTCACTAGTATTCCTTTTAGGGTTTTGAAATACAAACTCAAAGGTTTCTTAGGTTTTCATCATCTTTTTATCACTAATACTTCAAGTAAGTTGTCAAAACTCATCTTCATAATTTTTCCAAGTTAATATAATGTTCATATCATTTTTATGCAAGATCTATATGTATATGTTAGTTATACCACTCCTTTTAAATCTCTTTGCAAGTTATGAGCCCTAGAAGTGTTTTATACTTAGATCCTTGTTAGATCTACATGGATGATGATGTTTAGGACCCTTGACACTTTAAAAAGATATATGGTAAGTTTTAGAAAGATTGGTTGTTGTTTGTGACATTTTTGGACAAGTTACTAACTAGAAAATCAAGTTTTAACAAGTATACATAACCTACTGTCCTTAAAAGTGAAACGTGGGAAAATCAGTAGGTGTGAGATAATTTTTGGCCAAATATTTAGAAAATACATTCCGAGACGAAGCCGTGGCCGAAAACGGGGATAAAATCGAGTTAATAACGAAGGAGATATGATTTTTCAAAGTTTAACGACGAAAACTAATTTTCCGGAAAACTGCATGCTGTTTGGTATCTTTCGACGGACAAACTGAGGCGTTTAACGCGACCTAGGTGACCCGAGCTACTGAAAATATATTAGTACATGTTTATACGAACCCACGGATATAAAGAACGTCGAAAACGAGCTAATAACGAACAAGATACACGCGTTTAAACATCGATAATATACCTTTTATTTTGACAGCTTTTTAACTAGAAAATGTTTACGTACTAGAAACTATATTTTTCACGTAACGACTATGGAGAACCGTAATTCTTACCCGTTGGAACACGTACGATCAAAGACTTATTAACACGACTATCATATTACATTTCATGTTTTCAAAACGCCGATACTAACACGAACGTTTTATACACTTTATTACATGGCTAGTTTTGACGAAACAAGTTAACATATTTATATCAAGTTTTGGAAGAACCTTACATATTAACGATAACTATTATTTTCAAAGTACGAGTGGTATAGGTTACATATACATGTACATGCACTACATTGCCTCATAATCTAAGTAGATTATGCTCATTCATGATAGGTAGCGGCTAGTGTACGCGCCTTGTTGTTCCCGTTCATCGCATACTCATAGCATTGTTGTACCATCACTTCAGGTGAGTTTTCATAGCCCCGTTTTTCAATTTATTATTTCATTTCAAATCCCACGGGGGAGAATACATTGCAACCATTTTTATATGCGAGCCCTAGTATCAAATTCCTTGTACATAGATTAAGTACCTTGTTGCCATATGAAAGTCCCCTATATCATGAACCGTTAATTTACCTGTAAGCGAGAGTGAGTGGATAGATCTATCGAGGGTGACGCCTCCATCCGTGTTGGCTTCGACCAACAACCGATAGCGGATGCATTTCATGTCTTTTTATTAGAGTGCCTGGCAAAACACTCTGAGGGGCACCACAGATTCAGTCATAGTTTCGGGGTCATGAGCTTAAGTCTATTGTACACCATTTTTATGTGACTTATGTCATACACTTTATACTTGTGGCTATCGTATACCTTCATTTTATTAAACCTATGATCTCTCACCAACTTTATGTTGACCGTTTTTAGCAATGTATTTTCAGGTAATTAGCTAGCGTGTGGACATGCATTTGGCTATTTTGGAGTCGCGGGGTCGACTTGCATCACTTATTTTCATGCACTTATGTAAACGTTTGATCTACTATGGTTTTGTTATAAACTTGCAACATCATTTGGGACCTATGTTTTGTAAACTCTGATTTTAATTATGATCAAACGTGTATTCTCAAAACGACACTTTAGGTCGTTCAATATATCCATTGTATGAGACGCCATGAAAGTCACACCAAGGTATTCATATCCGCTGCCATTAACAGGTAAATTCAGGGTGTGACAGATTGGTATCAGAGCAATGGTTATAGCGAACTAGGTTGTCCTCATACCCTAGACTATAACTACCCCAACGGTAGTGTCTCATCATTTCATCATAAGTGCACATTTATTATTTATGAGTTTCATTACATGAGTTATTCATTTCATTTTGCATTGTTTCCCCAGAGATATGTCTTCTAACTCCCGCCCGATTATCATACTTTCCGATGTGGACACTGAGGACGCTATGTCTTCCACTATACCCATGGTTACACCTGTTCAGCCTGCACCACTTTCACCACCTTTGGCACAGGATACCGAGGCTTTCTACGAGGATGAGGTTGCTCCTACTCCTCAGATTTCACCCATTGCACCACCTCTTGTTACCCGTCCTCTGACAGAGTCATCATCCCATACTTCATCAGTTCCAGCCGAACCTGTTCTTATGTTTCCTCGTCGCAAGACGATCATTGGTGCTCGTAAGAGCGTGCGTCGTGTTACCACTACATTCAGGACACCAGCCATTCCTACACTACCACCATCATCAGATTTACCCACTACTACACCTGCTACTACTTCTTCACCTGCTTTATCCTTGCCGCCTAAAAAGCGTGCAAGATGCACTACCCCAGCCTTACCCACTACTCAGATTTCAGATTTACCACCACCTGCACATTACCGCATTGGAGAGAGCTCGCGGGCTGCTGCTGCGAGGGTACCCACTGCTCTTACCTTGGATGCCCAGCTGACTGATCAGCAGGGGCAGTTAGCTAGATTGAGTTACCGAGTAGATGAGATCCTTGCGCCTCGACTAGATGTGGTCGAGGGGGATGTAGAGGATTTGGTTCAGGGTAGAGTTTCTATTGATGTGTCTTATCATGGACTGGAGACACGTCAGCTAGCACATCAGGAGTTGATAGATCAGTTGAGGGATGAGTTACCCGAGATTCGGGACAGAGCCGAGCAGACTCAGGAGGAGCTACGCCGCCAGGCTATTGAGTTGGCATCAGTTAGAGCTGCTTTGACTGCATCACAGAGCAGAGAGACCGACCTTCAGTTGCGAGTGGAGCAGCTGGAGAAGGTTGCTATTTCCATGTCCAAAGTGGTCAAACTTTGGAAGCGTGGACCAGGTGGACCAGGTGGAGCACCAGGGAGTGCTTAGTGTTAGACTTTATCATGTAGCTTGTACTGTTATTATCCTAGTCCCGGGGTGTGGGACATAGTTATGAACTTGTTGTCTTTTGGTTGTAGTACAAACAAAATGTATCAAGTATGACTCTACTATGTAGGATTTGGTTGTGCTATTATGATATCGGTCCACGTAGGCCGAAATTTTCATGTATGATATTCATGTGTTGTGATTATTCTATGAAATTTCATGTTGTGGTTGTTCTCATCGTGATTTCATTGTATTTATACATGTCGTGGTTGTATTTATACATGTTGTGTTTATATACATACAGGTTGTGGTTGTATATATTTTGTGCGATAATCATTTCTAGTATGATTGTGGTTGATGTATTCTGTTGTGATGTACCAGAATTATGGCACCTAGGAAAACAAGATCCAAGGCTACTGCAACGGCTACCCCAGATATGACTCAAGCTGCTATCAGGAAGCTCGTTAGGGATAGTATAGCCGAAGCTCTAGAGATTGAAAGAGCCGCTGTTGCCGCAAAAGCTGCCGAAGATGCTTCTCAGCTAGAGACATCGGGAGAAGCTAGCAACGGGACTAATGGAAAGAAATGTACGTACAAGGATTTCAAGAGTGGAGATCCTACTTTGTATAAGGGTACTGAAGGGGCTACTGCCATGGTTCGATGGTTCGAACATACCGAATCCGTGTTTATCTTATGCAACTGTCCGGATGATTCCAAGGTAAAGTTTGCCGTTAGTACACTCCGTGATCAAGCCTTATCATGGTGGAACTCTTTCGCGAAGCCCATAGGGATGGAGAATGCTTACAAGATCACGTGGGATGAATTCAAGAAGCTAGTGACTAAGAAGTTTTGCCCCCGAACTGAAGTGAAGAAGTTAGAGGTAGAGTTTTATGATCTGGTAACCGTGGGGAATGATATCGAGACTTATATTAGGAGGTACCAAGAGTTAGCCGCTCTATGCCCATCTATGGTGCCTGATAATGAAAAGTTGGTTGAGAATTTCATTGGTGGCTTGCCCGAAAACATCCGTGGTGATGTGATTTCTTTTGATCCGCAAACTCTTGATGAGGCAATCAGGATGTCTCAAAAGCTCATAGCTCAAGTTCTGAAGAAAGTGACACCCGCCGACAACAACAACAACAACAATAACTCCAACCGAAACCGTAACAACAACAATAACACCAACAATTACCGGAACAACAACAACTACTCCAATAACCGAAACAACACCAACCATAACAACAACAACAAAAGGAAATGGGATAACAACCAAGGTAACAACGCCAACCAACCACCACCCAAGAGGCAAGAGACTGCAAAGGCCTATGCTGCAGGTCCGACAGAAAAGAAAGGTTACTCCGGTACTCTACCAAAGTGTAACAAGTGCCAAACACATCATAACCCGGGAGATTGCCCTAGGCCTTGTCGAAATTGTGGGAAAGTTGGTCATCAAGCTAATGGATGTAGGTCTGCTCCTGGGGGAAACAATCAGAATCCACCGCCAACGTGTTATGGTTGTGGAGAAGTGGGACACTTTAGGAACAATTGCCCGAAGGTAAGGAATCAAGGCGGAATAGCTCGAGGGAGAGCTTACGTCATGGGTGGAGATGATGTCCACGAAGACCCGAAGGTTGTCACGGGTACGTTCCTTGTCAATAATCGTTATGCTTCTATTTTATTTGATTCGGGAGCCGATAGAAGTTTCGTTTCACTTACGTTTGCACCTTTACTCAACACTACACCAACCGCACTAGACATTTCATTTCAAGTTGAACTAGCTAATGGGTCTTTAGTTAGCACAAATACTGTTCTCCGTAATTGCACCATCAATTTCCTTAATCATCCATTCAACATAGATCTCATGCCCGTAGAACTTGGTAGTTTTGACATTGTCATCGGCATGGATTGGTTGTCCCGTCACCGTGCAAAAATTATTTGTGATGAGAAGGTTGTTCATCTTCCTTATGATGGGGAGACATTAGTTGTTCGTGGAGAGCGAAGCGGAACTAGACTTAGTATCATATCATGCATCAAGACCGCGAAGTACATCAAGAAGGGTTGTTATGCATTTTTGGCTCACATCACTGAGAAGAAGTCGGATGAGAAACGACTTGGGGATGTGCCAATTGTTAAGGACTTTCCCGAGGTTTTTCCGGAAGAATTACCTGGACTACCACCTACGCGTCAAGTTGAGTTTCAGATCGACTTAGTGCCAGGAGCCGCACCTGTTGCAAGAGCACCGTATCGTTTAGCGCCTTCCGAAATGCAAGAGTTGTCGAACCAATTACAAGAATTACTGGACAAGGGATTCATTAGACCGAGTTCCTCGCCTTGGGGAGCACCGGTTTTGTTTGTGAAGAAGAAAGATGGATCTTTCAGGATGTGCATTGACTACCGAGAACTGAACAAGTTGACGGTGAAGAATCGTTATCCACTCCCTAGGATTGACGATTTGTTCGACCAGTTGCAAGGTTCTAGTTATTACTCCAAGATTGATTTGAGATCCGGTTACCATCAGCTTAGAGTTCGGGAGGAGGATGTCCCGAAGACCGCATTTAGAACACGTTATGGACACTATGAGTTTCAAGTGATGCCGTTCGGATTAACTAACGCACCTGCGGTATTCATGGACCTCATGAATAGGGTGTGTAGGCCGTATCTTGATAAGTTTGTGATTGTATTCATCGACGACATCTTAATTTATTCCAAGAGTAAGCAAGAGCATGAAGAACACCTCAGAACGATTCTAGAACTGCTCAAGAAGGAGCAATTGTATGCCAAATTTTCTAAGTGTGATTTTTGGATACGAAAGGTTCAATTTCTTGGTCATGTCATTGATAGCCAAGGACTACAAGTTGATCCAGCAAAGATTAAGGCAGTTAAAGATTGGGCTACGCCCAAGTCTCCGACAGAAATTCGCCAATTTTTAGGACTTGCCGGATATTACAGGAGGTTCATTGAAGGGTTTTCCAAGATAGCTAAGCCGCTGACCAAGTTGACACAGAAGAATCAGAAGTACGAATGGGGAGATAAGCAAGAGTCCGCATTTCAGTTGTTGAAACAGAAGCTTTGTAGCGCGCCGATTTTAGCACTACCAGAAGGAATTGAAAATTTTGTGGTATATTGCGATGCATCCCACAAAGGGCTTGGAGCCGTGTTAATGCAGAACGAGAAAGTGATTGCTTATGCGTCACGTCAACTTAAGAAACACGAGAAGAATTACACTACACACGATTTGGAATTGGGTGCTGTAGTTTTCGCACTCAAGATTTGGAGGCACTATCTTTATGGCACCAAGTGTGTGGTATTTACCGATCACAAGAGCTTACAACATATACTTGATCAGAAGGAACTCAATATGAGGCAACGTCGTTGGCTAGAGTTGCTTAGTGACTACGATTGTGAGATCCGATATCACCCGGGAAAAGCTAATGTTGTAGCTGACGCTCTTAGCAGGAAAGAACGACCCAAACCTTTGAGGGTCAGGTCATTGGGAATGACAATTATTTCACCTTTACCATCAAAGATCTTAGAGGCTCAGATTGAAGCACTCAAAGAAGAAAACCGACCACACGAGAAGATTTATGGTATGCCCGAGAGCGAGAATGGATTTGTAAAGAGATCCGATGGAGTGTTATGCTTCAAGGACAGAAGTTGGATACCCCTTTATGGTGGAGTACGAGAGTTGATTATGCATGAGTCGCACAAGTCGAAGTACTCTATTCATCCAGGTTCTGATAAGATGTATCAGGATCTCAAGCAACTTTATTGGTGGCCCGATATGAAAGCAGAGATAGCAAGGTATGTTAGCAAATGTCTTACGTGTGCTAAAGTGAAAGCCGAGAATCAGAAACCGTCAGGGTTACTCCAACAGCCAGCGATTCCTCAATGGAAATGGGAGCGTATTACAATGGACTTTGTTACTAAACTTCCTAAGACTTCAGGTGGATTCGACGCTATTTGGGTTATAGTAGATCGTCTCACCAAATCAGCCCATTTCATACCGATTAGAGAGACTTATTCCATGGACCAACTCGCTAGACTTTATGTCAAGGAAATAGTCTCAAAGCACGGTGCACCAGTCTCCATCATTTCCGACAGAGATAGTCGTTTTACTTCAAATTTCTGGAAGTCATTACAAAATGCATTCAACACCAAATTAGACATGAGCACTGCCTATCATCCTCAGACCGATGGTCAGAGTGAGAGGACGATTCAGACATTAGAAGATATGCTCAGGGCGTGCGTGATTGATTTTGGACATGGTTGGGCTAACCATTTGCCATTAATCGAGTTTTCTTATAATAACAGTTATCATTCGAGCATAAAGGCCGCACCATTTGAGGCATTGTACGGTCGTAAATGCCGGTCCCCAGTGTGTTGGGCCGAGGTTGCTGAAGTACAATTAACCGGTCCAGAGATGGTACGAGATACAACCGAGAAGATTGTTAAAATTCGAGAAAGACTCGAAACAGCCAGAAGTCGACAGAAAAGCTATGCAGATGTTCGACGCAAACCATTGGAATTTCAAGTTGGAGATAAAGTCATGTTGAAGGTTTCGCCTTGGAAGGGCGTGATCCGATTTGGGAAACGCGGGAAGCTGAACCCGAGATACATTGGGCCATTCAAGATTTTGGAAAGGATTGGTCCGGTTGCATATAGGCTTGAACTTCCGCCAGAGCTCAGCAACGTTCATAACACATTTCATGTTTCAAACCTCAAGAAGTGTCTTTCCGACGAGTCGTCCGTTATTCCACTTGAAGAAATTCAACTAGATGACAAGCTTAATTTTGTGGAAGAACCTGTAGAAATCATGGACCGTGAGGTCAAGCAATTGAAGCAGAGTTGAATTCCTATCGTGAAGGTTCGCTGGAATTCTCGAAGAGGACCCGAGTTTACTTGGGAACGAGAAGACCAAATGCGACGCAAGTATCCACACCTTTTTCCCGAGCCTGCTTCTGAAACCAACAACAATTGAATTCAGGGACTGAATTCCCTTTTGGAGGGGCGACTGTCACAACCCGTAATTTCAGGTCACTTTCCTAACCTCGACAAATCACCATTCATGTCCATCATTCATCATTCATCTCAGCGTAACCGGTTTGGTTTAGCTGCAAAAATTATGCATCATCAGTAGGATCATTGCATACGGACTAGTAATAGTCTGCATATCATCATATTTACATTTTCATACTATTCCACTCGTAGGTTTATCAAATTAATATTTTTGTTACATTTGACGTTTTACGTATAATTACTTTTAATTAAAACGTTAACGCGCGATCGATAAATGTGACTAACACGTCCGACAATCCTCACGATGGTCCCGATATATTTTTATACTCATTTTAACATCAAGAAAATTATAAAGTTCATTTACCCGGTATTTTGCGAATTTATTTAATTTATATCATACGTTTTATATAATTACGACGGTTTACGTATAAACTAAACAATAATTACCCGAACACCCAATATTTGTACCCAACATATTTTTGTAATTTTTATGACTTCGTCAAGTCCCGACTAACCCCGTTACATTTTATTTCTAGCAAACACGGTACCCGGTTACACCTAAAACTAACTAAATTAAACACTTAAACTTACATAATCACCACATGGTTTAATTAAAAAGATGCCCCCCCCCCTTTTTGTCCCTTTGTGCGCCGGCCTCACAACCCCCCAAGACCATCAAGTTGCAAACTTCACTTCACAATTAATACCCACTAATTCTTGTCTAATATATATTGTTAGCTACCACATTTTTCACTTCATTTTACAAAATATCTCAAGAAACTCTCTCATCTATATGTGTGTGTGTGTATGATCGGCCAAACAAGAACAAGAGGAAGAAAACATCAAACTTTCAAGATCAATCCATAAACAAGTCTCACTAGTATTCCTTTTAGGGTTTTGAAATACAAACTCAAAGGTTTCTTAGGTTTTCATCATCTTTTTATCACTAATACTTCAAGTAAGTTGTCAAAACTCATCTTCATAATTTTTCCAAGTTAATATAATGTTCATATCATTTTTATGCAAGATCTATATGTATATGTTAGTTATACCACTCCTTTTAAATCTTTTTGCAAGTTATGAGCCCTAGAAGTGTTTTATACTTAGATCCTTGTTAGATCTACATGGATGATGATGTTTAGGACCCTTGACACTTTAAAAAGATATATGGTAAGTTTTAGAAAGATTGGTTGTTGTTTGTGACATTTTTGGACAAGTTACTAACTAGAAAATCAAGTTTTAACAAGTATACATAACCTACTGTCCTTAAAAGTGAAACGTGGGAAAATCAGTAGGTGTGAGATAATTTTTGGCCAAATATTTAGAAAATACATTCCGAGACGAAGCCGTGGCCGAAAACGGGGATAAAATCGAGTTAATAACGAAGGAGATATGATTTTTCAAAGTTTAACGACGAAAACTAATTTTCCGGAAAACTGCATGCTGTTTGGTATCTTTCGACGGACAAACTGAGGCGTTTAACGCGACCTAGGTGACCCGAGCTACTGAAAATATATTAGTACATGTTTATACGAACCCACGGATATAAAGAACGTCGAAAACGAGCTAATAACGAACAAGATACACGCGTTTAAACATCGATAATATACCTTTTATTTTGACAGCTTTTTAACTAGAAAATGTTTACGTACTAGAAACTATATTTTTCACGTAACGACTATGGAGAACCGTAATTCTTACCCGTTGGAACACGTACGATCAAAGACTTATTAACACGACTATCATATTACATTTCATGTTTTCAAAACGCCGATACTAACACGAACGTTTTATACACTTTATTACATGGCTAGTTTTGACGAAACAAGTTAACATATTTATATCAAGTTTTGGAAGAACCTTACATATTAACGATAACTATTATTTTCAAAGTACGAGTGGTATAGGTTACATATACATGTACATGCACTACATTGCCTCATAATCTAAGTAGATTATGCTCATTCATGATAGGTAGCGGCTAGTGTACGCGCCTTGTTGTTCCCGTTCATCGCATACTCATAGCATTGTTGTACCATCACTTCAGGTGAGTTTTCATAGCCCCGTTTTTCAATTTATTATTTCATTTCAAATCCCACGGGGGAGAATACATTGCAACCATTTTTATATGCGAGCCCTAGTATCAAATTCCTTGTACATAGATTAAGTACCTTGTTGCCATATGAAAGTCCCCTATATCATGAACCGTTAATTTACCTGTAAGCGAGAGTGAGTGGATAGATCTATCGAGGGTGACGCCTCCATCCGTGTTGGCTTCGACCAACAACCGATAGCGGATGCATTTCATGTCTTTTTATTAGAGTGCCTGGCAAAACACTCTGAGGGGCACCACAGATTCAGTCATAGTTTCGGGGTCATGAGCTTAAGTCTATTGTACACCATTTTTATGTGACTTATGTCATACACTTTATACTTGTGGCTATCGTATACCTTCATTTTATTAAACCTATGATCTCTCACCAACTTTATGTTGACCGTTTTTAGCAATGTATTTTCAGGTAATTAGCTAGCGTGTGGACATGCATTTGGCTATTTTGGAGTCGCGGGGTCGACTTGCATCACTTATTTTCATGCACTTATGTAAACGTTTGATCTACTATGGTTTTGTTATAAACTTGCAACATCATTTGGGACCTATGTTTTGTAAACTCTGATTTTAATTATGATCAAACGTGTATTCTCAAAACGACACTTTAGGTCGTTCAATATATCCATTGTATGAGACGCCATGAAAGTCACACCAAGGTATTCATATCCGCTGCCATTAACAGGTAAATTCAGGGTGTGACATCTGGGTTGCAGCGGAATGGAATTCCGGGGGCGTAATGTTCATGGTTAACAAAGTACAAGGAATAAAGAACGACCTCTAAGTGAGTCGTTTCAAAACAAGCGTTTGATTTAAACATAACGTTTTACAAAACATAAATATCAGAGTTCACCATCAAAATGTAAGATTTAAATACATAACCAAACGCTAAATAATGCAAGAAAATCTTCATCATGATATGCTTCAAAAATGTGACTCTAAAGTGCTACATACATAGATGGTTTTCATCACCTAATTACCTGAGAATACACGCTAAAAGGGTCAACAATAGTGTTGGTGAGATCATAGGTTTAAGTAAACAGTAAAGTGTGGACCACAAGATTTCAATAGCAAGACAATTACAACAAATATAATGTCACAGCCAAAAATAATATACAGTGCCTTAGCTCATGACCCCGAAGCTCGACGTACTGGTATGCAATCAAGCATAATAATAATAATGCCCCAAATAAGTGTTTGCCAGACACTCGGAAATAATCCGAATGATATGCGTCCGTTTGACAGGTTGGCGCGACCAACTCGGACGGGGGTGTCAACCCAAATAGATCTATTCATATCATCCGCGCTTACAAGTAATTAACGGTTCATGATTCAAATGGGACTTTAATGGCAATGCGGTAACTTAGGCAAAGTAACAGTTTTAGCACTTGTGTCCATTTGTAAAAACAAGCAATGTATTCCCACCCCGAGGGTTTAGAAATCATGTACAAATAATGTAAAAATCGGGGCTATGAAACTCACCTTAGCAAAAGCAAATCCCGATTGGTAAATTGGTAAATGGTAAATTAAGTCCGATAACTCTAATCGCGACCTAAATAATACATATGTCTTAGGTTCGAAAACAAGGTCGTGCACGCAAGTTCATACTCTACTTTATCACTTGTACATGTTTGTTGTAACATTTATCGTCAAAAATGTAGTTGTGTCAATGCGATCTTTTATTTAGAAAATCACCCTTTTTAGAAAACGTAACTTGTTAATCTCGTGATCAAATTTTAGTCATCATGTTAGTAGATATTTTGAAAATCTCTAACGCGCCTAACATATGTATATAAGGTTCTACCATTTTCGTTTACGTCATTTTAGCCAAAATATACTCTAAAGGGTCCAAAATCCACTTCAAACAATTCCATCAGCTTTTCTAATAGCAAATAATAAGCTGTCAAACCTATATGTCGTCGTAAACTTTCTTTAGGCCATAACTTTTTCGTCATAGCTCCGTTTCTTACGTTTTACCTATCCCTGCGAAGGTATTTAAGTATACTATCGGATTTCTAAGGTGTCGGCTAGTCTAGTTATCATTTAACATCAGTTTTCATCACTCAAAATTTCCTAACAGCTTCTATAATTTTCAGAAAAATTTAGTTTTCGTCGCATAAATTAAAATTAACATATCTTTTTCGTTATAAGCCCGTTTTAACTCATTCAAGCGGCTACGTTTTCGTTATTGAGTTTATTTTCTATATTTCTAGCCTAAACTTGTCACCAAGCTACTGAGTTTTCTGTAGGAAGCCAAATGGGATAGATTCATTGTCAAAAGTGTCAAACTATTTTTCCTAGTCTTCTAGTTATCATAACCAGTTAACAACAACTCCAAAACTAATCCTAGTCCATCCACCAATATCTCAACATATCAATAGTGATCTAACATTAAACATAGCAATATTTAAGATTCCATTTTCATGAATGTAAATGATCATCAAGGATGGTTAAAATTACAAGTTCACTAACATATATATACATGATATTTATCATCACTTTCTTGTTGAGATTTTTACCAACTAGTTTTCTTATGATCAAAACTTGTTTAAAACATAGCCATTAGTTTAGAGACTATTGTGGTTATAAAGCTTTGTCAACATGTACAAAGTGATAAACTAAGTATATACACTTGAACTAGCATTATGATATGAAAAGTATGAAGTTTAGCTATGTAAAGTTTACTTACAAAAGGAGATTAGTGAGATGAGATTGCAATATCTTTGATTAACCCAAGCTTCATGCTTCCAAACCCTTACTAGAGTACCCTAATTATACTTGAACTTAACCACAATCAAGCTATCTTCTTCCTTGCTCCTTAGAGTGTGTCGAATGGTATATATAAGATGGGAGGATATATTTTTTTTGCCTTGAGCTAGCTAGTGCAAAATGATGATATTGGTAACCTATTTATACCAAAGGGTTTCAAACTTAGTATAGTTGGTCAAGAGATATCATTTGGCCTAAGTTGGGAGGTTGGGCCGAATGGGGGGCTAGGGGGGACAATATGGTGGTCAAGCCACCAAATGAAGTATTAGTCTCCATGTTTCAAGGATATTTGTAGGCTAATTAATGCCATGTATTTTTGTATAACAATTAATTGTAAGATAAAGGGGGAGGGGGGGGGGGGCGGCACATGTGATATTGTTGGAGTAGAAGACTTGTTTTGATACAAGAGTGTATATGTTGTATGTTTTGGGTATTAAAAATAGGTATTGGTTGTTGGTTTGGTGATTAACGTAAATTGTACATAATTAAACGTAAGAAATAAAGAAATTACTTTAGGCGTAAGAAAATATTTTTAAAACTGTGTTAGAAATAATCGTTGGGAGAATTGGGAATATCGGGTGTTAAATTTTAATTTGCGAATAGCGTTCGTTGAATTAACAACCGTAAGTAAATAAAGAAAAGGAAATTATTTTAGGGTTTAAAATTGTGAACCGGAGTAGGAGAAAGGTACTGGAATGTTGTGGACTAAATATAGCCTAAGTCCTAGTGTACTTGAAAGATATTCTAAATTTCACGTTGGTTCAAGTAAAAAAGTTATATGTGAATTGTTCTCAAATAAATGTCAAGAAAAGAAATTTGAGTTTTTTCAATAGTATTGACCTGTAATTTAGCGGGTTGTCATAATACATATTGTTCTTTCTAGGAACTCTAAGCAAAACTTAACTTTCATCAATTAACTTAAAGTTTGGAGATAAAACAATACATTCAGTGTCAATAAAAAGAACACTGTTCTTTTTGTCACACATTTGTGAAATACTAAAGAGATTAAATTTTAACTCTCTCACAAAATACACATTCTCAAAATCTAGTTTACCAGTTTTAATGGTACCTTTTCCAGTGATTTTCCCTCCTTTGGGGTTACTCCTAAAAGTAACATATCCTCCATCAATTTCTTCATAGTCTGTAAGATAGGACATGTTTCCTATCAACATAATCAAACTTTTTTAGTGTGCCTTGAGCATCCACTATCAATAACTCCTTTATCCTGTAAATCCACCTATGGATTGCCCTACACATAAGGTAAGAAAATCAGTTTCTTTTGGGGACCCAAGCCATCACTGCTGTCTTGGATCTGCCTTGTGCATCAACATAATCAAACTTTTTTAGGGTGATTGATGCATTGTCATGTTTGAAAACATGGTCTAAAACTCTAATCTTTGGTTTCCAAACCCAACAAGCTGAGGCCTTAACAGCATGAACATTGTTTCCCTTAACAACATTAACTACCGCTTTTGGCCTAGCAGTATTAGCTGCTGCTTTTGGCCTAGCAGTATTAAATGTTGTGTCCTTTTGATGTGCCTCTTAACAATTTAATGTGTTGTTTTAGAAAATTGTAACATTGATTTAGCAGCATTCATTATTGTTTTTGTGTGAGCAGTATTAACTTGTCTAGCAGTATTAACCAATACTTCTGGTTTTGAAAAGTTTTGTCTAGAAGTATTAATTGATACTAAGCCAGTTTTCATTAGTACTGCTCTTGGAACCATGTTCTTTTTAGCAAAAGGGTGAGCCTTTTTAGCAAAATTTTGATGATTTACCCTTTGAGCATTGTTCCAAACAGGTTTTACCATCCTTTGATTTTGAAACTGTTTTTTATGGTAATAGCAATCAACCTTCAAATGATTAAAACTTCCACACACATATCAAGCCTTATTAAACATCTCAAAATTAATTCCTAATCTTTGAAACAGCATGTTATTCCAGTTTCTTTGATTGCCTCTAGGCCTCTGAGTGTTCTGCCTAGGTTGCTCAACATGATTAATAGTTTTCCTAGCAGTTTTAGGTTTGACAAACTCTTTCTTAATATTACTAGGCATAATTGTTTTCTCTTCAGTTTGAGGTTGAGACACATCCTGTTCCTCATCATCTGACACCCAATCTTCAATAATTAGGGCATCATCATACTTCCTAACTGCCTTAGGCTCTTCTACAATAATCTTAGCTCTATTTTTCTCAACAATAGGCTCATTAACAAACTCATCTAAACCAGTAAAAGACAAGTCAGGTGTTGGAGGCACAAATTTTCTAGTAATAGGAGGTGCAACTTCATTATAGCCTAAACCACTACCTTTCTTGCACTAGTCAACAATTTGACATTCTATGAGCTTGTTTACACTTTCAGATGCATGTTCAAATCTATCCACTTTAAATTGAATGTTATTTTTTCTTTTCGAACTTCATCTTTTTCTTTTTGAGCTGTTTCAAGCATCTTCCTAAAGCTCTCCATTTCTTTTTGAGCTGTTTCAAGCATCTTCCTAAGCTATCCAATAGTGACTTCTCCTATGTAAAGTTCGCCTTTTAAGACATTAATCTTTTCTATGTAATCAGACTCATTCTTCTTATAAAATTCAAGTCTTTCTTCTACTGACTCTAAACCTGTGTTATAACCTAGAACCCATAACTCAGATTTCTTTAAATCTTCTAATAGTTTATTATTTTGAGATTTAAGAGTTTCAACGGTTTCTAAGCAAGATTTTGAACAAACAGAATCATTGGATACCTCTAAGTCAGAACTTGAAGATGAAGATGAGTAATCCATGAGTGCATAGTTAGGTCCTTCCTCTACCTGATCACTCCAGTCATAACCACCAAGACCATCACATGACTCCAAAGCTGTGGAATTAGATGTTTCCACAGGCACACTCCTTCTTGAGCTTTCCTTGTTCCTGTTTTCTTGATTCCTTGGAGCTCTGCACTCTCTAGCAAAATGTCCCTTCCTGTGGCAGTTGTAGCACTCCACCTTGTACTTATCAAGGCCAATGTTCTCATTGCTATTGACAGTTATCTTCCTTCCAGTATTCTTCAAGAACCTTCTTGCCCTCATAGTCAAATTAGCCATCTGCCATCTCAAATCTATCTATTCAATGTCATCTGGATGAATTTGTTGCAAGTCCTCACGTATAAGTTGAGGACTATTAGGTTGACTAGCCAGGAATGCACGAATAACAGCATCACTCAAGTTATCAATGTTTGTAGGGTTAGCAGCATTAACTTGAGTGCTAGTAGTAGAAACTCTAAGAGCAGTATTAACTACTCCATCAGTGCTGCTAGTGTTTTTGTTTGAAGAGGACACAAAAGCCATGTTCTGTGTGCTTGAACTTGAGCTAGACATCCCTTTGACTTCCGGTTCATACACCTTGAGATTCTTGTAGAGATCATCCGTGCTCATAGTATCCAGATCATCTTTATTCCTACACACAACAGCATGTGTGTTCCATTCTGATGACAAACTTCTTAATAGCTTTTGGTTAACATATTCTTGTGAAAGCTTTTCACCCGAAAGCTCCAATTGACTCACAAGCTTTTGAAGCCTGTCAAAAGTCTGATCAAGCATCTCAGAACTTAAAGCAGAGAAGTTTTCATACTGTTGCTTTAAGAGAGTCTTCTTGGTCTTCCTTGTAGCATCATTCCCACCGAACCTCTTTTCTATAGCTTATAGCAGCAACTTGGTATCTTTGATAGAGTTAAACTTTAACTGATGTTCATTGGGAATACCCATCATTAAAGTACTTTTTTCTTTCACCTCAAGTCTTTTCTGAGCATTGTCTTCAGCAAATGTAATAGGCACCACTGTCACAACACCTTTTGCAGATCTTGTTGTTTTTGGCAAGGTGTTACCATTCTCTATGACTTCCCATAGTGCATAGTCTATCATCGGGATATACTGCTCAATTCTCTTTCTCCAGATCTCAAACTCTTCAGGTTTGAGCATAGGAACCTTGGATGCAGCCACCATGTGTGCAGATTCTTGATACATGTCTTCTAGCAAGATCTTGAGTATTCAAACAGATTATTCTAGATCACAGCTTCTAGATCACAAGCTCTGATACCACTTGTTGATCCCAGTTGAGCATTTGATCAAATTTCTTAAGCTTGTATAAGGATAGTTATATTAGATAAATCTAACACAACTATGGTATATAAACTGTGTTTGAGTACATCAAAGACTATGCGGAATCTAGTTTTTGATATTTAGAAGAACTTTTAATGTAATAGTGAACACAATGAATCAAACAAACAAATCAACCTCAATATTATTGATGAATAATACGAATACTCAACAGAATTAGGGTTACGAAACCTTGAAGCTATAACTCTATGACAATCGTATGTTTTCTATAAATTTGACTCATATCTAACTCTATGCCCTAAGACCTCCTTTTATAGACCAAGGAGTCCTAGTCGGCTTACATTACTAAGGAAAGTATATCAAATATTTTCTATACTTATCGAATACAAAACTTCACGCAAAAGTTATCTAAAACATAAACAGCATTAACAAACATCTAATAGTCTTAACTTTTGCCTAACCGTAGTAACTTCATCATCAATAGTAATCTTGACTGAGCAACATTAACTTTGTTCGGGCAGCAATAACTACTTAGTGTATTTCCTTGAAGTTCTTCAGCAGTTGTAACTTTGTAAGAGCAGTAGTAAGTACATGAGCAGTCTTAACTTTTGCATAGGCAGCAGTAAACACTTAGCAGTTGTAACTTTGTAAGAGCAGTAGTAAGTACATGAGCAGTCTTAAATCCATAGAGCAGCAGTAACATTAAGAAGTTTTAAATCCCAACATATTATATAACACAAACAAAAATATTTATAGTCAAAGTTAAAAAACAAATACTGCAAAAGTCAAAACAGGATATTTAATGTGGGACGGAGGGAGTAGAATAATCCATATTATGTGGCATTTTACTATTTACTATTATACACCCCTTATGTTTGCCTTAATGACATTATTTACCCTAACTAACAATTGACAGTTATTTGATGGAAATAACTATCATCAACAATAAATCCCAAGGAAGTGGTCGTATTCATGTTTCTTGTTAATTAACAATTCTCTCAATCGAACACCAATAACTTGTGAGAAATCCCTCTATCGGATTATTGACATCGCTATCGGAATCGACTAATCCTAACGCTGTGAGTTCATCATCTAATTCGAATCTTAAGTAGGTTCTAACATTAAGTAGCTTTACTTTGATGTTTATGATATGATTATATGGTATTGATCATGTGTATGCTTAATTAATCTAACAAAAATATCCATTAAAAACATCATTCTTCATTAGTAACAATCACCTTAAAGCTGTACATTTTGTTTTTGTTCTCTAATCAGAAATTCATATAATTGATAATAATACTACCTCTAAGTATGGGTATAAGTCTTTAAAGTAGTTGCATGTGCATGGAACCATTGGTTTAGTCACAAACACTTCTTTTCATGCAAGAAAATGATAAGCTAGTGTTTGGTTCCTTGTTTCGATATTTCCCCAAAATTGCATCGGAAGGAGAGTACAATCTATATAATTAAAATTGATTTTCATCATCCTGTATCAAGATAATCTATATTAATCAAAATATACATACAGACATATATATACAGCCAGCCAGCCTCTTCTCACACTTCATATATTGTGCGTGTGGGGGTGGGATGGGGGGTGTTTAGCATGGGGATATCCCATGCATGCATGGGTTGCTCAAACAAAACTATGGTAGCTAGCTAGAAAGGTAACATAGCCAGTTGCATAATGCATGTGTATGTTGTTGCTATGAAAGCTCTAAGGCTGGACACAGTCAGAAACCCAAGCGACCTGCGTCACCGGCTGCCACGTCAGCTTTCTCTCTCCGGCGACCAGAATCGAACGACCTGCCACAGTCGATGACCGACTTTTTTTTTTTTATAAATCAAACATTTAAAATAAACTTAAAATTCATTAATAATAAAAACATTACAATACTGCATTAAAAACATTACAATACAAAATTAAAAAAAAATAAATAAATAAAAAAAAAATAAAAAAAAAATCGTAAATCAATCAGCTATAAGTTGTATTTTTCTTTGATTTCTGCCTTAAGCTTCCTAAGATGATTTTGTTCACTTTCGGGCAATGTTGGGTCGATTTTGGTGTAGTATAAGAGAAAATCTTGGTTCTTGGTCGATTTTTTCATGAGTTCGACCTGTTCTCGTTGAAGTGCTATTTTTTCACTTTTGATGGCCAACTCTTCTTGTTTTATCTTCATATATTCATCTCCACCGACCTTATTTTTTCCCTCTTTTGACGGCTTCGATTTGAAGAAGTTCTTGGTTATCGAAGCTACAAACAATTGTGGTGGATCACGAGAGGAGGACGATGATTTCCTCCTTGCTGCGTCACGACCTTCTGGTCGTGATTCTCTAGTATCCTCTTCAGTTTCAGAATCATCGACTTCTTGAAAATTCAAAGGACCTTGTGTTGACCCCGAAGTTGTTGTAGAGCCCTTTGTTTTCTTCCTACTATTCATTTGAATAGCTTCCCCCTCCGTCTTCCAAGCATCGTGAGTCCTTAAGATTTTCCAACATTCTACCAAGTTGAAATCATGACCGTAAATCATACGGTATTCCCTCAACGCTTTCTCACTATCATCAACATCATTTTCACCACTACCATGGTTAAGCTTGATATTTTCCATGATAGCAGCAAAATTTCCAACCTTACTCCTAATCCGATTCTTCCATTTGCTGTTGATAGAGTCGTAGCTTCGATCTGAACCGGTTTCTTTCTTAAAATACGCTATCACCTCCTCCCAAAAGCGGTTCTTGTTGATAGTGTTACCTCGTTGGGAATTTTCTGACACAAAAACCCAAGCTTTACAAAGAGCGACCTCTTCCGCCTTTGTCCAATTAGCCTGTTTTTGGGACGGTTCGGCCTTCTTCCCTTTGTCCTTCGCCTTCGCCTTTGTAGCACGTCGCGAAGCGGTCCTTGGTTTGATGGGTGATGTCTCTTCGACATCCTCATCGTCTTCAACGGGGAAAGAACCGTGGTACGAACCATGGTAAGAACCGTGACCCGAACCTTGCCCCATCGACGCATCTTGGTTGTCCATAAAATCCTCAAAATCCATCTCAAGATTAACATCCTGAATCGGGGAATAATCTTGATACGGTTGGGGAGCTTGCGAGAAATCCATGGTAGGCCGATACGACGACCCACTTGGTTCTTGGTAATAATCGGTATTAGGACGATATGGTGGAACATATGGATGATTCACGTAAAATGGGTTTTGATTTGGGTTGGGTTGTGGTAATCGTGATGAGTATTCAAAAGAGGGTGCATGAAATCGAATACCCCGTTGTTGTGGTGGTGTTATGCCGTGTAGTTCAAAGTTGTTTTCCGGCGAGAAGTTGTTTTGGGGTAGTCGGGATCGTCGGTCTTTTGATGTGGGAGTGTTTTTCTTTGACATGGTTAGAAGTGGTTTATGAATGAGAAATTGAATTTGAATTGTGTTTGAAATTGTGTGTTTAGATGTGTGCTTGAGGTGGATATTTATAAGATTGAAAAAGTTTTTTTTTTTTTTTTTTTTAAATATCCAACCGTTTGATGAATTGTGCAAGATTTAATAGTCAGTCGATTTAACGATCGATATTCACTTTCCACAAGATCCGACCGATTGTGTGCATCCCATGCGACCGACCAAAGTATCGGTTGCTTTGTGAATTTGGAAGCGACCGACCGATACATTTCGGTAGGTTGCGTTCAGCCTAATATACTTTCCCTTTTCAACACTTTTCTTACCATTATTGCAACCATCAAGTACATGTAGCTAATCAATAACATAAGCCCACTAGATAATTAAGGAATCTATCCATTTCATTTCAGCACTCACGATTCATCTAGAAAACGAGTATAAATAGCATAATAATAATAATAATAATAATAATAATAATAATAATAATAATAACCCGATTGAGATCGCTGCCCCCAAACTTATGAACACGGTTGAGATCGCTGCCCCCAAACTTATGAAGAAATTGGCAGATATATACTTCACACGTGTTACTAAAACGGTTGAATCCACTTTTTGCCTATCCACTCGACAGATGGCGCTTTGGAGATCGCAACGGGAAGACTACACATCCGATTGGCTTAGGGTGGCCCTGATATCTGGGTTGGGGCAGACTATGAACGCTAGAACTTACCGGTGTGTTTTATGCTATCGCCTAGGTGTCCCCCTGTTCTCTGTCCAGATGTCGTGCTCAGCTTGTTCCAGGTTATTTGCGGGGGACATTTATGGGGATCATGCAGTGTCATGTGCTGGTATTATTGGTATTAAGCACCGGCACAACGTGGTACGCGACACTCTCGCCGATATCGGCCTTTGTGGAGAAAGGGACAAAAGCTTACGCCCAGCTGATGTATTGCTATATTCTTGGGATGGTGGGCAGGATGTTTGTGTCGATTTGACAGGGTCGTCTCCTTTGACGCAATCGGGTATGGTCGATTTTGTGCCAGGACGAGTGGTGGTTGAAGCAGCACAACGCAAGCGTATCAAATATGAGACCAAGTGTGCCGATATTGGATATGGGTTTCTTCCCTTCTCGTTCTCTTCCTTTGGGGAACTTGAGAAGGACGCAGTGGCCTTACTGAAGCGGATCCGAAAGTTCTCAGTGACCCAAGACATCGGATCGCGAGCCGCTGCTCATATTTTTAGTAGAATTGGCTTTGCAATTGCTAGAGGAGTGGGAGCCCAGTTAGTATCCCGGCTCCCCTCTAATTTCTTGTAAATCCTATGATTTTCTAATGAAGCGATGTTTTATAAAAAAAAAAAATAAAAAAAAAATAAATAAATAAAAAATAATAATAATAATAATAATAATAATAATAATAATAATATGTTTCGATATAATAATAATAATAATAATAATAATAATAATAATAAATAAAATAAATAAAATAAAATAAATAAATAAATAAATAAATAATAAAAAAATAAAAATAAATAAAAAAAATAAAAAAATAAAAAATAATAAAATAATAAAAAAAATAAAAACAAATAATAATAATAATAATAATAATAATAATAATAATGCTGTTTCGTGCACTGGCATTATTGGTATTAAACATCGGCACAACGTGGTGCGTGATACTCTGGTTGACATCTGTTCTCGATCTGGGGTCTCAGCACGCAAAGAGGTTGACATTGGGCTTTGTGGCGCAAGGGAGCAAGCTCTACGTCCAGCTGACATATTGCTTTACTCTTGGGATGAAGGGAAGGATGTATGTGTTGACCTGACAGGGTCATCTCCCTTGACGCAAACAGGTATGATTGACTTTGTGCCAGGTCGGGTGGTGACCGATGCCGCACAACGTAAACGCGTCAAATATGGGGCTAAGTGTGCGGATATTGGATATGGGTTCCTTCCCTTCTCATTCTCTTCCTTTGGGGAACTCGGCGAGGATGCGGTGGCCTTACTGAAACGGATCCGAAAGGTCTCTGTGACTCAGGACATTGGAGCGCGTGCTGCTGCTCATATTTTTAGTAGGATTAGCTTCGCAATAGCTAGAGGAGTGGGGGCCCAGTTGGTATCTCGGCTCCCCTCTAATTTCTTGTAATCCTATGTGTTTCTAATAAAATGATGTTTATTATTAAAAAAAAAAAAAAAAAAAAAAAAAAAAATAATAATAATAATAATAATAATAATAATAATAATAATAATAATAATAAAAGTGATGTTTCTCAAAAGTAATAATAATGATGATTTTCATTATGAATTTCTAATAAAGTGATGTTTCTCAAAAGTAATAATAATGATGATGATGATGATGATGAAGATACGAATGGTGATTTTATCTTTTGTAGAGTAAGCTTTTGTTTTCAAAAAAGAGTGGAAGCACAGCTTGTGTCTAAACAACTGCTGTTATTACCCACTATAACGCGCGGGCTAATGTGTAATAAATATTTACCCAACATACCTCTATATCACCAATAATCTTGAGTTGCCGCGTCTAATTTTTTGACATCTCCTTTTATAGTTGCTCCGAATATATTCCTTGTTGGATGCTAACCGAGTGTAATATTTATTAATTGTACACTCTCAGTGAAACTCAGAAGTTGTGATCTATATTTCTGAAAGGATTAAGAATTGCATATCACAAATAAAGTTGTGTCGTGTAATGTCCTTGGGTAGTTAAAATTGTATCTTATGACAAATTTAATTTTAGAATTAGTCACCAAAATTTGAACCATACAGAACTATCACTACAAAAAAACTGAGTTTTGGGAGGATATTCTCGTCCCAAATCTACAAAAGGCATCGTCCCAAACCAAAAATGAGACAACATCTCGTCCCATTTTGGTAGTCTCTTTCTTTTTGTCCCAAAAAAATTTGGGACGACATTTTGCTGGGCCCCACTCTTAATTCAACTCTAAAAATGCAAAATGGGCGAGATGGCTCATGCAAAAAGGGACGATATTCTCGTCCCTAATCTTTTTTTCATTTTTTTTTACTTTCTTTACTATTTTTAATTAAATAAGAAAATGTTTTTTTTTAAAAAGGGACGACAAAAAAAAAACAAAACAAAACAAAAAAAAATAAAATGGGACGAGATTGTTTTTAAATTATTTAAATACAAATCTGTAGGGACAAGATGATGTGGTAGTCACAAAAAATGGGACGACATGTGTAATGGAATTTAGGGACGACATTGTCGTCCCTAATTTTCCTGGATGCCAAAAAAATTTAGCAAAACCTGCATTTTTTTCGGATTTTTTTCGGGAAAAAATCTACCAAAACAAAACCTGTAATCAACCACAATCCGCAATACCAATTCGACAATATGATACAATACCAAATTACTAAACGATTCAACATATACCATTCCTCATATCCACGATAGCATTCGACAAATACGATACAAATTAAACTAACAACTCACAAATTTACTAATTAAGTTAACACAATATATACCATTCCCCAAATCCACAATAGCATTCGACAATATATACCTACGCCTACTCCTAGTCCTAGTCCTAGTCCGACTCCTCGTCAGAACCCGCCTCCTCCTCCCCCTCCTCCTCCGCCTCCTTCTCCTCACCACTACTAGCATTATTATTCTCGAGAATGCGGCTCAAATGAGGATTATTTTGTAAGATGTATATGTTAAGGTCGGGTGGCGGCATTGCATAATTAGAACTAGAACCCGGGTTAGAACTAGAACCCGGGCATGTAGTAGAGTCGGGAAAGGAGGGACGATAACAATTGTGAAAGGAATAATTATTAGGGTCGGGAAAAGGAGCTTGGAGAACAGTAGGGCCGGGAAATCGAGCAGGTGGGGGAAATGAGGGAAAGGGAATGGGGAATGGATTACCTTGGTTGTTGTAATGGCTCATAAACTGCCCAATGAAAGATTCGAAGGCTACTTGTCGAGAAAAATAATCCATTAGCCTGTTCCCTAGCCAATCTAGCCTCATTCTCGGCCACTTGAGCCCGTTGTTGCGCCTCGAGAGCTTGCCTCCTGAACAACTCTTTCTCTTGCTCCTCTCGCCTCAACACCTCCGACATATGCTGCCGAGTAATATAATCTTGTGTAGCCGGCCGGTGTGTGGACCTGGATGAAGCTTTACCCATGCCCGGCATCATCCTGCCCCTGCCCGGCATATTTTGGCGGTTGTCACTCGGAACTACTTGATCCAATATTTCTTGCGCGGTCATCAACGGGTGTGTACCGGCTTTAACTTGATCCCAAAGTGACTTCATCTCCATCTGTGTAAGTCAAAAAAAATAAATAATAAATAAATAAAATAAAAAAACAAGTATGTTAAAAACAAGTAAGTTAAAAAAAAAACAAGAAGTAACTTGATCTTAATGACGCATGTTAAGAGATAAATTACTTACATAAGCCGTCTCGTTTTCTTTTGTTTTAAATTTGCCCTTTCTTGAATGCCCCTTCCTCCATGTTTCGATGAGGTCTTCATTTTTCCCCGCATTCTTAACCCTCTATACATACAATATAAAATAAATTAATAACGAGCTATATATAAACAATATATAGACCTTTAAAAATCACAAAAATTATAATGAGTCTTACATAATCGTTTCTTCCTTGTACGAACGATTGTCTCTCTTGGTGAGTTAGTATCTTGTTTTTAGCTCGGTTATCTGCATTTTTGGCAGATCTTGCCATCCGTTCCGGTTGGAACCACCAGTCGACCAACATCTCCCATTCCTCTCGGCTTCTGTTAAGCCACACTTTCGGCGGCGGCCGCTGTTCCCTTGCCGCCGCGGGGTTCTCATGTGTATCAAAGTATCGAGACTTGATCTTGTGTTTATTTTTGCGATATAGTAACCGCATCTGAAGTTTCATCCTAGGAGATACCCTTTCCCCCACCGTATATACACACTCCCCAACCGTCACTCGGCGCTCGTCGTTTAACCAAGGCGCGATGTTGAAATAGGTCTGCAAATAAATATACGCATTTAAATAAACACACAATTTAAATATAACACGCATATCTAATCGGTCGATAACAATAAGAATAGAAATAAAATAAACAATTAATACCTCGAGTGCGGGAAATATATGAGCCTTAAAAGGCTCTGGAATTTGTTCCCACTCGCAGTCAAGGGGAAGTGGACTAACTTGTTCCCCGATAAGACTACTCAACTACAGTGCATACGTGCCTACAGGTGAGAAGGTGCCTTGATCATCGTAATCAAAGCTGATCGGAAAAGGTTGATTATTATTCTCTTTAAGCGCCCTCTTTAAGGCCCGATTTGAGGTCTCACCCACCATCATCGAACCTACAAATATAAGTTATTGAGTCGTGAAAATACAAGTAAAAAAATTTAGTTTTATCAATAAAAAATGTAAAATAAAAATCACAATTTCTTACCTGCGCAATAGCCCGGCGTAGTAAAATAGGGCCGTCTTGGTGGATCACCACCAGCATCCCTACCGTGTGATCTAGGAGCTACACACGCCATCTGTAAAATTACAAGTACAAGAACACACAATTTCGTGGACCAATTAATACTAATACACACATTCATATAAATATACACATTTAAACATAACATAACAATTTCATTCAAATAAAAGTTACACGTTTAAACATATAGTAACAATTTCATTCAAATTACAAATTAAGAACAATTGTCATCATCAGAATCATCGCAAGATAAAACTTCTTCAACAACAGTGGGGTTCTCTTCATCATCATCAGACACGTCAACATCATCTTCGTTATGGACATGAGCAACGACATCATCTTCATTATTAATAAAACAAGCATCTTCTTCAGCATCATCTGGTGGGGCGTCCACTTCTGTTGATTCATCATTTACGCTCAAATCCGCATACTCCAAACCACTCAAACCAACAGACAATGCAACATCTGATGAACTGCTGCCATGTATAACATCTTGATCAGAATCTACCACATCCCGATGCCAGATCTTTCGATGATGAAGACCTTCCAATGAGGTGGTCGTCTAGCAGGGTCTTCAAGGTAGAAGACTTGTGTTGCTTGTGTCGCAAGAATGTATTGTTGATTTGTAACACCCTCAAAATATCGCAGCGGAAGATAGTGTCACTGGGGTATTACTTCATAGTTCACAGCACAAATTACTGAAAATGACTCTAAATGAGACGTTTTGAAATAAATTATCATTCGATTAAAATATCAGAGTTTACAAACAGGTCCCACAAGTTTACAATATGTACAACATAAAAGTTGTAAAGTTTTTCGAATGATAATATATGCATCGTCTTCAAAATGTTTTTCCGTGCGCCTTCCCATGCCAGCTAATTCCTTTCAAACCTGAGATAAACATGCTAAAAAGTCAATACAATGGTTGAGTGAATTCATAGGTTTATAAACAGTAGTGGACAATAAAGTTCATAGTATAATTGCAATGTGCACAATCATCATCCTGATAGTCATTATTGCTCTAAGCTCATGGCACGCATGATTGACTGTATATATATATATCACCGTACGATATATACATTAAACAATTTGCCCCGTGTAGGTACTATGCCATATACCTAGAAATTCAAATATAGTGCGTTTGTGATATCCGCTGTATGATTAACACAAACGGGATTCGTCAATCCCGATAGGCCTATCCACAATATTTGCGCTCACTCGCAACAACAAGTGATTAGTGGTCCATGATAAGGGGACTTTTGGCATAAACAACTTAGGCATGCAATAATACATTCAGGGCTAGCATTCAGTTTTCAAGTAATTGTCCATAATAAAAACAGTAGCATGTATCTCCCCCAAAGAGTATATAAAACAGTTAAGCAAAAGTTTTGGCTATGAACTCACCGTAGTGATCAGTAGTAGTTTAATACAACCGATAGTGTATGGCAAGACCACGATCTTTAACGATAACCTACAAGAGTATAGTGATCGCGTCTTAGTATAATGTACAATATGAGTGTACAAGTATATGTAAAGTCATTGACTTGATTAAGATGTTGTACATATATCTTATGCTGTATAAGGAGTGAAGTATTCTTAAAGTATGGTTTGGATATTAGCCTTTTATAAATGACATCGTACTACCGTTTGGGCTATCAAAATCTAGAGGTCATGTAGTGAACGTATGAGGAGCCAGGAAACTTTAATTCGTAAATCCATAACTCGTCGATACGACACCCCGAAGAGGCCTTATGATAATGAAACTCCCTACTATTGTAGTACTTATCATTTATAAATAAAAGTATTTGACGAAACAAATGTTGTATAAAAACATTTGTCGTGTTTCGTCAAAGACTATTGGTTGAACTAGTGTGGTGACTTGATGATATAAGTTTTGTGTCGTGAAAAGGTTTAGCATAACATTAGTCAAGTGTAAATGTTACCAATTTAATGGTCAAGTGTGTTGTGATGAAATCGCTAACGGCGTTTCATAACTTTGTCGTATAAAGTATTCAAAACGATATTTAGATATCATACTAGTTATTATAATTTCGCGGATCAAGTGAAGTTGCGACTTTGTGGTAATGATATATGTGATATGGTTAATTTTTATAAGTTTTCGAAGTCAAGAAAATGAGTCAATTAATTGAACAAGTCTCAATGACAAGTTTCGGGTCATCAAACCCAAGCTAGCCGTGCGGCTAGACACACAACCTTGAGACAACAACCAAGGCCATAGCCATCGCTATGTCTCGGTTAGAAGGCCTTGAGACAACTTCCTTGGCTATGTCTTGGCCTCAAGAGGTCAAAATGCCATAAAGACTCTTAAGTCATGGCTGTTTTTCTGTCTTAAACATGTCCAGTTGGTTTTTGTAGCTTACAGCCTTCGTTTTTCACTTTCAGCTTATGTGCACGCGAGTTTTTGTATAAAACATTATTCTGAGCAACTTCATGTTTTACACTTTTGATTATTCGGACCAGAAAAGGGTCTAAATCATGATTTAATATAAGATCAGAAGACTTTTTGTTCCAGCACCTAATTTCCATCTAGTAATCTTCATTTAGCCATAACTTTTTAACTACAAGCCCTTTTTAAGTGATTCAAAAGCTCAAGTTCTAGTTTTTACTTCCTCTAACAGCTTCTTAAAGTCATTCAAGTCCATGGTTCATGATTTCATGTCAAAGCATAACAAGATTACTAGTTATACACTAGTTGTACCAAAAAGGTTTCTAACAAGTTAACTTATGTTTTTCTCTTGTGTTTAGCTATGTACAACATCAAACCAAGTCTTAACAACATATAAAACTTATACAAAACATGAAAATACAAAATGAATGAAAACATAAAGATCTAACCATAATATTACAAAGATTGGATGAAAGGTAAAAAGGACACAAGGACAACTATCCTAAATCTTTAAGCCTTCTACCACTTTATTCCTTGCAAAGTCTTATAGTCTTGAGCTATGTACACCAAGGATCACTTCACTTCAGCCCTTAGTCTTGTTTGAGTCTTGTTACAAGCTTGAAATCACCAAACTAATACTTGTGCCTTGTTGAAATCACCTAGGTCTTTATCTTTGTAATATAACTTGTAACTTGATTTAAAATAGATGATGGTGATGGTGCTACTATATTGTACGGATGGAAAGGGAGAACAAGAGGGATTTTACTTGCTTTCTTTGTGTTTTACTTTAAGGTTAAGGTAGGTGTAGAGTATTATGAATTGGTGGCACATTATAAGACATTATGTCTTATTTTGAATACACATAGTCTTATGATTATGCACATGAGGTGCCACCTCAAGCATGAGGTGGGGTGGTGCCTTCTTGCTAGCTTGGGAGGTGACTTCGTGATGAAGTTATCTTCCTACGGGGTATAGTTTGGTCCCGGTAATTACTAATGTTAAGCCGTTAAGTCACGAAACTTAAAACTGGGCAATGTAAAAATGTAATACTTACAAAAATGTTAAAACTTATCAATATACCCCAACTAAGTATATTAAAAGTGTGGTAAGTCTATTGGAGTGCGTTTATGTTAAAATATAATAACGTAGGTTTGGGCACGCGTATTACGTAAGAAGTATAATGTTTACGTAAAAATGACAAAGTGGAAATAGTTCATATGAAATATGACTATTGATGAATTTTTGAGTGTTTTGAACATATAGACTTATCCTAGTATTGTGTTGGTCGTGGGAAAAGTTTACACGATTAAACTTTCGTGATTACTTATAAAAGTAATTTAAATATTAAAAGTAATATTATATGACATAAAAAAAATAATCAAATCAATTTGCTTGTTGAGTTTATTGTTGTGCCGGTACGCATTGTGTGCGATTTTCACGTTTTGCGAGATATCTTCTCGTTAAATAGACAGAGGTGAACGAAAACGTTCAGAGAGTAATAATTCAAAGAAGAGTGAATTATTTAACTTGGAAAATTACCGGTTACAGTATTTTCTTTTACGTTACGGTAAAAGTCAAATAGTCAAGAAGTAAAAGTCAAAGTCAACTTTGAAAAGTCAAAGGGTAAAATAGTCATTTTTGTCTTATGAAATTTTACGGGTTGCTACAGTCTCCACCGATTAAGGGAATCATGTCCTCATGATTTAATTTGTGTTATGAGTTGATGATGTGCCTCAAAAGAGGTGGGGGTACTTCTGTCGCATTTGGTCTTCTCGTTCACAAGTATATTCAAACTTCGGCGAGAATTCCAACGATTTCAACAATAGGAGTGTGACTTTGCTTAAGTCGTTTGACCTTACGGTCTATGATTCTCGATAGGTTCTTTAGTAAAGTTCAGACATTCATCAATCTGGATCTCTTTCAGAGGAATATCGTGTGTCTCAATAGAAGGACATTTTTTTTTATATTGCTCACATGAAAGATGTTGTATACACTGCTAAGTTCTGGTGGTAGCTCAAGTGTGCAAGCTACCGGACCAATCCTAATAAGGATCTTGAATAGTCCGATGTTGAGCTGTCTGGGAAAAAGTGTGGGTATTTGTAGTGAATTTCTGATCTCACATTCCTAGGTAAAATCATGACTTTTTTTTTTTTTTTTTTTTTTTTTTTTTTTTAAGTTTTGATAGGTAAGCATAAGTGCTCTGATTAATATTAGGATTCAAATTAGTACTTTAAACGATAATGTAAAGATATTGATGATTGGAGGACTAACGCAACTTGAGGGCCTAATGTTGTAGGGCCAGATATTGCAAGGCCAGCTGAAAATGATGGAGAACAAAATGTTGCGGGGCCAACTGGAGGCGCCGCAGGAGTGAATGTTATACCAAAGGTTGGAGGCTACTCTTACAAGGATTTCATGAGTGAAAAGCTCAAAAATTTCAAAAGCACGAAGGAGCAATTAGTTTGACTTATTGGTTTAAGAGGACAGGGTTTGTATTGCTAATCAGTAACTGTTCTGAATACTGCAAAGTCAAATATGCCACAAGCACATTTCTGAACAATGTTTTGTCATGGTGGAATGCTGTTGCTCAATCTATTAGTATTGAGAATACTTACAAGATTGCTTGGACTAAGTTGAAGAAGTTGTAAATCAAGAAGTATTGCCCTTAGAATGAGGTACAAGAAATGGAGGTGAAATTCTAGAACCTTGTTATCAGGGGTGTTGATATTACGACTTATATCCGTCGTTTTCAAGAGTTGGCAATAGTGTGCCTAATGATAGTCTCAACCAATGAGATGCTATTGGAAAAGTTCATCTGAGAACTTCCACTCAATATTCAAGGGATCGTAACTTCTTTTGATCCACTCACATTGGATGTAACAATCCCGATGTCTCGTAATCCAGTGGATCAAGTTGTGCGAGCTTGGTCTGCTCAAGGACCCAACAATAGCAAAACAGAAAGCAAGAGAATGCCAGAGCCTATGATGTCGTTGCCTCAACTGAAAGAAGAGGTTATGTCAAGAATAAACCATTATGTCATCGATGCAAGTTGCATCATATTGGTTCTTGCACTGTTTGGTGCAGAAGTTGCTAGAAGGTAGGCCATATGACCAAAGATTATAAGGGTTAGAATCCCGTTAATGGTGGTAATGCTCAACTAGTGGTAACTTACCTTGGATGTGAGGATATTTCAAGAGGCACTGTTCCCAGAACATGGGCCAACAAGTGAGAGGAGCTCGTGGGAGAGCTTATATGTAGGTGTCCACACACTTAAGTAAAGTAGGCATCTCACGTACCCATGTAAGCAGGTAGAATACATACTCAGTCTGTTAGTTCGAGTTTAAACCAAATCAATAGTGTAATTAGTCTGTTAACTCAATAAATAGCTCATGATTGTAAAGATTTGTAATGGCAAAAGTGATAACTTAAGAATGAACTCAGGTAGTTCAAATGAGATCTTAAGATTTTTGCTGAGTGGTAGAATACTGGTGATTCTCTAGTTCGAGTTCATACTCATGTGTGACGAATGATAATTTTCACATTTTAAATTAATAATAAATGGTTATTTATTATTTTTAAGCTGAACATTTCTATGCGCGATTGCATGTTTCTTAACATTTTTGAGCATTTTTGGGAGTTGTCCCGCATACTGTAGCTTACAGTCACTGAAGAAAAAGTTTATTTTTGTCAGTAAGCATAAATTATTCCATTTTTGATAGTTACTGACAAGTTTCGTAATTTACTGAAAGCTTTCTCGTAATTTCTGAAAAAGCAACCCCACACGCGTACCGACAGCACAGTATATATGGTAGTAGTCAAATAAATGCATTTTTGAGCAAATAATAATATTTTATTATTTTTCTGACGGAAACGTCAATAAAAACTTTATTTTGCGTATACGTGTATAAAAATGTCAAACCGGGACTTTACGATGACTTTTAAGCTTAAACCGACACACGATACACCAACGAGGATCAAAAACCCACTTATTTCCCTCCCCTTCTTGTCGTGTACAACCAAGCAACACAAAGGGACAAACCTTATTATATGGTAAAACATTCATTAGTGGATTATGTCCTATATAATCCGTAGTTATGCCCTAATAAGCCACAAACAGTTACACACACCCATTCTTATCACCTATACTTTCCAAAATCATTTTTTCCCCTCTTCCTTTCAAAACTCACGGCCACAAATCAAGAAGCAAGATCAAAAAAAATTTGTTGAAGTTATAAGTAATCGGGGTGTACTTTCAAGTGTTTCGGGTTATTTAGAACGTGTCTTGGGTAAATTTGGTGCATTTTGGTGTGTTCTTGAGCCTTCTACCACTCGACATTATCAAAGCATTGTAAGGATTTTTGAAAACTTGTTCAAATCTTGTTCATATCATGTTGTTTTGATGTTTAAAAGTGCTAAAAAGTGTTAAATGTATATGATTTGTTAAAATGAAAAACTTAGGGTTTGATGTCTAATATATATATGCTCGACTTTTTTGAGAGTTCTTGAACAAATTATGATATTTCTTGCTTGTGTGGTAAATCTTTTTGCTTGTGGTACTAATTTGATGGTACAAAAGTGCTTAGTGCTAATTACGCGTAATTAAGACGAAATATACACTTTTATGTGCATATATATGGATCGGCTACTTTTTAAAATAAATAATTATTGGGGTTTTGAAAAACATAAAATTTTGGCTCTGGTAGTGAAATGGTGAAGATTATGCTTATTTGCTTACTGTAATAAGCACTACTTTATTGATTTTACACTACAAGTAATGGACTAAAATTTATTTTGCCAAAATTGGGCCGAGCCCATCATATTCTCGGCCTATGTGGGCTGTTTTGACCCAAGTGCTTATTAGAAGTGGTTATTGGCTTATTTGATATTTAACATAAATAAAAATGATTAATTAGTTATCGGACTAAAAATGTGTTATTGGACTATTTGAAACCTTTTTGGACTCGCTATAATTATTTTTGCAAAATTGAACGGTTTATATCGATAAAAACCATTTTGGGCTTATTTTGGCATTTTAAGCGCAATAAGCCAAATAAAAGGAATTTCGACCCATAAAATATGAACATTGACTTTTGAAAGAATTTTGACTAAACGTTGACTTTTGTATCAAAAACTATAATTATGAAGTAATTGTAACGACAAATATAGTTATATCGATAAATATACACTTTGGACTATTTTGCAATTATAGTGATAAAAAAGGATTATTTGAGGAAATTTGCAACACTTGAAAAAATGTGAAACCTTGAATAAACGAATAAGTCATGCCCGATTTTTTCTAAAATTTTGACACTTAGAATATTTTCGGACAAAAACCGACTAAAAGATGAAACAGGTTATTTTTATTATTAAAAATATTAATATTCCTAAATTAATATTTTAGGCCTTATAAGACTTATAAATATATTTTTGGCACATATGCACTCACACTCAATAATTTCTCGAAAACTAAATACTTATAACTTTCATTATAAACGTTATTATATTATAAATAATTATAATAATTTATCATATAATAATACCCCACTAGCACCATTATCAAATTTATTATTCAATGATTATTTAATTAATTATAAGTTTTAATTAATTAAATATTTAATTATTAAATATATATATATATATATATATATATATATATATATATATATATATATATATATATATATATATATATATATATATATATATATATATATATATATATTTATATATATATATTACTTACGCAGTTTGCGATAAGCAAAGCACAGAAGTTCCGTTGCACGTATATTCACCGTATACTTTCACGATGAGCCATCACCAAAGAGTCATAAACGATAATCCATTTTGAATTGTACTTTACCACACAGCAAGCAAGAAATACACGAGCACTAGTCTCACCTAAACTTTTCAATAAAGTTAAGAGAATTAAAATACGAATATTTCGCTAAGACTTACCATACTGATCTAGGTCGCGTGTCGGAGCGGTTGCACTGTTTTGTTGATTGATTTGCAGATTGCTATTGTTTTTAAGGTGAGTTTATAGCCTCATTTTTTTATACGTGTTGCTTTTATAAACCTTGGGGGTGAGAAACATGCAAAAATTGTTTTCATGGACCAAAAATGGATTTTGTTTTATACACACTTGTATGCAGAAACCTAAGTTAGCTGAATCCCATTGCGCCCACTATCATCAACCGTCAATTCCTGCTGGGAAACGCGTGTGATATAAATAGATCTATTGGGGGTGACTCCCCCGTTCGGTTGGCTCGGCATAGTCAATGCGAACGTATACCGTATCGAAATCGGCCGAGTGTCTGGGGATTAACAGTCGCGGGCACCCTTTATTTGCTATGCCAGTTTGGCATATTTTGTTGTCTAGTTCGGTTGGATGAGCTTAGTGTTTGCATAGCAGGATGGTGTGTGTTTGCTGAATTGTTTGCTGAATATTTTGCTATGGTCCATATGTGCTTATTTACTTTTAACCTATGAACTCACCAGCGTTAGCTGACTTTTAGCATGTTTTCTCAGGGCATTGAGAATGTGTTTACTGAAGGCAAGGCATGGCGATGGTCATAAAATTTGTTGGAAATGTTTTTATTGTTGCGTTAAACTCTGAATTTGGGACCGCTTTGTTAAATGGGCTACATATTTATTTGAACTAAATTTGATGTATGAGAATATGACTTTGAATATGTAATGTATTTTAAAATGGATTTTTAATCCGTTCTCTATATCTTGTGTTGTGATTATCGATTTAGTAGCACACAAAGTGTATGCTTCCGCAATATCTTGATTTTTGCGGTGTTACAGATTGGTATTCAGAGCCTAGGTTATAGAGAACTAGATTTATAAAAACCTTAAACTATAACTGATTTATGAAAAACTTTTCCTTATGACCGCCAGATGCCTGCTTGCTTAGCTTGCTATGATTTGAGCCTTATTTGCCTTTTATGATTAAGTGTTATACTATGCTATTTGAGTATTTTACTTAACATATATGATATAAGTATTTTCTATATACTTACACATGCCGCACCATATTTTTCATAGACTATGTCTCTCCCTTCCGATGCACATGATGAGGTACTTGCTACTGGACACACTTCCTCGTTGCGACGACCAGTTCCATTTTCGGATGACCCGTTGATGGAGGTTGTCAGAGCCGCTGTTCAGCCACACATTCCAGCTCAGCATACACACACCACTCCAGTGTCTACCTCACCATATTTACCCCGCTACACTACTGCTCACCGCTCATATCCAGCCCAGCTTTACACTCTCACCCAGCATGCTCAGGCTACTTCACCTATTAGATGTTGGGCTTCGTATAGGCGAGTCCGTAGACGTCGCCTTCAGCTATCATATGTGCTATCTTCACCACTTAGGAGGACCCGTTATGGCTACCCAGGTACCCCTACTTCATCACCGTCTCAGTCACCCATGTCATCTCCAGACCGTTCCCCTCCCAGTCAGAGACTTAGGAGATCTATTGAGTCTTATTCAGATGAGGATGAGGATGAGGATCCAATGGAGGATCCAGAGAAGGTTCAGGTAGAGCCTACCCCAGCAGTGACAACACCTATTGAGCACACTCTTATTTGCGTGGGTGATGATAGGGACAGAGATGCCCCTATGGATTTGGATCAGGTGACGATGCCACGGGATGGTAAGGGCATCATGGAGGAAGTGAAGGGAATATTTGAGGTAAGGCAGAGTCCTAGGGCTTCCCAAATACAGGATGTGAGTGATAGTCAGTAGATTGATATTGCTTGTGATACTAGCACGGGTGTACGCGCAGCTAGCCCGGAGTATACTCCATCATCTCCTTCGTTCATACCACCTCCATCTCCGATACCTTCTCCGCTTCCATCACCAGTGGTTTCTCTGCTTGCAGAGCTTGAGGAACCCACTGTTAAGGAGCAGGTATAGATTCAGCTGGCGAATCAGGCCAGTCTACTTGATGTACACTCAGACCAGATTGAGTGGTTAGAGCAGTCTGACCACATTCAGAGTGTTGAGAGGATGATTGGGACAGTTGACAGGGCTGCTTGTGTGTTGTTTGAGGAGATGTATTCTGACAGACGTGTGATGATCGGACTGAGAGCTAGATTGGATGCTTTGGAGAGGTTACATGGTAGTGAGCTTAGGAACTTGGACTTTAGGGCTATTGGTTTGGGCAGAGGCCAGACCAGGATTCAGGGAATGTTGAGGAGAGCTAGAGGTGTTGATCGTACTCAGTGGTAGAGGATTATGACTACAGAGTATATGATTGGAGTTGTGATGAGAGAGAATCAGGAGTTGAGAGACCGTATTGGTTAGTTGAAGACTACCATTGGAGGGATGACTGCAGCATTTGAGCAGTTACACCTAGATAGTGAACGAGCCTAGAGTAGTTGTAGTTGATGATGTATTCCGTTAGGTTGATTAGTTATCGCTTAGTATTCTAGCACTAACTTGTAGCCATGCTTGTAATTTTGTAAACCTCTAATCATTCGATATATATATAACAAGCTTGGTTTTCTATTCGATTGTTCGTTTTTCCTTTGTGGTTGACTTTATTCTTGTATTCTATTTGTGATATCCATATGTTTATATGACACTTTCCTTCTATAATCGAGATCTCATTAATCGTCATCTTCTTGTGATGCAGATAAATGGCACCTAAATGAAAGTCAACCAGAGTCACACAAGGACAAACTGCCAACACACCTACCCCAACAAGGACAGTAAGAGGAAGGACTGCCGAGAATGTCGCCCCGGCAAGAGCCACACAGGGCCGAGTTGCTGAGAATGCCGCCCCACCCAGGGCCGCGGCAAACCCACCTGTGGTGAATCAAGCAACTCTAGATCAGCTCGTTATTGATCGTGTGGCCGCCGCTCTCGCAGCCGCAAACAATTCAACCTCCAACACCGAAATGTCAAGGTCAGTGACCAACAGCCGTGGTTGCACTTACACTGAATTTCGAAAGATCATGGTTGGAGGTCTCGGAGGAATAGAGGGAGCCGTTGGCCTAACTAGGTGGATTGAAAAGCTGGAAACCAGGTTTCGCATCAGTGGTTGTAACGATGACGACAGAGTCAAGTATGCGTCTTTCACTTTCATGGATGCCGCTTTGACCTGGTGGAACAACTACATGAAATCTGCTAACATGGATGTTGCTTATGCTATGTCGTGGGATGACTTTAAGGAATTAGTGCTTAGGAAATATTGCCCACGAAATGAGGTCAAGAAGTTGGAGATAGAATTTTGGAATTTGAAGGTGCAGAACAACAACATGGCTGCTTACAACCAGAGATTTCAGGAGCTGGCTTTGCTATTTCCTGAAATGGTTATGAAGGAGACGAGGTTGATTGAGAGGTATATCAGAGGTTTGCCGAAGTCCATAAGAGGTGATGTGACTACCTCAAGGGCTACAGATCTTCATGAAACCATGGAGATAGCAAACAAGTTGATGGATCAGGAACTTGAGAATGTCCCAGAAAAGAGTGCTGACCACAAGAGGAAGTGGGAAGATCACTCGAAGGGTAGTAATAGCAACTCTTAGAACAAAAGGCAGGAAGTGGCTAAAGCTTATGCAGCCGGTTCAGGTGATAAGAGGAGGTATGATAGGAATGCACCTCTTTGTAACCGTTGTAACCTACACCACAAGGGACAGTGCACAGTAAAATGTCACAACTGCCAGAAAGTGGGACATTTGGCAAAGAACTGTAGGTCAAGACCCCTAGCCACCGCTCAAGCAGCACCACCCAACAATCGTAGGGCGGAAGTCACCTGCTTTGGGTGCGGTGAAAAGGGTCATTACTGAAATGAGTGCAACAAACCCCGAAACCAGGGAAATGTTGGTGTTCATGGTAACCAGGTAGCAGTAGTCAACAATGAAAACCAGGGCAATGGAGGAGGAGCCCGTGGAAGAGTTTATGTTGTGGGCAGAAGGGAAGCCCAGGACGACCCGAACGTGGTGACGGGTAGGTTTCTTTTAAATAATCATTATGCTTCAGTATTATTCGATACGGGAGCAGATAGAAGTTTTGTGTCGACTGCTTTTAGTTCTTTAATTGATATTGCTCCAACCACCTTAGACAATGTCTTCGACGTAGAATTAGCTAACGGGAACTTAGAAAGAGTAGATACCATTATAAGGGGTTGCACTCTAAATTTATTAAACCACCCATTCAATATCGATCTCATGGCAGTAGAGTTGGGTAGTTTTGACGTCATCATAGGGATGGATTGGCTATCAAAATATCATGCCGTCATCATCTGTGATGAAAAGATCGTCAGAGTACCCTATGGGAACGAGTTTCTGATAATTGAAGGAGATCGGAGCGATCGTGCGCGTTCGTCAACGCTAAGCATCATCTCGTGTACTAAGGTGCAGAAGTGCATTGAGAAAGGATGCCACCTCTTTCTAGCTCATGTTACTGAGAAGAAGGAAAAAGAGCCCGGAGAGAAACGATTGGAAGATGTGCCAATTGTGAAGGATTTCCCGGAAGTTTTTCCTAGAAGACCTACCTGGACTCCCACCAGACAGATCGAATTTCAAATCGATTTGGTGCCAGGAGCCGCACCTATAGCGCGAGCACCCTATCGGCTAGCACCGACAGAGTTACAGGAGTTGTCTGATCAGTTAGTTGAACTATCAGGAAAAGGTTTCATCAGACCAAGTTCTTCGCCTTGGGGAGCTCCGGTCCTGTTTGTTAAGAAGAAGGATGGATCCTTTAGGATGTGTATCGACTATCGGGAGCTGAATAAGCTAACCATCAAGAATCGGTACCCACTCCTGAGAATCGACGATCTATTTGATCAACTACAGGGTTCATCAGTTTATTCCAAGATAGACCTGAGATTAGGTTATCACCAACTCCGAGTCCGGGAAGAGGATATCCCGAAGACCGCATTCCGAACCCGATATGGCCATTACGAATTCCAAGTTATGCCATTCGGCTTGACTAACGCACCAGCTGTATTCATGGACCTCATGAATCGGGTGTGTAAGCCGTACTTGGATAAATTCGTAATAGTATTCATTGACGACATTCTGATATATTCCAAGAATGAGAAAAATCATGAGGAACACCTCAAGCTAATTCTGGAATTATTGAAAAAAGGAGGAGTTATATGCCAAGTTTTCGAAGTGTGAATTCTGAATATCGACTGTGCAGTTTCTGGGTCACGTGATCGATAGTTAGGGTGTAACACCCCAACCCGACAAGGGTAGAAGTATCACATTATAGTGGCATATCAGAACATACATAATAAAAACGCAAGCGGAAGTCTAATCATAAATACCAAAATGTAAGTCAACACGACTTAAAAGAAATACATAAGTTCCATAATCCAAAATGAAGGAAACATAATCCAAGTCTAAATAATGAAAACATAGTCCAGAGCTAGGAAGTCTAGGATAGGTAAGTCCACACACAGCTCCTACTCTCAGCCCAAAGATAGCCCAGCTCCCAGCTTAACAACCTGCCGCAGAAGAAAAGAAATGCGGCTGAGCTTAAAAAGCCCAACGAACAAATATATATAACAAAGTACTTAAACTAAAAATGAGAAATACATAATATAGTGCATTGGGGAATAATAGAAAGTATAATATAGGTATATCAAAGGTAAAAGGGTTGTCAGAAATCTACCACGAGCCCAGAAACATATCATATCATAAACATCATAATCATGGTCTTCATAAATAACATAAGTAACATAATGGAGTGATCAGCTCCCAGAATTGTGAAGGGCATGTATTGCACACAGTACCAATCACCAGAAATATAATGTAGGTCCACACGAATTATGGATCCAAGTAACCTTGTTACTTGTTAGACAACTTGAATAAATTCAAATCAATCTAAGTGAGAAACTCTAACATAGATTGTTAATGCTAATGCGGAATCTTAACAATAACAATGAAGAACACAATAACTAACTTCGTATATTACCAACTCTTTTAATCAATATGAGTACAATCTTCATCGTTATCAAAAACTAATGCCTTAGGGTTCCTTTTATACACCAAGGAAACCCTAGATACAAAACGTGTAGAAGGATATACGTATCTTCTCTAAAGATAATTATGTATCCTTTCCTAACTTATATCTAACAAACTTTCCTAACTTTCATAAACAGACTTAATGACTTAAGTCAACCAGACTTAACTATGACAAAATACACTAACAGACTTAACTTTGTAACCCAGTAGACTTAAGTCTGTTCTTCATATTAAGTCTTGTCTTGTGATAATTCCCAACAATCCTCCCCTAACTTGATCTTCATGCATCATGAACTTCAAGTTCCTTCTGAATAAGCTTCTGAGGATTGAATCTTGAACTCTTGGAATTATCTCTAACACTTCAAAACTTCAAATCTGATCTTTATGCAGCAACTTGACTTGAATAATCTTTTCACCATCTCATATGCAATCCATCTGATCTTCATAGCAACCATGACTACTTGTACATCAATTCTTTTAAGTTTCATACTATTCTCATCACTTCCAGGTGTGTAAACTCCTGTGAGAGGTGAACCATTGAAAATTAATGGATTTGATGTCTCTTTACCAATAGCCATTAACTACTGGAGTAGCCAATGTTTTGGTGTGTAAAACCATGGTACATTGATAACCATATGATTTTTAGTAAATCATCAACTATCAACGGATTTGTTTTGTCTTTACCAAAAGCCGTTTTCTTTTAGACTAGCCAATTCTTTGATGGAATGCACCTCATCTTGGTGAATTGATTACCATGTATGGTTTTCCACAGCCTTTACCACAAGCCATACTCTTGTGGGCTAGCCAACTCTTCACTATCTCAGATATGGTGAGTTGAATACCATATAATTTTTTGGTAAATTGCCAACCATAAACGGATTTGAAATATCTTTACCAGAGCCGTTTGCTCTGGATTAGCCAGTCCTTACGTTGATTAGACATGGTGGACTGATAACAATTTGTTGTGTTAGTGCTATGCACCTTCACCAAGTGAGAAGTTCCTTTAGTCTCACTTAACAATTTGAAAATTATTTCAAACACTCTTAAACACCCCAATATGGTTCTTTTAAAGATTTTTCCTTAATCAAATCAAGCAACTGCTCATAAACTTCATCCTTCTCATCTGCATGTAACTTCTTTTCCAACATTGCCTTGCAGACCCTTGGTGATAAAGGATATTCCAATTCTGCAAGCATATAGATAGTTGCACTTTGTAAAGATAAACAATGTACCTTACAGGTATGAAAATATCTCCAACTGACAATCCTTTGTTGATCTGTCAGCTTCCAAAGTTCATCTTCCTCTGAAGGTGGCTCAAACATTACTTTTAAGTCTCCCCAAAAGACCCTTTCAAACTCTTCTTCAGGTCTGTTGTCCCCATGTCTGATATTCACCAACTTGTGCAAATCCATAATATCTTCTCTACTCACATCATTCAGCATTCCTGGAAAGTTAAGGTATACAACATCAGTGTTGTCCTCCCTTATGATCTGATAAGAAACTCTTTGTCCAGTCCTAATTATATGATATTTGACAATTTTAGCTGGTTCCTTAGAGCTTTCAGGAATTGTTCCCATAGTACAACCCTCAGATGAAGGTTCTTCTTCTGATTCATCTTCTTCTTGTACTTTCTTCTTGGATTTACTCTTTCTTTTTATTGTGTCACAAACAGAAAGACTCATACCAAAAGCATCAAAATCAGAAGCTAAGCAATCAAAAGATTTCAAAGGATCATGAAAAACCTTATAAGAAAGGTCAGAATATACGTACCTTATTCTAAAGATAATGAATGAAATAACCAAGAACCACATGGAACAGAAGCTACTCCCTCTTAACGGAACCTATACGAATTAATAATCACGTATTACTTATAAGCTCATTTTACAAGTTTACTGCTTATTGTTATTCAGGTTTCCCATTTAAAGTTTCTTTCTATTTTTAGAAACTTTTCATTTTTAGTAACTTGCAATTTTTAGTAAGTTTCCATATTTAGTAACCTTCCAGATTAAGTAAATTTCCATAATTAGTAACTTTCCATATTTAGTAACTTTCCATATTTAGTAACCTTCTATAATTAGTAACTTTCCATATTTAGTAAGTTTCCCCAATTAGTAACTTTCCATATTTAGTTAAATTAGGTTTAGGGTTCTGGATTATCAATTAGGTTAATCGTACCCACACTCAAGTCAACACGACATTAAAAAGACACACCCGACATAAGAACATGTATTAGGGCACCAAACATCAAAGTGACACATTTAATACTTATGTAACACATGCATACACATTAACTGGTTTTATAACAAAATTAACCCCAATAAACGAATTTTAAAAATGTACCAAAAGCCCAAACTAAAAATCAAAAAAATCTCACAGGAGCCCGTATGTCTTAAGAGTCTACTTGAATTTTTACAGATTTTATTATTAAGTGGACACCCCCTTTTAAAAATCGTCTATGCTAACATGTCCAGATTCGAATCTGCAGATACACTTCAAAAGTATGAAATTAACAACCTAACCACATGACTCCAGAAAATTCTACAAAAATTCCAGGAAGTAGTACACATATGAAATATGATTCCTGTAAATTGGAAGCCTCTAATTTGAGACAGAAATAGCACAACCCTATTCGATTAACAATTCTGGTCAGCATACTTTGAGACAGAAACAGCACAACCCTAAACCTTTTAAGCCCTAATCACCCTTAATTAATGCTAGGGTTTTATTGCATTAATTACCATTGATTGTGCCATGTATTTTAGGGTTATAAACTGATTAGAATTCATGTGCATAATTCATGATCAAAATAGAATGATGAGATCGATTTACAATAGAATCCGATTAGGGTTTTTTTTTTTTTTTTTTTTTAAGGGTTTATTCAATCGTAAATACCCATATATATATAGTATGTTTACATGTGATTAATAAACCGATTATAATCATGTTTTAGAAGATGATAAGGAGACGAGAATAATGATATCACAATACCTTGTCGTGGCAGCAACAAAAGGGAACAAAACCAAGAAAACCCCAAACTGATTCACCCCAAAACCTTGTACAAATTTCGCGCTAAAAACCCTCTTCAACACCTTTGTATTCCTTCGTGTTCTTGAGACAAAACCACCAATATTCTTTCTTGTTCTCTTCTTCTTGGAGCCGTATTGTGGAGGTGAGATTAGAGAGAAAATTGTGTGTGTTTATTGTTTGATAGTGTCGTATAATAGAATGAGGAGAAATAGGAGAGGAGTGTGGTGTATTAAGGGACAATATATGTCGATCTTTGTGATTGATTTAGGGAGATATTGTAGAGTAATTCTTGATACTTATCTTCTCATTAGAATGCACATGGACCGATTTTAAGTTAAGAAACACTACATGTGTCATTTTTTTTATAAGTAGTGTAGTTTAGGAATTTAGTTAACTAATTTATAATGTAAGGTTTATTAATTTAGGTAATTTAAAGATTAATTAAGCTTAGGTTAAAGGTTATATGTACTTATAACATAGTTTTAAATTTGTCATGATGTCATGTGATAGAGGGTAATTTAGGAATTTAAATGAATGGAATTTTCAAGGTCTTACACAGGGCATCCACGTGGATCCCGCCAAGATTGAGTCAATAAAGGATTGGGCAACACCCACAACGCCTACCGAAATACGCCAATTCTTAGGACTTGCCGATTATTACCGAAGGTTCATTGAAGGTTTCTCCAAAATAGCTAAGCCGTTGACGAAACTGACACAAAAGAATGTGAAATACGACTGGGGAGATAAGGAGGAAGATGCTTTTCAACTCCTTAAGGAAAATTGTGTAGTGCACCTATTTTGGCCTTACCTGAGGGTAGTGAAGATTTTGTTGTGTATTGTGACGCTTCACACAAAGGTTTGGGAGCCGTGCTGATGCAGAGAGAGAAGGTGATAGCATACGCTTCTCGACAGATGAAAACCCATGAGAAAAACTACACAACCCATGACCTAGAGTTAGGATCAGTCATTTTTGCACATAGAATTTGGAGGCACTATCTTTATGGCACTAAGTGTGTGGTGTATACCGACCACAAAAGTCTACAACACATCTTGAACCAGAAGGAGCTGAACATGAGACAGCGCCGATGGTTGGAATTGCTTAGCGACTAAGATTGTGAGATCCGTTACCACCCAGGCAAGGCAAATGTGGTTGCCGATGCCCTCAGCAGAAAAGAGCGGATCAAACCCCTCAGAGTCAGATCGTTAGGGATGACGATCAGTTCGCCGCTTTCAGCGAAAATTCTTGAGGCTCAGGTTGAGGCACTCAAGGATGAAAACTGAACACGTGAGAAGATTTACGGAATTCCAGAAAGTGAGAATGGCTTCGTAAAAAGATCCGATGGAGTTTGGTGATATGGGGACAGGAGTTGGATCCCGCTATACGGAGGAATTCGTGATTTGATCATTCACGAATCCCACAAATCCAAATATTCCATCCATCCAGGATCCGAAAAGACGTACTTGGATTTGAAGAAATTGTATTGGTGGCTAAACATGAAGGCCGATATAGCTGAGTATGTCAGTAAGTGCGTAACGTGCTCGAAATTCAAAGCTGGACACCAGAGACCATCCGGTCTGCTTGTTTAACCTGAAATTCCAGAACGGAAATGGGAACGCATCACTATGGATTTTATCACTAAGCTGCCTAAGACGTCGAGCGGTTACGACATGATCTGGGTGATCGTTGATCGTCTCACTAAATCAGCTCATTTCCTACCTATAAAGGAGAATGATAGCATGGATAAACTTACGTGACTGTATGTGAAGGAAATTGTCACAAGGCATGGTGTGCCTGTCTCTATCATCTCTGATCGAGACAGCCGGTTCACGTCTAACTTTTGGAAGTCGCTCCAGGACGCTTTGGAAACCGACCTTGACATGAGTACAGCTTATCATCCTCAGACTGATGGTCAGAGTGAAAGGACCATTCAGACATTAGAGGACATGCTGAGAGCCTGTGTGATTGACTTCAGGAATGGCTGGGATAGGCATTTGCCTTTAGCCAAGTTTTCCTACAAAAACAGCTATCACACCAGCATTAAGGCTGCACCGTATGAGGCGCTTTATGGTCGTAAGTGCAGATCGCCAATATGTTGGGCAGAGGTCGAAGAAAGTCAACTTACTGGACCAGATCTAGTCCACGAGACTACTAAAAAGATTGTGCAGATCAAGAGTCGGATGCAAGCGGCTCGTGAACTTCAAAAGAGCTATGCCGAAAAGAGGCGAAAACCCCTTGAGTTCCAAGTGGGTGACAAAGTGATGTTAAAGGTCTCGCCATAGGAAGGCGTAATAAGATTTGGTAAGCGTGGAAAGCTGAACCCTCGCTATATTGGACCTTTCAAAATTCTTGCCAGAATCAGGCCAGTAGCCTACCGATTCGAACTGCCGTCCGAGCTCAGCGCTGTGCATGACATTTTTCATGTCAGCAACTTGAAAAAGTGCTTATCTGATGATAACGCCGTCATTCCTTTGGATGAGATTCAGCTTGACGAGAAACTGAATTTCATCGAGGAGCCGATTGAAATCATGGACCGGGAAGTTAAACGGCTAAAGCAGAGTCGTATCCCAATTGCGAAGGTCTGTTGGAACTCTCGCAGAGGCCCCGAGTACACATGGGAGCGAGAGGATGAAATCAAGCGAAAATATCCTCATCTCTTTTCGAACTCCTCGAGTAACGTAAATTGAAATCCGAGAGGGATTTCCTGATTAGCTGGGGAGACTATGACAAATGGTAATTTTCACATTTTAAATTAATAATAAATGGTTATTTATTATTTTTAAGCTGAACATTTCTATGCGCGATTGCATGTTTCTGAGCATTTTTTAGCATTTTTTGGAGCTGTCCCGCATACTGTAGCTTACAGTCACTGCAAAAAAAGTTTATTTTTGTCAGTAAGCATAAATTATTCCATTTCTGATAGTTACTGACAAGTTTCGTAATTTACTGAGAGCTTTCTCGTAATTACTGAAAAGCAACCCCACACGCGTACCGACAGCACAATATATATGGTAGCAGTCAAATAAATGCATTTTTTAGCAAATAATAATATTTTATTATTTTTCTGACGGAAACGTCAATAAAAACTTTATTTTGCGTATACGTGTCCAGAAAGGTCAAACCGGGACTTTACGGTGACTTTTAAGCTTAAACCAACACATGATGCACCAACGAGGATCAAAAACCCACTTATTTCCCTCCCCTTCTTGTCGTGTACAGCCAAGCAACACTAAGGGACAAACCTTATTATATGGTAAAGATATTCATTAGTGGATTATGTCCTATATATTTTGTAGTTATGCCCTAATAAGCAACAAACACTTACACACACCCATTCTTATCACCTATACTTTCCTAGATCATTTTTTCCCCTCTTCCTTTCCAAACTCACGGCCACAAATCAAGAAGCAAGTTCCACAAAATTTTGTTGAAGTTATAAGTAATCGGGGTGTACTTTCAAGTGTTTCGGGTTATTTAGAACGTGTATTGGGTAAATTTGGTGCATTTTGGTGTGTTCTTGAGCCTTCTACCACTCGACATTATCAAAGCATTGTAAGGATTTTTGAAAACTTGTTCAAATCTTGTTCATATCATGTTGTTTTGATGTTTAAAAGTGCTAAAAAGTGTTAAATGTATTTGATTTGTTAAAATGAAAAAGTTAGGGTTTGATGTCTAATATATATATGCTTGACTTTTTTGAGAGTTCTTGAAAAAATTATGATATTTCTTACTTGTGTGGTAAATCTTGTTGCTTGTGGTACTAATTTGATGGTACAAAAGTGATTAGTGCTAATTACGCGTAATTAAGACGAAATATACACTTTTATGTGCATATATATGGATCGGCTACTTTTAAAATAAATAATTATTGAGGTTTTGAAAAACATAAAATTTTGGCTCTAGTGGTGAAATGGTGAAGATTATGCTTATTAGCTTATTATAATTAGCTTACTGTAATAAGCACTAGTTTATTGATTTTACACTACAAGTAATGGACCAAAATTTATTTTGCCAAAATTGGGCCGAGCCCATCATATTCTCGGCCTATGTGGGCTGTTTTGACCCAAGTGCTTATTAGAAGTGCTTATTGGCTTATTTGATATTTAACGTAAAATATAACGTAACTAAAAATGATTAATTCGTTATCGGACTAAAAATGTATTATTGGACTAAATGTGGCCTACTCGGCCCAATAAGCACTTCGAGAGACAAAAATGAATTTTGAATCATTTTTGGACTCGATATAATTATTTTTGCAAAATAGAACCGTTTATATCGATAAAAACCATTTTGGGCTTATTTTGGCATTTTAAGCGCAATAAGCCAAATAAAAGGAATTTCGACCCATAAAATATGAACATTGACTTTTGTTGACTTTTGAAAGAATTTTGACTAAGCATTGACTTTTGTATCAAAAACTATAATTATGAAGTAATTGTAACGATAAGTATAGTTATATCGATAAATATACACTTTAGACTATTTTGCAATTATAGTGATAAAAAGGGATTATTTGAGAAAATTTGCAAGACTTGAAAAAATGGGAAAGCTTGAATAAACGAATGGGTCATGCCCGATTTTTCTAAAATTTCGACACATAAAATATTTTCGGACAAAAACTGACTAAAAGACGAAACAGGTTATTTTTATTATTAAAAATATTAATTTTCCTAAATTAATATTTTAGGCCTTATAAGACTTATAAATATATTTTAGGCACATATGCACTCGCACTCAATAATTTCTCGAAAACTAATTACTTATAACTTTCTATATAAACGTTATTATATTATAAATAATTATAATAATTTATCATATAATAATACCCCACTAGCACCATTATCAAATTTATTATTCAATGATTATTTAATTAATTATAAGTCTTAATTAATTAAATATTTAATTATTAAATATATATATATATATATATATATATATATATATATATATAGTGTAGGGTTATTTTCAGAACCAAAAAAAGGTACAGAACTGCGAGAACTGGCAAGGACCAATCAGATTTTAGATAAATAATTATCATTTAATTATTATTATCATATTTTCGTAGGGGCATTTTCGGTAGTTTACAATATGCACATTTAATTAAAATCTGTATCTTCTCCTTTATTTTTGGAAGTGGTTACATGTTACACGATCAAATCATATCATCAGTATCAAACCCTAAAACCGCAAATGGATTCCACACGTGAAAAAACTGCTCAAGATCATCCCAGTGTGCCAGTTGAAATCAACGAAACACATACTGAAACACCTTCGCATGATGTTATTCAACCTGAAAACATTGATGCCATTGTTAACTCTGATGATGATGGTCATTCTGTGTATTTATCGTTTTAAATAATTTTGTTTTCAACATATCATTCTGGTAATTAACACGTCAACATATACATGTGTTTTCACAAACGTTATATGTTTATGGTTTATGGTTTTATCAATTTTATGTGACATCCAGTATTCAATCAATATTTTGTTAATGAGTTTGAAATAAACATCTTGTTTATAATAGGCAATTTTAGTTGTACGCATCAAATGTGCGTGTGTATTTCAAAATTTGCATGTGTATTGCATATCATATATTTTGTAAAATTGATTTTTTAGACTGTATTCGTATGTGATTATTTGACATATATAATGATTTTTTTTAAATTGATTATATAAGAATGTATTAGTATGTCAGTTTTAGAAGTCTATAATGAAATTTAAAATTTTATAAACATTTTGTAGATCGCTCTGATTTGGACTCCAACGAGTCTGATAATGAAGTTGTTCCCACTCCGAACGGTCATAAGTATTGGATCCCAGACGTACCATTAGAAGAAAAACCAACTGAAGGTGATATTTTTGATAATTTTGATGAAGCTTACAACATGTATCTAGAATATTCTCAGAAGGCTAGGTTCTCGATTAGGAAATCAACCACGAAGCGTAAGAATGGTGATATTACTCACAAATATATACTATGTAACAAAGCTGGAAAACCTAGGAAAACAGTAGTGAAAGATACTTTGATCGAGAAACAACAAAATGACGATAATCAGAAAGAAGATGCTAAAAAAAAGGGAAAACCACAACTCCAACTTCGCTGTCACTGATTGCATGGCATGTGTTAGGTTCAAAAAAATTCATGGTACCCCTTGTTATAAGTTATATGATTTTACAGAAAACCATAATCATCCACTGTTAGATGAAAATAACATGGATCTTTTAACAGCAAAACGAAAGTTGGATTTTAGTGATAAATTGTTTATTCACCGAGCTTCACTTTCTAATATTGGTCCCACCAAAGCTCATCGTCTTAGAGTAGCTTTTATGGGTGGTTAACACAAGGTACGTGGTAAGCCATCCGATTGGAAGAACTTTCGACGGTCAATTAATAAATATATTGGGCCAAGGGATGCTCAAATGCTGGTAAATAAAATGAATGAAAGGAAAAAACATGTACCTAATTTCTCGTTTGAATACCACTGTGTTAATGATGTTCTGTCCCGCATGTTTTGGGCGGACGAGACCATGAAATGCAATTACTATGCATTTGGAGATGTGGTTTCATTTGATGCAACGTACCGCACAAACAGGTAACGCTAAAATATTTTTTCTTTCTTGAAATATCATGAAATTTATTTGATTTTTATGTATTTTTTATTTACTATTTTTCAATAATTGCTAAGGTACCGTATGATTTTTGTACCTTTCACCGGCATCGACCACCACCAAAAATGTGTCACTTTTGGTGCTGCGTTAATGAGTGATGAAACATTTGAGTCATACTGTTGGATTCTAACTGCCTTTAAACAAGCACATGGAAAAGTGCCACTTTTGGCTGTTACAGACCAAGATGCTGCTTTGAGAAAGGCAATTGAGGCTATTTTCCCTGAATCAAACCATCGGTTATGTATGTGGCACATAACCCAAAAACTACCTGGAAAGGTATAGTTATTATGCACATGTGTTTTATGATATTGCAGTTGTAATTATATCAATAATAAACTTAATCCATGTTTGGACATTTGTGCATTTTCAGATATGTGGTGAACTAGAGTCAGATGTAGAATTCTAGAAGCTGTTTCACAAACTTATATGGAATGTGTTTATTGGACCCGAAGAGTTTGAGGAACGATGGCACGCTCTTATTGGCATGTTTAATCTATCCGGCAACAAATGGTTGTCAGAAATGTTTGAAATTAGGGATAGGTGGATTCCCGGTTACTTTAAGGATTTGCCCATGTGTTGTCTAATGAAGACCACCTCTCGTTCTGAAAGCTCAAATGCATTTTTCCGGATATATTCTCATTCGGGCAACATGTTGGTTCAATTCATGCTTTGTTTTGAGGCTGCTATGGAAAAACAAAGATATACCCAACGGGTTATGGACAACCGTACCTTTGAATCAACTCCTGTAATGTTCACTGATTTACCTATTGAAAGACATACGTGTCAAGTGTATTCGCGTTCAATTTTCAGAGAGGTAATATTTTCTATACTTATGACTATACTAAACTCGCAAATTGACTATACATTTTGACAAATTCCTTAACATTTTGCATTTTTCATGTCGTGCACAGGTGCAAAAAGAGATCCAAAAAGGTCTGTATACTTGTTCCCAGATAAGTGTTCATTCTGAAGATGGGACGAAAGTTTGTCATATCCGTCAAAAAAAACCAAAGTAACGCAACTGTTATTACTGCTCAGGTATGTTTTTTTTATACTATTTATATTTTTTCCCCTGTTAAACGTTGTTTATCATATGTGTTAATACTCAGATGTTTACTACGTAAAACTATACCATATGGATACTATTTTTATAGGTTGTTCTTAATGAATCGGATGGAACGGTTACGTGCACATGTAACCACTTTGGACGGCATGGATACTTGTGTCGTCATGTTTTCTGCGTTTTTCGTGTAAATGGTATTGACCAGATTCCACAACAGTACATTAGCAACCGTTGGAGAAAAGATGTTTTGCCTGCTCATTTGCTAGAAAAGAGGCACCGATATGGACCATGCATAGAAGAAAAGGACAACCTAGCTGCTGATGCTCACGCAACATTAGAGTATTATCTTGACCGCTTAAGGAATGACACAGAAAAGTTAAAAGAATTTGTGGCACAGGTTAACGAGCTAAAAAATAAATTAGATGCTGAGCTTCCTAAAGAAAACAACAAGCCCAACAACGAAGAAATATATCAGAATCTATTAGGGGTTACTACCCCTTCGGAAGTGGTTGTCAAAGTTCCTCAAGGCATAAGGAATAAGGGTTGTGGAACTGGAGGATCTAGGTTTATTGGGCCAGGTGAAAAAGCAAAGACTAAGGCTAAAACAAAGAAAAAAGGACGTACATGCAGCATATGTGATGAGGTTGGTCACAACATGCGCACATGCAAAAAGAATAAATCAAAGGGCAAAGCATTAGAAGATGAAGATTCTGGATATGAGGATGAAGAGTATGATATCGAGGCATCTGATAATGCCACTTCAGGCAATTAGTAGATACATTTTCAATAACTTTGCAATTTTACTTGGTTTTTTTTAGGTTTTTTTATCGCAACTATGGATATTTGTTTATTCTTATGTTTCTTTTTTTTGTCAGTTCTACGACATTCAGACTTTACTGAAATATTTACAACTTCAGTTTTTTTTTTACATGTTGTCGCTTATTATAAATACATGTGTTATAATTATGTTTATTATCTTACATGTATTTTTGGTGACTAAAAGTGTAACTATAAGTTTTTCATTTGATTATCAGGTAGCTACACATAACTTTTCTCTTATGTGCACACATGCATTTACGTTTACATGTCAATTTACATTGCAGCTATACAGTACAATACATGTGCACAAATTAATTATGTTACACATTCGATTATAGTTATTTTTAAATTTGATATCTTAAAAAATATTATTTAAAATTTAAAATATTTTACTTACTTTTACTGATTCCTTATTTAAAAAACCTTAATCTTCTCTCCTATCTGAACCTATTTATACACAAGTATAAAAGAGTACAAGTGATTAAAATATTTTACTTACTTTTACTGATTCCTTATTTAAAAAACCTTAATCTTCACTCCATGACTTTTAGCCGTATTTGGGAAGATTTGCTTTCGGCCCGATAAGACTACACCTTATCTCTTTCAAACTCTTCCCGCCTATTCCCGCCTTTCTTTCAGGCTTCAGGTTCTTCAGTCTACGCCTTCAGTCTTTAGTCTTCAATCACTTATTGTTGTTGAGGAGACTGGGGTTCAGTGAGTTCTTGTCCAACACTCACTGAACCATCATCTTCTTCTTTGGCTTAAGTCCTACTCAGGGAGTACCGCCTTCCTGAGTAGTGAATCCTTCTTCTTGAATTTGTCTTAAGCATCCTGAAGATGACTCACTGAGTGACTGTTCACTCAGTGACTTAGTATTGTTCAAGGTGATTAACACTTAGTTAATTTGTGTCCAAATCCTGTTTTAATGACTCTTGGGTACTGACGGACCCAACAGTAATACATGTGTTTTCTCAAGTATTTGTATTTGTAATCCAACCTTTTCTATTTAGCATAAATTTGTAGAAGAAATATAATTCCTGTTTTTAGTTTCGAGTAGTGGATTTTAAGTAATACATGTGTTTCGATATGTCTTGGTGTTCCTAATCCAAATTTCTACAACTAAATTCTTTTTTTCTTTTCTTTCATCAATTTATTATAACCAATACTTGTGTTATTTGTTATCCAACCCTTTGTATTTAGTATACCTAAATAGAACAAATATACCTTTTTTTTTCTTTTTTGAATTACTGGATTATAAGTTATACATGTGTTTCCGTCTATTTATTTTTTAACCACATTGTGTTACTACTTTTGATAGTTAAGATTTGTACTAGTACTACTGATACAAATCTCTTAGTCCGTTTGTTAGTAATTCCGAGTACATTTGTTTTGCTAATTTGTTTAAAAGGAATACATATATGTTTTCATTTATTCTAGTTTAAACAATCCAACCCTTTGTATTTAGGATACCTAAATAAAAAAAATACACTTTTAATTTTTTGTTTTTACTTACTTATTTATAAGTTATACATGTGTTTTACATGTGTGTACATGTGTTTTGATAAATTGTTTACAAGGAATACATGTGTTATTATTTGTTCTAGCTTTTAACTAAGTTTAACCATTGCCACAACTAACCGAATTTTACATTATACAAGTTCATCAAAAAATTTTGTTACCTGAATTTTACATTATACCTGTGCACACCCATTTATTATACATTCGCAAACACATTCATTATACTGGTGTTTACCAACAAATGACAGTTTAAGTAAAACAATACCAACAAATATGCAACCATCTGAAATTTTTTTATAAACCATCATAACTAAAACACATATAATTAAACATAATGTTCAACAACCCATCAAATATAATCATAAGAAATTTAAAACATCCAGTTCAAAATACCAAATCAGATGCAACCAAAACAATTGTTTTCATACTGTTTGCTTGTTAATTACCAGACATCATACCATGTATCTTCCCTGTCATCAAATTGCAACCAGAAAGCAGAATCTTCGATGCATACTTCACTCTTAACTTGTTCAACTGTGCTATCTGCTTGCGCGCATCATACATCAGTCCACATGCATACTTCTCAATTGGTTCTCCCATATAGGTTTCCATATGGCGCATAACAAAAATTCCAGAGTTTGGCACCATTGATTCTGTTTGCCATTTCAGAGCTGGACGATGTAGCTTACCAGTAAATATCTCCACTGCTTTGGTATGCCCAACGTTTGTCAAATATCTCCCGAAGTCCGCATGCTTTGTTCAGAAAAAAAAAATACAGTACATATAACTTACTTGACCAATATTATAAATAATAATACACAATAAAAGTTGTATAAATTATATTTTCTTAACATACCACAACTGTAGTCACGCTATCATCCGCAACTGTTTCTTCTCCATCAACGATTTTCTTAGCCGTTGTTAGTTGTGGCCCAATTTTCTTACCCTTCTTACTAGCAGGTTTTTTAACAACTGTGCTATCCAACATCCAGACAGCACATTTCTTTAAATTGAAGACTACCAAAAAATAGTGTTCACCATTACTAACGGGAATAAACACCTGCATTAACATCCAGGCACAAATGCACGTACGTAAATTTCACATTATAGAAACTATCTACTACAAAAAATGCACATATGTTATTGCCATGTAATTAAATGCGTTAACTAATAATCATACAGCAGTACTTACCAGCTCCACTCCTTTCAACTCTTTTGTCTTACCGTCCTTTCTTAATGCCTGCTGAACGTACTAAGTGAAGATCTCCATCCTCAGATCAGCAAGGTAAAGTGCATTACGGAATCTATCATTCTATATAAAAACATTATATGTATAATTTAACAAAAGTATCATAAACTATATTGATTCAAATTAATTACAATGCTTTATATTTTACACCAGAATACTTACCACGAAAAAAGTTGGCATAAAATATCTCATAGGTGAATTTGGGCTTCGTGTACGTTCATTGTGATTCAATACTTCTCCCCAGGCATTTAAAACATTCGGCACCACAGGCTGTGATTAACCCAAACTTTCCAACATGAGTCTGCTCGAGCTTTGTCCGGTTTTTGTCTTGAATAATATTTCACTAACAAGTAAAAAATGAAATTTATAAACACACATGCATAAATATATTAAACAACTTTACGAATTTTACTTACTCAGGATCTCCAAAGTTGCCGAACAAAATTTGGTTAACTTTTTTCTCCTCAGCATTATAAGGATTAAAATCAACAGCCCTTACGACAATTGGTGATCTCATTTGTGCAGTTGCTTGACTTTCTCTTTTTCCATGTTTATTATCTTGTCCAGCTTCTGAAAAAGATGGTGGACAAAAACTACAGCCTGCCCGCTTCCCGTTCATTTATACCTTAAAAAACACCAACCATTATTATGTTATAAACTAAGCCGCGACCGCTACATTGTTCATTAAAAAGTAATGGTGGGTATTTGTGGTGGAAAATATTTACTGTTAAGCCGCGACCACACGTGAGGTATGATGTACATTCTCAAATGGGTAACTCGTACCTATAAAAATAATATAGTGTCAAAGGTTAAGACGGCATAAAGAACCGTCCATAAGATGTGTAGAAATAATTGGTTACACATCCTTGGGCTGTAGAACGGTTGCACCTATCATTTTTGTGTCAGCTAGTACAACTCGCAACAACTCCTTCATTCATACCTAGAACAACAACAACCATTAGCATATTAGTTAGCCGCAGCCCATATATTGTTTGATCGGAAAAAAGATGTTTAATACTCACAAAGCTACAACTTGATTGTATCCGTGTCTATTCGTTAAGGTATCCATAGCCAATAATTGTAGGCGACTGTTGGTTTGACGCGGGTGTAAGGGAAATGAAGTATTTAAATGCGCTTATGTTATCAAGTTTTGAGACAGCCTGATTGCAAAAAGATATACTATTATTAGTATGGTATAGATAAAGAGAGGTTAGTACCTTGTAGGCGTAGCTGCATGTATATTCACATTATCCTTCTACATGTTGATGTCTCAACGGAATTAAGATGTTAAGAGCATATTCAATATGTGTGGCCACTTTGCCAAAGCCCAATTCCCAACCCTGAACTATTAAACAATTTTTTTAAAAAATAAGCAAACGGATCATACAATGAACCCTTATAATGTAACTCTGACCTTGAAAATATGAAGTACGTTACTTAAATCATGTTTGGGCTTCTCGTATTGCTTAGTTATGAATGTATTTACAATAACATTTGAATTCAATATACACGATACAACAACGATCAATTGCTAATCAATTTCAAGATCGGAGTTACATTCACATTACTAAAAATTAGTATCTCTCTCTAGACTGGTACTCGTGACATCATCAGGTAGTTGTAAACAAATTTCTTGGCCTTTGGCGTCTAAGGTAGTTGTAAACGGCTTATAGAATAATTATTGACTTGCAAAGGGAAAGTATACATAATAAATTCTCCCCTCATTTTCTTCCATCAGTACCTTCGAGATCCGTTGCAATAGTGGAAGGTTCGATACCAGCACATCTAGCCATCTATATACCTTTTGTCGTATGTAACCTGATATAAATTCAACATGTCAGTTTGCTAAGCTAGGATCAGAGAACACAAATCTAAGGAGATGGTTTGGATTGTCGATTGGTTTTTAAAAATAAGGTACTTTGAATAAGCAGTTGTAAACTGCTTATTATCAACAGTTTATTTCACTCACAGATAAGCAGTTTCCAATCTTAAATAATCTCAGAACTGCTTATCTACTGTATTGAAATTCAGTAAGCAAATTAGCCGTTTTAATAAGAAATCCAAACACCCCCTAAACCTTGAAAATAGATATGTACCTTTCCTTGAATGCATCCATTTCCTTGAAGTTTATATAAAACAAATGATTTAAAAGCGTGCTCTTCCCTGTACGAAACACATAAAGCATCACTGTTTTATAGGCTTCTTTTTGGTGTGTGGCATGGTCTTATTATTTTGGCTGATGAGCTATTGGCAGATCAGATTTTGATTAAGTGCCAACGTCCCATGCCGGTGGCACACCCAATGTCAACTTACAGATTCATAAGCAAGGTGTGTAAGCCTCCAACTTTGGGCCTGGAAAATGAAGTGTAAGCATTAATAATATCGAAAGTTTATAGTCATGATGCCAAATGGTATGCAATAACGCCGCATTATAACAAATTAGATAACCATGCTAATGGCGTGAGAATATCTTTAACATAGAAAGCAATAAACATAAGCACCAAATGGTAAGATGGGCTTTATACAGATGATCTTAAAACCATGACACGCTATATGGTGCAACAATATGCTTGCAACTCTAGCCTATGTAGCAATTATAGCTGTTAACGCTACAACTACCCACCTAACGTTATCTATCAATATAAGGAATGCCGTAATGTTACATGCCTATTTAGAAGGTTACCTGTACGATATTGGACTCATCGTTGACTTCAAAGTAGAAACCACTGGGAGGTTCATAATTTTCAGAAAAAGCACTGGCAAAAATCTGTAAAGATTGAATAGTCGTGTCAGATAGCAAGTCCTATACTATGAAAATAGAGCACTAATGATGATAAGACTGGATCATTGGAATTTTCTGTCATAACAGATGAAAAAGAAAAAACAGTTACATAACACTGTCATAACAGTATATGCTGATTTGGAAACTGGATAAATGTGATCCTAAATAAGTAATCAAATCACCTCGAGTGACCAAACGTACACGCCTACTCTTTTCATGCAACGCTTTGGGACCACTTCTTGTTTGCGTGGGCACATCTGAAAGGACAGTAGCAATTAGAGAATTAGTGAATGGTAATTTGGAAACCAAATTTGACCTGCAATAATCCTCCAACCTCATTTTGCACCAGCACGGTTAACACCCCCGGATTGGTGTGTGGAGATGATGAAACGAAAAGTTATCGAATGTTTACCTGAGACCACCACACCATATGCATCACCATTTTGTGATTTGAACTTTCAAGGTAACGGCGTATGAAGGGGATAAGTAGATGAAAACAGTCAGATTAAACAATAATGGAGCTGGCAGATGTGATACAAACATCAAAAGGTATCTTAGCTTGACATCAAAGGCCATGCATTGTGTTGCCTTCCAATTGAATACCACGTCTAGAACAGCTGTAAAACAAATAACTTCACTCACCATATCAAAGCAAAATAAGGGGAGAGATCTTTTAGCATGAATGGAAAAACAGATTGAAAATTAGAAAATGAAGTTTTTACTAAACATACATTGACCAAGCTTCAATATCAAAGCTGTTATAAAAACCCTCAATACTTTCCTAAAAACATCATATTGGAATATTGAAGTTGGGTTTCCAGCACCATACCAAGCAACGATTATCATAGTCTTAAAAAGATACAAAGTTATTACCAATAGCACCACATAGCTCAAGTGAGAAATGACATGATCATAGTAGTTGTAGTAAACTTACCTGTAAGGACAATGTAAAGAAAGTGTACATTCTTTTGAAGCTTCTCAAAACATTCCAATATGATCTTACTTCGACAAAATTGACTTTCCCAACCCATCGATCATTAGCAGGTGGTTTATTATCCTGAAGAACAGTAATTTTTTGCCCATTCTACTTACATCTCCAGCTTATTAGGATATCATGCAATTTGTTTGATTTGCTAATTATGGTTTCTTTATAAGCACAATAACAATACCATAAATTTTACTATTTTACCCCTATCTAGAAGGACGCTAGCAAAACAAAAGTACTTACTTTCAAACTTGCATCTTGCAAGCAAATTAGAACTGTTTTGACTGCTGACTATCTTTGGAAGTCCTGCTTTTGCAACATTAATGAATTCCATGACTACATACGAAGATTTATTTGAAACACCAATGTGGCGTACCTAAACGTCGAAAAAGATATACTATTATTAGCATCCTTGTCACGTCCCACTTTTGGGTCTAAAAATGTCAGGACAGTTACTTTACATTTGATTTATGGTTGTAGAAATTTGAATCCCAAAACACAAAGTGGTAGCGAAGTACTACAGATGAAAGACAACAACTACAAATTACCTTTCCTTGGTCAATTAGCTCTTGTAAGGCCTTGAGTTGTTCAACTACAGATGTGGTTATCTGGATTTTGTCAAATAAAAATATACCACAAACACAATAGACTAAACATCCATATCAGACCCACATTGCACAATTAGAAATTCTACATCTACATCTGCTTATAAACATCAGGATACAAAAAGGATAATGAAACTGAACCCTTCGGCTTAGACATCAGATGCGTACAGAGAGCAGTGTCAATGGTTTGATTTTGCTCAGCTATTCTTTGTAAGGAAACCTATGTCTGTTTTATCTTTTCCGAAAAACAATACATTATATCCTGTTATAGATACCATGTATGTTCTGACAGTCCTAATAAGAAAAACCTATCTGCTCCTTAATAGGCATATATTAGTTGTATTAGTTCTATCATCGTCACTGGCATTTACTGCCACCAAGTGCAGATAAAACACAGGCTTCCTAGCTGTTTAAATTGTTGATACTAACTCTCCATCAAGCTATGCGATAAGTGCATCAAATGTTGATCTTCTTCATGGATCCTTTCCTGCATGTATTCCAGCAATAGCATCAATCTCATCTACAAATATAAAAGCAGGATCCTGCACAACAAACACCTATGTTATTACGCACTAATTAATCATAATTGATAAAGCAATCACAAAGTAGAATCTATAATAACATCTTACATTTCGCCTTGCAATTGAGAACATCTGATTTATTCGTGCTGCACCACTTTTTTCACTATCTGTGAACTCGGCACCAGAGGCAAACACAAAAGGCATCCCACTCTCCTTTGCCAGCGTTCGTGCAAAGAGTGTTTTACCAGTACCTGGTGGTCCCCTGGACCCTATTCTTGGAGTATCTGAAGCTTTTAAGGCTGACACAAGTTACTTGAAGCTCAATCTTGGTGTTGGTGCTTATCGTACTCAAGAACTTCAACCATATGTGCTTAAAGTTGTCAAAAAGGTAAATGTAAATCTCCCTTAACTGAAATTGATACATCAAGAGGAAAATAAATGCTTACTCTTTCTTCACATTTCTGTTGCTCTTCTTCTGTCAGGAGCACGCCCATTCCCTCAAGCAGCTGCTTATCTAACACATCAACAATATCCCTCTGGTAGATTTTTGTATGACCGCTTCTCACCTACACGTGTGATCCACTAATTCTACCTGACGTGGGCCGCATATGAAGTAGCTGGTCACCTAAAATCAGAAATACGAAGATGCAGTTGTTGACATATACAGGCATGAAAGTCAAATGGAAAACACCAACAAAGGAATAATGCAAGGCGTACATAAAGTAACAGCCGAGACCAAAGAAGACACGTTAAGAGGCTGGTAACAGATATCACCGAGCTTTCTCTTTCCCTTGTCAGTATTCTTCTGGATATCGACAACAAAACACACATAAAAGCAAAAATCAAAACCTTACACAAAGGAAAAATACCTGTGATTGAAATCTAAGAGCGGCTTTCCTATTGTACAAAGAGTTTTCATCCCATACGCACATTGGCTACCTAACTGTCTAAGACTCACCTTGCTGGGCAGCCAATGATGTCTTTGTTGATTGATCGTCCACTGTTTCAGGCGTTGGGGTTGAATGATGAGTACCTAAAACAACAGTGATGGTGGTTTAATACGACTGAATACATATAGCAAAATAACATACGGCGACTGGATAACGTATATGTACGCACCTCACCTTTGTGTGAAGCTGCTATTGTATGTGGAGGTGTGTCGACCCCTCCTGAAACAAAATCCATATACCAGGTTGTCTACAATTGAGCGCCACATATCCAAACCCAAGAAGAGCACGTCAAATTAAGTGAAAGACTACAAACACAAATGAGAACACACCGCAGTGAAACTCTTTTCAAACACATACATTTATAATTTACCTACATTTTCAATGTCGGCTCAACTTTTCTCCTTTGTACTGCTTCGGACCTCCCAACTTCTGACTTCAGTGGTCTGCTACTCAATTAATTTAAAAAAAGGGGGGCTTTAGTTTTGATGCGCGTGATGTGTCGTTGCGGTTTAGCAGTTTTAATGCCTACTCAAGTTTTAAATTTATATTTAGCCGACTTATCAATAACACACACACTTAACGAGCAGTGTACCCGGTCAGTATGAAGATAATGGTAAGTAGAGTGTCGATCACTAAGAGTGGAACGTATAATCTCGTTACTCTAATCAGTATTTTAATATCCTAATGCAAGGGGGTTTCAGCCTGAGAGACTGGCACGGTTTTGTTTGCAATTAAATGATAAAATAAACCAATAGGCACGAATCAGCAAGTAGCACACACGTACACAGATAAATACTCGAGACAATAAGAGGGCTGTCCTAATAATTAAGTAGTTTGTCACTTGTTTTATTGATAGCTTTATATGAAGTGTATGTAGTTAATCCTTTCTCGTTGGTCCTATTCTTATCGGTGAGTAAACCCTTAATGATTACTTATGTCTAAAAGTTATTCCTAAGTGATCAATTTAGAAACAACCGTGGGAGCCACATTATGTCCCGCAGTCAAATGCCCGCAAGCCACTAATAAACACAGAGGTTATCAATGCACTAATAAGTAGTAACCAAAGACATCAACATATAAACTTTAATTAATGAGAAAGCAGTTTTAAGGGAGTGCAATCTTTCCGTTGCCACATTACACAAGCCACCAATCTTGATGAATTAAATTTTACTAACACAATAAAACAAAACTACTTAATGAATTAAACATATGCAGCACCTTCTTACAGCTCTTGTATCTTTGATTTGGGTGTGTCTTGTGCTGCCTCCTTGACTGAATTCGTCCTTTTGTTCTTCTGTTCGGACTTAGGTTATAAGGTTCGGAACTTAGGTTATAAGGTTCGGAACTTGTAATTCGTCTGGTCTACGGGGTATTTATAGTTTCTGTCTGAGGGAAGATGCGGCGTATCTAAGGAGTAGATGCGGCGCATGTACTTAACTTCGCGTGGGGTCCAAGATTATAATATTCAGGAATATTTGTACACCGCCAGAAGATGCGGCGTAACTCCATGATTAGATGCGGCGCATGTCCTCTTGTATCTTGGATCGTATCTGGTGATATCTTGATATAGATGCGGCGCATGTTGAGAGTGAGATGCGGCGCATCTGGAGCAGAATTGACTTGATCTTGTCCATGTCAGTAGACTTTCACTTTATGCACGTTTTGCTCCATAATTAGTCCAAAATCGCCAAGTTTCACCAAATGCTTGTTTTTACCTGAGAATTACAAAAGTAAACGATTAAGTATCAATCCTCATACATAATATAGTAAAACAAGTCAAATTGATAGGATAAATGATAGTAATAAAATGTACTTATTTGAGTTCATCAAATATCCCCCCACTTGAACTTTACTTGTCCCCAAGTAAACCTTAGAATTTCTCTTATGAAAATGTATCCTAAAAGATGTTAGGATTTATTTTTATATTTAAGCATGTATTCGTTTAATTCATAATCACACAACTAAACACTTAACGAATTAGAAGTAAAATAAAATAAGTCGATAAAATCAAATCTAATCGTTTAACTGTCCAGTCGTGACGAATATTCTATCATAATCTTGGCAAGTATACACATCTCCACCACTAAAGCTAAGGAATAACAAGTCTAAAGCGGTAAAAAGGGTTTTTAGGCTTAAGGGTTAATTATTCTCTTTTCACTATCGATCTCAAATTCCTGAAAAGGCGACAAAATCACAAATACATGATCGAATCCACGAACACGATACTTGCAATTGCTCAAATCCTTAACTCGAATAGGCTAAAGATAGGTCCAAACTTCACCAATAATAATATATCAAAAAGGGCGACAAAATCATAAATACATAGCCGAATCCACGACTACGATACTTAAGATTGCTCAAATCCCTAATCTCAATAAATCAAAGGTTTGGTTGGATAAAGAATAATAAAGGGTATGGATAACATTTGGTATATAAACTGGTGTAAAATGAAAAATAAACAAAACAAATAAATTAAAATCCTAAGTGTGGTTAATCACTATCCCAACCATCCCATGAACAAGACTCATATCATCGGATAACTCACGCTTTAACACTTGAAACACACGCTTTAGGTAGACACGAATTATACTCAACAAGATCTTAATCAAAGAATAAACCTTAATTGGCATTCCCATAACTGCCAATTCCCATTCAATCCATAGATATAATACAACAAATAGTGGCCATATGAACCACTTACATAACTCTACATCGTTGGCTTAAAATAAACATCCAACTCTTTTTTCTTTCTTTTTCTTTTCTCATTTTTTCGATTTTTTTTTTTTTTTTTTTTTTTTTTTTTTTTTTTTTTTTTTTTACTTGAAACATAAACATAGATGTGTAAAATTTCACCACATCACTACAACTTTCTTTCCGGATAATTTTTTTTCATACTTTTCATACTTTCAGAAATAACGGTAATAGTGAAAGTAGTAAACACACGAAAAATAAACTCAAAGATATACAATATTTACTTTCACTCCAATTGCATTGTGCAATTTCCCGACCTAACCATAGATAATGAATTACGCACGCGAACACAGGTAATGTAAGGAAACACACTCTGCCTATAGCAATTAACCAACCACGGATTCTAATCTACAGGGTAGGCTAAGGTGTAAGGGTGTAACGAAACATTTTAAACATAGGTGTAAGAAATGAAAGGAATGGCTCTGAGTGTTTTTCTAGGGGTATCTTACTCTAAAAATGAGAGTAACAAAGGGTTTATACGGGGGTTAACTAACCAGTGTAGTTAGTCAATAACACATAACATTTAATAGGCTATTTGGGTGTAATCCTAGAATTTTACCAAGTTAGACAAGTCATTCCAATTATATAAATAATACTCATTATGGTGGTCTCGAATAGTATACAAGCCAAGTTCTAAAGTTTACAAGTCACCGGCACACTCATAGATTTGTGAATTTTGAAAAATCACAATTTTTGAAAATAACGTCATGTGTGCAGCTATGCAACTTAGATCTTAAACAAAAAACATGCTAAAAAAAATTTAAGTTTGATATATTAAGCACATTTTAAGCATAATTTTTGAAAAAGTTTAGGACAAGTAATTGTTAAGTGTTCTAATTCTCCAATCCCCCCACTTAAGTTAAACAACGTCCTCGTTGTTTGTATAAAAGGTTAAAAACTGGAAAATAAAAAGAATTAGAACAGAAAAACTCCCCTGAGATTTGCTCGGTATGATCCTCCATTAGTATAAGAGCAAAAATCATCTTCCATGTGGATTAGAATGTTAAAGCTTCATACTTGATGTATCCACAGGAAATTCAGGAAACTATAATACCACCAATACTTTAAAACACACCTAAGATAAGAAAGGTTCAAACTTGCATAATACATTAGTAGTTAGGAAAAATAAAACTTAAAAATTAAAACTGAAAATCATCAGGTCAGTCGATGCGCCGTATCTTATTGAAGAAGATACGCCGTATCGAGCCTGGAATTAATACGGATCAGAATAAAGATGCGCCGCATCCTTAACCAGGGATGCGCCGCATTAAAATAAACTGATAAATAGTTTTAAAGTCGAAAATAAAAATGCAGAAAAATAAAATAAGATATGACCATTGCAGGAGATGCGTCGCATCTCAGAATTGAGATGCGCCGTATCCTCAGCGGGTCTGACTGACTCGACACAGAAAACAGAATAATAAAAGATAAATCCGGGTTGTCTCCCGGTAAGCACTTGTCTTTATTCCAGAGTCTTCAAGTTAGACTCACGGTCAGCTCATCAATTGGTCCTTGTCACGGTCCATCCTTCTTCCTTCATCCGAAAGATTTTCCCGTATATCCCTGCGACGTTTTCTTCCGTTCGACTTAATCTAGTATAACTCTTTGTCTTCACCGCAGTATATTCTTCATCAGGACCCAAAGAATATTTGATGATTTTAAATTTTTCAGAAATAATCATGGGTGGTTCATTGTAAGGAATCCCAAGTAGTTGACACTTTCTTTTGGTGAACTCTTCCTCGTCTTTATCAACAAACTTAAAATAAGGATCCTTAATCAAATAATCATCTAGTTCTTCAATCAATGACTCATTATTATTATCATCTTGAATCGCCTCCCATTCTCTTTCCAAATCATATTGTAACCGTCGACTAAGCTTTGTGAAATCATCAAACTGTTTATGCACCCATTCCCAGAAAGTAGTATCCGATGTCCCCTTAAGTCCTTTCAAGCGTTCAATCCTGCCCTTTTCTTGTAAAGCCTCCGATTTTCGTGGGCAGTCTTCAACATTATCGTACCACTCATAATCTTCAAAGGTTACATCGTTTCCAACCCGTCTCATCCCAATTATACTTCCCCCATTACAGGTTCCGTCACTTTTATAATCACAGGTCGGCCAAACACTACTCCCGTCCTTGAAAATGAAGGGTGTACAGGTATGATTAATGTGCTCAAATTCCCATGGTTTATCCCAAACCCATGGTACTTGGTCATTCCATTCATAGTACCAGGTGTTTTTGAAATCATCATAAGTCTTAAATCCTGGTAGATCTCCGGTAAGCACATCATCATTGACTTGAAGAAGGTAGTTAAATTCCTTGAACTGCTTGCACAAGGGTGTCTCATAATCGAACACATCAATGTCTATTCTGAATAACTCTTCAATGCCTTCATTGATTGTTGAATCATGAAGTGACGACCCACAATCGCTTTCTACTTCTTCATCTTCTCCTCTCATCCAATATACCCATAATGCATCCTTAGTAGCTCGATCCATGCTCTTATGGTTATTAAACTTACTAGCCAACCATTCTGAAAAATCAACATCGTTAGGGTCATGGTTAACGTCAAAGCAAACCTTTCCAATCATATTCTTTTTTATCTCCATGAACTCGTTAAATTGCTTCTTAAAACTCCGTGTCAACCATGAAGTCATAGTCTGCTTGACTTCATTTACAGGGGCGAATTCCGGACTACCATATTTAAGTTCAAGCCAGTCATTGAGGGAGAGATCAATCAATCGTACCAATCTGCCATGAAATAGTAACTCTGCCAAAGCATAATTCATGTCATTATCTATATATTTCTCATTCAATCCCCAGTACTCCTCGGAATATGGCATGTAAGAGTTTTGGGTTTTTCCTTCACCACATCATTCGTTGCTTGAATCCATGTATGCAAGACAGAATTTCCCATCATCTTCTTCGATAGTAGTCCAGTTCAATCCTCTGGATTCAATGTTAGGCCATAAGATCGACAATTCATCTCCAGTGTATCTTACAAATACATCATAAGAGAATACCCCATCGTTAATGTTGCACAAACGCATGAATTCCTTAAAAGCAGCTTCAAGAGGGGTCTCCCAAGAGAATAAATCTGCATCGATCATGAGTACATTAAATGAATCCGAAAGCAAGCATTCCTTAGCAAGATATCCGTTAACTGACATGTCTTCCATAGCAAAATCTGTCATCAAAGGTAAAATCATCAGTAGGATTTGTTCGCTAGAAGAGAAATTAATGAATATTGAAACGGATATACGAATACAGAATAGCTGATATCTGCAGACGATGCGCCGTATCCAAGAAGTTGGATACGCCGTATCTTATAATCGTTAAAATTTAATCAGACTTTATTCAGAAAATAGATACGCCGCTTAGAATTTATGAATGCGCCGTATCGAATTAATTAATCAAAAATCAATTTATCTAATTAAAATTAAATGCGTCGTATTAACGAAAGTTAATGCGCCGTAATTTCGTTACGTTTAAAAGTACAAGATTTTTGATTTAGAGGATACGCCGTATCTATAGAGATCGATACACCGTATCTGTTTAATAATTCGCAAACTGTTTTTAATTAAAATAATAGATACGCCGTATCTACGAAAGCAGATGCGTCGTATGGCGTTAACGTTTAGAAAATTTTTATCAAAAACAGATACGCCGTATCTGCAAAAGCAGATGCGTCGTATAACTTTATCGCTTAGAAAAATTTTCTTGTTAAAAACAGATACGCCGTATCTTGGGGAAAAGATGCGTCGTATCGAATTAATTAAACGCGTCGTATTTTAAAAAAGTTAAACGCAATACGCCGTATCTGAGAAATCAGATGCGCCGTATCGTTTGATTTAGCACAGTACAACGATAGCAGAACAGAAAATACGAAAAAATTAAAACAAATAAAAACACACAACGAAAATAAACACACAAACAAAAAATAAAAGCAAACAAATAACACACAAAACAACAAATATGCAAAATAATACAATGATGCAATTAATCTAATAAAAAAGAAAAACCTAATTAAAATACTAATCAAATTAACAGAAAATAACAATTCACTCCCCGGCAACGGCGCCAAAAACTTGATGCGCGTGATGTGTCGTTGCGGTTTAGCAGTTTTAATGCCTACTCAAGTTTTAAATTTATATTTAGCCGACTTATCAATAACACACACACTTAACGAGCAGTGTACCCGGTCAGTATGAAGATAATGGTAAGTAGAGTGTCGATCACTAAGAGTGGAACGTATAATCTCGTTAATCTAATCAGTATTTTAATATCCTAACGCAAGGGGGTTTCAGCCTGAGAGACTGGCACGGTTTTGTTTGCAATTAAATGATAAAATAAACCAATAGGCACGAATCAGCAAGTAGCACACACGTACACAGATAAATACTCGAGACAATAAGAGGGCTGTCCTAATAATTAAGTAGTTTGTCACTTGTTTTATTGATAGCTTTATATGAAGTGTATGTAGTTAATCCTTTCTCGTTGGTCCTATTCTTATCGGCGAGTAAACCCTTAATGATTACTTATGTCTAAAAGTTATTCCTAAGTGATCAATTTAGAAACAACCGTGGGAGCCACATTATGTCCCGCAGTCAAATGCCCGCAAGCCACTAATAAACACAGAGGTTATCAATGCACTAATAAGTAGTAACCAAAGACATCAACATATAAACTTTAATTAATGAGAAAGCAGTTTTAAGGGAGTGCAATCTTTCCGTTGCCACATTACACAAGCCACCAATCTTGATGAATTAAAGTTTACTAACACAATAAAACAAAACTACTTAATGAATTAAACATATGCAGCACCTTCTTACAGCTCTTGTATCTTTGATTTGGGTGTGTCTTGTGCTGCCTCCTTGACTGAATTCGTCCTTTTGTTCTTCTGTTCGGACTTAGGTTATAAGGTTCGGAACTTAGGTTATAAGGTTCGGAACTTGTAATTCGTCTGGTCTACGGGGTATTTATAGTTTCTGTCTGAGGGAAGATGCGGCGTATCTAAGGAGTAGATGCGGCGCATGTACTTAACTTCGCGTGGGGTCCAAGATTATAATATTCAGGAATATTCGTACACCGCCAGAAGATGCGGCGTAACTCCATGATTAGATGCGGCGCATGTCCTCTTGTATCTTGGATCGTATCTGGTGATATCTTGATATAGATGCGGCGCATGTTGAGAGTGAGATGCGGCGCATCTGGAGCAGAATTGACTTGATCTTGTCCATGTCAGTAGACTTTCACTTTATGCACGTTTTGCTCCATAATTAGTCCAAAATCACCAAGTTTCACCAAATGCTTGTTTTTACCTGAGAATTACAAAAGTAAACGATTAAGTATCAATCCTCATACATAATATAGTAAAACAAGTCAAATTGATAGGATAAATGATAGTAATAAAATGTACTTATTTGAGTTCATCAAGTTTTCAAAGCAATTGATTAAACCACAAATCACATACGATGTCAAAATTTTCATGTATTTTTAGGCCAATATATAAATATCATACATGAGCGCGATAATCAAAGCTGGTGCAATTGTTGTTGTATTATATCAAGTGTCAAATACACTACTAAGGATGTTGGTGCACAGGTTCATCTTTCATCTTATAAGAATTCTAACAAAAGTATTATACAATAAATTACACGTCCATGATTTAGATTATCCGTTTTCTTCTTGCTAGGTCTTTGCTGATAAAGACATTAAAAGATCAGGCTTTCTTTAGCATGCTTCCCCTTCATCAAGGAGGCGTTCATCAAGCAATAACTCAAGTCCCTGATTAATATTGGGTGTTTAGGATTGCATTTTGAATTTATTATATGATTATTGTGCAGCAAATTATATGGTTCCACTGCAAAAGAAACACAACTTTATATAAGAATGATAGCTTAAGGATCTTTTATTATCGTCACCATTGAATCAGATGCTGCAAGATCCATATCAAAATTATACTATGATCAAATCATTCAACCGGAAATTAAATTTTCACTTCATGGGCAGTAAACACCTAATTGTGGACATTTAATAAAACTTATAGAGTACTTGATCATTTTTAGGACAATGCAATTCAACTTTCAAGCTTAAAACTTGCAAACATGCCCACTATTCTTTCTGTAAATTTTTGGTATAACCGCATACACAAAGAAAGATATCTAGTCTTGATTTGCCTAAACTACCCTTCTTTGATAAAATAATAACCTGCCCAGTTTAGTTGCACAAAATCATATAATCACTAAGACGAAGCCAGACTTTCAATCTTACAATGACAACTTTAAACACCCTTTTTAAACATGAAATTATTCAAATGAAGGAAACCGTACCTTGTCAATCTGCAACTCACCAACCTGAAGTCAACAGAATGCTGCTCTTAATCTCCGTCGTGGTCGTTATGTATGATGCAACTATCTGAATACCAAATGGTTGTGTTTCACAACACAATCAGCCCAAAAATTAAAGCTTATTGAGGACTTATGTAAGTATTAATAAGATGCCTATTGTAGTGACTTAAGCACTTCCAAAGAAGCTAATCCAAACACCCGATAAAAGCAACCCAATAGTTAAATGATCCACGCAGAAATACATACATTTGCTAACAGATTTTAAGATTTTTAAAGCAGAAAACCTCAGTTACTTACGTCTTCTGCAGTGGCTATAATATTAGGATGAAGAGCATTGAGTGAAAAAAAAAAGTGACTAACCTTGATGATATAATCAGTGATCAAAGTAGTTTACTGGCAGGGAACAGACATGCCTTTTATGAAAGCATCGATAATTCCTGCTGAATAGCATCTGCAGAAACCAGAACTATAACTCTTCTAGGCTTTTCTTCTTTCCACATAATTAGATGAATGGTATGCAACCTCGGCTTTACGACAAATGCTACGATCTAGAAATGCACCGTAAGAATTGGTGATGATGTAATTTGTGAGTTTTATTAAATGAAGAACACGTTATATCATCTGTAAGTGAAACCAAATCTCTACTGCATTACTATTAGGCTATTATCAACAACATGAAAGCAAAAACTTTATAGGGGTATGTAGCTTAGCTTACCCGACAGGCTTATAAGTTTTTATTGAAAGCGTAGTAATTGTTTGTTAAACATTCACTAAACTTATAACAAATCTGCATTGGTTGTTAAAAATAATCTTATAAAGCTCATAAATTTTTGAATAAGCTAATACGTTCATCAAATTGGCTGAAAAAACAAATAAGAGTTACTTACACTTGCTGGTTCATACCTTAAAAAGGGACTTTTGAGCTAATGGATTAAATAAATCCACAAGCTCAATTTAATAAGCTCATAAGCCTATTTTCTGTAGCTTATGACCTTTTCTAGATTTAAAGAAATCCACAGACAAGCAAAATAAGCTCTTCCAAACAGCCCCTAAGACTCTTGTGTTATAATAAGGCTAGCAGCTAGCAATATCGTGTAAACAATGCATTTATCTATCTACGAACACATACACCTCATAAAAAAACTCAAAAGACTTGAAATATATTTGCGTTTTCAGTTATATTAATAGAACGTATAGCATTGCACTATAAAATACTACATGAATTTACAAAAGTTGTGCTATAAATCCACTCCAAATGTGACACATGTACTAAAAGTACTTAAACTATCTAATATGATGATGAGAAATTGTTACACAAAAGAGCAAACAATGTAACCATGTACCTCAGAAGCTGTCTCGGTCGCTAAAACAGCTTGTGTAACACCAGAAACCGCACGATTTCTTGGCAGCTTTGATTTTTGCACAGTGAGTCTCTGACCACGAAAATCGCAAGATAATAATGAGGCTGAAGACGATGAAGAAAAAATTAACTGAAAAAAAAAACATGTACTTACATTAAAATTCCACTTACCGACATGTAGTAACAAACTTAAATATTTAACGTGCACATATTTACAGGATCATTAAAATTCCACTTACCGACAATGTGACTGATGCATGAAAATAAAATCTATAGTGTACTTCCACTGAGACGTGAAGTTAATACTCTTCACCAAAAAATATGTAATTTAATTTTTTTCATTGTTAGTCCAAAACCTTGGATAGGCTCTTAATAGTAACACAAGGAAACATGGTGGGCAAATGTCAATACCTTTAAAATGTTTTATAGATAACATCGGGTAAATAGGTCATTCAACTATACCTGATGATTAATGATATTAGCAGACACCATTTGAATTTTCCCGTTCTTCACGATCTGCAAACAGCTTTGCTTTTGTTGCGGCTGCAGCAAGTCAAGTTCTCTACTGCATTTATCATCTTTTCTGAAGATATAGAAGTAGCAGTTGCTCAAGGTCTCATCTAAATATATTATATCAGGATATAGTCAGAAAAAGATGAGATATGTGAAAGCAAGACCAGTAAAGTCAAAACAACCTTTTGGTTGATTTGGAATTCTGACATCTCTACCATTCTTGCTTTCTGAATTCGACCTTGAAAACAGAAATATTAAATTAGAGCAAGGATAAATATAAATGAGTACCTAAATTGTGTGCTACCAAGCAGCCGGGGATGGGTAGATTGAATATAAAAAGTCTGGTACAAAGTGGGTTCTTCAGATGTCCATCCGTCTTACTTCCATTAACAGTCTCGCATTCAACGTCATCCGACTGATAAAAAATCAAATAAACAACAAATCAGATGGACAATATATTTCATTAGGAAGTGGGATATAAGAAAATCCAAAAGACATACACGTGAACCGGTGATATCAAGTAATTTGTAATATGAAAAGCATAAACATGAGCCGGTGATAGTCGAGCGAACTCACTGTCATATCTGTTTTCACATTTTCAGCCTTAATGCTGGCCCTTCGCCTATTGCCGCGTTCTCAGAAGGCCCGTCCTTTGTAGTTTCCTATTTTATATATTTTAAATAAGTCCAAACACCCCCGAAGCCGAACTGATGATCATAACCGCTCACTCGACCAAAGTGCTAAACAACAATATGTATATGCAACTCCAATTAAACACTACATCGAAACACCACTTTTCACTTTCATTTGCTGAGTTGTGAACTTTTGACAGCTCTGTACAATCACAATAACATCAGTTATCAATAAACAATAAATAATCAGTGAGTGACAAATTTTATAAAGGTGCAACTCATTTAAAGAACAAAGATATAGTAGCAATCTCTATTGTATCCCTACCACATCCCCTAAAACTAACCAAACACATTCACTCTCACCATAACTAACCGAAAACACCAACTAATCAACACACTTCTAAGTTCTAATACACAACTTATTCCGATAAATCTCGTCAATGTTCAATGAATTTAGCTGGATATAGTATCTTATTCATGTTCTCGGAATGCTTTCTTCCATCAAAGTCACGTACTAGAAAGCAAAGCAAGGTCTTTCAAATTAAGACTTTTAATCGCGAAGTTTTGTGTGAGGATGGTGATGTTATCAAATGGAGCAGGGATTTGAGCTAACGCCTTAGATGCATTACAGAATAGCCCATCACTTCGGCATGTTGGTACTGTCTAAGAAGGTCCTCCCTTTAATGAAACAAAAAACAATATACAAACATTTAGATGATATTTACGTCTTGCTGGATTTAGTTTGTATCGAAGTTTTTCAAGTCTTACCGTTACAACAATAGAGTCTCTAGCAGCAAGAGCAATAATATCAGCACAAGAAACAATACCAGGACATGCCACTTCAAGCAAACTCTTCAATCTATCGATAAAATCGAACCCTCTTACAGTTTGATTTGGAGTTGCCACTTTTTTTGTTTGATTCCCTGAAGCTGAAGTAAAATTCAAAATAAAATTCAAAAGAATTGATGCATCACAACCCTGTCCAAAACAACAACTAATAAATTTAGCATGGGTAAAAGTCATTTTCTACATAGAACTTAGTACATGTTTCACGTATATCATGTCATAGTTTGATCTAAGGGGTACATTGTGGACCACAATAATTTTAGAACATAAGAAAATAAAAATAATTCTAACCCTGACGAAACAATCATGGAAATTCATTCTGATAAGAGTAGCCGCAAGCCATGGAGCATTTGGGATATGTTGATTCACATAGTCTTTTATAATATTTTCTGCTTTTGGGCATGAACTCGAATAAAACCCTATTTGCAAATCACCCTGAACCGATCCTAGGATGGATACAAATCCCAAAACCTCCATCCAGAATTAACATATATCATGAGCATGAATTATTATACCTTGCGTTGTTCTAGGTCTTACGGAGGAGGCCAAAACAGCGACCCGTCGATCCACCTTTCAGATGTAGCGGCCATACTATTATCCATTCTGCTGATAAGATTTAATTTGCAACAAAACCACACATGGACTTGAGATGATCATGACGTAATACCTCCAAACAATATTGATATAAAATAACGCATGATTTAAACAACTTAATAACAATATTATGCAGTAGCATTTGTATATATATTTAATCTTACCCTTACTGATTGGTTTGAACAATTTAACAACAATATTATGCAGTAGCATTTGTGTATATATTTTTTTGTTACCCTCACTGATTGGTTTGGGCAGTAGGATTGATTAACCCATGGATGATTCTTCTCCTTAATCACTTTTGTGTTGCTGCTCGAGACTAACTGATCAAACAAACATTACACAGCATGTCAAGCATTCATGATTGCATACCTGTGATGAAGAAAACATAGTAAATTGATCATTAGAGGAAATTGTGAGGAAAAAAGGATATTAGGGTTTTTAGGAAAATATATTATGAATTAACTGAAGAATTTTTTTCCCGTATGGGATTCTCTACTTATCTTGTTTGATCATTATATTTATGGCTTTGCAGGATATAAATCAAAAATTAAGTTGTTCTAGTGGTGAAAATTGTTATTAATGCATAAAGAGATCCTAGGTTCGAATCTGCTACACTTAATTTTTAAACTAAATCCGAATTTAATTAAAACCGGATTTTAGCTCATTCAAAGTATGCTTAGGTGGGCATAGTTTATGATTATGTGGCATTTTTATGATTATGTGGCATTGAGGTGGCATTTATGTGGCATTATCTACGTGTAACGCCTCCTGTTATATATAATGTAGAGATATATATATATATATATATATATATATATATATATATATATATATATATATATATATATATATATATATATATATATATATATACGATAATATATATATAATACCTACGCAGTTTGCGATAAGCAAAGCACGGAAGTTCCGTCACACGTATATTCACCGTACACTTTCACCATGAGCCATCACCAAAGAGTCATATACGATAAACCATTTTGAATTGTACTTTACCACACAGCAAGCAAGAAATAAACGAGCACTGGTCACACCTAAACTTTTCAATAAAGTTAAGACAATTAAAATATGAATATTTTGCTAAGACTTACCATACTGATCTAGGTCGCGTGTCGGAGCGGTTGCACTGTTTTGTTGATTGATTTGAAGATTGCTATTGTTTTTAAGGTGAGTTTATAGCCCCATTTTTTTATACGTGTTGCTTTTATAAACCTTGGGGTGAGAAACATGCAAAAATTGTTTTCATGGACCAAAAATGGATTTTGTTTTATACACACTTGTATGCAGAAACCTAAGTTAGCTGAATCCCATTGCGCCCACTATCATCAACCGTCAATTCCTTCTGGGAAACGCGTGTGATATAAATAGATCTATTGGGGGTGACTCCCCCGTTCGGTTGGCTAGGCATAGTCAATGCGAACGTATACCATATCGAAATCGGCCGAGTGTCTGGGGATTAACACTCGCGGGCACCCTATATTTGCTATGCCAGTTTGGCATATTTTGTTGTCTAGTTCGGTTGGATGAGCTTAGTGTTTGCATAGCAGGATAGTGTGAGTTTGTTGAATTGTTTGCTATGGTCCATATGTGCTTATTTACTTTAAACCTATGAACTCACCAGCGTTAGCTGACTTGTAGCATGTTTTTCTCAGAGCATTGAGAATGTGTTTACTGAAGGCAAGGCATGGCGATGGTCATAAAATTTGTTGGAAATGTTTTTATTGTTGCGTTAAACTCTGAATTTGGGACCGCTTTGTTAAATGGGCTACATTTTTATTTGAACTAAATTTGATGTATGACAATATGACTTTGAATATGTAATGTATTTTAAAACGGATTTTTAATCCGTTCTCTATATCTTGTGTTGTGATTATCGATTTAGTAGCACACAAAGTGTATGCTTCCGCAATATCTTGATTTTGGGGGTGTTACATCATGTCTCATCGGATACAAATAAGCCCACTTATTTATAATTCATTATTACATAGAGGGGCGTCCCAAACAATGTAAATAAGGAAATATAAACTTATGGTTTAGTGATTTACAATTTCTTTATTTAAATAAAAAGGCATCCCAGTGCATTTAAATAAGGATATTATAAATCATCCTACTTAAGAATTCCCGACAAAACACTCATACTTAACCGATGAGTTACAAGGCGGTGTGTTACGAGACGTCATAAGTGTTCCGAGAGTATGGAATGAACGTTTACACTCATCATCGAAGACGAGGAGTAAAATAATCAGAGAAAGTCGACATAGCATTCAAAAGAGTTGGTGAGTTCAGTGTTATGAAACAGTTTTCTCACAGTTTGAGAAATACTAGGGAGACCATTGTGCAACTCACAAATGTCGAAATAAATAAATAAATAAATAAGACTAACGTGTGTCTCTCAATGTCTGAGAAATAGATAAAACTATTGTGTGTCTCTCAATGTCTGAGATATATAAATAAACATGTTGTGTATCTCATGATGTCTGAGATATATGAATAAGCAAGTTGTGTACCTCACAATGTCTGGGATATATGAGTAATCAAGTTGTGTATCTCACAATGTCTGAGATATATGAGTAATCAAGTTGTATATCTCACATTGTCTGAGATATATGAGTAATCAAGTTGTGTATCTCACAATGTCTAAGATATATGAGTAATCAAGTTGTGTATCTCACAATGTCTGAGATATAAGAATGGTAATTATATCAATTACAATGTCTCGAGTAATGTCGTAGATCATAAGAAAATATGTGTGATCGGGGAAATCTGGTTGTACCGTAATGCCTTGGAATAGGCATACGCAGTCATATTTAGTTAATTGTTCATATAAACAGTCTGTATAAAAATAATACAGTATTGTGTTAAGGAGTAAGCATGGCGCACGGAATGTAGAAGACAGCAATGAGTAAAGTGGGTCTTAATGTAAGATGTAGTTATAGTCTAGGTTCAAATGCAACCTGGTTCTCTATAACTGTAGCTCTGATACCAATCTATAACACCCCCAAAATATCGCAGCGGAAGATAGTGTCACTGGGGTATTACTTCATAGTTCACAACACAAATTACAGAAAACGACTCTAAATGAGACGTTTTGAAATAAATTATCATTCGATTAAAATATCAGAGTTTACAAAGAGGTCCCACAAGTTTACAAAATGTACAACATAAAAGTTGTATAGTTTTTCGAATGATAATATATGCATCGTCTTCAAAATGTTTTTCCGTGCGCCTTCCCATGCCAGCTAATTCCTTTCGAACCTGAGATAAACATGCTAAAAAGTCAACACAATGGTTGAGTGAATTCATAAGTTTATAAACAGTAGTGGACAATAAAGTTCATAGTATAATTGCAATGTGCGCAATCATCATCCTGATAGTCATTATTGCTCTAAGCTCATAGCACGCACGACTGACTGTATATATATATATATATATATATATATATATATATATATATATATATATATATATATCACCGTACGATATATACATTAAACAATTTGCCCCGTGTAGGTACTATGCCATATACCTAGAAATTCAAATATAGTGCGTTTGTGATATCCGCTGTATGATTAACACAAACGGGATTCGTCAATCCTGATAGGCCTATCCACAATATTTGCGCTTACTCACAACAACAAGTGATTAGTGGTCCATGATAAGGGGACTTTTGGCATAAACAACTTAGGCATGCAATAATACATTCAGGGCTAGCATTCAGTTTACAAGTAATTGTCCATAATAAAAACAGTAGCATGTATCTCCCCTAAAGAGTATATAAAACAGTTAAACAAAAGTTGGGGCTATGAACTCACCGTAGTGATCAGTAGTAGTTTAATACAACAGATAGTGTATGGCAAGACCACAATCTTTAACGATAACCTACAAGAGTATAGTGATCGCGTCTTAGTATAATGTACAATATGAGTGTACAAGTATATGTAAAGTCATTGACTTGATTAAGATGTTGTACATATATCTTATGATGTATAAGAAGTGAAGTATTCTTAAAGTATGGTTTGGCTATTAGCCTTTTATAAATGACATCGTACTACCGTTCGGGCTATCAAAATCTAGAGGTCATGTAGTGAACGTATGAGGAGCCAGGACACTTTAATTCGTAAATCCACAACTCGTCGATACGACACCCAGAAGAGGCCTCTTATGATAATGAAACTCCCTACTATTGTAGTACTTATCAATTATAAATAAAAGTATTTGACGAAACAAATGTTGTATAAAAACATTTGTCGTGTTTCATCAAAGACTATTGGTTGAACTAGTGTGGTGACTTGATGATATAAGTTGTGTGTCGTGAAAAGGTTTAGCATAACATTAGTCAAGTGTAAATGTTACCAATTTAATGGTCAAGTGTGTTGTGATGAAATCGCTAACGGCGTTTCATAACTTTGTCGTATAAAGTGTTCAAAACGACATTTAGATATCATACTAGTTATTATAATTTCGCGGATCAAGTGAAGTTGCGACTTTGTGGTAATGATATATGTGATATGGTCAATTTTTATAAGTTTTCGAAGTCAAGAAAATGAGTCAATTAATTGAACAAGTCTCAATGACAAGTTTCGGGTCATCAAACCCAAGCTAGCCGTGCGGCTAGACACACAACCTTGAGACAACAACCAAGGCCATAGCCATCGCTATGTCTCGGTTAGAAGGCCTTGAGACAACTTCCTTGGCTATGTCTCGGCCTCAAGAGGTCAAAATGCCATGAAGACTCTTAAGTCATGGCTGTTTTTCAGTCTTAAATAGGTACACTTTTGATGATTCGGACCAGAAAAGGGTCTAAATCATGATTTAATATCAGATCAGAAGACTTTTTGTTCCAGCATCTAATTTCCATCTAGTAATCTTCATTTAGCCATAACTTTTTAACTACAAGCCCTTTTTAAGTGATTCAAAAGCTCAAGTTCTAGTTTTTACTTCCTCTAACAGCTTCTTAAAGTCATTCAAGTCCATGGTTCATGATTTCATGTCAAAGCTTAACAAGATTACTAGTTATACACTAGTTGTACCAAAAAGGTTTCTAACAAGTTAACTTATGTTTTTCTCTTGTGTTTAGCTATGTACAACATCAAACCAAGTCTTAACAACATATACAACTTATACAAAATATGAAAATACAAAATGAAGGAAAACATAAAGATCTAACCACAATCTTATAAAGATTGGATGAAAGGTAACAAGGACACAAGGACAACTATCCTAAATCTTTAAGCCTTCTACCACTTTATTCCTTGCAAATTCTTATAGTCTTGAGCTATTTACACCAAGGATGTAACACCCCAACCCGATAAGGGTAGAAGTGCTACGTTATGGTGACATATCAAAGCAAACACAAGCATATGACTTAAATAATACAAATGAATTTCAAAGTTTACAAAGGGAAAATCTGAAATACAAGGGATACAAATGGAACTAAAATAAATACTAAGTCTAACAATATAAACGCTTCTAATCATCTCTAATCCAGCGTAGCTATCATGGTGTGGTCTTCTAAGTCCATAAGTACTCTCCACCCATAACCCAGCTTCCTAATAAAATCTGCCGCAGGAAAAGAAATGCGGCTGAGCTTAAAAAGCCCAGTGAACAGATATATATAGAACGAAACAAAAGATAAAGAACAAACATATAAATATGATGCATTGGGAAAAAGCATAAGGTGTAAATGAAAATAAAGGATAAAGAGTAGGATAGGATAGTAATCCACCACGAGCCCAGACAAATCAAATATAGTAACCATAGAGGGGAGACCTCTCAAATAATCAAATAATATGAGGGGTGTCCTCAGTATCCAAATGGAGTAGCTAGCTCCTAGAATGTGCAGACGTGGATTACACCCAACATCAAACACCAAATAGATCAAATCATAACATGATATATCCCTCAAATACAAAACAAATATAAGATGCATCCATACGCCCCTGCAGACAGATTAGTGGCCAAATATATATAATAATAATTGAGTTCATAATAATAACAGATAAGGGATGGTGTGGAACATCACTCGACCACACTAGAGTCATGTCAGAGGTGCATCAATGACACGGCCATGTTACCTTCATGGCTAGGAAACAAATTTGGCTCGGGTATCAAACTGAAGAGTTCAAAAGGTCATAACATATCAAAGGTTCATAAGTTTCATAGCAAAAGTTCAATTCAAAGGTTTCCATCCAATGTTCGTTTAAAGAAATCTTTTAATAATGGTTTTCATAAAAATGATCTTTCAGAACGGTTTTCATAAAATAATCTTTAAAAGTAGTTTTCATAAAGATGGTAAAATTTCATATGAAAGTAGTATCGTATCGTACTCATAAACATCATTCTAAAATGGTTTTTCTCAAAACATTTCCATATCATAATTAAGAAAGGTTTTCATATTTAGTTACAATCTCAATGGTTCACAAACCTAAGGGAGCATAGCAAAGGCATAGATCATATAAGAAAGCCATAATAAAAAGGCTCAGATCATAGGCATCATAATCAAACTAATATAAAAAGGATGTGAATGAATCATGAGAAACCTTAAGAGATAAGGTCAGAATATTTGTACCTTAGACCGCAAGTGAAAACACAATAGAACATAAAGATCGGAAACAAACTCCATCTTCAGCGAATCTACACGAATACATGATCGTCTTATTATTAATATCTTATTTAAATCAGATTACTTATTTTATTCGGCTTTCCATTTTTAGTAACTTTCCTCTTTTAGTAACCTTCTATTTTTAGTAATTTTCTATAATCAGTAAGTCTTCTGATTTAATAACTCTTAGGGTTAAAATGCCAATTTAAATAACTTTTAGACTTAATATGATCAACATTATAGTTAGAAGTTAATATGACACCTTTTATTAATTTAGGGTTTAAACGGTCATTTTATTAAAGTTCAGGGTCTACATTGCAATATAAATATTTATGTGAAACTCTTATATTGTATATTTAATCACTTTATTAAAACCCCCATGCAGCTAAACTCCACTCGAACCAACCCTTTTGCTTTATTAATCCAATTTAACGAGGCCACCTTAAAACAAAGCACTTTGCACCATGATCGACCGGTCCAAACATATCCACCCTCTTCGTCCATTTTTACTCGACACCAACACACCCATACGACTCCGTTCTAACGTGACAGAACTCACATGCAAACCTTCCTTCGAACAGTAACCACACGACCCACCCTAGTTCATATTCAGTTCTATATTTAGACCATACTATACACACACAACTCAAGCATAAAATCACATCTTTTTACCTTATTGGAACTCCAATTCAGGGTACACATTCGACCCATACAAACACCCTTCATTCACAACCTATTCGACACAAGGCACACACTCCGACAGGCATGATCGATTACCCTTTTAGTCATGCGAACACGACACACACAACACCTTTCTAAATTCGAGCCATGCTTAGGACATCATCGACACACACTCAAAACTCACCCACTCGACATTCACAAATACCTTTTTATTTCCAGATTTTGACACCCACCTCGACACAATTGAAGTCACATAAAAATCATGTTTTCACTGTCCTAGTCCCATATTATTCGACCCTAACTAGCAGCCACGTACACACAACCCACGACCACCTGAAATCACAAATGACCCATGCTTAACCTTGTATATACTCGACCTATATTACTGCATAAATCCCCATATCGACACACACACACACACACACACACACACACACACACACACACACACACACACATATATATATATATATATATATATATATATATATATATATATATATATATATATATATATATATATCCAGATTTTACGTCATAAATTTGGTGATTAAAACAAGTCCAAAACTCAGACTTCATACCCTTATAAACTGATTTTTCAATAGCATACTTATACCATGTACATTGACCTATATTTAGCATATATATATATATGATTTATTAAAGCTTGTTTTTAGGTTGTACATTCGGGTCTTATAAATATATGTGGGTTACATCGAACAAGATAATGAGAGGTTGATGGTGATACCTTGCTTAACGAGGCAATGAGAACAAAAGAACAAGAACCCTTGACACAACCCACGAATCAATATTTGACAACAGCCCAATAACCACGAGCAAGACACCACTTCGAACCAGAAAACGAGGCATGTCTAATGCATGGTCACACGAAAGCCTCCTCTTGCTTGCCTTAGAACCGAACAGTAGGAAGGAGATGAGCAGCAGCAGTCGATGGTTTGGAATAGGTTTTTAGGGTTTTGCAAAGTGAATGAAAAGTGGGATCGGTATATATGGATTTAAAAAAGGAACCGTGTTTTTGGATTGGATAATTATGGGAGAGCCTATTATTGTGGGATATGATATCTTTTAAATTTTATACATATCTTTTCTTTCTTTTCATTCTTTTAGCCGAATTTTTGATTATAGTAACAAGGATGTCGAAATTCTTTTACTTGTTCACAAAGGCATGTCGAAATTATTTTGTGATTAGGAATTTTATTTGTCTTGTGATTTAAATCATAAGGTAAAGTTTTTATTTACTTAATTTATTAGTTAACTTAAAGTTTAATTACTTTAGATTAGGTTCAATTAATATGTCTTTTTGCTCTATTTTAAAATTTCAAAATTAGAGGGGTATTTTGGTCTTTTTCGATTACGCTAAATTTTAGGGTTTTCCAACTCTTCCCCTCTAAAAGAAAATTTTCGTCCTGGAAAATTGAAATGAAACGGAGCGGGAAAAACACAACGGACAGTGAACGGAAAAGTGAATGACTTGTTTCTCATAACTCTATCTTGTTGATCAAATAGCTTCGGTTTCCTCAGCAAAGACATACTATACTGAATCCGAATCAAAAGTATAATATACCAAACGTAATAGGTGATAATCATATTCTCCAGGAAAAAGGTACAGAGTATACATAGGATTTACGGATATATCATCCGTGGAATTTATTAGGCGAATCAGATGAGAATATATCGAAAGCTCTACAATGGGACCTAAGATTCTTATCGGAAGTACAGAGGTCAGCAAAACGCGTGTCAAGAATCCAAACATATCAAATCGTATAACGGTGAAAGCAGATTAAACGCATAGGTAGACTGAACCTAAAGTCTCTCTAACGCAGATAATCTCAAACATCTATCAGAATTTCTAAGGCTTTAATGCACTCCTCGAAATATCCTATGATCACAATAAGTGCACGTTATATGATGTAAGTATTATCACATTGGCCAGACGTCATAATACTAGCATCATATAAATATGCCCTCATGATGGTCATACTTTATCTCAAGTCGTGTTCAAAACAACCTATCTTAATCCACCTAGTCCTTCTACAGTCTCAGAGGTCATCAAGATCAAACAACATAACTAAGAGGAGAACGAAACTACTCGTAAGAGTAACAGAAATCCTAGAATGTCTATCAAAATTAGTGTACACCGTTAATAGCGTCAATCCTTCATCACTCACCGAAATCAACATAGCCAATATAAGTGTTTGCTTCAAAATTCGCCCATTTCTAAAACATAAATCTCTAGATTCCTTCCATAATTTGTCAAATTTCGCATAACAAAACCATCATCCAACATACGCAGAATGAACACAGAACGGAATTACTAATAGAGAACCTAAATCATTCAAGGGATCTTATCATCAGGTAACGGAAACTTAAGTAGGTTGAGAGTCATCAAAGCAAAAGTAGAACGAAGTAGATTGTTAAGGGTCACATATCGGATATGGTAGTCCATGGTAGCTTTACGAAAGCCATCCAATCCATAACCAAAAGACCTCAAGGTCAAATATATCAAGATTAAACAGATCCGTAGAACGAATACGGTCGTTAACTAGATGGATAATTCATATATCAAGGTCAAATAGATGGTTCATCATAGTGTTGAGATAGATAAGCGAACGGTTCAAGGTGTTGGAATTTTGTTTAGCTTTTTAGCATAAGTGGCAGGTAGGGTGTGTATCATCGGTAATACGAACATCGTATAACTGTCAAAAGTGAGACACATGGAATATTATTTATCAGCATCATCATGCTCAGTTAACAATTCCGTACTGAGATAGTATTTACTTCATATCCTTCCAAAGGAAACTGGTTGGCAGGCAAGATTCATCATTCAAGGGAGGGAATAAAACTTCCTATATCCATGGTTAACTACCGGAGTCCTCATAGGAGTAGTAATGGATTATGCAGAGTTAAGTAGTATCAGATGATACATTTATATCCAGCATAAGTAATGAATTCATAGAATGTGTCAAACACATTATGGTCAGATGACCTTCGGGATGGTCGGAAAGTATCAAACTGTTTATCGAACAATTTGGAAAAATGGAGATCAGAATTAGAAAGTGGAGCTTAAATGGTGTAAGGTATCCATGTAGTTCCCGAGGTATTCTAATCTTACTTGGTTACTAAACTTAGGTTGCAAAACTTTCTAACTTCTGAAACAAGTGTTCTTATAAGGCATAACTAAAGGTAGAGGCACGAATCAGAGTGATCCGGAAGCAATGCTACTTACATAGATGTCCTAGTCTACCCTTCTCTCACCGGTAATAACTTAAGTTCCTATGGGAAAATCCTAAAGCAAGTTCTCAAAGGTTGTCTTATGAGCGCCTACAGTGGAAACTTAATGGTCCAAACTTCACAGGTCAGGGTTTAATGTACTACAAGTCGCAGCCTGGGCTCTGATACCATAATTGTAACACCCCAACCCGATAAGGGTAGAAGTGCTACGTTATGGTGACATATCAAAGCAAACACAAGCATATGACTTAAATAATACAAATGAATTTCAAAGTTTACAAAGGGAAAATCTGAAATACAAGGGATACAAATGGAACTAAAATAAATACTAAGTCTAACAATGTAAACGCTTCTAATCATCTCTAATCCAGCGTAGCTATCATGGTGTGGTCTTCTAAGTCCAAAAGTACTCTCCACCCATAACCCAGCTTCCTACTAAAACCTGCCGCAGGAAAAGAAATGCGGCTGAGCTTAAAAAGCCCAGTGAACAGATATATATAGAACGAAACAAAAGATAAAGAACAAACATATAAATATGATGCATTGGGAAAAAGCATAAGGTGTAAATGAAAATAAAGGATAAAGAGTAGGATAGGATAGTAATCCACCACGAGCCCAGACAAATCAAATATAGTAACCATAGAGGGGAGACCTCTCAAATAATCAGATAATATGAGGGGTGTCCTCAGTATCCAAATGGAGTAGCTAGCTCCCAGAATGTGCAGACGTGGATTGCACCCAACATCAAACACCAAACAGATCAAATCATAACATGATATATCCCTCGAATACAAAACAAATCTAAGATGCATCCATACGCCCCTGCAGACAGATTAGTGGCCAAATATATATAATAATAATTGAGCTCATAATAATAACAGATAAGGGACGGTGTGGAACATCACTCGACCACACTAGAGTCATGTCAGAGGTGCATCAATGACACGGCCATGTTACCTTCATGGCTAGGAAACAAATTTGGCTCGGGTATCAAACTGAAGAGTTCAAAAGGTCATAACATATCAAAGGTTCATAAGTTTCATAGCAAAAGTTCAATTCAAAGGTTTCTATCAAATGTTCGTATAAAGAAATCTTTTAATAATGGTTTTCATAAAAATGATCTTTCAGAACGGTTTTCATAAAATAATCTTTAAAAGTAGTTTTCATAAAGATGGTAAAATTTCATATGAAAGTAGTATCGTATCGTACTCATAAACATCATTCTAAAATGGTTTTTCTCAAAACATTTCCATATCATAATTAAGAAAGGTTTTCATATTTAGTTACAATCTCAATGGTTCACAAACCTAAGGGAGCATAGCAAAGGCATAGATCATATAAGAAAGCCATAATAAGAAGGCTCAGATCATAGGCATCATAATCAAACTAATATAAAAAGGATGTGAATGAATCATGAGAAACCTTAAGAATTAAGGTCAGAATATCTGTACCTTAGACCGCAAGTGAAAACATAATAGAACATAAAGATCGGAAACAAACTCCATCTTCAGCGAATCTACACGAATACATGATCGTCTTATTATTAATATCTTATTTAAATCAGATTACTTATTTTAGTCGGCTTTCCATTTTTAGTAACTTTCCTCTTTTAGTAACCTTCTATTTTTAGTAATTTTCTATAATCAGTAAGTCTTCTGATTTAATAACTCTTAGGGTTAAAATGCCAATTTAAATAACTCTTAGACTTAATATGATCAACATTATAGTTAGAAGTTAATATGACACCTTTTATTAATTTAGGGTTTAAACGGTCATTTTATTAAAGTTCAGGGTCTACATTGCAATATACATATTTATATGAAATTCTTATATTGTATATTTAAACACTTTATTAAAACTCCCATGCAGCTAAACTCCCCTCGAACCAACCCTTTTGCTTTATTAATCCAATTTAACGAGGCCACCTTAAAACAAAGCACTTTGCACCATGATTGACCGGTCCAAACATATCCACCCTCTTCGTCCATTTTTACTCGACACCAACACACCCATACGACTCCGTTCTAACGTGACATAACTCACATGCAAATCTTCCTTCGAACAGTAACCACACGACCCACCCTAGTTCATATTCAGTTCTATATTTAGACCATACTATACACACACAACTCAAGCATAAAATCACATCTTTTTACCTTATTTGAACTCCAATTCAGTGTACACATTCGACCCATACAAACACCCTTCGTTCACAACCTATTCGACACAAGGCACACACTCCGCGAGGCATGATCGATTACCCTTTTAGTCATGCGAACACGACACACACAACACCTTTCTAAATTCGAGCCATGCTTAGGACATCATCGACACACACTCAAAACTCACCCACTCGACATTCACAAATACCTTTTTATTTCCAGATTTTGACACCCACCTCGACACAATTTTAGTCACATATAAATCATGTTTTCACTGTCCTAGTCCCATATTATTCGACCCTAACTAGCAGCCACGTACACACAATCCACGACCACATGAAATCACAAATGACCCATGCTTAACCTTGTATATACTCGACCTATATTACTGCATAAATCCCCATATCGACACACACACACACACACACACACACACACACACACACACACACACACACACACACACACATATATATATATATATATATATATATATATATATATATATATATATATATATATATATATATATATATATATAACAGGAGGCATTACACGTAGATAATGCCACATAAATGCCACCTCAATGCCACATAATCATAAATTTAAAGCCATGTCATCACATTATATCCACCTATATCAATTATCTATACAATATAATATATATATTTTTTGTGTTTTTAATCAACTAAATTGTAAAAACCGGATTTTAATTTGTGTAAAAATGTACAGCAATGGGATTCGAACTTGGTATCTACTAACATTAACAAATGTCTCAACCACTAGAGCAACACAACATTTGTTTTAGAGTTTGCAAATAAAAAATGATAAAGCTATTCAATGTCAATCTTAATCCCTACAACTTAATTAACCCTAATCACACATATACGGGAAAAAAACCAGTCCATTCATAATATACTTTTCTCAAAACCCTAATATCCTCTTTTCCTCACAATCTCCTCTAATGATCGGTTTACGGAGTTTTCTTCATCACAGGTTTGCAAGAAAACATTGATGTTCAAGGTTTTTTTTTCCCAATTTGTAAATGGCTATTTTTTTTATCAAGGTATGTGTGCACCACCAAACAAGTGAACAAGCTTATATATATTTGTTCTTATTCAGTGACAACTGCAGTTTTGGTTTTCGTATTCAGGAGATCGATTCAGGTATACTTATAAATTCTTTGTTGTATCTTGTCTTTTGTGTGGTTATCGATGTTATTATGTATGATGCTTGCATGACAGATGAATTTAGCATAGCATGTCTTCGTGGAGGCCATCCCATACTTAATGATGGTGATCTATCGACTAAAGTCAGTCGTACCTTTGTGTTGATTCTTATTCTGCAAAAAGGTTTTTATTTTTTTTTCCTTCTTTTGATTTGATGTTAGAATTATCAACCAGACTAACAGAATTATGTATGACGCTTGCATGACAGATGAATTTAACATAGCATGTCTTCGTGGAGGCCATCCCATACTTAATGATGGTGATCTATCAACTGAAGTCAGTCGTACCTCTGTGTTGATTCTTATTCTGCAAAAAGGTTTTTATTTTTTTCCTTCTTTTGATTTGATGTTAGAATTATCAACCAGACTAATAGAAACATCAGTTCAGCAAGGATGAAAAACAAATGAGAATATCAAATAAACTCACTTGCATAAAACAAACCCCACCAGTGGTTGCACTAAAGACCAAGAGGCCCAGACCTCCAATGGAGATCCCTAATCATGGTGCGTAAAATTTATAACTTTACATAAATAAAAAATATGCTAAGCAGACTAATGATTCAGTTCAAAGTCCAGTCAAGAAGAAGCAACATGTAAATGATTTTTCAAGTTGCAGACTATTTGGTTTTGATTATAGAGGGTGTTTGGGATTGCTTAAGTGCTTATGTGCTTATTTAAAGAGAATGCATGTACGTTATTGCCTGATTATGGAATGACAAGTATCAGAACCCTGTCAGCCCCAGAATTCAATCAGGATGGTCCGTGCTATATGAATGCTTCGACAAACATATGTCGTAGATCTGCAGGTGGTATAGTTATTAGAGACCCTGATTTGATGTGGAGCTCTATTACAAATACAATATCGGCTGCTGAAGGAACATTGTCGTTGGATAAAGGTAAAAGAAAACTTTCTGACCACTTTCCTTCGACTGTTTTAAATTTCAAAATTTTGGTTTCTGCTTCAGTTTTTACTAAATCTTAAAATACTACATTTCCTTTCTATGTATTTGATATCTCATATTCCACTTAACCCAGAGAATCGTGTGTTTTCTATACATGCGGCAAACTGGGTTGGTTGGGTAAAGTATCAGACCGAATATGAAGAGGTAGTGGTAAAGAAGCATATGGTGGAAAAAGGTCACTGCAGAGTCCACTATGGTGACGGTGATGAAGTGGAAGAAGATGAATCAGAAGAATTCTATTATAGCAGCAGATATATATTATTAATTATGTTGTCTCTTGAATTTCATATATGCATCCCTCATCTTTGTCCCTACAAAGGTAAGTAATTTCATGTGTCCAAAACATGCACAAAACAACACCTTCGTACTTTCGTTGTTTACTTATGTACTATCTTTTAGTCTATAATCATTATTTTAAAGGGCAAAACGTACAAGCACAGTAATGGCCCATGGGTCATAACAAGTTCCTTTTGTACATGGATTGACACCAATTGGTTTAGTGTGCAGTTATTATGACTTGAATACAGATTGTGCTTCAAGAGCCGCTTGGACAAAAAATGATTTACGGGCTATTTGGACATAACCTGTTTTAGGGGCTGTTTCTACAAGATTAACATATGGTGTGTTTGGATAGAAAACTTGAGCATATAAGTTGAAATCACCACCTGTTGTACTATAGAAGACTTCATAGCAGGTCAATATCTTTTACGAAAATTTCATTTTTTGTCAAATTGAGAGGTGCAATGCAATTTAAGATAAAGTCATGTACCATCACTGAGATAAATTACCAACTACAAGATACTAATCTATACAATTTTTACAGTACAAGAAAGAAGTGGAACTCATGCTAATAGTGGCTCGCTCGTGTATCAACTCCAGCAAAGTACGCTCGACATGCCTTAATAAGCCTTTGTCAATTGATTCAAAAAAACAAGTGCTACCTGGCGATACACTCTTAAAGTACCTGAATAAAAGCATGAGATCCTCAATTGATTTAAAAATCTGCAGTAACATTGTTACCTGAATCCATTCCAATGTTGCAATTTAATATTGATAGCAACTATATTACATGTAGTTTGTTGATTGTAAAGATATCACCCTAGATATCATATTTAGTTATTGACCAACATTGTCTTCATCTGATATGCTTTTTCTGATGAGTTGAACTCTTTTGTTGCAGCTCGCATACTACGTACCATTAGAATTGCTGCTCATTTGGAGTTTAGTTTCTCTAGAGAGACAACTCATGCCATAAAACACCTTGCACAATTGGTTCTGCTGCTTGATAAGGTATTTTACTTGCATGTTTTTTGATTTTTTGTTTTGAATCTTTGAAAAAAAATGTTCGGATATTAATTAATGATTTAATTGGTGTCATACTTCAAGGGGAGGCGCCTTATGGAAATGAATTACATGTTGGCATATGGTTCTCCATAACCTTCACTGAGATTATTATGCAAAATTCGGGCTCTTAGAATTGCTCTTGCCAATTCAGGTAAATTTTCACTAACTTCAGTCAGTTTATGCATATTTTGAAATGTTATCATATTTGCAGGCGGCGTACTTTGTTCGTGATGGTTTAAGGAGACGAGACAAGAAGACTAATATGCTCTTGGTACGGTTACCCATTTAGTAACTTGTCTAGCTATCAAAATTAATTTCTCTTTTGTATGCTGGAAGGGTAACAGAATAACTTATTGTATAGCTAACAGGAATTATTATTCTTACAATAACTATCTATTGTTTGAAATGGCAAGCATTGTTTTCAAACATGGATAAGCTCATATCACCAGATCGACCATGTCATAGTAGTTTATGGTATGTTTTCGCCATCACCATTTTTTGCATATGAGTATTATGCTTACCAGTGTTTAGCTACAATGATACACATATGCATACACGTCTCCAGGGTGGCAATTTTAGCACTGCATATGGCGCTTCTAGATAGACCAAGGGACCCTTTAGTGGTTGCTGCATTTAGTCTAGCAATCCACAATGGAGAAGATATGGATGAAGCTATTGGCATAGCCCAAAGAATTTCCAAACCACATGCTACATTTTACTATGAGTTATCTGATTCTCAATATCTTGAACGAGGGCACTGAAAAAGGAGGTATTGGAACTTGGAGTATCAGTAAGTAAGGCACTATCCAACGTGACTGATTCTTATTATGTCTCACAAGCATTGAGGAATTACCCTAAAGCACCTAAATCTGATATGGTACGTGCTCAGGCTTACTTATTTTTGTTATGTAGTTTTGGATTGTATCTCATCAGTGATATACTTCTGTAGGTTTTCATTCCGTTACTTTTGTATTTGAAGGCTGTTAAGATATTTGAATGTGAAAATCATGGTAAGGAAGCCAGATTTGTCGCAAAGCAAGGTGGTGAGATTGATTATAAGTCACTAGCCATGGTAAATGTACAGGAAGTGAGGCATGTGTTTGCAAGGATTGTCTTTGATACCATATATCCTTTAGACCTTGATCAAAATTAGTTGTACTCCAAAATCCTCTGATGCATCTATGCCTGAGGTGGAAAAAGTGAAAATAAGTATACGTTTTTTTGATGTTTTTAACTGGAACAAGTACAGGAAATCTGTTTCGGTTGAAACAGACCATTGTTATGTTGTGAGATAAAAATGGCATGGTCGGGTTAAACCGCAAGCATATATATTTATAAATAATTAGCTAAATTTTGTCTCTTTATATTATAGAAACTCCCTATGTTGCAGTGGCCAAATAAGAAGAAAAAATGGTTGTGTAGAAACACAACATGAGTGCACACCACCAGGTATAGCCATGGGAAATGTACAGGAAGTGAGGCATGTGTTTGCAAGGATTGTCTTTGATACCATATATCCTTTAGACGTTGATCAAAATTAGTTGTACTCCACAACCCTCTGATGCATCTACGCCTGAGGTGGAAAAAGTGAACATAACTATACGGATTTTTTGATGTTTTTAACTGGAACAAGAACAGGAAATGTGTTTGGGTTGAAACAGACCATTGTTATGTTGTGAGATAAAAATGGCATGGTCGGGTTAAACCGCAAGCATATATATTTATAAATAATTAGCTAAATTTTGTCTCTTTATATATAGAAACTCCCTATGTTGCAGTGGCCAAATAAGAAGAAAAAATGGTTGTGTAGAATAACAACATGAGTGCACACCACCAGGTATGTGTAATCTTTATTTTGGTGGGCTCATTTTCCTGTCAAGGAAGTTTAGTTTTTTTAACATAGTCACAATTCGTCTTGCAGGTTCTGTTACTACACAAACGACTCCAGCACAGCCTGCCACTAATTTTGTTGACTCTTCTGAATTTTGTAACTTCATTAAAATGAAATAGTACTTTTGCATCCTCATATCCACCTTCTTCAGCAACTTTCAATTCTTGGTTCAACGACACAATGCGAGCACTGTTAAAGTTCCACACTCAAAATGGGTGGCCTTTCATGATCAACCCTTACCCATTTTTTGCTTATCAGAGTGATACACCCCTGAAACGTTGGCCTTTTGTCTCTTCCAGCCCAACGTAGGTCGAGTCTGGCAATGGGATCAAGTACATGAACATGCTTGATGTACAGGTCAGGTTCTTCTTTTCGTTTGAAACAAAGTACACTCCTTGATTAGAATATATCACATTTATCATTTTATGAAATTAAGTGTAGCGAAAATCCATAAAATAAGTGCAGTACAAATAAATCAAGTAATCAACGTTTTGATCATTCATAAGAGAATGAATTGTGCTCAACAATTTTAGTTATTGGTATAATAGCATTTTGTTATTGATATAGTTTTCTCAAACATTGCTTTCTTATAAAGACCATGCATATATTCTTTAGTGATGGATATAATTATAAAAAAGTGAATGGAGTTAAACTTCTTATTGCATGAACGTACGAAATCATTCAATTCCATTAATAATTTATGTTGCTTAGGACCTGAAGTAGAATACTCATGAAAAAATCATTATTTTTTGAGAACATTTGAAAGAGTATAAATTACATATGTGCTTTACCACATTCATTTTTGGTGAACTCACCGAACTTATCTTGACAACTTAAATTTGTTTTTTATTTTTTTGTCACAACAGTGTATGAGCTCATGCATAATGGTTTCATAATCGTTTGAGCGTAAGTCTCGCTCAAAGTAAATAACAATAATATAGTTAAATGATGTTTTTCAATTTTAGTGGCAGGTCAACGTTTGAATATATTGCTCCCAATGTTTTAGTAAATGACGCCTTTTTCACATGTAAGAAAGTCGAGGTAAACTACCTTATTCGAGTGTAATTCTTGCTGTTATGACTTAAATAATAAGATGCTTTTAGAAAATTGTCATTAAATAATCATTCGGGGTTAAATCAAACATTAACTTATTTTTTCCATTATGTAAATGTGTGGGGTATGGAGAAACAATATTGAGTTTATGTCTCACGAAAATGAGATAGTTGAAACTACACGTTAGGTAATGGTTTATATGTGATTGAATTGATGCAATAGCTACTGTGAAACGGTTTGTAGCTTTATTTTTATTAGCTTTTCTTTATCATCAATATTCATAAGTCTTATTACTTCTTCGTTTTCCAATTATTAACAATATTCATAAACAAAAGATACTTGACAACGATGGATTCAGTGACTAATGTAGGTCAATGAAACTTAGAGTTGGCAGCACGGACGTGTTAATTAATTGGTCAAAACGGTTGGGGCAACAACGAGCAATTTCCATTTTAAAACGGGTTGGGGTTTGGATATTTATATATAAAGAAAATAAAAACAGATCGAAAGTATATCCTTATTAATTCCCATCCGATTAATTTAATTGCATTGTTTGGGTTTTTTTTTAACTATCTTCTTATACGTCACTCAAGAGTACTATTATTCTTTGTTTACATTAATGTAAATCACTTTGATAATTGGTAGGTTCAGTAATGGAAGAGGAACATGCTTTTGTCAATGCTAAACAATATCATGGCATTTCGAGTAAAGACGATCGAGGCCTACAACATAATTGGAAAATAAAGTTGTTAAATTCAGGAAGGTACCACTTTTATTGCTTACTCTTTGAATTTTGCACAATCATTGATATGTCATGGTAGGGAAAGAAAACCGGGTAATCCACAAGTCAAACCTAACGCTATAATTCTTTTATAGCCCTCAACAACTATTGATTATCACTCTTCCCGGTACATAGTTTGATATTTTGTGATAATTTTAATGTTGTGATCTTCTGTTCTTATTTCGTATGAAGACCCCGCGTATAGCAAACGCTTATATTACTTAAAACAGACCATCATTATATAATTACTTTTTTCTTTATTCTGGATGTTGGAAAATGGGCGGGTAAGTTAATTGGTTAATACGGATAAATGGGTGTCAAAATGGATGGGGTCACCTACAATTAACTTTTCTTTTTGTTTTTTTTTTTAATTTACTACTCCCTAATAAAAAATGTGTCTGAAGGCACAGAGTAATGTTCCCGTTCAGATAGCTCGATATGCACATCCTGGAAAGACTCATTCGAGTGTTGGTTATACCTATAGCTTATTTTTTGTTAACTTAAGTTTTTTAACGATATTTATAAGGATTGCTCGCCCATCAAACAGGCTATGCTTTGATACTTTGTTCTTGCGTACCCCTTTGAAACTTTTTTTTCTCACATATTCGATAATCGTTTATTTCTTTTCATTCTTGATGCATTCAATAAAATTTTGGTACGTTTATATCTTATTCTTCGTTAACTTATTTTTTCAAAACAACAACTTATAAGTCATGCCCGCCCATCGGGCGGGCTTTGAAAACTAGTATATATATATATATATATATATATATATATATATATATATATATATCCAGATTATACGTCATAAATTTGGTGATTAAAACAAGTCCAAAACTCAGACTTCATACCCTTATAAACTGATTTTTTCAATAGCATACTTATACCATGTACATTGACCTATATTTAGCATATATATATATATATATATATATATATATATATATATATATATATATATAATATATATATATATATATATATATATATATATGATTTATTAAAGCTTGTTTTTAGGTTGTACATTCGGGTCTTATAAATATATGTGGGTTACATCGAACAAGATAATGAGAGGTTGATGGTGATACCTTGCTTAACGAGGCAATGAGAACAAAAGAACAAAAACCCTTGACACAACCCACGAATCAATATTTGACAACAGCCCAATAACCACGAGCAAGACACCACTTCGAACCAGAAAACAAGGCACGTCTAATGCATGGTCACACGAAAGCCTCCTCTTGCTTGCCTTAGAACAGAACAGTAGGAAGGAGATGAGCAGCAGCAGTCGATGGCTTGGAATAGGTTTTTAGGGCTTTGCGAAGTGAATGAAAAGTGGGATCGGTATATATGGATTAAAAAAAGGAACCGTGTTTTTGGATTGGATAATTATGGGAGAGCCTATTATTGTGGGATATGATATCTTTTAAATTTTATACATATCTTTTCTTTCTTTTCATTCTTTTAGCCGAATTTTTGATTATAGTAACAAGGATGTCGAAATTCTTTTACTTGTTCACAAAGGCATGTCGAAATTATTTTGTGATTAGGAATTTTATTTGTCTTGTGATTTAAATCATAAGGTAAAGTTTTTATTTACTTAATTTATTAGTTAACTTAAAGTTTAATTACTTTAGATTAGGTTCAATTAATATGTCTTTTTGCTCTATTTTAAAATTTCAAAATTAGAGGGGTATTTTGGTCTTTTTCGATTACGCTAAATTTTAGGGTTTTACAAAGGATCACTTTACTTCAGCCCTTAGTCTTGTTTGAGTCTCGTTACAAGCTTGAAATCACCAAAGTAATACTTGTACCTTGTAGAAATCACCTAGGTCTTTATCTTTGTAATATAACTTGTAACTTGATTTAAAATAGATGATGGTGATGATGCTACTATATTGTATAGATGGAAAGGGAGAACAAGAGGGATTTCACTTGCTTTCTTTGTGTTTTACTTTAAGGTTAAGATAGGTGTAGAGTATTATGAATTGGTGGCACATTATAAGAAATTATGTCTTATTTTGAATACACATAGTCTTATGATTATGCACATGAGGCGCCACCTCAAGCATGAGGTGGGATGGTGCCTTCTTGCTAGCTTGGGAGGTGACTTCGTGATGAAGTTATCTTCCTACGGGGTATAGTTTGGTCCCGATAATTACTAATGTTAAGACGTTAAGTCACGAAACTTAAAACTGGGCAACGTAAAAATGTAATACTTACAAAAATGTTATAACTTATCAATATACCCCAACTAAGTATATTAAAAGTGTGGTAAGTCTATTGGAGTGCGTTTATGTTGTTAAAATATAATAACGTAGGTTTGGGCACACGTATTACGTAAGAAGTATAATGTTTACGTAAAAATGACAAAGTGGCAATAGTTCATATGAAATATGACTATTGATGAATTTTTTAGTGTTTTCAACATATAGACTTATCCTAGTATTGTGTTGGTCGCGGGAAAAGTTTACACACTTAAACTTTCGTGATTACTTATAAAAGTAATTTAAATATTAAAAGTAATATTATATGACATAAAAAAATAATAATCAAATCAATTTGCTTGTTGAGTTTATTGTTGTGCCGGTACGCGTTGTGTGCGATTTACACGTTTTGCGAGATATCTTCTCGTTAAATAGACAGAGGTGAACGAAAACGTTCAGAGAGTAATAATTCAAAGAAGAGAGAATTATTTAACTTAGAAAATTACCGATTACAATATTTGCTTTTACGTTACGGTAAAAGTCAAATAGTCAATAAGTAAAATTCAAAGTCAACTTTGAAAAGTCAAAGGGTAAAATAGTCATTTTTGTCTTATGAAATTTTACGGGTTGCTACATGATTTCTAAAAGAATCCTTATCAGTCAAAAGACTAAATATAACTAACAGTAGAACCTAACACACATCATAACAAGCAGGAGAAACAACTTATTAACTAATAACAGTACAAATCCTTACAAAACATTACAAAAACACAAAGAGATAAGAATTTTCAAAGATTGATCATTCCAATACTAGCAATTAAAAATTAAAATCTACCCACATCAAAACCTTTTGTGAGCAAATCTGCAACATTATTGTCAGTATGGATTTTAACAATTAGAATTAATTTCTTTTCAAAAGAATCTCTTATAAAGTGATGTCTTATCTCAATATGTTTTGTTTTAGAATGAAAAACATGATTTTTAATAATACACATTGTACTGTTATTATCAATGTAAATTTTGGTGTGCATGAAATTATACCCATAGTCCAGTAATTGGTTCTGAATCCACAATACTTGACCACAGCAACTTGAAGCAGCAACATACTCAGCTTCAGTTGTAGAATTTGCCACCACAGTCTGTTTCTTGCATTGCCATGAAATCAACCTATGTCCAAGAAATTGACAACCTCCAGTAGTTGACTTCCTATCTAAACATGCTCCAGCATAATCACTATCTGAGTATGCCACCAGATCAAAAGGTGAATCTTTTGGATACCAAAGGCCCAACGTAGGTTGACTCCTTAAGTACCTAAAAATTCTCTTTACAGCATTCAAGTGAGACACTTTAGGGGTAACTTGAAATATGGCACAGGCACACACAGCAAACATAATATCTGACCTTGAAGCAGTTAGATACATCAATGAACCAATCATTGATCTGTATAAATGGACATCAACTTCTTCCCCATCTTCATCTTTGACCAGAGGCTTGTTGGACTCCATGGTTGTCTTAGCAGGCTTCACATCAGAAAAGCCAAACTTCTTCAAGATATCAGCCACATACTTATCTTGGCTGATAAATATTCCATCATTCATTTGTTTGACTTGAAGACCTAAAAAGAATATGAGTTCACCTATAGAACTCATTTAAAACCTGTTGTGCATTAACTTCTCAAAATCATCACATAACACCTTGTTAGTTGACCCAAAAATGATATCATCAACATATACTTGAACCAGTAAGATATCCTTTTTGTCTCTTTTGATAAAAAAAAGTCTTGTCAATTCTTCCTCTACTAAAGCCATTGTTCAACAAGTACTTTGATAAGGTGTCATACCAAGCTCTAGGAGCTTGATGCAAACCATACAATGCTTTCTCTACCTTGTAAACTCTATCAGGATAATCAGGATCTTCAAAACCAGGTGGTTGGGAGACATAAACTTCTTCATCAATCTTCCCATATAAGAAAGCACTCTTCACATCCATTTGATACACTGTGAAGTTCTTGTATGAAGCATAAGCTAGGAATAATCTGATAGCTTCTATCCTAGCAATAGGTGCAAACACTTCATCATAATCAATGCCTTCCTCTTGAGTGTATCCTTGAGCCACTAATCTTGCTTTGTTCCTGATCACAATTCCTCTCTCATCACTTTTGCATCTAAAGACCCATTTTGTACCAATTCCCTTTTTCCCATTAGGCAAATCAACTAAGGTCCAAACTTATTAAAGCTTAAACTGCAAAAACTCTTCTTGCATAGCTTTCACCCAACTTTCATCTTGTAATGCTTTATAGGCATTCTTGGGTTCCACTTGTGACAGAAAACAAGCAAACATACAATTTTGAAGATCTTTGTGGCTATTTCTTTCATGAAGAGATTGAGGAAATAAACCTTGATTAAACAAATCTCTCAATCCTCTTGTTTTACTTCTTGTTTGAACAGCAGATTCAACATCTCCTATGATATGCTCTTTTGGATAATTTTTGTGAACTTTGGTGGTTGGAATAGGACTGACAGGTATTACATTATCCATATTGTTTAAGTCAGCCTCTGCACCAAACCCATCCAAAGCTTCATCATCAGTATCTTCATAAATGTTGACCAAACCAGGTATATTAGGATCATCTGGATACTCATCATCAGCAAAAGATCTTCCATCTTTCTCAGCAGTAGGAACATTAGGTGCAGCAGTAGAAACACCATGCTTAGCAGTAGTCTCTTTTGGCTTAGCAGTACAATCAAAGTTACTACTGCTAGTCTTGTTCTGCACTTCATTAATAACTTGTGGTCCTTCATTAACCACCTTTTTAGCATCAGAAGGTTTAACACCACATTCTTCATCTTCTTTTGGTACTTCATGAAGAGCATCATCATCTTGTGAACTCTTTCTCTCTTTCTCATTGGCTGTGAAAGTTGGATCAACCTTCCATTTCTTAATCAAAATAAACTCCTTTGCAGATTCATTCACCTTAGCTTGTGTACCTGCATTAGAATCAGCTTTTGTACCTGCAAACTCATTAGTGGTACCTGCAATTACTGGCTCATAATTCATACTTTTGGTTAGTGAATCAATGTCAAACAACCAGTCAGGTCCACTTCCTGCAACATTAGGTGTGACTTCATTAAACCTAACATGCAAGTTTTCTTCCACATGCCTAGTTCTTTTATTAAATACCCTAAAAGCTTTACTATTGGTAGAGTATCCCACAAAAAATCCTTCATCTGCCTTTTCATCAAACTTGCCTAGGTGGTCAATGGTATTTAAGATAGTAACAGGACACCCAAATGGTTTTAAGAAATCTATCATAGGCTTCCTACCATGTAACGGTTCATAAGGGGTCTTGTTGTGAGGCTTAACTACTTTACTCCTATTTTGCACAAAACAAGCAGTATTAACTGCTTCAGCCCAAAAAGGAGTAGGTAATTTTGATTCAGACAACATAGTCCTAGCATCCTCAATAAGTGTCCTATTCCTCCTCTCAGCAACACCATTTTGTTGAGGAGTTCTAGCTACACTATACTGTCTTAAAATATCCTTTTCCACATAAAACTGGTTCATAACATTATTCTTAAACTCAGTTCCATTGTCACATCTTATCACCATAACTTTATGATTTACTAGGTTTTCTACTCTTGTTATAAAAGCCTTAAGAATGCTAGAGGTCTCATCCTTAGTTGCTAAAAAGAAAACCCAAGTGAATCTACTAAAGTCATATGTGACAACTAGGCAGTACATTTTCTTGTTCAAACTTTTCACATATGTTGGCCCAAACAAATCCATATGCAACATATATAAGGGCTCAGAAATAGAGTTCACAGCTTTGGACTTAAAAGAAGCTCTGTGTTGTTTTCCCCTCTTACAAGCAACACAGGTTTTAGAATTTTAAAAAACTTTTGAAGGTAAACCTCTTACAAGGTTTTCCTTAACCAATTTATTAATAGTTTTGAAATTTAAATGGCCAAGTATTCTATGCCAAAGTTTGGATTCATCATTTGTGGCCTTTGTAAATAGGCAAGTTAAATCTCTTTTGGGAATTATGTTCTTTATGTCCACACTGTATATATTGTCTGTTCTAGGGACTCTAAGTAGCATAAATTGATCATCAGGCAACTTAAAATCAGGAGATAAGACAAGACATTCAGTGTCTGTAAAAAGAACAAAATTCTTTTTCTCACACATTTGTGAGACACTAAAAAGGTTGAACTTAAGCCCTTTTACAAAGTACATCTTTTCAAAATCCAATTTCCCTGTTCTAATTGTACCTTTACCAACAATCTTTCCACCTTTAGGATCATTACCAAAAGCAACATAGCCACCATCCATAGCTTCAAAATCTTCAAGGTTGCTTTGGTCTCCTGTCATATGTCCAGAGCATCCACTATCAAAAATGCATTTGTCCTTTAGCTCCTTTTTTAGATTGCCCTGCACATAAAGTAAGAGAGTTAGTTTCTCTTGGGGACCCAAGCCATCACTGACTTGGATCTGCCTTGTGCATCAACATAGTCAAATTTCTTCAAATCCATTGATGCACTGCTGTGTCTGAGAACATGATCTAAAACCTTAATTTTAGGTTTCCAGACCCAGCAAGCTGAGGCCTTAATAACATAAAAGTGATTGCCCACAACAGTGTTTGTTAACACTTTTGGCTCAGCAGTAGAATCTGCTTTTGCCTTAGCAGTAGAAACAACTGTATTCTTTTGAATATGCCTTTTTGGTGCAGCAGTAGTAATTATCCTAGTAGCACCAGTTCTCAGTAAAACTTCCCTAGGAACCATGTTTCTCTTAGGATGAGGGTGAGTCTTTTTAGCAAAGTTTTTGTGGTTCACCCTATTGTGTTGGTTCCAAATAGGTTTTTGGTAGTAGTAACAATCTTCCTGAAGATGCTCAAAACTACCACAACTATAACAATCCTTTTTAACCAATTTAAAATCACTTCCTAACTTTTGGGAAATTAGGTTGTTCCAATTTATTTGGTTTCCTCTAGGCCAGTTATTAAGTTTCCTAGGATATTCTCTAGGTTTCTCATCAAATTCAGCAATTTTCCTAGAGATATTAGCACCAAACACAGGTTTCACAAACTCAACCTGTTTAACTTTAGATTCTACTGCTTTAACCTGAGTGACTTTAGATTCAACAATTTTAGGAATTTCTTCCTTTTTTAACTTAGGTGTTGACTCAGTCTGTTCTTCTTCACTATCTGACACCCAATCTTCAATGATTGGTGCATCAGAACACATCTTTCCTACCTTAGGTGTTTCTTTTTTGATTCACTGGTTTCACCTACAGGTTTTGCATCTATCTCAGTAATGAAAGACAATTCCTTCCTAGGAGGTGCAAAGGCACTCTTAACAAGAGGAGCAACATCATTATATCCTATGCCACTACCTCTTCTCATTAATTGACTTTCAATGGACTTGTGGACTAGGTCAGATGCAAATTGTTGTTTCTCTAACCTAACAACATGTTTTTCTTTCTCAGACAGAGCTGCATCTTTAGCTTGTTCAGCCTCCTCAAGCTTTTTATTAAGTACATTTATCTCACTATTTTTCATAAAAAGCTTACCTTCTAGAATGTGGATCCTATCAACATACTCTAATTCATTTTGCTTAAAAAATTCAAGTCTTTCTTCTACTGATTTTCAACCAACTTTATAACCTAAGTTATATAGTTTTAGTTTTTCTACTTCAGCTCTTAGACTCTCATTCCTAGACTTAAGCTCTTCTACAGTGTCTAAACATGATTTAAATGAACAACTGGACTCATTAGATACCTCAGAGTCTGAACCAGATGATGAAGAAGCATAAGCCATCAAAGCAAAGTTGGGTCCTTCCTCAGCTTGGTCACTCCAATCATACTCTCCCAAGCCATCACAGGACACCAAAGCAGTAGTAGTCTTGGTTTCCTCAATAGGAACATTCCTTGTATTCTCTCTGTTCTTCTTGGGTGCTCTGCATTCCCTTGCAAAATGGCCCTTTCTCTGACAGTTGTAGCACACAATCTTTGACTTATCAAACCCCATGGTGTTTTGTCCTCTGTACTTGAGCTCCCTACCTGTCTTCTTCAGAAATCTCCTAGCCCTCATGGTCAGCATAGCCATCTGCCACTTCAAATCAATCTCCTCAAGATCATCAGGATCAATTTGTTCCAAGTCCTGATCTGTAACAGTAGTACTTGTGGTAAGATCAGCCAAGAAGGCACAAATAGCAGCATCACTGATGTTATCACTATTTTTTGAGCTAGCAGCAGAAACATTTGTGCCAACAGCAAAAACTACATGACCAGCAGGAGAATAGTTTTCTTGAGAGCTACCAGAACCCTTGTTGTTTGGGGAAACAAAAGCTAGGATGTTTGCATTAGAAGATGAACTGGATGATCCTTTGACTTCAGATTCATACACCTTTAGATTGTTGTACAAATCATCCAAACTCATCGTTTCAAAATCCTCCTTGTTTCTCCAGACCACAGTATGCATGCTCCATTCAGATGACAAGCTTCTGAGAAACTTGTGATTGATGTCTTCTTGAGGCACTGGAACCTGCATAAGTGCCAACTGACTTACTAGCTTCTGAAGTCTGTCATAAGTAGCATCAATGTTTTCAGAACTTGAGGCCACAAAGGTCTCAAATTAATTCTTCAATAAGTTCTTCCTTGACTTCTTTGTAGCTGCATTCCCACCAAATCTTAGTTCAATGGCTTCCATCAAGGACTTAGCATTCTGTATGTGACTAAAGCTCAATTGATACTCATTCAGTATCCCTATCATGAGAATACTGTGAGTCTTTATCTCCAACCTTCTCTGAGCCTTGTCCTCAGCAGATTTAATGGGTAAAATTGTCCCATCAGCAGCTTTTGCTAGTAAAGAATCACCATTCAGAATGACTTCCCACATGGAGTAGTCAAGCATCTTGATGTACTGCTGAATTCTCATCTTCCACGGCTCATACTCACCAGGCTTGAGCATGGGTACTTTTGATGCAGTCACCATATGAGTTGATTCGGATTCCATTACTTCAGTAGATGTTAAACAAAACAGATCACAAATTCTTCTTGATATCAGTTTCTAGATCACAAGCTCTGATACCACTTGTTAATCCCAGTTGAGCAATGATCTTGTTAGTTATCTTAGATATAGATCTAAAACAACAAGTATAGAAACTGTTCTTGAAACAATATTAAACACTATGCGGAATCTAATGTTTAATCTTAAGAAGAATAATCAATGAAACAGTAGAATTCTCAACAAACACTTCAATATATTAATACGGTTACTCAATAGTAACAGGGTTACAAAACCTTGAAGTGAATCGACTCTAACAATGATACGTACATAATTCTAACCCTAGAACCTCCTTTTATAGTCTAAGGAGTTCTTTACAAGAAACGTATAAGTCTAACTAAATAGGATATATACAAAATCCTTTCCATACTTATCTAACCGACTATACATACTTATCACATAAGCAGTAGAATACTAACTCTAGCAGTAGAATCTTTATGCCTAGCAGTAGTATCTACTTAGTGTATTTCCTTGATCTTTCAGCAACTCCAGCAGTAGTATGAAATACACTAGCAGTAGTATCATCGTAACCAGCAGTAGAATTCACACTTAGTGAATTTTCCATTTAGCACAATAAGCAGTAGTATCCAATCTGAGGAGCAGTATCTTAAAACCCAACAAATTTGTAAATCAGCACAGGCGTACCTTAGCTGAACCAAGAAATGTGTTTTTTGCAGGGAAATAAATGTGAACAAAATTGGTAATCACTTACAATAAATAAGGTTGTTAAAGATCGAAATAATAGGAGATGGCTTATGAGTGGAGGTGTAGGCACCTCTTTTGGGGAAATGTGGATCATCTAAACTTGAATGGCCTTACGTAGTAAAGTCATGATAGCTTCCTGTAATGAATATCATCATGTTTCTCATGTCAGTCAAGCGATTAAAAATGCAATTAGCAGAGTGCGCAGCAAAATCAGTAACCGTCAATGAATGCTGGTGAAAATAATTTGTTAGAGTAACATACCATTGTACATAATTTGATTCACTGTCTAATTTAGCCCATTTTTTTCCCCAAGATGCTCTATTCTGAGCAACCTCTTCTGCTCGCTACCTATCTTTCTTCAGATGCGTGCCACTGATGATGAGAGCCTTTTATAGAAGTGAACCTAAATATTATATAAAATTTGTGAACACACCACATGCACAGAAAGTATATATTTCCTTTTCAGATACTCACGTAACCAAGTGGCGTCTCATTGCTGGCACATCAACTTGGGAATCGGGGACTACTCAAGAAGAGAGTAGTAGGTCCTCTAACTAAATAGCGTATGGCTTCTTTCAGGACCATTGACCATCTTCCAGAGTAGGCCTCGATCCCCAAGTTGATGCGCCACCAGTGAAATGAACATCCATTGTATGAATATTAAGCTGTAAACCGTCTTCAAATACAGGTTTTGCACACAGTTTGAGGCCTGATAAATCGGAACACAATTCTAAACCTGTATCTGAAGCCGTTTTTTGGCCATTCATCATGCAGCACATAGATGTCTGGGTGGGGGAAAAAATGCTTTGGTTAGACCACCAAAGCAAATACCAATCATTTAAAAAAAATAACAATGGCCATTAGCACAGTTTAAGCTAGGGTAGGTGTCGTTTGTCTCAGATATAAAGGTAACGATCGACGGCAAGAAACACGGTTGCATAATAATGTGATCATCATTGCCTATGATATTGATGATAACACCGACCGAAAGAAAACATTGTTTTGCTGAAAACAACAACAGAAGTTATTAGGCTCAGATTCTGAAACCAAAAAGGGTGCAAAATGTCTAGACCCGGCCATGGCTGCAAAGGAACACGGTTGCATGCTGATGCCATCCAGTGCTTGCCCCGCCAAGACACGGATTGAATATTCGCTTGCCCACTTGATTTGTCTCAGAAAATAGTTATTAATCATCACAGCCCTTATGTAAAAAGAAAACGGGGTAAATAGCCCAACCAATGGAACTCATACATTATGTCTAAAAAGGCAAGCATCCAATATGCATCGTTTCTAAAAGTTACAAACCATAAAACTGATATAATAGACGTGGAATGCGAACTGAAACAAACTAAGCTGAACTTTTTGGATCTCAAAGGAAAACAAACACAGTCAGTGAGGATGAACAGTCTGGCCCACAAAACAACCAAGCAATTCATAATCCGGACTCTTGTTGAATTGGATTGACACAACCCAAAACATCACATCAGGAAATTAGGGCCCGTTACAATGAAATATAGCAAAACAGGAGCTCAGTAAGATTTGTGAATGGAAAATGGCCATAAAGGCCCGAATTCTGCCATGGCTGCAAAGAAACTCGGTTGCATAATAGCAAGTAAGCTATTATGCCATCCAGAGCTTGCCCTGCCAAGTTACGGTTGAAACCTCCAATGACCAATATCATTTGACTCAGAAAAACCAACAACTAATCATCATAGGCCATTACTATGTTGGAGCGAAACAAACCCGCCATGGCTGCAAATCGAATAATTTGCCACGCCAAGGTGCGGATTACCTCAAGTGCAAGTTTGGTCAGAAGCACACTCACCATGGTTGCAAGCACGACTGAAGAGTGTGCTACCCTCCCATTATGCGAAACGATACCTACACCAAATAAGCCTCATAAATAAGCCAAAGCAAATAATGCCAATAGATCAACATGTTTCATCTACTATCACAAATATAGAAACCTATAATTACCATGAAACCACTGTATCTGTTACAGACAAACCATTTCGCTTGCATGTTGTGTAACATTAAAGCAATCAATCCCTTTTAATATCATTTAACCAAATTTGCAGAACAACCAATAACCATCAATACTTTGAACCCAAAAATAATAGCAATTATGACAACAATAATATTGACAATCAAATGCAACCAAATCAATATACCATTTATTGGGCTGTTTACGCCGTTTTCTTATGCAATCAGATCAACTAATAACCACACACAAACATGGAACCGTTTGTGTGCACTGGCCTCAGATTTATGAATGAAAAACAGCCAAAAAGGCCTGAATTCCGGTATGGCTACAAAGAAACTCGGTTGCATAATAGCAAGTAAGCTATTACGCCATCCGGTCCTTGCCCTGCCAAGTTACGGCTGAAACCTCGAATGACCAATATCATTTGACTCAGAAAAAACAGCGACTAATCGTCATAGGCCATTACTACATTGGAACGAAACAAACCCGCCATGGCTGCAAATCCAATAATTTGCCACGCCAAGGTGCGGATTACCTCAATTATAAGTTTGGTTAGAAGCACATTCACCATGGTTGCAAGCACGACTCGAGAGTGTGCTGGCCTCCCATTATGCGAAACAATACCTACACCAAATAAGCCTCATAAATAAGCCGAAACAAATTATGCCAATAGATCAACATGTTTTATCTACTATCACAAATATAGACACCTATAACCATTATGAAACTACTGTATTTGTTACAGCCGAACCATTTCGTTTGCATATTCTGTAAAACTAAAGCAATGAATCCCTTTTTAACAGTATCTAATAGCAGCAGAATTATACGTGTACAATTTAACTATTACTCATCTAAGATAATCGCAAAAGTAAAGTAACAACACCCAAAGACTAATGCCACATAAAATATTCGCAACACTTGGAGCGTACAAATAATACTAGCTATTACAACAATAATAGTGACAATTAAACACAGCAACACCCTATATCACGGCATCCAATACCGCGCCAACCTCCAATGACCAATATCATTTCAGAACAAAAAGTCCCACCTCCAACACAACAACAGAAACATAAATGTGACATGAGAAAATTAACAACATCCACAATGAACTGAACCAAATTCGAAGAACAACCAATAACCATCAATACTTTAAACCCCAAAATAATAACAATTATGACAACAATAATATCGACAATCAAACGCAACACTAACATAAAGAAATCAACAACACCCACAATTAACTACACCAAATTCGCCTATGAAGCAATAACTATAAACACTTTCAAGGCAACCACAATACCAGTTAAACGCAACAGCAGGCTACACCTGACATCATAAAATCACCAAAAACAACAACAAAAGACAGCTAAACATAATAAACAAACGGAACCTACAATGAATGATTTCACGGGGTTCCTTCACAGAATAACGGCGGTTTTTATTTTATATTTTTTTATCAAAAAAGTTGGTGATAACCCTAAATCAGATCCAAAATTGTGGATATAATCAAGGCGAACACTCTAGACACAACAGCTGGCATAAGAACAGCCATAAAACTAAAATAATAATAACATAACTATTCATAGCACTGTACCTCTACTCACATGTTACTGTAGTTGTAACAAAACCCGTATAGTCGGATCAAAAAAACTCGAATGACCGTCGGGTAGAAGATTGGTATTACACGGATCGGACCTCAAAGGAAAGGGAAGACTGTGAGTGAGAATGAACAGGCCGGGGCACCAAAGACAAAACCAATCTACTACCCGAACCCTGGATATAGCGGGTTGCAAAAGGAAACGGGCTAAAGTGCCCAATAAATGTTATTATGATATAATACCCGTGAGGAAATCTTTAATATAATGTTGTGTTTTCGTCATATAGCACACATTTCGTCACAACACTTTACTACCAAACTGTAAGACCCGTTTCCCGGGTACTTGGACCCCACCCTAGATAAAAATGATAAAGGCCTTATATGATTGGCTAGTCAATGAAAGATGCGTTTTAGTCAAACCCGATGGTCAAGTAATAGTCAAAGCATGACTAATATAGTTATATAAAATATAATGCTTAAACTTAAGGGACTAAAGTTGTTAAATGTTAAGTAAGTTATAAAGTTAATGTGGCTAAATAGAAAGAATGGAACTTGAAGGACCATAAGTGTCATCTAGCCAAACTAATGACTAGTTATATCTAGTTTTCCTAGATAATTCTACAGACTTCTCATTTCTTTGAGAAGAGTCTGTGAATGTCGGTTTAGAACAAAAGGGAGGGAAAACAATGATTCTTGAATGATCAATTGATGAAGAGATTAGGGTTCTATCGCAAGAGTTTAGTCCCTAATTATGCTTCTCTACAAGTAAGTAACCTCTAATTAGTGTTTAATTGATTATTTAAGAGTTAGGGTTTATGTACCCAATTTGGTGAAATTGGGTAAATGGTGTTTTGAGGCTAAATTAAGAAGAGTATGATGAATATGGGTTAAGTATTATGATGGGTTAAGTTTATAAGTTTATGAGATTGATTATCATATAATCAATGTATGATTATGTGATGATTAGAAGAGTTTAGAGATGAAATATGGTTAGATTAACCATTATTATGATTATTATGTTATGTGTTAAGTATTTGTATGATGTTATGATTTAGGGAGTTATGAGGATGATGGAAGATTGTGATGATGGTGATGTTCTTGATATTATTTAGCTTGGATTAAGGTAAGTAAAATGATGTTAACATGTGTTATATGGATTTCTAACATATTTGTATTATGTATGTTTGGTGTCAAGTATATGGACTTGGAATATGCTTATGTATTGCCATGAATGTGGCTTATGTGATGATTTGATGCTATGGAATATGTTGATGTTATGTGCTGAGGCTTGAGTAGTAAGCCATGAAGTAGGTGTTTTATGTATATGATGCTTATGTGGAATGAAGTATAATTGTGTGTTATGATCGTTTTACTTACTAAGCCTTGTGCTTACGGTTTAGTTGTCTAACCGTTTTGTAGGTTGGCATGTTTATATGGATGGCTTGGATATATGAATTAATGATTTAGATATGCAAGAGTAAAGGTAATATGTGTTTAGGAGCTTAGGTAGAATACCGAGCTCATGTGTAAGTTTGTACCCCCGTTGGTCTTTTGATGGTTTGTAAAGTGTAGTTGTATGGAAAATGGTATGTTAAGGTTGTTCTATCAATTTGGTGGTCAACCGTTGTGTCAAAGTATGTTTTATGTGTTTATAGTCAAAGTTAAAGGGGTGTTTGGCATAAGCTTGTTTTTACCCATTTTGGGATGTAAACGGGTCAAGTGTACATGGATCATGTCTTATATGTTAAAGTAATGTTAATGGTCGAGTTTGGTGGGAAAATTAAGTGGTATAAGTGATTTGTAGTGTAAATGGGTCAAAACGGGTTTTGGGTGCAAAACCTGAGATTGCCCAACTTGGCAGTGATTTCTTATTTTGGCTGTGATTGCCCAACTTGGATGTGATTGCTCATCTTGGCTATGATTTCTTATCTTGGCTGTGATTGCTCAGCGTGGGTATGAGTCATCTTGGTTATGTTTTGTCATCTTGGTTATGAATGTGTGTTATGGCAGATTTTCGGCAGCCTTTGAAAAATCATATTTTTTAATCCATAAGTCGTCACGGGTCGTGCCACCCGTCGTTTTGAAGGTAATTGAGTCTAGTTTTATTTAAAATTAGTCTCATGGTCTGTAAGTTTAATATTTTTTTTCAGTTTATGAAAGAGTAACAGCGGGTCAGTTTTAGATCAAGTATTCCCGCGTAAAAAGTTTTAAATTTTGAATGTCTTAAACCACTCGTAGAAGCATTGGACATAAGTGTTAGTCGCGCGGAAAGTAATTGCTAAGTGTTAGACGGATTATGTTTTATGCTAGTTGAGCTTATTGATGATAGGTGATGTATTGTATGATCGATAACATAGGTTGTTTAGAAAGCACAGATTAATTCCAATGTAATGTATAAAGGTCATATTATATGTGATGACTTAATGATGAAAGAAAGTTGAAAGAACACTTTGTCATGTGAAAAGATAAGTATGGTAAATGTTCAATAAAGTATAGATGTTTTGAAAGCTTGAGATAAAGTAAGAAGTGATTAGTGAAGTATGTTTGTAGTTTGATGATTAGAAAGACACGATTGATATAATAATGATTAGATGCTTGAAGGCACAAATTCTTATATGAGTAACTAAAATGAGAAAGTTAAAGTGTATAGTTAAGATGTGATGAGATTAATGAGAATGCTATAGAATAAACCTATGTAAGGTTTATATGAGTAAAAGTTGAATAGACTAAATGAAGTGATAGTATGAATTGAGAATATGGTCAGCATAGGGTTGACGGGTAATAGTAAAAGTGTGTTGTAAGAACACGTAGAAAATGTGTATATTATAATGTTCAAGCAATACACATAATTTGTCTAAAATAAAAAATGGCACATGGTGAGTGTATAAGTCAACTTGGGGTTGACGGATGAATAATAAGTGTCATTATGAGAATGCAAACATAATAAATGGGCAAGTATTATATTGAAAATTGTTGAGATGAAAGTAAGCGTGATAGTGATTGTTGAAGATTGCTTAAGGCAATGGGAATTGAGAAAATGATATGTGTGCCTGATGTTAGAAGTACGTGAAAGATAAAATGAGTAAAGATGATAAAATAGATATAGCATGGATCCAATGCTCTAGTTATGGTATCCTTCGGGATGGCCATGTGATATAGTTATGGTATCCTTCGGGATAGCCATGTGATATAGTTATGGTATCCTTCGGGATAGCCATGTGATATAGTTATGGTATCCTTCAGGATAGCCATGTGATATAGTTATGGTATCCTTCGGGATAGCCATGTGATATAGTTATGGTATCCTTCAGGATAGCCATGTGATATAGTTATGGTATCCTTCGGGATAGCCATGTGATATAGTTATGGTATCCTTCAGAATGGTATCCTTCGGGATAGCCATGTGATATAGTTATGGTATCCTTCGGGATGGCCATGTGTTATAGTATGGTATCCTTCGGGATAGCCTAGCTTGCCTTCATGGCATGGATGTAAAGTTAGTGAGATTGGATCCAGGGCTAGAAAAGATGGAAAGTAAAATAAGTACGAATGTTATGTCGGAAGCATGTAAGAAGGATGGTTTATGTTTTCTTGATTTAAATGGATTGGGATGCCTTTTCATTTAAATGAAGAATTGTAAATCTCCGAACCATAAGTTTATAATTCCTTACTTACATAGATTGGGACGCCTTTTTATGTAAATAGAGAGTTATAAATGTGTGGACTTATGTGTAGCCGATATGACACGAGTACGGATAGTGATATGAGAAAGTGAAAACTAAAACAGGATAGACGTCATAAGAAAAGATAGATATGAGTAAAATTTATAGCAGCATTAAGATTATGTGTAAAACTTTAATATGGACGCCTAAAATGAGTTTGAACTTTAAGTTGAGGAGATAATGAGTAAGTATTACCAAAATTTAATAAGAAAGATTGCTTAAGTGATGCGAGAGAAAGAATTTTGAAAGGTGCCATTTGTATGGTACTTTGTATATTTTGAAATAAGTTGCCGTTTTTTTTTTTTTTTTTTTTTTTTTTTTTTTTTTTTTTTTTTTTATGTAGATGCGTAATTGGTATTATGTGAAATGCGAATTGGCCGATATATGATGTTATGTCATGTTAGTGCATGGGCGTATGACATGTAAATAGTGTAAAAGTTTGACTTATATAGAGTCAAAGTAGTAGATGTTTCCGGATGACAAGTAGTCATTGTTGGAAATTTTAGACAAGATTGCGATAAGAAGAGTTGTTATAGTGGATTGTAAGTTATGAATTTGCGAGATCACTTAGATCGTTGAAAAGTAATGGCTTAGAAAGCATGAAAATAAGGGCAGGCATGTGTTGTGTTATAGTTTTGGATAGTTTTAGAAGAGAGATTTCGGGGACGAAATCTAAATAAGGGGGTAGAATTGTAAGACCCGTTTCCCGAGTACTTTGACCCCACCCTATATAAAAATGATAAAGGCCTTATATGATTGGCCAGTCAATGAAAGTTGCATTTTAGTCAAACCCGATGGTCAAGTAATAGTCAAAGCATGACTAATATAGTTATATAAAATATAATGCTTAAACTTAAGGGACTAAAGTTGTTAAATGTTAAGTAAGTTATAAAGTTAATGTGGCTAAATAGAAAGAATGGAACTTGAAGGACCATAAGTGTCATCTAGCCAAACTAATGACTAGTTATATCTAGTTTTCCTAGATAATTCTACAGACTTCTCATTTCTTTGAGAAGAGTCTGTGAATGTCGGTTTAGAACAAAAGGGAGGGAAAACAATGATTCTTGAATGATCAATTGATGAAGAGATTAGGGTTCTATGGCAAGAGTTTAGTCCCTAATTATGCTTCTCTACAAGTAAGTAACCTCTAATTAGTGTTTAATTGATTATTTAAGAGTTAGGGTTTATGTACCCAATTTGGGGAAATTGGGTAAATGGTGTTTTGAGGCTAAATTAAGAAGAGTATGATGAATATGGGTTAAGTATTATGATGGGTTAAGTTTATAAGTTTATGAGATTGATTATCATATAATCAATGTATGATTATGTGATGATTAGAAGAGTTTAGAGATGAAATATGGTTAGATTAACCATTATTATGATTATTATGTTATGTGTTAAGTATTTGTATGATGTTATGATTTAGGGTGTTATGAGGATGATGGAAGATTGTGATGATGGTGATGTTCTTGATATTATTTAGCTTGGATTAAGGTAAGTAAAATGATGGTAACATGTGTTATATGGATTTCTAACATATGTGTATTATGTATGTTTGGTGTCAAGTATATGGACTTGGAATATGCTTATGTATTGCCATGAATGTGGCTTATGTGATGATTTGATGCTATGGAATATGTTGATGTTATGTGCTAGATGAGGCTTGAGTAGTAAGCCATGAAGTAGGTGTTTTATGTATATGATGCTTATGTGGAATGAAGTATAATTGTGTGTTATGATCGTTTTACTTACTAAGCCTTGTGCTTACAGTTTAGTTGTCTAACCGTTTTGTAGGTTGGCATGTTTATATGGATGGCTTGGATATATGAATTAATGATTTAGATATGCAAGAGTAAAGGTAATATGTGTTTAGGAGCTTAGGTAGAATACCGAGCTCATGTGTAAGTTTGTACCCCCGTTGGTCTTTTGATGGTTTGTAAAGTGTAGTTGTATGGCAAATGGTATGTTAAGGTTGTTCTATCAATTTGGTGGTCAGCCGTTGTGTCAAAGTATGTTTTATGTGTTTATAGTCAAAGTTAAAGGGGTGTTTGGCATAAGCTTGTTTTTACCCATTTTGGGATGTAAACGGGTCAAGTGTACATGGATCATGTCTTATATATTAAAGTAATGTTAATGGTCGAGTTTGGTGGGAAAATTAAGTGGTATAAGTGATTTGTAGTGTAAATGGGTCAAAACAGGTTTTGGGTGCAAAACCTGAGATTGCCCAACTTGGCTGTGATTTCTTATCTTGGCTGTGATTGCCCAACTTGGCTGTGATTGCTCATCTTGGCTGTGATTTCTTATCTTGGCTGTGATTGCTCAGCGTGTGTATGAGTCATCTTGGTTATGTTTTGTCATTTTGGTTATGAATGTGGGTTATGGCAGATTTTTCGGCAGCCTTTGAAAAATCATACTACCTCCGTCCCAAAATTATTGTCACCCGACAAAAAACACATTCTTTTAGAAAAATGTCACTATCACTACTTTCTCTCTCTTACTTTTTTGTCAAATGACAAGTTTACCCTTAACCAATTAATTAACAGTTCTTTAAGGTTTGCAATATTAATTTCAACAAAGGGTAATATAGTAAACTTTACCAAACTCTACTATCTATTCACTTTCTATTTTGGGTATGTGACAATAATTTTGGGACGTCCGAAAATGGAATAAGTGACAATAAAATTGGGATGGAGGGAGTATCTTTTAATCCATGAGTCTAGTTTTATTTAAAATTAGTCTCATGGTCTGTAAGTTTATAGATTTTTGTCAGTTTATGAAAGAGTAACAGCGGGTCAGTTTTAGTTCAAGTATTCCGGCGTAAAAAGTTTTAAATTTTGAAGTAAGTGTTGGTATTTTAGTGTATTATAAGTTGTGTTTAATATACAAATAAGGGTCGACACTTAGTTGTATATTAACAGGCCTAACTGGGTGCTAAGGTACTGCTTAGGTACTAAGGTACTGTTAGTTATAGGTTATATAAGAAGGTACTGCTAGTTGTAGCAGTTGGTACTGCTAGTAGTAAATGGTACTGCTAGTGTGATAATTCCAAAGGTACTGCTAGTTTGTTCCAAAAGTACTGCTAGTTAAGGATGGTACTGCTACCAAGGGACTGCTGCTCGTTATTTATAACCTGCTGCTAGTATTGGTAATCCTGCTGCTAGTGTTGGAACCTGCTGCTATTATTGGTGATCCTGTTGTTAAGTTGGAACCTGCTGCTAGTATATTGTACTTTGGTAATAACTGTTTTACAGTTATTAGTTTTCTTATTAACCATATAATAACCGTTTATAACCGCTATAGGACATATATAACTGTCCTATGTATTCTCAATGAGATATACGAAAAACACACAGTATCTTGTAACTGCAAACATACAATCATACACAAACTTGAATCAATTAGATTTTATCCGGTCGTTAATTGGTATCCACTCCAATTTAATCGATCTGAAAGCGTCATACTCGTGACTTCTAATTGCTATCAGGATACCCAACACCCACATATACAACAAAGATCGATTAAATTCACAAGATGGCAGGCGAATCTGTACGAGATATGACATCAAAGTTTGTGAAGTTCGAATGGCAGGATTTTCGAAGGTGGCAGAAGAAAATGCTTTTCTTGTTAACAACAATGAAAGTCGTGTACGTTTTAACAACACCAGCACCGGAGGAAGTGGAGGACGAAACCATTGATCAAACCAGGAAACGCAACAAGTTCTGGAATGATGACTTTATTTGCCGTGGAACAATCTTAAACGGTATGTGTGACACTCTTTTTGATATTTATCAAAACATAGAATCTGCAAAGGAATTATGGGACACACTTCAGGCTAAATACATGGCCGAAGATTCATCTAGTAAGAAATTCCTAGTTAGTGATTACATGAATTACAAAATGGTAGATGGGCGTTCCATTATGGAACAATATAATGAGTGTCTTAGTATACTTGGTCGTTTTGCCCAACACGGCTTAAAAATGGATGAATCCATTGCGACAGCATCTATCATTGACAAACTTCCTCCTTCTTGGAAGGATTTCAAAACTAATTTGAAACATAAGAAGGAAGAATACAATTTGGTTGAGTTGGGAAGTACCATTAGTATTGAGGAAGGGTGTAGACGTATGGAGAAAACTTGGGTGAATGAAAAAGACAAGGATATTGGCGGATCAAATGTCAATATGGTTGAGGAAACTAATTCTAGTTTCAAAAAGGGTTCGAATAACAACAACAAGAAATGCAAGTTTCATAGTAACGATAACAAAAAGGGTTCTGGAAAGAAAGTGAAACAGTCCAACGATGTTGGCTGTTGGAAATGTGGGAAACCTGGACATTTCAAGCGTGATTTCCGTATGGGAAAAGGCAAAAACGAGGCTGGAACTAGTGGTGGATCCAAAGGGGATCCGAAACAAGCAGGTACAATTGTAACAATTAATAATAATTCGGTTATGAATTATGTGCCATTAATTTATGAATCATTCTATGTACAGGATGATGATATTGCTTAGTGGTATGATTCTGGTGCGACATGTCATGTTTGCAAGGACCGAAGATGGTTCAAGAAATTTGCAACAATTGATGATGGACGTGTTCTTACTATGGGAAATGTCGCAACAGAACCAATACTTGGAATTGGACTAGTAGAAATAACTTTTACTTCTGGAAAAACAATTTCGTTATGTAATGTTTTATATGTGCCCGGTATCCGGAAAAACTTGTTGTCCGGTGTATTATTAAATATTTGTGGGTACAAACAAGTGTTAGAATCCGATAAGTATATCTTGTCGAAACATGGTTCTTTTGTTGGATTTGGATATTTATGTAATGGTATGATTATGTTGAATTTAGATATGCCTTCTACTTTTAATTCGATTTGTGTGGTTAATGATTTATCTAGTGTTCGAATTAGTAACATGGAATTATGGCATGCTAGATTAGGACATGTTCATTATAAACGAATGAAAAAAATGTCTAAGATGAGTATGATTCCATCTATTGAATTGGACCATAATAAGTGTAAAACTTGCATGTTAACTAAGATCAATAGAAAACCATTCAAAACAGCAAATCGTGAATCCAAACTGTTAGACATTATTCATAGTGATCTATGTGATTTGCATGCTACACCATCTCTAGGAAATAAGAAATATGTCATAACCTTTATTGATGATGCATCACGTTATTGCTATATTTATTTATTGCATTCAAAGGATGAAGCTCTTGATAAATTTCATATTTATAAGCAAGAGGTAGAACTTCATCAAAAAGATTTGGTTAAAGTCTTACGTACTGATCGGGGAGGGGAGTATTATGATCCGGTATATTTTTAATCTACCGGAATAATACATCAAACAACTTCTCCGTATACACCACAACAAAATGGTGTAGCTGAAAGAAAGAATAGGACATTGAAGGAAATGGTGAATTCAATGTTATCTAATTTTGGGTTAAGTGAAGGATTTTGGGGAGAAGCCATGTTAACGGCTTGTTACTTGCTAAACCGTATTCCCGGTAAAAGCAACAAGAAAACCCCATATGAACTTTGGCATAAAAGAACACCCAACTTGAGTTTTCTCAAGGTTTGGGGATGTAGGGCTGTGGTTAGGCTCACGGAACCTAAAAGGAAAACTTTAGGTGAAAGAGGTATAGATTGCATATTTATTGGGTATGCTGAAAACTCACATGCTTATAGATTCTATGTATTAGAACCTAATGAGTATGTTTCTGTGAACTCGGTGATAGAGTCACGAGATGCAATCTTTGATGAAGAAAGATTCACTTCTATACCTAGGCCAAGGGACATGAATCATAGTTCGATGGTACCGGTTAATACCGAGGATATTCCATCAACTAGCACTGAACCAAGAAAGGGTACAAGATTAAGAAAAGCCAAAACTTTTGGTGATGATTTTCAACTTTTCTTAGTTGAAGGATCAAGGAATGAAATTAATTTTCAATATCAATATTGTTTTAATATTGATAAGGATCCTATGACATATAGTGAAGCAATGGCTTCAAGGGACGTTGCTTTTTGGAAAGAAGCAGTCCAAGATGAGATGGATTCTATCTTGCAAAATAAAGTTTGGAAATTAGCTGATTTACCTCTTGGGTGTAAACCATTAGGATGTAAATGGATCTTCAAGAGGAAGATGAAAGTAGATGGTACTATTGATAAATATAAAGCCAGGTTGGTAATCCAAGGCTTTAGGCAAAAAGAGGGTATTGATTATTTCGATACTTATGCTCCGGTTGCAAGGATATCTACTATTAGATTGTTATTAGCATTAGCTGCTATACACAATCTTGTAATTCACCAAATGGATGTGAAAACTGCATTCTTGAATGGTGAATTAGATGAAGAGATTTACATGGAACAACCCGAAGGGTTTGTTATGCCTAGACATGAACACAAAGTGTGTAAATTGGTTAAATCTCTTTATGGGTTAAAACAAGCACCTAAACAATGGCATCAAAAATTTGATGAAATTGTGTTGTCAAGTGGTTTTGTTTTAAATCAAGCTGACAAATGTGTTTATAGTAAATTTGATGATTCTAGAAATGGAGTCATTATATGCTTGTATGTAGATGACATGTTGATCTTTGGTACTAACCAAGATCAAGTTGATGAGACAAAGGAATTCTTGTCATCTAAATTTGCTATGAAAGATATGGGGGAGGCGGAAGTGATCTTAGGTATTAAGATCATACGTGAGAACAAGGGTATTTCAATCTCTCAATCACATTATATTGAGAAGATCTTGGATAAGTTCGATTTCCAGGAGAGTTCTCCTACAAGTACTCCCATGGATCCACAACTTAAGCTATTACCTAATAAAGGTAAAGCGGTGTCTCAACTTGAATACTCGAAAAGGATTGGATCATTAATGTATGCCATGATAAGTACTAGGCCGGATATTGCTTATGCAGTTGGAAAGCTTAGTAGGTTTACTAGCAATCCTAGTACATTTCATTGGCGAGCTTTGGATCGAGTATTTCAATACTTGAAAGGAACAATCGATTATAAGTTAACTTACATCGGATTTCCTTCTGTAATTGAAGGTTTTAGTGATGCAAGTTGGATATCCAATAAAGAATATCATTCTTCTACATCTGGATGGGTGTTCCTTCTTGGGGGAGGTGCCATTAGTTGGGAATCTAAGAAACAGACTTGCATAACAAACTCAACTATGGAGTCTGAGTTTGTTGCTTTGGCAGCAGCTGGTAATGAGGCTGAATGGTTAAGGAATTTGCTTTATGAAATTCCATTGTGGCCAAAGCCGATTTCTTCTATTTCTATCAGGTGTGATAGTCAGGCTACTTTGGCTAAGGCTTATAGTCAAGTGTATAATGGCAAGTCAAGACACTTAGGTGTGAGACACAGCATGGTTCGTGAGCTCATTATGCATGGTGTCATATCCGTTGAGTGGATTGCAACTCATCGGAATTTAGCTGATCATTTAACCAAAAGGTTATGTAGAGATCTCGTGAAAGGATCAGCTGTGGGATTGGGTTTAAAGTCCATATGAAAGCTCTCATGTTGAGATACCCAATTCACCACCTAATATGACGTTAGGTGCTGAATTTTGAATGTGGAAAGCTTAACATCTAGAGTTTGGAACACAACATTAAATTGTCCCAAAGGTATGTGTTCGGTACTGCAAGATAAGGAAGGTTGAAGTGTTCTTCTTAATAGTTCTTTTGAAAAATTGCATTTGCAGGTGTGAGATTAAAAGAACTACCTATATGAGTATGAAGTTTAGCTGCTTCAAGAAGTTGGGACTTGGCTTCGATGTACTCAAAGAAAGGATAGGGACATAGGCTAGTAAAATAATGTGTCAAGTAAGAATTGTGTATGAAAAACTAATGTGTATATTATCTTCAGGTATTCAATAGTGATATTACAAGGTTCAATCTTTCGGGAAACCTTGATATTCGAATATTTGGAATGTGTAATATACTAATATGAAATTCAATCGTCTCGACATTTCATTTATGCATTAGTTTGATTGTTTGCTGTGTATGGTTAGTTAATTTATGATTACACTAAAATGGGGGAGGTTTGTTGGTATTTTAGTGTATTATAAGTTGTGTTTAATATACAAATAAGGGTCGACACTTAGTTGTATATTAACAGGCCTAACTGGGTGCTAAGGTACTGCTTAGGTACTAAGGTACTGTTAGTTATAGGTTATATAAGAAGGTACTGCTAGTTGTAGCAGTTGGTACTGCTAGTGTGATAATTCCAAAGGTACTGCTAGTTTGTTCCAAAGGTACTGCTAGTTAAGGATGGTACTGCTACCAAGGGACTGCTGCTCGTTATTTATAACCTGCTGCTAGTATTGGTAATCCTGCTGCTAGTGTTGGAACCTGCTGCTATTATTGGTGATCCTGTTGTTAAGTTGGAACCTGCTGCTAGTATATTGTACTTTGGTAATAACTGTTTTACAGTTATTAGTTTTCTTATTAACCATATAATAACCGTTTATAACCGCTATAGGACATATATAACTGTCCTATGTATTCTCAATGAGATAGACGGAAAAAACACACAGTATCTTGTAACTGCAAACATACAATCATACACAAACTTGAATCAATTAGATTTTATCCGGTCGTTAATTGGTATCCACTCCAATTTAATCGATCTGAAAGCGTCATACTCGTGACTTCTAATTGCTATCAGGATACCCAACACCCACAAATACAACAGTAAGCGGGCACGGGGTGTTACACAAACAGTTACCAACCTGTTTGGTATTAAACTGTTGTGACGAAAGACAAGAAAATGGTACTTTTTACATAGTTTTTGTAACTTGTGATGATAAAGGTAAGTGATACGTTTAAATGCAATTTCGCAAAAAAAATTGTCTGTAATCTTTTCGGGTCATCAAAAATAGAAGATGTTGCTACTTATATTGCTAGACTAACCCAAAGCTTTGCTCTTTCTTTTTAACTAAAATTTTCTTTATTGGAGTCGCAAACCATTCTTCTATGTTGCTGGCTTTGTTAAAATGTTTATTGTTTCATGTATTTCGACTTTCTTTTGCTTAAACACTTCATTTTTAATCTTTCAATATTGTCAAAGTTTTAAACCATGATCATGGGGTCTTATGTTTGATTACACCTTTATTACAACTAGAAAGTACCCGCGCAATGCGGCGTTGGGTACCCGGTGATTATTTCTGTGACGAGCAAATTTTTTATTTATTTTAAACCTTCTTTATTTAGCATGTCCCAAATGCTTTATAACGTAGTAGATATATATATATATATATATATATATATATATATATATATATATATATATATATATATATATATATATATATATAGGGGCGTGTTCTATGCAGTACCAATATTAGATGCAGTACTTTACAGTACCCTTCTAAACCAATAAGAATTTAGTATTATTAAATATTTTCATTTAATTAAAAAGGGTATAATAGTAAAACACATTTTCACTTTCTTTTTCAATTTTTTTAACTAAAAAACGTATTTTAGAGTCCATAATTTTCCTTTTTTTTTTTTTTTTTTTTTTTAATCTCTTTTTCAGCATACATATTTTTCAAAAAAAATGAGGTGCATGTGTGTTCTTCTTTCAATATTGTAAATTTTCAAATGTTTTTTTCTTCGTAAAATTGTTTAGACATCAAACTTGTTTTGCTTAAAATGATAATTGCACATATGTTTCTAGCTCTCTAATCTTCGAAATTTATAGCAAAAATCATAAACATGTGTATGTAACCTCTAAATTTATAACCAACCAAAAACATAAATAGTATACATAAAATTTGATATCAAATGAAATACAATTCAAACAGAAATGTAATTTTTTAAATATAGATGTGCACGTCATTCAAAAACATTTGTGCACTCTTCCAAGAACATATGTGCACGCTTCACTTTCTCATCAAATTCATTAGAACATATGAGTACCCTTCCAAGAACATATGTGCACGCTTCACTTTCTCATCAAATTCATTTGAAATGATGTACTTGTTGAAAACACATGTGCACTCTTTATATTGGTATTGCTCCTCATCTTTATCAACATGTTCAATACCTGAAATTATAAACATTAATTATTATTTTTATTAAGAACAACTAGAATGTGTATATGCCCAATCTAAACACACACGCACAAATAAAAACATTTATGCATACCACTTTCATTGGTTTTATAACGGCCACAAAACACATACAGCGTATATCAAAACATGTGTGCATACCTAAAAAACACATGCACCAATGTTTTTGAATGACTTGCACATCTATACCTAAAGTGATCTGGGAGATGTATGCACTAAAATCACTTAAAATGACGTTCAACACTTTTGACCCGTTCAGCTTATTCGACCCACTTTCTTTGTAGATTTATATTTTGAATAAAACCCATTTGAGATTAACATAACCCAGACCCCTTTATAAGTAAATGCTTCGTAAATGGCATTTCAAGTTTTTTAATATTAACTTTTGCCAATGTCTCGCAAAAAAATAACTCATTATATCGTCATTGCGATAAAACATATGTGGTATTGGTTTTGCATTATTGAAGAATATTGTAGATATAGAACTGACAGCAATAACTATATAAAACTACTAACCTCCAATTTAAAGCATCTTGACTGCTCTTCAGCAAGTTGACCGCGTACAGATTGGAGCTCCTGCAGAATATATTTATAATCAAAGTTAATTCAGTGAGGATATTAAAAAAGTAGACTCGACGCAAGATAAAGCCGACCCCAATGAATTTTATATAAGATTGTCTTTCGCATGAAGTTGACATACAAAACATCTTGTTAGAACCTGATCTTCAAAAATACTGGAACATAAATTCGTGGTGGGGGAGAGATGATTTAAGATGGTGGTGGTTGATTTAGAATTAGGGTTAAGAGAAAGATGTTTGAGGGTGGAAGTGAATGAGATCTGAGAATTATAATATCCCTTCAAAAAAGGAACGGTTTTGAAATTAACTAATGTGAAGTTCCTATAATACCCTTTCAGCTTTAGCATCATAATACCTCATCTTTTGTTTAATGGCAATTTTGACACTTTTAATCTTGTTCATTGATTAACTCATCCAATGGCCCATATTCATTTTAAGAGTACTGTAAAGTACTGTATCTAATATGGGTACTGCATAGAATAAAACACTATATATATATATATATATTTTTTTTTTTTTTTTTTTTTTTCCAAAGTAGAACATCTAAATTATTAATAGTGAAAATAATTAGCAATTTATGTTTTTTTCAAATTTTAGCATGAAATTGATGGTTATAAGTTTAGTGAGATTTTCTTATAAACTATTCTATTAAAATATATCATTAGTAGAGGAGGTTACTATATGGTTTAAATGAAACTTAAATTTTTATGTTTTACATTAATTTTCTAATTTTTCCTTTTATGCTAATGTTTTTTGTCTAGAAATTTTAGGACTTCCTATTATGGGAAGTCTCAAATACTTTATAATGTAGTATAGAATAGATATAGATAAGAAAAATAATTCGCTTTCCAAGACCATCAAATTTGGAGACGATGATACATGAACATTTATTATATTAATTATTATAAACACAATTATTTATTGAATCAATGACTTATTACTCATTATTTCTTTCATAAAAATAATGGATACTGTTTTTTTTCGTTGTTGTTTCTTACTTTATTCACACACTTAATTTTTTAATTCATAATATTTTATTAAAATTTCTGGTAATTCCACAGGTCTATATAAGCTAGCTAGTACAACAATATAGCATCAATCGTGAAATATAAGATCCAAAAGATAATATTAAAATGAAATTTGTGTGCATATGAAGTAATCATGAACATATCATTTTTCTTTTCAATTTTATTACAAACTTAAATTAGAGTAAATTACACCGTTGGTCCTTGTGGTTTGCGTTGACTGGCGCCAGTGGTCCTTTGACCAAAAAACTTGCGCCAGTGGTCCTTAAGTCAGAAACGTTATACACCGTTAGTCCCTCCATCCAAATGGCCCCACAAACAGATACTAACGCTCGTTATCTATTGGATTTAAAGGGGCAATTTGGTCATTTCATATTACACCCTTTTCCCGCCATTGGACTTTAACCCTAGTTGCTTTCCCCATCTTTATTACTCCCCACCCAGTCATCCCCCACCCACCTAACGTATCGTTAATTCCACCACCATTTTCAAATCCACAGTTACTTGCAAATCAAATCAAGAAAATGCCCTGATGTCCTCGTTGTCATTCAGTTGCAGTTATCAAAACATCATGGACTAATCGAAACCCAGGTCGAAGGTCTTATGGTTGTCCCCAAATGGTATGTATTTATGGTTTTACTATGTAATTGAACAAAATATTCTTAAAATCAAATAATTAGTTGTTGTTTTATTTTGTTTCACAGGATTGTAACAAGTTTGTTGATTGGTTTGACCCCGAAATGTGTCAATGTTCTGTGGCAATTATTCCTGGGTTATTAACGTCCCTGAACAACCATCAAGCAATGGTACAAGATCTTGAGCAAGAAAGATCAAGATTGAAGAAATATCTGATTGTGTTATGGGTTTTGGTTTTTGTGTCTGTAATGTACAACATACTGACTTAGTTAGATGTTTAGGTCAGTGTGTATGTTGGGGGTTTAATGGAAAAAAGCAGTTTCAAGTTGTATTTTGGGTTTGTGATGAATGGAAAAAAAACAGTTTCAACTTGAACTAAACAAGTAGCATTTAACTTTAATACATTACAAAGTAGTTGCATTCATAGATGCATATTACATTACTACAAGTACCATCAAAAGCTTAAGTAGTTGCATTCATAGATGCATATTACATTTGTACAAAGTACCATCAAAAGCTTAAGTCTTGCATACTAAACCTCAAAAGCTACCAAATGATCTGTTTCCCTTTCCCTGTTGTGTCTGGCATGCTTCTTTTCCCTCTTCCTTTGATTCCTTCCCAAATGTGCTCATTGCAGAGCCCTAGAACTTGAACCCTCTTACCAAATATTCATTTTCTAATTCATGGACATCATCCCCATCTGGATCATCATCTTCAATATCAACTGCTACCCTCTCTCTGCACCCCATAAACTCCACAGTATCATCAATATTGTAGTTAAAGTCCCTCATGTCAACATCCACCTCATCCACATTGTTATTCTCATCTACTATGTAATCACTGTCTTGACTATCATCATAACTGTCACTATCATCCTCAGAACTATCCTCTTGCTCTCCCTCAGTTTGACTCTCAACCTCAGTTTCATTGTCACCTTCAGTTTCATTCACAGCCTCAGTTTGAACCTCAACCTCAGGGTTTGTTGGAGATATAAGGTCCAAGTCAGCAAATGGGTCAAAGTTAGGATCTTGTGACTCTACATAAGGGTCATAAGAAGAGTAAAAGTCATTGACAAACTGACTATTGACTTGAGAAGACCCATCATTAGCAACTGCACTACTTTGCCCTGCTTCTAAATTGACACCTATATCTTTACCTAAACACCCTTCATTCACATCCAACACTAGTTTCTTAGCAACTGGGGTAATCCCTGCCCTTGATGTTCTTGGTGCATCATCTAACTCTTCTATTACAAGTTTTTTAGGCTTTGCTGGTGTGTAAATGTCAGGGTTGGTCTTTTCATGCTCAACATATACCTCAACAAGCTTAAGACCTTCCATCACATACTTACCTAATAACTGAATATCTTTGTCACATGCTAAAGGTTCTAGTCCATTGTCTAAATCATAACCAGGTTTTAAGAAATGGTAAAACATCACCCTCCTCCCATCATACTCTAAGTCTTTTAGCATTGAATCAATTTCATGGATAGAAAACTGATCACTGTCTATTAAATCCACAAAAGTACTCATACCATTCTTGTATATCCTGTTAGGTGCATTCGTGAAAAAACCACCATGATTAAGCTTAATGAAAAACAGAGTAAACTTAATGTCTGCAAAAAATTATAAGAAACAATCAGACTAGGGTTTTAAACATCAAAACATCAAACAAAGTTTTGCAAACCCAAAAAATCATACTATAATTCAATAATAACGATTAAAAAACTTCTAAATTGACAACATTGTCAAAAAAATTATAAAACCATATACTTACGATACATGGCATAGGGATCTCGATCATGAACATCATTTCCTCTAATTTCATACAATGGGACCACCATCTGAATGCTTTGCGAAGTTTCAGCTCACAAATTAACAGCGTACGATGCACAATTGATTTGGGGAAGAAGAAGATGAAAAAGGTCTTTGTGTGTGAAAAGGTTTGACTTTGGGGGATGAATGGCGAGCTGACCAGGGTTGATAGTTTTAAATGAAAGGGTGTAATATGAAATGACCAAATTGCCACTTTAAATCCAATAGATAACGAGCGTTAGTATCTGTTTGTGGGGCCACTTAGATGGAGGGACTAACGGTGCATAACGTTTCTGACTTAAGGACCACTGGTGCAATTTTTCTGGTCAAATGACCACTGGCGCCAGTCAACGCAAACCACAAGGACCAATGGTGTAATTTACTCCTTAAATTATGACTATAGAAGAAAGCGAAAGCTTTGGGTGCACGTTATCCATGACGTTGCATTTTCGAGTTCGAGGAGATATTTCCTCACATAAATGGAGTTGTTAACTCTTTCAGTACAACTTCATGCGAAATACATAGGGGGTATGCAAACCTAGGAAATATAGGAAATTGTGAACGATAGTTGTGAGAAAAAGATATACTCAAATTTTCTGTAATTAATAATCAAATATTTTATATAAATATAGTTATTTTAGAAATTTTGAAAATTAATAAAAGCGCGAGCGGTTTTCTGGTTTTTCATATGCAACAAAAAATACCAAAAACATTCAGGTTTTTTTCCAAAATCAAAAACGCTCCTATCGGGTTTTTAATCGGTTTGGTTTTCTCGGTTGTTCGTTTTTTTTTTCGCTTTTTTTTTTTTTTTTTTTTTTTTCGAACATTCAGTCGGGATACGACATCTGGGAAACCTCACTGAATAATAGTGAAGCCTTGCACGTACCCTAAACAACGAGATGTTGACCATGCGCCGTTACAAGTATTCGGAGGGAAAAAACCCCAAGGCTTGTCATCCCTAAAGATCGAACTCAAGATCTTCTCGGTTGTTCGATTTTATTTTCGCTTTTTGTGCTCACCCCTAGTTCCTGGTTATGTATGAAACATTTTTCTTTGCCTTAAAAAAAGAGAAAAAGAAAAGAAAATGTGGTGTCATTCAGAATTCAAAGTCAATAAAAGATATTTCTGAGAGATGTTACAAGATTGTTAAGTAACATCGGGTTGTTCAAGCGTAAAATGAAGGCAGTCACCTCTATATATTATGTCCGTCGAAAGGGACATGACATTTTCTATTTCTTTTTCTTTCTTTTAATAGCCTTTTTATCTTCTGCTTTTGTTTCTTTTGGTTGCTTTGCCTTCTTAGTAGCATTTTTTCCAAAACCCTTTTTGGGAGCTCCCTTACCACGACGCTTCAACTTTTCGACTTTTGCTAAACGTCTGCAGCATTAAAACAAATTAAATCAGAATTATATATTACTATGAAAGTATGAGAATGTCATCAGCAAAGACTTTTTATAAAATAAAGTACTTCAGTGTTTTCAACTACGGATATAGTCGAGTGTATGAATGGGAAAAATTCGAAAATACAGTGACAGCTTTAATTTAATGACCCATATATGAATAAAGGCAGCCATTTGCATTACATGTTATTCAATTAACATAACACAACAAACAAATTAATCATCTAGTAAGCCTAAACCCTAAACATCTCGATATCTCGTATGAAAGTTGAGTACTATACATACCCGTGTGATAACACTCGTTTACTTAGTTGCACAACAAAGCTAACAAGATAGGGATACATGCATTCCGAATCAAATATATATAACGTCCAAACGCTAGATCATAAAAGTGGAATCCTCAACTATTTCCAAGCAAAGGTACGTTATGAAAACCTCATAGTAACTAGGGAAATTTATAAAGATGTGAGAAGAAGATTACTCTTTTTCTTTGCGTTGGAAGGCTTCAGGATCTTCCTTGATGAAATCGGGCGGATACCATGATGCAACTTTGTCACCGACAAGCGGCTTGCGTAAAATCTTGTGAGCTGATCTATGACCAGTTGGGTTAAGCACATGACCGAATATTCTTGCTCTTGCTTCCGCTACTCCTCTAACTGCTGCTACTGCCAATATACTTTTTAACCCCATCGTAACAAAATGATAACTAAACACAAAATTAATGGATTAAGACATGAAACTAAAATGATCGATTAATACGTGAATTCTGGGTTATTTATATTGTAATAGAAACCCTAGTTGTGAAACGGTTAATGGTTGGTTTGGGCCTTTGGGCCGTTACTTAGTACACAGTTCATGCTCAATATAAATATGCTACTTCCAATAGTTCCATCAAAAAAGTGAATGTAATTTCCGTTATGTGTTAAAATTTACTAGACGAATAATCACTTTGCGATGGTGTATGTATATCGACAAATTATTATACTTGCAAACTTGTGGTTTTGATGTGACCATTGCCTGTTCAATTTGTAGTTACTGAACGAAAGAAAGTTTATGATCTAAAAATTAAAACAAAAAATATAAAAGTTTGATAATTAAACAATATTTAAATTATTAAATTAGTGGTAGATACCGTTAACATTTTTAATTAATGGTATGTAAAAAGCAATTTGAAATTTAAAAAAGTACTTTAAGTATAACACATTATTTATTTTTAAGTTTAAAATAAAATTATTCATACTTTATATAATTTATATATAGTATAGATATGGATAATATACAATCGATGATTTCTTTGAATAGTATTTGAGCATTTAAGAACATTCATGTGTCGCCATATTAAATTAAGTTATTTTTAGAAAACTATTACTTCTTTCGTAAGACTTTGGACTTGCTTATTTATTAGATGGTATGAATATGAAATTTCAAACATTCAAACTTAGCGAAGAAGTTACTTTAGAAACTTTAAATATTCTTGGAAACTATTATCACATTGGCTTTACTATGTGAGATAATAAGAGTATTTAGGGAAATGATATTTGGTTCATTTAATATTCTTAGAAACTGTTATCACACTGTATTTACGCAATATTGATCGGTCATGAGAATTTTTACTACAAAGATGATCATTTGTAGGTGTTTGGTTCGGCTGATAATGAAATTTGTTAGTGTGGTTATAAGAGAAATGTTAACTTGGCGAACTCAAATCCATAATAACAAATAACAATTGTATCATTTTACAACTACTATGTATCACAAATAGAGTAACAGTTAACGTTTTTTTTTTTTTTTTTTTTTTTTTCTTCTCTCTCTCTCTCTCTCTCTCTCTCTCTCTCTCTCTCTCTCCCTCAGCAACATTTACCCACAGTATAACAATCCGTCATGTCACTATTTCACCAATTGTTCCTCACCAACCACCATTGGTTTATCTTTGATGTTGTTACATGACGCGATATACAACTAATGACATTAATGCACATATTTTCTTTCTAAAGTTTATTTGTTTACGAGGCATTACGAACCCGTGCAATACACACAAGTTTTATCTAATTGTTTATCGCGTATTTTTTGTGTAAATTACCGAGTTGTTAGTATAATGGTGAGACTCAAATATACAACAACCTATAACTAGGGCTGCCTCGGAAGAATTTTGTTGATTGTTGGAAGAATTTTGTTAATGCTTAGGTAGATGTAACTATTTTGTTGAGTTTATGGTTTAATTCTTCTTGTTGTGCTTCTTTACTGTTTTCTATGTTTCTTGTATAAGTTTTAGACAATGGGCTTATAGTATAATGGGGTTAGACTCTATGTTTATATGTACCCGTGCGATGCACACAGGTTGTATAAATTTATTCATTACGTAACATTTAGCGTAAACCGTTGAAGTACAAATGTAACAGTGGTTTTTAGGCCCGCGCTTCGCGGCGGGATGTTTGTCAAAGGAAGTATGAGATTTCATTTATTTACGTTGTTACAACACAAACCCTTGATTCCATCCATTAGTCTAAATAGAAATGACAACCCATGATCCATTAGTCAAACATTTTAGCCCAAACATTAACATACTTTTTCGAATTACGAAATTGTATATAGTTAATATTTCTTTGTACGTGATTCCTTTTTCTAATTTATTACTCCCTCCGTCTCAAAATTATAGTCTCCGTTTGACTTTTTTGGTATTTGTTTCTCAACTTTGACTATAAATATTTTTTATTATGTTATACATTGATGAAAATTATACTAATGAAAATACACTTAAAACTAAATTCATTCATATATTTTGCATCAAGTATTATTTAATATAAACAAAAATACTTAAGGTCAAAGTTGAAAAATAAAGACTGAAAAAGTCTAATGGGGACTATAATTTTGGGACGTAGGGATTTTTTTTTTTTTTTTTTTTTTTTTTTTTTTAAAAAAAAAAAAAAAAAAAAAAAAAAAAAAAAAAATTTTTTTTAAAGACTTGGTACATGAGTTCGGGAATGATGTTGAGACAAAACATTGTTTATATATATTAGAGTAATAGTAACCCCCGGGTATGTATAAGATAACTTGTCAGATCCTTAATACAATTGAAGTAAACTGGAACCACGCTAAAGAGTATAAACAAATAAAAGATTCAAACAATCTTGTTTTGAATCTTTCTTTATGATTTCGAAAATTTTTGAAGCTACGAAACTCGTTGCAAATTTGTACATGGTCTTAATGACTTTAGACCTCGCCCCACGACCACTGGTACTAACGACAATTCTATTGGAGCATTCAATGGGTCAAACAGTCGCAATTCCTCAAATGGTGGAGTCTTTGTCGCAATTCTTCAACTGGCCAAAATATTGCGCCTAAAACTATGCTATCTTCACAGGCCCAACAACCATTGCATAGTCCATTACCTGGTATGCCTTCTTGTGGTAACATAGGCGTGAGTTGAGATCAATATATATTTCTTATTTGTTATAAATTCAAATAACTAATCTTAGCTATCAATTTTTCCTCTAAATTAATAAAACCAAATTTTCACCTTTTTTTATAAAACAACATATCTTACAAATGGTAAATCTTCAAGCTAAAAAAAATACACCATCGCGACGAGAATTAAATTATCTATCTATAGATATGCATTTCTTTATCTTGTGGAAGGATTGTGCAAACACTTGGGATGTGAATCTTAATAATGTGTTTGAGATATTTATGAGTGAATGTGTTTTAGTATGCGGAATCTACTATAACACACTTAAAAGAACACAAAGGTGATGAGTATGTAAACGTGAATAATAATGAACAATGATCACAACTTTAGTAACACAAAACGATTCAATATTATTGATGAAATAATACGGATGATCTAACTATCACCAAGATTACAAAGTAACCTTGAATCTTTGATTGTAAAAGGATTTGTGAATTGAGTAACTAAGTTACTAGAGAGATGTTCTGTTTTAGGTTATTAGTTGAAGAGATTCATGCATGAAGGTGGTGACTAAGGGAACCTTTTATAGAATAAGGTACCCTTATTACAAGTTGTCAAGTGGTTTAATATAATATGATACTTGGACTTTCCTAGCCTACAATTAAATACAACTACCAATGTAACAACTCTGTATATTCTTCTGCATACCACAGAAGACTAAACTACTTCTACTAAGCGTGTTACAATGTACAAAGACCAATAATACAACTAAATATCTACAAATAAATATCTATCAACTTGACATTAATCTTGGCAGGACCTTTATCAACTAGCAGTACCTTCTTACCCAGAAGGTACTGTTAGTACATCTTCATCTTCTTCAAAATCAACTAGCAGGCTCTTGGCTTGTCTGGCAGGCTCTTTGACTTGAACATTTTATTCCCAACAATCCTCCCCTAAACTTGTTATTTCCTTTAAAATACACAAGTTTTTGATGAATAAAATACATACCTTGAGGATTTGAGGGAACTCTTCCAAAAACCTTTACTCTCTGTTCTTCCTTTTTCTTTCACATTGCTCAAATATGCTCCTCAGCAAACTTTGAACAATTTTTGAATTTTCTTCATCTTTGTCACATCTTAATCTCTTGGAGATCATAGTTGTAAGAACTTCATAACTAAGTGGATACTCTTTCTCAGCCAACATAAAGAGTTCAATCCCACTTTGTGTGTAAAGATGATGAATACTGCTAAGGCTTAGAAATTCTCATGTTGTTGAAGGATCATGATATGGAAACTTCCAATGAACATCTTTTGGATTAGGATCATACATCCTATTAAATTCTACCCATAGTTCCTGTTCCTTAACATCAGTACTAGAATTTGTGTCTAGCCTAATTTGAACTAGATTCCACAATTCTTCTAAGTCTGCTCTGTCACATGCTCTTACTAGATTTTCAAAGTTTTTGAAGATAGCAGTCTGACCCCCAACCCTTGCTATTTTCCATGACTTTCCTAATCTATCATGGTGAATCTCCCAATCAATAATAGGGCGTCTAGACCTAATTGGATCAGCATGTATGATAGTTGGCAAAGTAATTAACATCTTACTTACTTGCTCTGAGTCCAATTTTGCTTCTTCTTTCTTCTGTTGAGCATCTTTCTTTTTCATTGAGGGCTTTGCATCAGATGGAATTTTGTAGTAAAGACTTTTGTAGGCTTGTAGATACAGGAAGTAGATTTCATCAGCAGATTTCTTCTTCAGTTGATAATCAGTCCAATTTGCCTGACCTTTTAGAAATCTCTTCATAAAAGTCACTTGATCTTTCTGAGATGAGCTCACCTTAAAACCTTTTTTCTGACTTTCTTTCATCTTTTCAAAATATCAGCTAGAGCTGCTTCCTTATACTTTTTGTTGATAAAAGATTCAAGCTCTGCTGTTTTCTCATCAGAGTTAAGATTCTTGTCATTCACTATTATTGCTGCTTGACCTTTCACAATTGGATCATTGGCAATAATCCATTGCATCTGTGCATCAAAGGTTTCCTGAGCAATTTGAGTATCAAGAAGAGTCTGAGCAGCATCTTTTTGCTCTTGCATTTCTGCAAGCAGTCTTGAAGCTTCAAATGCTTTCTGCATTTCTTCTTCATGAAGCCTTCTTGAGACTTCTTCATCTTTAGCCATCTGAACTTGCTCTGTTCTCTTCAACTTCTTGGGCTTTGGTTCATCTTCAACCATAATGCTCTTGCCCTTATCTTTTGGTGTAGGTTCTTGAGATGGAGCAGTAGATTGCTCATCAGCAATAAAAATCCTCCCTTGAACAAACAAATTTCCTTGAGGCTCTAAGTCCCTTTTTCTTTTGTACACATGATTAGCAGTACCTTTGTAGTCCATAGCCAAAAGCCTCTCAATCCTAGCAGGCTCTTTTGAACTAGCAGGCTCTTGCTCTGCACCAGCAGGCTCTTCATCATAAACCTGAGTTCCTTCATGGAATTCAAATTGAGCCTCCTCTTCATCTTCAGAACTATCCATCCTCCCCTTTTTGGAAGAGTGACCCAAACCTTCAGCATCTGATCTTGAAGAACTAGATAAAACAACCTTTGAAGATCTTTTACCCTTTAGCTTCTTCACTTCATTCTCCAATTTCTTTACCCTCTTAACTAACTTGATGTTGATCTCAGAAAATTTGGTGTTCTGACTTTTAAGAGCATTTTCTAAGAGCTTCACCTTCTCTTTTAGTTCTTGCACTGTCTGAGGAGATTGGGGTTGTGATACATGATGTGATGGTGTTGGTGGTGTTGCAGATGGTACTGGAGATGGGATTGGTGATGTTTGATGAGTTGGTGAGATGTAACCAGTTGAAGAACTTGATGATGGTGATTCAGATGATGGTGTTGGTTCTTCAGGATGTTGTGGTAACATTTCATCAAAAAGTGGTATTTCTTCCCCTTTGAAACCAATTCTCATGTTTGAAAATACTTTGTGAGAAAGTTTTGGTGTTTCATAAAGTGAGTGTGGGGGAAGCAACAAATGTTTTGATTTTGCAATGATGGATGAAATAAATCTTGGATACATCAAAAACTTTGTTTCACTATCCACATTTTTAGTCAATCCTTCAAAAATATGTTTGGAAAAATTGTATTTTCTGTTTGTAGCCAAGCAGATGAGAGCAGAAGCCATGTTTCCACTAAATTGCTCCCAAGAGGTTTTCTTCTGGCTCAAACAATGAAGGATTGTATGGTTAAAAAATCTCCATTGTGGAGTAAGATGCTTTTTAAGAAAGGTAAGTTTAGTAGAATCAGCATGATACCCCATTCTTTCCAAATTTTCAAAAATTTCAGTATCTGGCAATTGACTAATACCATTTGAATCATCCAAATGAAGATGTCTTCTTATGGATGACTCAGTAAGAGTCAATGTTTTGCCATCCACTTTGGCTTTAATCCTTTGTTCCCCATTTTCAGAAGTTTTAACTTTAGCAGTTTGCCAAAATTGTAAAATTTGAGATTCATAAATAGTGGGATTAACTAGTAAAGCAAACCTGATGTACGAATCATTTAAAAAGTCCACTACTTGATGAAAAGAGGCATTATCCTCAGACTTTTCCAAAAATGCTAATTGATTGTGACGTTTAACAAAGGTTAGAACTTCCATGGTGAAAGTTAATGAAAATTTTGATTATGATGGTGGGATTTGTTGGTGGTACTGGTAGAAGATGAAAGGTGTAAGTTAATTGTGATAAGGACTGATGAAAGATGATATGAGAGAATTACTTTTAACCGACAATAAGAAAGATTATAATAAGTAAATGAAAAGGCGGTTAAAAATATCTTTTATATGTGAAATATAATATAATATAATCATCAGTAATTTACATAACTACCCCAACGGCTAATTTTAACTACCAGGCCCAACGGCTAAAACTTTTTCTGACAGGCTCAACGGCTATCTAGCAGTACCATTTTACTCTAGCAGTACCAAAATTTGAACTACCAGTACCTTTGAAAGAAAATATTACTTGGCAGTCTCTTTGAAAGTTTAGCAAAAATCCCTTATAGTTTTTAGCAAACTATCAGCTATCAACGGATTTGAGTTGTCTTTACCAAAAGCCGTTTGCTTATGGACTAGTTAACTATTTACTGTTAAGTATGGTTAGTTAAAAACCATATAGTTTTTGGTAAAACTATCAAGCATCAACGGATTTGATTTGTCTTTACCAAAAGCCGTTTGCTTATGGACTAGCTAACTATTTACTGTTAAGTATGGTTAGTTAAAAACCATATAGTTTTTGGTAAACTATCAACCATCAACGGATTTGATTTGTCTTTACCAAAAGCCGTTTGCTTATGGACTAGCCAGCTCTTAAGTTTGTAAAAACTTGGTGAACTGAATACCAAAAGCCATATTGACCATAAAGATGGTGCAATTTCCTTGGATGGAGGAAATATTAGAGGCAATGATGCTGTGTATCTTGGATGCTTGGTTCAACAAGTGAAATCATCTATTAGCATGCCTTTGCATTGATACTTTCCTTAGATTGATCTAGATAGAACTTTCTCCTTTAGGAATGCTTCATCCCTTCTGAATATGTGATCTAATCCTATCTTTTTCAACCTTTGCATCATCTTGTATGCTCTTGTCTTTTTCTTTCATAAATTGGTTTTTCTTCCATTCTGGGCTATTATTTCCTCCCCTGAGATTGTTACCTCCCCTGAGATGTAAATAACTTTTATTTCCCCATTTTGTTTGGAAGATCTCTTGTTTTGTTATCAACCTGAAATGTGTTAGTTGCAAACCAAAAGAACAAAGTGCAAAGCACTTGATCTATAGCATTGTAAACATTTAAGCATCAATATGAACAAAACATTGCAATTTTATACTAGCAGGACCAATTATGAACTGACAGTACCTTTTGACTAACTAGCAGTACCATGTTTTAAAAGCCAATACCAGATATTTTATATACAAAAACACATGTTTTTCAAAGATTAATCATTCCAATACCTCCTACAAGGTATTTGAATCTACCTACATCAAAAGCTTTGGTGAGAAGGTCTGCATAATTCTTTTCAGAATCAATTTTAACAACTTGAATTAACCTTTTCTCATTGCAATCCCTTATGAAATGGTGTCTGATTTCAATGTGTTTTGTTTTTGAATGTTGAACTGGGTTTTTAATGATACATATAGTACTGCTATTGTCAATGTAAATAATGGTGTTAAGAAAATTGTACCCATAGTCAAGCATTTGATTTTGGATCCAAAGAACTTGCCCACAACAACTTGCACCAGCAACATATTCTGCTTCAGTTGTAGAGTTGGCCACCATTGTTTGTTTCTTGCATTGCCAAGAGATGAGTCTGCAACCAAGAAATTGACATCCACCAGTTGTGGATTTTCTGTCTAGGATTGCACCAGCATAGTCACTATCAGAATAAGCCACCAATTCAAAAGATGATTCCCTTGGATACCAAAGACCCAACCTAGGTTGACCCTTGAGATATCTAAATATTCTTTTGACTGCTGTGAGATGAGAAACTTTGGGATGTACTTGAAACCTTGCACATACACAAACTGAGAACATGATATCTGTTCTTGATGATGTAAGGTACATCAAAGACCCAATCATTGATCTATAATTATGCAAATCCACATCTTCTCCCTCAGCATCCTTGAGTAGCCCTTTTTCTGCATCCATTGGTGTACTTGCAACCTTAGAATCAGCAAACTGAAATTTCCTTAGGATCTCTGCTACATACTTATCTTGGTTGATAAATATGCCTTCTTTTGATTGTTTCACTTGGAGACCCAAAAAGAAAGTAAGTTCCCCCATGGAACTCATTTCAAACTTACTATGCATAAGTTTTTCAAACTCTACACACAAGTCTTGGTTTGTAGATCCAAAGAAAATGTCATCAACATAAATCTGCACTAGCAAGATGTCTTTCTTTGTTCTTTTGATGAACAAAGTTGGATCAATCTTGCCTCTTTGGAATCCATTTTCTAATAGATAGAAAGCCAATGTTTCATACCATGCCCTAGGAGCTTGGTGTAGACCATAAAGAGCTTTGGTAACCCTATACACCTTATCTGGATACTCTGCATCAATGAAGCCTGGAGGTTGAGAAACATACACTTCTTCTCCAATTTCACCATATAAAAATGCACTCTTAACATCCATTTGATAGACAGTGAAGCCTATGAAAGAAGCATAGGCCAAGAATAGCCTAATTGCTTCAAGTCTTGCAACTGGAGCAAAAACCTCTTCATAATCTACCCCTTCTTCTTGAGTATATCCTTGGGCCACCAATCTTGCTTAGTTTCTGATCACTATCCCCCTTTCATCTTTCTTGTTTCTGAACACCCATTTGGTTCCAATTGCCCTGTGACCTTTGGGCAAATCAACCAGTATCCAAACCTTCTGAAGCTTGAATTGGAGAAGCTCTTCTTGCATTGCTTCAACCCAACTTGCATCATCTAAGGCTTTGTTAATGTTTTTGGGTTCAGCCTGAGAAAGAAAACATGAAAACAGGCATATGTTGGCAACTTCATGATTCTTTTCTTCATAAATAGATGAGATAAACCCTTCTTGGTCTGAAGTCAAGACTTGAGATCTTGTTCTAACACCAGAATCAATGCTACCAATCACATCATCAGTTGAGTGATCTTTGAGAATTCTTGTGTTGTGTGTTGTAGGAACTTCATAGGTAAATGGAAGATTGCCAATCCCCACTTCTTCTGGTAAAGAATCATCTATTTGAACATTTAATGGCTCAGCAGTACCAATTTGTGAACTGGCAGTACCATTGTCATTTGCACTACTTTCTTGATTCTCTTGACCTTGAGTTCCATGATCATCTTCAGTACCTTCATTTGTTGTATTTGAAGGTTCTTCAAGACTTGAAGATAAATCCAACCCTTTCCAAATTGGCATCCAGATGTAATCTTGATCTTTAGGTGTTTCAACATTGTCTTCAAAACCTGCATTATCATTAGTATTTGTACCTGAAACAGGCACATAATTCATAGATTCTGAAAGCCTATCAATATCAAACATCCAATCTGGTCCAATGCCTTTCACATTTGTTAGTTTCTCTTGAAACTCTATGTGAAGATTTTCTTCCACTAGCCTAGTGCAACTATTATACACTCTATAGGCCTTACTTTGCAAAGAATACACTATCAAATAGCCTTCATCAGCTTTTCCTTCAAACTTGCCTAAATGATCTTTGGTATTGAGAATAGTGACATGACATCCAAAAGGTCTCATAAAACTTAAAGATGGTGTTCTACCAAAGAAAAGTTCATAAGGTGTCTTTTTATGTGGCTTTATTACAAGAACCCTGTTTTGCACATAACAAGCAGTACCAACTGCTTCAGCCCAAAATGAAATAGGCAACTTAGAGTCTACTAACATAGTTCTAGCAGCCTCTATAAGTGTTCTATTTTCCTTTCTGCTACTCCATTTTGCTGTGGGGTTCTAGCTACACTAAATTCTCTTTTTATTCCTTTTTCCTTGCAAAAGTCATCCATAACCCTATTCTTGAATTCTGTTCCATTGTCACATCTGATGACTTTGACTTTCTTATCAGATTAGTTTTCTACCTTAGTTATATAAGATTTAAGAATCTCACTTGTTTCATGCTTAGATCTTAAAAAGAAAACCCAAGAAAATCTGCTATAATCATCAGTAACAACAAGACAATATTTCTTTCCATTCAAGCTACTCACATTAGTAGGACCAAAAAGATCCATATGAAGCATGTATAAAGCCTGAGAAATTGAGTTATGGTTCTTGGGCTTACAAGAAGCTCTATGTTGTTTGCCTTTTAGACAATCAACACAGGTTTGGTCATTTTGAAAAATCTTTTTGGGTAAACCTCTAACCAAATCATATTTAGCAATTGTATTGATTGTTTTAAAGTTTACATGACCAAGCCTTCTATGCCAAAGCATAGATTCATCCGATGAGGCTTTTGCTACCAAACAAGTTAAACTCTCCTTAGGATCAATGTTCTTTAAATCAACACTGTACATATTGTTCCTTTTTGGGATTTTAAGAAGGATCTGACTCTCATCAGGCATTTTAAAATCAGAAGAAAGAACCATACATTCATTGTCAGTAAAGAGAACATTATTCTTTCTGTCACACATTTGTGAGACACTAAGGAGATTAAACTGAAGTTCTTTCACAAAGTACACATTTTCAAAATCTAATTTACTGGTTTTGATAGTACCTTTACCAGTAATCTTTCCTTTTATTCCTCCCCCAAAGGTAACATATCCTCCATCAATTGTTTTGAAGTCTGAGAGGAAAGACATGTTGCCTGTCATGTGCCTTGAACATCCACTATCTACATATCCTTGATCACCAATATCAGTTGAATGTTCCTGCACATATATAGACATATTAGTTTCCTTGGGGTACCCAAGCCATGACAGACTTGGGTTTGCCTCTTGCATCAATGAAATCAAACCTCTTTAGGATTGTTGATGCACCTTTTGATTGGAGTGGTTTCCAAATCCAACATGCTGAGGACTTAACAACATTTTCCCTTTTTATCCATTTTGTGGTCTTTGGTCTATCAGTACCAATCTTGGCAGTACCATTTGGTCTAGCAGGACCTTTTGGTCTAGCAGGACCTTTTGGTTTTGGTCTCCAAACTTGTGTTTTGACCACAGAAATCTTTTCAATGGGATTTTTCTCAACTCTAGGTGCATGTTTGAAAGTGTTTCTTGCACCCTTAGTAGTTGGTTTTGTAATAACAGGCTTATTTTGTCTAACAGTATGATTAACTTTTGTTGTGTTAGACTTTACAAAACTTTTTCTGGGGTGAGTGTCATTTGTTTTAGACTTTGATTTACTCCCAGAAACCCAATAATTACAATAAGCATGGGTATGATTAAAACTACCACAATAATAGCAAGCCTTATTGTACATAACAAAATCATCACCAAGTTGGTGTGACTTAAGGTTGTTCCAATTTCTTTGGCTACCCCTAGGTTTGCTATTACACCTAGTACAACTTTCAACTGTTTTCAGAATAGCTTTAGCCTTATTTTTAATCTCTACTCTTTTAGGACTGATTGGTCCTACTTTGTTTCCTTTGATAGAAACAGTCTCTTCTTCATCATCATCAGATACCCAATCTTCAATGATTAGAACATCTGATTTGTTATTAGTGAGCACCTTTTTGTTAGAGAGTGAGGCATTCTTAGCACTCTCAGAAGGTTCACTTTTCTCTACAGGTTTAGCTAATGGTTTGTTGATGAATTCATGTAAACCTGATTCTGCAAGATCAATACCTTGGGGACAAGGAATTCCTCTATAAGGAGGTGGACAAGTCTTGTATCCTATCCCATATTTTATTCTCTTATTCATCTGATTTTCAACTATGCTTCTAGTACAATCAGAAGCAATTTCCAATGTGGTAACAGTTAGTTCAATATTATCTCTAGCCAATGTCACTTTAGCACACTCAGTTCTTAACATTTTTATTTCTGCATCTTTTAAAAATATTGTCCTATTAAGAATGGCTTTTGCATCAGAAAATGTGAGTTCATTTTCCCTAAAGTGAATTATTTGTTTTTCAAGTTTGGCCATACCACACTTATGATTGACTAAGTCTTGATGTGTTTTTCTTTGTTCAAATGTCAGTTCATCATAAAGTTTTCTTAAAGTTTGCAATTCTTCAAAAACTTCACATGTATTAGAACATTTAGTAATTTTTACCTCAGGATTGGAGAAAGCCATCAAAGCTAATTCATCTGAAGTAGACTCCTCTTCACCCATAAAACTCCAGTCAAAACCCATCCCATCAATAGCAACCATTGCTTTGGGCTCAATGATTTCCACAGCCTTACTCTTGCTCTCAAACCTTCCTTTCTTCTCAAAGCTTCCTTTATTCCTGTTGTCAAACCCTCTTTCCTTGTCATCCTGCTTCTTTGGTCTTCTACACTCTCTTGAGTAGTGACCCTTCATGTGGCAGTTGTAACACTCCACTTTGGACTTGTCATATCCAGCAGGCTCATTACCATCTATGATAATCTTCTTTCCAGTCCTCATCAGCAACTTCTTAGCCCTTATGCTCAGAAGTGAAAGTTGCCACTTTATGTCCATTTCTTCAAGATCATCTTCATGAATCTCTTGAAGATCTTCAAAAGTTAATATGGACCCATTATGTTGTGATGTCAGGAAGGCACACCCAATTGTTTCATCTAGAATGGTTTTGGTACTGCTAGAAGTACTGGCAGTACCAAAGTTTGTGTTGGCAGTACCTTCTTCTCTGCCATCTTTTTCTTCATCTACAACTTTTGAGGTGCTTGGAGATGATACAAAAGCCATATTTTCTGAGCTTGTACCAGTAGTCTTCTTCACTTCATGCTCTACTATTTTGAAATTGTTGTAGAGATCATTAAGACTCATCTGATCAATATCTGGTTTGTTTTTCCAGACAATGACATGCATGGACCATTCAGAGGGTAAACTCCTAAGAAATTTGGAGTTTAAGTCTTCTTGAGTTATCATCACTTCATGGATGGCTAACTGACTTGAAAGCTTTTGAAGTCTATTGAACATACTGTCCAAAGACTCATTTGTTGTGGCTGTAAAGTTTTCAAACTGCTGTTTGAGAAGTGTTTTCTGAGTTTTCTTGGTGGCATCATTACCACCAAATCTAGCTACAATAGCTTCAAAAAGGGTTTTAGCACATTTGTACTTATTGAAGATCAAAAGCTGATCATTTGGAATAGTCATGAGAAGCATACTCCTTGCTTTAAGATCATTTCTCTTTTGAACTCTTTCTTCTGCGCTTGTTGGGTTTACTTGCACATTTGTTACAAGTGCATCGTTTACTGTGGAAGTGGTGATTGAGGGTTTAAATGAGTTTCCTTCTTCAATAATCTCCCAAAGTGCATAGTCTTGCACTTGAAAGTATTGTTCTACCCTCAGTCTCCACATATCAAACTCATTTTGTTTGAGTAATGAAAGTTTTGCTGCAACATTGGTTTGAATGTGTTCAACATCCATTGTTCTTTTAAATTGTAAATATCAGCCTGGCTCTGATACCACTTGTGGAAGGATTGTGCAAACACTTGGGATGTGAATCTTAATAATGTGTTTGAGATATTTATGAGTGAATGTGTTTTAGTATGCGGAATCTACTATAACACACTTAAAAGAACACAAAGGTGATGAGTATGTAAACGTGAATAATAATGAACAATGAACACAACTTTAGTAACACAAAACGATTCAATATTATTGATGAAATAATACGGATGATCTAACTATCACCAGGATTACAAAGTAACCTTGAATCTTTGATTGTAAAAGGATTTGTGAATTGAGTAACTAAGTTACTAGAGAGATGTTCTGTTTTAGGTTATTAGTTGAAGAGATTCATGCATGAAGGTGGTGACTAAGGGAACCTTTTATAGAATAAGGTACCCTTATTACAAGTTGTCAAGTGGTTTAATATAATATGATACTTGGACTTTCCTAGCCTACAATTAAATACAACTACCAATGTAACAACTCTGTATATTCTTCTGCATACCACAGAAGACTAAACTACTTCTACTAAGCGTGTTACAATGTACAAAGACCAATAATACAACTAAATATCTACAAATAAATATCTATCAACTTGACATTAATCTTGGCAGGACCTTTATCAACTAGCAGTACCTTCTTACCCAGAAGGTACTGTTAGTACATCTTCATCTTCTTCAAAATCAACTAGCAGGCTCTTGGCTTGTCTGGCAGGCTCTTTGACTTGAACATTTTATTCCCAACAGCATTTCTTTATCTTTTCGACGAACTTTTTTTTTCCAAAATTTCCGCCTTGAAAAATCACATATGATTTGTAAAAATCACATGTGATTTGTAAAAATCAAATCACATGTGATCTTTACAAATCACATGTGATATTTACAAATCACGTGTGATTTTCTTGGCGGAAATTTTAAGGAAAAATGGTCGAAAGTATATATAGAATTGCATATCTATAGAAAGATAATTTAATTCTTGTCGCGATGGTATATTTTTTTTTCGCGTAACGATTAACGGTTTGCGAGATATTTAATTTTTAAAAAAATGGTGAAAGTTTATATTTTTTGTTTTGATAAAAAAAAATGAGTGACCAGAATTGGTTTATTGGATATATGACAAATACTAGATATATATTGAACTTTTGTCTAGGATATGTTTATTTTCAATCAGGCGGGGCCCCAGCTGCACACCCTATCTAACAGATTATGCCTGCTCAATCCTTTTCACCAACTTACCCTAAAAATAACGGTATAAACCACAAATTGTGACAAATGGTAATTTTCACATTTTAAGTTAATAATAAATATTTATTTATTATTTTTAAGCCGAGCATTTCTATGCGTAATTGCATGTTTCTGAGCATTTTTGAACATTTTTGGGGAGCAGTCCCGCATGCTGTAGCTTACAGTCACTGCTGAAAAAGTTTATTTTTGTCAATAAGCATAAATTATTCTATTTCTGATAGTTGCTGACAAGTTTCGTATTTAACTGGAAAGCTTTCTCGTATTTACTGAAAAGCAACCCCCACACGCGAACCGACAGTACACTATATATGGTAGCACTCAAATAAATGCATTTTTGAGCAAATGATAATATTTTATTATTATTCTGACAAAAACGTCGATAAAAACTTTATTTTGCGTGTACATGTCTAAAAACGTCAAACCGGGACTTTACGGTAACATTTAAGCTTAAACCGACACATGATACACCAACGAGGAACAAAATATTTTCCCTCCTCTTCTTTCTTGTTTTTTTCCACCCACTAACCACAAACCAACAAGGAGATAATCATATTTGTCTTATTGTGATATCATCCCATTTTTTAGTTTACTTAAATGGTAACACTCACTGATATACACACACAAGTTCTTATCATCTAAACTTTCTCATAAAACTCTTTCACCTCTTCAATATTTCGATCCACCATAATCAAGATCTATAAAAATCTATTAAGTTTCAAGGCAACCGGGTTGTACTTTTGAGCTTTTGGGAACATTTGGAACGTTTCTTTGGTAAATTTGAAGCAATTGGATGTGTCGTGGTTACTCCTTTGGCTCGTTACCCACCAAGAACATTGTGATTTTCAAACTTTTTCAATCTTGTTTATTTCATGTTCTTGTAATGTTTAAAAGTGTTACCAAATGCTAAATGTGTATGTTTTGCTATTTTGAAAAAGCTAGGGTTTGGTATATAATTAGGAGTGCTCGACTTTTTTTTGAGTTTATATACAAACTATGTTATTTTTTGGATAAAGGGGAGTAATCCTGCACCCTGATAAGTAGATTAACCAAAAAACGTTTAAGTACAAAGGATATGGGTGAAATCCCATATCTCAGCCCGTTATATAGGCACTTACATGAACCAAAATCAACAAACCAAACCACTATATAAGAATGACAGGCCATTCTTAAAACTAACAAAATAAAACATACTACCTATGACGACCCTTCAAGCGGATATCACGACCATACGCCTGAGACTCATAGCCATCATAAGACTCCAAATCATCCAGAAAGCCAGCACCCGGTAAAACATCTGGCATTAAAACCTCATCATCATCCGAGTCTTGTAGGTACGCTATTGATGATTTCATATCACTTGTAGAAGCAACATGTGTCCTAGCGAATTGCTCCCACAAACTTCCCTTATTACCAACCATAGGTTTAGACATAGTAGAAACCTCACAAGGCTGGCCCAAACAACCCTCCATAGGAACTAACTTGGAGCTGCTCAAAACCTCACTAGAATTCGACGTTTTAGAACTAGTATCAATAGCATCCACTTCAACCGAATGTAAAGGAGTATCAAGCACCTTTTCCGCATCCATAATCTTCTCTATATCACGTTTAAGCTCACCAATATTAATATCATCTTTAAAATAGCCATGCTCATTAATAGACCGAGATGAGTCATTAGTGGTTACCATAGGAACATAATTAGATTGATCTTTAGTCTCCTCCAAATTGGTAACCTTATTGGTAGCCGGTTTAGAAATAGGCCTAAACATGAAAGAGGATTTAGGTTTAAAAAGCCTAATCTCTTGTTTAGATTTCGCGACCTTTTTCCCATCATTCTTAGTGTGAACTTGCTCCTTTTCATGAACATTCTGAAAATCTGAACACGAATCAGCCTTCTTCTTAATAAAAGGACACACAACATCCTCATGGCTGAATAATTTGCAATGTGAGCATCGAGGAGGCCACCATTCGTATTCAACTTCAAGGACTTCCTCATAATGTCCCTTACCATTAGGCAAGGGTATAGCAATGTCAATAGATTTCAAGATGTCATATTCAGCCGATAATTCAATAAGAACCCTTGCATAAGAATAACGACCCCAAGGATTATTACACATATCACACGTACCAGCATCTAATCTAATGAGTCGTCCCAACTGATTAGCAATCAAACTAATACCGACTTTCGAAAACACAACTACAGGTACTTTATGTATTTTCACCATACCGGCACCATTGTGATTTTCTCCCTTTGCAACTTAGTATTCGCCACCCATGGATATAAGAAGATGAGCTTCGATCGTACAAACCAAGGACCACCTTCAAGAACCTTTTCAAACCCTCTTGTGAAGAAAATTGAAAAAGAAGAAACCATCACGCATAATTACGCGTTGAAAGCCAAACTTAGCCCAAGTATGCTTAACATCATCTTCCACGATAGGAAAAGCTAATCGTTGTCCAACAAAATAACCGTATAATGTATTAGAGAATTTTTGACACATAGCATCAACCACGGCAGTTGGTATAATAACTTTAGCACTTAAACTTGATTGTCATTTGCTGGTCTCGCCCTAGGTACCTTATTAGAAGTGTCCTTATTACTTACATCAATAGTAGTAGGAGCTTTATACGTATCAATAACAGGTACCACACACGAATGAGCAGCAGAACTTTCCTTAACTTGTACAACATGTGAGAGCTTTGGATCATTCGAACATACACCATCTTAAACAGCAGTGTTAGTGCAAGAATTCGCATCCCCTTTAACAGGAATCAAATCAGTAGGTGATGGTACATTACTTGGAATCCCAGCCTTACCCGCCTTCTTCAAGATCGACTTCAATGGCTGCATATCTTTACCAACAACCTTACCATCAATGTTGTTAATTTTAGTAGCCAACCCAGACCCTTTAGACGCCTTCTTTCCCAACAAAAAACTAGATTCCATCTCTCTATAACCCACTTTCAACAAACTTACAGATACCAAAAAACCTAAGAAGGTTTTACTTGCAATCGATTTATGAACAAACCCTAATAGGGCTGTTTATCAATGATCAGTATCAAATCAAATAAATCGCAAACCTTAGAATGAAAAGAGTCGACTGAAAAACAACCTACAATCATTAGACAACTTATAGGAAGGCTCAAACCGACTTTAGTAATTAAAGGATAGAGGCTGCGAACAAGAATAACCAAATCGCCAAGAACCCTTTTGCACTAATAATCGCATGTACAGGTTAAACCCCAAAAACTATTAAAATAGCTAGATCTTAATAACCCAAACGAATATGAAGATAAGAATGAATCCTATCAACTGATTTAACGTTTAAGATAAGAAGAAAAAGGATTAAACAAGTGAAGATCGAACAGTTTTTGGTGTTAGTGCAAAAATCGATTTTAAAATCCTAATAAACGATCACACCTAAAACCTAAAAAAAACGTGATTTAAGCAGCGATTATGATCAGATTAATGAATAACACGAATGCTAATCAATTAAACTTACAAAATCAGTTCAAAAAAACACAAGCTGTAGGTCGATTTAGGTGGAAAACGATGAAAGCAGGAGGGTTAGAAAATTGCCACCTAGAGAGAGAAAAGTTAGGGTTTTTTCATATACAAACTATGTTATTTCTTGCTTGTGTGGTAAATATTGTTACATGTTATGCTAGTTTGAAGATACAAATGAGCTTTGAACTAATTAAGCGAGTTTAAGTAATATAAGTGTTAATTTGAGCTTATATATAAATCGGCTCACTTATAAAATAAATAATTATAGGGGTTTTGAAAAATATAAAATTTTGGCTCTAGTGATGAAATGATAAAATTAGTACTTGATAACTTATTTGAAATAGATTATTGAATAAGCTCTAGCTTATTGTATTTTGACTTGTTTTGGGTCAAATGGGTCGTACGACACATATTAGGCCGATCCCAATATGTTTCGGCCTTGGTTGACTATTTGACTTGATGGCTTATTTATAAGTGCTTATTGACTAAATTAAATATCGTTACGTAACTAATTAAATTAAAAAGGGCTTAGCGCTTAAATATGTTTTTGGGCTTCTTTGGCGTCTCGACATAGTTGGGCCGAGCCCAACCCAAATTCGGCTTGGTTTGACTTTTTGACCAAACGACGTGATGAACATGTTAAATTGATTTTTAGAAACTTAACGATATATATATCGTAACTTAAAAGGGTTAAATGGTTTTTGCGCTAAACTTGGACTATTTGACCCATTATGGACTATTAGGCCCAAAATATATTTCGGATGACAAAAATGAGTTTTCAAACATTTTTCGACCTTTTATAAATATTTTGACTTATTAAAACGTTATATATCGATTGAAACCGTTTTGAACTCGTTTTGACACCTTAAGCTCAATAAGACAAATAAATGGGTTTTTCGGCCCAAAGTTGTAGTTGTTGACTTTTGAAAGTATTATGACTAAACGTTGACTTTTGTATCGAAACCCATAATTAAGAAGTAAACGTAACAATAAATATAGTTATAACAATAAATATACATTTTGGACTAGTCTTGCAAATATAGTTAACGTAAGGGATTATTTAAGGAAATTGCAACACTTGGGAAGAATGGAAAAGTTTGAATAAAAGAATGGGTCATGCCCGATTTTTCTAAAATTTGGACACTTAGAATTTTTTTGGATGAAAACCGACTAAAAGACGAAATGGATTATTTTTATTATTAAAAATATTAATTCTTCTAAATTAATATATTTAGACTTTATAAGACTTATAAATATATTTTAGATATTTATACACTTACACTTATTTAATTTCTCAAAATTAAATACTTATAAATTTCTTTATAATTATCATTATATTATAAATAATTATAATATTTATAATATAATAATACCCCACCATCACCATTATCATATTAATTTTTCAATACATATTTAATTAATTATAAGCCCTAATTAATTAAATACTTAATTATTAAATATATATATATACTATAATATATATATTACTTACGCATTTTGCGACGACAAGCACTGAGCACAGAAGTTCCGTCGCATGTATTTTCACCGTACACTTTCACCATGAGCCATCACCAAAGAGTCTTATACGATGAACTATTTTGAAATGTACCTTACCACACAGCAAGCAAGAAATACACGAGCACTTGACACACGTAAACCTTTCAACCGAGTTAAAACATTTAAAACACGAATAATTCGCTAAGACTTACCATACTGATCTAGGTCGCGTGTCGGAGCGGTTGCACTGTGTTATTGTTGACTAGCAGATTGCTATTGTTATTAAGGTGGGTTTATAGCCCCATTTTTATACGTGTTTTTATAAACCTTGGGGTGAGAAACATGCAAAACTGTTTTCATAGACCAAATTGAACTTTGTTTTTATACACACTGTTATGCGGATAAACTAAGTATATTTGAATCCCATTGCGCCCACAATCATCAACCGTCAATTTCTGCTGGGAAGCGCGTATGATATAAATAGATCTATTGAGGGTGACTCCCCCATTCGGTTGGCCCGGCAGGTCAACGCGAACGTATACCATGTCGGATTTTTGTCGAGTGTCTAGGGATTAACACTCGCAGGCACCCTTTGTTTGCTATGCCAGCTTGCATATTGTTTGTCTAGTTTCGGTTGGATGACATTAGTGTTAGCCTACAGAATGAGTGTGATTGCTGAATTATTTGCTATGGTCCATATATGCTTATTTACTTTAAAGCTATGAACTCACCAGCGTTAGCTGACTTTTAGCATATTTTTCTCAGGTGTTTGAGAATGTATTCTTTGAAGGCAGGGCATGGCATTGGTCATAAATTTCTAGAAATATTTTTGCTTATGCGTTAAACTCTGATGTGGGACAGACTTCTTAAATGGGATTTGTTTTAAGTGAATTGAACTTTATGTATGAGAATTAACTTTGGAAATGTAAACTATTTTAAAACTGATTTTAATCCGTTCTCTATATCTTTGTGTTGTGATTATCGATTTAGTAGCACCCAAATATGTATGCTTTCACAAATCCTGCTTTTGGGGGTGTTACAGATTGGTATTCAGAGCCTAGGTTATAGAGAACTAGGTGTATAAAAACCCTAAACTATAACCAGCTTATGAAAAACGTTTCCTTATGACCGCCAGATGCATGCCTGCCTAGCTTGCCATGATTTGATCGCTATTTGCCTTATATGATTAAGTGTTATACTATGCTGTTTGAGTATTTTACTTAACATATATGATATAAGTATTTTCTATATACTTACACATGCCACACCGTATTTGTCACAGACCATGTCTCTCCCTTCTGATATTCATGATGAGGTACTTGCTGCTAGACACGCTTCCCTACTTCGACGACCAGTTCCATTTTCGGATGACCCGTTGATGGAGGTTGTTAGAGCAGCTGCTCAGCTTACACACACCACTCCAGCATCTACCTCACCATACCTACCCCGCTATGCTACAGCTCACCGTTCATCTCCAGCTCAGCTTTACACCCTCACCCAGCATACGCATACTACCCCACCCACCAGACGTCGGGCTTCTTATAGGAGAGTCTGTGGACGTCGCATCCAGCTATCATCTTTGCTATCCTCACCACTCAGGAGGACCCGTTATGGTTACGCGGGTACCTCTACTTCACCATCATCTCAGTCACCTATGTCATCTCCAGATCATTCCCCTCCCCGCCAGAGATTGCGGAGGTCTATTCAGTCTTACTCTGATGAGGATGAGGATCCATTGTGTGGAAAACTAGAAGGGGGGGGGGTTGAATAGTTTTACCGGTTTTTAAATCTTCTTAAAAACTTTACTTTTGAAAAACCTTGATTCGAATCTTATGTGTAATCAATCAACACCAATATGAACTCTACATTATACTATCTAATATAAACGATGAATGTAAAGAGAAGAGTTGGAAAGATCAAACCGGGACAAAGAGATTTATAGTGGTTCGGTCATGAAGCTCTTCTTCCCCCTACTCCACTCCCCGAGTACCACACTCGAGAGTTTCAAGCACTATGTCAACAAACCTCCCTTCAGGCGGAGAAAACCGTACAACATTGCTTATCCTATTTTCTGACACTAAGCTAAATGTCGAGTGCTAATCTTAGCTAGCACCAATCTACCACGATCCACTCGATCCTTACTATTTCACACAATCAACACACTAGACTCGATCTACCCGATCTACCCTTGATCCACTTGATCAATTACACAAGCCCATAAGCTACAAGATATCTCCAAGATCTCACAAGATCACAATGATCAACTCTCACTTGACTCAATCTACCCTATGTACCCTTGATCAACACACTAGCTCACAAGCTACAAAAGATATTCAATATCTCTGTAAGATCACAATGATCTTCTCTCACAAACTCTTAAAAGAAAAATAAACTTGATGTATACAAAGATACAACAAGTATGTAACAAGTGTTACAAGTGCTCTAACTACAACTACAACACTTTGTATCTTCTTTGATACCTTGTGTTCTTCTCTTGCACTTGAAGAGGAATGAAGGTGATCTCTAGGTTGGATGATTTGATCACTCTTAAACAAAAGAAAACTAAACTAAATGATCAGGAAGAAAAGATGTGTTGAGGGTATTGAACTTAGAAAGTTCTGTGTGAAAAAGGGTGCCCAAAAACTTTGAAGAGGGCTGGTATTTATAGGCAGAAAAAATCGGCCGTTACAGGTACACGGTACCACTAAATCACCCACGGTACCACTAAATTTAGTGGTACCGTGCCAGACAAAAACGCTCCTCTTTTTGTCTTTAGTGGTGAAAATTTATTTGGGGAAGTTTGGAGCTGATTTTGGGGGCAAAAATAGCTGTTATGTTATTTGAACTTATTTTTTCACTAAAACATTTCTTGATTATTCAAAAATAACTTGTAAAGCGTTTTCACATTTTGTGCATACCTAGAGTGATTTGCGTAGAAATGGGATCTTTTGACTAAAAACTTGTTTATGTTAATTTTAACGTAAAGCGTTTTCACATTTTGTCATCCTCAAAACGTGAATGTTGATATAAATAATGCCTAAACACGTTATTAATATTTTTCGATATCTCTACGTTTTGATAATCACAAAATGTAAAATCATTAATCGGAAAATTATGACGTAAACAAGTATTTAGTTGTAAATATCTATTTCTACAACTCAAATCACTTAAGGTATGAATGAACTAATGCTTAATGCATTATATGATCAAAGGAACATTTTCTTAAACACTAGATTTTTTTATAAAATGTCAAAAACATTTTATATCTTTTAGAAAAACATTTTTGGTAATAAATAAAAAGGTTTAATTCATTATAAATTTATGAATTCAAATTTTCAACCAAAATCAGTAAAAATGTTCCAGAAAAACCTTCCCCACAAAAAGACAAAACTGGGCAACGGCTAGGGAGGGCGGCCCCCTTAATTATGCTAGGCGGCCCCCTTAAATTTAAGGGGGCCGGCCACGCTCCTCTAGCTTCCAACTGTACAGTTTTCTGCCTATAAATACCAGCCTTCCCCTGGATTTTTACTCACCTTTTGCACCCCAAACCTTCTGTTTTAAATCTTGTAAATCCTTTCTAAAAACCCTTTGATCATATTCTCTTAAGCATTGGTTTCCAAGTGATCCAAGCTTCCACCATCAAAGTGCAAAAGAAGAATACTCCTTCAACTAGAGAAGAAGTATTATAGCTTAACTCATATCATCATTGTAGTTGTGTAAAGTGTTGTATAGTTGTGATAAGTAGATCTAAGTGTAAGTAACTAGTTGTGTTGTAAAGAAGTAGTGTAGAAGTAGTTGTGAAGTAGTCGTGAAGTAGTCGTGGAGAAGAAGTCGTGAAGAAGTCGTGAAGCCGTCGTGAAGCAGTCGTGATTAAGTTGTGTAGAAGTTGTGTACAAGTCGTGAGATTGGTTCTAGCTACGATTAGAACTCGACATCTAGCTTTGTGTCGTTAAACCGGTGTAAGCTAAAGTTGTGTAAGGTTTCTCCGCCATAAGGAAGTTTGTTGACATAGTGAAGAAAACTCTCGAGTAGGTGACTCGAGGAGTGGAGTAGGGCAAGGAAGGTGTCCTTGTAGCCGAACCACTATAAATCTCCGTGTTGTGGTTTTATCTTTCCATCTCTATCTTTCATTTCATTATATTTACTTTACTTGCCTTGCTTATCTATATTTGTTCATATTGATCAAGAGTTGAATTCACATAAGATAGAATCGAAGTTTCAAAAAGTAAACAAAAGTTTTCATAAATTAAAAAGACGTAAAACTATTCAACCCCCCTTCTAGTTTTCCACAATTGGTATCAAGAGCCATGTTAGGAATTAAGCTTAAGCAGTTAAGACTGTTGAAGATAACAGTTAGAACTGTTGAAGGAAGAAGTTAAGACTGCTGAAGAGTATTGAAGACAAGAGCAGTTAAGACTGCTGAGTGAAGAAGTTAAGACGATTTATAATTTATGTTAAGTAGATAATTATGGAAAATATATTGTGTATATCGTATAAGAATAGTTTGATAGTTATCTTGTACAGAAATCCTTAGTCTATAAAAGGATTGCCTAGGTTAAGGTTTAAGATATACAATATACGATAGAAAGAGGAGTGAGTTCATACGTATTAGAAAGATTCAAGGTTGTAAACCCTAGTGATAGGAAGATCACTCGTATTATTATTCTAATAATATTGAATCGTTAAAGGTTATTATTCTGTGTTTCTTTGTTTATTCAATTCATACAAAACACAACAAGGTCTTCTAAGTGCTAGCTAGTAAATTCCGCGTGCTAGACTAAGTATAATTCTTCGTATCACATCTAACACAAGGAGTGTGTGTAGATCCGGTCAAGTGGTATCAGAGACAGGTTGCTGATACATAGATTTAGAAGATCCGAAAAGAACAAAGATGGACATGGAAACAACACCATCCACAACCAACATTGCTGCTAAGCTTCCTATGCTTAAACCTAATGAGTTCGACATGTGGAGACTTCGTATAGAGCAGTTTTTCCAAGTGCAAGACTATGCACTATGGGAGATCATTGAAGATGGAAACTCGTTTACCCCTGTTGAAACAACAACTGTTGTTGATGGTAAATCTGAGACTACAGTGCAGACAAAGCCAATTTCTAATGAAGAGAAGGCAAGATACAAGAATGATCTTAAAGCTAGAAGTTTGCTTCTAATGACCATTCCTAATGATCAGTTGCTGAATTTTAGTAAGTTCAAGTGTGCTAAATCTCTTTTTGAAGCTATTGTTGCAAGATATGGTGGGAATGAAGCCACCAAGAAAACTCAGAAGACCCTTCTCAAACATCAGTTAGAGAACTTTACTGCAGCAAGTAATGAATCGTTGGATCATATGTTCAATAGGCTTCAAAAGTTGGTGAGTCAACTGGCTGTTTTAGGGATTGAGATGCCTCAGGAAGATCTCAACTCTAAGTTTCTGAGAAGTCTACCTTCTGAATGGGCTATGCATGTGGTAGTATGGAAAAACAAGCCTGATATAGATTCCATGAGCTTAATGGATCTATATAGCAACTTCAAGATAGTTGAACATGAGATTAAGAAGTCTGCTGGATCAAGTTCAAGCTCAAGCTCAGGGAATTTGGCCTTTGTATCAACTCCCAGTTCCTCAAGTCCAGAAGAAGAAGTGCAAGTTGCTGGAGCAGTTGGAACTGTTAGTGCAAATCTTGGTACTGCTAGCACCTCAAGCAGTACTAGTGGACTTTTGAATGATGATATTTATTGTGCATTCCTGACTACTCAGCACAATGGAAGTATGTTGACTCATTCAGATCTTCAAGAGATTGATGAAGATGATATTGAAAAGGGTGGACATTAAGTGGCATCTCTCTCTTCTCAGTTTGAGAGCTAGAAGATTCTTGAAGAAGACTGGCAAGAAGATTGTCATAAACAGTAATGATGTTGCAGGGTATGAAAAATCCAAGATTGAGTGCTACAATTGCCACAAGAAAGGTCATTACTCAAGGGAGTGCAGATTGCCAAGTCAACAAGATGGAAAGAGTAGAGCATATGGAAACAAGTCAAGAGTTGTGGAGGTTACTGATTCAAGCTCGAAAGCCATGGTTGCTATTGATGGCTTAGGATTTGACTGGAGCTATATTGCAGAGGAGGAAGCAGTAGCATCTACCGAGGTTGCTCTCATGGCATTTTCTGATTCTGAGGTACAAGTTTCAAAATGTTCTAAATCTTGTGAAGCTTTAAAAGAATTAGAAACACTTAAAACAAAATATGAGAGTCAGTGGAAAGAATTAAGAGAAACTGCTTTTAACTTAGCAAATCATAAGAGAGCTTTAGCTGTGTTAGAAGAGAAAATTGTTCATTATCAAAACAATGAGTCTAAGTTTTCTGATGATATGATTATTGTTAAGAGAGACTTAATGTTTAGAGAGAATGAAATCACTGTTTTAAAACATGAGCTAGAACAGGTTAAGAAGGCTAAGGAGAACATTCAGATGAGTGTAGATACACTTGAATACACATCACAAGGTGTTAAAAAGATAATTGAGACTCAGATTCATAATAAAGCTAAGTCAGGCCTAGGATATAATTCAGTTCCACCTCCTTATAGAGGAATTCCATCACCTAAAGGTATAGACTTAGAACACACAGGACTGCCTGAATTTCAATTACCTGAACTTAACTATGGTCCTCAACCTAAGAAGGATGTAGTTGATAAACCTGTGTTTGTTAGTGCAAGTGATAAATCACTATCTGAGGACAAGGTGTCTTCTGATAGGTCCTCACCTAAGGACTCAGATGCTCCAACAATTGAGGAATGGACTTCTGATGATGAGGATGATCAGGCTGTGGTTAAGCCTGTTAGTGCTAAAGTGGAGGAACCAAAAGTTCCAAAGATGGTTAAACCTGAGACTGTTAGGCCTAGTTCAAATGCCAAACCTTTTAGACCAACTGTTAGGTATGCAGAGATGTATAGAACCACAAACAAGCCAAGAGGTAACCAGAGAAATTGGAATGACCTCAAATCCCACCAATTAGGAAAGGATTTTGTTTGCTATAGAAAAGCTTGTTACTCTTGTGGTAGTTTTGATCATCTTGCAGATTATTGTGATAAATGGGTATCTGGATATACAAATCATAGGTTAAGCATTGCAAGACCTCAATATTTTCCTAGGAATGATAGGATGATACCTAGATTAGTTCTTTTAAGGTCTGGACCTAGAGCAGTTCCAACTGCTAGACCAGTAGTTCCACCTGCTAGACCAACAATTCCAACTGTCAGACCTATGAGACCAATTCACCCAAGGCCACCAATTCAAAATCTAATAAATGTTTTTAAACCATCTTACACAACTGGTAAAAGAACTTTTTATAAGAAAGCAGTGGTGAAAAACCAAGTTTGGAAACCTAAGGTAACAACTGCCAAGCCAACAGTTCCAACTGCTAGCAGGGTAATTGGTACTGGTGTGAATAAAAACACTGCTAAGGGAAACATGGGAAATGGAGTGAATGCTTCAGCATGTTGGGTATGGAGACCAATTCAACCTAATGGTGCTAAGACTATTTTGAAAAGAATAAATTATGTTGATGCTAGAGGAAAGCCTAAGTCTGATTTGGCTTGGGTTCCACAAGGAAATTAATTTTTCTTGTTATATGCATTGTTAGTCATATGCTTGTATTTGGTTTCTTTGTTTTTGGACTAACAATTGCAGGATTGGAGAGTAAACACCAAGGGATTATGAATGCTTGATGTTTTGGACTAACTGGTGTTCTGGAGATTAGTATGTGATTCTTGCATACAACAAATGGTAATTGGTTCACCATGTCTTATCCACATAAGAACCAACTAGTCCAGAGCAAACGGTTTCTGGTAAAGACTAATCAAATCTGTTTATGGTTGACAATTTACCAAAAATTGTATGGTTATCAGCTCACCATATCTAAATATGAAGAGTTGGCTAGTCCAAAGCAAACGGCTATTGGTAAAGACATATCAAATCCGTTGATAGCTGATAGTTTGCTAAAAACTATGTATGAGCCATGTTATTTTAAAATTCTTATTTCAAAAAGATGGGACGGCTCGAATAAAATATTTCAACAGTTGAGACGGGTAGTACAAAATATTGGTACGGTTCAACTAGCCGTTATGACTGACGTGTCGGTAATTAATTTTGGAGTAAAAACTAGCCGTTGGCGGGTTGTTGCGATTTTTACTGGATGAATTACGAATTTCGAGGGATCCTCTTATAGATATTTTTAACTTTTATTTTATTATATCCTTATACTAAAATAAATAGTTACCAAATTCTTTAAGTCGGTCAACTTGTAACCCTAACTCTCTCCATAAACTCTCAATTTTACTTTCATCTTCTATCTTTTCACTCACCATTATTACTATTCACGGCTGTTAACTAACATTTTCTACTAAGAATGGCAAGATTGGAGTTTGCTAAGCGTCACAACCAGGTTGCGTTTTTAGAAAGAACAGAGAAAGGAGATGGGCCAAAATTTTATGAGGTTGTGGATTTTCTCAACCACTCTCAAATAAGGTATGCTCTAACTGTTTCTCCTACACTTTATGTTTCGCACATCACACAGTTCTGGCAGAATTCATCTATCTTGACAAGTGATGATGGAAACTTAGAAATTCATACTAAAGTAGATGGCCTTAAATTTGTTGTTACCGAGTCTATACTTAGGAGACATCTTAAACTAAATGACTCAGATGGTATCGACACTATGCTAAATACTGAAATTTGGGAAGAACTTGAAAAAATGGGGTATAATACATCTGAACATAAATTGACTTTTCAAAAAGCATGTTTTTCACCCCAATGGAGATTTTTGATACATACTCTTCTATTATGTTTAAGTAATAAAAAGACTGCTTGGGAACAATTCAGTAGCAATATTGCTATTGCTCTCATTTGCTTGTCTACAAACAGAGTTTTTAACTAGTCAAAATATATTTTTGAGGGTATGACATCAAATGTTGATAGTAAAACAAAGTTTTTAATGTATCCCAGGTTTGTTCAAACAATTTTGAATAAAAAGAAAAACCTGCTTACAGAACCAACTGAAAATTTTCCTACGCCTAGTCTACAATCAAAGGTTTTTCAAAATATGACTATGGCTAGTAAACATTTTCAAGGGGAACCAGTTCCATTGTTTCCTCAAATGATTCAAACTGAGTTGGGTGAAGGTTCAGCAGTTCCAACTGATCCCCATCACACATCCACTCAAGACTTTGAAACAACCCAACAACCACCCATCACTTATAGGAGAAGGTCTAAACCTAGTCTCACTAGGGTTGTGACTGAATCCTTGCCCAAAGATTCACCTCTCATAGCAGGTAACACAGCTAGAAGTGATGAGGGTAGTTCTTCACAAACTGAATTGACGACTTTATGTACCAAGTTAGTAGCTCAGGTTGACAATTTGGAGAAGGAGCTAAAGCAAACCAAGGAGGAATTTAAAGCTCACAAGGAGACATTTGCCAGAGTTTACACAAAGCTAACCAAAAGGGTGAAGAACCTTGAAGAACAGTTGAAGAAGAGAAAGAGGGCAAGAGTGATAGTGGATGATGATTCAGATGATGATGATTCAGATGGTTCGGACGGGGATGATGAAAATTCTTCCAAACAGGGGAGGAAGTTTGGTAAAGAAAGGAAATTTGGAGATAGATCAGGATCTCAGGGGAGGTATGAAGAAAGTTCTGAACAAGATCAAGGTTTTGATAAAGGTTCAGGTTCTGGTAATATTCATGAAGATTCAGCTGAAGCAGTTCCAAATGAAGAAGCAGTTCAAACTGCTGAAACAGAGCAAGAGACAGAGCAAGTAACAGTTCAAACTGCTGAGTCAGAACAACAAGCAGTTCCAACTGAAGAAACTTCTGCTGAACAAGAATATGAAAGGAGAAGAGCAAATAAAGGAAAGAAACCTATGACATCTGAAGAAGTGGTTGCTGTTCAAGAACTTGAAAGACTTAAAAGGTTGAAGCCAAAAACTAAAGAACAGATTGCTCATGATGCAGAGGTTGCAAGGCTAATGTTAGAAGAAGATTTGGCTGATAAGGAAGCTGAAAAGGAAGCTAAACAAGCCCAGATGGATCATGATGAAGAATTTGCAAGGAAATTAGCTGCTGATGACATAAGGAATATATCTGAATTCATGGAAAGAAAAAGATCAAATGAAGTTGATGTAGAAGAATTCAATGAACAGTTGCTATATTTTCTAGATTCTGATGTGATGGTAAGAGCACAAGCTTCTATGGTTCTTAGAGATCAAGAGTTAAATGAAGATGAGAAGACAGAGGAGCTTAAGGAATTTATACTCAAGAAGAATGGAGTTACAAAGTGGGAAGATCTGATTCATAGAATAAGAGAAAGCCAGAAGTCAGGGTACAAGACTAAGTTACCTACAAAGAGAGAACTTGTTGAGGATATGAAGCATTATCTGAAGAACTCAGCAAATTACTCAATGAAAGATTTCAAGGGAAAGTCTTATACTATCATTGAAAAAGAATTATGTGAAACTTATGCTATTTTGAATTCTCCAAGAAGAAATGTCAAAACAGGTAAGAAGAGGGAAGCAGAGTCTATGGAATCAGAAGTTGCTAAGAAACAAAAGTCTGATGAAGAAGGATTAACTGATGAGAAGATCAAAAGCATGATGATAATTATTCCAGAGGATTCTTACATTAAACCTTTGCAGGTCAAACATCCAATAATTGACTGGAAAGTGTTTACTGATGGTAGAATGAAGGGTTGGAAGATTATTAGACATGGAGATATTTCTGAAAGATATAAGTTGTTTGAAGATTTACTTAAAGGCTTTGACAGAGAAGATCTAAATCAGCTGTGGAGCTTAGTAAAAGAGAAGTTCAGAGATATTGATCCAGTTGAAGATAAAGACAAAGAAACTATGGGTTCAATTAAAGAGATTGTATGAGCCTGATGGTGGAGAATCGATTTGGAGATTTCAAGCTCAAGTCAAGGAAATTTCTTGGAAGTTATTTAGTACATGTGGAGTACACAGAGTATCTACAAAGGATGGAGTAGAGATATATATGCTGGTTGAAAAGAATTATCCACTCAGACCAGGTGTGTTGACTATGCTGGTATTTGCAAAACTGGAAGCTAATGAAGAGTCTGAGATGGCTGATATGCTAGTGGCAAAGATATTCAACCTTGCACAAGAAGTAAAAGCTAGATCGAAGAGATTTGCTTGATGGGTATTTGAAAGAATTTTCAGCATTAAGAAGAAGAAGCTTAATTTGAAGAAACTTAATGATTGGAGTGAAATCATAAGTTTAGGGGAGGATTGTTAGGAATTAAGCTTAAGCAGTTAAGACTGTTGGAGGTAACAGTTAGAACTGTTGAAGGAAGAAGTTAAGACTGCTGAAGAGTATTGAAGACAAGAGCAGTTAAGACTGCTGAGTGAAGAAGTTAAGACGGTTTATAATTTATGTAAAGTAGATAATTATGGAAAATATATTGTGTATATCGTATAAGAATAGATTGATAGTTATCTTGTACAGGAATCCTTAGTCTATAAAAGGATTGCCTAGGTTAAGGTTTAATATATATAATATACGATAGAAAGAGGTGTGAGTTCATACGTATTAGAAAGATTCAAGGTTGTAAACCCTAGTGATAGGAAGATCACTCGTATTATTATTCTAATAATATTGAATCGTTAAAGGTTATTATTCTGTGTTTCTTTGTTTATTCAATTCATACAAAACACAACAAGGTCTTCTAAGTGCTAGCTAGTAAATTCTTTTGCTAGACTAAGTATAATTCTTCGTTTCACATCTAACACAAGGAGTGTGTGTAGATCCAGTCAAGCCACGTCAAACAAGATTTTTAAAATAAACTGTATTTTAAAACTTGAAACGATCTATGGAATCTGAAAAATATTTAGAAGGGCAATCTATGCAAAGACCACCACTATTTGAAAGTGATGGATTTCTATATTGGAAAAATCGATTCGAAACTTATGTGAAATCAAAAGATCTAGATCTTTGGCATGTTATTACTGATGGTGATTTTTTACCTATTCAACATAATCTTGAAACTAAAAAGGATGAAATAGTACCTTTTGAAAAACAAAGTGATGATTTAAAAAGAAAGCTTTCTAAAAATAATGAGCCAAAAATGGTTATTTATAATGCGTTACCACGTAAAGAATACGAAAGGATCTTTATGTGTGAAACCGCAAAAGAAATTTGGAACTCTTTACTAATAACTCACCAAGGTAATAGTCAAGTCAAAGACAATAAAATAGATCTTCTTGTTCAACAATATGAACAATTTACGATTCCGGAAGAGGAATCAATTGATAATGCTTTTGCTAGGTTTAACACAATCATCACAAGTTTAAAGGCACTTGATGAGAGTTTTTCTAGTAAGAATTTTGTCAGGAAATTTCTTAGGGCTCTTCATCCAAAATGGCGAGCTAAAGTTACGGCGATTGAAGAATCAAAGAACTTGTCAACTCTTCAACTTGACGAGTTGATTGGCAACTTGAAGGTCTACGAAGCAATAATCAAGAAAGACTCCGAAATGGTCAAAGGAAAGAAAGAGCAAAGCAAGTCAATCGCGTTGAAAGCTAGGAAAGCATCAAGTGACGAGGATAGCTCAACCTCCGATAGTGATGACGAAGAATATGCCATGGCCGTAAGAGACTTCAAGAAGTTTTTCAAAAGACGAGGAAGATTCGTTAGACAACCACATGACGAAAGAAAGACACTCCAAAGAAACAAAGACGAAAAAGGTAGCAAGAGCGAGAGGAAGTGCTTCATATGCGGTGATCCAAATCATCTCATCGGAAGATGTCCTATGATGTCAAAGGAGCAAAACCAAAAAGCGTTCATTGGAGGAGCATGGAGTGATAGTGACGAAGACGTGAAAGAAACCACAAAGGAGGAGAAATGTCTTATGGCTAAGACATCAAGTGAGGTATATTCCGAAACCGAATACTTTAGTGATGAATATTTATCATTAGATGAAAAAGACTTAGATAGCGAATATAATAAATTATACAAACTAGGTCAAAAAGTAACGAGTAAAAATAAATCACTAAAACATAAAAATAACCAATTAGAAAAGGAAATACTAGAATTAAAAATTAAACTACATAACTTAGAAAAAGGGAAAGAAGTTTTTGAATGTAGAACATGTCAAGAAACTAAAAATGAAAACGAAATACTTAAGAAAGAAATTTGTAAACTTAACAAATTCGAAAATAGTAGTAATTCACTTAGGGAAATAATAAGTATTCAAAGGATATCAGGAGATAAAACCGGATTAGGATTTAATTCAACTAAGGATTCAAATAGTGAAACTAAAAATGTAAAGTTTGAATGTGAAACTAGTGAGCAAAAACCTTTAGAGTCAAAACCTAAGTATATACTTATGAAAGATAGAAAAATACACATAGCTAGTAATGAGGATGTAAAAACCTTTTATAAACCATCTTTAAAAAATGAAGTAGAACACTCTAAACCAAAGTTAAGGTAAAAAACACCTCCTCCTAGAAGACCACCTAGTCCTCACCCTCGGCCTAAAACTCCTCAACCTAGAAGAAATCAAAATAGACCAAACCGTCAAAATAATAGTCACCCAATGTGGAATTATCCAAATCCACCAAGTTTTAATCCTTGGGGAATACTTCCACCATATATGCATCCGAGTCAATTGCAAACCATGTTTGGTTCAAATAACTATGGACCAATCAGACCATGGGGACCAAGTGGCTAGAATTTCAACTCATCGGGAAAGTCGGAATCTCTTTCGTAATTTGCTTTTATAAGTCAATACTCTTTGAAGTATTTGAAGACCACATGTTGAAGACAAAAAGGTACGTGATGTGCTGCGTGTGTCGTTGCGGTTTAGCAGTTTTAATGCCTACTCAAGTTTTAAATTTATATTTAGCCGACTTATCAATAACACACACACCTAACGAGCAGTGTACCCGGTCAGTATGAAGATAATGGTAAGTAGAGTGTCGATCACTAAGAGTGGAACGTATAATCTTGTTAATCTAATCAGTATTTTAATATCCTAACGCAAGGGGGTTTCAGCCTGAGAGACTGGCACGGTTTTGTTTGCAAGTAAATAATAAAATAAACAATAGGCACGAATCAGCAAGTAGCACGCACGTACACAGATAGATACTTGAGACAATAAGAGGGCTGTCCTTATGATTAAGTAGATTGTCACTTGTTTTATTGATAGCTTTATATGAAGTGTATGTAATTAACCCTTTCTCGTTGGTCCTATTCTTATCGGCGAGTAAACCCTTAATGATTACTTATGTCTAAAAGTTATTCCTAAGTGATCAATTTAGAAACAACCGTGGGAGCCACATCTTGTCCCGCAGTCAAATGCCCGCAAGCCACTAATAAACACAGAGGTTATCAATGCACTAATAAGTAGTAACCAAAGACATCAACATATAAACTTTAATTGATGGGAAAGCAAGTATTAAAGGGAGTGCAATCTTTCGTTGTCACATTACACAAGCCACCAATCCTGATGAATTAAAGTTTGCTAACACAATAAAACAAAACTACTTAATGAATTAAATACATGCAGCACCTTCTTACAGCTCTTGTATCTTCGATTTGGGTGTGTCTTGTGCTGCCTCCTTGACTGAATTCGTCCTTTTGCTCTGCTGTCCGAACTTCGGTTTTAGGGTTTCGGATTTTCTTTTTTCTCGTCTGGTCTACGGGGTATTTATAGTTTCTGTCTGAGGGAAGATGCGGCGCATCTATTAAGTAGATGCGGCGCATGTACTTAACTTCGCGTGGGGTCCAAGATTATAATATTCAGGAATATTCGTACACCGCCAGAAGATGCGGCGTAACTCCTTGATTAGATGCGGCGCATGTCCTCTTGTATCTTGGATCGTATCTGGTGATATCTTGATATAGATGCGGCGCATGTTGATAGTGAGATGCGGCGCATCTGGAGCAGAATTGACTTGATCTTGTCCATGTCAGTAGACTTTCACTTTATGCACGTTTTGCTCCATAATTAGTCCAAAATCGCCAAGTTTCACCAAATGCTTGTTTTTACCTGAGAATTACAAAAGTAAACGATTAAGTATCAATTCTCATACATAATATAGTAAAACAAGTCAAATTAATAGGATAAATGATAGTAATAAAATGTACTTATTTGAGTTCATCAAATATCCCCCCACTTGAACTTTACTTGTCCCCAAGTAAACCTTAGATTAAATCTCATGAAAATGTATCCTAAGAGATGTTAGGATTTATTTTTATATTTAAGCATGTATTCGTTTTTCTCATAATCACACAACTAAACACTTAACGAATTAGAAGTAAAATAAAATAAGTCGATAAAAGCAAATCTAATCGTTTAACTGTCCAGTCGCGACGAATATTCTATTATAAGCTTGGCAAGTATACACATCTCCACCACTAAAGCTAAGGAATAACAAGTCTAAAGCGGTAAAAAGGGTTTTTAGGCTTAAGGGTTAATTATTCTCTTTTCACTATCGATCTCAAATTCCAGAAAAGGCGACAAAATCACAAATACATGATCGAATCCACGAACACGATACTTGCAATTGCTCAAATCCTTAACTCGAATAGGCTAAAGATAGGTCCAAACTTCACCAATAATAATATATCAAAAAGGGCGACAAAATCATAAATACATAGCCGAATCCACGACTACGATACTTAAGATTGCTCAAATCCCTAATCTCAATAAATCAAAGGTTTGGTTGGATAAAGAATAGGGTATGGATAACATTTGGGATATAAATTGGTGTAAAAATAAAAATAAACAAAACAAATAAATTAAAATCCTAAGTGTGGTTAATCACTATCCCAACCATCCCATGAATAAGACTCATATCATTGAATAACTCACGCTTTAACACTTGAAACACACGCTTTAGGTAGACACGAATTATACTCAACAAAATCTTAATCAAAGAATAAACCTTAATTGGCATTCCCATAACTGCCAATTCCCATTCAATCCATAGATATAATACAACAAATAGTGGCCATATGAACCACTTACATAACTCTACATTGTTGGCTTAAAATAAACATCCAACTCTTTTTTCTTTCTTTTTCTTTTCTCATTTTTTCGATTTTTTTTTTTTTTTTTTTTTTTTTTTTTTTTTTTTTTTTTTTTTATTAAACATAAACATAGATGTGTAAAATTTTACCACATCACTACAACTTTCTTTCCGGATAATTTTTCTCACACTTTTCATACTTTCAGAAATAACGGTAATAGTGAAAGTAGTAAACACACGAAAAATAAACTCAAAAATATACAATATTTACTTTCACTCCAATTGCATTGTGCAATTTCCCGACCTAACCAAAGATAATGAATTACGCACGCGAACACAGGTAATGTAAGGAAACACACTCTGCCTATAGCAATTAACCAACCACGGACTTTAATCTACAGGGTAGGCTAAGGTGTAAGGGTGTAACGAAACATTTTAAACATAGGTGTAAGAAACGAAAGGAATGGCTCTGAGTGTTTTTCTAGGGGTATCTTACTCTAAAAATGAGAGTAACAAAAGGGTTTATACGGGGGTTAACTAACCAGTGTAGTTAGCTAATAACACATAACATATATAGGCTTTTTGGGTGTAATCCTAGAATTTTACCAAGTTAGACAAGTCATTCCAATTAAACAAATAATACTCATTATGGTGGTCTCGAATAGTATACAAGCCAAGTTCTAAAGTTTACAAGTCACCGGCACACTTATAGATTTGTGAATTTTGAAAAATCACAATTTTTGAAAATAACGTCATGTGTGCAGCTATGCAACTTAGATCTTAAACAAAAACATGCTAAAAAAAATTTTTAAGTTTGATATATTAAGCACATTTTAAGCATAATTTTCGAAAAAGTTTAGGACAAGTAATTGTTAAGTGTTCTAATTCTCCTATCCCCCCACTTAAGTTAAACAACGTCCTCGTTGTTTGTATAAAAGGTTAAAAAACTGGAAAATAAAAAGAATTAGAACAGAAAAACTCCCCTGAGATTTGCTCGGTATGATCCTCCATTAGTATAAGAGCAAAAATCATCTTCTTGTGGATTAAAACGTTAAATCTTCATACTTGATGTATCCACAGGAAATTCAGGAAACTATAATACCACCAACACTTTAAAACACACCTAAGATAAGAAAGGTTCAAGCTTGCATAATACATTAGTAGTTAGAAAAAAATAAAACTTAAAAAATTAAAACTGATAATCATCAGGTCAGTCGATGCGCCGTATCTTATGGAAGAAGATACGCCGTATCGAGCCTGGAATTAATACGGATCAGAATAAAGATGCGCCGCATCCTTAACCAGGGATGCGCCGCATTAAAATAAACTGATAAAAAGTTTTAAAGTCGAAAATAAAAATGCAGAAAAATAAAATAAGATATGACCATTGCAGAGGATGCGCCGCATCTCGAGATGGAGATGCGCCGTATCTTCGTGCGGCCTGGACTGACTCGACACAAAAAAAAAAAAAAACAGAATAATAAAAGATAAATCCGGGTTGTCTCCCGGTAAGCACTTGTCTTTATTCCAGAGTCTTCAAGTTAGACTCACGTTCAGCTCTTCACTTGGTTCTCGTCACGGTCCATCCTTCTTCCTTCATCCGAAAGATTTTCCCGTATATCTCTGCGACGTTTTCTTCCGTTCGACTTAATCTAATATAACTCTTGGTCTTCACAGCAGTATATTCTTCATCAGGACCCAAAGAATATTTGATGATTTTAAATTTTTCAGAAATAATCATGGGTGGTTCATTGTAAGGAATCCCAAGTAGTTGACACTTTCTTTTGGTGAATTCTTCTTCGTCCTTGTCAACAAACTTAAAATAAGGATCCTTAATCAAATAGTCATCTAGTTCCTCAATCAACGACTCATTATTATTATCATCTTGAATCGCCTCCCATTCTCTTTCCAAGTCATATTGTAACCGTCGACTAAGCTTTGTGAAATCATCAAACTGTTTATGCACCCATTCCCAGAAAGTAGTATCCGATGTCCCCTTAAGTCCTTTCAAGCGTTCAATTCTGCCCTTTTCTTGTAAAGCCTCCGATTTTCGTGGGCAGTCTTCAACATTATCATACCACTCATAATCTTCAAAGGTTACATCGTTTCCAACCCGTCTCATCCCAATTATACTTCCCCCATTACAGGTTCCGTCACTTTTATAATCACAGGTCGGCCAAACACTACTCCCGTCCTTGAAAACGAAGGGTGTACAGGTATGATTAATGTGCTCAAATTCCCATGGTTTATCCGATACCCATGGTACTTGGTCATTCCATTCATAGTACCAGGTGTTTTTGAAATCGTCATAAGTCTTGAATCCTGGTAGATCTCCAGTAAGCACATCATCGTCGACTTGAAGAAGGTAGTTAAATTCCTTGAACTGCTTGCACAAGGGTGTCTCATACTCTAACAAATCAATGTCAATTCTGAAAAGTTCTTCAATTCCCTCATTGATTGTTGAATCATGAAGTGACGACCCATAATCGCTTTCTACTTCTTCGTCTTCTCCTCTCATCCAATATACCCATAATGCATCCTTAGTAGCTCGATCCATGCTCTTATGGTTATTAAACTTACTAGCTAACCATTCTGAAAAATCTACATCATTAGGATCATGGTTAATGTCAAAGCAAGTTTTTCCAATCATATTCCTCCTCATATCCATGACCTCGTTAAATTGCTCCTTAAAACTCCGTGTCAACCATGAAGTCATAATCTGCTTGACTTCATTTGCAGGGGCAAATTCCGGACTCCCATATTTAAGTTCAAGCCAATCATTGAGGGAGAGGTCTATCAATCTTACCAATCTGCCATGAAATAGTAACTCCGCCAAAGCATAATTTCTGTCATTATCCTGATAGTTCTCATTCAATCCCCAGTACCACTCGGAATAAGGCATGTAAGAGTTTTGGGTATTGCCTCCACCACAGTTGTTGTTGCTTGAGTCCATGTATGCAAGAGAGAATTTCCCATCATCTTCTTCGATAGTAGTCCAGTTCAATCCTTCGGCTTCAATCATAGGCCATAAGAGCGACAATTCTTCTCCAGTATACCTCACAAATACATCATAAGAGAATACCTCTTTGTCAATGTTGCATAAACGCATGAATTCCTTAAAAGCAGCTTCAAGAGGAGTCTCCCAAGAGAATAAGTCTGCATCGATCATGAGTACATTGAATGAATCTGGAAACAAGCATTCCTTAGCAAGATACCCGTTAACTGACATGTCTTCCATAGCAAAATCTGTCATCCAAGGTAAAATCATCAGTAGGATTTGTTCGCTAGAAGAGAAATTAATGAATATTGAAACGGATATAAGAATAAAAATAGCTGATATCTGCAGACGATGCGCCGTATCCAAAAAGTAGGATACGCCGTATCTTAATACGTTAAAATTTAATCAGACTTTATTCAGAAAACAGATACGCCGCTTAGAATTTATGAATGCGCCGTATCGAATTAATTAATCAAAAATCAATTTATCTAATTAAAATTAAATGCGTCGTATTAACGAAAGTTAATGCGCCGTATTTTCGTTACGTTTAAAATTACAAGATTTTTGATTTTAGAGGATACGCCGTATCGACAGAGATCGATACGCCGTATTTGTTTAATAATTCGCAAACTGTTTTTAATTAAAATAATAGATACGCCGTATCTGCTAAAGCAGATGCGTCGTATGGCGTTAACGTTTAGAAAATTTTTTATCAAAAACAGATACGCCGTATCTACTAAAGCAGATGCGTCGTATTACTTTATCGCTTAGAAAAATTTTCTTGTTAAAAACAGATACGCCGTATCTTGGGGAAAAGATGCGTCGTATCGAATTAATTAAACGCGTTGTATTAAAAAAATTAAACGCAATACGCCGTATCTGAGAAATCAGATGCGCCGTATCGTTTGATTTAGCACAGTACAACGATAGCAGAACACACAAAAATACGAAAAAAATTAAAAACAAAAATTTAAACACACAAACAAAAATAAACACACAAAAACAAAAATAAAAGCAAACAAAAAACACACAATACAACAAATATGCAAAATAATACAATGATGCAATTAATCTAATAAAAGAAAAACCTAATTAAAATACAAATCAAATTAACAGAAAATAACAATTCACTCCCCGGCAACGGCGCCAAAAACTTGATGTGCTGCGTGTGTCGTTGCGGTTTAGCAGTTTTAATGCCTACTCAAGTTTTAAATTTATATTTAGCCGACTTATCAATAACACACACACCTAACGAGCAGTGTACCCGGTCAGTATGAAGATAATGGTAAGTAGAGTGTCGATCACTAAGAGTGGAACGTATAATCTTGTTAATCTAATCAGTATTTTAATATCCTAACGCAAGGGGGTTTCAGCCTGAGAGACTGGCACGGTTTTGTTTGCAAGTAAATAATAAAATAAACAATAGGCACGAATCAGCAAGTAGCACGCACGTACACAGATAGATACTTGAGACAATAAGAGGGCTGTCCTTATGATTAAGTAGATTGTCACTTGTTTTATTGATAGCTTTATATGAAGTGTATGTAATTAACCCTTTCTCGTTGGTCCTATTCTTATCGGCGAGTAAACCCTTAATGATTACTTATGTCTAAAAGTTATTCCTAAGTGATCAATTTAGAAACAACCGTGGGAGCCACATCTTGTCCCGCAGTCAAATGCCCGCAAGCCACTAATAAACACAGAGGTTATCAATGCACTAATAAGTAGTAACCAAAGACATCAACATATAAACTTTAATTGATGGGAAAGCAAGTATTAAAGGGAGTGCAATCTTTCGTTGTCACATTACACAAGCCACCAATCCTGATGAATTAAAGTTTGCTAACACAATAAAACAAAACTACTTAATGAATTAAATACATGCAGCACCTTCTTACAGCTCTTGTATCTTCGATTTGGGTGTGTCTTGTGCTGCCTCCTTGACTGAATTCGTCCTTTTGCTCTGCTGTCCGAACTTCGGTTTTAGGGTTTCGGATTTTCTTTTTTCTCGTCTGGTCTACGGGGTATTTATAGTTTCTGTCTGAGGGAAGATGCGGCGCATCTATTAAGTAGATGCGGCGCATGTACTTAACTTCGCGTGGGGTCCAAGATTATAATATTCAGGAATATTCGTACACCGCCAGAAGATGCGGCGTAACTCCTTGATTAGATGCGGCGCATGTCCTCTTGTATCTTGGATCGTATCTGGTGATATCTTGATATAGATGCGGCGCATGTTGATAGTGAGATGCGGCGCATCTGGAGCAGAATTGACTTGATCTTGTCCATGTCAGTAGACTTTCACTTTATGCACGTTTTGCTCCATAATTAGTCCAAAATCGCCAAGTTTCACCAAATGCTTGTTTTTACCTGAGAATTACAAAAGTAAACGATTAAGTATCAATTCTCATACATAATATAGTAAAACAAGTCAAATTAATAGGATAAATGATAGTTATAAAATGTACTTATTTGAGTTCATCAGTACGCCTCTCTTTCATGCTTACCACTATATGCGTAGATTAATAAACTAGCCTATTGCATGCCCCCTTTAGTCTTAAATGCTTAGGTTAATAAATACTTTTGTGTTTGTTAGTAAGTTCTCTTCTAATATACCTATATTACTATAATATATATATATATATATATATATATATATATATATATATATATATATATATATATACATATCCTCTCATAACCTAGATATGTCATTTGTTGACTATCTAGAACTAAAAGAAATTGTTCGTCCTCGAACCTTTTCTTTCCCCTTTGCCTCTTTTGGACTATAACGTTCAACATGAAAATCTTCTATGTCCACTCTCGCAAAACTCATGGTGATGAAGAGAAGTGAGTTGAGTGGATCAACATAGAAGTCGGAGCCGAACCTTCGAACAAGAAAACTATGTAACAAACTCCCATCGTCATTAGCACCCATCTCCGTCGTTTCCTCATCATCCCTCAACATCATCCAACATCCCACCTAAATACATAATTAATATATATATATATATATATACACATACACATTCACTCTCATTCCTCAAACCCTTTGTCAACTTGACATCTTGATCATTTTATCCAAAATTGTCAAGAAAATTTTATTAACGAAATGTTAATAAAATGCGCCAAGTATTCCCTCTTCGTGCTAATAAAACCTAACGTATTTTTGATATATATATATATATAATAAATCTATCTATATACATAAAAATATTTTGCTATCAAAAATAAATTTGACAAATTTTTTGGGCCGGCGGCCCCCTTAATTTTAAGGGGACCGGCTTGAAAACGGGGGCGGCCCCCTTAATAATTAAGGGGACCGGCCTACTGTTACTTCCAAAAACGTTTTTCCTTCAAAAATCTTTGCCAAACACCCCATTTTTCAAACACACCTCTTACTCCCTCTGCTGTGAACGAGCTGCAACCCAAAACCACTCACCAAATCACCATTTTCGGCTAATTTTGCAAGGGGCAAACACCTATATTTCGATTAGCAACACATTTTGTAAGTTTTCCAATACACATTTCATCTAATTTCATCCAATTTTGAGTCTAATCATAATTAGGTCTTTTACTTAATTTTTCAAAATCCGAATTTTTGTTGAAATTGAGTCTAGGAATGTTATAATCAAATGCTCCCCATAGGATTAGAATGCTTAATCAACCTAGAAACTAAGTAATTAGATACCCTCATGTCAAAACTTTGAAAAACCAAACACTCATATTCAAAACTTGTTATACATTGTTGAATTATGCCATAAACACTTGTTAAAACTAATCACATTGCTACATCATAAATTCTTAATACTAAAAATATATTTTTCGAATCATAAAAATGTTTTTGTTAAATATAAGAGAGTGTTTGGATTTGGAGCTAGAGTCATCGAAATTTAATCAAAATTAAGTTCACAACTACTTGTCAAGTTCATAAACACGCAATTAGTTGTTTTGAGTCATCAAGATACATAATTCATATGTATATTGAAATTTTAGTAGTTATTTTTATAATTAAGGGAGCGTTTGGCATAACATTTTGAAAGAAATTTTTGAGTCAAAATCTAAGTTTTCACCTTTTTTAATAAATTACTTAACATAAACACTCGTAAGAAATAGCTAGATATACAATCTAATGTTTGTCTAGCCACATTTCAATGTAGCTTATGACGTATAAAGGGGCGTTTGAATATTTTTGATTTCTTATCATAATATCCATGTAACTATTCTTTAACATCATAAAATACATTTTAAGCGAGTTAAAAATTAAAACTAAGGAACATTGTAAACTAATTCTTAGGATTAAAGTTTTAGAGTCGAAGTATGTTTACGTCCCACCTAAGTAGCATATATAATATATACATGTCATTTTCTTATTTCTTTTTGTGTGTTGCTTTCTTGTATAGGTAAAAATGCCTAAAGCTACAGTCGGTGATCTTTCCAAAACCAAGGCCTACATTCCAAAAGTCTCCGAAACTCCCGGTATATCTCCTTCTATTGCATGTTTCTATCGACCCATCGAAAATAGAAACATTCACGAAGGTAGAGTTGTCGATCCATCTTTCTATCAATCCGATCAAATCGAGCGAATGTTCTCAAATGTTCGTCTCGATTGTCTCTTCAAAATTAATGAGCCAATCATTCCTCGCTTCGTTCTAGACTTCTATAGCTAAGTGAAGGTGCAAACCGATCCATATGGCTATATTCTTATTTCCTTTATGATCCAAAATGAATTTATCACTCTCAATCTAGCTCAGTTTGGTCAAATTCTCCAAATTCCTTACAACGGTCAAGCCGTGTTCTCAAATGAATGGGATCTCTCATCTCTTGAGAAAAATCGGCCTCAGAATGGTCTGTACTATTCTGATATTTCTTCTCCTGACGACATTCGTGGACTTCGCGAGCTAGAACGTGGTACGACTAGCCGAAGGATCAAGTCAAAAAATGTCAAAATTCATGCAAACCAAATCATCCTTAAAGAGCTAAGCCCCGACATGAAGCGTTGGGAAGAACTCATTCGCGAGAATGCGTTCGGTACCGGTGGTCACCGTGATCATCTCACGGCGAGCATTGCTCACATGTTGTATTGTATTGTTGCAGAAGAACAATACAATTTGGCTTACCTCTTTGTCTATCGCATCATGTCAGCCAAAAATACTCCCAACGCCAACCTTACTTATGGCATGTTCCTCACCCGTCTCTATCGTTATGTCATGGAAAATTTCCCTCATCTCGAAAGTGATGTTTACCTATTCGTTCATCCTTTCATACGCCCTCTCTCTCGTAGCCAACTTCGTCGATCTCGTAGTGACAAGGGCAAATCTAGACGCCCTAATCTCTACGCACCTCGTAGTTCCACATGTCATCGGGGAGATGATGATGAGGAGGAGGAAGGCACCTCACGTGTCAGTACTCCATCTCCCATGAGGTTCTTGGACAATCTCCTGAAACTTAACTATTCCGATTATCAAGTTCCTCGTCCTTCCGAACAAACAGAACAAATCCTAATTGAACGACAAACCGCATTACTCAACACAACTCAACAGATGCATGAAGAAGTTAGAGGTGGTTTCAAGTCGATAGGGAAAGCTTTCAAGAATATTTTCGGAAAGAAGAAAATATGAGATGTGGAAGTTGGCTTATTAGAACAATATTGTGTTTAGACATTTTATTTTGTTTTGTATTTGAGAATTATTTATTTCTTGCATGTTATAGTATGTTAGTATCTATTTTCTTGATTAGAACTTGAATGCTATGCTTAAAATTAATATGCTTGCTAATGATTAATAACATGCTTATTCTATAATATGATTATTTTTAGCCTAAATGTATACATGCTTATTTAAACATATTTGTGCCACTATTTAATCATTCTTCATGTACATGATTCAAATGGAGCTTGCTGCAAATATACCCTAACAATGACCCTTTTCTGGAAAATTTTCAAAATTGGTCGCCTGGGAAAACATCAGATGGGCGGCCCCCTTAATTCCCTAGGCGGTCCCCTTAATTTTAAGGGGGCCGGCCAGCAATTAAGGGGACCGGCCATCTGGGAAGTGAAATTCACTGTTTTCTTTTGCATCATGTGACCCCTTTTATCTAGCCCCAGCTACCATTTCTCTTTATGGACGAACTGGTATTGGAATCTTACAACAAAACCTCAAAAATTAACCTAAACCAACCACATTTTCATATTATAAATTCCCTCCATATAATCACCTCTCATTCCATCATCCTTCACCATCCAAAACCACCATGTTATCACCAAAATCCTCCATCTCTAAGACTCCAAGGTAGCAAAGACTTGTCATCATACCACCAAAACAACTCTTTATTGACTTAACCCAAGATGACACCAAAACTCCATCACAACCACCTCAAAGTTCATCCCCAAGTGCACTAAATGCACCATAAAAAACACCCTCTACCCATGGAGCATCATCTTCCTCCATACCATCCACTTCATCCATCAATGACTACATCAACACTCACCTAACATCATCACCAAGAGCATCATCACCACCATCCAATCAAGAACCTCCATCCACCCAACTTGCCATTTCCTTATCACCCATCACACCTCTTGATGCTCACTTCTCACCATCACCAATCCCACAACCATTCTTTCCTATACCTTGGGCATTGCTTGAAGCCCATGGTGACAGTTGTCTTTGTTGCATCCATAACCGGACCATAATCTTTGGTCTTAGAGATGAGATACACTACATGTTTTCATCACTTGAACACATGATTACCAACCCACCACCACCACCACCTCCACCACCTTCACCCACTACACCACCACCACCTTCATTTTCACCCAATTAAGCATATGCAATGCTTAATTAAAAATAATTTTCAAAACCATTTTGTGTGCAAGCCCCATGGAAGATCATGTACTCCTAGAGTGATTATGTAGATTGCATTACTTACTAGCTTATGTAGGATTGAATGTAATCTTATATGTTTGTGTATTTATACACAACATTTCTTTTATGAATGAATGTCTTTATTTTATATGCATGCTTATTTTTGCTATATATATGCTTGTGCTTCTAATATTTTTCTTGCAAGAATCCCATATATTGTTTCATTTATGCACACGAACGAGGGGAAGTACACACCAAGGGGGAGTTATCGTCCCGACAAATTTTATTTCTAAAACTTGTCGGCTTAACCTTTTTGATTCTACAAAAAGGGGGAGAAATAGATATAAACTCACTAAATACTTAATTAAAAATTAACTTTTCAATTTAATGAGTTTGGATTTTGTAATCATCAAAAAGGGGGAGATTGTTGATATAAATAATGCCTAAACACATTATTAATATTTTTCGATATCTCTACGTTTTGATAATCACAAAATGTAAAATCATTAATTGGAAAATTATGACGTAAACAAGTATTTAGTTGTAAATATCTATTTCTACAACTCAAATCACTTAAGGTATGAATGAACTAATGCTTAATGCATTATATGATCAAAGGAACATTTTCTTAAACACTAGATTTTTTATAAAATGTCAAAAACATTTTATATCTTTTAGAAAAACATTTTTGGTAATAAATAAAAAGGTTTAATTCATTATAAATTTATGAATTCAAATTTTCAACCAAAATCAGTAAAAATGTTCCAGAAAAACCTTCCCCACAAAAAGACAAAACTGGGCAACGGCTAGGGAGGGCGGCCCCCTTAATTATGCTAGGCGGCCCCCTTAAAATTAAGGGGACCGCCCCCTATTTAAGGGGGCCGGCCACGCTCCTTTAGCTTCCAGCTGTCCAGTTTTCTGCCTATAAATACCAGCCTTCCCCTGGATTTTTACTCACCTTTTGCACCCCAAACCTTCTGTTTTAAATCTTGTAAATCCTTTCTAAAAACCCTTTGATCATATTCTCTTAAGCATTGGTTTCCAAGTGATCCAAGCTTCCACCATCAAAGTGCAAAAGAAGAATACTCCTTCAACTAGAGAAGAAGTATTATAGCTTAACTCATATCATCATTGTAGTTGTGTAAAGTGTTGTATAGTTGTGATAAGTAGATCTAAGTGTAAGTAACTAGTTGTGTTGTAAAGAAGTAGTGTAGAAGTAGTTGTGAAGTAGTCGTGGAGAAGAAGTCGTGAAGCCGTCGTGAAGCAGTCGTGATTAAGTTGTGTACAAGTCGTGAGATTGGTTCTAGCTACGATTAGAACTCGACATCTAGCTTTGTGTCGTTAAACCGGTGTAAGCTAAAGTTGTGTAAGGTTTCTCCGCCATAAGGGAGTTTGTTGACATAGTGAAGAAAACTCTCGAGTAGGTGACTCGAGGAGTGGAGTAGGGCAAGGAAGGTGTCCTTGTAGCCGAACCACTATAAATCTTCGTGTTGTGGTTTGATCTTTCCATCTCTATCTTTCATTTCATTATATTTACTTTACTTGCATTGCTTATCTATATTTGTTCATATTGATCAAGAGTTGAATTCACATAAGATAGAATCGAAGTTTCAAAAAGTAAACAAAAGTTTTCATAAATTAAAAAGGCGTAAAACTATTCAACCCCCCTTCTAGTTTTCCACAGTGAAGTTATCGAAAGATATAAATAACGTTTTTAGAACATTATTTGCATCAACAATCTCCCCCTTTTTGATGATGACAAAACATAAACTCATTTTAACAAGTTTTTAATGAGTTTACATCCCATTTCTCCCCCTTTTTGTGGAAGCAAAAAGGTTGCGAAGGCTCCCCCTTGATGTATACTCCCCCTCGTTTGGAGGACACCAAGGAATCGAGCAATGATTCTTGCTACAAAACAAAGTTAGATGACTCATATACAATATCTAACATGTAGCAAGCAAGACAAATATCCAACCACAAAAAAAATGACTAAGAAGCCAATCACCATAAAGATAAAACAACCACATAAAAAACCATTCATTCACGAAAATAAATGTCATACATAAGTATGACTACAACGAGAAAATGAAAACAAACTACAAGAAGCATAAATAAATCCTTAATGATAGGAGGCAAGCTTCATTTCCAAAAGGGTTCCTAAAAGTTTATTGTTGAAAACTAAACATGAACATGTTTAGTTATGTGGGCTAGTAGGAGGTGGAGAGGGTGACATGATTGGAGGTGGTGGTTGTAATACCCAAAAATCTAAAACATGCAAAAAGACCAAATTGCCCCTGAAACTTAAAATTTGATTTATAAAGCATATGAAGTACCAAATTAATACCAAACCTTTAGAAATGATCAAGATATGAGGCAAAATAAATTTTACTACTACATTGACATTTTGTAAGGCACGAAAAATTAAGGAGCACACACAAAAGGTATACATGGCCGATTATATATATACTATGTAATATTATTATTTTGTTAATCAATTTAAATCAAATAAAAGAAGAGATAAGCCTAAATAAATTAGATATCTCCCAAAATCAGTAATTGATACCTATTACCTTTTCTTTGGCCGAAAATATTGCCTCCCCTCCTCCTTATTTACACGGTTTCTAAACACTCCCTATTTTAATTTACTGAAACCCTAAATTAAAGACAACAAAAAACTCTCATTCGACTCCAACGATTTTCTGGAGGCTAGTACACAATTTTCGTGGGTTCTCTAAAGTGCATAGAAGGCTGGAAAAATAGGGGTTCGATTCTTAGAAGCTTGGTTCGCTTGATCTTAGTTCTTGTTCGACTTTACTCTTACCGAGCGGTACAAAACTCCCACATCTCATTCGTTTGTTCTAATCACCATCTGGTATTTTTGTGACCTTGTTTACATCACATATGATCTAAATAAAATAGATGAATCGAACCATGCATGCTAATTTGATCGATTGTAATTATAAAGAGTAAAACGTACGTAAAATCCATAATAAGCTATACGATTTTTCTGGGTTCTAAACCTATTTTATTCAAGCTCTATGCGAACCATATAACACTGGAAAAATACTTGTTCGATTTGTTAAAGCCTAAATAACCTTGGTCGAATTATTTTGTGTATCGGATTTAAAAGAAAAACGAGAAAGAAAAAGGAAACCTAGCGTACGATCTAGGGTTAGGGTTTTTAGGGATGGATGTGATTATTTAATGCTGTGTTAATGATGAGTTAATGATTGTTTGATGATTGGAAAATTGAGGGTTAGGGTTTTGTGACAAAAAGGGTTTATCGAATGGATTTTTGAAACTAAAAGGGTGCGTTTGGTAATTATTTGAACTCGTGGGTTATTTTTATAAAATACTTTAGACCAGAGGTGTCTCGTATAAAATATAAGATGGGGTGTTTTATGTAAAATATGTAACTTTAGGGTTTATTTGGTAATTCGTTAATTTATGTTAATTCGATTTGTAAATAATTAAAATTTGAGGGACTCGTTTGTAAATTCAGGAAAGTTAAGGGGGCTTCGTATAATGTATGATATGAAGGGTGTAATGTGTAAAATTGGATACCTAAAGGCTTAATATGTAAATATAATTAATTTGGGATCGAATTATAGGTTGTATAAATTAAAGGGGCTAGTTTTGTAATTTATGTTAAGTAAAAGGTAATTCGTTTCATATGATAAAATAAGAGGTGTATTGTGTAATTTGGGAAAAATAAGGGCTTGGTGTGTAATTATGATTTTTGAAAGGGTTAATTGATGATTTACTTAATTATAAGGTTTAAATTGTAATTCAGTAAACTAAAGGGTATAAATTGTAAAAAATTGTGAAAGTTAAGAACTAGAATCGTACATATGGGAAGTTGTTATATTTAGCCCTAAACTATCATGACTTGCTAAAATGAACCCTATCTCCATAATAATATTTAATAAATGACTTAACTAAATTACTTTGTGGAATTTATCTAATTGTGGAAATTTGCTATTTTTGGAAACTTGCTAATTTTGGAAACCTGTTATAAATGGAAAGTTACTAAAAGTGGGAAGCCGACTAAAATGAGAAATCTGACTTGAAGAAGATATTAATAATAAGACAACCATGTATTCGTGTAGATTCGCTGAAGATGGAGTTGTTTCCGATCTTTATAGATATGTTTGCACTTGCGGTATAAGGTACATATATTCTACGCTTTTTCAGTAAGGGTGCTTTCGCTCTCATAACTTTCTCGATCTTGACTCATTAGGATTCCCTATGCCATTGCTATGATCCCCTGTTCTTTGATTCGTTCGGTTGATATCCTTCGTTGGTATGATGATACATTTGATATTCGTTCGCTATCTTGTGATATTGGTATTCGAATCACCTGACGCTTAGAAGGTTCATTTGATTTTGGTAACTAGATGTGAAAACCTTTTAATTATATCATGGAAATGTTTTGAGGAAAAACTATTTTCTTTAAATGATGTTTATTAATGATGCGACACCACTTTGATTTGGAATTTTACTAAACTTTTATGAAAATTACTTTTAAAGACTACCTTTATGAAAACCGTTATTAAAGATCGCTTTTGTGAAAATTATTGATAAAGATTTCTTTAAATGAACCATTTGAATATGAACCTCCGATTATGTTCCCTACACCTTGGTTCGTTTGTTCGATTCATTTAACTTTGATGTTCGATATGATCCTTTTGCTTTGAACCTTTGATATGAAACCATTTTTGTGATATCTTTACCCTTGTTGGGTTGGGGTGTTACAATTATGGTATCAGAGAGACAGGCTGCGATTCGTAATACAATTACCCTTGGCCTGTGTAAGTTAGGACCACTAAGTTTTCCCTGTAGGCGCTCGTAAGACAACCTTTGAAAATTGCTTTAAGATTTCCCTATTGGAACGTAAGTTTTGACCAGTGAGGAATGGGTAGACTATAAGGCATTCGTTTAAGTATCTTTGCTTCTGCATCACTCTGATTCGTGCCTTGCTTTTGGTTAGATCCTGTTGATATCACTTTTGGAAAGCGAAAGCTTATGTTTTGCACCACCTAAGATTTGAACCTGATTAAATCTTGAAGGTATTGAGAATTTCATAATAATTGCCTGACACTATTTGATCCTCATCTTCAGATTTTGACTCTGATCTTTGATCCTTTCGTTAATCATTTTGATAACTCTTCGGGCATTCTGAGAACCTCCATGGCGATGACGTACTGTATATGTTTTGTTATTTGTCTTTTGCTTTTGATAAGTACCTACGAATCTTCCGGCACTATTTGATTTCGTTTCACCCATCTCTGTTCCTACGAGAAGTCTTGTGGTGTGTAACCACGAGTATAAGAATGTTTCCCCCTCATTTTTGAATGATAAAGATTTGATTTGTGATCCGTCTTTCTTTGGATAGTTAACTTCGATTTTATTCTGACAAGGAATTGGTTGATTGAGCATTCAAATATTGAAAACTACCCTCCTATGTCTCACCTTTGGCGTTTGAAACAATTTTGAACTCCCTAATACGATTACCGATTGTTAAACCCTTTGCTATCACTATTACTCTGGAGACTCGTATGTTACTTTTGCGGCTATGAAGTTTTCCTAGAACCCATTTCGTACCCCAATAAATGAATCTTACCTTGAGAGGTATTTGGCACCCTGAGTTTTCTGAATATGATTCGTGACTGAACCACATGTTTTTCCACCGAAGTGTGAAGTAGGATTTGACATGATACCGAGAGATTGTCTAGTCACTAAGCGAAGGTGTCTTTCAGATGTGTTCGGGACCATATAAATTGATTCGAGCAACCGGGAAGAACAGCAACCGAAGACCAGGAAGTGAGTTTACTTAAGTGTATTTCCTGGGCGTGTTTTAGTTCGTTCGTGATAAAGAAGGATCGTGACTGGAGATATGTATTGATTACAGGAAGATGAACTGTAATACTGTTAAGAGCCAATGTTCCTCCACCCTGAAACGAATATGTGTTTGTTTAATTTCAGAGCGTGTAGTTTCCTTCTGATGAAGTGATTTTATTCTTGGAATTGCCTTCCGTATTCGTAAACGACAGCTATGACGGTTAGTGACGCTAATAGTATTAGCTAAAGCTCTGACTATTTTGCGAATTTAATAAATGATGTTTTCTCGTGAGTACTTGGGCAAATGGTCATTGTATGACTTAATAGTACGTTCAGAGACGAGGAAGAGCATGAAAAATCATCTTTGCACTTTGTTAGGAAATTCGTCGATCATTCGTGCATTCTGAGAGATTGATATTTGTAGAGACAACGATGTTCTTAATTGAGGATATCTCCTTAAATCCCGCAAGTTTTGAAAACTATCACCATGTGGTCAAGACCGATAACGGAATGGAGGACTGAAACTTTTTGAACTTTGCAGAAGAATTCTGGAAGATATTTGCAACTTATGATACCATTGAGAAATTTCGTGAACAGAGAGAAACAGCTTAGTTTGTTTTAGAATGGAGTTTTGGAAAAGTTAGAATAGAAATTAGCTTCCATACCCTCGGGCGGAACAATTTTGGGATAAATCAGGAAGAGACTCGGTAATACTCCCTTGCTGCACAGAAAGTTTTTCATATGCATCAAGACAACTAGAAACATATCAGAAGAATTATTTCACTGCCTGACCTGGAGTTGACAACAACGGCGGCTACCCTGAAGAGTGAAGACATTCCTTACAAGGTAGAAGTGTTGGCGATGCAGAAGAGCTAATCAAGATGGCGAACCTGAAACTGATGAAGACGCGCAATCTCACTTCCCTATTCATCTTGGTTGTACTAAAGTGAATTGAGAGCGGAAGCAGACTGGACGAATTTAAAGAGCATGCTAGAAATTCACATTACTCCATCACATTCCAAGAAGAACTGCAGGAGGCTCGATGAACCAAACCCAAGTTCCCGATTTTGGTTCCATTTTCCGATTGATGGACATACGAAGACAGATTAACCGGACTTGAGGAGATTGGATGTGCTGAACGAACGAATATTTGAAACAGACCCTTTATGTTTGGAAGAGTTGAATCTACGAAGGCCGAAATTCTTGGCGACTAACTTTCATCTCCGTTGACCCTCTTAAGCTTCGTTATATAAGTAATAAATCCTCTAATGATTCAAGTTCCCTAGTAGCATTTCAGTTCCGTGTTCATTTTTCGTATGTTCGGTAATGGCTTTGTTTTGAGAGATTTTGGCGAATTGAGGAAGATGTGATGCTTGTGACGGCGTACCTCACTTCTACTAGGCAATCTGGGATTTCGGATACTCTTACGAATAGTTTTGTTTTCCTCTTGACTATGGCATTTGATTTTGTTGACCTCTGAGACTGTAGAAGTACTAGGTGGATTAAGATAGGTGGTTTTGATTACGACTTGAGATAAAGTATGACCATCATGAGGGCATATTTATATGATGCCAGTATTATGACGTCTGGCCAACGTGATAATACTTACATCATATAACGTGCACTTGTTGTGGGCATAGGATATCTTGGGGAGTACCTGAGAAGTTTAGAATTTGAATCTCCGTTGGATTATCCGTGATTAGTGAGACTTTAGGTTCATTCTACCTATGCGTATACTCTACCTTCGTTCGTTAAATGTCTGGATGAGTTTTGGACTCTCGTTTTGCATTTTGTGACCTCAGTTATAAATCTTGAACTCCTTTTAGAACTCCCTACTGTTGATACAGTTAATTTGATTTGAAATCTTGTTCGTATTCCATATGAGTTCCTGAAGATTCACCTATCGTCCATTTTATGTTGCATGGACCTTTTGTTCTGAAATAATTTATTTTGGCTCCTTCTGTGAAATTTGAACCCATCTCGTTTTGATTTGAGTCATGAGAAACTATTTGGTCTGAAGATCTTTTTGGAAGAACCTCCTCGGGCATGAGAATGTTTGTGATGATCTTTTGCGACTTGCTACGACTTCGTTTAATTTTGCGACTTCAAATTTCGAGGACGAAATTTTCTTTTAGAAGGGAAGAAGTTGTAATACCCAAAAATCTAAAACATGCAAAAAGACCAAATTGCCCCTGAAACTTAAAATTTGATTAATAAAGCATATAAAGTACCAAATTAATCCCAAACCTTTAGAAATGAGCAAGATATGAAGCAAAATAAATTTTACTACTACGTTGACATTTTGTAAGGCACGAAAAATTAAAGAGCATACACAAAAGGTATACATGGCCGATTATATATATACTATGTAATATTATTATTTTGTTAATCAATTTAAATCAAATAAAAGAAGAGATAAGCCCAAATAAATTAGATATCTCCCAAAATCAGTAATTGATACCTATTACCTTTTCTTTGGCCGAAAATATTGCCTCCCCTCCTCCTTATTTACACGGTTTCTAATCACTCCCTATTTTAATTTACCGAAACCCTAAATTAAAGACAACCAAAAACTCTCATTCGACTCCAACGATTTTCTGGAGGCTGGTACACAATTTTCGTGGGTTCTCTTAAGTGCATAGAAGGCTGGAAAAATAGGGGTTCGATTCTTAGAAGCTTGGTTCGCTTGATCTTAGTTCTTGTTCGACTTTACTCTTGCCGAGAGGTACAAAACTCCCACATCTCATTCGTTTGTTCTAATCACCATCTGGTATTTTTGTGACCTTGTTTACATCACATATGATCTAAATAAAATAGATGAATCGAACCATGCATGCTAATTTGATCGATTGTAATTATAAAGAGTAAAACGTACGTAAAATCCATAATAAGCTATACGATTTTTCTGGGTTCTAAACCTATTTTATTCAAGCTCTATACGGACCATATAACACTGGAAAAAAAATACTTGTTCGATTTGTTAATGCCTAAATAACCTTGGTCGAATTATTTTGTGTATCGGATTTAAAAGAAAAACGAGAAAGAAAAAGGAAACCTAGCGTACAATCTAGGGTTAAGGTTTTTGGGGATGGATGTGATTATTTAATGTTTTGTTAATGATGAGTTAATGATTGTTTGTTGATTGGAAAATTGAGGGTTAGGGTTTTGTGACAAAAAGGGTTTATCGAATGGATTTTTGAAACTAAAAGGGTGCCTTTGGTAATTATTTAAACTCGTGGGTTATTTTTATAAAATACTTTAGACCAGAGGTGTCTCGTATAAAATATAACATGGGGGTGTTTTATGTAAAATATGTAACTTAAGGGTTTATTTGGTAATTCGTTAATTTAAGTTAATTCGATTTGTAAATAATTAAAATTTGAGGGACTCGTTTGTAAATTCAGGAAAGTTAAGGGGGCTTCGTATAATGTATGATATGAATGGCGTAATGTGTAAAATTGGATACCTAAAGGCTTAATATGTAAATATAATTAATTTGGGATCGAATTGTAGGTTGTATAAATTAAAGGGGCTAGTTTTGTAATTTATGTTAAGTAAAAGGTAATTCGTACCATATGATAAAATAAGAGGTGTATTGTGTAATTTGGGAAAAATAAGGGCTTGGTGTGTAATTATGATTTTTGAAAGGGTTAATTGATGATTTACTTAATTATAAGGTTTAAATTGTAATTTAGTAAACTAAAGGGTATAAATTGTAAAAATTGTGAAAGTTAAGGACTAGAATCGTACATATGGGAAGTTGTTATATTTAGCCCTAAACTATCATGACTTGCTAAAATGAACCCTATCTCCATAATAATATTTAATAAATGACTTAACTAAATTACTTTGTGGAATTTATCTAATTGTGGAAATTTGCTATTTTTGGAAACTTGCTAATTTTGGAAACCTGTTATAAATGGAAAGTTACTAAAAGTGGGAAGCCGACTAAAATGAGAAATCTGACTTGAAGAAGATATTAATAATAAGACAACCATGTATTCGTGTAGATTCGCTGAAGATGGAGTTGTTTCCGATCTTTATAGATATGTTTGCACTTGCGGTATAAGGTACATATATTCTACGCTTTTTCAGTAAGGGTGCTTTCGCTCTCATGACTTTCTCGATCTTGACTCATTAGGATTCCCTATGCCATTGCTATGATCCCCTGTTCTTTGATTCGTTCGGTTGATATGCTTCGTTGGTATGATGATACATTTGATATTCGTTCGCTATCTTGTGATATTGGTATTCGAATCACCTGACGTTTAGAAGGTTCATTTGATTTTGGTAACTAGATGTGAAAACCTTTTAATTATATCATGGAAATGTTTTGAGGAAAAACTATTTTCTTTAAATGATGTTTATTAATGATGCGACACCACTTTGATTTGGAATTTTACTAAACTTTTATGAAAATTACTTTTAAAGACTACCTTTATGAAAACCGTTATTAAAGATCGCTTTTGTGAAAATTATTGATAAAGATTTCTTTAAATGAACCATTTGAATATGAACCTCCGATTATGTTCCCTACACCTTGGTTCGTTTGTTCGATTCATTTAACTTTGATGTTCGATATGATCCTTTTGCTTTGAACCTTTGATATGAAACCATTTTTGTGATACCTTTACCCTTGTCGGGTTGGGGTGTTACAGTGGTGGTGCCAAGAGATGCTCCACATAGGAAAACATGAAATGAATCTCATCTCTCTAGGAGAAGATGAGGTTACGGTTGTGGAGGCAACATAGGCAATTAGCACTATGTAGATCAAAGGGATGAGGTTGGATTGGTTGTCCCATGATTAGGGAAGGTGGCGGTGGTGAGTTAGTTGGTGATGGGGTTGGCATGGCATAATCCAATGGAGTGATGGGTGAGAGTGTGTAGTCCATGGATGATGGCATGGTGTTGAGAGAGGGAGATGATGAAGATGTGGTTCTAGTGGAGGAAGTTTTGGAAGGAGCATTAGGTGGAGATGGTGAGTGAGGAGTGACTTGGGAAGTTGGTGTTGTGACTTCATCATCTTTTGTTAGATCAACAAAGAGAGGTTTGGATGGTGGTCTTACGGTTATCCTAGGTTTCTTGGAAATGTGGTTTGTTGATCCTTGTGTGGAAGACATGGTGATTGAGTTGTGTGAGGTTGAAGATGAAATGCAAGATAAGCTTGCAATGGTGAGGCCTTATATAGGCAAGAGTTGGGGGATTTGAATTAAAGGTGATGGTAGTGTCCTATGGTGTAGTAAGGGAATCTTGAGATGTATGTGAGTTTGCAAAATTTGCAGGCTTGAGGTTAGGGATGCAGGTTTCTATAGAAAACAGTGAAAATTCATCAAACAAGGGCACGGTACCCCTAAATACCACATGGTACCGTTAAATTTAACGGTACCGTGGCCTATTTAAAGGTAACGTGACATTGGAGTCACGAATTTTCCTGTGCAGCCTAGTTCTGGGCAGCTAAAGGGATGTTTTCTAAGGGAACTATTTGCAGAAAATGTTAATGCCTCAAATCACTAAAGATTTATTTGCCTAATGTGTCCCATATTAAGCTACTCCTAGCAAATAAAGATTATCATGCAATTTTCTAAGATAATCCATAAGCATGCAAACAAAAAGGACAAAATAAGCTATCATGCAAGAATCATATATAAAATTCATGCAAGGTGATAGGATAAATGTCAAGTATGCAAGATAGCAAAGAGTAGTAATTCCTACTATAATTAATCATAAATAAATCCTAATTGTAATACTAATCCCTCCCTAACTACTTATGACTTGAACTTGCTCCCATTTTTATCACACTCGCATCTTAATCATGCATTACTTCCTCATGATTTGATCATCAAAGGGTGCATAATTGGTGGAGGATTCGGAAATGAGGATGGATGAGATATACGGCTCATTGAGGGGTTTCATGATGGGATCGAATAGTGAGTATTGAGGACCACTAAGGTATGGATGATAGTTCATGATGTGGTGATAAAGACGAGTTAGGAACATCCCATAGGGTATCAATTTATTTTTGTTACCCTTGAGATGTACAATTCGCTTAGCGAAGAAGTAGGCAAGATTGTACGGTTGTTGAGTAAGAAGACAGTAAATCATATGAGCACAACACGCCGAAAGTTGCTCACGATTTCCTGTTAGACTCAGAACATTTTCTCGCAGGATGACTGCCCAAGAAAGTAGTTCATGATGAACCTCTTCCAAACGAATTTTCGTTGGATTTGAGTAAGAGGAGTACTTATGAGTACGAATGAGTTTGGTAAGTTTGCTTGGAGAGGGTATATAGGAACAATATGGACTATTCTCCTCTCGATAGTTGAAGAGAGACTCGAGACACCAATCCTCAGTATAGGCACATTGCCCATGATTAGGGATTCGTAGAATTTGAGCAAATTGCTCAAGAGTTAAGACAAATTTGAAGTTTCGGATCCAAAACCAAAGTGACAAAGATTGATCCTTGTTACGTACGAGTTCAACTTGTCGAAAGAATTCCAACACAAAATGAGGAAAAATGTGCTCGTTAATGTGAAGCAAACAATCGAATCCTATAGCTCTAAAAGAGGTGTTGATATCCCTATGATAAACTAAGGATGGATCAACGACTCGACCTTCATGAAACCGATGGGTTTCAAGATTAACATAGGCACGAATGTGACTACCGGGTGTGGTAGGTTCATGAGATATTTCGGGAGTATAGGTGCTGGTTAGAAGATGATCAAAATCATACTCATGAGACATTATTGTTACCTATAAGAAAATTTAAGGAAAAATTAAAATTGAGAATAGTTGCTTTAAAGACACATGCCTAGTATGTGCCTATATGCAAACTATGTAGAGGTGCGGTAATCTCGACTCTAGAACTAAAAATAATGAGATTACCCAAACACTCTTAACTTCACTTTTGGTCTAGCGAATATGTCGAAGAATACATATTAGTTATGTAATTTGATCAATATTCGTGAGATCATGTATGCATGAGAAAAGCGTTTTTAGTTTGTATCAACAATGCACGAAAAATGTTTCATGATCCTAGTATCGTGAAATCTTTCGAAAATAATGGAATTGGGGTGTTTGGCGACTTTAATGTTTTGGCGCCAAAAGTTTTGAAATTTTTTAGTGTTAATGACTTCTAATCCTAATTGCAAGTTTCCTAGACATGATTCCTCTTAAACCTACTTAGTCTAATAAAAACAAGGTTTGAACTAAAATATGTGATTTAAGTGGGTTTATGCAAATCCTATGTTAAGGGAATCATGAGGGTTATGCATTGTCTAATCCTAGTCCTAATTTCATAAAGACTCAATCAAAATTGAAAAATCCCAATCCAATTTTCATGTACGAACAAACCCTTGACTCAAGATTAAAGGAAAATAGAGTCAAATAACTTACAATTTATGTTGAAAAAGTGAAAGTAGTTGATAATCTTGAAAATTAATGCCTTGAATATGATCTTGAAAAGATGTAATTGAATTTGGGTTGTGAGGTTTGGTTTTGACAGCAATTGCTGTAGTTGGGAAGGTTTAAAATGAATAATGTGGGAAAAGAGGACTGAAATACGAGTTGTATCAGATACACGGTACCATTAAATTTAATTGTGCTGTGATCTGCAGGGATGAATTTTCGTCCCATTTTGATTTTTGATGAAAAAGTCTCGTTGTTATAGTGAGACTTTTTGACACGAGGAAAAAATTTATACCTAATAAATTCTCTTGACGAGGAGAACCTAGACTAAACGAAAGAAGATGACTTTAATATTTTCAGTGAAATATTCAAATAGTCATACGAGGGATGTGAAGAATGAATTAATATTTCCAGTGAAATATTTAAAGAGTCATGTGACGAGACACACGAGATGACTTCAATATTTCCAGTGAAACATTTAAATAGTCATGAGATTTATGGAATATGTTCCATCATTCCTAGACCTAGACGAAGATAGTTGAAGGATTCTCGTTTGAGAGGTTTGGTTAGTATGTCGGCGATATTGTCTTGAGAGGGAACTTTCTCAATAGAAATGTTTCTTTTTTGAACGTTATCGCGAAGGAAGTGATGACAAATTTTGGTGTGTTTAGTACGAGAGTGTTGAACGGGGTTTTTGCTCAAGTCAATAGCACCTTTATTATTGCACATAATGGGAACGTCGTCTAAATGGATGTCATAGTCAATAAGAGCTTGTTTCATCCATAGTGCTTGCTGACATGCCTTTTCGGCGCTTACATACTCGGCTTTGGTCGTGGAGATAGCAAGAGTCGTTTGTTTCTTGGAGAACCAAGAAGTTAGACAACAACCCATGAAGGTCCAAACGCTACTCGTACTTTTTCGATCCACATAATCTCCCGCATGATCAGAGTCGGCATAGCCAACAGTTTCTACACCGGTCCCCTTGGGATTGAATAATTCTAAGTGTATAGTGCCTTTAATGTATCGGAAGATACGCTTAACCGCTTCAAGGTGAGAGGTTTTGGGATCCTCTTGGAAGCGAGCACAAAGGCAGACACTAAACATGATGTCGGGCCTACTTGCCGTGAGGTATAATAAACTTCCTATCATACCTCTATACTTAGTGCTATCCACGGACTCACCTTCTTCATCTTTCATGAGTTTACTTTCCGTGGACATAGGAGTTTTCATGGGCTTAGACTCTTCTAAACTAAATTTCTTAATCATCTCCTTACTATACTTAGATTGATTAAAGAAGATACCATCTTCCATTTGTTTTATTTGTAGACCAAGGAAGAAATTTAATTCGCCCATCATGCTCATCTCAAACTCTTCACACATGATCTTAGAGAAATCATCGCACAGTTCTGGACAAGTTGGGCCAAATATGATGTCGTCGACATATATTTGAACAATGATGAGATGTGAATTACGTTTCTTCGTGAAAAGTGTGTTGTCAACCACTCCCATGGTATATTCATGTTCAATCAAGAATGCCTTTAGTCTATCGTACCAAGCTTTAGGAACTTGTTTGAGACCATAGAGTGCTTTCTTGAGTTTGTAAACATGATTCGGTTTCTCAAAATCAACGAATCTCGGAGGTTGTGCAACATATACCTCCTTGTTGATATAACCATTTAGGGATGCACTTTTCACATCCATTCGGTATAATTTAAAGTCTAAGGCGCAATCATAGGAAAGAAGTATTCTAATAGAATCTAATCTAGCTACGGGTGCATAAGTTTCATCGTAATCTATTCCTTCTTGTTGGTTATAGCCTTGTGCTACTAACCTTTCTTTATTCCTAGTTACGACGCCATTTTCTTCGAGTTTATTCCTATACACCCACTTAGTTCCTATGATGCTTTGATTCTTAGGTGGAGGTACTAAATCCCAAACTTGGTTTGCGGTGAATTGATTTAACTCTTCTTGCATGGCAACTACCCAGCTTTCATCCTTAATTGCTTCACCGACATTCTTTGATTCTATGGTAGATATAAAACAAAAGAAATTACTTTTTTTTTGTGCTTGTGACCTAAGAGTTCTTTGGTTTAGGTTTCCTATGACATTTTCAATAGGATGGTTCTTGGATTCCTTAATGTTGACAACTTCGTAAACTTCAACTATCTCATCCTCAATGTCATTTTCTAAGGTTTTGTTGCCATTAACCTTAATGGCTTCTTCCCGAATTAACCTTAATGTCATTTTCTGAATTAAGTGAGTTTCCCGAATTAGTAACATTCCGAATTAAGTGAGTTTCCCGAATTATTAACTTTCCATATTTAGCAAGTTTCCATAATTAGTAAGTTAGGGTCACACTCATAATTAATCAAACTTAGGGTTTATAGGTACTTCTAAATCATGTATCACTTAATTAGGATATATTAGTGAATCTGGATCACACCCTTATGATTTTTCATGCCTGTCAATTAAGCTCCAAAAATCACAGTGATTCCCATATTAGCTTAGCATCTTCACAAATTTTTATAGATTTTATTTCCATGTACAATTAGTGTTTCAAAAATCATCTTTCCACACCTATCCAGAAAATTAACTGCAGATACACACATAAAGTTTGCCTTTAACTAACCCATTGAGACACTTCAGAAAAATCTAGAAAAATTCCAGGAAGTCACACATAACTTAAATATCACCCCTAAAAATGGAGAGCTCTCAGTTCCTTGTGGTTTGAAAACTAAAAATCAAAAACATCGACTGATGTTCAGACTCTGATTTCTCAGATTTCACACTTAATCCCATAAAATTCAAAAACATGACCAATACAACTCTAATTCACTCCAAACCAATTGGAAAACTTAAATAGGACATTAAACTAGGTTTACAAGCAAAGATCCAGCATTATACACTTATGAAACTCAAGAAATAGTGCTTACATATTTAGCTTTCAAAACTTTTCCGTTCAAAAACCCCTTTTAAGCCATCATATGACATGTTTACTTACACAAACGCACAAGAGACGCTTATATACCATGAGACCTGTTTTTAACATTTGTATGTCAGATGTTTAAACTTAGATTGGTTTAACCATGCATGTACATACACCACGACACATACTTCAACCTACACATTCCAAAGATTAACGAGCCGAAAACTTTCAAAACTCCCACATAAAATCATACAAGCTCCCATTTAAACAGCCTAGGGTTTCTTATTTTTATATGCCTCATTAATGCTCATTCAGTACATATTTTTAGGGCTTAATAAGGTGCATTATAGGTCGATTAAAGGCTGGAAACAAAGGCACCAAACCAGTTCACAATCACGCGACACAAACAACACACATATAGGCGCATAACTAAGCATTTTATGCATGATTCTATGTCGACACACATATCCATTTGTATATTCATATTAACGAGTACATAGCTTAGGTTTTCATGTGTTATTGAGATGGAGTATGAGAACACAAGGACGATATAAGGGGTACCTTTTGAGGTCGGATAAAGGACGGATCAAGGCACAAGAATCCCAAAGAATAGAGACCTACAACCTTCGAACCAAAAACCAAATCCAACACCTCTTCCGAACAGAAAACACCCACGACCTACCAAGGCTTTTGTTCACTCACAAACCCGATCACCACCTGCTGCTAGGACCTCCGTTCCCTCTTGAATCTTGGAAGAGAAATATAGAACCGATCTTGATTATTGTTTAGCGTCTAGGATTTTTCTGGTTTTCGTTTATTGGAGATAGTATGGAGATTTATTAAGAACCGATCATTATTGTGTTTTAGGGTTTTGTGTGGAAGAAGAATGTGATATACAGTTGTTTCAAATGAGGATGAAGCGGAGATATAAGCTGTTAAAGATGCCGAGTTTTTTGGGGAATATAGAAGACTAAATCTTCTTAAAATTTTTCAAATGATGTTTATATTATTTCCTCAAATTTTCGGATGGTATATATTGTTTACAAAACTAGGAATGGGTCTAGTATAACATTTTAATGTATGATACGTTGTGTACAAATTTTTAATAAGGATCGGACCTCAAATAGAACTATTAAATGTGTGATATACAAAATATATAAGAGTTGTGTCGATTTTCTGTCGTAGTCTTAGATTATAGATTCCACACTTGTACTATTAAATTATAACATAGGTTTTTAACTTAGTCGATAGTTCAAAGACTTTAGGTTACACTCGTATTAAGAGCTCAAAGGTTATTCGGATTTTCAGGTCGTTATAAGAAGTGTCTTTCATTAGTTACTGTAATAGGTTGCTATTTATATTAGGCTTGTAAGTTAGTAATTAGTTTATGGCCTATGTAGCAAGCCCATGGGCCTTGGACTAGCCTTTAACGTGTGAAAGGAAGGAAGAAGGGATGTTGCCCTAGCTTCCTCTCCTATAAATACTAATGTAACCCTCTTAGTAGGGTGTTGGTTCTTTTATGCAATATACTCTTTCATTATTAAATCCATAGAAGTTCCATACCATCTCTCTCTCTCTCTCTCTCTTTCTCTCTCTCTCTCTACTTTCTCTCTCTAAATACTTGTGTGTTTACAACAATATAGTGACCTAACAAAATCACATGTGAAAAGAAAAGAGCATTCGCTTATGCTATAAAAGCAAGAAAACATAAGAAAAGAAAAATAAGAGAAATATGCTCGAAAAAGAAATACCATAGCATACAAAAACAGACAGAGTGAAAATAAATGAATTTAAACTTATCCATATTCTTACAATTTCCATATCATTTCAGAATCATATTCACAAAATGGCTCAAGAACAAGCTCAGCAACAAGCTCCTACTGAACAAATCCTTCCTTAAACCAAGCACATACGATTTGGTGATAACAACTATCTTCTTGACCCACAAATCTTTCGATATGATCACCCCATCATCGTTGAAATACTTAAGAACCACCCTATCTACCTAGCACTTCATAACATAATCAATGACATTCCATTCATATATATTCAACAATTCTGGAACACTATCTATGTTGTACCTGAGTCAAAACCTCCGGTGCTAAAGGTTACAGTGGACAGATATACCACAACCCTCTCTTCAGACTTTCTACGCACTGTGCTGCAACTACCGGCTCCTATAGCAAACGGTCATCATGGCTTTGAAATATTGCCAGGAGCAAACCAGATCATCGAATTCTTCAAAGAGCTGGGATTTGACACAGATGCGAAGAAGATCAAGAATACTTCTGACTTCAAACGCAAATATCTACCTGGTCTTTGGGAAACAATGTTCTCTATTATTAATCGATGCCTCACTGGAAAAGAGGCGGGAATAGATGCCGGTTGATTTATGGTGTATAAGATGTTGTATGGTATTGTCAATCAATGCCATTATGACCATGCTGCACTAATATGGATTGAGTTGGTTGAACTTGTCCAAAACAAATCGGTTAAGGCAACGAAGAAAAAGGGTTCTTATATTCCTTTTGTTAGATTAATCAAATTAATGATTCAACATATGATGAAGTCAAACAAGCTGTCAGCAAGACCCGTTCGTGAAAGGATAAATGATAATGTGATGAAAAACTTGCAGCCTGCCAAAGATGCAACTACAAAACCACCAATGGCAATTCCACAAGATCTACTTGATCTTTCTGACAAAGAATCTAAAGCATACAAGGATTATATAGTTAGTGGTTGCGCTTCTATGGAAAGCTCAAAACCGAGCAGACCTACCCCTGAAACGCATAAGAATCTAGGATCTAGCGCCAACTTAGGACTAGAGATGGGGAGTAATAAGCAACCATCTGACAAAGGTGGTAAAAGGTTGAGAAGAATCCACAAGAAAGCCGATGAAGAAGAAACAGTGGATATGGAAATTGACACCGGTGAAGGGTTGAAACAAACGGGTGATGAGGAGGATTCGGAGGAAACAAAGTCGGATCATCAAAATGATGACGACCAAAATGTAGGTGATGGAAAGGATGGTGGAGACAAAACACATAGGCCAAAAGGTAGCAATGACACAAGGTTTGAATCTGAAACCAGTAGTGTTATTAAATCCTCGAGATAAACCAGCTCCTAAACTTAGGCACTCCTGAGCGAACAAATCCTGCGTCATGTGTTGACACAGCGACGAGTTTGCCATCGACTACTCTTAGTGATTCTGAACCGTTACCATTTATGTGAGTCCTAAACATGGATCTTGCTGAGTTTGTTTGAAACTTTGTTGCACACTAAAAAATATGCAGAATCTACTTTTTAGTGGTTAGAAGAATATAAATAATGTAGTATGATCAATGAAATAGTAACTTCTGAAATAGTTATAACCACAATGATTCAATATTATTAAGCAAATAATACGAGTGATCTCAATATCACTAGGGTTTATAACACCCCCAAAAATCTTGTTTTACAGCGGAAGACTTAATTGGGTGTTATTTGTGGATCGAAGTTGTAATCATAGAAAACATCAAAATAATCTAAAGATGTTTTTAAATAAAGTTCTCATTTGATATAATCAGGGTTTAACGAATTTAAGTCCCAAAAGTTTTAAACAGGACAAGAGTCCAAAAGGTTCATAATTTAGACACAATATAAGTTTTTGAGTTCCATCGAATGTGAAATAACACGTGTCCATCCATCCATTTCCTTGCACGCCCATCCAAGCATTTAACACTTTGCGAACCTGAGATAAACATGCTAAAAAGTCAACACAAAGGTTGAGTGAATCCATAGAGTTTAATAAATAATAAGTTGAATACAAGTATTATTCATCGGGCGACAAGTAATGCATATACAAGTCGTATAATATGATTATAGTATCAAGCTCATGACCCCGAACCTTGACGTAATTTAATATGCCCTAAGGAGGTAAGTTTGCCAATTTACCTAAAATCTCTCAATATTATGCTACCCGTTATATATGAGTGCGACTCATCCGGACAGGCTTGTCAAACCCCATATGCATATTCATAATATTAGCGTTTCCCACGGAATTAACGGTTCATGATGTTAGGGACTTTTAATGGCAAAAGCTACTCAAAAACTATAATCATGTAATCGGGTCCAGCATACCAAAACTACTTGTATTCAGTTTTGAAAAACTAGCATGTATCCCCCTCGCCAGGTTTATAAAACATTAAAATGAGTAAAGGCAAGGCTATGAACTCACCGATTAGCAAAGTGAACGATCAAAATGAAGTAGCGAAGAATAAACCGCAAGAATCTTACGAGCAACCTAGAATATACACGCGTGTCTTAGCTTCTAAGAATAATGATACAATCATTACTATATGCTATATAAGTTACAATCTCAATTATGCTTGGTACATAAAGTTTAAATAAGTATCAAGATTTAATTTGGCATTTAAAAAATGATTTACAAGTATAAAATGTATTTTTAACAATATTTCAAGTTTTATGTCTATTTTTATCCTTAAGTTCAAAATAAGTATTAAGGGTCCAATTTAAGTCTAAGGGTTAACTTTAGTCAAATGGTTCAATTTTAGTCAAAAAGTTCAAATTAAGTCTAAAGGTTCAAATTATATTAGATGGTTCAACAATATACTTAAAGGTCCAATTTTTATAAAGTGTAAACATTTTTATACTCTTATCCTAATGCTGATGGAAATTTTTAATAACTTGTTCACTTTCAAAAATCCGTTACTTGCAAACCGTAAGTCGAAAAATTAAGTTCTTTATATCCCCGGAAAGGTATTCATCTGTACTAACAAGTTTTGTGGGTCCCACTAAGTCAAAAATTACAATACAGTAGCAAAGTTACCCATTTACCCATATTATTCACTTCAGAAGTTTCTAATATTACAACAGTCCCACGAAAATCGCGATATCTAGAGTTCTACAAGTCCAATTAATTCCCCGTTTGCGGCCACATTTAAGTTAAGATGTTATCTACAACTTTTATGTTTTGAGTATCAGTTGGTTATTCACAAAAAAAAATGACTTTTATACGTTTAAAATCTGTTACTCAGAATGTAACATGTTTAACTAAAATATTTCTAGTTTAATCATCATAACGAGTTATTCAATGAAATACCCGTCAAAACGACCGCAAGACATAGATCTACTACCCCATATTTTTAGTTTATGACCAATGTTTACTGATTAGTACAGTTTATTCCATCTTTTCCCCTGATTCAGAATCACAGTTTGCATGTCTAGTCCTTTAGTGTTTTCTTGTAATTTTTAATATATACCAAGCATATTCAAGCATCATGAACTTATATATAACATACAAATTACATCAAGAAACATAAAAATTACAGAAGTGAAAATAAAATGGGAGTGATTGGTTTCCTTACAAAAGTTGAAGAACAAGAAATATTAAGAACAAGGGACACAAAATCTTCCAAAGTCACCAACAACAAAACTTTGTAAACCTTGCAAGAAAAGCTTTTTAAAACCCCTTGGAAGAACTTGAAATCACAGCCATAAATACCTCTTGAAAGCCTTTAAAAACTCTTGAAAACAAGGTCTTTGAAGAAGAAAAGGATCAAGGATCAAAGCTAGCACACTTGGACTTCATTCTTGCATGATGTAACTAGGGAAATAACACTCTAATGGCCTCCTTGGTCTTGTGGATTCACGAAAGCAGGAACACAAGAAGCAGAGAAGATTTTTGGGTTGAAATACTTGGTGATACACTCTATGTGTGAATTTAGGGCTTATATATTCAAGAGTTAAGTGTTTATAACACTTGTCATCAACTTTGGACAAGTGTGAAGTGAATGGGATAGCATGGGGCGGCAACAACAAGTGGGAGGAAGAGAAATGCAGATTTTTATTATTAGTTTAGGTTATAGAGTATATTGTGTAGTGTAGGTTGCTCCTGGTACTCAAACGTAGGGTTTTTAAGACACATAATGCAATACCGGGTAACGTAAAAATGTAAAACTTCAAAAATATTAAAATTTGTTTTCATAACCTAATTTAGTAATTTAGATGAGTGGTGAGTTCATCGGAGGGTATAAATATAATTGAAACTTAAAAACGAAGGTTTAGAATGCGTAAAACGTAAAAGGTGCAAGGTTTACGTGAAAATGGAAAAAGTGAAAAGTGACTTTTAAAATAGAATTGTAAGGAACCAAAAGTGTATAAAAAGTGTAGACTGGACATAGTCTAGTGTCGGTTGAATAATTGAACGTGTTATGTCGTACGCAGATAACTTATGACGAAATTAATTAAAAAAAAAATAATAAAATAAAATAGTTAGGTAATTAAAATATAAAAATTAGTGACATGAAATTACGAAATGTCACAGTACACACTCCTTAAGAGAGCGACGTCCCGGTGCTCAATTCTTCTTAATTGCCGTATGGTTTAATGGTGAAGAGATGACGATATAGACAAGTCATCGTCGAGGTTTCCAACGGGAGTTAAATGATCAAAAGCCAAAGCATCAAATATGTTCAATGAACAAGAGGGAATGAATTGAAGAATTCTAACAATTCGTCAATTCTTGGAAGCGGATAATAGTACATTACTATTAGCTTATCAAGCTTGCGGTGGTCGATACAAAAATTGGAAAAATCCACATAACAAATTACGAGTCGAGAGGAGTTCATAGCCCAAAGAATGATTCGTACGCACGCTATGGCGGATACACATAAGCCTACTCATTTATAATTCATCACTTACATAAAGAGGCGTCCCAATCCATGTAAGTAAGGAATTATAAAATTATAGTTCGGCGGTTTATAATTTTCTTATTCAAATGAAGAGGCGTCCCAATCCATTTCAATAAGATGATTATAAATCATCCTACTTATGTATTGCCAACACAAAACACAATAAAAACAACAACAAATGTTGTTCTTCAAAATCATAAGAAGTAACGAGAAAAAGAATGAGACGTTAGTCAATCACGTTTCAAAGGTAAGCGTCAAGAGACGGCACGATCCGAGGTAACAAATTTAAAGTCATACTCCCATCAACTGGAAGAGTTCAAAACGGTGGATTACGAAGCAATATATATGCTACTTTATTTACTTCCTTTCGATGATATTGAAATTCGGTGTAGCTTGTCAATTTCACTGGTTATCTTATCATTCGAGTCCACTCAGGGATTAAGGTATAATACTTATATGGCTTAAGTCAAAAAGCTGATGGAAAATTTTATAAAATTGCCGCACTAATCGGGTCGCCATTTCTAAACCGTGAAGGCTATAATTATGAACTTTATATGCTTAGAAAGGTATGACTCTGTACTATATGAAAATCTTGGCCTCACTTAGCTGAGAACCTCAGAACATGAGTGAAATTACAAATTTACCCCTGTGTCTCTATGCAGTTGCTTCCAGCATCCAAATAAGTTTAGCAAAATGAGTGTATCTTTTTATCTACAGGTCCTATGGGCATGAATCAAATTGGAGAAGTTTTATTTGTTTCTTGGTTACATTTCATTCAAAAAGACCAGGTAGTGGAAATGCTTAAATCTAGGAGTTTTTGGCCTTAGAAAACTGATAGGCAACTTATGGACAAGTTTTAGTGTGGATTTTCTCCAAAAATCATCGGGATGAATTAGGACATGAGGTTTTTGGAAAAATGACACTGAGATATAGATCTACATCCCTATATTTTTATTTTAGGTTCAAAACTTACTGAGGTAAAATGGTTGAGTCGTTTTCCAACAGATACTAATTTGGACAGATTCACCTTTCAAAGTCATGTCTTTCTAGTGCTCCTAAGCTAGGTTTTGTGGTTCAAATATAAAAACCAATTATGAAAAACTCTTAAGTGGATCAAATATTAATATGTCCAGGAAACAAAGTGGTTTTTGAAGAAAGCTTGAGGTGTTTTCAAAAGTAAAACAAATTGGAAGCAAGACTAGTAATCAAAACGTAGCTAGAAACTCTTGCATTTCACAACTCAATCAAACCTAATTACCTATTTAACTCTTATATTCCTTTGAAAACTTGGTCAATTCTTCAAAAATAATTCATGCTAGAGTGGTTTAATCTATCCTATAAATTGCTATAAATAAATCAAAGTATAAAGGGTTTTAATGAAAAGAAAAGGTTAGGAAAAATTACTTGTACTGTAGGGCTTCAAGTCTTACACCAATGTGACTAGAAAATCAAACTCCAAAAGGGTTGTTTGGTCTTGAAGGTTCACGACAATAACAACAATGGTAGGGGTATGATGAACTCAAATAAGTACATTTTATTACCATCATTTATCCTAATAATTTGACTTGTTTTATTATATTATGTATGAGGATTGATACTTAATCGTTTACTTTTGTAATTCTCAGGTAAAAACAAGCATTTGGTGAAACTTGGCGATTTTGGACTAATTATGGAGCAAAACATGCAAGAAGTTAAGAGTCTACTGAAATGTACAAGATCAAGACGAATCTGCTCCAGATGCGCCGCATCTTGCTTATTACATACGGCGCATCACTATCAAGATTTCACCAGATACGATCCAAGATACAAGAGGACATGCACCGCATCTATTTATGGAGTTACGCCGCATCTTCTGGCGGTGTACGAATATTCCTGAATATATTAATCTTGGACCCCACGTGAAGTTAAGTCAATGCGCCGCATCTACTTACTAGATGCGCCGCATCTTACCCTCAGACAGAAACTATAAATACCCCAAGACCAGACGAATTTCGAAGAGCACATATTATATACGAAGTACGAAGACCAGATAAACCTAAGGCCGAATTCAGACGAATAGGCAGCACAAGACACACCCAAACGAAGATACAAGAGCTGTAAGAAGGTGCTGCATATGTTTAATTCATTAAGTAGTTTTGTTTTATTGTGTTAGTAAACTTTAATTCATCAGGATTGATGGCTTGTGTAAAGTGACAACAAAAAGATTGCACTCCCTTAAAACTGCTTTCCCATCAATTAAAGTTTATATGTTGATGTCTTTGGTTACTACTTATTAGTACATTGATAACCTCTGTGTTTATTAGTGGCCTGCGCATTTGACTACGGAAGAGAATGTGGTTCCCACGGTTGTTACTAAATTGATCACTTAGGAATAACTTTTAGACATAAGTAATCATTAAGGGTTTACTCGCCGATAAGAATAGGGCCAACGAGAAAGGGTTAACTACATACACTTCATATAAAACTATCAATAAAACAAGTGACAATCTACTTAATCATCAGGACAGATCTTCTTATTGTCTCAAGTATTTATCTGTGTACGTGTGTGCTATTCGCTGATTCGTGCCTATTGGTTTAGTTTATTATTTAATTGCAACCAAATCGTGCCAGTCTCTCAGGCTGAACCCCCTTGCGTTAGATTAGGTTGTATAGCTAACTTAGATTATTAAAATACTGATTAGAATAACGAGATAATACGTTCCACTCTTAGTGATCGACACTCTACTTACCATTATATTCATACTGACCGGGTACACTGCTCGTTAAGTGTGTGTGTTATTGATAAGTCGGCTAAATATAAATTTAAAACTTGAGTAGGCATTAATACTGCTAAACCGCAACGACACATCGCACACATCAAGTTTTTGGCGCCGCTGCCGGGGAGTGAATTGTAATTATCTGTTAATTTGATTAGTATTTTAATTAGGTTTTTCTTTTTAATTTATTTTTTTATCTAACTGCTAACTGTGTTGTATATTAGATTAATTTGCATTCATTGTATTATTTTGCATATTTTCTGTTTTTGAGTGTTTTTATTTTGTTTGTTTTCGTTTGTGTTTTTATTTGTTTTTATTTTTCGTATTTTCTGCATACTGCTATCGTTGTACTGAGCTAAATCGAACGATACGGCGCATCTGATTTCTCAGATACGGCGTATTGCGTTTAATTTTTATAAAATACAACGCGTTTAATTAATTCGATACGACGCATCTTTCCCCAAGATACGGCGTATCTGTTTTTGATAAAAATTTTTCTAAACGTTAAAGCGATACGACGCATCTGCTTTAGCAGATACGGCGTATCTATTATTTTAATTGAAAACAGTTTTCGAATTATTAAACAGATACGACGCATCGATTTTGTCGATACGGCGCATCTTTACTGATAATCAAAAATCTTATATTTGGAAACGTAACGAAGTAACGGTGTATTAGTTTTTGCTGATACGGCGCATTAAATTTTTTATAAATATAACTAATTTTTGATTATTTAAACATACGGCGCATTTGATTTATCAAGCGCGGCGTATTGCTTTTCTGAATAAAAGTCTGACTTATTTTTAACGTATTAAGATACGGCGTATCCCATTTATAGGATACGGCGCATCAACAACAGATATCAGAAGCTTTTATTTTACTGTGATTGTTTCACTCTTCTTTTGCATGAGTAAGTTTTATTTCAGGAAGATGGACGATCCGGATATTACAATGGAAGAATATATCAAGCTTATAGAGGAAAGAGCCTCGAGCAATAATCAGGTGTATGATTGGAAAAGAGCAAGATATGGTGCACAAATCATTGAGACGAAAGAAATCGCAATGGAAGAATACTTGATTTTAGGATAAGAAAAGTCAAGGAAAGAAAGAAACAAGTTGCCGTTTCAACACACTTGGTGTATGTCAAATGATGATGAAGAAGATTCATATACCATGAAACCAATTCCGGCAATTGTTATTGATAGTACTTTTTCTCCGGAGATTGCACAAGATGATGTGTATACGGAACCCTACGTTGAAGAATATTCTGCAATCGTATTACCACCATTAGACTATCTGTTAGGATCTCTGGGAAATAAGAGTTTGATTGTTGTTGCGGATAGTGTAAAGCTGGTTCCTGCCGATAGATTTGGTTCCTGCTGAAAGCTCATTGCTGCCGACAGTGTTATCTTGTTTCTGCCGATAGTATTGTTCCTGCGGATAGTGTTATTTGTTATCCGTTTATTTAGAATGTTTGTTAGGATTTATTTTTAGAAGAGATTGTTGTTTATCTCTTCACACGTTTACTTGTAGAACGGATTAGGGTTAGGTCATCTTGTTAGTATAAAAGATATATCCGTCTATGAGTTTAGGTACGCCTTTAACATTATCAAGATTCAATATCACAATTCTTAGTTCATAGTTTGATCCATAGAGGATCATTGTCATTTAGAGTTTTCTTCTTTATAATACTTGCTGTTTAGTTTCCGCATAAACGCTTGTATTGCATACAGAGGTTCTTGTTTATACCAAGCTCAATCAAGCTCGAAGTACTCGATCCTACAAGTGGTATCAAAGCCAGGTTAGGATCTCTGATAAAGAAGGAAACATTGTTGAGTTGTCTTTCTTGAATCTTTTAACAATGTCGCTACTGTCGGGTGATAAATTTGAAATGACTGCAATGAAGATTAGGAATTTGTTTCAAAATAAGTCTGTGGAAAAGCTGACTGATAAAGGTGAATCCTTTAATACAAAAGAGAATATGGAAGAATATGCTCTGTTGGGATTCCCATCTCAGGTACAAAGATGTAATTCTGCTTGTCAAGAATTGTACTCAACTCTTAATAATGAATATGATGAAATGAAATCTAAGTATAATGATTATTTTATTAAGGTTCAAGCTTATGACAAAGCAGTTAAGACATTAGAAAAGCAAAAAGTGTGGTTTCAAAAGAATCAGTTAGCTTATGAGGAAAAGATAAAAGTTTTAGAGAGGGACTTGAAAAACACCACTAATGAGCTTAAACATACTGAGTCTCAAAAGGATAAGTTGGTGTTAGAAAAACAGGATGTACAGACTAAACTAGACAATTCCTTGGCTAGGTTTGATAAATGGAAAAATTCATCTAAAAACCTAAATAAGCTAGTTGATAGCTCTATGTCTGTAAGAACTAAACGAGGTCTAGGGTTTGGTGACTACATAGGGAAAGATCAATTTTATGACCCTAACGAGTATAGTGTTTTTAACCCTGAACCTATAGACTACATGATTCCTGTTAGATTTGTCAAAGAAGGCAATTTGAATGCTGTTCCTCCTCCTATCAGAGGAGTTTTTATGCCTACACCTGTCCACTCTCTCTCTGACATTGACTCTAATGAGTCACAAATGGTTTATGGTAAAAAATCAAATGATTTACCTGAACCTAATGATTGTGTCTCTTGTCCCACAAGTGACAAATCCTCAGAAGCAGAGTCTAAAGACTTTGTTTCATGTGACTCAAGTGAAAAGTCAATCACACCCAAATGTCATAAGTCCTCAAGTTCAACTAATAATAAATCTGTTCCTAAATCAGGCCTTTCAGATAACAGCTCAACTAATTCTTTTAAAAACTACTATGTCCCTAGTTCCACTAGTGATAATGGTGCCCATATTAAGAAAAGTTGTAGTAAAAACAAGGCTGCTAAGAAAAAGACATGTTTTGTGTGTGGTAGTCAATATCATCTAATTAAAGATTGTGATTATCATGAGAAAAGAATGAAAGGTGGGCAACATCAAACCAGATCATTGTGGAAAAATGTTAAACAGATACCACCATATGTTCCACAAACAGCAGGAATAAACTTTTATAGAGGTCCCGTTCCTGCTGATAGACCGATTCCTGTTGGTACCTCTGTTTCTGCTGATATTCAAAGAACCATTTCTGCTGGTTCCTCTTCATATAATCAAAGAGATTTCAGACCTGCCTATAATAATCACATCTTTGGCGGGGGAATGGCTTATTCTCCATGGTATTTTTGGTAATTGTTCTGTTTGGTTTATCATGTTGTTGTAATTATGTTTGCTGATTTATCTGGTTGCATTAGCCTAAGGGGAGGCTAATGCTTGTATGCTTGTAGTTTATCTTGTTTTCTTTTGTTTATGTCTATGGTTTGTGTTTCTCTAATTTTGTTTTGCAGGTTTTTCAGTATCTTTTACTAGATATCTTTATTTTGCAGTTAATTGGTGCTTGGACTTAAAGCTAAACACAGCGATTTTCATTCATTCATGAGGGAGTTAAGTACATTCAGTTGCTGGTTACAAAAGATTATGAGTTTCAAAAGTTACTTATCAACAACATTCAAATCATCATTTCAACCTTCTAACATCAATCTACCTAAACCTTACCACCTATTCCATCTTCTTCTTACCCTTTCCTAGATTGTCAGGCATGAACCTCTTTCCTCTCTGGCGACTGATCTCTTCATAAACATGGGGGACTGCAAGTGCCAAGATCACTGGCAGTGGTTGTCTTTGTTCAGGGGTTGGCTTTGAAGAGCTTGAGGTTGTTGACCCTTGATGTGTTCTGGAGCGTGTCCTTGAAGTTGGATGGATTGGTTGTGGAGTAGGGTTACTTGATGGTGGAGCTGGATGGCTTGGTTGTGGAATTGGCTTGCTTGATTGTGAAGCTGGCTGGGTTGGCTTGGGAGTGGTTCTGGTGGGATTCTTCCTTTGTCTTGGATCTTTGCCTTCACGTTGTCGATTGTGTCGACTTCTAGGGTTTGGTTTTTCTCGACTTGAACCTTCTTGATGTTTAGCCTTGCCTTTTGGTACCGGTACTTTATAGAAAGCTGCAGTTGTTCTCTCCATCTCTTCAGCAAGCAGAGCTTCAGTTTCCTTCATCTGTTCTCTGTCCTCATCTGTTAAAAGAAAATTGGGAGGGAAAGTCTCCCATTCACCCTGGAAATACACCAAAGACTTCAACTCTGATGAATCTTCATCATCAGAGCTAAAGTACTCAAAAGAAGAAGGGGTAGATGGAAGAGGATCAGATGAATCCTCCTCAACCTTGGCCTTACCTTTGGTTTTAGAGGATGATGCTGTTTTGGGGAAGTAGTTGTTCCATCCTGAGTCACTAGAGGAGGAAGAATCTGATGAGATTTCGATGATTGGATGTTTGGATGAACTCATATTGTGGCTTGATTTTTGGAGATTTAGTTTGATTTGTGGTAATAAAGGGTTTTGTGATGATAAAGTTATGTGATCTGAGGGTTATATAACGATATGGAGATTAGTGCAAAATTTATTGATGGTTGGTATTGAGAGTTAATTTGGGTAAGTTATTCTTAATGACAATGTTCGGTAGGTTGACTTCGGTCAAACCACCTCATTCCTGCCGACTGGTCAAACCTCCTATTGCTGCCGAATGACCAAATGTTTCTGCCGAAAGGTCAAACTTTCTTAAGTTAATTGGTCAATAAATAGCAGCAATTTAAAGTGATATTTTGGAAACTCAACATATAATTGCACATCTCTCATCTCTATTTCTCAAAAACCTATCGAACCCTAATCTTCTCATTTCAAACCCTAAATCATTCCTTCAACACAATGACAACTCTTCGTTACAAGGATGATCATAACAAGGTTGCTTATTTGGAATCTTCTTCAAGAAGTGTTGGTTATGATGAAGTTCTGACATTTCTTCGTGGGTCATCTATTCGTTATGCCCTCACTTATTGCCCAGGGACGGTGTACGATTCTTTGGTCAAACAGTTTTGGAGGACAGCTAAAGTAAGACACGTCGTGGGAAGGGAAGATGATATTGTTGCTACCATTGATAACCAAGAAGTGGTTATTACTGAGGAGTCGATTCGAGTTCAGCTTCAATTTCCTGAGGAGCAAGGGGAATATGATCTTACAAGACAAGACATTATTGATGGTATGGCAGCCATTGGGTATCCTGTTACTGGAAGTTGCACTTTCTTGAAAAGTAAGTTGTCTCCTCAATGGAGGTTTCTGATTCATACTTTACTCCAGTGTCTTAGTGTGAAGACAGGTGGTTGGGATCAATGTCCAAGTCCTATTGCATCTGGTCTAGTTTGCTTATCTCAGGGTCAAATCTTTAATTGGGCAAAATATATCTTTGAGGGAATGATTGAGAATATCAGTACTGGTAAAAACAGATTTTTGATGTACCCTAGATTTCTTCAAATCATCTTAGGTATCCAGACCATTAATACATCCCCTAAGATTATTAATAGGTTGACTGCCAAAATGTTTGCCCTGATGAAGATGAACTTTACTGGCCAACATTTGCCTTTGTTGCCTCATATGTTACACAACCCTGATCCTGCTGATATCCCTGATCCTGCCGGAAATCTTGATTCTGCTGATACTGCTAGTATCCCACCATCACCTAATGCAACTGAGCAAGAGCCTTCAGTTGCTGCTGATGCATCTGCATCTATTGCTGCTGATGATCCTTTACCACCATCACCCAGACCAGTAACACCTACACCTGAGCCTAATGACAATGTTGAATCTAATGATCAGACCATCTCAGCTGATACACCTATTATCCAGCCATCTCCTTCTGTGGAATTACCCTCTTCTTCAAGGCTTACACCAATGCAGGGGAGGGATTTAATGTGTCTCCACCCAGAGTCAATGAAGCTCCTAATACTTCAAGTGTTCCTGCTGGTGGAGCTGAGGATCCTGTTGATCTCACCTCTATGTCCATGCTACTTGACAAATCTGTGAAGAAAATTGAGGCATTGGAGTCAGAACTTAATGAGACAAAAAGGATTTTTAGTGAGAAAGTGAAGAATTTGGAAAAGGAGCTCAGGGATTCTAATGAAGCTTTTAGTAGAACTATCCAAGAACTAAATGAAAAGATCAGCATATTGGAGGGTAGTCATGTGCAAAAGAAAAGAAGGGTTATTCTTTCTGAGTCTGAGGAAGATCAGGATGATATGATATTTGATGGGCTTAATGTTCTAGCATCTGTTTCTCTTGATGGTGCAAATACTGAAGTACCTACAACTTCTGAGCACAACATCACTCCTCAAGCACAGGTCTCCACTGAAGCAAGGACCATTGCTGCTGATGTCTCCATTGCTGCTGATGTCTCCATTGCTACTGATGTCTCCATTGCTGCTGATGTCTCCATTGCTACTGATGTCTCCATTGCTGCTGATGTCTCTGCTGTTTCTGCAGATGTTGAAAATATTTCTTCTGCATCTAAGGCTCCTGTTACTACTGTTGGAAGTTCATCTGTTGCAGATGAAAGTAACATCATTCCTCCTGAAGCAACTGAAAATGATGAAGAGTTAGCTGAGAAGGTGCATGAAGAGGAAGTTGCTGCTGAAGAAGCTAGATTAGCTCAGCTTGCTCAAGATGAGGAGCTTGCAAGACAATTGTCTGTTGATGAGAAGAATGTTGCTGGGATTATAAATAACCCAAGTTCAGATGATCCTTCTTCTGAAGTGTTTAGTGCACAAGTTGAATATTTATTGAACACTGACATGATTATTAGAGCTCATGGGTTTATGGTTCTTCAAATGTCAGAATTGGACTCAGATGAAAGATCAGATTTGCTCAAGGCATTCATCTTAAAGAAACAAAGAGCATCCACTTGGAATGAATTGATGCACAGGATCAAGGAAAGACAAAGGTTAGGATATAAGATGCCCACAAACAGAGATAATATCAATTTTATGAAGGTGTATCTGAAGAATGAAGCTAACTACAAGATCAGTGACTTCAAAGGTTGGCCTGAAGGTGCAATTAAAAAGTTGTTCCTTGATACTTATGCAAAGCTCAACTCTTTAGTAGACACTGATATTCCACAAAGCAGGAAAAGAGCATCTTCATCTTTGGAGTCGGATGTTGCAAAGAGAATGAAGTCTGGAGAAGGCTCTAAGGATGATTCATTCATTGCTCAAAGTTCTACTATTGATGTATCTGAGGTACCACAAGAAGGTCTTGTTCCTGCTGATCTTCCTACTGCTAATGTTTCTGTCTCTGCTGAGCCTTCTGTATCTGCTCCTATCTTTCAATATGGTCTAAGAACAAGGCAGAAGAGTCAATCTTTCCACTCTTCTTCTGTGGATATTCTTGAAGTGGATGATCATGATTTGATTAGGGTTGATTCTGAAAGTGATTCAGAGGGTGATTCCATTCAGCCTTGGGGACATATTGCTCATTGGGAGATTAGATCTACTTCAGATGGTGATGTCAATGTTTGGTTTTCTCTTGATGGGACAGTCAAATTCTTTACATTTCTGAGGGAGATCTTGAGTAAGGTTGAAAGAAAAGATTTGGAGCATCTTTATGAGATTGTGGACAATCATTATCAATCTAATACTCCTACTGGGATTGGCCTATTGTTATGGGGAGATTTACAAGTCTTGATGAATAAATTGGATGGTGACAAGACTAAACTGGTGTGGGGTAATCAATCATCATGGAGAATCTTTTCTTGGAGATTATATCCTTATTCCAATGTTCATGTTGTGGAACTCATCTCTGGCAAGTTTCTAACTATGTTTGTGGATATTGCTTATCCTTTAACTGAAGGAGTATTAAAGAGAATGCTAACACAGAAGGTCAGAGTTCCTAAGCATGCTATAGGAAATGATCTAACCACAGCTGAACAATTGGTTAAATCCATCAAGGATCAAATTGCAGCTAAGGGATCATCAGCTTAAGGGGAGGAATGCACATTAAGGGGAGGATTGCAGATTAAGGGGAGGATGAAGCTTAAGGGGAGAATGGTTCTTGTTGTTGTTGTATATTTTCTATCTTTCTTTCTTTCTTTTGTTTCTTTTCTTATTTTATTTCTTTTCTTTTGGTGTGTTTCTTAGTTCAAAAAAAAAAAAAAAAAAAAAAAAAAAAAAAAAAAATCTTGTATATTTGTGTGCTAATAAGTTGTTTTGAGCAACACCTTGCAGGTACAGTGTTGGTGTTTACACCTGCACAATAAATGGTGCTCAACTCACCATGTCTTGCAGACAAGAAAGAGTTGACTCACCATGAGGGTACGGCTCTGGTGTGACAATCAAATCCGTTGATAGCTGTAATAGCTTGCTCAAAGCTATAGGGTACTTCAACTCACCCATGATTCATTTCTGAGAGTTGAAAATGGTTCTCAATTCACCATGGATGTAACCCTTATGGGATCCAAAGGATTGGCTAGTCCACAAAAGTATGGTTTGTGGTAAAGACACTTGGTATCCATATTTGGTATTCAATTCACCAAGGTTTGCTGTAACCTAAGAATTGACTAGTCCTGAGCAAACGGCTACAGGTAAAGACAAGTCAAATCCGTTTATAGTTGCTGATTTACTAATAAATCAGATGGTTATCAATGTACCATGGTCTAACACACCTAAACATTGGCTACTCCAGTAGTGATGGCTATTGGTAAAGAGACATCAAATCCATTAATTTTCAATGATTCACCTCTCACAGGAGTTAACACACCTGAATGTGATGAGAATAGTATGAAACTTAAAGAGATTTGATGTACATATTGTCATAAGTAGCAGCCAAGTTCAAGTGAAAGTTATGGTGACCAGTATATATGTTTTGAAGAAGATTCCCTCTTCCTGCTGAACTATTGAAGTTGCTGCTGGATGCTATAGAAGCTGGAATCTTGCAAGTTATGGATGTTGCTGCTGGTTACTTAAAATTGTTGCTGCTAAGTCGCAGTCCTCAAGCCTGAGAAGTTACAAGCTCTATCACAGTGGAATCTTGCAGGTTAACCTAGTCAACCTCAAGATTAGGGGAGGATTGTTAGGATCTCTGGGAAATAAGAGTTTCATTGTTGCTGCCGATAGTGTAAAGCTGGTTCCTGCCGATAGATTTGGTTCCTGCTGAAAGCTCATTGCTGCCGACAGTGTTATCTTGTTTCTGCCGATAGTATTGTTCCTGCGGATAGTGTTATTTGTTATCCGTTTATTTAGAATGTTTGTTAGGATTTATTTTTAGAAGAGATTGTTGTTTATCTCTTCACACGTTTACTTGTAGAACGGATTAGGGTTAGGTCATCTTGTTAGTATAAAAGATATATCCGTCTATGAGTTTAGGTACGCCTTTAACATTATCAAGATTCAATATCACAATTCTTAGTTCATAGTTTGATCCATAGAGGATCATTGTCATTTAGAGTTTTCTTCTTTATAATACTTGCTGTTTAGTTTCCGCATAAACGCTTGTATTGCATACAGAGGTTCTTGTTTATACCAAGCTCAATCAAGCTCGAAGTACTCGATCCTACACTATCCAACGGATTAAGATGAAAAGTATTCTAATCTTGATTTCGAACCATTTGACGCCATAGTTTATGATGACATACCTCAACCAGATTTTGACCCCACGAGGGATTTTGAAGAAATATGGGATTACTTATTTAAGGATGAAATTCGGGACGATGCTGAAATTGCAAGACCACTAGTTGAAGAGGGAGATTCACAAGATGAATTGGAGTCACTTTCAACACAAAGTGGTACAAATTTATTAAATATTATTGATCCCGTTACTAATAATCTTGCTAGTTTTCCTAAACAGGTTGCAAAACAAAAAGATGATGAGGTGAAATCTATTACACTACCTATTGAAGCACCTGTGATCAACCCGTTTTTGGTGGAGCTCGAAGAAGAATTCGGTGATGAGCTCTTGAACATTACTATGATTGATGAAGATTATGATTTCGACCCTATGAAGGTTATAGAGGAACTCGAACTTTTACTTGCTAAAGACCCTTTCTCATCTTCTGAGGAACTCAAGGGACGCCTTACTACCAAAGAGACTAACCAAGAAGAAATGAGACTCATTTTTCCTCAACACACTACTCTTTCAGATGGAATGGTCAAGTCATCCAATTTATCAACCAAACCGGGTAAGAATAGGGAAGATGTACATATGTTGCCAAGGTATGATCTTTATTTATTTCTTCCATCTTTACTAGCAAATTTACACTCTTTTCGTGTTTATTGCTACTATCATCCGCACTTGATCCCAAGTGGGGGGAACAACACCCTATTACACAGTAAATAAGGGTGGAGTCAGGCTCGTGACTCGAACAAAAACAAGCGCTTCGTGGGAGGCAACCCATGCTTATCTTTTATTTTATTATTCTGTGTCGAGTCAGTCAGGCCGCAGAGGATACGGCGCATCTCAATCCTGAGATGCGACGCATCTCCTGCAATGGTCATATCTTTATTTTTCCGCATATTTATATTTTAACTTTAAAACTTTTTATCAGTTTATTTTAATGCGGCGCATCCCTGGTTAAGGATGCGGCGCATCTTCTATTCTGATCCGTAATTATTCCAGGCTCGATACGGCGTATCTTCTTCCATAAGATACGGCGCATCGACTGACCTGATGATTTTTATTTTAATTTTTATGTTTTATTTTTTTTTTCTAACTACTAATGTATTATGCAAGTTGAACCTTTCTTAACTTAGGTGTTTTTAAAGCCTTGGTGGTATTATAGATTCCTGCATTTCCTGTGGATACATCTATTATGAAGCTTAAACGTTCTAATCCACAAGAAAGATGATTTTTTCTCTTATACTAATGGAGGATCATACCGAGCAAATCTCAGGGGAGTTTTTCTGTTCTAATTCTTTTATTTTCCAGTTTTTAACCTTTTATACAAACAACGAGGACGTTGTTTAACTTAAGTGGGGGGATTGGAGAATTAGAACACTTAACACTTACTTGTCCTAAACTTTTCAAAATATGCTTAAAATGTGCTTAATATATCAAAATTTAAAATTTTTAGCATGTTTTTGTTTAAAGTCTAAGTTGCATTGCTGCACACATGACGTTATTTTCAAAAATTGTGATTTTTCAAAATTCACAAATCTATGAGTGTGCCGGTGACTTGTAAACTTTAGAACTTGGCTTGTATACTATTCGAGACCACCATAATAAGTATTATTTATATAATTGGAATGACTTGTCTAAATTGGTAAATTTCTAGGATTACACCCAAATAGCCTATTATATGTTTTGTGTTATTAACTAACTACACTGGTTAGTTAACCCCCGTATAAACCCTTTTGTTACTCTCACTTTTAGAGTAAGATACCACTAGAAAAACATTCAGAGCTATTCCTTTCGTTTCTTACACCTTTGTTAAAATGTTTCGTTACACCCTTACACCTTAGCCTACCCTGTAGATTAAAATCCGTGGTTGGTTAATTGCTTTAGGCAAAGTGTGTTTCCTTACATTACCTGTGTTCGCGTGCGTAATTCATTATCTATGGTTAGGTTGGGAAATTGCACAACGCAATTGGAGTGAAAGTAAATATAGTATATCTTTGAGTTTATTTTTCGTGTGTTTACTACTTTCACTATTACCGTTATTTCTGAAGTTATGAAAAATATGGAAAAATTATCCAGAATTATCATTATAGTGATATGGTGAAATTTTACACATCTTTGTTTATGTAAAAAAAAAAAAAAAAAAAAAAAAAAAAAAAAAAAAAAAAAAAAAAAAAAAAAGAAGAAAGAAGGAAAAGTTGGATGTTTGTTTTAACCAACTTATGTAAAGTTTTGTATTAAGTGGTCGATATTACCACTATTTGTTGTATATTATATCTATGGAGTGAATGGGAGTTGGCAGTTATGGGAACACCAACCAAGGTTTATTCTTTGATTGAGATCTTGTTGAGTATAATTCGTGTCTACCTAAAGCGTGTGTTTCAAGTGTTAAAGCGTGAGTTATTCTATGATATGAGTCTTATTCATGGGATGGTTGGGATAGTGATTAACCACACTTAGGATTTTAATTTATCTGTTTTGTTTATTTTTCATTTTACACCAATTTATATCCCAAATATTATCCATACCCTGTATTATTCTTTATCCAACCAAACCTTTGATTTATTGAGATTAGGGATTTGAGCAATCTTAAGTATCGTAGTCGTGGATTCGGCTATGTATTTATGATTTTGTCGCCCTTTTTGATATAATATTATTGATAAAGTTTGGACCTATCTTTAGCCTATTCGAGTTAAGGATTTGAGCAATTGCAAGTATCGTGTTCGTGGATTCGATCATGTATTTGTGATTTTGTCGCCTTTTCTGGAATTTGAGATCGATAGAGATTAAGGAGAATAATTAACCCTTAAACCTCAAAACCCTTTTTAACGCTTTAGACTTGTTATTCCTTGGCTTTAGTGGGGGAGATGTGTATACTTGCCAAGCTTATGATAGAATATTCGTCACGACTGGACAGTTAAACGATTAGATTTGCTTTTATCAAATTATTTTATTTTACTTCTAATTCGTTAAGTGTTTGGTTGTGTGATTATGACAAAAATGAATACATGCTTAAATATAAAAATAAATACTAATATCTTTTAGGATACATTTTCATAAGATTAATTCTAAGGTTTACTTGGGGACAAGTAAAGTTCAAGTGGGGGGATATTTGATGAACTCAAATAAGTACATTTTATTACCATCATTTATCCTAATAATTTGACTTGTTTTATTATATTATGTTCGAGGATTGATACTTAATCGTTTACTTTTGTAATTCTCAGGTAAAAACAAGCATTTGGTGAAACTTGGCGATTTTGGACTAATTATGGAGCAAAACATGCAAGAAGTTAAGAGTCTACTGAAATGTACAAGATCAAGACGAATCTGCTCCAGATGCGCCGCATCTTGCTTATTACATACGGCGCATCACTATCAAGATTTCACCAGATACGATCCAAGATACAAGAGGACATGCGCCGCATCTATTTATGGAGTTACGCCGCATCTTCTGGCGGTGTACGAATATTCCTGAATATATTAATCTTGGACCCCACGCGAAGTTAAGTCAATGCGCCGCATCTACTTACTAGATGCGCCGCATCTTACCCTCAGACAGAAACTATAAATACCCCAAGACCAGACGAATTTCGAAGATCACATATTATATACGAAGTACGAAGACCAGATAAACCTAAGGCCGAATTCAGACGAATAGGCAGCACAAGACACACCCAAACAAAGATACAAGAGCTGTAAGAAGGTGCTGCATGTGTTTAATTCATTAAGTAGTTTTGTTTTATTGTGTTAGTAAACTTTAATTCATCAAGATTGATGGCTTGGGTAATGTGACAACGAAAAGATTGCACTCCCTTAAAACTGCTTTCCCATCAATTAAAGTTTATATGTTGATGTCTTTGGTTACTACTTATTAGTGCATTGATAACCTCTGTGTTTATTAGTGGCCTGCGCATTTGACTACGGAAGAGAATGAGGCTCCCACGGTTGTTACTAAATTGATCACTTAGGAATAACTTTTAGACATAAGTAATCATTAAGGGTTTACTCGCCGATAAGAATAGGGCCAACGAGAAAGGGTTAACTACATACACTTCATATAAAACTATCAATAAAACAAGTGACAATCTACTTAATCATCAAGACAGATCTTCTTATTGTCTCAAGTATTTATCTGTGTACGTGGGTGCTATTCGCTGATTCGTGCCTATTGGTTTAGTTTATTATTTAAATGCAACCAAATCGTGCCAGTCTCTCAGGCTGAACCCCCTTGCGTTAGATTAGGTTGTATAGCTAACTTAGATTATTAAAATACTGATTAGAATAACGAGATAATACGTTCCACTCTTAGTGATCGACACTCTACTTACCATTATATTCATACTGACCGGGTACACTGCTCGTTAAGTGTGTGTGTTATTGATAAGTCGGCTAAATATAAATTTAAAACTTGAGTAGGCATTAATACTGCTAAACCGCAACGACACATCGCACGCATCAGGGTAGTATGCAGAATGCTCAGAAAATACGAGTTCACGAGGAGTAAGACAACCAATAGAAATTGATAAACTACAACATGTTTCGATGTTATATAAAATGATATTACATACGGTTATGAAAGAGTTTAGAGACCATTGTAATCACAACAATGTATGAGAAATAAGAGAGACCATTGTAATCACCTACAATGTCTGATAAATAAGAGAGATCATTGTAATCACCTACAATGTCTGATAAATAAGAGAGACCATTGTAATCATCTACAATGTCTGATAAATAAGAGAGACCATTGTAATCACATACAATGTCTAAGAAATGAGAGAGACCATTGTAATCACAACAATGTATGAGAAATAAGAGAGATCATTGTAATCACCTACAATGTCTGATAAATAAGAGAGACCATTGTAATCACATACAATGTCTGATATAACTTGAAGATGTGTATAAATTTCCGGATGGAAATTTAAAATGCTCACGAATAGCATATAATACACCAAGGAAGTTTAGTGCACAAAAGCTTACATACATAAGAAGTGATACTTTCGTGGATTATCGGACAAGTTAAGAAATAATTATAGTGCTCCTATAATTATCCTTAGTATAATATAATAAAGATATATACTCAATAGAGTAATAGGAAATTTAGGAAGTAGGCGCGCATGGATATCGGACAAGATGATGGAACTCATGACTTTTGAAAAATTAAAGGTTATAGTCTAGGTTTTTAAAAGAAAACAACCTAGTTCACTATAACTTATGCTCTGGTACCAATCTATAACACCCCCAAAAATCTTGTTTTACAGCGGAAGACTTGTTTTACAGCGGAAGACTTAATTGGGTGTTATTTGTGGATCGAAGTTGTAATCATAGAAAACATCAAAATAATTTAAAGATGTTTTTAAACAAAGTTCTCATTTGATATAATCAGAGTTTAACGAATTTAAGTCCCAAAAGTTTTAAACAGGACAAGAGTCCAAAAGGTTCATAATTTAGACACAATATAAGTTTTTGAGTTCCATCGAATGTGAAATAACACGTGTCCATCCATCCATGTCCTTGCACGCCCATCCAAGCATTTAACACTTTGCGAACCTGAGATAAACATGCTAAAAAGTCAACACAAAGGTTGAGTGAATCCATAGAGTTTAATAAGTAATAAGTTGAATACAAGTATTATTCATCGGGCGACAAGTAATGCATATACAAGTCGTATAATATGATTATAGTATCAAGCTCATGACCCCGAACCTTGACGTAATTTAATATGCCCTAAGGAGGTAAGTTTGCCAATTTACCTAAAATCTCTCAATATTATGCTACCCGTTATATATGAGTGCGACTCATCCGGACAGGCTTGTCAAACCCCATATGCATATTCATAATATTAGCGTTTCCCGCGGAATTAACGGTTCATGATGTTAGGGACTTTTAATGGCAAAAGCTACTCAAAAACTATAATCATGTAATCGGGTCCAGCATACCAAAAGCTACTTGTATTCAGTTTTGTAAAACTAGCATGTATCCCCCTCGCAAGGTTTATAAAACATTAAAATGAGTAAAGGCGAGGCTATGAACTCACCGATTAGCAAAGTGAACGATCAAAATGAAGTAGCGAAGAATAAACCGCAAGAATCTTACGAGCAACCTAGAATATATATGCATGTCTTAGCTTCTAAGAATAATGATACAATCATTACTATATGCTATATAAGTTACAATCTCAATTATGCTTGGTACATAAAGTTTAAATAAGTATCAAGATTTAATTTGGCATTTAAAAAATGATTTACAAGTATAAAATGTATTTCTTACAATATTTCAAGTTTTATGTCTATTTTTATCCTTAAGTTCAAAATAAGTATTATGGGTCCAATTTAAGTCTAAGGGTTCACTTTAGTCAAAGGGTTCAATTTTAGTCAAAAAGTTCAAATTAAGTCTAAAGGTTCAAATTATATTAGATGGTTCAACAATATACTTAAAGGTCCAATTTTTATAAAGTGTAAACATTTTTATACTTTTATCCTAATGCTGATGGAAATTTTTAATAACTTGTTCACTTTCAAAAATCCGTTACTTGCAAACCGTAAGTTGAAAAATTAAGTTCTTTATATCCCCGGAAAGGTATTCATCTGTAATAACAAGTTTTGTGGGTCCCACTAAGTCAAAAATTACAATACAGTAGCAAAGTTACCCATTTACCCATATTATTCACTTCAGAAGTTTCTAACATTACAACAGTCCCACGAAAATCGCGATATCTAGAGTTCTACAAGTCCAATTAATTCCCCGTTTGCGGCCACGTTTAAGTTAAGATGTTATATACAACTTTTATGTTTTGAGTAACAGTGGGTTATTCACAAAAAAAATGACTTTTATACGTTTCAAATCTGTTACTCAGGATGTAACATGTTTAACGAAAATATTTCTAGTTTAATCATCATAATGAGTTATTCAATGAAATACCCGTCAAAACGACCGAAAGACATAGATATACAACCCAATATTTTTAGTTTATGACCAATGTTTACTGATTAGTACAGTTTATTCCATCTTTGCCCCTGATTCAGAATCACAGTTTGCATGTCTAGTCCTTTAGTGTTTTCTTGTAATTTTTAATATATACCAAGCATATTCAAGCATCATGAACTTATATAACATACAAATTACATCAAGAAACATAAAAATTACAGAAGTGAAAATAAAATGGGAGTGATTGGTTTCCTTACAAAAGTTGAAGAACAAGAAATATTAAGAACAAGGGACACAAAATCTTCCAAAGTCACCAACAACAAAACTTTGTAAACCTTGCAAGAAAAGCTTTTTAAAACCCCTTGGAAGAACTTGAAATCACAGCCATAAATACATCTTGAAAGCCTTTAAAAACTCTTGAAAACAAGGTCTTTGAAGAAGAAAAGGATCAAGGATCAAAGCTAGCACACTTGGACTTCATTCTTGCATGATGTAACTAGGGAAATAACACTCTAATGGCCTCCTTGGTCTTGTGGATTCACGACAGCAGCAACACAAGAAGAAGAGCAGATTTTTGGAGTGAAATACTTGGTGATACACTCTATGTGTGAATTTAGGGCTTATATATGCAAGGGTTAAGTGTTTATAACACTTGTCATCAACTTTGGACAAGTGTGAAGTGAATGGGATAGCATGGGGCGGCAACAACAAGTGGGAGGAAGAGAAATGCAGATTTTTATTATTAGTTTAGGTTATAGAGTGTATTGTGTAGTGTAGGTTGCTCCCGGTACTCAAACGTAGGGTTTTTAAGACACATAATGCAATACCGGGTAACGTAAAAATGTAAAACTTCAAAAATATTAAAATTTGTTTTCATAACCTAATTTAGTAATTTAGATGAGTGGTGAGTTCATCGGAGGGTATAAATATAATTGAAACTTAAAAACGAAGGTTTAGAATGCGTAAAACGTAAAAGGTGCAAGGTTTACGTGAAAATGGAAAAAGTGAAAAGTGACTTTTAAAATAGAATTGTAAGGAACCAAAAGTGTATAAAAAGTGTAGACTGGACATAGTCTAGTGTCGGTTGAATAATTGAACGTGTTATGTCGTACGCGGATAACTTCCGACGAAGTTAATTAAAAAAAAAAATAGTTAGGTAATTAAAATATAAAAATTAGTGACATGAAATTACGAAATCTCACAACTAGGGTTTACAACCTTGAATCTTAACAAAAACACACGTCTATTACATCTAAACTAGGACTTCCTTTTATAGGCACAAGGAGTCCTTTACAAGATAAGTATCAATATTCTAAAAATGTATAATATTCGTATAAGTATAAATCTATAAGATATACACAAAATATACTCTATACTTATCTCCTTACGCGTCTTCATAACTGGCAGTACAGATCTTCTTTCAGCAGTCTCAGCAGTACAAACTTTCTTCTGGCAGTACTAATATTTACACTAACAGTACTAACTCAGTTAGTACTGTTAGTGTTATTCTTCAGCAGTACAAACTGTTCTTTGACAAAACTAAGTGCTTGAATATTTAATTCCTAACAATCCTCCCCTAAACTTGTGATTTACCCTAAATCATCAAGTTTCTGAATTAAATATTTATCTTGTGAGGATTCATTCAAACATTCTATCTTCTTTGTCTTGCAGCCTTCATCTCTCTTTCACATTGATTATAGATCTACTGAAGAAGTTGTCTAGCCATCTCTGATTCTTCATCAACTCTTAGTTTTGCAGATATCATCACAAGGAGAATTCCAGCTTTCAAAGGATATTCCTTTTTAACAAGCATAAAAAGATCAACACCATCTTTTGTAGATACATGGTAAACACCACATGTATCATACAATTTCCATGTTGTTCCCAGATCATGAGCTTCAAACTTCCATAGATTATCATCTGGATCAGGTTCAAATAATCTTTTCAATTCAACCCATATATCATTCTCTTTGTCATCTGCAGTATCTGTTAGATTAAATCTTGACTTGACTAAGTCCCATAGTTTAACCAAATCATCTCTATCGAATACTTTGAGCATATCCTCAAAGTGTTTATACACTTCAGTTCTATCTCCAACTCTGATGATCTTCCAGAATTTTTCAAACTCATCTGTGTAGAGTTCTCAGTCAATAATCGGATATCTTGTCTGTAGTGGTTCAATATTTATGCCTTCTGGAATGACAACCATCATTTGCCTTATCTTCTCTTTAGTTAACTCTTCTTCTTTTTCTTCCTCAGCTGTGGATGAGCTTTCATCAAACTTATGCTTGTTAGTAGTTTCTGACTCAAGAGTTAATCCAGCTCTCTTTGTGGTTGTACAAGCTTCTTCTGAACCCATGGGAGTGAATATATTCACCCTTCTGTAAACCCTTTCAAACTCAGACTTGATCTCCTCATAACTTTTTCCTTGAAAATCTTTTATTGTGTATCCTACCATATTTCTCAGATACATACACATTGTAATTCTTTGTTCAGCTTGAGTAGGAGGTTTGCTTCTCTTTTCTTTAGCTTTAAGTTCTGCAGCAGCCTTTCTTCTTGAATTAATCAACTCAGCCAATTGTCTTGACTTCTCCTCAATAGTCAATAGTTCATCAGATCTAAGTTCTCCAAGTCTTTCCTTTAATACCTCATCAACATCAATTAAAGATTGAACTTGTTCAGCATCAACAATTCTTGCTTGTTCTTCATCTTCTTGTAACTACCTAGCTAGAATTTCATCAGATTTTTCTTGTGCTTCAGATGCTTGTTTTGCAAGTCCTTGCTCCTCAAGAAACTTAGCAACTTCTTCTTCATTTGCTTTCTTTGCAACCTCTGCATCATAATCAATCTGAACAAGCACACTTTTCTTCACCTTCTTTGGTGGTTCTTCATCAGTCATGATTCCCTTTCCTTTGTCTGCCCTAGCAGTACTATCCCCTGCTCTAACATCACTAGCAGTACTAACTGTTTCTTGAGTAGTACCAATATTTTCACCCATATCTGCATCAAAATTTCCACCTTGATTGTAGGTCCACGTTTTGTATGGATCTCTAAGTAGCCTTTGATTACTTAGTAGATGACTTGAATAAATCCAAATCAATCTAAGTGAGAAACTCTTACACAATTGTTAATGCTAATGTATATATCTTAAAGTTCTCTCTCTCTTTGGTGAATTCCGGCCGCCACATCCATATCAATTCCCGACCATAAACTAATCCAAAAACGTCCTCTCTACCTTCTTCTTTTGGGTATGCAATACGTTTTTGTGGTTTTGTTTAATCCACATGAGGTGGCGGCTGGTAACAATATCTATAAAACCTTTTTTTTGTCGATTAACATTGTTTATTTTCTTTAATCGGTTCCATTATTGTGTTCTTATTATAAGATACTATAGTGGGTCGGTTGGGGTCAATTCCAATTTATTAATTGCACTTTGAAAGGGTTTTATTATTAAATTCGCCAAGGCTATTCTTATCCATCATAATCGATCATTCTCAATTGTTTAATCCATTTATCGTTTTTGGTGGCACTTTTGCAAACCGACTTTATTCATTGTGGGTCGGTATTGTTTTTTTAATATTCATTCTGGATCTGATTTCACGCATAACAAACCTTTTTGGTTTGTAATTTTTTCTGTCCAGTATGGTCTTGATCTGGTGTGCCTCTATGATCATTGCTATATATTGAGGCTGCGGTTGGTTCGATCTGCACGTTATTGGTGAACGAAACCCTATCTTTAGGGTTTCTTCTTTATCTATCGTGGGTGTTCTATTGCAAGTGAACCTGATTAGGGTTTGTGGGGATGATTGTATATTTGACTGTAAGTTTTGTTATTTGGACATGGGTTATGAGAGAGAGGTAAGTCAAGTTTGGGGGAATCTTGTTCAAAAACCCTTCGTTCACAGATCTATACGCTCCTTGTGGTATTATTATAAGATCTGTTGGTTTGATGGTTATTCTACTCCGGTTGATTGGCTGTGCGGATTTGTCATCAGGGTGGATGTTGGTTAGGGTTTGATTAAACCCTATTCTTTGATTAGGCAACTGGTAGTTTATGGCTGCTGGTATATCTGATCTGTGGTGGTATGAAAGTGGGTTGTAAGAGAGACGGTAAGTCAAGTTTTGAGGTTCTTGTTCAAAAACCATCGTCTTGCTCATAGGTCTGTGGTCGCTGGAAAACATGGACTGTTGGATGTCACAACTGATCCTCATGAGGCTGGATCTCTTGTTTCAACTTGAATGATGCTTGGTGTGTGATGATCAGTTAGTGATCAGTATATTTGACCTGGTTCAGTTATGCTTTATCTATGTTTCATAGGTCTAATATACGAGCATACAGGGTCTGCTTGGTTGTTTGCTGGGCGGATCTTCATTGTGGTGACAGTAATTGCAGGTTTGTTAAGCACTAGTCTTTGTCTATGGTAGGGGCTATTTTGTTGACTTCAGTTCTTCTTGTAATTGCTGATGTTTCTATGACTGGTACCATAGTTGTATTGATTGTTTAGGACCTACTTTTTGATGTGATATTGTGTAAGTTAGGGGCTGGTTGCACCCTATGGTTTGTCGATGGCAGCCTCTCAATGCTTGGGGTTCATTCTGATTTGCATATGGTGCTAATGAAGCTTGCCATTATGTGGAAGTTGGTGGTGCACTCGATGGTTATACAATGAAGATTACTAAAGAAAGAGTCGTTCACCATGGATATGGTTCTTGGAACCTTGTTTTATTACATTTAGATTGTTTTTTAAATGTAATTGTTACGTAGCTTTTTTAGCTTGTTATGATTGTAAGTTGCACATGTAGGTGCATTTTTGTCGCCCTGATCGGGCAAGAGATGGGGGATTCACCCCTATCCTTTGTACTTCAACGTTTTTTGGTGTAATGAATTTTACCAGGCGGAAGGCCTTTTACCCAAAAATGCTAATGCGGAAAATTAACACAAACAATGAAGAACACAGAGTTATCAACTAACTTCGTATATTTCACTAACTCACACAATTCGTACGTACATAATAATGATCCTTAGGGTTTCTTTTATACTTGAAGGAAACCCTAATTACAAACTGTGTGAAAAGATATTACGTATCTTCTATAAAGATATCTAACTCATACATATCTTTTCCTAACTTAATACTAACAAACTTTCCTAACTTTACTGACCCGACTTAACTATTAAGTCAACAAGACTTAATATTACAACCAGACTTAACTTATACAAAACCAGACTTAACTAACAACCAGACTTAATATCATAGCTACCAGACTTAAGTCTGTTCTTCACTAAGTCTTCTTCGTACCTTGTGATAATTCCCAACAATCCTCCCCTAACTTGATCTTCATGTTCCATGAACTTCAAGTTCCTTCTGTGTAAGCTTTTGAGGATTAAACTTTGAACACTTGGAATTATCTTTATCTTCAAATCACTTTAAATCTGCAAATTTGATTTTTGATGTAGCAACTTGATCTTTTCACCATCTGATATGCCATCCACTTGATCTTTCCAGCAACCATGACATTTTGTTCATCAATTCCTGTTAAGTTTCATATCTATTCTCATCACTTCCAGGTGTGTAAACTCCTGTGAGAGGTGAATCATTGAAAATTAATGGATTTGATGTCTCTTTACCAATAGCCATCACTACTGGAGTAGCCAAATGTTTTGGTGTGTAAGACCATGGTACATTGATAACCATATGATTTTTAGTAAATCATCAACTATCAACAGATTTGTGATGTCTTTACCAAAAGCTGTACCCTTTTGGACTAGCCAATTCTTTGATGGAATGCACCTCATCATGGTGAATTGATTACCATTTATGGTTTTCCACAGCCTTTACCACAAGCCATAATCTTGTGGGCTAGTCAACTCTTCACAATCTCAGATATGGTGAGTTGAATACCATACAATTTTTGGCAAATTATCAGCCATAAACGGATTTGAGCTATCTTTACCTGTAACCATTTGCTCAGGATTAGTCAGTCCTTGTGTGGGTCAGACAAGGTGGATTGATAACCTTTTGTTGTGTTAGTGCTATGCACCTCCACCAAGTGAGAAGTTCCAATAGTCTCACTTGACAACTTAATCCAACACTGTAACTGATGAAGCGAAAAGTGTACTGCTTTTAAGGGGTCATTTAAGCCCTAAATCGTATTTATTTGATCAAATATTGCCCTAAATCGTTCCTTTTGTCATTTTAGGTACTTTTGAGAAGAAATCTGGAAAAGGAGGCATTTTGGACATTTTTGGAGCATAAAAGTGAAGAAAACGACAAAGTCTCAAAATCATGCTGGAAGTTACCTTTGACGGCGTCAGGATTAACCCTGGACGGCGTCATGGCTTGGCAAAAGTGGTGGATGTGAAATTTACTCATGATAAGCCAGAGAAATTGCATGGAAATTTTGACGGCGTCACGCTTTAATTTGATCAAGGGCGTCACGGCTTAATTCAAAGAGGGACGGCGTCACGTTCAAGGTCTGACGGCGTCAAGCCTTGATAAGCCAGAAAGGATTTTGGAGAGCTAAAGAGGGACGGCGTCAAGAAGGCCATCCGGGAACCCTAAAAGCGACGAGGTGACGGCGTCACACTCCATAACGTGACGCCGTCAGATGTAAAAATCTATATATAGTTTTGCAATTCTTTGTCATTAGTGTGGAACTTATTGGGGAACTTTGTGTGTGAAAACCCTAGGACGAATTTGGCAGCTCTTTCAAGGCTTTTTTCCTTGAGATCTTCCATGTTACATTGAAGATAAGTTATCAATTAATCATTCAATATGTCTATGTGTTGTTTGATTCTATCTTATTCTTGTCTTTTGTTTAACATGTTAGGCTAGATTTATCTTGTGTTTGCTTAGATCTAATGAAACCTAGCTATTGATTATTGGTTATTAGTGTGTTATTAGTTGTATTGGATGATTGTTCATCTATGTTAGGCTTAAGAAAACTGGCTAACTTCCTATTCGGTAACTTGCTTGAACGTCTTAAGAAACATGAACCAAATGCGTACTAAAGGTTTTTATGGTTGTATTTAATGCACAAGCGAATTCTAGTGATCCCATGTTAGGAGCTTCCTAGCCGGCTCGACATAGGAGTGAAGTAGGAGCTTGTAGAGTTGGGGAAGTACGTACGCCACCCCACGAATGGTATTAAGGAATACACCCGTCATCCACGCAACTAATACACACTAATCAACCGGTAAAAGATAGTTAGGGAGTAAGGAAATCTAAGTAAACACATTTCTCTCCATATAAGTTTTCACCAACCTTTTCATTTTTGTTATTTTATTTTATTTGCATTCGTAGTAATTTGGGTTAGTTGATTAGCAACTAATTCCGCCCACTCTTTCAAACCCGAGATTTTACTTGCTTTCATAAAAAAATATAAAACCATAAAAAGAATCTTCTCTCACCCTTAGACCTATTAGAATAGTTTTTTTCATACCTAACGAACACTATTCCCTGTGGAGAACGATCAATCCCCTGTACTTACCACTACACTATACTACATCGGTCAGGTACACTGCCTGGTGGGGTTGTAAGCCTCTTGAGATCCCTCGAGATGTAAAACCTGTTGTAAGGTTGCAAAACCACGCATCAAGTTTTTGGCGCCGTTGCCGGGGAGTAGTTATTGCTTAGGTTGAAATTTATTTCTATTAGGTCTAGTCATTAGATTCCTATCTAGTGAGATTTTTATTTTCTTTTTATTAGCTTTCTAGTAGTCTATCTTTTTCTTTGTGCCCTTTGTTTGTAAAACCATTTTCATTTGTCACTATGGCGGATGAAATTCCATTTAGATCATTGACAATAGATGAACAATTATACTTCACCAAGAGATTTGTTTCCTATCATTCCTATGAATTGTTTCGTGATCTTTGTGATATCCAAATGAAGTTGGGGGTAAGGTTAGATGGGTTTAATGAATTCTATGCATGTGATACTTCTCTTAGACAAGCATTATCTGGATCAATTCCTTTTAGTCAGGCCCTTTGGATGAATTTCGAGGAAAGCTTCCTAACCATGACCCATAAGTGGAACGAATTGGTGGATTCGTATGAGCAAAGAGACCTAGTTTCTAAGAACATGGACTTAGAATCAAAACAAGACTGTGAGATGGTTAGTGTTGAACTACCTAGTTGCATGAGTGGGATTGATTTCACCAAACCAAGTACTCCACAAAACCCACCATCATTTGAGGCACCCGCACCGCCCGTGACTTACCCGGAAGAAGTAGAAGAGACTTTAGGAATCCCGATGGAGGTAGAACCCTTGGACCAAGCACAACTAGAGGATATAGGTTTGCACACTTTTAGTGATGACCTTACTCATAGTTCTAGGGAATTTCCTAGTGTTGATGAATTGGAACCTCAACCTTTACACAACTTTTCATCCTTAGATTTACATCTAGGAGAAAAAAGAAGAACCGACCTACCCATCAACCAATATTATCCAGGTAGTTTTAGGATGAAGGAAGCCATTCACTCACCCCCTTCACCTTACGTGGCATATTCACACCCTAAGGGTGTGTATCGCTACTTTCACCCGCACTTAATCCTAAGTGTAGGGAAAACCTCCCCTATTTTTGTTAAATAAGGGTAGAGTCAGGCTCGTGACTCGAACAAAAACAAGCGCTTCTTGGGAGGCAACCCAAGCTTTATTTGCTTTGTGTGTTTATTTATTTGTTTGTTTGATTTTATTTGCTTCCGTATGTATGTTTAATTTTTATTATTATTGATTCATGTTCAAAACTAAAATTGTGAAAATGCTTTATTTTGTTTTTAACTTCGTCTTAACTACATATAAAGGTATTTTGCAAAAGATAAGTGTAAGGGAAAGTCAAATCGGTTTATTAGAACAAATGAACATGAATCATAATAATATTAAATTAACATACATATTAGTATTTGTTTGAGTCAAATGCTTGTATCAAGTCATAGTGATGTTTTGCAGGATTTCCAGGAAGTAAGGTAAAGGTTTTTCCAGAAATTTTCCGGAAACGTAACATAAGAATTTTGTCAGATCATTTCTGACGGCGTCAGGCTTTATAACCTGACGGCGTCAGATTTAATTTTCAGAAATTTTTGAAAGTTTTGTTTTCATAAAAAGTTTTTATTAAAATCTCCAACTTATAATCTCCAGGAATCTGCAAAATTATCATTCCACAAGCATTATATCCTTATATATAGATTTATCCCGCCGATGTTATGCAGGTTTTCGTGTTTGTTTTCTCAGGTTTAACAGGTTATTTTGGACAAGGAAATGTTTTGAATCAAGCTTATGGCGATGCATTAGTCATGAAGCTTTTACATTCTCTTTGGAAGAAGATCTAACCGTGTTACTTCATTATCCACCGAGCGAATCAGGGGAGTATTTGATTTCATTCTTTTACTTTATGCTTTTACATCTTGTTATTTGAACATTGGGGACAATGTTCATCTTAAGTGTAAGGGGGGGTAAAAGTACGATTTTAGAGAATGCTCTCACGCTTGATTTTTGTTTGTTTAAAAGTAGATGTGTAATAAAACTGAGATAAATACCTGTTAGGGTAATTTTAGTGCCAAATTTAAAATTTTTTACAACATTTAGGAGTGAAACTTTGGTCTTAATGAGCGTCTCATGGATAGGAGTTATATGACTAGCACAAAACCGTACCACTAAAAAATTTTCCACCCCCAAATATGTGAGGTTCGCCCCTAGAATTGGTAGGAAAAGCATTTATGCTATGATGTGTGTACCGGTAGCACTTAGATTCTAGAACTTGCGTTAGGACCATTCCGAGGCCACAAGTGAGACTACATTCGTGTAGTTAGATTTACTACATGATAAGAGGCATTAGGATTAACCCATTGTTTTACACCTGTGTTTTTGTTATAATTACTTTGGCTACATTGGTCAAGTAATTCTCCCACACCCTTTGCGTTGTACTCATTTTTAGTACACGATACCCCTAGTACACCCCTCAGAGCCTATCTTTTCGTTTCGACCTTTAAGCATTTTACTTAAAGGAAGAATTTGTTTACACCCCACTAAAATGTACACCCAAATCGCCTTAGCCTACCTTGTATGCACTCATTTTTAGTGCATTATTGTTACAACATTTGTTTAAACCCAAGTTAATTATCTAATTGATTACATGGTTGCTAAGTCGAGTCATATCCTTGTACATATTGTTTTGGGACGATTGGGACTCATGGGTAAAGTACTAGTGTAATGGAGTAATGGGGAAGAACATCATTTATTACCCCCAAACGTGCTAAATATTTTAAAAGTACTCCAAGTGTTTCAATTATCTTAATTCGAGTCATTAGAATAGTATTTGTAAAGTTATGTAAAAGTTCAAGTGTAAGGGGAATGCAATGCCCCTTTGATGTATTATTCTGGATGGTAGGGCAAAAGTGTATGCAAAAAAAAAAAAAAAAATAAAATAAAAAAAAAAAATCGAAAAATCAAGAAAAATACAAAAAAAAATGAGAAAAAGAGAAATAGAAAAAACATATGGACTACCATCCCGTTTCATTTTATGTTTATTTTATGTTTTTTGTTATTTTGTTATTTTCTGTCATTAGCTTAAATCGAGTCGAGTCTTGGCTTAGCAACATTGTATAGTACATGTAATTGATCCAGATCTTTAACTCGCCACCAGTAAAATATCCTTTATCCAACAAAACCGTGTTTTCCTTTTCCCTACACCTTACGTTATAACCCATTTAAAAGCCCTCTTTGATAGTTTATCTTAGGTGCTTACGCCTAGTGGAGGAGGTTTTCGATCCTTTCCCAAGCCTATGGTAATCTATTTGCTATGACAGGTAGTGAGAGATATTATCCGTTTTCATTTATGAGATTTATTTTGATGACACTTGAGAGATGTGAGTATCTAAACACTACTTGTGAGGTGCTAGTTTGTAATCTCCGTGCTTATTATGATTAAAGAGGAACGAATATTTGTTGTAATTACTTTTATGTTTGCATTAAATGACCCCTAACTTGTATTTTGATTAGAATAAAAGCGCATTTGCTTGAGGACAAGCAAATCTCAAGTGTAAGGGTATTTGATGAAGCGAAAAGTGTACCGCTTTTAAGGGGTCATTTAAGCCCTAAATCGTATTTATTTGATCAAATATTGCCCTAAATCGTTCCTTTTGTCATTTTAGGTACTTTTGAGAAGAAATCTGGAAAAGGAGGCATTTTGGACGTTTTTGGAGCATAAAAGTGAAGAAAACGACAAAGTCTCAAAATCATGCTGGAAGTTACCTTTGACGGCGTCAGGATTAACCCTGGACGGCGTCATGGCTTGGCAAAAGTGGTGGATGTGAAATTTACTCATGATAAGCCAGAGAAATTGCATGGAAATTCTGACGGCGTCACGCTTTAATTTGATCAAGGGCGTCACGGCTTAATTCAAAGAGGGACGGCGTCACGTTCAAGGTCTGACGGCGTCAAGCCTTGATAAGCCAGAACGGATTTTGGAGAGATAAAGAGGGACGGCGTCAAGAAGGCCATCCGGGAACCCTAAAAGCGGCGAGGTGACGGCGTCACACTCCATAACGTGACGCCGTCAGATGTAAAAATCTATATATAGTTTTGCAATTCTTTGTCATTAGTGTGGAACTTATTGGGGAACTTTGTGTGTGAAAACCCTAGGACGAATTTGGCAGCTTTTTCAAGGCTTTTTGCCTTGAGATCTTCCATGTTACATTGAAGATAAGTTATCAATTAATCATTCAATATGTCTATGTGTTGTTTGATTCTATCTTATTCTTGTCTTTTGTTTAACATGTTAGGCTAGATTTATCTTGTGTTTGCTTAGATCTAATGAAACCTAGCTATTGATTATTGGTTATTAGTGTGTTATTAGTTGTATTGGATGATTGTTCATCTATGTTAGGCTTAAGAAAACTGGCTAACTTCCTATTCGGTAACTTGCTTGAACGTCTTAAGAAACATGAACCAAATGCGTACTAAAGGTTTTTATGGTTGTATTTAATGCACAAGCGAATTCTAGTGATCCCATGTTAGGAGCTTCCTAGCCGGCTCGACATAGGAGTGAAGTAGGAGCTTGTAGAGTTGGGGAAGTACGTACGCCACCCCACGAATGGTATTAAGGAATACACCCGTCATCCACGCAAATAATACACACTAATCAACCGGTAAAAGATAGTTAGGGAGTAAGGAAATCTAAGTAAACACATTTCTCTCCATATAAGTTTTCACCAACCTTTTCATTTTTGTTATTTTATTTTATTTGCATTCGTAGTAATTTGGGTTAGTTGATTAGCAACTAATTCCGCCCACTCTTTCAAACCCGAGATTTTACTTGCTTTCATAAAAAAATATAAAAACATAAAAAGAATCTTCTCTCACCCTTAGACCTATTAGAATAGTTTTTTTCATACCTAACGAACACTATTCCCTGTGGAGAACGATCAATCCCCCGTACTTACCACTACACTATTCTACATCGGTCAGGTACACTGCCTGGTGGGGTTGTAAGCCTCTTGAGATCCCTCGAGAGGTAAAACCTGTTGTAAGGTTGCAAAACCACGCATTAAGTTTTTGGTGCCGTTGCCGGGGAGTAGTTATTGCTTAGGTTGAAATTTATTTCTATTAGGTCTAGTCATTAGATTCCTATCTAGTGAGATTTTTATTTTCTTTTTATTAGCTTTCTAGTAGTCTATCTTTTTCTTTGTGCCCTTTGTTTGTAAAACCATTTTCATTTGTCACTATGGCGGATGAAATTCCATTTAGATCATTGACAATAGATGAACAATTATACTTCACCAAGAGATTTGTTTCCTATCATTCCTATGAATTGTTTCGTGATCTTTGTGATATCCAAATGAAGTTGGGGGTAAGGTTAGATGGGTTTAAGGAATTCTATGCATGTGATACTTCTCTTAGACAAGCATTATCTGGATCAATTCCTTTTAGTCAGGCCCTTTGGATGAATTTTGAGGAAAGCTTCCTAACCATGACCCATAAGTGGAACGAATTGGTGGATTCGTATGAGCAAAGAGACCTAGTTTCTAAGAACATGGACTTAGAATCAAAACAAGACTGTGAGATGGTTAGTGTTGAACTACCTAGTTGCATGAGTGGGATTGATTTCACCAAACCAAGTACTCCACAAAACCCACCATCATTTGAGGCACCCGCACCGCCCGTGACTTACCCGGAAGAAGTAGAAGAGACTTTAGGAATCCCGATGGAGGTAGAACCCTTGGACCAAGCACAACTAGAGGATATAGGTTTGCACACTTTTAGTGATGACCTTACTCATAGTTCTAGGGAATTTCCTAGTGTTGATGAATTGGAACCTCAACCTTTACATAACTTTTCATCCTTAGATTTACATCTAGGAGAAAAAAGAAGAACCGACCCACCCATCAACCAATATTATCCGGGTAGTTTTAGGATGAAGGAAGCCATTCACTCACCCCCTTCACCTCACGTGGCATATTCACACCCTAAGGGTGTGTATCGCTACTTTCACCCGCACTTAATCCTAAGTGTAGGGAAAACCTCCCCTATTTTTGTTAAATAAGGGTAGAGTCAGGCTCGTGACTCGAACAAAAACAAGCGCTTCTTGGGAGGCAACCCAAGCTTTATTTGCTTTGTGTGTTTATTTATTTGTTTGTTTGATTTTATTTGCTTCCGTATGTATGTTTAATTTTTATTATTATTGATTCATGTTCAAAACTAAAATTGTGAAAATGCTTTATTTTGTTTTTAACTTCGTCTTAACTACATATAAAGGTATTTCGCAAAAGATAAGTGTAAGGGAAAGTCAAATCGGTTTATTAGAACAAATGAACATGAATCATAATAATATTAAATTAACATACATATTAGTATTTGTTTGAGTCAAATGCTTGTATCGAGTCTGTATGTATTTTCTCCACTCTAATCAATTTCTTTTCAAAGCAATCTCTAATAAAGTGATGCCTGATTTCTATATGTTTAGTCTTAGAGTGGTATACTGGGTTCTTAACAATACAGATAGTGCTTTCATTATCTATGTGGATAACCGTATTCATAAAATTCAAACCATAGTTCAGCAGCTGATTCTGAATCCACAAGACTTGTCCACAGCAATTAGCAGCTGCCACATACTCAGCTTCAGTAGTTGAGTTAGCCACAATTTTCTGCTTCTTGCATCCTCCAAAGGTAACAGAACCTCCTTTGAATTCTTGGAAATCCTTAAGATAGTTCTTGTTACCAGACATGTGCCCAGAGCACCCACTGTCAAAAATTCCTCTATCTCCCATATAGCTGAGTGGATGATCCTGCACAAAAAGAAGAGAAATTAGTTTCTCTTAGGAACCCAGGCCTGAGTAGGCTTGGGTCCGCCTTGTGGATCAACATATTTAAAGGTCTTATATGAAACTGATCCACTGTTGCTTTGGGATTTATAGGTATATTCATTCTTGAATGGATCCCAAGACCAACATGCTGAGGTCTTAACAGCAGAACCCCCATTACCCTTTACATCATTAGACTTTGAAGGTTGTGCTGTATTCTTAGCAATTGGTCTCCTCACAGGTGAATAAGATTTATGAAAATGGTTTCTTTTATTATATGTATTCACCTGTGGTTTGTGGAAAGGCTGTCTGGGTCTCATTTGATTAGCATAACCAGAATTGACTTTAGGCCTCGCAGAATTGAAATTTTGCCTACCCGAATTAAAGTTCCTCAAACCAGACTTAATATTTGGTCTACCAGAATTAATGTTAAAGTTTGGTCGGGTAGAGTTAACATGTTGGGCTGGTCTGGGGACAAATTGGTTGGCATGATTGATTCTGTTAACCTTATTCCACACTGGTTTACTATTGACATTACCAGTAATCACATTCATCCTTTTAAGCTCAGCCTCTCTTTTTATTCTCTTCTCATGAAAGTCACAATCTCTAATCAAGTGACTCAGACTTCCACAAACAAAACATCTCTTAGGAGTGTAAGTGTAACTACTCCTAACTTCTCTGTGAACTCTATCATTTTTGGGTGACTCATTCATTGCAACAGATTCCCTAGGAGATTTTATGTAGTTGACACAACTAGGTTTAACTGTTTGGGGTTTTGGTTCAGTCACAATAGGTTCACTTTCCTTAACAATCTTAGGTTCAGGACTCTCTTTTACTTCACTTTTTGACTCAGACTTAGAGTTGTCAGAGACATCACCAATGGATCCTTCAGTGTCATTAGTTTGACAAGTAGAATACTCACTGGTTTTGTCATCTGAGGTGGTTGACTCAGGCATTTCAGGACCTCTTTTTCCATACACAAATAGAGAGTCATCTAACTCCTCTTTTTCAAGAGGAGTATAGTCTCCACTCAATGGATGTGGAACTCCCTTGAAATCATCAGCCTTAACAAACCGATTATATAAAGGTTTACCTTCATAGTCATCCTCTCTATGCTTAAATATAGCCTTTTTCTCATCGTCCTCATACCCTAAGCCATGTTTCTTATTTGACCTCACTTGAGAATCCCAACATTTAAACATATTGTTATTTGTAGGGTATTCACAATGCAAGAAACACTAGTTTGAGGCTTTAGTTTGGATCGAATGGACAAAGAACTAGAGAGAGAAAGTGATGGGAACTTCTAGAGAGAGAAACAATGTGTATTAGCTTAAGATAATGTGAAGTTCCAACCCTTCCCAAGTGTGGGAAGGGGTATTTATACTTCTACATATTTGTGCCCCTAGTGGGCTGTGGAGTGAGCTGACAGTGGGGAAAGCCCCGACCCACTCCACAAATATAGATACGACTAATCTAATAAAACTAATAATACTAATAATACTAAGCTTATATAAATAAGCCTACGAGCTATGTGATATGCTAAATAGATATTCGGGGTGACCGAACCTTCATATGAATATTTATATTCCTAACAATCTCCCCCTAAGGGAGGTCACCCCGGAAATAATATTACGAATTCTAGCATTTGATCTTTTGATCTTGACTTCATAGCTCGTAGTCTTCGATTCTTCAACGTCTTGAAACTTTGTGCATTCAGCAGTGTACGTTAGATGACTGTTTGATTGTCTTGGATGATCTTAGAGTATTCTTCGACTTTATCATCCAACATTTGTTTCCAAGTCATCTTTCAGTAGTATGTTTCCACGTGATGTGTAAATCTTTGAGCCGACATGCTCACACTATTTGGTGTCATGATCTTTAGCATCAGAGTTTGCAGAAGCCGTGTTAAAGGTCTTTTAGGTTGATCATGACTTTGTTGAGTTACAATGATGATGAAGTGTGAACATGTGGTAGAGGATTGGCATCTTTTCTGCAACCAGCTACAACAGCAACCAGCTACAGCATTCCACAGCTTCAACCGCCAGAAGTTCCTGCATACGACAGTTAGCAATAAAACGTCCGGTACTTACAAGTTCGGACTTTGAGATTGTTAACAGCATAGTGTGAAAACTCTCTCTAATCCTTACCAAGACCGTTCCTAATCGAAAACCCACAGAGGGCTTTTTAAGATCGAACCGTAGCACATCAACGATTAGGTGAGTCGCTGGAGATCACTCCACGACTGTAGACCGTTTGAAACCGCCGTGACCACTAAGCGTAATCCATAAGGACTTACCGAAGTGACCTGCTTTCAGGGCTGCTTGATGTTGACCCTGGCAGGAATTTCCATTCAATCATTGAGAATTACATTAGTAAATTCTCTCATAAATTTTCTGGCAGATTGCTAAGATCTGCGTAGGACTCATAAGTTTACAACTGGTGTCCTTAATGTTAAACAACCAGTGTAGAAGTAATTCGTGTCCCTAAGAGATCTTATGATGCATCTCATGGCTCTAGACTCTATTGTGCGTTTTGATTTAGTGAGCGGAGGCTGGAGAGGACTGCCACCTATTCAATATAATCTAACTCGGAGTGAGAGAGACGATAGGAATGTATTGAACTCCGTGACAATTGAAACAAGAATCCTTTGAGGGACCTTGAGTGACTAGGGAGGGTTGTGCAGCGTATCACTGGGTCCATGATACTTTGTCTTCAATGCCAGCAATCAACTAAGTGATTCTGACAGCATATGTATTGACCCGGTTTCTGCCTAAGTTGTAAGGAGGGCTATTTCTTTTCACCCTTTATCTTTACAATTCTTTTTCATTCTTCAACCCCTTCAGTGCTTACCGAGACTTCATGACTAGCACCTTGTTGGGTTTGTTCCAGTACTAGCTCCATCTCAGTCGGCACTTTTCCCTTATCCACTTTTCTCCTTTTTAATCATACCTAAGGACTTCTACACTAACTAGTGAATTGTCCCTGGGTAGATCCCTCCGGCTCTGGCGGGATCGTGGGAACTTGAGCCTAACCTAACCATCCTTATAACTCTATGCATTAATTAAAATGGTCGGTCTTTGGTATTCATCCACGATTGCCAAACCAAATCTTTGAAAAATCTCTCCAAGTGTTCATGATTCAGAAACACATTTTAGCAAACACTTGAGAGTTTTATATTTTTCAAATGCTCCCCCTCAACATGTGCTCGGTTGATTGTTTTATAAATTTGCACATGTTAGGTAGAGCTCGCACTTTTTGAATTGATCAACTTTAAGTGAACATGACCGATTCGAGACACGCTTACATCACTAGTTAGACTAGCTTGAAATTATTACCCGTCCTGGTCAAGTCCATAGAAAGTTTCTCGAAACGGTACACTCTACTCAGACACATCCTTTTCGAGACACGCTTACATCACTAGTTAGACTAGCTTGAAATTATTACCCGGCCAGGATATGTCCTTTCGATTCATGACAGTATATGTTTCGTCAATTCATTTGTTAAGTCTGAGTCACGATCTCATGTTATGCCAAATCCTTTTTGTTTCCACACAACATTTGCTCCCCCTCAATATGTGCATCGATATACGAAAGAGTTTACCACATATGAGAGAGCTTACATTCATGTCCAAAACATCACATTTTATCAGATTTCATATTTAAATCACATTCTCTCCCCCGATCAAAAATTTCAAACCATTTGAGATTTGTGATCCCAATTGATTTAAATAAGTTAGAAAATGTGGGAGAAAATGTGTCCAATTTTAATGTATTCTGATAATGGAACATACTATGCTCCCCTTTAATCCAAGAGGGAGATTCACTGCTTATTATGCACAAGATATTTATGACACAAATGATATTGACCTTTTTGCGCAGATGATGTAATCACCCACTTTTCTGAGTTAGTAGTCAACATCAATTATCCATCCACCAACAAATCTTTCGCAAATGTCGTTGATCCCCACTTGGCGAGACCAACATAGATGAATGGTGGTGGCGATGGTGAAAGTGTTGTTGTTGTTGTTGTTGCCCAAGTTGTTGTTGAGGTGAATTTCGAGCCAATCAATAGAGTTTGATCGTCTGATCAAATGGTTAGAATGGGAACTGGTACATTCATTTTGGCTATGGAATCTGCATAAGAATATCAACACAGATATACATACATACAGATACACTATTCCTAAATAGCTACCCTTCAGCAGCTTGCCACATTATAATACCAAGTTCATCTTATAATCAAACCATAATCAGGAACTACGTCAAACCACTATCTAGCATGAAGAGCAAATAGCAATCATGAACATGGCAATTCACACGGATTTCAATATTCAATTCAGGATCTTAGGAACATGATTCTAACATAATAGCAATCTACCTAAGCGAATCCTGAGAACATATGCACAATATCAACAACCATTAAGCAGCAGAGACAAACAACATTTGAAACTCATTCATTTAGATCATACAAATGCCAGTGGAGTATTCAAAAACATCAAACACAACTGGTTTTCTAACTTCTTTTAGGTTTTGAGTCTTAAAGCATTTTAGGGATTATACGAGGATTCCAAAGTAACACAAATGAACCTTCTAGATACATAAAGCTAGGAAACTATAAGCAAATTGCACATAATGTCCTAAACTTTCTAGCAACTAACACACTTGGTCATTTGATATATTTAAGCAAGATCCTCTTCAACTAATTCCCCATTAACTACAAAACCATTTCTAACAAGTATGATTTAACCAATAAATCCGTTTGATGATATAAAATTTGAATTCACTCTCCCCCTCAATCAATGACCCGTATTCTAGTTGAGCCTCAACTAAAATCAAGCTTAACCCCACAACTCATCAAACAAGAACTGTCATGAGGTTTTGTGGTCGTTGATTGAGTGACAAATTTTATGCATAATCCAAGTATAAACAAATTTCATACAACACATATTCACCAAGTGTCTCACAAATAATTTTCAGAAGAATCATAGAATGAAAACTATTTGTTATACTAAGAAGATTTCTATTCTTTTACAAGAAATGATGCACTGAAATGTACATCAAATCAGGAAACATGGATATGAAGTAATCCATGCCCAGGTGAACATCACCCAGTTGGAGGAACAGCCGTCTTTTTGGCGACGTGCTTTCCCCAATATGAAGCGCGGGTTGCTATCTAAAGTAATAGCAAGCCATTTAGACATGTTTTAACCATCCATTTTAACTTCTGCTCGAGCTTCATTTAAAGACCCGTGCCATTATTGAATGACATTTCTAAGTCCGTAAATGTTATCGATAAACAGAAGACATGCCTAGGTGAAACTATTTTTGGTATTTTCTATTTTTCTGATTTTTATGGTTTTTCTTGGTTTCAATATTTTTCTATATACAATTTTCTGGCTCTATAATTTTCTATTTACAGCATGATTTAAGATATGTACAAACTATATTATTCAGTTTAAGACGATGATGAAATGAATACCGAAATGAGGATACGTTCAGTATGTTGTAGAAATATGTGGTCAATCATCTCTTAAACTTTCACCACCAAAGCTTTCGAGGCTCCTGAACAGACGACGGAACTTGAGCCTTCCCAATGTACAGCTTTGATAGCTTCCCCCCAAACCGACAATCTTCATACTGAGCAGATTCTAAGCTCTCTTTCAAGCTTACATAAGGTAAGCGTACAGCGGAAACCGTAGCAAACCACATTAAGTATTGCTGCTCCTTTTTAAGAATAATCATCGTGATTCTCCGTTCGGGGATCCTCAAATAGATCAGCAACGAATCATCTCACATTTGAATAATTCTTCTCACATTTCTTCCCGCTGAAGACTGAAGAAATGCCTACCAAAAGTATCCAGAGACCACTTCCCCCAAGTAGTTGAAGAGATGCAGCCAGTCTCGATATATGAAGCCCAAAAACCCGAAGTACACACTCAATCCCATTAATGAAGTCGACAATGCATCATCAAGATCAATTAAGACCCGAAAATCCCCTTATCTCCTTTCAGGACATTGCAGATGAGAATTGTTACACCAAATTCAGCTAAGTCCCGAGTGTAAGCAATTTATCCCGTATGTAGTAGACATGATAACACCAAGACAGTACCATAATAGCTACTGAGTACCGGATGTACACATTTCCTTCAGTAGGATACCGACTAACCATAGGAACCATCATACAATTGTATACCTCTTTTATCATCAGAAACTGACATTCTCTTCCCACACTTAGTTGGAATGACACATCAGAAAGAACGAGTTAGAACACTGATTTTCTCTGCGGTTATGACATTTGTCTTCCCGAAATAATCTTCAATTGAGAAGAAGTATAAAGCCCATCATGTGTACTCATTGTGCATTCAGATGTATGTCTCCTTCCCCCTTGCTGGTTTTGATACCTCAGAATCAGCAACACATTTTACGAACATATTCTTGAAATCTTTTGAGAAGAACAACTTAGGCTCAAGTAGATCAAGTGAGAATTAACCGCTGCCGAAACCGTCTCTGACTATCTTTATCAACCCTTAAGTAGGCTATTCGAAGTGATAACTGATGGAGCAATCCCGATATACCAACTTTGAACCTGAAGATAGAATTCCCCATTCTTGTGACTTACGCTTGCACTAATGTTGGAAGAACGGTGTAGAGAATTAGTGCTCCAAGCAAATCTCTAAGTACTCAATACCCAACCAAGGTATGAGACATTAACACCTCTTACGATTATCCACAACGACATCGGCGTGTGACACTGAGTACTACAACGTAACTCCTTTAAGTGATAGTTACCCCGACTACTGGTAACTAGATAACCTAAGTCTTCAACTTAAATCTTAAGCACGAGCAAGTTATCATTGAAGGTCATGCATCCAACCAACCCCGACTTCAAGATAGAGTAAGATCACGCCTTTGAGAAAGTCAACTTCAACCCCAAATATGTAATACCTGTTCAACTCCGTAGTCACCATTTGATGCCTAACAAGTGAGTGAACCAACAACCAAGTGTACATCGAATCACTTGTTCACACTTCTCCCCCTCAAAGATTGCATACGAGGATGCCATCTTTGATTGAACAAGTGCATATGAGGTTGGTCCACTGTTCACACTTCTCCCCCTCAAAGATTGCATACGAGGATGCTATTTTTGATTGAGTGAATAAACGTCCAATCGGATGGAAGTAGATCCACTTGATATCTGAATGAGCATGGAGCAAGTATGAAGCCTTTTGATGAGAATAGTCAGAAACATGGAGAGTCGTATGACCACTTCTCAAATCTCAATCACCATGTAGTTTATTCACCTTTCTCCCCCTCAAAAATTGCACATGACGACTAACTGCCATTTTTGATAGAGCAGGTGAATAAGAATATACTCCAATGTACTTTTATCCCCTTTGGTGACTAAATGAGCATTTGAAGAACATGAAGCTTGATGAGAATGGTCATAAATAAGAAGATTCCTCTTCTTCCGAAGATAAAGCGCACTCAAGCGTACGCCTTTCTTTTCTTTGATGAACGGGGCCTGAAGAGATGTGAACAGACGTCATTGTCGTTGATGTTCATCAAGCTTGAATTGTTTGAACCCCTTCATCATGAGATATCACTCTTTTCGGCACCCAAACTCTGAGTCTTTCCTTAATACGAGGGAACGATGTACCTGCACTTAAGTAAAGACTTCCTGCATTGACATTAAGAGTTTGTTTGCATTTATATGGGTTAGTGATATCAACATTTAAACCATTTGGGGTTTCACTGTCAACCTTGGTTCTGCACTCAGTGAACATGGATTCGCACTTAGTGAACATCTTTTGAATAGGCATCCATCTAAGACCAACAATCTTAAAAATTCTACCCGTTGGTATCCACCTAAGGCAAGATCTAGGAGTGTCAGGTTTCTCATGTACAGTGGAAGTCTTGTTTAGAGAAGACCTTTGTCCTACAGCAATCTGCCTACCAGGTTTCTGAGTATACCTCTTTGGTTCTACGGGCTTGTTGTAGTTTCTAGTCTTAGAGGTCTGAACCTTGGCACGATCATTCACTTTCTTCAGGAGTTTCGTTATACACTCATCATGGGAAGCATTAAAAACACATTTCTGAAAAGTTGAGCAAACTAAGTGTTTGGAGTCAGAGAAAGATCTAGGTTTCTTAGAGTGGTCAGCTATGGGAATCGCATTAGTTGGCACGCAACTACTCTTAAGAATAGGCAAATTCCTAGTCTTTTCATGTGTGTTTTTCTTAGCATCCTCTAGGTTTTGATTTTGAACAATGTCTTTATGTCTAACATGTTCCTTTGGTGTCACAAGTGACACACGCGTTGAACTAATCCTAGAAGAACTAGATGCACTCATGTGATGTGGTTTTGCAACAGCATATTCCTTTTCACTAGGTCTAGACTGTGAAGTGACTGGTTTTGACAAAACTTTTTCCGCATCAACTTGGGAGGCAAACCGTGTTTTTGAAACATTTAACCGTTCAGATCTAAACGCTTTCAGTTGTCTAACAACTGATTGGTTCCTAAGTGGTGGTTTCCCCAAGATTGATGGTTTTGCAAACTTAGTGTTCACACCATTTCCATTCAATTTTCTCAATTCGTTTTTCAATGATGCAATCGCAAAACCCTTTTCCTGAAGTTGAGCCTTGAATTCATCATTTTTGGCAATCAAAGAGGTAATTTGCTCTACATTCTTAGTTTTCGATTCTTTGATTGTATCTCTCAGTTCTTTGCAATGAATTTTCAAAGACTCATTTTCCTTAAACAATTCAGTCACTTTATGATCTAATTCTGCATTATTTGTTGCAATAACATCATTGTCATGTTTAGTCTTAACTTCATTACATATGTCACGCATCTCAGCCAATCTGTTTTTCAGGTTTTTGATCGTTAAGTTTTTGGCTTCTAGCTGAGCTTTCAAATCATTTATCATAAAAAATTCACGGAATTCAGGAAATTCCGGGTTTCTACATGGTAGTTTATTTTGAAGACTTTCTTTCTTTTGTTGCACTGAGATTTCAAGATCAATACAATGTTTTTCAAGCTGTAAAAATCTTTTTGAAAGTTCATTATAAACTTCTTTTTCAACCATATCATTTGATTTGAAAAACCCAGTCGTAGGCAAAGAACTCGATGTATTATCATGTTCATGTTCAGCATCCTGATCAATTTCTCCCCCCTTATGACTCATATTTGTTGAATCAGAGGTAATATTGCTATCAGTCTTTTCCAACAGATATGTGTCATAAGTAAGTTTAAGATGCTCAGTATGTTGTTGTTCATTAGAAAGAGCATTATCTAGATAAGACATATATACCACAGCAGATTGTGCTTGGTGATTTTCAGGTACGTAGGCTGCATTCTCACATATTGTGAAATCACCTCCTGTGCTGTCACCATCATCAAACTTGTCTGATCTTGTTCCATTCCCCATTTGTTTAGCCCTTTCATCAATAAACCCATTAACATTACTCATCAATTGTAGTAATGTAACTCTGAACACGTCAACCTCGAATCCAGTGTAATTAGCAAAACACCCTTTTGTCATCTGACTTTCATAGTCATAGTCCTCAGTGTACTGCGAGTCAATGAACACCTGGAGTTGGTTATTGATCACATTGAAAGCTGCTCCGGATCTTGCTTCAGAGAATTCTTCTTTGTCAAGTTGTTGTTCAAGTTGATCTAAATATAGAGTCATTTCGACTGTGAAATCATGAACATCTTGACCAAAGAGTGCTGTGAAAGCCCGTGTGTAACCCATCACGTATTCAGATTTATCAAACAGAACCTTGAGATGTGAATGAAGTAGACGAAAACATTCGATGCGACTTTCCTTTGCATTAAACAGCATAAGTGACTGATGAAGCTCTTTCTCTTGTGATTTCGGGCACGAAGATTCCACATTAGTATTATCAGAATCACACACGTACATTTGTTGTCCAGAATTGGAAATCATTTGGTTATCATATGTGTCGTACAACTTGAGTACCTCAGATATTAAGGAATCTGAAGTAGTAGACATGATGTAACCGTGCACGGGATTTTACAATTCTATGATTTAAACCGAGAAATAGATTCTTTCGCGGGATTTTACAAAAATCAAGAATGAACCGTGGAATGATGCTTGATATGTGTTATGATGAAGGTCTGGTAGACTTGTTGATCTGATTGGTATGGTTGTTGCAAGTTATTATGGCAAAATTTTGGTCTGAAAAACTTAGAAACTCAATAACTTCATTCCTCGGTCTCACGGTCGTTTTGACAGGTGTTTCGCTGAAAACGGAGTTACGGTTCAAAAGTTATGGCCGTTTGAAGTTTTGACGTAAAAAGTCAACTTTGGATACAAACCGCCTAGACAAACCGCGTAGACACAAACCGAGTTCACGCTGCAGAGACAAACCGCGTAGACACAAACCGAGTTCACGCTGCAGAGACAAACCGCGTAGACACAAACCGAGTTCACGCTGCAGAGACAAACCGAGTAGATACAAACCGAGTACACACTGCAGAGACAAATCGAGTAGACACAAACCGAGTAGACTCTTCAGAGACAAACCGCGTCTACACAAACCGAGTACACGCTGGAGGGACAAATCGAGTAGGCACAAACCGAGTACACGCTGGAGGGACAAATCGAGTAGGCACAAACCGAGTACGCGCAGCAGGGACAAACCGAGTAGACACAAACTCCCAAGCACGTCGCTTTCACTGCCTTTTGTCTTTTTGCCTAAACAAGTAATAAGACAAACCGTATCTACGAATTGACACAAACCGAGTCCAAGAACATGTCCCAAGGACACAAACCGCTGCGAAGAACACAACACTAAACACCCACGAATTGCCCCAAAATCACCACACCGTTCTTAGATCTGTGAATCCAAACACCAAATACCACTCTAATACTATTCTTAAGCTAGAAAGTACAAGGTATAACAACTTCTAATCACTAAACAAAGCACAAAATGGAATTTATGCTACTTATCAAATCGAACCAAAAAACCTCAAAAACTACACAAATCCGTGAATACCAACTCTCATGGACCTAACCATGGCTCTTGATACCAATTGTAGGGTATTCACAATGCAAGAAACACTAGTTTGAGGCTTTAGTTTGGATCGAATGGACAAAGAACTAGAGAGAGAAAGTGATGGGAACTTCTAGAGAGAGAAACAATGTGTATTAGCTTAAGATAATGTGAAGTTCCAACCCTTCCCAAGTGTGGGAAGGGGTATTTATACTTCTACATATTTGTGCCCCTAGTGGGCTGTGGAGTGAGCTGACAGTGGGGAAAGCCCCGACCCACTCCACAAATATAGATACGACTAATCTAATAAAACTAATAATACTAATAATACTAAGCTTATATAAATAAGCCTACGAGCTATGTGATATGCTAAATAGATATTCGGGGTGACCGAACCTTCATATGAATATTTATTTTCCTAACATTTAAACAGATTGTTATTAGAGTTATTCCACTGATCAACACGTTTTCTCAAATCATCCCTCTCTTTTTGTATTCTTAGGCCAAGTTGTCTATATCTTTTAATTTTTTCATCTTGTTCATATATTTTATTAGCCTGAAAGAATAGTTTTTCATTTAAGTCAGCATGTTGTCTCTGAAGGGTGCCTTTTTGTGCTTCTAATGTTTTTAGAGCATTTTTATAAGCTAAAATTTGTGCTTCTTGGTCACTTATCAGTGTCAACTGCTCATCACACAAAGCCTTAACATGATTATAGGAATCAGTACATAATTTGGAACATAATGGTACCTCATTACTAGAACCAATGGCCATGAGTGCATGACTGGACTCTTCATTCTCCTTTGTGTGCTCATTCCAGTTAATAGCTCCAGCTTCCAATGTCACCATACTCATCTGGTTCCTTTCCAGCTTGTCATCCTGTTCATCTTTCTTTCTATACCCATCAGCAGACTTCTCCGTGCAGTCTCTAGCAAAGTGTCCATGCTTATGACAATTGTAGCATTCAACTGTCCTTCTAGTGTACCCAACTGGAGACTTGTTATTGAACTTAATAGACCTCCCATACTGCTTTTGAAACCTTTTTACCCTCAGAGCAATCATGGCAATGTGCTATTTGATGTCCATCTCTTCTACCTCAGCATCATTTATCTGCTCCAAATCTTCACTGATAAAGCCCTCATCTTCTTGTTGATTGGCGAAGAATGAGTGAATCACCTCATCTGCAAAGCCTGTAGGAGCAGTTCTTTCCCTTGTAGAAGCTTCATAAACACCAGACTTAACACTGCCAGACTTAATCTTGTGAGTGTTGCCTTTGCTTTGAGACACAAAAGCAACATTTGAAGAACTAGAAGTTGCCTGAGTGGTTTCATTGATGTCCCTTTCAAAAATCCTAAGATTGTTGTACAGGTCATCTGGGGTCATTGAGTCAACTTCATCCTTCATCCTCATAGTCATTGACACATTTTCCCATTCTTGAGGTAGAGACCTAAGAAACTTGTGATTGGCATCCTCATCAGATACAGCAGCACCATGTGCCTCTAGCTGTGACAGAAGATGTTGAAATCTGTCATAACCCTTTTCCAATCCTTCAGCCTTTGACACACTGAATGTTTCAAATTGCTGTTTAAGAACAGCCTTCTGCATCTTTTTAGAGTTTGCATTCCCTCCAAAACGTTTCTTAATGGCCTCCCAAATCTCCTTGGCATCTATCATACCATGAAACCTTTGTAGATGCTCCTTTGGAATAGCCATAAGCAGCAAGGTTCTGGCCTTCTTCTCCTTTTCCATAGCCCGTATCTCCTCAGCAGTCAATGGTGGTAATATTCTAATCTGCCCATCTGTACCAACTGAAACCCTTTTCTTTGAATTTCCCTTCTGAATAACCTTCCAAACTTCACTGTCAATGTACTCCAAGTAATGTTCCATCTCCATGGCCCATATATCATATTCTTCTCTCTTCAATATTGGAAGCTTAATGTTGGATATGGTGGTGGTTGTAGGGATGGTTGGTTGTGATTTAGAGGTGCTGGTTTCAGGGTTTTCTTCTTCATGGTTTGATCTCTCATCCTCACTGTTATGGTTTGAAAAAGTTTCAGTGTTGATAGGCTGCTCAAGGCCAGACATTGTGTAGGGTGAATTGATTGAGAATTTGTTTGTGGTGTTGTATTCTTCGAATTTAGAGTCTCTCTAAAGGCTCTGATACCACTTGTAGGTCCACGTTTTGTATGGATCTCTAAGTAGCCTTTGATTACTTAGTAGATGACTTGAATAAATCCAAATCAATCTAAGTGAGAAACTCTTACACAATTTTTAATGCTAATGCGGAAAATTAACACAAACAATGAAGAACACAGAGTTATCAACTAACTTCGTATATTTCACTAACTCACACAATTCGTACGTACATAATAATGATCCTTAGGGTTCCTTTTATACTTGAAGGAAACCCTAATTACAAACCGTGTGAAAAGATATTACGTATCTTCTATAAAGATATCTAACTCATACATATCTTTTCCTAACTTAATACTAACAAACTTTCCTAACTTTACTGACCCGACTTAACTATTAAGTCAACAAGACTTAATATTACAACCAGACTTAACTTATACAAAACCAAACTTAACTAACACCAAGACTTAATATCATAGCTACCAGACTTAAGTATGTTCTTCACTAAGTCTTCTTCGTACCTTGTGATAATTCCCAACATTGATCATCATCATTGAACCTCCCCTGAGACCCTTCACTTTCTTCAACCAATGTAATATTTGGGTCTTGATCTATATAAGCAATTTTCCTCCCCTGTTTGAAAGAATCATCACCCATATCATCATCAGAAGCATCAGAACTGGTTCTTTCCACTATAATGGCTTTTCTCTTGACTTTGAGTTTCTTGACCTTATTCTACCTTATTCTGCAACTTCTTCACCTTCAAAACAAGTTTGGTGTAGATATTGCCATAAAGTTGCTTTGTGTCCTTAATTCCAGGCCATTTTTCCGAACCTCGACAATTTACTATTCACGAGTTACTATTCATTTTTACTATTCACTGGCACTATTCATTCCAAAATTTTTATTTCATATTCTCGTAAGTTAAACTATTTTAATGATAACCCGAGATTTTGGCACTCGTCGGATAATTTCTGCAAGAATCACGAAACCGTGTCCGAGACTTACTTTAAGGTTTAAACGCCATTTAGGCATCCCGATATGTCCAAACAACATTACCAACAAGAGAAATATATTTTTTCCACCTTCCGTGACATTTTCATGAATTTTGAGATTTTAGGATACCCGGTTTTAAGTTTCGTGACGTTACGACTTACAGTTAGCAATTAACGGGACCAAAACTCACACCGTAAGTCAAGATAAGTATCCAACCTAAAATATCTAGATATTTTCTCAAAAATATCTAGATATTTCAAAAACCTAGTGAAATTACCATTTTACCCTTTCGTTGAAATTACCAAAATGCCCTTGGCCTATATAAAGCCTAAACTAGCTCATTTTCACTAGAAAATTTCACACACTCTCCTCCTTTCTCTCTCAATCCCACGGCACACCACAAGAACCAAGGAGGAATCAAAAACTTTTCAAGAACAAGTGTTAGATTAGTTCCATATATGATCCTTGTTAGGGTTTTGCAATAAAAACTCCAAGGTTGTGATCTTTTTCCATCCAAACTCATCAATCTTCAAGTAAGTTCAAGAACATCTTTTTGATCATGTTATACTTTCATTTGATCCATGTGGTTATGAGTTTTCAAGTTATGTTGGTTTAAAATGCAAGTTACTTATGTTTATGATACCACTTTTCTTTTAAACTATCTCTAAACACTAGATCTACTAGTTTTATTAGCATCCTCATGAAACCCACCATTTTTGGTGATGATTAGGACCCATGACACCCTGAGAAGGTGTATGGTAGGATTGAGTACTTGTGGAGTTGATTTGAAGTAGTTTGGTTAAGTTTTGTACAAGTTATATACTAGGAAATTCATTTCTAGACACTATTAGATAGTTGCTGTCCCATTTTGCAAAATGTGGGAAACTCAGGGGCTAGGGTGTAACTTTGGACCAAAGATTTAGAAAATACATTCCAAGACGAAACTATGGCCGAAAGAATGGATAAAAACCGAGTTATAACGAAGGAGATACGAAGTTTTAAAGTTAGACAACACAAAAACTATTTTCTGAAAATAAGCTTGCTGTTTGCCGAACTTCAAGGGACAAAACGAGGCGTTAGACGTGATCTAGGAGAGCCGAGCTACTGAAAACATGTTAGTTCATGTTATGACGATTCCGTGGATATAAAGAACGTTGAAAACAGACTTGTAACGACCAAGATATACACGTTTGAAAACCTGACGAAACTTATTTAATTTTGACAGCTTCTAATAGCAAAATATATTACAAGTGTAAAACAGTTTTCTTTCAAGTCACCATGTTGCGAGCTATTTTCCCGTTGATCGAGTCACGTATGACCAAAACTCAAATGAGACGGCATTAAGATCATGTTACAAGGTTTTCAAAAACGTCAAGTTCTGTTCCTAACACTTAACGTACAATATTTTGCGACTAGTTTTGCGAGGCCGTTTGGTCATATTTTCACAAGTTGTAAAAAGGGTTATTTTCCGACGAAACTATTTTATTTGGCGATAAAACATCAAACAAGGATCGTGGAGTACCGTTTCAACATATTTACACGAAAAGTAGTTCATGACTTAGCGAGACGTCAAAAATGTAGTTTTCGACGATAAACGTTATTTTCAAAACTAACGAGTGGTATCGTTAACATACGTAATTGCATGAGTGGAAGCATTTCATTTACTTATATTAGATCATATCATTCACAATAGGTCGCAGTTAGAGACCGAGCCTCATTTGCATCCTATCCTTTGTGATCATTGTGCTATCATATCAGGTGAGTTTCATAGCCCCTTTCTTTATACGTTTTGAACTTTTGGGGGAGATACATGCTTAAACTGTTTGCTTACATACATGATTGTGTTAAACTTAGTTGCGTTATTCTTGAAAGCATATCGCGGACCTAAGTATCAAACACTTGAGGTAGCCGAACGAATCATATCGCGGACCTAAGTATCAAACACTTGGGGTAGCCGAACATAAGTCTCCTCGTGAGCAGCATTGATAAGTCTCCTAGTGAGCAGCGTTGATAAGTCTCCTCGTGAGCAGCATTGATAAGTCTCCTCGTGAGCAGCATTGATAAGTCTCCTCGTGAGCAGCATAAGGTCTTCTAGTGTTATAGAACGCACATCGTATACGCACATGTCTTACTCATACTATGTTAGCATTGGGTTGTAAACACACAGGTTGCAAGTCTTGAATGGGCAGGGCTTGGAACTGAGTGGATTTACAATGCCTATGCTGTGGAAACTTTCTCTAAAGGCTTTTCAACTTATTTATAGCAAACTCTATGAACTCACCAACCTCGTGTTGACACTTTAGCATGTATTTTCAGGAACTAAGCTATAGCACGCTACTGGAGGCTTTTGGCAGGGCATGGCATGGTCATAGGAGACTCTGATAAAACATTTGGGACCGCTTAACTTATTTTATGGGCCAACTTCCGCACCACTTTTCATAATGTAAATTTAACACTTTTGACTTATCAAATATATTCTAAATGATTGATGTAAAAACCGTTCTTTACACTTGTGTTGTGATACCAATTGAGTTGCACCCCAGTGGCATGTATGCTTCCGCTGGACCCGATTTTGGGGGTGTGATAGGGACACATCTCATTTTTTTCAAAATTACAGATTTCACAAGTGGATTGATCCAGTTATTCTAATATATTATCCTAAAAGCGTGAAAACAATTAGATCACAAGGGCAAAAAAGTATACAAAATTTTAAATTGGCCCCGAAAATTATAAATTTGAAAAGTAGTTTCGTTTTTTCTATTTACTTCCCCCCACACTTAAGTTAAGCATTGTCCAAAATGTAATGAAAATTAACTTCAAAGCATGTAAAATTGGGAAAATAAATAAATAAATAGTCCAAGAGAAACGAAACTTCCCGGGCCAAGAAATCGCGATCGAACTCCATATGATAAGGTGCTAAGCAAATGCTAGTATAAGCTTATGAGATCAATCAATTTCTCATTCAACAAAACATCTCCACACCAAGTATAATATCACCAATAATCCAATCTCCAAGAGCTTATTAAATCTGCAAAAATAAACTAAACTACAAAAAATGCGTAAAATTCTAAAACTCACTTTCGTAGGCATCACGGTTGCATTTAGCGTATGCAACAAGCCTTTTAAACCCCTCGGTGGCCCGAGCAGACGAGTGAAGTCTCGTGAGGGTTTCTAGTGAACATACCCACAAAGTTCAAAACATTTTTATTTTTAAAACAAGTACTTATTTATTCACAACGTACTAAATTAACAAAATTTAAAATGAAAAAAAACCAAATTTAAGTAGAATAAAAGAAATGATGCTCTTGCAAAAACCAAAAGACATTTAAACTTATTCGATCTAAACACAAACACACAAGAACAAAATACGAAAAATGAAAATAACATTTTTTTTTACCGATTGGTCCATCCGATCGGTCAGAGGATCTAACCGATCGGTTGGGTTGGTTTCCCTTGGGCCAATTTTTACCGAGAGCTCCAACCGATCGGCATGGATTCCATCCGATTCGGTTGGCACTCTGGTGACCAAATTTCTTTTTTTTTAATAAGTTTCAGTTATAAACTTTTATTGACAAAATAAAACAAAAAGACATAAGGTAACGAATACGAAAATAGACACAAGTAAATAAAACACATAAACACATATGTACTAGAAGAACATCAAGAACATAATACGACACTTAAAACAAAAATAAGCAAATAAAAGCACGATCACATAAAATGACAAGCACATAGACGCAAGCAAACATAATTAATCACGTAACACAAATCAAAACAAAACAATTTAAAACAAGATAGTCTTATTCAAAATTAATATGAAACTAATCTGAACACGAACAAATAACACAGAGACATGCAAGAGATCACATAACATATAAAACATAAAACTCACAAAACAAGAAAAACACAAACTAGAAAAAAAATGGTTCAAAAGCCTCCAACCGAATCGGTTACGGGTGGTGACCGATCGGTTGGAGTGGTTTGGGTGGTTTTTTCGCAAACACTTTCGAGCACATTTAGCAAACTTTTAAATGCGTATTTTTAGAACACATGAAACGAAATCCCAACATAAAAAAATTGATTTTTAAGCCAAGATCATTTAAGCAATTATGAGAAATGAGAAATTTTTTTTTAGACAAAGAGCAAGAGAGGCAATTAAGCAATCATCATGAGAAAACAAGCAAGCAAGCAATCAAACAAGAACAAAGAAACAATCATTTATGAGCAAGAGCAATATAGGATTCGAACAAATTAGCAAACAAGCAATCGATCAATATATCAAGGAAACGAACAAACAAGCAAACAAACAAACACCGAAGAACAAAAACCAAATCCCCGGCAGCGGCGCCAAAAACTTGATGCGCTCCATCGAAGCTTTAAATTTATAAACAAGAATTACCGATTAACTAGGAACACATTCGGGCAAGTATACCCTAGTCATATGTAGTATTGGGGTTGGTAAGTCAAGGTCGTCCTAAGAGACTTGGTTGCACTTAAGTGTCATTTGTTTATTTAAGCAAGTAACAAGTTGATGGTTATGATTGTCACGGATCAAACCAACAAGAAAAGCAATATAAGAACAATCACACAAAGAACATACATTGTTTGGACAAATGATCACATGGATATTAGGATGGTTAGTTTGGAAAACATATTATCAAAAGTAATCCTTACGACCTTTAGAACCAATAATAATTTAGTGTTTTATAAATCAAATATGTATAAGCCTCAATCAAATGGTCATGTCATGAGCCTTATGCCTATAACAAGAAAGAATCCTTTCGAACTTTAGACTTTGATGTTATTAATTTGTGAAGTTTCATTTACTTGAAAAATGATTAGAACACATATTCAAAAGATGCCTTTCGACCCTTAATCTAAATTAAACTTTCACTTGTTATGTTTATTAAGTTTCTCATACAATCGTCACAAAGTACAAGACCAAAACATTCGTCGACTAATGAATTGAAATCAACCACTATTGAAAACCCTTTCGACATTTAGACTCAACAATGATTAATCAAGACAATAAAAAAGACAAGTTCCAATTTAACCAAATATGATGTTATCATCATATTCCAAACAAACGCTACAAATATCCAAACATCCCTTTATCACAAGTTATCATAATATCCAAACAAGTATACAAAACTATTCCATGGTTATTTCAATCAAACACAAAGATTCAACAATCATGGTAATCATAAACATCATGAAATATAAAAGTAACAAGGTTTACCCAAAGTATGAATTACAATAGGCAAAGGTAAAGGATTTATAGCAACCTTCAAGCCTCCAATCAACTATACGCTTTCTACCAAGCCGGAAAATAATACCCAGCACCTTCTTCCATGTGTTTGAGCCTTCTTATTAAAATGGCAGAGGTTGGTGGTCTTTTGGGAGAGATAAGTTGGTGAAAATTCGTCCTTAAGGGTGGGGGGTAGAATCTCACAATGAAAACCAAGCCTAAGCACTCATATATATAGTAGAAATCAACCCTTAGCCTCTAAGTATGAAACTTGGGCACTAAGTGTCATAAAATACCACGAAATGGAGTAAATGGAGGTAAGTGATCGGGATTGGGGCTTAATGACACTTAATAATACATTAAAAATAACTTATGAAGGTCAGATTGGTCCATCCGATCAGATATGGGACCATACCGATCGGATAGATGAAAAAGTTAGCTCCATCCGAATCGGTTGCGGGCCAATACCAATCGGATGGGGCATTTTCGCTAGAAATGATAAGCACGAAAGTTGTAGATCCTTCTCTCTCGGTTCCGTGGCCGCTTGAATCATCTAAATCCGAGTTCGTATACTCAAATTATGGCCAAAATGGTGGAGGTGTGTCAGGAACAACGAGTCTTCCATTATTTCTTCGTTTTAGCTTCTTTTCTTCATTTCTTTTCTCATTTTCCCTCTTGTGCTTTATTTTTGAGTCTTTAGAGTGACAAATTCATGACTTTATCTTCTCGAATATACTCCAAGAGATTCGCTTTTGTCGAGAATTCTTCGGATATGCATAAATCTTCGTTTATTGATCGTTTCTTCGTCTTTTTCTTGGTTTTCTTTGTCGTGAGCTTCCATGAACCTAAAATAGAAATTATACTTCATTAAGTACCATAAGTTCATAAAAGTGATCAATATATATGCATAAAATCCAAGATAACGCTCCTAAAAACATGTACAATTTGAGTGTTATCAATCACCCATGACAACTTGGGTAGCCCATGAACTTAACTAGACACAACCCGATTCGAAACAAAGGCACCCACACATGCGAGACAATTAAAGTATCGCGAGACCAGATTTACAGAACGAACCCTCGCGAGACCCGAACAAGCTTAACAAGACACACACATGAATATCGAGATCACAACAAACCCAATACCCCAACCCTATCGACCCGATCAACACACACCTTCTATATAGGTTTACCCCACGTATCAAGCACATGATTTACTGCTCTAGAAATCACAAGTTAGTGTTTAAAGACCAGATTGAAGACGTATAACACCACATATTTGGATGTCCCTAAACAGAATAAGTCGACACATATATGTTTACCATGTTCATAATTTCATGTGACTTAGAGGTCCCATACGTGTGATCATATTTCATGAGACATATTAGATTTAGGGTTAAGTTCCATGTTCTATTTGTCGTATATTAAAAAGGGTATAACGAGAAGAGTTTTATGAATACCTTGGCAAATCAAAGGACACATAGAGCCAATCTTTTTGGACCAAAATCAAACCCCTATTCGCACCTACTACTTCACACGACTCTCACCAAAACTGAGACGCCACAAGGTCGATTACCAGTATGTTGGAACACCAAGCACCGATCACCAATCTCTCCAATGCTTTGTACCCTCTTGAGAAAACCAAGAATGGAGCCGCCGTTTTTTGTGTGTTTGTAATCTAGGGTTTAAAGTGTGTTTTGGAGATATGGTATCTGGATGTTCAAATGAGAAATGAATGGAATATGAAGGCTGGGAATAACCAAGCTTTAGAGGGAGTAGGGAGACTTTTTCCTTCTAAAATTTTCAAATATAATTCATATCTCTAATGTGCAAAACTTTGTGTACATATTAAAATTAAAATCGGGCTTCACAAGACTTACAAATCGTGTAATATTATTAGAATATAAGTGTGTCGAATTTTTGTGTAATATTAGGCTTATGACTTTTATTTATAGTTCAACTTATAACATAAATGTTTAATTTAGCCAAACGTTCACAGACTTTAATTTATATTCGTATCTGAAGTTCAAATGTCATTTCAGATTTTTAGGTCCTTATATCTTTCTAGAAAGTAAAACTTCTCAAAAGATTTTGAAAGTGAGTAAATGAATTTATACACGAAAGACGTGTTTTTGTTTACTGGTGACGGTCCCAAATATTTGTGGGACCGCCAGTATTTAAAGGACCTTCACCAGAATAGTTTCAATTTTGAAAATTCATATAAAATCAACCGTAAGTCCGTAGGAGAAGTGCCACCCACCATTTTTATGGTAATTGAGTCCACTTTTATTTAAAAATACTTCCAAGTATTGGTTCCAAACTTAATTAAGTCATAGATGCTAATTGCTACATAGTGGTCAAAATCGTGTGTCAGGTTTTAGCATAAAACTAGCTTTTTGCTCTTTCTCTCGAGTCGGACATTTCTAGTAGATGAATTTTTGAAAAATGGTGTCTTTGTCTTTTCAAAATATCGATCTTAATTAATTTTTGAAATGGGGAGGAAAATTCTTTTCGAAACAAAATCAAGCAAGTATACATTGTTGTATCTAACATACAAAGCGAAAACGAATATCTTTATGTGTGCTTTGCTAAATGATTATGTGTTTTTGATAGCTTGCTTATATTATAATGTTTTAGTAACTCACTTAGATATGTAGACTAAGTTTATTAATCATGTATGACGAAAACAATTGTCTTCACAATTATCTTTCCAAAGGTTCAAGTGTTAAAATATGTCACCTCAAAATATTTAACACTTGATCAAATTTTCAACATGATTTCTAAAACATTAAATGCACTTGTCCTGGTTGGCCAAGGTTGTCTAATCAAGAGAAAGGTTTATAATAATATATTAGTATTTAAGTAAAAGAGAATATATTTTTGAACCTTTCATGTATTTGAACACACACTAATGGTTTCAAACATGTAGTGATAAACTATTTTTACATAAGTTGTGTATTGTATAAAAATGGTTAGGATAATTATTTTTATACTCATGAAATGTCAAAAACTATGCATATTATACGTAATAATAAATAGTTTTTCACACACAAAATAAATGACAATCTTGAATTATTAAGATAACATGTTATTATCATTAACCTCACACATACAACTAGTATTAAATTTGATGGAGCACAATCAATAAATCTTTACTTATTTTCTTTATTAAAAAGAGTGGTCGTGAGGGTTAAGAAAGATTTCGAGCATGTATCAATTCATTATTCAAATTATGATTGATATCATTATCGAATCTAATTGACAAGTTTTCGAGTATGGACATGAAATTGGAATCATTATTTGTTTAGCTTAAAGATAAAATCAAAACATAACGAAATATATTATCTTGAACATACTTACTCAATCACACTCGATTGGTATGAAAATAATGACGTCCTTCTGAAGAACAAAAGAATATGCATTGGATCACAACTCACACTTGTGTTCCAAATATTAAACTAATATGTTTAAAAGATGCTTAAAATACACAACGAAGTAGGATTGACGACTTAGATGTTTCATCCGAAATATTCAAGCAATTTACGTTGCAACGCAATTTGTAAATGTGTCATTTTCGAAAAACCAAACACGAGCAAACAAACAACATATGTAGACTTTGCTCATGAACGAATCAACACTCAAAATCACATGTATTTCTCATATCAAAAGATTGACAAAGGATAATTTATATCCTATGCATTCTATTTTCTTTGTCACATGAATGGTTGTGTTACAAGAAAATACATTATATCTTGTTTGAAAAATATAGGATATTAGATTTTGAAAGTAACCTAATACAATGTGTGTCATTGCATAAACAAGTAAAATTCATTCATCATATTTTACTCTAAAATACTTTTTTTACTAAGAGTAATAACTTTTTGAGTTAACTATATTTTTGGTCCTTGTGGTTTGGTGCGTATTTCATTTTTGGTCCATTTTTTCAAAAAGTTTTGGTTTTTGTCCAAAACCGATAGTTTCGTTCCACTTTAAGTCCATTTTGATAAAGAAGTTAGTTCAGTTAGTTAAGTCTAATCGTAAAGTTGCAACATCAGTCATTCATACTAATGGAAGTTTGCAACGTTAGTCCTTTATACTATAGATCGTTTACAACTTTGCCACATTAGTCATCTATACCAATAATCATTTGCGACATTAGTCCTTTCTACCAACGATCGTTTGCAATGTTAGTCCTTTTATATACGTCTTTATTTATGTTTTGATATAAATTTTTAGACACGTTTTTATACACGTTTTTACACGCATTTTTATACACATTTTTCTACACTTTTTTATACACGTTTTTATACACGTTTTTACATGCGTTTTTACACACGTTTTTATACACTTTTTTATACACATTTTTATATACGTTTTTTTTTTCAAAAATTTCTTTTAGAATTTATTTTTTTTTAAAAAAAATTCTGAATTTTTTTTTCGAATTTTGTTTTTTCAATTTTTATTGGAATTTTTTTTCATTTTTTTTTCAAAATTTTTTTTTGAATTTTTTTTTTCGAATTCTGAAGAATTTTTTTTGAAATTTTTTTATAGAAATTTTTTTTACACATGTTCTTTTTTCGAAATAAATGTTTTTGGAAAAAATTTCGAAAATAAAAATTTGAATAAAATTTTTCTAAAAGAAATTAAAAAAAAAAAAGAAAAGAAATGGAAAACGTGTGTAAAAACGAGTTTGAAAACGTGTGTAAAAATGCGTGTAAAAATGTGTATAAAACTTGTGTGAAAACTTGTGTGAAAACGTGTCTAAAAATGTATATATAAACATAAATAAATATGTATATAAAAGGACTAACGTTGCAAATGATCGTTGGTAGAAAGGACTAATGTTGCAAACGATTATTGGTATAAAGGACTAACGTGGCAAAGTTGCAAACGATCTATGATGTGAAGGACTAACGTTGCAAACGACCGTTAGTATGAAGGACTGATGTTGCCACTTTACGATTAGACGTAACTAACTGAACTAACTTCGTTATCAAAATGGAACGAAACTATCGGTTTTGGACTAAAACCAAAAATTTTTGAAAAAACAGACCAAAAATGAAATACGCATCAAACTGCAAGGACCAAAAATGTAGTTAACTTTAACTTTTTCCTTTTAGATAATCATATTTGTTGAAAAATACAATATGTCTTATCTCAATAAAGCATCATAAAACGCTTACAATATCTATTAAGGTAACTAACCTTAATTAGACTCCTTTTCTCAATATATACTAAGGAATATTCTTTAAACACTCTGTTTGCTCTAGAAAACTAAAACATGTTAAAATAATAACTCAACAAACAAAGATGTCATCATGTAATGCACCATCTAAACCATGATTAAAATAACCTCTAAATCTCAAACCATGATTAAAATAACCGCACCTGTCTTTGTTAGGATTTTTTGTAAGTCATGTCGTTTTCATTAACCGGCTTTTAAAATATTGTTAGTTGAGCTATATTAGGACATGTACTAGCGGAGTTGGCTAATATCATCTTTGGTAAACCTGGATAGGAAAATATAGGAATTCCAATATTTCTAATATGAGAATGACTACTGGAGAACCTATTGCACTAGAAATTCAATTTGACCTAACAGTTGAATTGCTTCCAGGAGAGAAGTTGGGTTTGTGGTAAGCTCGTAAAAGTGGTCGTGTTTAGCCTTAATTGGGCACCGCTAGTGATAGCCTTATATCAATTCTCTAACTTGAAAAATTTTCATTCCTACATTTGACTAAATATGTTTTACATCAATGATCTTTGTCTCCCATTAAGAATGCATTTTAAACAAGTAGTTATTAGGATTCCTCTCAGCGAACCTAGATTACTTGCATCTCACATATGTGCTTGTGATGTTTCAAAATGACTATTTGTTGTTGTAAGATATGATTAAATGTCTTCATGCTTTGTTAAATGCTAAATGATTACTTGTTTAATTATTAAATGCATGCTTTTTAGAAAGATCTTGTTTTTGAATTGCCATTATATCTCTTAATATATGTCCATGATACATGCTCTTATGTGCTAAATGTTAACATATTTTACTTAATGTTTGCATTTATAGTAATCATATTTTGTATGCATTTCTTTACATGACTTACGTGTTATTTGTACACCAAAACTATGTTGGACTAGGTATGCCTATTTTGATAACCTCTTAGATGTCATATAGTCTTACATGTTAATATCTTTGATTATTATGTGATGCATGCTTAAATGGCTTACATGCTTAAATTTTTTATTATTATGCAACTAGGTATATTTCTCCTCACACTAGATCACAATCTTCCATTAGGGTCTCTAGTGTCACAATCTCGCCTTCTTCCAAATAATCCACTCTTTTGTCTAGGAAAGATTACTCCCACACTTCTCTACATTCATCACTTATTACCTACACCTCTCTACTTTTCAAACATTCTCTAATCATTTGTAAATTCTCTTCTTACCCAACAAATGATTATTCACACCTTTCCACACATTCCTATAAACATTCTTTACCAAATCCTTTAATCACTCCTTAATCATTATTGCCCAATTCTTTTCTCTCTTAATGGCATTATGACTTTCACATGATCAATCCTTTGATTATTTCTATCCTTTCATTAAATATGGGAAAAACATCAAAAACTGGGAAGACTCTGCACCCTCACTAGCGACGGTCCCAAAAACATGCGGGCAGTCCCTTATATATACGGGACCGTCCCTTATTTACAGGACTATCCCTAGTAGAAGTGTCACGAACTGGTTTACAGTTTTTCTGTATCTTCAACTCACCACTCACTAGACCAGTTTCTTTCTCTTTAAACAATACCTTGAACCATCCTACACCATGCCTTGTCGAAAATAACAACCACTTTGATCATCTTAACACTTACCCCTTCACTCTCCTTCATCATCTCCTTCATTCTCTTCTTTATAGGACTTATACATACAATTGGTACCACCCATGAGAATCCCTTCAAAAACTTCTTCTTCTTCACTCTCTAGACAATATTCATAGTCCATTGTCCCATCCCTCTTCTTTTTCTCACATCTACCTCTTCTTGAAAAAGCACCCAACAAAACTAGGATAGTATGTAACTTCTTTAAAGTCTCCCATCTTCCTCACTTCTTTTCATCCGCACTCATTATAAGTGCAAACGGTCCTTTCATTGTTTTCTTACACACAACTCTTCTCATCCCCTTCAACATAAGCCTAAATTAAACCACTATCTTCAATTATGAAGTCTCCTATCTTCCATATCATCTTTACATCATCCTTACCAATCTTGGCTTAAAACCTTCTTTCTTCATTTCCGTTCATCCTCTCCCACTTCTCCACTTTAAAGAGTCATCTTCATTCTCATCTAGCAACATATCATCTTCATTCTATATCACATAGACATTAGACACTTATCTTGGAAGAAGTTAGAGAATGGTGTGTTAATATATAATCAATAATTATATATGTTTAGTTTCAATTCCTTTTGTGCCATAACTTAGAATACTCATATTTGATTCATGCATGTATTAATCTCCGATAATGTCTTGCTATATATATCATCATTATTATATATATGTGCATTTGTCTACTAACTCTGTTTTGTAGCATTCCTTCATCGCTCAATTCTTTGGTAGCCCAAACAAGGGGGAGCATTTGCAAATGTTAAACTTGTTTGCAAATCATTGATGCATCTTGTTAGGAATATAAATATTCAAGTGAAAGACTCGGTCACCCCGAGTATCTATTAGCATTAAGCAGCTCGTAGGATTATTAGTATTAGTTTAGTTATTATAATATTCGTAGAGTTGGGTCGGGTCTTTACCCACTGTCAGCTTACTCCACAGCCCACATGGGGCGTCTATGCTATGTGTATAAATAGCCCTTCCCTCTCAAGGGAAGGGTTGGACCTTCTCATTTACCTAATCTAATATTCACACATTTTCTCTCAAGGTTCCATCTTTTCTCTCTTTTCTCTTCTCTCTAAATCGGCCTAAACCACAAACACCACACATGTTATGATTTCATGTTACTTACAATTGGTATCAAGAGCTTTGGTTTGATCTTTTAGTTTGTGGGTACTCAGATTTCTTTCATTGGTTTGTGGTTTTCTTTTGGTTCGAATACTTTGGTACTCGGATTTCTCTTATTGGTTTGTGGCTTTTTTTTTGGTTAGAATAGCGTTTAAGTGAAAACATCTTGGTTTGATTGTGTGTACGAATTAGTGGTTTAGTTTGTGTTATTAGTGTTCTTTTTCTCTCTTTTGGTTCGAATACAAATACAAGAATACTCACGAGTTTGTGGTTAGAATTGCGATTTGTGCCTGCAATTTGAGGTTGTGAATTGCGATTTGGGATTGCGATTTGTGCCTGCGATTTGAGGTTGTGACTTGCGATTTGAGTCATTGCGATTTGATCTTTGCGATTTGAGTCACTGTTGACTAGTTCCGATTTGATTAGTTGCGAGTTGACAAGTTGCGATTTGACTAGTTGCGATTTGACTGATTGCGATTTGACCAGTTGCGATCTGACATTGCGAGTTGACACTTGCGATTTGACTTATTGCGATTTGGTTAATTACGATTTGACTTGTTGAACCTAGTGGGGTATCTTCTGTTATTAATGATGATAATGTGCTACATGAACAAAAGATTCCTAACGAAGTACAACCAACCAATGCTGTTGAATCAGATACTGTAGATATGGGAAATGGTAATGTCATCCCATATGAACAATACGTGAATCACAATGACGTGTCTATTGTACCAAGTAGTGCATCTTCTGTTGCTGATAATACTTGTGAGTTGCATGAGTACACCGTGTTTATCCCTGATGACACCTTGACCACTAGACTTAACATCTATAAAGATCAGGTGGCCATATATGAACAGCGTGCAAAATTTGAGCTAACTGAACATGAGCAGAAAATGGATTGTCAAATGCGTACATTCATACCAGAACGTAATTTAAGGGAAGAAACATTGAAAAAGGAGTTATATTCTTTGCGAAAACAACTTGATCAAACTATTAAACAAAAACAGGAGATCCAAAAAGGTGTAATTACACTAAAACATGGTTTCGAAGAAAAGAAAACAAAACTCTTAAATGATTTTTCTAGACTTAAAACGTTAAAGAATAAGATTGAAAACAAGTTGTACACACAAGACCAGACCAGACAGACTGCTCAAATGATGCTTAAGCATAAAAAGCTGTGTGACGAACATAGTGAGAGTGATGTAGATGAACATAGTGAGAGTGATGTAGGTGAACCTAAATCAGGTTTCCTTAGGAATGCTAAAGTTGCCCAACCTGCCTTATATGATAGAAATGAAATGATTAAGCCTGGTCATGCCCCTCTTGATGTGTCATCATTTGAAGAGAGTAATGAGATAGAAGTAATAATTAGAGAAAGAATGGCTGAAAAAAATGAAGGATCCCAAATGTATAGCCAATCGAGTCATAATCAAACCCCATGATTACTATGAGGAGAACCGATTGACTGTTTTTGCACCTCAAACTAAGTTGACGCCAGAACAGATATTTTGGTCTTTGGACGTAGAAAAGAGAAAGGCCGAAGAACTTAAAGCCAAAACTCCACCCAATACACCCAGGCACTTAGTTCCTTTAACTCTTCCCATAGAATGTAAAACTCTAATTAGTATATATGTTCTTTGTCAACTATTTGCTGATTTTGATAAAACATGTAAGAAGAGAATTACGCCAACGGGAATTACTGAAGGGGAAAGGGGTTTTGAACTAACAAAAGAGTGCTACTTAACTGAGGTTATTCCATTCTTTAAACTCCTCAAGGAACATTTTGAGGGCATGCAAAAAACCCTTAAAACTGAAGTAAAAGAGATGAAAGAGGTATTTAAAGATATGGAAAACGAGGTGTCCCAAAATGCGATAGAACTTAAGAGTCGTGAGATTAAGAGAAAGAACATTCTCATCACCAATGAGAATTTGATTGCTAGATGTATTGCACAGGATGTGTTTTATACTGCTACTGATTCTGCATTAACTGCTTGTCAATTTCATGAGTTGTCTATTGCATTGAATGTTTCCCAGAATCGTGTTGTTGAGCTTGAGGGGGAGAATTTAAAATTGCATGAGAAAATCCAAAACGATGACCATGATAACATGGTCAGGCATTTTTCAAAACTAGAGGTTGATAATCTTAATTTGCAATTAAAATATCAACATTTAGAAGAAAGAGTTAAAATCTCAAATGCCAAGACATCTTTGGATGCTCCTGAATTTGATGCATATTTTGAATTAAGCAAACGAGATGAAAAAATTCAAGATCACACTAATACGATTCGAAAATTGAGGGCCCAAATTGCCCAATTAAAATCAAATAAGAGTGATGTGATTGGCACCCATAAACCATCATCTTCAGATTCTCAGAATTTTCACTATCAAGACACCATCAATAAATTACAATATGAAAATGAGTGTTTTCAAGCAGAAAATTCAAAAATCAAACAACATTACAAAGAGTTATATGACTCGATTAAAGTTACACGTAATAATCACAATGAAAAGATAACTTCTTTGCTAAATGAGATTAAGAGTCTAAAGACTCAGGTGAAAGGGAAAATGCCAATCATCACTAGTGAAAATGTTGTTCCAAAGGTTTCTGCTTGTAGAAAGTATGCAATTGATGTTGTGCCTATTCCGCTTCCCCTTAGGAACAATAGGTCTGCTCATCAAGTATATCTCACTCACCTTAAGGATAGCCTTGATACCCTTCGTGAGATCGTAGAAGAGGATAGGATAGATAAACCACTTGATAGTGCAGTTGTAGATGCCTGCTTCCTCACTAAACAATCTCAGGAACTCTTAGAATACGTCATTGACACATGTCCAAAGACTGATAGCAAGCGAGATAGGTTTATTGCATCATCCTCAATGACTAAGAACAAACATGTAACCTTTGAGGCACCCTTGGAAACTTCAGATCCCAACACATCAAAACATGTTCAGCAACTGGAAGTGAAAAAGACTAAGATTCCCATCAGTCCTTCGACAGGAGTTAACAGAGACACTAAAGCTAGCGAGTCAAAACCTAGGAGAAATATAAAGAATTATAGGACTTCACTAGCTAAAAGTGTTCCTAAGAAGAAAGTAGAAGACCACATGAGGAACAATAAGCCAGATTTGAACAAACGGAATCATAATTCAAATCCTAATTCACTTTGCAAAACATGTAATGATTGTTTAATTTCGGGTAATCATGATAAATGTGTTGAGAAATTTTTGAATTCGTCCAACAAACCCCCAGTTAAGAAAGTTTGGAGAGCTAGACAAATTAAGCAATCTTGGAAACCCACAGGGAAAATATTTACCAATGTGGGCTTTCAGTGGAAGCCCAAGGGCCGAATATTCACACTAGGCGAACATTGCCCTTTAACGAGGATTACCATGCCTAGAGTAGTGTCTGTTAAGGAATGGAAGCCAACTGGTAGAGTTATCCCTTTAGATACACAATGCCCTTTAACTAGGTCCATTGCATCTACTAGTGTTGCCCCTATTGTTAAAACCAAGGCACCTATGGTTTCAACAGCTCCAAAGATTGTTTGCACTAACCAACTGGAACCCAACTTAAATTGGGGATCCGGCACTCCAAACTCTCTTCTTTCATCTATTTTCAAATGCATGTCGTACAGATCGTCCTTTGACATTTGGACTTAGGCTGCTCACAACATATGAGGGGAAACGACAATGACTTCTGGTCACATCAGTTCAGGCCTCGATCTTCAACGACAAATGACGTTTGAACTCATCAGTTCAAGCATCGCTCTTCAGCGATATATGACATTTGAACACTGCAGTTCAAGCCTCGGGCCTCAATGTCAACATAATGGCGTCTGCTGAAAACACTCCAGGCCCCGTTCCTCAAAGAAAAGAAAGGCGTACGCTTGAGTGCGCTTTACCTTCGGAACAAGAGAAATCTTCTTGTTTCTGACTATTCTCATCAACAAGCTTCGTACTTGTTCCATGCTTGTTCAGTCATCAAGTGGATCTACTTTCATTAGATTGTATTTTTATTCACTCGATCAAAAAATGGCAACCTCAAATGCAATTTTTGAGGGGGAGAAGTGTGAACAGTGGATCAACCTCATATGTACTTGTTCAATCAAAAATGGCAACCTCATATGCAATTTTTGAGGGGGAGAAGTGTGAACAGTGGATCGACGTACATTTGATTGTATGTTCACTCACTTGTTGGGCATGTGACTCTAATTGTGACTACGGAGTTGATCAGGTATCACTTATTTGAGATTGAAGTTGACTTTCACAAAGGCGTGTCCTTATTTTATCTTGAAGTTGGGGTTGGTTGGATGCATGACTTTCAATGATAATTTGCTCATGCTTAAGATTTAATTTGAAGACTTGGTTTATCTAGTTACCAGCAGTCGGGGTGGATGGTTGAAGACCTGGTTAACTATCACTTAAAGGAGTTACGTTGTAGTACTCAGTGTCACACGCAGATGATGTTGTGGATAATCGCAAGAGGTGTTAATGTCTCATGCTTTGGTTGGGTATTGAGTACTTAGAGATTTGCTTGGAGCATAAATTTTGTACACCGTTCTTCCAACAATAGTGCTAGCTTAAGTCACGAGAACGGGGAATTCTACTTCAGTTTCAAGTTTGGTATATCGGGTTTGCTCCATCAGTTATCACTTCAAATAGCCTACTTAAGGGTTGGTAAAGATAGTTAGAGAGAGTTTCGGTAACGGTTGATTCCCACATGATACATTTGAGCCAATTTTGTTCTTCTCACAAGATTTCAAGTATATGTGCGTAAAATGTGTTGCTGATTCTGAGGTATCAAAACCAGCAAACGGGAAGGAGACATACATCTGAACGCACAACGAGTACACATGATGAACTTTACACTTCTTCTTAATTGAAATTATTCCGGGAAGACAAATGTCATAACCACAGAGAAAATCAGTGTTTTAACTCGTGGATTTTGGTATATTATTCCAACTACGTGGGGGAAGATATGTAAGAAACAGTTTCTGATGATTAAAGAGGTATACAATTGTATGATGATTCCTCTGGTTAGTCGGTATCCTACAGAAGGAAATGTGTTCATCCGGGACTTACTTGATGTTTACGGAACTGTTTTTTTGTTATCATTTCGACTACATCCGGTACTCAGTTGCTTTTGTGGTACTGTCTTGGTGTTATCATTTCAACTACATACGGGATAAATTGCTTACACTCGGGAATTAGTTGACTTTGGTGTAACAATTCTCATCTGCAATTTCCTGAAGGGAGAAAAGTGCATTTCCAAGTCTTAATTGATTTTGATGTTACGTTTTCGACTTCATTAATAGGATTGAGTGTGTACTTCGGGTTTTTGAGCTTCATACAATGAGACTGATTGCATCACTTCAACTACTTGGGGGAAGTGTCCTCTTGATACTTTTGGTATGCATTACTTCAGCCTTCACCGGGAAGAAATATGAGAAGAATTACTCAAGCGTGAGATGATACGTTGCTGATCTATTTGATGATCCCCCGAACGGATAATCACAATGATTATTCTTAAAAGGAGCAGCAATATTTGATGTGGTTTGCTACGGATTCCGCTGTGAACTTAACGAATGTAAGCTTGAAAGAGAGCTTTGAAACTGCTCAAAAAGAAGATTGTTGGTTTGGGCGGAAGCTATCAAAGCTTCACATTGAGAAGGCTCAAGTTCAGACGATTATTCAGGAGCCTCGAAAGCTTTGGTGGTGAAAGTTTAAGAGATGTTGACTACAGACTTCTACAACGTACAGAACGATATCCTTATTTCGGTATTCATGTCAACATCTTCTTAAATTGAATAATATATTTTGTACATATCTTAAACCAAAATGTGAACAGAAAAATATAAAACCAAAATGTAAATAGAAAATTATAAAACCAAGAAAAACCATAAAAATCAGAAAAATAGAAAATACCAAAAATAGTTTTTTCAAGGCCTGTCTTCTGGTATCGATAACATTTACGGTCATAGAAATGTCATTCAATAATGACACGAGACTTTAAATGAAGCTCGAGCAGAAGTTAAAATAAATTGTTAAAACATGTCATGTTGGCTTGCAGTTACTTCAGACTGTAACCCGTTCCTCATTATGGGGAAAGCACGTCGCCAAAAAGACGGCTGTTCCTCCCACTGGGTGAAGTTCACCCGGGCATGGATTACTTTATATCCATGTTTCTTCAATCTGATGTATGTTTCAGTGCATCATTTCTGGTATAAGAAGAGAAGTCTTATTTACATCACATATACTTTTCCATCTATTATTCTTCAGGAAAATATTTGTGCTAAACTTGGTGGTACCATGATTTTTGAATATCAATCAGAATTGAACTTTTCATAAAAAATCTATTCACTCAATCAATGACTGCAGCTATTTAAATAGAAGATGGGTCATCGATTGAGGGGGAGAGTGATGATTTCAAAATTTCATATCATCAAAACATGTCACTTTGTACATAATAAGCAGTGAATAAAATGTGGTTGTTATGTGTCAGTGTATGATTTTTGTTAAATTCACATCTTCCAAACCTATCATACCTGACATTAACATTTTCCCTCATAGATTGAGGGGGAGCATCGTAATGTTCCATTATCAACACATATTAAACCTGACCACATTTTCTCCCACATTTTCTAAACGTATTTAAATCAATTGGGATCACAAAATCTCAAAAGGTTTGAAATTTATGATCGGGGGAGAGAATGTGATTTAAATATGCAATCTGATAAAAATGTGATGTTTTGGACTTAAAAGTAAGCTCTCCCATATGTGCTAATGTCACAACTCGTAATTTCAGGCCATTTTCCGAACCTCGACAATTTACTATTCACGAGTTACTATTCACCGATCACTATTCACTTTTACTATTCATCATTTTTGAGGTCAGTTTGAGATTTTGAGAAACTTTCGGAAAATTTTACTATTCATGAAACACTATTCATTCCCGGAGGGAAATCACTATTCATAATCATCATTCATCTTTTCGTAAACTAGGTTTACGGGTATTCAAATTCGCGTAACCAGTTTGGTTTAGCTGCGAAATTCATGCATCATCAGTAAGGACATGTCATATAGACTAGAGTAGTCTACATATCATCAGTAACATCATTATCATGTTAAGTCATGCACGGGTTTGTGTGTTTTTCATTTACGTATGTTTGTTTATTTGTTAAACGTTACCACTCAGTCATTACTAATAATATTATACTCAAATACTCCCGACTATGATCCTAACATATTTTCATGCCCATTATAATGATATAGAAATTATATTATTAACTTACCCGGTGTTTTGAAAACTTTTGCTATATTTTACGTTAAGAGCTTATAACTCCGTCGGTTTGCGATATTTCATCACGATCACTATATTAACACCCGATTCTTATCAGTAACATGATTTCATAATTTTCACGACTTCGTCGAATTTTATTTTTATTCGTCACGTTTTATTTTCAGTTAACCCGGTACCCGATAACGCCGAAATTACACACTAATCTAACTAGAACTTATCTAAAATATCTTTATACAAAAAAAATCACATCACAAGGCTTCTTGAGGAAGCCTTGCGCCGCCCCCCCCCCCCCCCCCCCTCCTTGACTATTTCAAGCCTAATAAGTTAAATTCCTTAAATGTTTAATTACTTATAAACTAGCTTTACTATAATAGAATTTTCTAAGTGTTGAACATTATATTTTCAAGTAACGATATTGAGAGCCGATTTTCTTTATGATCGAGGCGCGTATGACCAAAACTCAAATGAGACGGCATTAAGATCATGTTACAAGGTTTTCAAAAACGTCGAGTTCTAGTACTAACTCTTAACGTGCAATATTTTACGACTAGTTTTGCGAGGCCATTTGGTCATATTTTCACCAGTTGTAAAAGTGATATTTTGCGACGAAACTATTTTATTTGACGATAAAACACCAAAAGAGGATCGTGAAGTATTATTCCAACATTTTTACACGAAAAGTAGTTTATGACTTAACGAGACGTCAAAAATGTATTTTTCGACGATAAACATTATTTTCAAAAATAACGAGTGGTATCGTTAACATACGTATTTGCATGTGTAGCATCATTTCATTGCTTACAATAGATCATATCATTCATGTTAGGTCGCGGTTAGAGACCGAGCCTCATTTCAGCATATTCATATCTGTCATTGTTGCTATCGCATCAGGTGAGTTCCATAGCCCTTACCTTTATACGTTTTGGATTACGTTTTGGGGGAGAATACATGCTCAATTATTTTTCACAAGCACTTTAATCTTCTAAGGATTAACGTGAGTTTTCATAGCCCCGTTTTTCAAGTTATTACATCATTTCAAATTTCTCGGGGGAGAATACATTGCACCAATTTTTCATGCGGACCAAAGTATATAAATTCATTACATTGCTTAAGTTACCATCATTGCCAAGTTAAAGTCCCCTATTATCATGAACCGTTAATTGTGAGCAAGCGAGAGTGTGTGAATAGATCTATTGAGGGTGACTCCTCCGTTCGGGTTGGTAGCACCAACTTGTCATACGAACGCATTACATTTGATCCATTTTAGGGTGTTTGGCAAAGCACTCAGTTGGGGCATTTCATTCAGTCTAGCTTCGGGGTCATGAGCTTAAGAGCTAATGAATCATTTTCATGTGGCAGTTTTTCATACACTTTATACTTGTGGTTTCCGTATAACATTTCAGTCACATAAACCAAATCATATTTGGCAATGGGTTGTAAACACACAGGTTGCAAGTCTTGTTATGGGCGGGACTTGGAACTGGGTGGATTTACAATGCCTTTGCTGGGAAAATCTTCATTCAAAGGCATTACATTTTACAATAAACTCTATGAACTCACCAACCTCGTGTTGACACTTGTTAGCATGTATTTTCAGGTATAAAGCAATAGCATGCTACTGGAGGCTCTTGGCAGGGCATGGCATGGTCATAGAAGACTCTGACAAACATTGGGACCGTTCTACCTATTTTAATGGGCCTATTTCCGCACTACTTTTAACAATGTAAATTCAACATTTTTGTTAAACAAGGTTGTTCTAAATAATTGAAATAAAAACCGTTCTTTGCACTTGTGTTGTGATACCAATTGAGTTGCACCCCAGTGGCATGTATGCTTCCGCTGGACCCGATTTTGGGGGTGTGACAGATTGGTATCAGAACCTTGGCTATAGAGAACTGGGTGATTTTAAAACCTAGACTATAGCTACATTTACAAAAACTTAACCCTATGACCGCCACGTGCCTGCCTGCCAAGCTGATGCCTCAATTGTGGTTTGTTGCAGACATATTTAATAGGATTTGTGTCTTATTTTCAAATCATTTATACCTACTTATTATAGTTGATTACTATAGTTGTCTATCATATAAGCATGCATACATATCGTATACGTTTCAGCGTCACGCCTTTTCTTACATAGTATCATCATTCGACCACGAGTTTGGTCCTTTGCCTTAGCCTATCAGAACATCTCTTCAAATGTGAAGGACCTAGTATTACTATAACTGAGCTGAGTATTTTAAACTTCATTGAACCTCGGTGGAATATAGACTCGTCATCTATATTCAACCCGGGACAGTTGGACATAGGCTGACTACCTATGCCCCGCTCAGAGATGAATTTTGCAATACTAAGAGCAGTTATAATAAAATTATGTCCGGTTTGCATTCCTACTCGATCTCTAAAGGTTTCAAAACTTCTTGTGTGTGTACACAATCGTTGCAAGAACATCCACACCTGCATCACCTTATGAACCGCCGTCTAGAAGCACATCAGCTAACCATAACCCAACTTCAAGCCATTGAGAGTCAGATCATTGGGAATGACAATCATTTCACCTTTACCATCACGAATCCTCGAGACTCAAGTTGAGGTACTCAAGGAAGGAAACCGACAGAATGATAAAACCCTACGGTATGCCAAAGAATGCAAATGGGTTAGTAAAGAGGTCAGACAGAGTATTGTGCTTCAAGGATAGAAACTGGATATCTCCCTATGGTGGAATACGAGAGTTGATTATGCACGAGTCGCACAAGTCGAAGTACTTCATTCATCCAAGCTCTGATGAGATGTATCAGGATCTCAAGAAACTTTATTGGTGGCCGAATGTGAAAGCAGACATAGCTTTGTATGTTAGCAAATGCCTTACTTGCGCTAAAGTGAAAGCCGAGTACCAGAAACCATTAGGATTACTTCAGTAACCAGAAATTCCTCAGTGGAAATGAGAACGCATTACAATAGATATATTCATTAAACTTCCCAAGACATCAGGCAGTTTCGAAGCTATTTGGGTGATCATCGATCGTCCCACCAAATCAGTCCATTCCATTCCAATCGGAGAGACTTATACTATGGAACAGCTTACCAGACTTTACGTCAAGGAAATAGTTTCGAGGCACGGTGAACCAATTTCCATCATTTTCGACAGAGATAGTCGCTTTGCTTCAAACTTCTAACAATCCCTTTAAGCTATCCTTACCCAATCAGATGTATGCACGATCTACCATCCTCAGACCAACGAACATTGAAGAGAACTATCCAATCCCTATAGGACGTGCTCAGCACCATAGAATTAACCTTAAATTGTTTGGAGTAAACCTTTGACATTGACAGATTTCACCTTCAACAATAGCCATCACACCAATACAAAGACTATACCTTTTAAGACACCCCGTGGTGGAAGTACCAATTACCTACTGACAGACCAAAATCGGAAAGTCCAATTCACTAGTCTAGAACCCAATCGTGAAACAACAAAGGAAATTGTACAAGTCAAGAATCAGTTACAAACAACAAGAGAACAATAAGAAATATACAAAAGTGCAAACATTAAGAAGGTACGACGAACTAAGAAAAACACAAACAACGAGAATTTTATTAGAAATCACGGAAATTAGCACATAACAACATAATTAGCATCGAACGTGCTAATATTACAAGGATTACATGGAAACCTAACCACAACTTATTCCAACATTTCTAACATAAACCTATGGACCCCAAAACTTATCCACCGCGTATGACAAGGCCGTGAGTGGTATGATGAACACCAAGAGCCCAATCAAAAGTTCATAACCTTCAACCGGAATGAAAGTCAAGAGAATGACGACAACCATGATAAAAACTATCGCAATAGTGGTGACGAAATGCGCCATTTTCGACGTTAGCAACACGGGAAGTAATAAGGATGAAAAATGGAGCTCCAAAGGTGGTAGTGACTAGCGAGTGATAAGGATTGGTGACGAGATAACACGAACTAACCTTGAAACAATAAACAATGCGCGCCGTAGTTGGCCGGTGAATGGTTTTGAAATGGGAGAGAAGGAGATAAAAAGGTAAAGTGAAAAGGGTGATGTGAAGGGATAGAAGCAATAATGGAGGTGTGGGAGGATGTGTATAGATTTTAAATAATAAAATAATGTATTCCGTACTTTTATGGTACCCGAGAAACTCAAGGAGTATAGGACGGACTAGACATACCTGGTAGACCAAAGTAAATCATAACAACATAAAAACAAATTGAGCGTCGGGACGTCGCTCCTTTAACGGGTGGAGAATGTCACAACTCGTAATTTCAGGCCATTTTTCCGAACCTCGACAATTTACTATTCACCGATCACTATTCACTTTTACTATTCATCATTTTCGAGGTCAGTTTGAGATTTTGAGAAACTTTCGGAAAATTTTACTATTCATGAAACACTATTCATTCCCGGAGGGAAATCACTATTCATAATCATCATTCATCTTTTCGTAAACTAGGTTTACGGGTATTCAAATTCGCGTAACCAGTTTGGTTTAGCTGCAAAATTCATGCATCATCAGTAAGGACATGTCATATAGACTAGAGTAGTCTACATATCATCAGTAACATCATTATCATGTTAAGTCATGCACGGGTTTGTGTGTTTTTCATTTACGTATGTTTGTTTATTTGTTAAACGTTACCACTCAGTCATTACTAATAATATTATACTCAAATACTCCCGACTATGATCCTAATATATTTTCATGCCCATTATAATGATATAGAAATTATATTATTAACTTACCCGGTGTTTTGAAAACTTTTGCTATATTTTACGTTAAGAGCTTATAACTCCGTCGGTTTGCGATATTTCATCACGATCACTATTTTAACACCCGATTCTTATCAGTAACATGATTTCATAATTTTCACGACTTCGTCGTATTTTATTTTTATTCGTCACGTTTTATTTTCAGTTAACCCGGTACCCGATAACGCCGAAATTACACACTAATCTAACTAGAACTTATCTAAATATCTTTATACAAAAAAAATCACATCACAAGGCTTCTTGAGGAAGCCTTGCCGCCCCCCCCCCCTCCTTGACTATTTCAAGCCTAATAAGTTAAATTCCTTAAATGTTTAATTACTTATAACTAGCTTTAATTTTCATAACACATTTTACATAACAAATTTCACTAGCAAAGATCAAAACACTCTCTTCCCCTCTCCTTCATACCCACGGCTCAACCACAAGACCAAGAAGAATCCATAGTTTTTCATAGTTCAAGTGTTATACAAGTCCCAAATACCTTCCTTGTTAGAGTTTTGCAGTAAAAACTCCAAGGTTGTGGTCATTTTTCATCCTAGCTCACCAATCATCAAGTAAGCTCAAGAACACCATTTTTGATCATTTCATACTTCCTTTGTTCTTATATTGTTGTATCTCCTATTTATTTTGAGAGCTATCCATGCAAAACTTATGTTATATATACCACTTGGTTCGTTTTTCATTAAAACTATCGCAAATTCTAGATCTGTAAGTTTTATTAACATCCCCGCGAAACCCATTATTTTTAGCCATTTTTAGGACCCATGACACCCTAAGAAGGTGTATGGTAGGATATGTGTGTATTTGTGGAGTTGTGTTGAAGTAGTTTGTGCAAGCCGCGAACCAAGAAAATGAGTTTCTAACGTATATACAAACCTACTGTCCCAAAAATGTAAATCTAGAAAAATCAGTAAACATGGCGTTATTTTGGCCTTCATATTCAGAAAATACACTCAAAAACGAAAACGTGGTTGCTTGAATCACTAAAAACCGAGTTATAACGAAGGAGATACGAAGTTTTAAAGTTAGCAAACAAAAACTATTATTTTCAGAAAATGCGTGCTGTTGGCCGAACTTCAGGGGACAGAACGAGGCGTTAGCCGTAGTCTAACTGAGCCGAGCCACTGAAAATATGTTAGTTCATGTTATGACAATTCCGGGGATATAAAGAACATAGAAAACGAGCTTATAACGAAAAAGATACAAGTGTTGAAATCCGACGAAAAATATATAATTCCATTAGCTTTTACTAATATAAACTTGCCGCAAAACTGTCTTTGCGAGACACCATTTTCACGACTGTTTTTCTCCATGATTGGTATGGTTTGAGTCCGAGCCGTCTTCATATGAAATCAAGATCTCCCAGCAAGCTTTTTAAATCAATTGGTCGTTCGTCGAATAGACTTATAACGAATAAACTACGCCCTCATCTTTTTACCCAAAAATCCTTTCAAAGTTATCATTTTGACAGCTTTTACTATAATAGAATTTTCTAAGTGTTGAACATTATATTTTCAAGTAACGATATTGAGAGCCGATTTTCTTTATGATCGAGGCGCGTATAACCAAAACTCAAATGAGACGGCATTAAGATCATGTTACAAGGTTTTCAAAAACGTCAAGTTCTATTACTAACTCTTAACGTGCAATATTTTACGACTAGTTTTGCGAGGCCGTTTGGTCATATTTTCACCAGTTGTAAAAGTGATATTTTGCGACGAAACTATTTTATTTGACAATAAAACACCAAAAGAGGATCGTGGAGTATTATTCCAACATTTTTACACGAAAAGTAGTTTATGACTTAACGAGACGTCAAAAATGTATTTTTCGACGATAAACATTATTTTCAAAAATAACGAGTGGTATCGTTAACATACGTATTTGCATGTGTAGCATCATTTCATTGCTTACAATAGATCATATCATTCATGTTAGGTCGCGGTTAGAGACGAGCCTCATTTCAGCATATTCATATCTGTCATTGTTGCTATCGCATCAGGTGAGTTCCATAGCCCCTACCTTTATACGTTTTGGATTACGTTTTGGGGGAGAATACATGCTCAATTATTTTTCACAAGCACTTTAATCTTCTAAGGATTAACGTGAGTTTTCATAGCCCCGTTTTTCAAGTTATTACATCATTTCAAATTTCTCGGGGGAGAATACATTGCACCAATTTTTCATGCGGACCAAAGTATATAAATTCATTACATTGCTTAAGTTACCATCATTGCCAAGTTAAAGTCCCCTATTATCATGAACCGTTAATTGTGAGCAAGCGAGAGTGTGTGAATAGATCTATTGAGGGTGACTCCTCCGTTTGGGTTGGTAGCACCAACTTGTCATACGAACGCATTACATTTGATCCATTTCAGGGTGTTTGGCAAAGCACTCAGTTGGGGCATTTCATTCAGTCTAGCTTCGGGGTCATGAGCTTAAGAGCTAATGTATCATTTTCATGTGGCAGTTTTTCATACACTTTATACTTGTGGTTTCCGTATAACATTTCAGTAACATAAACCAAATCATATTTGGCAATGGGTTGTAAACACACAGGTTGCAAGTCTTGTTATGGGCGGGACTTGGAACTGGGTGGATTTACAATGCCTTTGCTGGGAAAATCTTCATTCAAAGGCATTACATTTTACAATAAACTCTATGAACTCACCAACCTCGTGTTGACACTTGTTAGCATGTATTTTCAGGTATAAAGCAATAGCACGCTACTGGAGGCTCTTGGCAGGGCATGGCATGGTCATAGAAGACTCTGACAAACATTGGGACCGTTCTACCTATTTTAAAGGGCCTATTTCCGCACTACTTTTAACAATGTAAATTCAACATTTTTGTTAAACAAGGTTGTTCTAAATAATTGAAATGAAAACCGTTCTTTGCACTTGTGTTGTGATACCAATTGAGTTGCACCCCAGTGGCATGTATGCTTCCGCTGGACCCGATTTTGGGGGTGTGACAGCTAAACTCTTTTGTATATCAATGCACATATTGAGGGGGAGCAAATGGTTTGTGGTAACAAAAAGAATGTGGCATCTCTGGTGGTATCTCATGTGAGCGCGACTCAGACTTCACCAACGAATTGACGAAACAAAAACTATCATTAATCGAAAGGGGTTGTCCTGGCCGGGTAATAATTTCAAGCTGGTCTAACCAGTGATGTAAGCGTGTCTCGAAGAGGACTTGTCTGAGTAGAGTGTACCGTTTCGAGAAACTTTCTGTAGACTTGACCAGGCCGGGTAATAATTTCAAGCTAGTCTAACTAGTGATGTAAGCGTGTCTCGAATCGGTCATGTTCACTGAAAGTGGATCAATTCAAAAAGTGCAAGCTCTACCCAACATGTGCAAATTTATAATAAAAACATCTGAGCACATATTAAGGGGGAGCATTTGAAAAGTTCAAAACTCTCAAAGTGTTTGCAAAATATGTTTCTTAATTATAAACACTTTGAGAGATTTTTTCAAATAAATGGTTTACGGCAACATAGGATAGTCATGGTGTTATAAGGTGGCTAAGGTTAGGAAAACCGTCCTATGATCCGCCAGAGCCGGAGGGATCTACCCAAGGACAATACCGAATAGCTAGTATTAGAAAGTCCTTAGGTATGATAATGAAAAAAGGAGTACTATGAGAAAGGAGAAAGAAGGGGTTGAAGAATTAAAAAGAAATGTAATGAGAAAGGGTGAAAAGAAATAGCCTTCCAATTATTCAACCTTATGGCAGAAACCGGGTTCAATTCATATGCTACTGGTTGTTACTAAGGTGACGCCGGTATTGAAGACAAGACGTCATGGACCCAGTGACGCACTGCACTAAACCTTCTAAGCCACTCAAGTTCTCTTAAAAGGACTTGTTTCATTCTCACGGGGAACCCTGCATAATCTATCGACTGCTCATTACGAGTTATGTTGATATTGAAACAGGAGACACCGCTCCAGTCTCCGACTACCAAAAATGCACTTATCGAGTCTAGAGCCACGAGATGCATCATAAGATCTCATAGGAACACAGGTTACTTCTGCACTGGTTGTTCAACATTAAGGACACCAGTTGTAAACTTATTGTAACACCCCAACCCGGCAAGGGTAGAAGTATCACACAAATGGCTCCATATCAGATCAAACAAAGCATACAATCAAAAGTAATACAATGGTTCTCAAAGGTTACAAATGAAATCTTGCAATACAAAGGGTTACAAAGGGAAATAAAAGCTGCCTATCAAATCCATAAGTACATCTCTTCTAATGGCTTCTACTCAAAGTCTTCTAGGTCCAAAGTCTCTTCACTCTTACCCAGCTTCCAACTAAAACCTGCCGCGGGAAAAGAAACGCGGCTGAGCTACTAGAGCTCAGTGAACAGATATAACGTAACAAGCAGTAGCATAATTTATAATTTACATGAGTAAAAGAGTGTGGAAGCATGAATACATGGTATCAAGATGAAAGGTAAGAGTACATGGTATCATAAGGAAAGGTAAAAGGGTACATGGTAAAGGAAGTCAGAAATCCACTACGAGCCCATAACATAACATGAATCATAATCATAATCATAATCGTAAACATGCAGAGGGGAGACCTCTTAGTATCCTGTAAATATGAGGGGTGTCCTCAATCATGGGTATCCTGTAAATATGAGGGGTGTCCTCAATCATGGGTTGGAGTAGCTAGCTCCCAGAGTGTGAAAGACGTGTATCGCACACACCATCAGTCACCATGAATAACATAACATAACATGAACATGAACAAATCTAGGATGCATCCATACGCCCCAGGTGGCCATAATCTGCCTCTACGTAAACATAACATGCAGGGACGGGACAGGTCATCACTCTCCTGCCCTAGAGTCATGCCATCGGTGCATCGACTGACATGGACATGAAACCCTCATGCCTAGTGAGTGGCTCGTAGTATCAAACTGAGGGTCAAGGTCAAGTATCGTGAATCATGTATTTAGTTTACTTGCATAAGTCAATGTCTTGTTTCATAAGTTCATAATCATAGGTTCATAATCATGGTTCATAAGCAAGGTTCATAAGCAAAGGTTCATAAGCAAAGGTTCATAAGCAAAGGTTCATGAATGAAAGGTTCATAATCATAAAAGGTTCAATATCATGATGGTTCAAAAGATCGGAGTTCATGAATGAAGGGAACATAGCAATGGTATAGGGAACCCTAATACGAATCATAATCAGAGAATGAAGGCCTCTTATCAAAGAAGCAGAATATCTGTACCTTATTGCTTGACAAGGATCACACTGAATAAGATGATAAAGAGCACAGAACTACTCCCTCTTCACACCTAGAGGAGTAAAGACATGATTACTAAAGATCCCATTTCCATATTAAGTAACTTTCTATTTTTAGCAGGTTTCCATTTTTAGAAAGTTTCCTTATTTAGTAAGTTTCCAAAATTAGCAGATTTCTATAATGAGTAAGATTTAAGTATTATGATTTAGTTAAGTCATTACTTTAGTCTCATTATGGAATTAGGGTTGGTTTTAGCAGGTTATAAAAGTTTAGGGTTAAATATGACAAGTTTACAAAGTTTAGGGTTTTAATTGTAAATATATATCAAATTAAAAGTCTAGGATGAAAATATCATAAATTACTTATTTAAATACCCCATTTATTCAGAATTACATCTTTGGCCCATTAAGTTCCATATTTTACATTTTAAACCCTTTATTTACAAAAGTTACCAAATAAACCCTAAAGTTACATAATTTACAATTTAACCCATATAATATCCTTAATTACACCATTAACCCTTAGATTTAATTATTTACAGAATCTACCTTCTAATTTCATGCATGGTACGATTTAACCCTTTAGTTTCCCATATATACACTTTTAGTCCCTATAATTATAAAACATATGTATTAAATCATAAATTCAAAATAATTACATATTAGCCCCCATAATTATCCAAAATTACACCGAACCATCTTAACATTATTATTAACTTAAAATGACCTTAAGTTTCCAGTATTTACCTTTTTAGTCCCTCAAGTTTAATTAATTTCAAATCGGTTTCATAATTATATATATTCACCCATTTAACCTTTTAAATACAAAATATACATATAGACCCCTCATCTAATATTTTATACGAATTGTACCAGGTCCAAAGGACTTATAAAAATTATCCCTTGAGTTTTAAGAATTACAAAACACACCCTTAACATTTAAATTACAATCGGTTTAACCTTTAAAATGCATAAACCCTAAGATAAATTATATCAATCATGGATTCATCATTCAAGAGTCTTAATTATCATTTAAAACCAGATCTTAGTACCCAAATCCACCCCAAGTCGATTTAGGGTTCATAGTTTATTTTCTTTATTTATTTTATTTTATAACCCGATTTTGAACTAATTCCCCAAATCATGAATTCGACTCCCATAAATCGAACCACCATTTTTCCCAGGTCATATGAGTCGTATAGGGTCTAGGAAAAATAAGAACATGCACTGGAAAAATCGTATACCATATATTTCGAATTATTGTGTTATTTAGTTTATAAATTCGTTAATTCGTGTAAGGCTTAAAGATCATGCATGGTTTGATTCTACCATTTTATACTCGACTTATAAGATGTAGGGAGGGTGAGAAAAATACCATAACAGGTATGGATCGAAGGGAACAAGTCGAACCAATTTGGACCTCTCGGCTAGGAATAAAATCGACACTAAATTCTCCCACGAGCTCAAACGCGATCTAAAAATCTTGGAACCAATTTTCACAGGTCACATATGATGTGAGGAACACAAGAAAAATAAGAAACGAATTTTTCCATGATCGAATGAATTATAATGGAATAATTACCTTTCGGGTGCAATAGAACAAGAAATTTTGACCCTTATCAAATCCAGCCTCTATAATTCGTATGGGTATTTTTCTAGGCTTCTTGGGATGTTTAAGAACATGGAAAAATAATGGCTAGCCTCCAGAATTTTTGTGGATCGATTTATGAATTATTTTTGGTGTTTAGGGTTTATCGGCAAAGTGAAATAAGGAGGAAAATATTGAAAATTGTATGTAGGAGATTAGGGCCGAGTATTGTGGAGGTAATTTGGACCAAATCTCGTGAATTCAATCCCACTAAATCAGAAATTTCAAATTTGATCTCCTTCCTCTTTTATATAATACTTATCTATATATTTAATATAATTAAAATCAATTTAATTAGTAATATATATTAATTTCGGTTCATACAACATTTTAGCGTGTTACAATTTATTTTTGTGGCATGTACAAAATTTAAATGGTGCCTTGTAATTATTTCATGTCATATATAGTTTAATTACAAAGGTTTTGTAATTATTTAGGCACTTATATAAGCTTTAATTAAGTTTTAAAGTAGCAGGGGCAATTTGGTCATTTTACATGTTCTAGATTTTTCAGGTATTACAACTTCTTCCCCTCTAACAAAAAAAATTTTGTCCTCGAAATTTGCAGGAAGCGGAGAGAAAAGAGAACGGAATACTCATACGGAATGCGAACAAGATTTCAAATCAATTCAACTGTATCAACAGTAGGGAGTCCTACATGACTTCAAGATTTACCACTTAGGTCAACAGAATGAAAACGGGAGTCCAACTCATCCAGATATTTAACGAACGAAGGTAGAGTATACGCATAGGTAGAATGAACCTAAGGTCTCACAAATCACGGATAATCCAATGGTGAACAATTTCTAACTTCTTAGGTACTTCCCAAGATATCCTATGGCCACAATGAGGGCACGTTATATGGTGTAAGTATTATCACGTTAATAATACCAGCACCACATAATTATGCCTTCATGATGATCATACTTTATCTCAAGTCGTGAACAAAACAACTTATCTTAATCCACCTAGTACTTCTATAGTCTCAGAAGTCAACAAAATCGATGTCATAGCCAAGAGGGAAAAACAAACTACTTGCAAGAGTATCGGAATCGCAGATTGCTTAGCAGAATAAGGTACGCCGTCCATAAGCATCAGATCTTTCACAATTCGCCAAAATCTTCCCAGAACAAAGCCATGAACGTACGAATAATCACGGAACTGAAATGTTTCTAGGGAACTTAAAACATCAGGGGATCTTATTACTATATAACGAAGTTTAAGTGAGTCCATCAATCTGGAAGTGAAACAAAATCGTGAACTTGTGTCTGGTCCGTCAAGCCTCCTACCGTTCTTCTTAGAATGTGATGGAGTAATATGAATTGCTGGCACGATCTTCAAGTCCTTCATCATCCAGTCTGCTTCCGCTCTCAATTCATCTTAGTACAACCAAGGCGAATAGGGAAGTTAGACTGCATGTCTTCATCAGCTCCAGGTTCGCCGTCTTGATTAGATTTTCTTCTCCTGCATCGCCCACGCTTCTGCTTGAAAGGGACGTCTTCACTCTTCAGGGTAGCCGCCGTTGTTGTCAAAATTTCGAATGCTCAATCAACCAATCCCTTATCAGAATAGAATCGAAGTTGACTATCCAAAGAAAGACGGATCAACAAGGCAAATCTTATCGTTCAAAAGTGAGAGGGAAGCATTAAAACATCACAAGACTTTTCATAGGGATAGAGAGGGTAAGACGAAGTCAAATAGCGTCAGAAGATTCACAGATGCTTATCAAAAGCAAGAGACAACCAACAGAATGTATCGAGTACGTCATCGCTATGGAGATTCTCAGAATTGCCCGAAGAGGTATCACATGATTAACAAAGGATCAGAGGTCAGAGTCAGAATCCGGAGATAAGGATCAAATAGTGTCAGGAATTTTCTATGCAAGTTTCAATGTTTCAAAACTTAATTAGGTTTCAAATCTTAGGTGTAAGGCATAAGCTTTCAATCTCCAAGAGGGATTCAACAGGCTTAAACCAAAAGTAAGGCACGAATCAGAGTATTGCGGAAGCAAAGATACTTAAACAAATGCCTTATAGTCTACCCATTCCTCACTGGTCAAAACTTATGTTCTTATGGGGTTATCCTAAAGCAGTTCTTACAGGTTACCTTATGAGCGCCTACAGTGGAAACTTAGTGGTCCTAACTTACACAGGCCAAGGGTAAATGTATTACAAATCGCAGCCTGTATCTCTGATACCATAGTTGTAACACCCCAACCCGGCAAGGGTAGAAGTATCACACAAATGGCTCCATATCATATCAAACAAAGCATACAATCAAAAGTAATACAATGGTTCTCAAAGGTTACAAATGAAATCTTGCAATACAAAGGTTACAAAGGGAAATAAAAGCTGCCTATCAAATCCATAAGTACATCTCTTCTAATGGCTTCTACTCAAAGTCTTCTAGGTCCAAAGTCTCTTCACTCTTACCCAGCTTCCAACTAAAACCTGCCGCGGGAAAAGAAACGCGGCTGAGCTACTAGAGCTCAGTGAACAGATATAACGTAACAAGCAGTAGCATAATTTATAATTTACATGAGTAAAAGAGTGTGGAAGCATGAATACATGGTATCAAGATGAAAGGTAAGAGTACATGGTATCATAAGGAAAGGTAAAAGGGTACATGGTAAAGGAAGTCAGAAATCCACTACGAGCCCATAACATAACATGAATCATAATCATAATCATAATCGTAAACATGCAGAGGGGAGACCTCTTAGTATCCTGTAATATGAGGGGTGTCCTCAATCATGGGTATCCTGTAAATATGAGGGGTGTCCTCAATCATGGGTTGGAGTAGCTAGCTCCCGGAGTGTGAAAGACGTGTATCGCACACACCATCAGTCACCATGAATAACATAACATAACATGAACATGAACAAATCTAGGATGCATCCATACGCCCCAGGTGGCCATAATCTGCCTCTACGTAAACATAACATGCAGGGACGGGACAGGTCATCACTCTCCTGCCCTAGAGTCATGCCATCGGTGCATCGACTGACATGGACATGAAACCCTCATGCCTAGTGAGTGGCTCGTAGTATCAAACTGAGGGTCAAGGTCAAGTATCGTGAATCATGTATTTAGTTTACTTGCATAAGTCAATGTCTTGTTTCATAAGTTCATAATCATAGGTTCATAATCATGGTTCATAAGCAAGGTTCATAAGCAAAGGTTCATAAGCAAAGGTTCATAAGCAAAGGTTCATGAATGAAAGGTTCATAATCATAAAAGGTTCAATATCATGATGGTTCAAAAGATCGGAGTTCATGAATGAAGGGAACATAGCAATGGTATAGGGAACCCTAATACGAATCATAATCAGAAAATGAAGGCCTCTTATCAAAGAAGCAGAATATCTATACCTTATTGCTTGACAAGGATCACACTGAATAAGATGATAAAGAGCACAGAACTACTCCCTCTTCACACCTAGAGGAGTAAAGACATGATTACTAAAGATCCCATTTCCATATTAAGTAACTTTCTATTTTTAGCAGGTTTCCATTTTTAGAAAGTTTCCTTATTTAGTAAGTTTCCAAAATTAGCAGATTTCTATAATAAGTAAGATTTAAGTATTATGATTTAGTTAAGTCATTACTTTAGTCTCATTATGGAATTAGGGTTGGTTTTAGCAGGTTATAGAAGTTTAGGGTTAAATATGACAAGTTTACAAAGTTTAGGGTTTTAATTGTAAATATATATCAAATTAAAAGTCTAGGATGAAAATATCATAAATTACTTATTTAAAACCCCATTTATTCAGAATTACATCTTTGGCCCATTAAGTTCCATATTTTACATTTTAAACCTTTTATTTACAAAAGTTACCAAATAAACCCTAAAGTTACATAATTTACAATTTAACCCATATAATATCCTTAATTACACCATTAACCCTTAGATTTAATTATTTACAGAATCTACCTTCTAATTTCATGCATGGTACGATTTAACCCTTTAGTTTCCCATATATACACTTTTAGTCCCTATAATTATAAAACATATGTATTAAATCATAAATTCAAAATAATTACATATTAGCCCCCATAATTATCCAAAATTACACCGAACCATCTTAACATTATTATTAACTTAAAATGACCTAAAGTTTCCAGTATTTACATTTTTAGTCCCTCAAGTTTAATTAATTTCAAATCGGTTTCATAATTATATATATTCACCCATTTAACCTTTTAAATACAAAATTTACATATAGACCCCTCATCTAATATTTTATACGAATTGTACCAGGTCCAAAGGACTTATAAAAATTATCCCTTGAGTTTTAAGAATTACAAAACACACCCTTAACATTTAAATTACAATCGGTTTAACCTTTAAAATGCATAAACCCTAAGATAAATTATATCAATCATGGATTCATCATTCAAGAGTCTTAATTATCATTTAAAACCAGATCTTAGTACCCAAATCCACCCCAAGTCGATTTAGGGTTCATAGTTTATTTTCTTTATTTATTTTATTTTATAACCCGATTTTGAACTAATTCCCCAAATCATGAATTCGCCTCCCATAAATCGAACCACCATTTTTCCCAGGTCATATGAGTCGTATAGGGTCTAGGAAAAATAAGAACATGCACTGGAAAAATCGTATACCATATATTTCGAATTATTGTGTTATTTAGTTTATAAATTCGTTAATTCGTGTAAGGCTTAAAGATCATGCATGGTTTGATTCTACCATTTTATACTCGACTTATAAGATGTAGGGAGGGTGAGAAAAATACCATAACAGGTATGGATCGAAGGGAACAAGTCGAACCAATTTGGACCTCTCGGCTAGGAATAAAATCGACACTAAATTCTCCCACGAGCTCAAACGCGATCTAAAAATCTTGGAACCAATTTTCACAGGTCACATATGATGTGAGGAACACAAGAAAAATAAGAAACGAATTTTTCCATGATCGAATGAATTATAATGGAATAATTACCTTTCGGGTGCAATAGAACAAGAAATTTTGACCCTTATCAAATCCAGCCTCTATAATTCGTATGGGTATTTTTCTAGGCTTCTTGGGATGTTTAAGAACATGGAAAAATAATGGCTAGCCTCCAGAATTTTTGTGGATCGATTTATGAATTATTTTTGGTGTTTAGGGTTTATCGGCAAAGTGAAATAAGGAAGAAAATATTGAAAATTGTATGTAGGAGATTAGGGCCGAGTATTGTGGAGGTAATTTGGACCAAATCTCGTGAATTCAATCCCACTAAATCAGAAATTTCAAATTTGATCTCCTTCCTCTTTTATATAATACTTATCTATATATTTAATATAATTAAAATCAATTTAATTGGTAATATATATTAATTTCGGTTCATACAACATTTTAGCGCGTTACAATTTATTTTTGTGGCATGTACAAAATTTAAATGGTGCCTTGTAATTATTTCATGTCATATATAGTTTAATTACAAAGGTTTTGTAATTATTTAGGCACTTATATAAGCTTTAATTAAGTTTTAAAGTAGCAGGGGCAATTTGGTCATTTTACATGTTCTAGATTTTTCAGGTATTACACTTATGAGTCCTACGTAGATCTTAGCAATCTACCAGAACATTTATGAGGGAATTTACATATATAATTCTCAGTGATTGAATGGAAATTCCTGCCAGGGTCAACATCAAACAGCCCTGAAAGCAGGTCACTTCGCTAATTCCTTGTGGATTACGCTTAGTGGTCGCGGCGGTTTCAAACGGTCTACAGTCGTGGAGTGAACTCCAGCGACTCACCTAATTGTTGATCTACTTTAGTAGATCTTGTAAGCCCTCTCGGGGGTATCCGATTTAGGAACGGCCTTGGTAAGGATTAGAGAAAGTTTTCACACTATGCTGTTAACAATCTCGAAGTTCGAACCTGTAAGAACCAGACGTTTTATTGCTAACTGTCGTATGCAGGAATTCCTGGCGGTTGCAGCTGATTGCCGAAAAGATGCCGATCCATCACCCCATGCTCACGCTTCCCCATCATAAACAAAGAAATCATGATAATTGAAAGGCCTTCAACACTGCTTTCGAAACTCTGATGCTGAAAATCATGATCCAGAAAAAGTGTGAGCATGTCGGTCCAAAGATCACAACATCAAATGGAAACAATACTACTACAAAATGACTTGAAGACGTATGTTGGATGATGACCTCAAAGAATCCTCAAAGATCATCCAAGACAAAAGGACAGTCATCAAAAGTTCACTGCTGGAAGTATAAAGATTGCGGACTTTGAAGAATCAAAGACTACGAGCTCAGAAATTAAATTCATGTAATAGAATGCTAGAATTCGAAGTGTACTTTCTGGGGTGACCTCCCTTAGGGGGAGATTGTTAGGAATATAAATATTCAAGTGAAAGACTCGGTCACCCCGAGTATCTATTAGCATTAAGTAGCTTGTAGGATTATTAGTATTAGTTTAGTTATTATAGTATTTGTGGAGTTGGGTCGTGTCTTGACCCACTGTCAGCTCACTCCACAGCCCACATGGGGCGTCTATGCTTGGTGTATAAATACCCTCTCCCACTAAGGGAGAGGGTTGGAACTTCTCATTAGTTTAATCTAACATCTTCACTTTCTCTCTCAAGGTTCCATCTTCTATCTTATTTCTCACTAGATTCGGCCAAATCCACAAGAACCATAAGTGTTACTATTTGATATTACTTACATATCTACACATTCCTTGCTATGTGTAGTCCACCTCTATAATGCTACTCATATCCTTTTACATACTTTGTTTCTTGAAACTAACCCTTGATGTAGGTTAAGCATTTGCAACATATTTGATTCATGGATACGCTAAAGTCAATGGGGATGCAATGAGCTAGGGGGAGCTCAAAAGTAGTTGGGTACATGGTTCGGAGTTGGTTAAACCATGGCGATAGGAGCAAGGCTTCACTAGGATGATGCAAGCTCACTTCTTTGAATGATGGGATTTGGGATCGTCTAATACATTCGGGGATCATCCTTCAACCTATATACTCTAGTCTTCTTCTCAAGTCTTCCTCTCAATATTTTTTTCTCAAGTTTCCGTCTATATGCTCAAGTTGTCTTCTCAAGTCGTCCTCTCAAGTTATCTTCTCAAGTCTTTTTCTCAAGTCTTCCCCTAATACAAGCAAACACATTTCTTCTTCTCAAGTCTTCCTCTCAAGTCATCATCTCAAGTCTCTCCTATTTTTGCCGATCTTCTTTCTATCTCAACATTGGCGACAACTTTTTTCTTCGACAAAATAGGGAGAAAAAGTGTATAAAGTAACTTCTACACTTTAATATGAGTTACAATTTACATATTTTGTCATCATCAAAAAGGGGGAGATTATTAGTGCAAACGTTACAACGTTTAATCTATACAGTGTCTTCATGTTTTAATGATGACAAACATGTAACTTGTAATAAATAACGTAAAGTGCACAAGTTACTCATTTACACAAATCATCAATGCATGCACACATCAAAATTTGTCGACGACTCAAGTCTGAATCACTTTAGGTATGAACAAACACTATACCAACTTTGTTAAGTGATCAAAGAAAATATTTTTGTCCTTAAACCTCACATTTTTATAAATGTGACAACATTTTTACAAAAATAAATTAGACAAATTATTTTTGTATTTATAAAGAAATGTTTTAAAGAAAAATAAATTTGAATTTGAAATTTGAATTTCAAATTCCCAACAACTATTTTTCCCGCCCAAATAAGTTAAATTTTCACCATATAACATTTCACCACTAAAGGACAAAAACTATCGGGAAGGTCCCTTAATTAAGGTGACGGTCCCTTATATATAAGGGACCGTCCAATATTTAAGGGACCGTCCCCCACTCCTTGAGCTGCCTATAAATACTGAGCCATTTTCCATCGAAAAACTGAATCCTCTTGGCACAAAAATTTTCTGTTCTTTCCTTCTTCTTCTGTGATCACTATAACTCTTTGGTATGTGTTTATAAGTGATCACGTCATCCTCTATCTCAAGTGCAAGAGAAGAACACTCGAATTCGTTAAGAATTGAAGTGTTATAGAGTAGTCCACACACACATACGTAACTTGTGTTACGATTCTCTTCTTCCTCCAAACACTCTTGGTTGTATATTTTGTATATTAGTGTATCCGAATTTTGTGTGAGTCGTGATTAGGTGTGTAAGTGTAAATCCGGACAAAGTGCAAGTCCGTGGGTGATTGTGTAGATTAGGACGGTGTGTACGTCCGTAGGTGATTGTATGTTTAGATAAGGACGTTGTGTACATCCGCGGGTGTCCGTGTGTAGATTAGGACGGTGTGTACGTCCGTGTGAAGATTTGGACGCTGTGTACGTCCGTGTGAAGACTAGGACCGGGTGAAGCTCTGCGAAGACTTGGATTGAGTGAAGATTCAAGTGGACTAGGTGTACGTCCGTGTAGCCACGTGGGCTTTTGTGTAGATTGGTTCTAGCTAGGATTAGGACTCGACATTTCTCTCAGTGTCGTTAAATTGGTGTAAGCTTTGGTGTACGGTTTGTTCCGCCTAAAGGGAGCGTGTTGACTAGTGAAGTAACTCTCGAGTTGGGTACTCGGGGAGTGAAGTAGGGTGAAGAGGTGCTTCGTGTCATAATTAATCCTGTCTAAAACAAGCCACTGTCAGTGGTCCTTTAGACAGACAAACGGTCCCAAATATTTATGGGTCCGTCCGTATATATAAGGGACCGTCCACAAAGTCTAACTAAACTAGCTCTAATTTCTCTTACTTGTTCTGTGTGTCTATTTTTGTAAGTTGATATAAATATACATAGTTGTTATCATAACCACTATTCATATTTAGCCACGCTTGATTGGAAATTTGATACGAAACATTTAAGATTTTAATTAGGAACGTATTCAACCCCCCCCCCCTCTACGTTTCAACAGTATAATATTCATAGCATAAAAACATTGTTGATCGATATCACAAAACACCAAATTGAAAAGATTTTCAAGAAGAATAAACTTGTTTTTAAACGCAGCTAAAACAGAGAAACTATTCACGCCCCCTCTCCCTTCTAGTTTCTACATACTTTTTTTTTAATCTATATTAACACAAGTAGTTGAAGCAAAAAATAAAAAGTTGGATGACAAAAATTCACAAAAATCTTTGGAGTAGCACAGGAATGAACGTTATATCTCCAAGAAAGTGCAAATGTCCTTAACCAATTGAGTATGATGCAGCTAGTAGATAAAATTTCTCCATTATACTATTTACCCATTTTATAGGGGCAAAATGAAAATCACTGATCATCTTCATAAAATCGACATTACTCAAGTGAACTTTGCGAGGGCAGTTGCCCACACTGCCCCCATTGTAGTACCACCCATGATTGCTAGTTCAACATCCATTGATTGTTAGTTTGGAGAATTTAGTTTTTATAAGGAGGAACGCTAGGTTCACAAATTTTTTATAAAAAAGGTTTCACACAATGATGTGGCAAGATCACTTTACTCAAGACAGTGGATCTTGCCATTAAGCATCCTCTTTTATCAGTCCTAAATGATGTATAAAATGGCATAGTGGCATTCCATATCCTGACACTGATTAGGACCATACATTGACTTCTTTTTCTATTAGTATAATTCGTTTTGTTAATACAAAAATTGTTTTGCTTTCTTTTCCTAGCAACTACTGGGACTGTAACATCAACTAAAGCTCAATGGTTTGTAAAACAGGTGATCGATTAACCTTACACATTTGTTAACACAAATAATGTCAAAAATGTCATTTGCATTAGTCAGTCTCTGTATGTTTTGATAATCACAAAATATAAAAACACGTTACGTAAAACTACGCTTAATAAGTTATTGATCGAGAAAAATCGTTTCGACAAAGTCTCGACTACAACATCACTTAAGGTATTAACAAACACTATACCAATTTAGTTAAGTGATCAAAGAAAATATTTTTCTTAAAACCTCACATTTTTATGTGACAAAACACTTTTACAAAAGTATTTTTTTAATTATAGAGAAATGTTTTAATAAGAAAATAATTTGAATTTCAAATTCTCTAACAGCTAGTTATCCCTCCCAAATCAGATAAATTTTCAACAGATAAACTTTCACCACACCAGGACAAAAATAGGAGCGTCTGAAGGTGACGGTCCTTTAAATAGGCGACGGTCCCTTATATATATACGGGACCGTCCCGGCTCCTCCTGGTGCCTATAAATACTGCACAATTCCCTAAAGAAAATTAACCCCTCATGGCACAAAAGCATTATCTTCTTTCTTTCTTCTTCTTTGATCACTATAACATATTAATATGTGTTTATAAGTGATCCCGTCATCCTCTATCTCAAGGGGCAAGAGAAGAACGCTCGTATTCGTTAAGAAATGAAGTGTTATAGATTAGTCATCATACATGTAACTTGTGTTACGATTCTCTTCTTCCTCCAAACTCTCTCATTTGTGTATTGTATATTAGTGTATCCGACTTGTGTGTGAGTCGAGATTAGGTGTATTAGTGTAGCTTTGGACTTGGTGTGATTCCGTGATTAGGTGTGTGAATACTAGGACTTGGTGTGAGTCCTTGTATTGGTGTGTGAAGACTAGGACTTAGTGTAAGTCCGTGTATTGGTGTGGACTAGGTGAAAGTCCGTGAAGTGAAGTGTGAAGACTTGGAACGTGTGAAAGTTCAAGTGGATGGTGTGTACGTTCGTGTGAAGAATTGGATTGTGTGCGAATCCAAGTGAACAAGGTGTATGTCCGTGTAGTGTCGTGTGTCGGTGTGTAGATTGGTTCTAGCTAGGATTGGGACTCGACATTCCTCTTAGTGTCATAAATTGGTGTAAGCGTTGGTGTATGGTTTGCTTCACCTGAAGGGAGTGTGTTGACATAGTGATTGTGAACTCTCGAGTGTGATGCTCGAGGAGTGGAGAAGGGCGAAGAGTGAGCTTCATGCCGAACCACTATAAATCTCCGTGTCTCGGTTTGGTTGTTCTCTTCCTTTATCTCTTGCGTATACTTTGTTTATTTTATTTATTATTATTGTGTTCATGTATATATGATAGATATCACATAACTTTTAATCAAACAATTTTCAAAAAGAATAAAAAAGAACTAAAAGTCTTAAAATGTAATTGAAAATGGTGAAACTATTCAACCCCCCCCCCCCTCTTGTTTCTACAATTGGTATTAGAGCGGGTCACTCGAGAGCTTTAAAATATACTGTATTTTAAAACTTGAATCGATCTATGGAGTCTGAAAGATATCAAGAAGGGTACTCTTTGAAAGAACCACCATTTTTCGAAAACAATAATTTTATTCACTGGAAATATAGATTCGAAAGTTATGTGAAATCAATAGATCAAGATCTTGGGCATGTTATTTCAATTGGTGATTTTAAACCAACGGAAATAAATTTTGAAAATCAAAGTGATGATATTAAAAGAAAATTTGATAAAAATATTGAAGCTAAAATAGTGATTTACAAAGCTTTGCCGAAAATTGAATATGAAATAATTTTAATGTGTCAAATGGAAAATGATATTTGGAAAAGTTCTTCAAACTTTCATCAAAAAATAGTCAAGCCAAAGATAACCAAATTAATCTTGAACAAATATATGAACAATTCGTCACTTCTGAAGACGAATCAGTAGAGAGAAGTTTAGATAGATTAAATACAAGTGCTACTAGTTTAAATGTGTTGATACAAATAATGTCTAAAAACGTTATTTCTATTTTTCGACACCTCTATATTTTGATGATCACAAAATGTAAAAACACTTTACGTCAAAATTAACGTAAACAAGTTTTTAGTCAAAATATCCCGTTTCTACGTAAATCACTCCAGGTAAGAACAAACAAATTTACAACTTGACAAATGATCAAAGAAGTGAATTTGCGTTTCAAACTTTACCTTTTTATTGTGACAAAACATTTTTTCAAAATTACATTTTACAAATTATTTTTGAATTAAAAAGAAATGTTTTAATTTCAAAAATAAGTTTAAAATCACCAACAGCTATTTTCCCCCCAAATCAACTTCAAACTTCCCTAAATAAACTTTCACCACTAAAAACAAAATCTGGAGCATCTTTTTCTGGGACGGTACCACGGTACCACAAAATTTTGTGGTACCGTCGGGTATTTAGTGGTGCCTTCCCCCTGTAACGGTCAAATCTTCATTGCCTGTAAATACCAGTCCATTACACATTTTTTAGGCATCCTTTTTCACACATAATTATCTGATTTCAAACTCTCTATCACATACACTTTCCTTTGATCATTTAGTTAGTTTTCTTTTGTTTAAGAGTGATCCTTTCATCCAACGAAGTGATCACCTTCATTCCTCTGCTAGTGCAAGAGAAGAACACAAAGTATCAAGAAGATACAAGGTGTTGTAGTGTAAGAGTAGTGCACTTGTAACATTTGGTACATACTTGTTGTATCTAGGCATACATCAAGTTGTTCATCTTTTGTTTAGCTTTTGTGAGTGGATCATTGTGATCTTGTTGAGATCTTGGAGATCTCTTGTAGCTTGTGTGTTAGTGAGTTGATCAACTGGATCAAGTGTAGATTGTGTGGATCGTGTGATAAGTGAGGATCGTGTAGATCGTGTGAGAAGTAAGGATTGTGTGGATCATGAGTGAGATTTGTACTAGTTAGATTAGTACTCGACATTTAGCTTAGTGTCGGAAATAGAGTTAAGCGACGTTGTACGGTTTTCTCCGCCTGAAGGGAGTTTGTTGACACATTGCTTAGAATTCTCTAGTTGGGTACTCGGGGAGTGGAGTAGGGCGAAGAAGAGCTTCGTTACCGAACCACTATAAATCTCTTTGCCTCAATTTGATCTTTCCATCTCTTACTCTTTATTTTATTAATTATGCTTAGTTGTGTAGTCTAGTATTCATATTGCTATTGGTTGGTTTCACAAACAATTGAATCAAAGTTTTTCACAAGTAAACTTTTATAATTAACAAAAATCGGTAAAAATATTCAACCCCCCTCCCTTTAGTTTTCCACAATTTGTATCAGAGCCACGTCAGGCAAGATTTTAAAATAAACTGTATTTTAAAACTTGAATCGATCAATGGATTTCGACAAATATCAAAAAGGGCTATCTATGCAAAGACCACCACTTTTTGAAACCGATTGTTTTATCTATTGGAAAACAAGATTCCAAACGTATGTGAAATCAAAATACATTGATCTTTGGCATGTTATTACCGAGGGTGACTTTAAACCTGTTGAAAAGAATCCGGTAACTAAAAAGAATGAAATTATTCTTATGATCAACAGAGTGATAATCTTAAAAGAAAACTAGCCAAAAACAATGACGCTAAAATGATGATTTACAACGCTTTGCCGAAAAATGAATTTGAAAGAATTTTTTTGTACAATACGGCAAAAGAGATTTGGAAAACTTTGTTAGTCACTCATCAAGGTAATAATCAAGTCAAAGAAAACAAGATTGATCTTCTTGTGCAACAATATGAACAATTTTCCATTCCGGAAGATGAAACTATAGATAATGCTTTCGCTAGATTTAATACCATTATTACTAGTCTTAAAGCTCTTGATGAAGGTTACTCTAGCATGAACTATGTTAGGAAGTTTCTTAGGGATCTACATCCCAAATGGAGAGCAAAGGTCACCGCCATTGAAGAATCGAAAAACTTGGCGACATTATCACTTGATGAACTCATAGGAAACTTGAAAGTTCATGAAATGATAATCAAGAAAGATTCCAATATAGTTAGAGGCAAAGGAGAGAAAGTAAGGTCTCTAGCTCTAAAAGCCAAGAAGGAGTCTAGTGATGAGGAAAGTTCGGATTCCGATAGTGAAGACAAAGATTATGCATTAGCCGTTAGAGATTTTAAGAAGTTCTTTAGGAGAAGAGGTAGATTTGTAAGACAATCTCGTGATGAAAAGAAGTCGTTCCAAAAGAACCGGGGTAACAAGAAAGGAAAGAGTGATAGAAAATGCTTTGGATGCAGAGATCCAAACCATCTCATCGGAGAATGTCCTGAACCACCTAGAACCAAGAACCAAAGAGCGCTTGTAGGAGGTTCTTGGAGCGATAGCGGTGAGGAAGAAGAGGAGAAGCCGAACGACAAAACATGTCTTATGGCTCAAGCTTCAAATGAGGTACATTCCGATACCTCTTATTATAGTGACAATAATTCTTCGATAGATGACAACATACTATATGATGAATATAGTAAATTATGTGAAGTAAGCTCTAAAATCATAACTAGAAACAAAACACTAAAAGAAACCTTACATGAACTCGAAGCATACATTTTAGAACTAAAAGACAAAGTTAACAAACTTGAGAAAAAGAAAGAATGTGATGTTGGATGCGAGTCATGTCATAATCTTAGGTTAGAAAAAGTAGAACTTAGGAAAAATGCGTTAAGGATCACTAAGTTCGAAAAAGGAACAAAAGCGCTAGATGAAATGTTAGATAACATAAGATTTAGTGAGCATGCCGGTGTGGGTCTAGGTTTTAATCCAAATGAAGCTTCGACAAGTAAAATTTGTCAAACCTAGTTCTGTCGAAATAGTGGACGGTACCGTTAAAGGTACAGATGGCACCACTAAAATTAGCAGTACCTTGGTACTGTCTAGTGCAAAAGTCAGAACTGAGTCGATTCTGAAAAATAACTTAAGTCCTAAACTGAGTCACGTAGTAGTTAACAATGTTAAAATACCTGTTGCTAGTGAGAATGAAGTTAAAATTTTTTACAAACCCTTATCAACCCCTGGACTTGGCTTTGTAAAACCCGATACTAGATCAAAGACTCCTCTACCTCGAAAAAAAAATGTTCCTAAACCTCGGTCAAGAACTCCTCAACCGAGAAGTAACTTTAGAAGACAAAGTTATCCAAGTAACTATCCCGTAACTTGGAATAACCTTCAACAACAAAGTTACTTACCATGCGAAATTTGTCCTCCATTCCAACATCCAAACCAAATGCAACAAGTGCATGGGATGTTTAACACTAACAACTTTGGACCCATGAGATATTGGGGACCGAATGTTTGAGTTCTTGTCTTACTCAATAGATATGCTTGGGAATCGATTTGGAGCCCGACGAATGGGTCAAGGATAGTGGTTGCACTAATCATATGACGGGAAACCGAAGTCTATTATCATCATACAAGGCTTACAACGGAGGTAATGTCACTTTCGGTTGCAAACTTAAAGGCAACATCATAGGCAAAAGTCCGATTACTCAAGACTCCCTCACTATTAGAAATGTTGAGCATGTAGATAACTTAGGATTTAAATTACTTAGCATTAGTCAGATGGTTGATAATAAGTGTAGAGTAATATTTTCCGAAGAGGGTAGTGAGATTACTAAGGATAGCAAGACCATAGGCTAAGGAGTTAGGAAGAATGGCTTATTTGTTATGAAAATAGGAAATAAGCCTCAGGATAAGATTTGTTTAACAACCATAGATGAGAACTTCACTCTATGGCATAGGAGACTAGGTCACGCTAATATGCGTTTAATACAATCATTAGCGTATAAGGAACTAGTTAGAAACCTACCTAAGCTTAAGTTTGATAAACACTTCTGTGACGCTTGTAAAGATGGAAAACAAGCTCATTCTAGTCACAAAGCTAAGAACATGGTCTCGACCTATATATGCTTAGAACTCCTTCACATGGATATATTCGGTCCATCCGCCATACGGAGTTACGGAGGAAACTACTACACCTTAGTTATAGTAGATGACTATTCTAGTTACAATTGGACTAGATTTCTTAAGAATAAGACATAAGCTTTCGAGGAATTCAAGATCTTTTGTAAGAAGGTCCAAAATAAAATAGGTTGTACCATAGTCTTGATTAGGACGGATTATGGTCGGGAATTTAATAAAGAAGTGAAATTTGGAGTATATTTTGATGCTAATGGTATTACACACAATTTCTCGGTTCCACGCGCTCCACAATCAAATGGGGCAGTTGAGCGGAAAAATTGTACTCTACAAGAGATGAGTAGAACAATGTTAAATGAACAATCAATTCTACAAAAGCTTTGGTGTAGTGTCGTAGACACCTCAACTTATATACTTAATAGGATTTTGATTGGACCAATCTTAGGAAAAACACCATACGAAATCTTGAAAGGTAGAAAACCTACCCTAGATTATTTAAAGTGTTTGGAAGCAAGTGCTTCATATTAAACACAAAATATTACCTCACCAAGTTTGACCCAAAGTCTTACGAAGGTGTTTTCTTAGGTTACTCCTAAAATAGTAAAGCCTGTGTTGTCCTAAATAAGGAAATAATGAAAGTTGAAGAATCACTCAACGTGACATTCGATGAAAGTCCTCCCCCAACTAAGACATCACCCTTGGTGGATGAGGACTTAGATGAGGAATAATCCACTAAGGTCAATGGCAAGAAAACCTTAGAAAATGACATTGAGGATGAAATAGTCAAAATTGACGAAGTTGTGAACATTAAGGAATCCAAGAACCATCCAATAGAAAATGTCATAGGAAACCTAAATCAAAGAACCCTTAGGTCACAAGCACAAAACAAAAGTAATTTCTTTTGTTTTATATCTACCGTAGAACCTAAGAATGTCAGTGAAGCGATAAAGGATGAAATATGGGTTGTTGCCATGCAAGAAGAGTTAAATCAATTCACCGCAAACCAAGTTTGGGATCTAGTACCTCCACCTAGGAATCAAACCATCATACGAACAAAATGGGTGTTTAGAAACAAACTCGACGAAAATGGCGTCGTGACTAGGAATAAGGCTAGGTTGTAACACAAGGCTATAACCAACAAGAAGGAATAGATTATGATGAAACTTATGCACCCGTAGCTAGATTAGAGTCTATTAGGATACTCCTTGCCTATGCTTGTGCTTTAGACTTTAAACTATATCAAATGGACGTGAAAACTGCATTCCTAAATGGTTTTAGCAACAAGGAGGTATACGTAGCACAACCTCCGGGATTTGTTGATTTCGAAAAACCGAATCATGTTTATAAACTCAAGAAAGCACTCTGTGGCCTCAAACAAGCTCCTGAAACTTGGTACGATAGATTAAAGTGTTTTTTGCTTAAACATGAATATCCCATGGGAATGGTCGATAACACACTTTTGACGAAGAAACGAAATTCACATCTCATCATTGTTCAAATATATGTCGACGACATTATATTCGGCTCAACTTGTCCAGAACTATGTGAAGATTTTTCAAAGATCATGCGTGACGAGTTTAAGATGAGCATGATGGGCGAATTAAATTTCTTCCTTGGTCTACAAATAAAACAAATGAAAGATGGTATCTTCTTTAATCAAACTAAATATATTAAAAAATGCTTAAGAAATTTGGTCTAGAAGAGTCTAAACCAATGAAAACGCACATGTCCTCGGAAACAAAACTCACGAAGGATGAAGAAGGTGAGTTCGTGGACAACACTAAGTATAGGGGCATGAGAGGGAGTTTATTATACCTAACGGCAAGTAGGCCCGATATCATGTTTAGTGTCTGCCTTTGTGCTCGCTTCCAAGAGGATCCCAAAACCTCTCACCTTGAAGCGGTTAAGCGTATCTTCCGATAAATTAAAGGCACTATACACTTGGGATTGTATTACCCTAAGGGGATCGGTGTAGAAACTATTGCCTATGCCGACTCTGATAATGCAGGAGAATACGTGAGCACCGGAAAGGCATGTCAACAAGCACTATAGATGACACAAGCTCTAATCGACTAAGACATCCATCTCGACGACATACCGATTATTTATGATTACAAAGTTACAATTGACTTGAGCAAAAACCCCGTGCAACACTCTCGTACGAAACACATCAAAATACGTCATCACTTCCTTCGTGATAACGTCCAAAAAGGAAACATTTCTATCGAGAAAGTTCCGTCACTAGACAATATCGCCGACGTACTAACCAAACTTCTCAAACGAGAATCCTTCAACTATCTACGTCTAGGTCTAGGAATGATGGAACACATTTCGTGAGTTTCACAATTTACGCGTGTTCAAGAACATCTTCCGAATCTCGTCTTATGACTATCTAAATATTTCATTGGAAATATTAAAGTCATCCTTTATATCCCTCTAATGACTACTTACGTATTTCCTTGGAAATATTAAAGTCATCTTTTCTTTTCTAATCTCGTTCATCTCATAAAAAGAGTTTATTAGGTATAAATTATATCCTCGTGTCAAAAAGTCTCACTAAATCAGCGAGATTTATTCATCAAAAATCAAAATGGGACAAAAATTCGTCCCAGCAGGCCACGACACCACTAAAGTGGGCACGGAACAACTAAATTTAGTAGCACCGTGGACCTGACAGAACACGTTTTCTTTCTTTTTCCCACTATTTACACATTCAAAACAAAACCCCATCTTCTACAAATGCTGTCAAAACCGAACACAATAACCAAAACCTCAATTCCACTTCCGTCCAATCAAATCAAGGCATTAGATTTCAAGATTAACAACCACTACTAATTTCTTAACATCAATTGTAAGTCAATTAACTCTAATTTTCTTTAATTTGGAGTCAAGGGATTGATCATGCATACAAATTTGAATTGGGGCTTCTCAATTTTGATTAAGCTTTTATGCAATTAGGACTAGGATTAGACAATGTATAACTATCATGATTCCCAAAACATAGGATTTGAATAAACCAACTTATATTATATATTTTGGTCCGAATTTCGCTATTATAATTCGAATTAAATTGATTATTTTTAGTGGAATCATGTTTAGAACACTTAAAATTGAATTAGAGGTTATTAACATTAAAGCTTTTCAACTTTCAAATTTTTGGCGCCGAAACGGTGCATTTGCCAAACACCCCCAATTCACTTGTTTTCGAAAAATTTCACGAACTAGGATCATGAAACATTTTTCGTGCATTGTTAATACAAACTAAAAACATTTTCTCATGAATACATGATCTCAGGAATATTTTCCGAATTACATAAATAATATATTTTTTTTGACATATTCAATTGAGCAACATCAAAGTTAGGAGCGTTTGGGTAATCTCATTATTTTTACTCTTGAGTCGATATTACCGCACCTCCACATTGGTTTCATATAGGCACACACCAGGCACGTGTTCATCAACTCTTGAACACAAAATAAACATATATACTTATATATCAATATTATTTTCTTATAGGTAACAAAATGTCACACGAGTATGATTTTGATCATCTTCTAACTGACACCTACATCCCTGATATCTCTCGTGAACCAACCACACCCGGAAGTCACATTCGTGCCTATGTTAATCTTGAAACTCGTCGTTTTCATGAAGGTCGAATAGTTTACCCCTCTTTAATTTATCATAGGGATATCAACACCTCATTTAAAGCTATAGGCTTCGATTACTTGCTCAACATCAACGAGAACATTTGTCCTCGTTTTGTGTTAGAATTCTTCCAACAAGTTGAACTCGTATGTAACGAGGATCAATCTTTGTCACTTTGGTTTTGGATCCGAAACTTCAAGTTTGTCTTAACTCTTGAGCAATTTGCAAAAATTCTCCAAATTCTCAATCATAGGTAATGTGCCTATACGGAAGATTGGTTTCTAGAGTCTCTATTCAAATATCGAGAAGAGAATAGTCCACATTGTTCCTACATACGCTCTCCACAAAAAATCACCAATCTTATTCATACACACAAGTAATTTCATTACCCAGATCCAACGAAAATTCGTTTGGAAGAGGTTCATCATGAATTGCTCCCTTGGGCAGTCATCCTGTGAGAAAATGTTCTCAATCTAAAAGGAAATCGTAAGCAACTTCTGGCGTGTTGTCACAACTCGTAATTTCAGGCCCTTTTTCAAGCATCAAAATTTCACAATTCATCTCGGGAAATTACTATTCACCGATCACTATTCATCATTTCACTATTCATCATTTTATAGGTCGGTTTGAGACTTTGAGAAGTCATCAAAAAATTTACTATTCACGTGACACTATTCATTCCCGGAGGAAAATCACTATTCGTGGGCATCACTCATCATGTCGTAAACTAGATTTACGGGTATTTAAGTGCGCGTAACCAGTTAGGTTTAGCTGCTTATTCATGCATCATCAGTAAAGACACATCATACAGACTAGAGTAGTCTGCATATCATCAGTAGCATCATTATCATATTAAGTCATGCACGGGTTTGTGTGTTTTTCATTTACGTATGTTCGTTTATTTGTTAAACGTTACCACTCAGTCATTACTACTAACATTATACCCAATACTCCCGACTATGATCCTAATATATTTTCATGTTAATTTTAATGATATAAAAGTTATATTATTAATTTACCCGGTGTTTTTAAACCAATTGCTATATTTTCCGTTAGAAGCTTATAACTCCGTCGGTTTGCGATATTTCAATACGATAATCATTCTAACACCCGATTCTTGCAAGGAATATGATTTTACAATTTTTACAACTTCGTCGTATTTTATTTCAACTCGTCACGATTTATTTTCAGTTAACCCGGTACACGATAACACCTAATGTATACACTAAAACACTAATACTTGTAAATTGAGGGGACAAGAACATTAATTAGCAAATATATTTCTTCTTATTTGCACCTAAGTGCCGCCCCCCTAACCCCCTCTTTTTACTCCTAATAGGCCAAAACTCATTAATGAATTAATACCCATTTTATTTCCATAACACTTCACTTATACAAATCAACTAGCAAAAATTCATCATATTCTCTCTTCTTTCTCCTTTCCTATTCGGCCCAACCAAGAACACAAGACAAGATCCATCAAATTTTCAAGATTAAGTCATAATCAAGCTCCATTTACCTTCCTTGTTAGGATTTTGTGATAAAAACCCCAAGGTTTTAAGCATTTTCATCCAAAACTCATCCATAATTCAAGTAAGCTCAAGAACATTATTTTTGATCATTTCATACTTCATTTTATTCATATATTGTTGTATTATCAAGTTTTATTGTAGCTAGTCATGCAAAGTTTATGTTAAATGTATACCACTTTACTCATTTTCTTCATAAACACTAGATCTATACATTTTATTAACATCCTCATGAAACCCACCATTGTTGGTGATGTTTAGGACCCCATGACACCTTGAGAAGGTGTATGGTAGGATTAGAGTACTTGTGGTGTTGATTGGAAGTGGTATAAACAAGACTTGAACTAGAAAAATGTGTTTTTAACAAGTATATGAACATACTGTCCAAAAACGTGAAAACTGGAAAAATCAGTAAATATTGAGACATTTTGGCCTTCATATTTAGAAAGTTCTTTCAAAAACGAAACCGTGGCCGCAAGAATGAGTAAAAACCGACTTACGATGAGAAAGTTATGATTTTTCAAAGTTGGACGACGAAAACTAATTTCTGAAAATTTTACGTGCTGTTACACGAATTTCAACGGACAAAACGAGGTTTTAGACGTGATCTAGACGACCCGACCTATCGAAAATATGTTAGTTCATGTTAATACGAAGCCGTGGATATAAAGAACGTAGAAAATGAACTTATAACGACCGAGATATACACGTTTGAAAACCCGACGAACTATGTTTATTTTGACAGCACTAGTAGAAATATGTTTTCTAAGTGTAAAACTAGTATTTTGCAAGTCACAACATTGATAGCCGACTATCTAATTGTTGATACAGAAGTTGGGCATTCCTTGTTTCCGTATCAATTAGATCTTAATGCTTGAGTCCTGCGCACTAAGAAAACAAAAAGACACCGTTAGGCTTATCGTGGGATTGTCTCCCACGATTATCCTCCGGCGTGAGAGTAAGGAATCGGTTTTAGGGTTTAGTTGAAGAGTTAGGGTTGTAGATCGTACCTTTAATGAGAGACGAGATGCTCTATATATACACACGAAATCCTTGTTGGTTTCGTGTTCCTTACCCTTCGGCGTATCCGCCTAAGTCGGTCGCTTGATTCATATCCCATAAATAAGAGATATCCTATATCAAGACCATAAATAGTTTTGGGTTTGGGCCATCGTAAGCCCAAACCGTTATTGTATTAGCCCATTCGTGATGGTCTTGAGCCCATTCGTGTTGGGCTTAAGTGTTAGTAGCATCCATTGGTCGGGTTCGTGACCCGAATGTGGACTATACGTCATCATGTCCCCCCAGTCTAGTATGCGCAGTGTAGCTACTGCGGATGCTAGACTAACAAATGAAGCAAAAATATTCCTCGAGGCGTAGCGGGGAAGTTTCAAATGTTTCCCGCCTAAAAAACAATACTATGAATCTAGTCCAAGTACATCCGTATCTCCTTCGTAAATCGTGAGGGTGGGTGAAAAAGTGCTTCACCTTTGAGCTTCCCAGCCACACGATTAGAGCAAGTGGGGTACACATGTCATCCATCCACGAATATGTGTAACCCTATATAAAGTTGAGCCGTCATTTCACTGTGGCTATCACAGTAAAAACCGTCATTTGCCACCATTGTTAAACCTTCAAACAGCAATCAAAAAATCAACGAAAGCTAAGGTAATAGCGCGTGCGCTTCAGACTCCTTTAAATTCTAACCATGGTTCTTCAGTTATCCGATTTTACTTCCGATATATCTGAGGACGATCTTCGTCAGTTCACCTCAGATTATTACATCCCTATCGCATTGCACCCGGTGGTTCCGGTGGCGACTGCGTCAATAGCGAACTTCCCTCAAGGGAAGGTGGGGGTATACACACGTTTCTTCGAATTCGCTAACCAACGTGCGCCCATTTCCCTATTTTTGTGCGATATTCTAAACCACTATCGTCTTCATATATCCCAGCTGCACTGTATAGGTGCAGCAAAAATAACCAATTTTGAAGTAAATTGTCGCCTGTTGGCGATTGAACCCACAATCCATCTATTCCGCGCGTTTTACCACACATCGTGGTCGAACGGGTGGGTATCCTTTTCCAAGCGCGCAGGGACACTGCAGTGCTATACAGAAAAATTAGATGCGCTTAGGAATTGGAGGGATAATTTTTTTTGGGTTGATAGTGCATTTTTTCCATGGATTTTTGAGTTCTATACCCAAGAATCATTACCGAGAGATGAGCGCCCCATCCCCGGAACGTATAGCGCAGAGGATGCAGAGACGATTAATGCTAATCGCATACCGATCAAGGCGTATCCAGAGGAGTTTTTGGTGCACATGGGCATCAGTCGCAATTACTTCGGTAGTCCGGAGGAAGTGCCAACTTTTTTGGACGAGAATAGCCGGGGTGGGTGCTTGTCTCTTCCTTCTTCTTCGCTTATTAGTTGTAAGCGTTCTTCCCTTTGTAGCTTATCTAACTTATTTTGTGTTTGTTTATTGTTTGTTGCGCAGAGATGGATCTATTCAGTGTTGTTCGCTTGGAGAGGCCGAAGCAAGTTACTGTGGGTGTGCGCCCATTAAGAGATGGCGAGGAGCCGGTTCTACAGGCTACCGCGGGGCGCACGATGGAGATCGTGCAGGAAGAACCTGAAGATACACCCCCGTTGTTTTAGAGGCGACGCCTCTTCGCAGTTTTCCCACTCCTAAGGTACAAATGCATATAGAAGAGTTATCGCAGACTGATTCGTCAGACAGCGTGGGGGTTTCTGTGAGTGAGTCTGAGGGCACTGGCTAAGGGGTGAAGCGCAAGGCAGTTGCTGGGGATGATGGCGCTGGTACATCCAAAAGAAGGCGCCATCTTATCTCTAGTGAGCCATCATCATCATCAGAGGAGAATGCGTCGCAGAAGGATACGACTGAAACTCCTTCCCTCAAGTAAGTAATTAGGCTTGTTTCGTCAACATTTTGGTTTATATTTTTCGCAGAGATAATAATAACCTTGGGCCCTCATCATTTACCTGCAGTGTTGAAGCTGCTGGGGACGCTGCGCGCGCTGGGAAATCGCCACCCAAGGCGAGTCCCGCGCCTACTGATCATCTTGCGCAGGGGGTCCAAGGATCTGGGACTAAGGCTTCTGAAGATGTGCCTACGGACCAGTTGATTAAGGAGTTAGGCTTGGATGCTGCGCATCAAGCTTCATTGGTTGCACAGCTCAAAGCTAGGTATGCGGGTGAAGGTAGTAGCTTAGCGCAGAAGGATAGGGAGATTGCGCTACTGAAGGCACAGTTAGCTGATGCTTGGGCTGAAGTAGAGTCAACCACTGCGTATGCTCAGAAGCTAGCTGATGAGAGGTTAGCATTGTTTGCTCAAGTGGACCAAGAGCGCGCTGGCGCAAAAGAGTACAAGGCCACTTGCCTTTGGGCCTTGAAGTATATGGAGCAGAACAAGAGCGCTCACTTCGCCAGACTAGATGATTTCCGCAAGGCTGTGGAGGATTCGCTGGAGAAGCAAGAAATCAAGCTGCGCAAGCTCAGTATCGAGTACGACGAAGAGCTGTACCCACATCTGGTATCTTCTATCACTGAGCGCAGGTGGCTTATCAGCCATGGGCTACGCCTTGCTGCCTTGGGTACTTTGGAATCCCAAGAGGTGCGGGAGGCTTTTGGGGAAGTTTTGGAGCGTGCGCTTGCACGTGGCTAGGCGCGGGCTATAGAGGAGCTTTCTGAGAGCGGATTGTTGAAGGTGCCTGCCACACAAGTGCCCGATTATAATGCTGATTCTTTCGATGAGCTTGTTGCGTCTATGGAAAAGATGAAGCTGCTAGACCTTCCTCATATCGCTCAACTGGAGCGCGACCAAGATTACCCCATAAGTGTTATTATGGAGGGGTTAACCTTGGCTAGGCATGCAGCGGAGGGCGCAGAGGCACAAGCTGACTATTTTCTCAAGCCAGATAAATCGCAGCTGCAGGTACCCATCTTCGCTCACCCTCGCAACGTCTTGGATTTGCTCTTGAAAGGGAAATTTCTCTGAAGGCGTCCTTAGAGGCCCATGCTATGAGGCTTGCGAAGAAGCAGGGTGTGAAGGGGAAGGCCATCCTTTGCGGTGTCGGTGCTGCGCATCTTCCTAGGTCTGATGGAGTGCCCGTTAGCGTACCGACAGTGTCGCCCCAAGATAGTGATCTTCTGAAGGAGCTTGAGGGAACTGGTCGTGCTGCGTACCATGTTGGCGGTTCAGGGCTTAGACGCACCTGTAGCTTGTCTTGGTAATTTTTGTAATAGATTAACATTTTGTTGCACATGTGCATGTTAAGTCTATATCTTGTATGAACTCGTAGTCCGTAGTAAAATGTTGATTAGAAAAAATACGATTATACGCATATTGTATCAAATGTGATTGTGGTTATAATGTTTGTACTTAGTTAATTTGTCTTTGCGTAAAAGACGTCTATGTTGTGTCTAACATAGCAACTTGTTGTGTACATACTTAAGAAAATTTATAAAAATCCACAATCGTGTATGAAGTTCATAAAATTTACAAGTTTATTGATTGATATGCAGCGTACTGCATATCATAAAATTTACAAGTTCATAAAATCGTGTATGAAGTTCATAAAATTTACAAGGAGTTAAGTGTCTTAGCTCCTAAGTTGTTAAACGCGCACAGTGTGCATTGTTGTGTATCCGTCGTGGGATACACATTGAACTTACTCCAACGTCTTGAGAGTAAGGTGTTTAACAAGGATGCGTGATCCGATGTTGATGGGTTTGCAACCCTCTTACTCAACGAGTTTTTTAGTAGGTTTACTCATCCTTTTACCATCGTGGGTTTTAATAAGTGCATGCACGCCATGTAGGCAGAAATTAAAGTAACAACAATATTGAGACATAAATAACATGTAAACAATAAAGTGAAATGTGTCGCGGAATTAGCTAGAAACCGCGACATTTGAATTAATACTTGCAAGTTTTTGTAAAAAGAAAAGACATTTGCCTAAATGAAACAAAATGATAATACACGGATATTTATTAAGCACTTACTAAAGTGCGGAGGTGTCCGTGTGTGAGGTCGTAACCTTTCCTAAAGATAGCATCTCTTGAGATTGCAAACATTCCATGTGCGTTGTAGCTCGCGGCCATCCATGTCACGCAGCTTGTACGCGCCTTTACCTAGTACTTCAACGACCTCATAGGGTCCTTCCCACTTCGGTCCAAGTTTACCTGTATCTTCTGCGTGGCTTGCATCATTAGCGCGATAAACAAAGTCGTCTGGTCTGAATGAGGTGCTTCGAACTTTAGCGTCGTAATATCCCTTCATTTTGACTTGGCTTTTGCTTCACATATAGTTGCGCGTTCACGCCTTTCTTCCAATAGGTCCAAGTCGATACGTCGTTCGTCGTCATTGGTTGCGACATTAACTTCCGCGGTTCGAATAGTTGGCATCCCAATTTCAGCTGGTATGACAGCTTCTGTCCCATAAACAAGAGAAAAGGGAGTGTCTCCATTGCTAACTTTGATTGTCGTGCGGTGCGCCCATAAGACATGCGACAATTCATCCACCCATCTTCCTTTGTGTTTGTCTAGGCGCGCTTTAATTCCTTCGCCTAGACTACGATTTGTGCGCTCAACCAAACCATTGGTTTGTGGGTGTTTAACTGACGCGAAGTGTTGTGTAATATTTAGCTCTGCGCACCAGTCTTTGAACGGGTTATCACGGAATTGTTTTCCGTTATCCGAAACGATCTCCCCAGGTAATCCAAAGCGGCATACAATATTTTCCCAAACGAATCGTTTTACTTGATTACCTGTGATTGTCGCCACTGCTTTTGCTTCAATCCACTTAGTGAAGTAGTCTATTGCCACAATAAGAAATTTCAGTCCCCCCGCTGCAACAGGGAAGGGACCCGCAATGTCGATACCCCACTTGTAGAATGGCCATGGAGAAGTGATAGGCGTTAGCTCTTGTTGTGGTCTGCGCGGGATGGGTCTATGAACTTGGCAGTCGCTACATTTCTTTATCACATCACGCGCATCGCGATGCATAGTGGGCCAGTAGTATCCTGACCGCAAGGCTCGCGCAACAACGGACCGTGGTCCTGAGTGCATACTGCATGAACCGGCGTGGATCTCTCGGAGTACATAATCTGCCTGAAGAGGTCCAACGCATCTAAGCCATGGTTGTAGAAATGAGCGCCGATATAGGATACCATCTCGAAGTTCGAACCTCTGCGCTGTTCGCCGTATCCGTCGAGCGTCCTTCTGCTCCTCGGGCAATTTGCCCTTGCTTATAAATTCGACAATAGGGGTCATCCACGTAGGATTCTCCTCCTCTATTACCGTGGATATTTCCATCTCCGAAATGGATTTATTTTTTAGGATCTCCACCAACACTTGTTTTGACAGGTGCGCAAAGCTTGTAGATGCGATCTTGCTTAGCGCATCAGCTTTTTTGTTTTCACCTCTAAGGACTTGTTTAATGGTAAACCTGTCAAAGCCTTGGATTAGTGACTTGGTCTTGTCGAGGTATTGAACCATGTTATCCTCTTTAGCCACATATTTACCCAACACATGGTTGGCTACTAATCGGGAATCTACATTTGCTTCTAGGTTGCGTACACCCATTCGAGTTGCAATGCGTAATCCAGCGATTAGGGCTTCATACTCTGCCTCGTTATTCGTAGCTGTGAATTCAAAACGCAGTGCGTAAGTGAATTCCATCCCTTCTGGATTAGTGAGGATAAGGCCTGCGCCCGACCCATCCACGCATGAAGATCCATCCGTGAACAGGACCCATGGCTCTTGTAGTTCTACCTTGCTCAGTGCTGGTGCAGCATCGGTGTCTGGTTTTTCAATTATGAAGTCTGCTAGTATTTGCCCTTTAACCGCAGTGCGTGGTCTGTAAGAGATGTTATACTCGCCTAGCAATACACTCCACTTTTGTAATCGCCCCGATGCGTCGGGTTTGGAGATAACTTGCTTGATTGGTTGGTCCGTGATCACCGCTATTGGGTGCGCTTGAAAGTATCTGCGCAATCTTTTGGCGGCGAATACTAATGCCAAGACCAACTTTTCCATTGGGATATAGTTAATCTCTGTCTTCTTAAGCGCTTTACTCACAAATTATACCGGTGTTTGTACGGAATTCCTATCCGTCAGTAGCACCGCGCTGACTGCTCCATGAGTCGCAGACAAATACACAATTAACTCCTCCCCTGGTCGGGGTGCGACTAGCTTGGGAAGCGTTGCTATATGCTACTTAAGCTGTGTGAAAGCTTCTTCCGCTTCTGTGGTCCAAAAAAAGTCTCCCTTTTTTGTACACTTCTTGAGTGTTTTAAAGAGAGGTAGTGACTTATCCGCTGACTTGGACAGGAACCTGTTCAAACCAGCTAGTTTTCCATTTAGAGACTGAACTTCTTTCAATGTGCGTGGTGAAGGGAGTTGGATGACAGCCTCTGTTTTTTCTGGGCATGGCTTAATGCCATCTGGTTTTATCAAGTATCCCAGGAACATGCCTTCTGTAGCGCCAAAAGTGCATTTCTTAGGATTTAACTTCATGTTGATCTTTCGTAGTGTTCTAAATGTTTCTTCAATGTCGCGCACCACTTCGTCTTCAGTATGGCTTTTTATGACAAGGTCGTCCACATAGACCTCTAGGTTGCGGCCCACTTGCTTTTCAAATGCATTATCTACCAATCGCTGGTAGGTGGCACCCGCATTCTTCAGGCCAAAAGGCATCTTTGTATAACAAAAGACACCTTGGCTTGTGTGGAAGGCTGTTTTTTCCTCGTCTTCCTTGGCCATTTGGATTTGGTGGTATCCTTTGTATGCATCTAAGAAACATTTAAAGGGATATCCGCACAAAGATTCCACCTTCCAGTCTATCTCTGGCAGTGGGTAGCAGTCCTGTGGACATGCTTTTTTGAGGTCAGTGAAATCCACACACATCCGCCAACTACCATCACTCTTCTTGACCATTACTGGATTGGAGAGCCAGTCATGGTAATAGACTTCTCGCATGATGCCTGCGTCCACAAGTTTGTGTACTTCTTCCAGAATGGATTTTGCGCGCTCTGGAGCCTGGCCGCGCTTTTTCTACCGTACTGGGGAATATCCTTGTCGGATTTTCAGCTTGTGTTCTGCAATCGAGCGTGGCACACCAGTCATGTGCTTTGGTTCCCATGCGAAGATATCCAGATTCCTTTGCAAGAGCGCGCATACGGCCGCTCTTCCTTTGTCAGACAACGATCCTCCAATCGATACTTCTTGCTCCGGGTATTCAGGGTGAATTGCAACCTTTAGGTTTGATACTTTAGTTGCGCTCTGTTCTGGGGTGTGCGTTGTCTCGCATGTAATCGTGTTACACTCTCTAGGTGGCGCGGCGCTATTGTAGATGGTGACAATGCCGCCTTCTACCGGGAATTTGAGCATCCCATGTGCTGTGGACGGTACTGCGCGTATTGCCGAAATTCCTGGTCTTCCAATAATGTCATTGTATGGTGAAGGAGATCTGATCACCATAAAATTCATCCAGGCTGTCGTGGATTGTTCCTTATTACCAACAGCGACTAGTAGTCGCAGTTGCCCCATGGGCCATATCTTTTCTCCTGTGAAGCCAGTCAACGCAGTCGTGGCTGGGCTTAACTGTCTTTGTATCTTAGGGCGCAATCTCTTGAAACAATGTTCATACATTATATCCGCTGATGCCCCTCCATCAACATACATGTGGTGGATATCATGACCCCCCGCATTTATCTCGATGGTGAGTGGTTCTGCCACTGCGTTGTCCGCAGCCAAGGTGGGGAAAGAGATTTCGCTTCCATGGGAAAATTTCTGGCTGACCTTTTGTCTAGTCTTTCGCTGCCATGATTGTATCATGTAGATTGTGTCAGCCTTGTCCTTAGGTGCTTCTTTCTTGCCCCCGGTCTTTTGTTTGTCTTTTCCATCCTTGATGTTCTTAACTAGATGGTCCAATCTGCCTTCTTTTACTAGCTTATCTATTAGTTGGCGCAATTGGACACACTCATTAGTGGTGTGGCCCTTCTGTCCATGATACTCACAGTATCCGTTCCCTACGCGCCGATCTTCTGGGGTGCGCATCGGTGGGGGTCTCGGAAAGTTCGCGCCTTCCGTCGCGAATATCTCCTTTGGAGTCTTCGTTAGTGGGGTATACTTGTCGTTTCCCCGTCCGCCTCCTTGACTGCGATAGCTTTTGTTACGATTGCTACTCTGGTCATTGGATTGTCTCCTTGGCTCTTCTTGTGACCTATAGTTTGAGTAGCCTTTCTTGCTATCCGCAGCGGCGGCTTCTCCTTGGATGAAGGACCTCGTGCGCTTCATGAGTTTGTCAAAGGTTTGGGGAACCCTATCATTTAACTTTTTGATAAGTTCTGGGTTATTGATTCCGTTCATAAACCCTGAGATCTTTAGTATTTCGGGGCATGCCTTGACATGTATACATTCGTCTTTATAGCGCTCCATAAAGGCGCTTGTGGATTCCCCTTGGCGCTGTTTTACCCTAGCGAGCTCGACAGGGTTCTTGGCGCACTTCTTCCTCTGAGTAAAGTTCAAACGAAACGCCTTCCGCAACTCTTCAAACCCATTGATGCTTCTACGTGGAAGCTTACTGAACCAGTTTCGCGCATTCCCCACTAAAGTAGAGTTAAACATGTGGCACCACACAGGTTGTGGCCAATTTTTGATGGTTGCTGCTGATTCGAAAATTTTTAGGTGGTCATCAGGATCACCTGTCCCATCATAAGTCTTAACATTAGCGGGCATGCACCTTTTTTTATCTTCTGAGAAGTCACTGATGCGCCGAGTGAATGCGTCAACCTTTTGGCGGCGCCAGGGACGAGACATATCTTCGTCTTCCCAGTCGCGGGATCTTCCCCTGGACTTCCAGTGTCCTGTTTCTTTGTCCTCGTTGTCCGAGGAGTCACTTGAGGATGAGCTTACCCTTTTGTGGCGCTTGCGCCGACTATCCTCGGAATCCGAGTTTGAAGGGCTTTCACTTGGGGAGCATCGTCGCCCAAGTCTATCGTGGATCCTGCGACTGCCAAGTCTAGCGTGGACATTGGTACGCCGTCCATCATCTTCGTGCTCCTCCAGAGACTGTAAGTCGGCTGCTTCATCGTCCACAACTTTCCTTCCGATCCTAGTAAACACAGGGTGTCGGCGGCCATCCTTCTCGCGCCTTTCCTTTCGGTAACGCGGTGGGGATGCTTCACGCTCAGGATCAAAGTTGAGCCTGGCTTGCAGGCTCTGACTTGACCTCTTTTTCGCTTCCTCTCGCATCAGCGCAGCCAAGGTTTCGTAGTTTTGGGACACGAAATCACTTGGCGCTAGTTCAGGCGCGACTCCTTCTAGCGCGAGGATGTCTGTTTCCAAATCAGGACCCTTGTTTCGGGTGGGCGCATTTGGCGGCTCAGTGAAGTTTAATTCTGGCATGGTGAAAGGAGTGCGCAGCAGATCTACCGTGCTAGTGGTTGTTGTAGTAGCATGGGTAGTCCTTGTGATCAGTTCTACTGGAGTAAAAGCCAGATCTGAGTATGATCCTAGGCTTTTGGGCGCACTGGTTGTTCCAGAGGCCTGCTTAGCGGCTGAATCAGTTTGCTGCTTCTTCCCCTGTAGGTCGTCATGCGTTTTCTTCGCCTGCGGAGTCCGCTGATTTTGGTTTACGTGCTTCGTCATTCTAGTTCTTCGTAGAGTTCTTAGTGTTCGGGTCCCATGGATGGCGCCACTTGTTGATACAAAGGTTGGGCGTTCCTTGTTTCCGTATCAATTAGATCTTAATGCTTGAGACCTGCGCACTAAGAAAACAAAAAGACACCGTTAGGCTTATCGTGGGATTGTCTCCCACGATTATCCTCCGGCGTGAGAGTAAGTAATCGGTTTTAGGGTTTAGTTGAAGAGTTAGGGTTGTAGATCGTACCTTTAATGAGAGACGAGATGCTCTATATACACACAAAATCCTTGTTGGTTTCGTGTTCCTTACCCTTCGGCGTATCCGCCTAAGTCGGTCGCTTGATACATATCCCATAAATAAGAGATATCCTATATCAAGACCATAAATAGTTTCGGGTTTGGGCCATCGTAAGCCCAAACCGTTATTGTATTAGCCCATTCGTAATGGTCTTGAGCCCATTCGTGTTGGGCTTAAGTGTTAGTAGCGTCCATTGGTCGGGTTCGTGACCCGAATGCGGACTATACGTCATCACTAATTGATCGAGACGTATTTGGTCAAAAGTTAAATATAACGACATTAAGATGTTGTTACAAGGTTTTCAAAAACGTCGAGTTTTACCGCTAACACTTAACGTACATCATTTCGCGACTAGTTTTTGCGAGGCCATTTTGGCATATTTTTCAAGTTGTGAAAAATAGTAAATTGCGACGAAAACATTATAATTACCGATAGAACACCAAACAAGGATCGTGGAGTACCGTTTCAACATATTTACACGAAAAGTAGTTATAACTTAACGAGACGTCAAAAATGTATTTTTCGTCGATAAACGTTATTTTCAAAGCTAACGAGTGGTATCGTTAACATACGTATTTGCATGTGTTGCATTGTGTCATTGCTTACATTAGATCCTATCATTCATATTAGGTTGCGGTTAGAGATCGTGCCTCATTTCAGCATATTCATTATTTTCATTGTTGCTATCGCATCAGGTGAGTTTCATAGCCCTTCCTTTTACTTGTTTTGTAACTGTTTTGGGGGAGAATACATGCTTGTTTTTAATTAAACTCATGCTTGTTTTACGTGACACGTGATTTGTCTTTCAAATATTATTGATTGGCTAAAATACTTGGTTTGTTACTCGAAAGTATTTTGTGTTTACATTTTTCATCCATGATTATTTTCTTATGGACACTAGTACATTAAGCTATTTCATATTACATATGTTATGACCCGTTAAGCGCGAATGTTGTGGATAGATCTATTAGGATTGAACTCCCTGTCCGGGTGGTGTTCCCCACCTGACTATTAAGTCAAACGGACGCATAATCATTTAAGGAACCCTGAATGTCCTAGGTGGACATCTACCAGAAACTTTGAATGTCCGGGTGGTTTCCCCACTTGATTGATACGCCAAACGTGTTGTGGTTTCCCCACTGACTGATATGCCAAACGTGTTGTGGTTTCCCCACTGGCTGATATGCCAAACGTATCGTGGTTTCCCCGCTGGCTGAGATGTCAAACGTATTGTGGTTTCCCCACTGGCTGATATGTCAAACGTATTGTGGTTTCCCCACTTGACTGTGATGTCAAACGTATTGTGGTTTCCCCACTTGACTGATATTTCAAACGGACTGTGGTTTCCCCACTTGACTGTTATGTCAAAAGTATGCCCAAACTAGAATCTTAAGGCTTCGGTGTCATGAAATTTAGTTGTCATAACTCTATATATATATTGGGAATATATTGTCCATTTAACATTTGGGGTCCATAAATCATTTGACGTTCATAAACCAGATCATATTTGGCAGGGGGTTGTAAACACACAGGTTGCAAGTCTTGTATGGGCGGGACTTGGAACTGGGTGGATTTACAATGCCTTTGCTGGGAAATCTTCATTCAAAGGCTTTACAGTTTTCATTAAACTCTATGAACTCACCAACCTCGTGTTGCCACTTTTAGCATGTATTTTCAGGTATTAAGCAATAGCACGCTACAGGAGGCTTTTGGCAGGGCATGGCATGGTCATAGAGAACTCTGATATTCATTTGGGGACCGTTTTAATAGTTTTAAGGGAATATTTCCGCACTACTTTTAACAATGTAAATTTAACACTTTTAGTTAAACAATTTGATTCTAAATGATTGGGGTGAAAACCATTCTTTGCACTTGTGTTGTGATACCAATTGAGTTGCACCCCAGTGGCATGTATGCTTCCGCTGGACCCGATTTTGGGGGTGTGACAGATTGGTATCAGAGCCTTGGATATAGAGAACTGGGTGATTTTAAAACCTAGACTATAGCTACATTTACAAAAACTTAACTCTATGACCGCCGCGTGCCTGCCTGCCAAGCTGATGCCTCATTTGTGGTTTGTTGCTGACATATTTAATGAGATTTGTGTCTTATTATCAAATCATTTATACCCACTTACTCTCGTTGTTTTCTATAGTTGTCTTTCATATAAGCATGCACACATATCATACACGTCGTAACGTTACGTCTTTTTCCTTGCGTAGTTCCATCATTCAACCTCGAGTTTGGTCACTTGCCATAGTCTTTCAGAACGTCCTTTAAATGTGAAGGACATGTTATTAGTATAACTGAGCTGAGTATTTCGAAATTCATTGAACCTCGGTGGAATATAGGCTGGTCATCTATATTCGACCCGGGACAGTGGGACATAGGCTGACCACTTATGTCCGACTCAGAGATGAATTTTGCAATACTGAGAACAGTTATAATAGAATTATGTCCGGGTTGCATTCCTACTCGATTTCTAAAGGTTTCATTCATATGTGTATACTCAATCGTTGCAAGAATATTCACCTCCACATCACCTCGTGAACCACCGTCTAGAAGCAAGCCAGATAATCATAACACAACTTCCAATTTTCATTGTATGACAAGCCACTCCAGAGCACCTACATTTAGGAAATGCCTTATTTACGTTTCGCTCTTCTTTTCTTGTTTTGAAGAATCATGCCACCCAAGAGAGCTACTGCTACTATGACACCAGCTGAGATCAGAAAGCTTGTTGCCGACAGTATAGAGGCAGCACTAGTAACCGAGAGAGCTGCCGTAGCTGCACGGGCTGCCAAAGCTGCTGCCGAAGCCGCTTCTCGGGCAGAAACGGCAGAAGCTGCCGGAATGGCTATTAATGGTACCAATGGTCGTAAATGTACGTACAAGGACTTCAAGAGTGGTGATCCCCTAAAATTCAAAGGCACTGAAGGAGCCACTGCTATGATTCGCTGGTTTGAAAAGATTGAATCTGTGTTTCTTCTGTGTAACTGTCCAGAGGTGTGCAAGGTAAAGTTTGCTACCCATACACTCGTTGGGGAAGCTATGTCATGGTGGAATTCGTATGCAAAACCCAGGGGGATGGAAAATGCTCACAAGCTTACGTGGGATGAATTCAAGAAGTTGCTGAATAAGAAGTTTTGTCCACGCACTGAAATAAAGAAGTTGGAAACAGAGTTTTATGAGCTAGTGACAGCAGGTAATGATATCGAGACATATATCAGGAGGTTTCAGGAATTGGCTGTGCTATGTCCAACTATGGTTCAAGATAATGAGAAGCTGCTAGAAAATTTCATTGGTGGACTACTTCACAGAATGGTCAGTGTAAACCATAGTTTTTGACAATATAAGATATGATCTAAATTTATCGAATGCAAAAACTACTGCTAAAAGTTCTTTTTCCGTGGTGGTGTAGTGTTCTTGGGCATTATTCAATGTTTTGCTAGCATAATAAATTGGCTTAAATTTCTTATCTATCCTTTGGCCAAGTACAGCTCCAACAGCATAATCACTAGCATCACACATTAGTTCAAAAGGCAGATTCCAATCCGGCGAAATTATAATGGGTGCAGAAGTTAGTTTTTCTTTAAGTATATTAAATGCCTTTTTGCAATCTTCAGAAAAATCAAACCTTGCATCCTTTAGCAACAATTGGGTCATAGGCCTAGATATTTTTGAAAAATCCTTTATGAACCTACGATAAAATCCAGCGTGCCCTAAAAAACTTCTAACGCCTTTTACGTTAGTGGGGTAAGGTAGTTTGGCAATTACATCAATTTTAGCTTTATCGACTTCTATACCTTTCCCAGAAATTTTGTGTCCTAACACAATTCCCTCTCTAACCATAAAATGACATTTTTCCCAATTAAGAACAAGGTTAGTTTCTTCACACCTAGCAAGCATTTTATCAAGTTTAAAGAGACAATCATTAAATGAGTTACCGAACACCGAAAAGTCGTCCATGAAGACTTCCATAAAGTCTTCTACCATATCATGGAAGATAGCCGTCATACAACGTTGGAAAGTAGCAGGGGCGTTGCATAGTCCGAACGGCATTCTCCTATAGGCGAAGGTTCCATAAGGGCAGGTGAAAGTCGTCTTCTCTTGATCCTCGGGGGCAATGGGTATTTGGAAGAAACCTGAAAAACCATCCAAAAAACAATAATAATCATATCCTGATAGTCTTTCTAACATTTGATCAATAAATGGAAGAGGGAAGTGATCTTTTCGCGTAGCATCATTGAGTTTGCGGTAGTCGATGCAAACTCTCCATCCGGTAACAGTTCTTGAAGGGATTAGCTCATTGTCGTCATTGAGTACTACCGTCATTCCTCCTTTTTTCGGTACAACGTGGATAGGACTGACCCACGAGCTGTCGGAAATTGGGTAGATAAGTCCGGAGTCAAGTAACTTTACGATTTCATTTTTCACCACATCTTGGACTTTTGGATTCAAACGCCTTTGAGGTTGGATAGTTGGTTTGAATTCATCCTCCATAAGGATTTTATGTGTACAAAATGACGGGCTAATTCCCTTAATATCAGACATACTCCACGCTAATGCTCCTCTTCGTTTATATAGTACCTGCAAAAGAGACTCTTTTTCTTTTGGCGTTAAGTCAGATGCAATAATAACGGGTGAATTAGTATTTCCGTTTAAATAAGCATATTCCAAAGTAGAAGGAAGATCCTTAAGCACCGGTTTAACATTATCAATTTCAGTAGCACTAGCGGAATAAACCTGTTCTTTAATTATATCGCTGCTGTCATCAGATAGATGCGCCGCATCGAGGTTTTCGATGCGCCGTATCGCGCTACATACAGCAGAATCAGCAGCTAAATTATAATCAATAGTATTCTCACCAACTTGATCTTCTATAGCAATTGTGTTTTCTAAATTTTTAAGCAGAAAAGAATCAAGCAAATTATTTTTTAATAATCTCTGAGTAAATTGATTAATCGTGTTATCAGAAACATCGATGTTATAGCATTCATCATCATCGGAATTATCTTTACTCATAGATTGTTCCATGTTAAACTCAACCTCATCTTTTCCTATGGTAAGAGTTATTTTTTTATTAAAAACATCAATCATGGCCCTAGCAGTGGCTAAAAATGGTCGTCCTAATATTATAGGAGTTCTAGAATTTTCAGGCATATCAAGGATAACGAAGTCGATAGGTAATTCAAATTTATCAACTTTTATTAATATATTTTCCGCTATTCCTAATGGGTATTGTATGGACCTATCAGCTAGTTCTAAGCACATCCTAGTAGGTTTTGGTTCACCAAGACCTAATTTATCATACATAGAAGAGGGCATAAGACTTATACTAGCTCCTAGGTCGGCTAAGGCATTTTCAATATGCAAATTTTTAATTTGACAAGGAATAGTGAAACTCCCTGGATCTTTTTCTTTAGACGGAAGTTTGTTGAGCAATGCCGCTGAGCTTCTTTTCCCCATTGTTATGGTGCAAGCCTCTTCGAGTTTAGACTTGTTTGTAAGCAAGCTTTTCAGATATTTAGCATATTTTGGCATTTGCACTAGGGCTTCCATAAATGGTATGCTTAGCTGCAGCTGCTTGAGATTCTCCAGGAATTTCTTTTGATAGGCATCTTCTTTCTCTTTCCTTACCCTATGTGGGAAAGGTGGTGTTGATCGTTTAGGTTCAACAGAAGGTTCTCTTCTAATTACAGGTTCTGGATCAGTCTCTTTTGGTTGCTCTTGCTCAGGTGATAAAGATTCAGGGGAAATTTTTTTGGTACTGTCATCCTCGGGTGTCTCTCCGATTTGAAAGGTTGACTTTCCGCCTCTGGTTGTAATTCCTTTCAGATCGTGCCTTACCAAAAGAACCTTGTTAAGCACTGTTGACAATTGGTGCACTTCAATTGCCAAACCATTGATCATATTGTTTTGTTCCTTTAGTAACAGCTCATGACTGCCTTTGAATTCAGTGATAAAGTTCCTTGCTTCATGATGTTCTTGTTCATTGGCTTGAGCGATTAGTAGCGCAAACTCTTCCATAGTAAGGTTTCTTTGGGGTCTTCCGAACCAGTTTGGGAAAATATTGAACATTGTTCCTGAAAATTAAGAACAAGAAGATTTCAAAGTAAAAGTTTCCTAGTATAAGGGTAAGTCAGAATATTTTCCGTTCGGAAATTAGAAAAGAATAAAAGTTGCTGATATCTCCAGACGATGCGCCGTATCCAAGAAGTTGGATACGCCGTATCTTATTACGTTAAAATTAAATCAGACTTTTATTCAGAAGATAGATACGCCGCTTAGAATTTATGAATGCGCCGTATCGGATTAATTAATCAAAAATCGATATTTATTTAAAATTAAATGCGTCGTATCAACGAAAGTTAATGCGCCGTATTTTCGTTACGTTTAAAAATACAAGATTTTTGATTCAGAAAATGCGCCGTATCGACAGAGATCGATACGCCGTATATGTTTAATAATTCGCAAACTGTTTTTAATTAAAATAATAGATACGCCGTATCTGCAAAAGCAGATGCGTCGTATGGCGTTAACGTTTAGAAAAAAAAAAATTATCAAAAACAGATACGCCGTATCTGCTAAAGCAGATGCGTCGTATTACTTTATCGCTTAGAAAAATTTTCTTATTAAAAACAGATACGCCGTATCTTGGGGAAAAGATGCGTCGTATCGAATTAATTAAACGCGTTGTATTAAAAAAAAATTAAACGCAATACGCCGTATCTGAGAGATCAGATGCACCGTATCGTTTGATTTAGCACAGTACAACGATAGCAGAACAGAAAAAAAACGAAAAATAAAAACAAAAAATTAAACACACAAACAAAATAAACACAAAAACAAAAATAAAAGCAAACAAATAACACACAAAACAACAAATATGCAAAATAATACAATGATGCAATTAATCTAATAAAAAGAAAAACCTAATTAAAATACTAATCAAATTAACAGATAATAACAATTCACTCCCCGGCAACGGCGCCAAAAAACTTGATGCGCGTGATGTGTCGTTGCGGTTTAGCAGTTTTAATGCCTACTCAAGTTTTAAATTTATATTTAGCCGACTTATCAATAACACACACACTTAACGAGCAGTGTACCCGGTCAGTATGAATATAATGGTAAGTAGAGTGTCGATCACTAAGAGTGGAACGTATTATCTCGTTATTCTAATCAGTATTTTAATATCCTAACGCAAGGGGGTTTCAGCCTGAGAGACTGGCATGATTTGTTTGCAATTAAATAATAAAATAAACCAATAGGCACGAATCAGCAAGTAGCACACACGTACACAGATAAATACTCGAGACAATAAGAGGGCTGTCCTTATGATTAAGTAGATTGTCACTTGTTTTATTGATAGCTTTATATGAAGTGTATGTAGTTAACCCTTTCTCGTTGGTCCTATTCTTATCGGCGAGTAAACCCTTAATGATTACTTATGTCTAAAAGTTATTCCTAAGTGATCAATTTAGTAATAACCGTGGGAGCCACATTATTTTCCGCAGTCAAATGCCCGCAAGCCACTAATAAACACAGAGGTTATCAATGCACTAATAAGTAGTAACCAAAGACATCAACATATAAACTTTAATTGATGGGAAAGCAAGTATTAAAGGGAGTGCAATCTTTCGTTGTCACATTACACAAGCCACCAATCCTGATGAATTAAAGTTTGCTAACACAATAAAACAAAACTACTTAATGAATTAAACACATGCAGCACCTTCTTACAGCTCTTGTATCTTTGATTTGGGTGTGTCTTGTGCTGCCTCCTTGACTGAATTCGTCCTTGATTTCTGGTCTTCGGTCTTAGGTTAAAACCTTGGAACTTCGAACTCGTCTGGTCTTTGGGGTATTTATAGTTTCTGTCTGAGGGAAGATGCGGCGCATCTAGTAAGTAGATGCGGCGCATGTACTTAACTTCGCGTGGGGTCCAAGATTATAATATTCAGGAATATTCGTACACCGCCAGAAGATGCGGCGTAACTCCATGATTAGATGCGGCGCATGTCCTCTTGTATCTTGGATCGTATCTGGTGATATCTTAATAGAGATGCGGCGCATGTCATGAGTGAGATGCGGCGCATCTGGAGCAGATTAGTCTTGATCTTCTTCATTTCAGTAGACTCTTAACTTCTTGCATGTTTTGCTCCATAATCAGTCCATAATCGCTAAGTTTCACCAAATGCTTGTTTTTACCTGAGAATTACAAAAGTAAACGATTAAGTATCAATCCTCATACATAATATAGTAAAACAAGTCAAATTAATAGGATAAATGATAGTAATTAAATGTACTTATTTGAGTTCATCACTTCAAATGTGGAAACTTAGGACATCTCAGAAAGGACTGCCCAGAGCTAAGGAACAAGAAAACCAAAACTAAAACCCTCTAGTGTTGTATTTCTTTTGTGTTTCACTTTACGTTCTATCGTATAAGTTTCATGTACTATTACGAATTCCTGTCTAATGAATGTTTCATCTTTTATCACCGCAATGCGACTCAAATATCCACATCTCTTCACCGAATCCACCCCAGAGACCAACATTAACTGAATTCAGGGACTGAATTCCTTTAACGGGTGGAGAATGTCACAACTCGTAATTTCAGGCCCTTTTTCAAGCTTCAAAATTTCACTATTCATCTCGGGAAATTACTATTCACCGATCACTATTCATCATTTCACTATTCATCATTTTTGAGGTCGGTTTGAGACTTTGAGAAGTCGTCAAAATTTTTACTATTCACGTGACACTATTCATTCCCGGAGAAAATCACTATTCATGGGCATCATTCATCATGTCGTAAACTAGATTTACGGGTATTCAAATGCGCGTAACCAGTTAGGTTTAGCTGCGTATTCATGCATCATCAGTAAAGACACATCATACAGACTAGAGTAGTCTGCATATCATCAGTAGCATCATTATCATATTAAGTCATGCACGGGTTTGTGTGTTTTTCATTTACGTATGTTCGTTTATTTGTTAAACGTTACCACTCAGTCATTACTACTAACATTATACCCAATACTCCCGACTATGATCCTAATATATTTTCATGTTAATTTTAATGATATAAAAGTTATATTATTAATTTACCCGGTGTTTTTAAACCAATTGCTATATTTTCCGTTAGAAGCTTATAACTCTGTCGGTTTGCGATATTTCAATCCGATAATCATTCTAACACCCGATTCTTGCAAGGAATATGATTTTACAATTTTTACAACTTCGTCGTATTTTATTTCAACTCGTCACGATTTATTTTCAGTTAACCCGGTACACGATAACACCTAATGTATACATTAAAACACTAATACTTGTAAATTAGGGTACAAGAACATTAATTAGCAAAGATATTTCTTCTTATTTGCACCTAAGTGCCGCCTCCCTAACCCCCTCTTTTTACTCCTAATAGGCCAAAACTCATTAATGAATTAATACCCATTTTATTTCCATAACACTTCACTTATACAAATCAACTAGCAAAAATTCATCATATTCTCTCTTCTTTCTCCTTTCCTATTCAGCCCAACCAAGAACACAAGACAAGATCCATCAAATTTTCAAGATTAAGTCATAATTAAGCTCCATTTACCTTTCTTGTTAGGATTTTGTGATAAAAACCCCAAGGTTTTAAGCATTTTCATCCAAAACTCATCCATAATTCAAGTAAGCTCAAGAACATTATTTTTGATCATTTCATACTTCATTTTATTCATATATTGTTGTATTATCAAGTTTTATTGTAGCTAGTCATGCAAAGTTTATGTTAAATGTATACCACTTTACTCATTTTCTTCATAAACACTAGATCTATACATTTTATTAACATCCTCATGAAACCCACCATTGTTGGTGATGTTTAGGACCCCATGACACCTTGAGAAGGTGTATGGTAGGATTAGAGTACTTGTGGTGTTGATTGGAAGTGATATAAACAAGACTTGAACTAGAAAAATGTGTTTTTAACAAGTATATGAACCTACTGTCCAAAAACGTGAAAACTGGAAAAATCAGTAAACATTGAGACATTTTGGCCTTCATATTTAGAAAGTTCTTTCAAAAACGAAACCGTGGCCGCAAGAATGAGTAAAAACCGACTTACGATGAGAAAGTTATGATTTTTCAAAGTTGGACGACGAAAACTAATTTCTGAAAATTTTACGTGCTGTTACACGAATTTCAATGGATAAAACGAGGTGTTAGACGTGATATAGACGACCCGACCTATTGAAAATATGTTAGTTCATGTTAATACGAAGTCATGGATATAAAGAACGTAGAAAATGAACTTATAACGACCGAGATATACACGTTTGAAAACCCGACGAACTAAGTTTATTTTGACAGCACTAGTAGAAATATATTTTATAAGTGTAAAACTAGTATTTTGCAAGTCACAAAATTGATAGCCGACTATCTAATTGATCGAGACGTATTTGGTCAAAAGTTAAATATAACGACATTAAGATGTTACAATGTTTTCAAAAACGTCGAGTTTTACCGCTAACACTTAACGTACATCATTTCGCGACTAGTTTTTGCGAGGCCATTTTGGCATATTTTTCAAGTTGTGAAAAATAGTAAATTGCGACGAAAACATTATAATTACCGATAGAACACCAAACAAGGATCGTGGAGTACCGTTTCAACATATTTACACGAAAAGTAGTTATAACTTAACGAGACGTCAAAAATGTATTTTTCGTCGATAAACGTTATTTTCAAAACTAACGAGTGGTATCGTTAACATACGTATTTGCATGTGTTGCATTGTGTCATTGCTTACATTAGATCCTATCATTCATATTAGGTTGCGGTTAGAGATCGTGCCTCATTTCAGCATATTCATTATTTTCATTGTTGCTATCGCATCAGGTGAGTTTCATAGCCCCTCCTTTTACTTGTTTTGTAACTGTTTTGGGGGAGAATACATGCTTGTTTTTAATTAAACGCATGCTTGTTTTACGTGACACGTGATTTGTCTTTCAAATATTATTGATTGGCTAAAATACTTGGTTTGTTACTCGAAAGTATTTTGTGTTTACATTTTTCATCCATGATTATTTTCTTATGGACACTAGTACATTAAGCTATTTCATATTACATATGTTATGACCCGTTAAGCGCGAATGTTGTGGATAGATCTATTAGGATTGAACTCCCTGTCCGGGTGGTGTTCCCCACCTGACTGTTAAGTCAAACGAACACATAATCATTTAAGGAACCCTGAATGTCCTAGGTGTACATCTACCAGAAACTTTGAATGTCCGGGTGGTTTCCCCACTTGATTGATACGCCAAACGTGTTGTGGTTTCCCCACTGACTGATATGCCAAACGTGTTGTGGTTTCCCCACTGGCTGATATGCCAAACGTATCGTGGTTTCCCCGCTGGCTGAGATGTCAAACGTATTGTGGTTTCCCCACTGGCTGATATGTCAAACGTATTGTGGTTTCCCCACTTGACTGTGATGTCAAACGTATTGTGGTTTCCCCACTTGACTGATATTTCAAATGGACTGTGGTTTCCCCACTTGACTGTTATGTCAAAAGTATGCCCAAATTAGAATCTTAAGGCTTCGGTGTCATGAAATTTAGTTGTCAATAACTCTACATATATATTGGGAATATATTTTCCATTTAATATTTGTGGTCCATAAATCAATTGACGTTCACAAACCCGATCACATTTAGCGGTGGGTTGTAAACACACAGGTTGCAAGTCTTGTATGGGCGGGGCTTGGAACTGGGTGGATTTACAACGCCTTTGCTGGGAAATCTTCATTCAAACGCTTTACTTTATTCAATAAACTCTATGAACTCACCAACCTCGTGTTGACACTTTTAGCATATATTTTCAGGTATTAAGCAATAGCACGCTACTGGAGGCTTTTGGCAGGGCATGGCATGGTCATAGAAGACTCTGATAAACATTTGGGGACCGTTTTAATTGTTTTAAGGGCCTATTTCCGCACTACTTTTAACAATGTAAATTCAACACTTTTGATAAACAATTTTATTCTAAATGAATGAGGTGAAAACCGTTCTTTGTACTTGTGTTGTGATACCAATTGAGTTGCACCCCAGCGACATGTATGTTTCCGCTGGACCTGATTCTGGTGGTGTGACAGATTGGTATCACAGCCTTGGCTATAGAGAACTGGGTGATTTTAAAACCTAGACTATAGCTACTTTTACGAAAACTTAACCTTATGACCGCCACGTGCCTGCCTGCCAAGCTGATGCCTTATTTGTGGTTTGTTGCTGACATATTTGATGAGATTTACATCTTATTATCAGATAGATTATATTCACTTATTCTCGTCGATTACTATAATTGTCTTCCATATAAGCATGCTCACGTATCGTATATGCCACTGCGTTACGCCTTTTTCCTTACGTTGTTTCATCATTCGACCTCGAGTTGGGTCACTTACCTTAGTCTTTCATACGCCTTTTCAAATGTGAAGGACATAGTATTAGTATAACTGAGCTGAGTATTTCAAAATTCATTGAACCTCGGTGGAATATAGACTGGTCATCTATATTCGACCCGGGACAGTGGGACATAGGCTGACCACCTATGTCCGACTCAGAGATGAATTTTGCAATACTGGGAATAGTTATAATAGAATTATGTCTAGATTGATTCTCTACCCAAATCTCTAAAGGTTTCATTCATGTGTGTATACTCAATCGTTACAAGAACATTCACACCTACATCGCCTCGTGAACCACCGCCTAGAAGCACATCAGCTAATCATAACTCAACCTCAAGCTTTTATTTTATGACAAGCCACTTAGAACACCTACTTTTCGGAAACGTCTTATTTACCTATCACTCTTTTTTTCTTGTTTTGAAGAATCATGCCACCCAAGAGAGCTATTACTGCTATGACTCCAGCTGAGATCAAGAAGCTTGTTGCCGACAGTATAGAGGCAACACAAGTAACCGAGATCACTAGCTGCACGGGCTGCTGAAGCCGCTTCTCGGGCAGAAACAGCAGAAGCTGCAGGACAAGCGGCAAATGGTACTAATGGGCGTAAATGTATGTACAAGGACTTTAAAAGTGGTGATCCCAAAAATTCAAAGGCACTGAAGGAGCCACTCCTATGATTCGTTGGTTTGAAAAGACAGAATCTATATTTCTTTTATGCAATTGTCCAGAGGAGGAAAAAGTAAAGTTTGCTACCAGTACACTCGTTGAGGAAGCTATGTCATGGTGGAATTCGTATGCAAAACCCGTGGGAATGGAAAATGCTCACAAGCTTACGTGGGATGAATTCAAGAAATTGCTGACTAAGAAGTTCTGTCCACGCACTGAAATAAAGAAGTTGGAAACAGAGTTTTATGAGCTAGTAACTGCAGGTGATGATATCGAGGCATATATCAGGAGGTTTCAGGAGTTGGCGGTGCTATGTCCAACTATGGTTCCCGATAATGAGAAGCTGCTAGAAAATTTCATTGGTAGACTACCTCACAGCATCCGCGGAGATGTGATTTCTTTTGACCCACAAACTCTAGACGAAGCTATCAGAATATCTCAAAAGCTTATGGCTCAGGTGATAAAGAATGGAACCATTGTCAACAACAATGATCATAACAACAAAAACAGCAACAACGAAAACAAGAGGAAAAGGGATGACAACCAAAGGAAAGATCAAGTTCAACAGCCAAACGAAGGACAAGAAGTGGTTAGAGCCTATGCTGCAGGACCGCGCACAAAGAAAAGATATACTGGAAATTTACCCTACTGCAACACGTGTAATCTCCATCACCTAGGTCATTGCAGTGAACCGTGTGGGGTGTGCAAGAAGCGGGGTCACCAGACCAAGGACTGTAGGAAGCCCGCAAATCAGAGGATCCCGGGGAGTTGCTTCAAATGTGGAAACTTAGGACACCTCAGAAAGGACTGCCCGGAGCTAAGGAACAAGAAAACCAAAGCCTAAACTCTCTGGTGTTGTATTTCTTTTGTGTTTCATTTTAAGTTCTATCGTATGAACTTCATGTACTATTACGAATTCCGATCAAATGAATGTTTTATCTTTTATCATCGCAATGCGACTCCAATATCCACATCTCTTCACCGAACCCACCCCAGAGACCAACACCAACTGAATTTAGGGACTGAATTCCTTTAACGGGTGGAGACTGTCACAAATCGTAATTTCAGGTCCTTTTTCAAGATTCAAAATTTCACTATTCATCTCAGGAATTTACTATTCACCGATCACTATTCATCATTTCACTATTCATCATTTTTTTAAGTCAGTTTGAGACTTTGGGAAGTTTTCAAAAATTTCACTATTCATGAAACACTATTCATTCCTGGTGGAAAATCACTATTCATAGTTATCGTTCATCCTTTCGTAAACTAGGTTTACGGGTATTCAAATTCGCGTAACCTGTATGGTTTAGCTGCGTATTCATGCATCATCAGTTAAGACACATCATATGGACTAGAGCAGTCTACATATCATTAGTAACATCATCATCATACTAGGTCATGCACGAGTTTGTGTGATTTTCATTAACGTATGTTCAATTATTTAATAAACGTTACCACTAAGTTATTACTACTAACATTCTACCCGATACTCCCGTCAGTGATCGTAATGTATTTTCATACCCAGTATAATGATATAAAGATTATATTATTACTTTACCAGGTGTTTTTAAATCAATTGCTATATTTTCCGTTAGGAGTTTATAACTCCGTCGGTTTGCGATATTTCAACTCGATAATTATTCTAACACCCGATTCTTACAAGGAATATAATTTTACAATTTTTACAACTTCGTCGTATTTTATTTTACCTCGTCACGATTTGTTCTCAGTTAACTCGGTACCAGATAACACCTAATGTATACAAAACAAACAAATACTTATATAATTAGGGGACATTAGCTTTAATTACCAATCTTTTCCCTTCTTTTTCTTGCACATGCCCCCCCCTCCTAATAAGCCAACTTACTTTTGCCTAATACTCCAAAACCAATTAATGTTTCTAGTTTACATAAACTTGATTTAATTTCCATAACATCATTCTTAAAAAATAAACTAGCAAATAAGTTCATATTCTCTCTTCTTCCTCTCCTTCTTTGCTCGGCCATCACATGAACACCAAGAGGAAACCATCAATTTTTCAAGCTAAAGTGATAAACAAGTTCCATTTACATCCCTTGTTAGGATTTTGAAAAAAAAATCCCAAGGTTCCTATACATTTGTTTCCAAACTACCTCAAACCATCAAGTAAGTGTTTCATATGATTTTTCAACATCTCATCCTTTCATTTGATCTATTTTGTGATGTATTTTCTGTAAGTTAATGAGATTGAGGGATAATGATAAATTGATTCTGATTGATTGCAAAACTCAATTACATCGTACATAAATATTACTCTACAGAATATTCTAGACTCGGGCTTGGGCTTGAGCCCGTTACATATTACAGTCTAACATTCCCCCGCAGTCCGAGCGGCGAAATCGCGAAAGCTCGGATTGGAGAGTAAAAGCTAATAAACAATAAATTAAAGAAAATAAATAATTGTTGATGAAGACATTCGACAGCAAGCGGAAGCACATCTTCAGCAGCAAGCAACAAACCTGATAAACGAAAATATCTCAAACAGTCGTCTCGGGAATAAGAACCCTAGATTCGACACCAACGAAAGTCGTCTCGGGAATAAGAACCCTTGATTCGACACCAACAAAAGTAGTCTCGGGAATAAGAACCCTTGATTCGACACCAACAAAAGTCGTCTCGGGAATAAGAACCCTAGATTCGACACCAACAAAAAGTCGTCTCGGGAATTAATACCCTAGATTCGACATAAAAAAAAAAACAATTAAATAACTATAACTTTAGAAAACTCTTAAAAAAAAACGAAAGTTGGTTCTAAAACTTCAACCCCCAAAGAACCTTCCGAACAAACGGGGCGTGTTTTTCCCTATAAAAACATAAAGATCCACATTTTTTTCTCTTTTTTTTTCTTTTTTCTTTTTTTTTTATTTAATAAACATCTTCTTATCCCCACTCATTCACTTCCCATGTCCACTCATTTTGTCATTTTCCCAAATTAAACCCAATTTGCTCCTGCGCATAAATAAAATCATCACTTTATTTCTTATCATCATCATTAACAACAACAACTAGAAGAAGAAACAACTTGTTGCTACCAAGAAAGTTGCTTCACTTGCTGCTCATCATTGCAATCTGATGTTAAGTCCCGTGATACCATCTAAATAACCGAAACCATCTAAACAACCACCCAAGATACCAAAAACATACCAAACATCACCAAGACCACACAACCCCCGTGAGTTTATTCTCAACAGTTCCGGTTGGATCTAAGAAGAAAAAGAAAATATAAACGTGGTGACTGGTTATCACAGAACCAACGGCCAACCACTAAAAGGAAATAGGTGGTGACTGGTTATCATAGAACCAACGACCAACCACATAAAAAAGAAAAACAGGTCTTGATAGTTGTGTTTGCATGAGATGAGTTTGTTATTGGTTGGAGTTGATGATATGCGGCAGTAGGGAGGGTAAGGGACGCTCATTTTAGTGGGTTTGTGATTCGGATACAAGCGGAGGAGAGGACACTGTTGAAGAATCACGGATCTAAGAAAATAACATGTTATTTGAAAATGAAAAATGACAGCGGTTAATGTTTAAAGGGAGCCCTCCGAACCTCCGGCGTGTAGCCGGCGGCCGGAGGCGGCGGCTGAATCGGTTTTGTTTAGGGTTTTGAGGGAGGACCGATTAGGCTCTGATACCATGTAAGTTAATGAGATTGAGCGATAATGATAAATTGATTTTGATTGATTGCAAAACTCAATTACATCGTACATAAATATTACTCTACAGAATATTCTAGACTCGGGCTTAGGATTGAGCCCGTTACATATTACAGTCTAACATTTTCAAGTATTAGTTGTTAAACATGCAAGAACTTATGTTATATATACCATTTTACACAAATAATCACTAACAATAGTTCTACAAGTTTTATTAATATTCTCATGAAACCCACCATGGTTGATGATGTTTAGGACCCCATGACACCTTGAGAAGGTGTATGGTAGGATTAGAGTAGTTGTGGTGTTGAAAGGAAGTGGTATGATCAAGCCTTGAACCTTAAAAATGAGTTTTAACAAGTATAGAAAAGCTACTGTCAAAAAATGGGAAATCTGGAAATTTCAGTAAACATTGAGCTAGTTTGGCCTTCATATCTAGAAAATACTTTCAAAAACGAAACTGTGGGCGTTGGAATGAGTAAAAACTGACTTATAGCGAAGGAGATATGATTTTTCTAAGTTGTGCGACGAAAAACTATTTTCTGAAAATAGCTTGCTGTTTTTCCGAACTTCAAGGGACAAAACGAGATGTTAGACGTGATCTAGATGATCCGACCTATTGAAAATATGTTAGTTCATATTTGTACGAACCCGTGGATATAAAGAACGTAGCAAACGAGCTTATAACGACCGAGATATACACGTTTGAAGCCGACGATTAGTAAAACTATTTTGACAGCATTATATAGAAAATAAAGTTTAGTATAGAAACTAGTATTTTTACAAGTCACTAAGTTGATAGCTGATTTTCTATATGATCGAGGCGCGTTTGATCACAATTCAAATAAAACGACATTAAGACATTGTTACAAGGTTTTCAAAAACGTCGAGTTTAATCACTAACACTCAACGTACAATATTTCGCGTCTAGTTTTGCGAGGCCATCTGGGCACATTTTCAAGTTATGAAAAATAGTAAACTACGACGAAAACACTCTAATTGCCAATAAACCACCAAACGAGGATCGGGGAGTATTGTTTCAACATATTTACACGAAAAGTGTTTATTAACTTAACGAGACGTCAAAAATGTATTTTTCGACGATGAACGTTATTTTCAAAATTAACGAGTGGTATCGATAACATACGTATTTGCATGTGTAGCATCATTTCATTGCTTACATTAGATCATACCATCATATTAGGTCGCGGTTAGAGACCGAGCCTCATTTCAGCATATCCACTTTTGTCATTGTAGCTATCGCACCAGGTGAGTTTCATAGCCCCTCCTTTTACTTGTTTTGTAACTGTTTTGGGGGAGAATACATGCTTGTTTTTAATTAAACTCATGCTTGTTTTACGGGACACGTGATTTGTCTTTCAAATATTATTGATTGGCTAAAATACTTGGTTTGTTACTCGAAAGTATTTTGTGTTTACATTTTTCATCCATGATTATTTTCTTATGGACACTAGTACATTAAGCTATTTCATATTACATATGTTATGACCCGTTAAGCGCGAATGTTGTGGATAGATCTATTAGGATTGAACTCCCTGTCCGGGTGGTGTTCCCCACCTGACTGTTAAGTCAAACGGACGCATAATCATTTAAGGAACCCTGAATGTCCTAGGTGTACATCTACCAGAAACTTTGAATGTCCGGGTGGTTTCCCCACTTGATTGATATGCCAAACGTGTTGTGGTTTCCCCACTGACTGATATGCCAAACGTGTTGTGGTTTGTGGTTTCCCCACTGGCTGATATGCCAAACGTATTGTGGTTTCCCCGCTGGCTGAGATGTCAAACGTATTGTGGTTTCCCCACTGGCTGATATGTCAAACGTATTGTGGTTTTCCCACTTGACTGTGATGTCAAACGTATTGTGGTTTCCCCACTTGACTGATATTTCAAACGGACTGTGGTTTCCCCACTTGACTGTTATGTCAAAAGTATGCCCAAATTAGAATCTTAAGGCTTCGGTGTCATGAAATTTAGTTCTCAATAACTCTACATATATATTGGGAATATATTGTCCATTTAACATTTGTGGTCCATAAATCAATTGACGTTCACAAACCAGAGCACATTTAGCAGTGGGTTGTAAACACACAAGTTGCAAGTCTTGTATGGGTGGGGCTTGGAACTGGGTGGATTTACAACGCCTTTGCTGGGAAATCTTCATTCAAACGCTTTACTTTATTTAATAAACTCTATGAACTCACCAACCTCGTGTTGACACTTTTAGCATGTATTTTCAGGTATTTAGCAATAGCACGCTACTGGAGGCTTTTGGCAGGGCATGGCATGGTCATAGAAGACTCTGATAAACATTTGGGGACCGTTTTAATTGTTTTAAGGGCCTATTTCCGCACTACTTTTAACAATGTAAATTCAACACTTTTGATAAACAATTTTATTCTAAATGAATGAGGTGAAAACCGTTCTTTGTACTTGTGTTGTGATACCAATTGAGTTGCACCCCAGCGACATGTATGTTTCCGCTGGACCCAATTCTGGGGGTGTGACATACCGCGACTCCAAAATAAGTCCATATGCAGGCCATGATGCGCATATCTTAATTACCTAAAAATACATTTCTAAAAATGGTCAACAAAAATGTTGGTGAGTTCATAGGTTTATGTAAATGAATAGTTCCTACGGTAACCAAAAGTATGAGGTGTATGACATAAATGCCACAAAAATAATACATTAGCTCTTAAGCTCATGACCCCGAAGCTAGACTGAAATGAAATGCCCCATCTGAGTGTTTGCCAATCACTCTAATATGATTCAAATGAAATGCGTTCGTATGACCAGTTGGTGCTACCAACCCGAACGGAGGAGTCAACCTCAATAGATCTATTCACTCCCTCTCGCTTGCTCGCAATTAACGGTTCATGATTTCTAATAGGGGACTTTAATCAGGCTACGATGTAACTTAAGCAATGTAAATGAATTTTGATACTTTGGTCCGTATGTAAAAATGGTGCAATGTATTCTCCCCCGAGAGTTTAGAAATTAAATAATCAATTGAAAACGGGGCTATGAAAACTCACCTGATGCGATAGCAACAATGAGAATAGTGGATATGATGAAATGTGGCTCGGTCTCTAAGCGCAACCTATTATGAATGATGTATCTAATGTAAGTCATGAATTTACGCAACACATGCAAATACGTATGTTATCGATACCACTCGTGAATTTTGAAAATAACGTTTACCGTCGAAAAATATATTTTTGACGTCTCGTTAAGTTAATAAACACTTTTCGTGTAAATACGTTGCAACGATAACCCACGATCGTCGTTTGATGATTTATCGATAAATATAGTGTTTTCGTCGTAAAAAGGGGTGTTCGTTATGAGTTAGTAAACAAGCTCGGCGTTTTTAGAAACCTTGTAACAATGTCTTGAAGTCGTATCATTTAACTTTTGACCATACGGGCCTCGATCAATAAGAAAAACGGCTCTCAATATAGTGTATTGCAAAAACAGTTATTATACTTAGAATATTTTCCTTATTAGAAGCTGATGGGAATATATAGTGTTCGTCGGGTTTCAAACGCGTGTATCTTTGTCGTTATAAGCTCGTTTTCTACGTTCTTTATATCCACGGCTTCGTGTTAATATAAACTAACATATTTTCAGTAGGTCGGCTCTTATAGATCGCATCTAATACCTCGTTTTGTCGTTGAATCTCGGAAAACAGCACATAAAATTTTCAGAAAATGGTTTTTCGTCGTCCAACTTAGAATTAGCGTATCATTCTCGTCGTAAGCTCGTTTTTGCTCATTCTGGCGGCCACGGTTTTGTTTTTGAAAGTATTTTCTAAATATCAAGACCAAAATAGTCCAAAGTGTATTGAGTTTTCCAGCTTTCCTGAAAATGGACAGAACCTTTTCTATATGTTGTAAAAATCGATTTTAAGGTTCAAGACTTGTTCAAAACACATTCAATCAACACCACAAATAATCTAATCCTACCGAGTTAACTAGCAATAAATCTTGACGAGATAAAATAAAATATGACGAAGTTGTAAAAATTGTAAAATCATATTCCTTGCAAGAATCGGGTGTTAGAATAATTATCGGGTTGAAATTTCGCAAACCGACGGAGTTATAAGCTTTTAACGGAAAATATATCAATCGATTTCAAAACACCGGGTAAACTAATAATATGATTTTTATATTATTATAATGAGTTTGAAAATGTATTATGATCACTGTCGGGAGTGTCGGGTGCATTATTCGTAGTAATGACTGCGTGGTAACGTTTATAAAATAATTAAACATACGTTAATGAAAATCACACAAACCCGTGCATGACCTAATATGATGATGATGTCACTGATGATATGTAGACTACTCTAGTCTATATGATGTGTCCTTACTGATGATGCATGAATACGCAGCTAAACCATAATGGTTACGCGCATTTGAATACCCGTAAACCTAGTTTACGTAATGATGAATGATAACCATGAATAGTGATTTCCCTCCGGGAATGAATAGTGTTTCGTGAATAGTAAAATTTTTGAAAACTTCTCAAAGTCTCAAACTGACTTCAAAAATGATGAATAGTGATTGATGAATAGTGAATGATGAATAGTAACTGATGAATAGTAACTTGTCGAGGTTTTGAAAATGACCTGAAATTACTAGTTGTCACAGTCTTCCACCCTAAAAGGAATTCAGTCCCTGAATTCAGTTGATGTTGGTCTCTGGAGAGGACTTAGTGAAAAGATGTGGGTATTTGAGACGCATCTGGTCTTCCCGCTCCCAAGTAAACTCGGGACCTCTTCGAGAATTCCAGCGAACTTTTACGATAGGAATTCGACTCTGCTTCAACCGTTTGACCTCACGGTCCACGATTTCTGCTGGTTCCTCCACGAAATTGAGCTTATCGTCGAGTTGAATTTCGTCCAATGGAATTACAAGCGATTCATTTAAAAGACATTTCTTGAGGTTTGAAACATGAAAGGTGTTATGTACGCTGCTGAGCTCTGACGGAAGCTCAAGTCTGTATGCTACGGGACCGATTCTTTCCAGAATCCTAAATGGCCCAATGTATCTCGGGTTCAACTTCCCGTGTTTTCCAAATCGTATCATGCCTTTCCAAGGCGAGACTTTCAACATGACCTTGTCTCCAACCTGAAATTCTAATGGTTTGCGTCTAACGTCAACGTAACTTTTCTTTCGGCTTCTGGCTGTTCGAAGTCTTTCTCGGATCTGAATTACCTTTTATGTTGTTTCGCGAACCATCTCTGGACCAGTAAGTTGTGCATCGCCAACTTCGGCCCAACAAACAGGGGACCGGCACTTGCGACCATAGAGTGCCTCGAATGGTGCTGCCTTTATGCTCGTGTGATAACTATTGTTGTAAGAGAACTCGATCAATGGAAAATGGTTAGCCCAACCATTTCCAAAGTCAATCACACATGCCCTGAGCATGTCTTCTAACGTCTGAATCGTTCTCTTACTCTGACCATCGGTCTGAGGATGATAGGCAGTGCTCATGTCTAATTTGGTTCCAAATGAATCTTGTAATGACTGCCAGAAGTTTGAAGTAAAGCGACTATCTCTGTCGGAAATGATGGAAATTGGTGCACCGTGCTTTGAGACTATTTCCTTGACGTAAAGTCTGGTAAGCTGATCCATAGAATAAGTCTCTCTGATTGAAATGAAATGAGCTTGTTGATGCAAATAATGTTCTAAAAACGTTATTTATATATTTCGATTACTTCATGTTTTGAGGATGACAAAATGTGAAATCACGTTACATTAAAATTAACGTAAACAAGTTTTTAATTGGAATATCCCGTTTCTACGCAAATCACTCTAGAACAAATTTTCAACTTGACAAATGATCAAAGAAGTGAATTTGTGTTTTGAGACTTCACATTTTAATGGGACAAAACATTTTTTCAAAAATACACATGACAAATTATTTTTGAATTATTAAGAAATGTTTTAATGGAAAAATAAGTTTGAAAATCACAACAGCTATTTTTCCCCCCAAAATCAGCTCCAACCTTCCCCAAATAAGTTTTCACCAGAAAAGAAAAAAATTTGGAGCGTCCAAGTCTAGGACGGCTCCACGGTTCCACTAAATTTAGTGGAGCCGTGGCATGTTTAGTGGAGTCGTCCGTACAAAACTTTCTGTAACGTTCAGATTTTTCTTGCCTATAAAAACCAACTCCATTCACAGTTTTTAGGCACCCTTTCACACAGAAAAACTTCTGAGTTTAAACCTCTCACACCTTTCTCTTCTTTAGATCATTTAGATTAGTTTTCTTTTGTTTTAAGAGTGATCCAATCATCCACCAAGAGATCCTCTTCATTCCTTTTCATTAGCAAGAGAAGAACACAAGTATCCAAGTTGATACAAGGTGTTATCATTCCTCTTTAAGAGAAGAACACAAGTATCCAAGTTGATACAAGGTGTTATCATTCCTCTTCATTAGCAAGAGAAGAACTCAAAGTATTCAAGAAGATACAAGAGTTATAGTTGTTAGGTTTTTGTAACACTTGTTACAACCTTGTTGTATCATAGCATACATCAAGTTTATTTATCTTTTGTGAGTGAGAGTGAAGATCAAGTGTGATCTTATAAAGATAGTGGATATCTCTTATAGCCATTGGGCTTGTGTGATTGATCAAGATGATTGATCGGTTAAAATCAAGTCATATTTATTTTCAAGGAAACACAAGTGAAGTATGTGTGACCCGGTTCGTTATCCCCGATGAGAGTTGAATGGAATTTGTGAGATCGGGTTTGTGAATCATGTTTGAGATATAAAAATTTGAGAGATTTTGGATTTGGATTACAACTACGGAAACAATAAATAGGCTAGGAAATAAAAAATTTACAACTAAAAACAATTAACGTAATTAAAAACGTAAACGTGATAAACTAAAACATGAAATCTATGAAATATAAATCCTATGGGTATCAAACTATTTTTCCTACATTCTAAATGGCAAAAGAAAGTTTTGGGAAAAAGAAAAATATTTTTTTTGACTTTTTAATTATTTTTAATGAATTAAAAACTAAGTTAAACTATTTAATTGATTTAAAAATATTAAAACAGCTTGGAAAATTCTGGAAAATTTTGAGTAAATCTAAAATTAAATTATCTAATTAGGAAAAATAAAGTCAGGTTTATCTAACCCATAATAATCACTTCTGGGCAGATAAGCAGTTTGAAAATAAGCTTAAAATAAGCTAAAATTGTCTAAAAATTACCAAATGACCAGGAATACTTAAACACACTATTACAAGCTTAAGCAAACTCAAAAAGCTCAATTAAGCTCATGCAAATAAGCTAAAAAGCTTCTGCACAGACAGGAACAAAACAGATTCGAAATGGCTACTACCCTAACTTTAAGCCATCACATAAGCTACTGAAAAGCTATTCATGGGTAACAAAAAGCATATTCTTTAAGCTCATGTAGCAGACTACTTAAAAACAAATTATGCCCAAAAACTACAATCAATTGCTTAACTAAAATGGCCTGAGATAAGCTGGCCAAAAAAAAAAAAAAAAGCAAAACAGATATAGGATTTAGTGCAGACTTCAGAACAGATTTGGGGGGCAATTTGCAGACTAAAATTAAGCAATCTAAAAAGCTTTAAATCCTAAGTTAAGCTGAAACAGATAAACATTAACCTACATACTACTTGAAAAACAATTATCAGATTATAAATCCTACTTAAACTAGATTAAAATTAAGATCAAAAAAGGCTAGTGAGACAGTTTTGACTGTCGAAAACAAGCAGACTTGGATTTTTGTACCTAGACTAATGCAAAACAGTGAGACTTAACCCATACTTGTTGTGACCAAAGTGAGCTTAATGAGGTTCAAGAAGCAATGAAATTCAAGCTCAGCTTAGTATAGCTTATAATAAGCAGTTGAGACTTAGAATTTTGCCTATCCACTGGAATTCACAAATTGCTCAAATAATACTAAAGGCATACCAAAAACAACTTATACTGACCCACATAAGCTCATCCAAAGTTCAGCAATTGGCATATGAACAGTACAAATCCGTTTGACCAAAAAATAAGCTTAAACCAAACACACCCTTAAATACTGATTATGCAATTTTAAACTACAAATCCTAGTTTAAGTTGTGAAATCTTATCAAACTCTGATGTCCTAACTTCTGAGACACTAAATAAGCAATATCCAATCACACTTAAGCACTAAAATAAGCATTTAACTATTTGACTGTTTTGAGCTATTATGAACTTTTTAAGAATAAAACTAACATCAGCTTTAATAACCTATTTAAATAACTTCAATTACCATTAAGTATATCAATCAAACTCAGAAAAAGCAGAAAAGCTAGAAAATAAGCACAATCACACTAACAGTTGACTATTTGACCAAGAAAGAAAATGAGAAACTTTTAAACTTGCATTAACTAAAATCACATTACATTACTGAAAAGATAAAAGTACAAGTACCTTACTAAATTTAAGCTAAAACTAATCCTGCCTTTAAAGGCTACATATGACTGACTATTTATACTAGGAAAAATAAGATAAAAATCTAGTATGATGTGTTTCTTTTGTGAGTGGGAAACCATCTTGTGCTTCTTTGGATCATTATCCACCCTTGGATTAAAGAGAAGTGATCTTAGCCCTCAATTTCACTTTTGGCGCCCAAATGGTACACGGATTGGTGACATGGCAGTGGTAGGTACGGGTTTGTGAGGAGGGGGGATGTAGTGGGATGGGGGAATGTGTTTGGGGGTGCTTTTGAGGTGGTGGTGGTGTGTGACAGTGGTGGTGTTGGGGGAAGGAGTAATATCCAGTGGGTAATGGCGGGAAAAGGGAAGAAGAAATTAGGGATTTCGACTAATATGGGATTGGGGGTTTGACCCTTAACCCGTATATATTATTATTAGTTAGTGGGTGGGTCGGGTTTTTAGATAGGATGGGCTGGGTTGTTTAATGGATGTGGGCTATGGTTTTTAGTTTAGGATTGGGTCGTGGGGTTTTAGTGGAGTGGATCCGGTTGTGTAGTTTTTTAGATAGGATAGTATGGAATTTAAACCAAGGGCCAAAAGTGTAAATCATGCAAAGTTCAGGGACCAAATCTGCTATTTCTCCAAAGTTAATCAAGGACCAATTTTGCCAACAAGTAATAATCCAAGGGCCATTGTGAGATTCTTGAGCTCGAATAAAAAATCCAAATGAAAATCGTCTTTCCCGGCTTTGGTTTTCGACTCTTTTCCAAATCCAGCTCGGTTTTGTCCATATTTACCCCGTTTTCAATCCTTTGTACCTGAAACATATAAAAACACAAAACCAAGGATATCTGCAATATATTTGGGTTTTTTTGGTTATTTTTGTGTCTTTATTGGGTATAAAATGATGAGTATTTACACACTCATCAAATCCCCCACACTAAGCTATTGCTAGTCCCTAGCAATCCAATCATGTGAAGTAATGAAAGGATCAAAAGAATACCAAGTATACCCCGTTTCGACTTTTTATTTGATGCGAGAAATTTAAACTAGAAAATAAATAAATAACATGCTTGATTTTCAAAAATGGTATCATGGAACGGGATTCACACAAAATGGGTGTCTCCAGGGAATTGATATCGTCATCCTCTTTTTATACTCCCAACTAAGCTTAAACTCATTGTGCAAACGTTTTTGTAAAATGCTAACACTACTTATACTAATAATCTATGTAAGCCGAGACTTAACTTTTCACTCCCACATTTATTTAAGTTAGGTGAATGTGCTTGATTTTCAAAATTTTGATCACAAAAATCGACGTTTTTATAAAACTTTGACTAATACTAGTTGAAAGATAGATTTAAAATTCACAACAAGCAAGTTTCAAAATATATTGCATTTTGCAATATCATTCCATTTTATTTCCTTTTTATTTTTTTCATCATTTTTCATTTTTCATTTTTCATCATTTTTTTTTTTTTTTTTACTTGTGCAACATAAACTAACGGAGTTTCACGGGATCCAAGACCTTAAACCTTCCTGGAATAAAGGATCCAAGGGCCGTTACAACAGAGAGTTCCAAGACCTTAACGCCTTTCAGAATTAAGGGTCCAAGGGCCGGTGTAAGAGGGTAGCCAAGACCTAAACGCCTTTCCGGAAATAAGGATCCAAGGGCCGATCTTGAACCTTAGCTTTTCAGCACATTTATTTATTACTTAACTTTTTGAAACTTTCAAGCAACGTCTCACTTTCATTTTGCATTATTCTGACATATGCTTGTTTCGAAGTTTAAATAAATCTTTGAACTAGTCTTTTTCAAAATCGTATGAAAAAATGATTTTGTGTGTTCAAATGTTTGAAAAATAAGCACTTATTAAGTCAGATTAGTTAGCTACTGGGAGGAAAAGCCATAGATTACTTGTATAAGCTCTAAAGAGAACCAACTACTCCACGCTTAGCATTTTCATTTGCACACATCGTAAAACCTTAGTCTAAACGTTAAGGAAGCAGCTAGATCAACACTCTAGCAGAGTCAGGATTCCCTTTGTTCTAACCTAATCAAGACTAAACACACTTTTATTGATGACACATTTTTTTTTTTTTTTATATATGACAAAAATTTTAAAATTTTGGTCAAAAACGGGGGTACTAGGGAACTAGAAGGTACTTATGTGACAAAATTCGGGAGAATTCCCCCCCACACTTAGAATTGAATATTGCCCTCAATATTCAAAGTTTCGGCCATTATGCCGCCACTTAGAACGTAAAAAGGTAATACCACTAGCCAAGTGTGAAACGGAAATCTCCATTTTTCACAAAAAAGGTTGAAAAGATATCCCTAGATAAACGTTAGCAAAAGGATAGGATATTGGGCGGCTGGATTGAAAACAGGCGCGGCAATCATCACTATCCAAGGGAAACCTGAAAATCAGAGCAAACAACACACAAAAGGCAAGCACAGTGGGACTCCCCCACACTTAGTTGTTAGAAAATAGAGAGAAGTCAGAAACATGGGCGTTTACCCATGCAATGCTAATGTTTTTGTTTACCGAGTCACTAGCTTGACTCGACCCCGAATTCATTTGTCCATGGGGAAGCAAGTGGAAACCAATCTCAATCAGACTTTCATTCAAATTGTTTGGATAAACACTTGAACATGAGAAAGTTCCACTCCGATGAGATACAACCCGCGGTATTTTTAATAGTGAGAACTATTAAGGACGATACCGGGGTCAAAGATGGTGTCCTCATTCCCGAAGGAGAAAAGGGAAAGAGAAATCACACCGTATGTGATGAAGAGAAGCAAGATTTTTATGATGATCATAAAAAACTCTTCATCATCAAAGGCCATATCGTCTTCAACGGGAGGGAGGGTCGGGATAAAATCTTCAAGAACAAAATCCTTAAGATCAATAACATCTCCCCCCACACTAGAGTCATTCTCAATCTCGAAATAAAAATGATCAAATTCCGGCTGAGAGAGTTCACTGGAGAACTCTTCGAAGATAAACGGATCATTTTTATCAAAGAGAAATGAGTCATACTCGGGAAGAGAGGTATAAGCAAGAGAAGTGGTACTGCCACTACTCGTCTCTTCCAAAAGATCGATATCAAAAGAAAAGGCTTCATAAGCCGGGATAGAAAAATCAGAATGAGAAGTGGGATTGCCACTACTCTCTTTAGCCGTGTCAAAGATAAAATTCTCATATTCGGGAACAAAATCCTCGAGCTCGAGCTCCGAAGGATCTGACGGCTTATCTTCAACAATAACTTCCTTCGGGGGGAGAAAAAATAACGGTTCATCAAATATCATTTTTTCTAGTAACGGAGCATCTCCCCCGGATCACCATCGGGCTCAACAATTTCCGACGAAATTGGAGCATCAAATAAGAACATCTCGAGCTCTTCCATATAGATATCACTTCCCTCAATCGGAGGAGAAGTAATGGAAGAGTCGGATAAGATTGGTGCAGAAATGGGAGTGGAATTTTTAGTTCCATCCATAGAATCAACAATCTCGATACGACAGACCGATTCCGGAGATGGGACAAGTGGTGTGCTCTTAGAGCTAGCAATATCCACCACTTCCGTTGTGGTCTCCGGATCTTGTTCATCGTAATCAAAAACACTTTTTACTTCCCCAGCACATTTCTCAAACCATTTGCTTGTGCCAGGGGTAATTTTCATTGATTTAAGCTCAGCACGTTTTTCTGAAGAACTCTTAACCTCGAATCTTGAAAGTATCAAATCACTTCTTTCGGAAGCAATTACGATATTAGATTTTTGATTAACCGTAGCAACGGTGCTTTTGGTTAGAGGTTTAGAGTTCTGATTGATGTTAAACGTGACTTCTTCATTTTCAACACGAATGGTTAACTCTTCAGCATATACATCAATGAGAGCACGGCTCGTCCTTAAGAAAGCTCTACCCAAAATGAGGGGAACTCTAGGATCAGCATCAAAGTCTACGACAACAAAGTCAGTAGGAAAGTGGAACTTTCCTACTTTCACAACAACATCCTCGGCTATTCCAAGTGGACGCGTTATAGTACGGTCCGCTAGCTCGAGTGTCATGCAAGTGGATGTAAGCTCGGGAAGAGATAATTTCTTCCATACCGAGAGTGGCATAAGGTTAATGCTTGCGCCAAGATCGGCCAAGGCAGAGCATTGAACCATCCCCGAGAAATCACATGGGATTAAAAACTTGTCGGGGTCTCCGAGCTTTTCGGGAAGCTTTTTGAGGAGAACCGCGAGCATTGCTCATTAAGCGGGGTTTTTGCCATCTCAGTCAACTTATCTTTGTTGCTTAGCAAACTTTTTAGTGTAGATGCAAACTTGGGCATAAGAACGAGAGCATCGGCGAAGCTTATATCAAAATGCAACTCATTGAAAATTTGGAAGAATTTTTCCATTTGTTGATTGTTTTTTTCTTTAAGCTTCTGATCATTAAGCCTCGAAGGATATGGAATCGAGGGCTTAGGATTGGTCTTCGGAACATCGGGTTCCGGAATTTGAGTTTGGTCGACCGGAGGTTGGACGTGTGCGGTACTTTGTGAACTTGAAGAATGCACTTTGTCCGTTGTCACCTCGGTCTCAATTTCAACTACCTTGGGAGGAAGAGAAGAAGAGGTAGTCGGAATTTTGGGTCCTTTGTATTGGACACCACTCCTTGTTGTGATCGCCTTTACATCGCCCCTCGGGTTAGCGATCGTGGTGCTAGGAAGAGTTCCTGAGCCCGAGGGTCGATCATTTAAAGATTTTCTGATCTCATTTATTTGGGTGGCCATCAACCGGTTGGTTTCATCTTGGGATTTCATGAATTGTTTCAACAATTCCTCCGTGGACGTTTGATTTTGGTTAAAACCTTGGTTTTGATTGAAATTTTGTCCTCGGTTTTGAACATTCCCCAGATTTTGGTTGAAATTTCCCTGATTTTGAACTCGGTTTTGATTACCTTGGTTTTGAAAACCTTGGTTTTGGAAACCTTGATTTTGAGAACCTTGGAAACCTTGGTTCATTCGGTTTTGGTTTTGATTAAATTGGGCATTTCGGTTCTGCCCATTTGGATTTTGAGAGTTGAAACCGGGTGGTCCAAGAAAATTGTTGGAACGATAGCTGAGAAGATTACGGTCTCCTTGGGGTTGGTAAGTGTTACCTCCCTGATTATAGGATCCCGAAGCAGCATAAACGCTCTCTTGAGTGTTGCCACCGGTGGCTGGACATTCAAAATATGGGTGTGGACCACCACATGTTTCACAGCTTTGACTGACCACATTGACTTGATGATTATTGTTATTTTGAATCTGATTTTGATGTATTCTCAAGACAGCGGTGGACAAATCATCCATCCTTTTAGTGAGTGCGGTAATATCGGGTGAAGAGTCCGTAGTGATAGATTTAGTTGACTCGGTCCTCTCGGCAGAGGAATCCCAATAATTGTGGTGGGCAGTCATATTTTCAATTAAATCTTGGCACTCTTCGGGTCGCCTTTTCATAAAGGTACCACCGGCCGCAGCATTGATCGTGTCACGATGTCTTAATGTTAAACCATTATAGAATGTATCTATAATGGTAACAAGCAACATATTATGATTAGGACATCGATCAATGGATAGCTTATAACGTTCCCAAGCTTCGAATAAAGATTCATCGGGAAGCTGGCGGAAGTTGCTTATATCATTCCTTAACTTCGTCACCATTGATGGTGGGAAATATTTCGCCAAGAATTTTGAAGTCATTTCATCGAAACTATGAATTGAATTCTTGGGAAGACGATCAAACCAAGCGGTGGCATGATGCGTCAATGAATAAGGAAAAAGATATAAGCGAAGGGCGTCATCGGTGACCCCTTGTTGTTTCATACTTTGGGTTACCGTGATGAATTTATCAAGATGCTTGTTTGCATCTTCACCCGGCAAACCATGAAATTGGCACGAAGTTTGGACTTGTTGGATCATATGATGTTTAAGTCCAAAATCCGCGGCTTGGATGTTGACGGGAGCAATAGGTCCGCCCCGTCCTTGCATGGTTGGTTGGCACAACTCCTCCATCGTTCGGAGATCGGGAGCTGGCACATTATTATGATTCCCACCCGTGTTATTATCGTCAGCCATATCTTCAACGTCTTGAAAATCAAGACGTCGACCTCGACGAATAATTCTTTCGGGATTTGAAACTGGTGAAAGAAGATTTGGTGAAGAAGCACGGGTGCTCATACACCACAAAGAAACAAAAGTTTAAAAAGAAAACCAAATTTGAAAATGAAAATATTTTTGGATTTTTGGATATTAACACAATATTTTTGGGATCGATTCGTCAATCAAAATTCGTTTCTCACAAAACTACTCGCAGAGTGGCGGGGAAGCAAAGGTCCGCTCGAAAGCTGATTAAAAACCCGCCTCTTTCGGTTCGTCAATTTAATGTCAAACCATCCTTAAACCACTTGTATAGGTTGTAATTTTGAGATATTCCGAAAATAATTAACTCACGATTTGTTTTGTTGGATCTTTTTTGGTTTACAACACTTTCAATAAAGTGAGGATATATTATTTATTTTTTTTGGTTTTGTAAACACTTTAGGAAAAGTGTTTGTATTTTTTTTTTTTTTTTTTTTTTTTTTTTTAGACAATATTCACAAATTTACTATAAACCTTCACAAAGATGATTTATAAAACACGAACCAACAAACGAGATTTTAAAATTCGCTACAGCCCTCCCCGGCAGCGGCGCCAAAATTTGATCGGTTAAAATCAAGTCATATTTATTTCCAAGGAAACACAAGTGAAGTATGTGTGACCCGGTTCGTTATCCCCGATGAGAGTTGAATGAAATTTGTGAGATCGGGTTTGTGAATCGTGTTTGAGATATAAAAATTTGAGAGATTTTGGATTTGGATTACAACTACGGAAACAATAAATAGGCTAGGAAATAAAAAAATTACAACTAAAAACAATTAACGTAATTAAAAACGTAAACGTGATAAACTAAAACATGAAATCTATGAAATATAAATCCTACGGGTATCAAACTATTTTTCCTACATTCTAAATGACAAAAGAAAGTTTTGGGAAAAAGAAAATTATTTTTTTGACTTTTTAATTATTTTTTATGAATTAAAAACTAAGTTAAACTATTTAATTGATTTAAAAATATTAAAACAGCTTGGAAAATTCTGGAAAATTTTGAGTAAATCTAAAATTAAATTATCTAATTAGGAAAAATAAAGTCAGGTTTATCTAACCCATAATAAGCACTTCTGGGCAGATAAGCAGTTTGAAAATAAGCTTAAAATAAGCTAAAACTGTCTAAAAATTACCAAATGACCAGGAATACTTAAACACACTATTACAAGCTTAAGCAAACTCAAAAAGCTCAATTAAGCTCATGCAAATAAGCTAAAAAGCTTCTGCACAGACAGGAACAAAACAGATTCGAAATGGCTACTACCCTAACTTTAAGCCATCACATAAGCTACTGAAAAGCTATTCATGGGTAACAAAAAGCATATTCTTTAAGCTCATGTAGCAGACTACTTAAAAACAAATTATGCCCAAAAACTACAATCAATTGCTTAACTAAAATGGCCTGAGATAAGCTGGCCAAAAAAAAAAAAAAAAAAGCAAAACAGATATAGGATTTAGTGCAGACTTCAGAACAGATTTGGGGGGCAATTTGCAGACTAAAATTAAGCAATCTAAAAAGCTTTAAATCCTAAGTTAAGCTGAAACAGATAAACATTAACCTACATACTACTTGAAAAACAATTATCAGATTATAAATCCTACTTAAACTAGATTAAAATTAAGATCAAAAAAGGCTAGTGAGACAGTTTTGACTGTCAAAAACAAGCAGACTTGGATTTTTGTACCTAGACTAATGCAAAACAGTGAGACTTAACCCATACTTGTTGTGACCAAAGTGAGCTTAATGAGGTTCAAGAAGCAATGAAATTCAAGCTCAGCTTAGTATAGCTTATAATAAGCAGTTGAGACTTAGAATTTTGCCTATCCACTGGAATTCACAAATTGCTCAAATAATACTAAAGGCATACCAAAAACAACTTATACTGACCCACATAAGCTCATCCAAAGTTCAGCAATTGGCATATGAACAGTACAAATCCGTTTGACCAAAAAATAAGCTTAAACCAAACACACCCTTAAATACTGATTATGCAATTTTAAACTACAAATCCTAGTTTAAGTTGTGAAATCTTATCAAACTCTGATGTCCTAACTTCTGAGACACTAAATAAGCAATATCCAATCACACTTAAGCACTAAAATAAGCATTTAACTATTTGACTGTTTTGAGCTATTATGAACTTTTTAAGAATAAAACTAACATCAGCTTTAATAACCTATTTAAATAACTTCAATTACCATTAAGTATATCAATCAAACTCAGAAAAAGCAGAAAAGCTAGAAAATAAGCACAATCACACTAATAGTTGACTATTTGACCAAGAAAGAAAATGAGAAACTTTTAAACTTGCATTAACTAAAATCACATTACATTACTGAAAAGATAAAAGTACAAGTACCTTACTAAATTTAAGCTAAAACTAATCCTGCCTTTAAAGGCTACATATGACTGACTATTTATACTAGGAAAAATAAGATAAAAATCTAGTACGATGTGTTTCTTTTGTGAGTGGGAAACCATCTTGTGCTTCTTTGGATCATTATCCACCCTTGGATTAAAGAGAAGTGATCTTAGCCCTCAATTTCACTTTTGGCGCCCAAATGGTACACGGATTGGTGACATGGCAGTGGTAGGTACGGGTTTGTGAGGAGGGGGGATGTAGTGGGATGGGGGAATGTGTTTGGGGGTGCTTTTGAGGTGGTGGTGGTGTGTGACAGTGGTGGTGTTGGGGGAAGGAGATATACCCAGTGGGTAATAGCGAGAAAAGGGAAGAAGAAATATAGGGATTTTGACTAATATGGGATTGGGGGTTTGACCCTTAACCCGTATATATTATTATTAGTTAGTGGGTGGGTCGGGTTTTTAGATAGGATGGGCTGGGTTGTTTAGGTGTTGGGCTATGGTTTTTAGTTTAGGATTGGGTCGTGGGGTTTTAGTGGAGTGGATCCGGTTATGTAGTTTTTTAGATAGGATAGTATGGAATTTAAACCAAGGGCCAAAAGTGTAAATCATGCAAAGTTCAGGGACCAAATCTGTTATTTCTCCAAAGTTAATCAAGGACCAATTTTGCCAACAAGTAATAATCCAAGGGCTATTGTGAGATTCTTGAGCTCGAATAAAAAATCCAAATGAAAATCGTCTTTCCCGGCTTCGGTTTTCGACTCTTTTCCAAATCCAGCTCGGTTTTGTCCATATTTACCCCGTTTTCAATCCTTTGTACCTGAAACATATAAAAACACAAAACCAAGGATATCTGCAATATATTTGGGTGTTTTTGGTTATTTTTGTGTCTTTATTGGGTATAAAATGATGAGTATTTACACACTCATCAAAGATCAAGGGTCGATAGATTAGTGTTAGTTGAGAGAGTGTTGATCATTGTGATCGTGTTGAGATCCTGGTGATCTCGTGTAGCCATTGGGCTTGTGTGATTGGTCACGTGGACCTTGGTAGATTGGTGCTAGCTAAGATTAGCACTCGACATTTAGCTTAGTGTCGGTAATAGGATAAGCGACGTGTATGGTTTCTCCCCCTGAAGGGAGGTTGTTGATATAGTGTTTGAAACTCTCGAGTGTGGTACTCGGGGAGTGGAGTAGGGCGAAGAAGAGCTTCGTAGCCGAACCACTATAAATCCTTTGTCTCGGTTTGATCTTTCCAACTCTACTCTTTATTTTTATTATTTACCATTTGTTAGTTTAGTGTGTAGTTCATATTGGTGTTGATTGATTACACATAAAGTTCGAATCAAAGTTTCCAATAGCAAACTTTTAAAACAAGATTTTTAAAAGAAATTAAAACCGGTAAACTATTCAACCCCCCTTCTAGTTTCCCACAATTGGTATCAGAAGCCACGTCAGTCAAGATTTTAAAGTATATTGTATTTTAAAACTTGAAACGATCAATGGATTCCGACAAATATCTAGAAGGGCAATCTATGCAAAGACCACCACTTTTCGAAACCAATTGTTTTATATATTGGAAAACAAGATTCGAAACGTATGTGAAATCAAAAGACATTGATCTTTGGAATGTTATTACCGAGGGTGACTTTCAACCGATTCAATTTAATTCGATTACTAAAAAGGATGAAATTGTTTCATATGATAAACAAAGTGATGAACTAAAAAGAAAACTAGCCAAATATAATGAGGCTAAAATGATGATTTATAATGCTTTGCCTAAAAAGGAATTTGAAAGAATTTTCATGTGTAATACGGCAAAAGATATTTGGAAAACTTTGTTAGTCACTCACCAAGGTAATAACCAAGTCAAAGAGAACAAGATAGATCTTCTTGTTCAACAATATGAACAATTTTCCATTACGGGAAATGAGTCAATAGATAATGCTTTTGCTAGATTTAATACTATTATTACTAGTCTTAAAGCTCTTGATGAAGGTTACTCTAGCAAGAATTATGTTAGGAAGTTTCTTAGAGATCTACATCCTAAATGGAGAGCAAAGGTCACCGCCATAGAAGAGTCAAACGACTTGGCGATGTTGTCACTTAATGAACTAATAGGAAACTTGAAAGTTCACGAGATGATAATCAAGAAGGACTTCGACATAGTCAAAAGCAAAAGCGAGAGAGTTAGATCTCTAGCATTAAAAGCCAAGAAGGAGACTAGTGATGAGGAATGTTCGAGTTTCGATAGTGAAGATGAAGAATATGCACTAGCCGTTAGAAACTTTAGAAAGTTCTTTAAGAGGAAAGGTAGATTTCCTAGACAACCTCGCGATGAAAGGAGGTCATCTCAAAAGAATCGTGATGAAAGGAAAGTGACAAGTGATAGGAAATGCTATAGATGCGGAGATCCTAATCACCTCATAGGAGAATGTCCTAAACCACCGAACTCCAACAACCAAAGAGCTTTTGTAGGAGGCTCTTGGAGTGATAGCGGTGAAGAAGAAGAGAAGAAGCTTAACGATAAAACATGCCTAATGGCTCAAGTTCTAACGAGGTACATTCCGACTCTTCTTATTATAGTGATAATAATTCGTCAATAGATGATAGTGAATTGCATGACGAATACAACAAACTATGTGTAGTTAGTACTAAGATCTTAGGTAGAAACACAAAGCTAAAATTAAAACTAAAAGAACTAGAACTACAAGTTTTAGAATAAAAAAATAAAATGAGGCATGATTCTGAATCCTCCAGAATCCTCCAACTGCCAACAGTTTTGGCTTCAGAATCCTCCAGAATCTTTCTGCCTCAAGGCACTCTGTGATTGGTCGGTGGGAATCCTCTCATGATTCCGAATCATGGGTTGCCACCGCCCTAAGCGATTTGAAAGTTATAAGCAAACAGTGGGTGATTGTTGTTTATGAATATAACTACTTGTTCCGGCGCGTAACGAAGCCTCGTTGTGGTTGCAGTTACGATTCCGGTATGCTTTTCTTCGGAATTTAAATAAAAAACCATGGTCGTTGACCTCGTTAGTTAACTCTTCGGAATTTTTAGTACGGATAAACGCCGATGGCTAAGGTTTAACGGGTGCCATTGAGGCGGCCGCTCAAGGCGGCCGACCAGGCTAACGATGACACCTAGAGCTCCGATACCATGTTGAACGCTGAATACCCCGTGTGGTATGATACTTATTGATCGATATATAACACATGGAACCCTAATGACCTAACCCACAAGCGGGTCGGGCAAGAGCTAGCCAAATACCAATAACAAGTCCTAATGATCAGAGCAGCAACAAAGATTCCAAATCCTTCCAAATCTACAGCTAGCTGTATTAAGCTCATAAATAATATCATCAAGCTTAATCAAGTACAATAAACCAGAACAAAATAAAATAATTGTTTGGTCTAGATGTACCTTTTTAGACCAGATGGCATCACTTGAAGCAACTCCATGCCATCCACGAGAGACCATAAGTGATAGTGCCACGCTGCGTGCGTCGAGATGGTTGAGTATCAGTAACATAATATCCCAACCAAATACGACTAATGGGTCTTGCAAATTCTCTTCTGTCTTATATTCCAAACTTGTTTTCTTGATCATCTTCCTTTTCTTCGTAACATTTTTCAACACCCCATCATCCTCATCTTCAGATGGTCCATAACCATCTTCCACTATCTTTTGCTTCTTCATAGCTTTAAGAAACAATCTTCTGGTCCATATTTACATGATATATAAGCATACTTTATATATAGTGAGTGTTTTTGTTTGAAGTGGATATGGAGGTGGAGTTGGAGGTGGAGAGTAATTGGGACCTGGAATGTTCTGACTGACCAGTTAGTGTGGTGTTTGTTTATTAAGAGGGTCTGAATCTGAATTTGAACCGCACGTCTGAATCTGAATCTGATGCGTAAATGTCTGAATCTGAACGCATCTGAACGGAAAAAAAAACTCATGTTTGAACGGGGAAAAAAAAATTGGTTATTTTGTGTCAACAAGAGGCATTCAGACGCGTTAAGACACCCCTCTTAAGTCTTGACCATTAAGATCTAACTGCATCTGAACGTGTCTGAACGAAAAAAAAAAAAAAACGTCTGAACGCCAAAATGTCTGACCGATTCAGACATTTGGCTTGTTCAGAGGCTGTTAAGAGGACAAAAAAAAACAAAAAAAACAAAAAAAAAACAAACGCAGCCTTAGTTTTTAATTAGTGATTCTCACTGCCACATGTGGGTAAGATAAATATGAAGGAAATAATTTTGATTGTTTTCTTTTTAATTGTGCCAATTATTTTAAATACTCGTTTCTGCAATTTATTTAAGTAACTTATATAAATATATGAAACAAGATTTTTTATTATAAATATATCATAGTTAATAAACCATCAAATATATTATATTAACACGAGTCTTCAATCTCTTATCGAGTGAGAGGCAGTAAGATAAATCTCCCACCTCTTACTGAGTAAGATATTATATGTCTAACTGGGTCTGATTCAAAAGAAAAAAACAAACAAGCAACCTCTTACTGATAAAAGTAAGAGGTCTAGTAAGATATTTTTTTAAAAACAAACGCACCCTCAGTTACTGCGTCTACTCAATCCGAAAAAAAAAATATCTTTAGGACACGTTACTTTGATGTTAAGTCATGTAATGCGTTGGATCTATTGGTCGTTCCTTAAGTACGATGTCGGTTAATTTATAGCGGTGGTCAACTTTGTCCTCGAGTGGTTAAATAATTGAACTTTGTTGGAATTTAAATAGCATGACAATCATCTAAATAAATAAACACATCAAAGCACGTATATCGGAAGCAAGATCTTTTATTTAACACGTATAAATAATTACCGAATAATAAATAGTTACATACCTCAAGATCCTAGCAAGAACAAGGATCGATCTTCTCTTCACTTCACTAGATCAAATAAATAGGATTACCGTGAAACCCCTTACCTTTTTGTTTCACAATCCAAGATAAATTGCTAAAGTAAGTAATTACCGAACTCTTGTACACACGTACTATAACCAATCAAGTATTGATGCTAGTGAATGAACACGGTTAACCAAAACAATTTTGTTAACAAGAAAAAACTATGGATCGACCCTAATAAAAGTGTACGATCGGTTTTTAAGAACAAGGAAGAGAAAACACAAATTTTAGGGTTATAGCAATGCACAAGGTAAAGAAACAATAACCCTTCAATTTGTATTTATAGTGAATGGATGTCTTGGGGAGAAAGCTAGTCGATTTAGGGTTGTTATCCCTTAGGGCCGATCGGCCTAACACCTCCATAAGGTGTTCTAGATCCTTCTTGATCCCCAAATTTCACTAACGGTCCTTCCTTTATTCCCTAACGGTCGTTAGTCAATTCCGTTAATTACTTAACGTTCGTTAGTTATCATTTCGTGTCCAAATAATTAATATATATAATAATTATACATATTAATTATTTACTTGATCATTCATACGTAAAGTGTGCAATCCCTCGGTCCCGTGTTCGAATCTAGACATACACGATTAATATTTTTCCATTAACTCTAACAGCTCCCACTTGGAAATCTATAAAAAGTGTAATGACATTGGTTAGCGTCTAGCAACACGCCAATGCCCCTAGTACAACTCGGGTGGTGGTCTCTCGGAAAAACCATTCGATGATAACTCATCATACTTATCCTTTTGTTTCTAATACCACATTAATGAAGATATGGATCTAAGTCATTCTTTATTAATAATTATGTTTCTCGTTGTTTATGATTAAATAAGATTACCAAATCTTCTGAACCATTCAGGGGAGATCTTGGGTGTGGCCACACAAACATCTTATTAATCCTACGAGGGGCCCAACAGTATTAAACTCCAAATAAATTTGAAGGAAACAAATTCTATTTTTGACTACGAGCATAACTTATACACTTCGCAACACTTCCGAAAACAATCCGTATAGCTACCAGTTACGTATAGCGTTAAATTGAATTACAGAAATGCACTACATGCATGACAGTTATCTGGCATCTCAAGTCTGAGGATAACTATATACACATGATTTACTTAATGACAAGATCCATAAAGTAAACTCATGAAGTCGGGATAAGTCCTATATTCAAAAATTTTGAATATCATGTGAAATTGGTATGACAACGCATCAATATACTTTCAAGTATATTCTACCAATACTCAGATTTGTCTTAATTTAATCATATTCCCATATCATTAACCGACAACGGACAATTTAGAATATATAAATAAACATAACACTTTATTTTATTTCATTAAAATAATAACTGTTTTACAACATCCCATTATCCAAATACTAATCACAGATATGCATGAAACTATTAGCTAAACGAAGTCCTATGCCTTCAGAAAGTTGTTTAAGCTTTCCACCGGGTAGAGCCTTCGTTAATGGATCTGCTAAGTTGTCATCTGTGTGAACTTTGAGTAATTCGATCTCGCCTATCTCCACTTGTTCTCTAACATAGTGATACCGGATCGGGAAATGTCTGGTGCTGTAAAACCCTAAAATCCGGAACGTGTAAAATGACCAAATTGCCCCTACAATTTTAAAGTTGATTAAAAGGCATCTAAAGTATCAAATTAATTCCAAACCTTTGATAATGAGCTACATATGAAGCGAAATAATTTTGAGGCAACATTTTAACATTTCTACATGTCCAAAGAAATTATGATTACACACAAATACATATATACACATTTATTTAATTATTATACATTTTAATTATCTATTTAAATTCAAAATACATCACATAAATTAGGAAATTGATCACAAATTATTATGTTGACCATAACCTCTCCATTTGACCGAAATTACAGCCAACTCCCCCCCCCCCCTAATCGGCCATGATGATTTTTCTTTATTTATTTCCCTAATTAAACATTTTAGAAACCCTAAATCACACCAAAAATTCTCTAAGCCTCCATCCGATTTTTCTGGACACATTGGGTATTTTTCTGGTGTTATTCATCATCTAAGGAAGCTAGGAAAAATAGGATTTGGGTCGTGGATAGCTTGGTTCGATCGTGGGGTATTTTCTTTGTGTCGCATTTCAATCCGAGAGGTACAAATTCTTGTGCCTAATCTACACGTTCTAAATTCAGTATGGTATTTTTTCTAATGTTAATTACATCATATATGACTCATATAAATTGATAGAATCGAATCATGCAAGCTTGAATGATCGTACGAATTTTTGAGAATAAAAACACACCTAAAATCCAAATATGATCATACGATTTTTTTGGGTCACTTTCAAAATTTTTATGGGTTCTATGATCATCATATAGGTCTGGAAAAATGTTGGTTCGAATTTTTGTAACTCATATTGATCATTTTGAATTTAAATGGTTAAAACGTACGTAAATTCTAAAATATGTGATACGAATTTTCTGGGTGTGAATCGTATTTTATTTGGACTCTATATAACATATATGATCTGGTAAAAATAGTGGTTTGATTTATAGAAGCCTACATATGTCGTGATTAATTTTTGTTCTAATCGGGTATTATGAAATCGAAAAGAAAAAAATAAAATCATAGGCTATGAATTTAGATTTAGGGTTTTGGATCTGAAATTGGTTAATAAATAATGTATTCGTGATGTACAAATGATGGCCTAATGATTGGGAAAGATTAGGGTTAGGATTTTGATTTAAAAATGTTATACGATTTGGGTTTTTAAAATATAAGGGGGTGTTTTGTCATTTCTGAAACTTAAAGGTTATTTTTATTATGTTATTTAGGTCAGTACTAAAGTGTAAAAAATATAACATGAGGTCCTTATGTGTAAAAATTGCAAGATATGGAACTATGTGTAAATTTAGGGTTTCGAATGGAAATTAATTAAATAGAGGGGTTAAAAGTGTAAATATTGAAACTTTATGGACTAAAGATGTGATTCTGAATAAATGATGTATTTAAATTAATAGTTTGCAATATTTTCATTTAAGACCCTTAACTTTGGGATATTTGCAATTAAAACCCTAATTTATGGAAACTTGTCATATTTAACCCTGAACTATCATAACTTGTTAAAATCTACCCTATGTCCATAATATGATTAAATAATGACTTAACCTAAGTTATGATACTTAAATCTTTCTGATTATGGAAACCTGCTAATTATGGAAACCTGCTAAAAATGGAAAGTTACTAAATATGGAAAGTTACTAAAACTGGAAAGCCGACTAAAATAAGTAATCTGAATTAAATAAGCTTTTAATAAGACAGTCATGATTCGTGTAGATTCGCTGAAGATGGAGTTTGCTTCCGACCTTGATATTTTCTGTTGTTTTTTCATTTGCGGTATAAGGTACAGATATTCTGACCTTCCTTATAAGGTTTCTCATGATCTCTTTCATTTTCTGATCCGTTAGTTTCTGAACTGATGCCATTGCTATGATTCCCTTTGCTCGAACCTTCTCTGTTGATCCCATCTGATATGACCTCTGTTATGAACCTATGTTATGAAAACCTTTTTAATTATACTATGGAAATGTTATGAGAAAAACCATTTTAAAAGATGTTTATAAATGATGCGAAACTACTTTTATATAAAATGTTACTAACTTTTATGAAAACTATATTTCGAAGACTATCTTTATAAAAACCGTTTTGAAAGATTATTTTTATGAAAACCACTTTAAAGGATCGTTTTATGAAAATCATGAATAAAGGATTGTTTAAAATGGACTTTTGATAGAAACTTTTGAAATGAACTTTTGATCTGAACCTTGACTTGATTACTTAATATGAACCTTGATCTGGTAAACTCTGATTTGGACCTTTGGCATTACATCTGATATATCTGTTATGAACCATCTGTTATGAACCCATTTCATATGGACCCTTAGATATGATCTTCTGATTTGATTTGATATATGACTCTTAGTTTGATACCCGAGCCAAAATTTGTGACCCTAGCCATGAAGGTAACATGGCCATGTCATTGATGCACCGATGGCATGACTCACTACAAGAAAAGTGGCTTTTTAGGACCCTTTGTGTGGGACGGTATGATAATAGAGTCCTAAAATATTGTTTAATAGGACATATGAGCATTTAGGGTCCTTTTTAAATATTTGCTATTTAGGCGGTGTCCTAAAAAGTTATATAATAGGATGGTTGATTATTTGGGGTCCTATTATCATATAACTTAATAGGACACTTAAAATATAGATCCTAATAAATTACTTTATAAGACATTTAGTTGTTGGTGTCCCATTATGTGATAGTGTAATACGACACTTGATCACTAGATGTCCTATTATAACATAACCTAATAAGACCCTTGACACTTGGGTCTTATAACTTTAACCTTTATAGGACGTTTATTCATTATGGTTTTATTATCATACACCATAATAGGACACTTGAGTTTTGAGTCATAAGACATCAGTTAGTTAAAACGCTTATTCACAAAAGTTTTATTATAACAAAATTTAATAGGACCGTTGACACGTGGGTATTATAACGTTAACATTTATAGGACGCTTATGCACAATGGTTTTATTATCGTACACCATAATAGGACATTTCATTTTTGAGTCATATAACATCATTTTTTTAAAACGATTATTCGCAAAAGTTTTATTATAACAAAACTTAATAGGACCCTTAAGACGTGGGTATTATAATGTTAACCTTTATAGGACGCTTATGCATAATGGCTTTATTATCATACACCATAATAGGACATTTTGTTTTTGAGTCATAAAATATCAGTATTTTAGAACGTTTATTCGCAAAAGTTTTATTATAACAAAACTTAATAGGACCCTTAAAGGACGCATATTCATTATGGTTTTATTACAATACACCATAATAGGACACTTGATACATTAGTCATAAAACATTAATTATTTAGAACGCTTATTCGCAAACGTATTATTAAAACATAACTTAATATGACACTTGACACTTGGGTCCCATAGATTGATACACCATTATAGGACACTTGATATTTGAGTCATAAAACATCAGTTTTATGGAACGCTTATTCGCAAACGTTTTTTATTATAACAAAAGTTAATAGGACCCTTGACAGTAGGGTCTTATAACGTTAACCTTTATAGAACGCTTATTCATAATGGTTTTTTTGTGATACACCATAATATGACACTTCTGTTTAGAGTCGTAAAACATCCGCTTTTTATAATGCTTATTCAAATTAGGTTTTATTAAAACATAACTTGATATGACACTTGACACTTGGGTCTCATAAATTCATCCACCATAATAGGACACTTGAAATTTGAGTCATAAAGTATCAGTTTTATAGAACGCTTACTTGCAAAAGTTTTATTTTAACAAAACTTAATAGGACCCTTGACACCTGTGTCTTTTAACATTAACCTTTATAGTACGCTTATTTGTTATGGTTTTATTATCATACGCCAAAATAGAACACTTCTTATTTGAGTCATAAAACATCAGTTTTTTAGAACGCTTATTTACGAAAGTTTTATTTAAACATGAGTTAATATGACACTTGAGGCTTGGGTCTCAAAACTTGATACACCATAATATGACACTTGATATTTGAGTCATAAAAGATCAGTTTTATGGAACGCTTATTCACAAAAGTTTTATGATAACAAAACATAATAGGACACTAGCTATTTAAGTAATAAAACATCAGGTTTTTACAACGATTATTCGCAACAGTTTTATTATAACAAAATTTAGTAGGACCCTTGTCACTTGGGTCTCATAGGTTGATACACCATAATAGGACACTTGAAATTTTAGTCATAAAACATCAATTTTATAGAACGCTTAATTGGAAAAGTTATATTTTAATAAAACTTAATAGGACCTTTGACACTTGGGTCTTATAACCTTAACCTTTATAAGATGTAACACCCCCAAATATGTGGCATTGCGGAAGCGTTCGAGTCCTGGGGTGCTACGAAATCAATATAAAACGCAGAGTGATATAGAACAATACCATAATTTAAATTTAAAGAACAGTACATTAATACAACATTGTTTTAGCCAACAACGGCATTTGAAACATAGGAGTTTGTTTCCAATAGATAACATTTTATTTCATCCAACTAAACATGACAGATGAAGACTCCTTAGTGCTAATGTCTTCATAAAATACACTTACTGGCGATCACCTGAAATGCATGAGAAAACGGGTCAACTATGAAAATAGTTGGTGAGTATACAGGTTTTATTCAAAAGAAGTCAAAAGTTTTGAAAAAAGGTCCAAATGGTAGAGGCAGTGTCAAACCATTCAGGTACAAGTCTTGCCCATACAAAACCTGTAACCTATGGTTTCACAATCATTAAATAGAAAATTGTACGTCTTATAGTCAACCACACATGCTCATTAAGTTCACATTAAAGGACTAAGTATATAATAATGTATGCGGCAAAGCCCCTAAAATAAATAATATGCATTCCGTAGACGGGGGAATGAGAGGTTGGCCGACCTCTAATAGCGCTATCCATACTACCTACTACTCCGCACAAGGGAGCCGTACGAACGGTACGTCTAAATTGGAGTGTGAACGACAAACCAATCGGGGACTAACAATGCATATGTACGAACGGTACATCATACCAACTATTATATACTAATTAAGTCAAGTCTGCTCCGTCAAGGGAGACTAAAATTTAAGTGCGTACGGCACGTCAACGTTTCAAAACAATTCATAAGCTCAAACAATATTTTAAAATTCAAAGTCAATTATCAAAGAGTTCAGGTAAAAATATATGTCATAAGTTCAAATAAAAATTTAAGTCATGCATTCCACCCAAACAAGTAAAGCGTTAAAAAGGGGGGCTGTGAATACTCACCTTAGCCACAGCAATGCAATATCACAACTGACACGACTAGCATCGAGAAGCAAAACATAAAAGTCTCAGGACATACGGCTCGACGGTACATGGATGTACAAGCACGGTTGTACACAATGGTCTAGGGTCGGCACAACCTAATACGTATACGGTTATCTCAAAATACGGTTCGTAAAATAATAAAGTCTATGAAAGACAACGTGTCGTAGTTTTCGTGGATTACTCGATTTTAAAACTTATCAAAAGCTTGGTTTCAACGTTTCGTGTGGTGGTAAGAAAACGTAGACTCGATATACAACTCACGCCAAAGAGAAATAGACATCGACATAGTTAAGAGAATACTGACGAGAACTCAAACCAAAGAAGACAAACCTAGAAGTTAACGACCAATAACCACTTCAAATAAAATAAATCGGTTTGTACGTTCCGACATTTACCCTAATAACCCAAATAATTTGTATAAAATGTTTAGAAATAAGTTTAACTAATAAAATCAGTTTTCTCAAGTCGTCGTGACTAAAATAAATCAATTTCCTCAAAACAGTTTAATAGGATTTAATAAAAAGTATCTGTTGGTTATTAGACATTATTTCCTTGTTGTGTGTTCGTTATAAATCAAATATATTAAAGTCGTCGTGAGTCTAATATATTGTATTCGTCTCCGGTCTAATAAGTCCATAATGTTCAATGTTCAATAATATTAAATGTTCAAATTGTACAAATAATATCAAGTCACAATCCCACATTTTAGCCCGTTATCTGTTTCGTCTATTTAGTCCATATTGTTTTTATATCCCGTTTCCAATCTATTTAGTCCATATTGTTTTTATATCCCGTTTCCAATCTAATAAACCCAATGTATCCGAAACTTTCCAACCGAGCATATATGACCAAACAAATAAATGTGTTAGTCCGACAATTCAATATCCGCAATAACCAATGACACTTTACACTAATATTAATAAAATTAACTTCTAAAATGGCAACATAAATCCAACCCAAACGCACCCTTGTGACTGGACCAAAACAAACTTAAACCAATTAAGCAATTAAATCAGAAGTCGCAATAAGCCACGAAAATTGATAAGTCAAAAATGATAAGCTAATCCAAGACATGAACAATGACCGACCCGGACCCGTGACTAACCCAACACCCTCTCGGTGCTCACCGAAGCAAAACAACCATACTTCAAACAGATTAACACATTAAACCTTAAGAGAAATAAGCAAATCCATCTCAAAAACTCGACAACCTAACAAATCAAATAAACAACACTTGGTGTTGTCGTTGTGAAACCGGGACCAAAAAAAAACACAAGCAGTCCTCAAAACCCTCGATCTATAATTACCTTCAAGATACCCAACGAAGAGCAAGAGAAAAAGAATAATAAATGAGGCGCGTGAACACGCGTTCGAAAAAGAGAGGGATAGACGGGGTGGTGTGGTGGTTTTTGATGGTGGATACGGGATGATAAGAGTGGCGGTGGTGGTATATGATGGTTGTCGGACTTGGCCGGAGGTGGCCGGAAAATGAGAGGTGGATGAAGCGTCGCCGGAAAATGATAGGAGGAGGGAGGGCGCGGCTGCTGGGAAAAAGGGGAGGATTTTAACCCTAAAATTGTTATAATAGTTGTTTATATAGTGCTAGGTTAGGGTTTTGTAACTCTAGGGACAACTTATGTCATAATCAAAGTCTAGGGGTGGAAGTGGAACTTTAGTCCAGGGATCACTTTTGTAATTTTAGCAATCTTTCATGAAATCAAGTCCGGGGTTCATTTAGACTAGTAAACGAGCGACTCATGACACGGGAATTACGCCATTGCGCTCAAAATAATTTTTCCAATAAAAATGACTATTCATACGCCTCGTTTCTCACAAATAATAAAATAATCAAATCAAAAAAATATCTTTCTATATTAGCTGCATAACCATCTGGAACTTTCACCTTCTTAAGCACACGACAAAAAATATCTTTCTCTTTTTTATCCATTGAGAAACAAGCAGGTGGCAAATAAATTTTGTTCAATGTTTGCTTTTATATGATCCTTGGTCTTCCCATCTAGATTCATTAGCGTTCCAAGGACACTGTCACAAACATTCTTCTCAATATGCATTACATCTGGATTATGGTGTAGCAAGTTATCTTTCCAGTACGGTAACAAACAAACACGCATCCGAAAGTTACTATTTGTTGATGCATCATAAGTCTCTACTCCGTCATGTAACTCCGGTAGTACACTTGGGTCATAAGATACCGGCACCGGTTGGTCCATTATATGAACCGGTGATATTGCCCTGTTGTCGTCCTTTATGATCATGTTGTGCAATATACAACACGTTTCGACGACTTTTCCAATCTTTTCTTTCTCGGAAAACCGGAGAGGACGATCCAAAATCCTCCATTTTCCCTTAAGCACACCAAAAGTTCGTTCGACATCTTTTCTTGCCGCCTATTGTAGTCGCGTGAATTTCTTTTCTTTCGGGTCAACTGGATGCGGATACGCTTTAACAAACGTAGACCACTTAGGATAAATCACGTTGGTAAGATAATAGCCACGTTTGAAATAGCGCCCGCGTAAAACAAATGAACTATCTGGAGCCGTTCCATTTCGGGCAGTAAGATACAATGGAAACTGATTAATTCAACACATTGATATTGTTGTTTAACCCGGGAAGTCGGAAAAATGAATGACAAATCCACAGATCCTGCGAAGCAACACATTCAATCATAAAAGTCGGCACTTTATGATCACCTCGCGTATATTGGCCTCACAAATGCCTAGGACAATTCCTCCGTTCAATATGTGTACAATCTAGGCTACCAAGCATCCCCAAAAAGTGATGTCTTTCTTCATGCGCCATTTGGATCATTGCGACGTCATGGGAAGTCGGCTTACGTAAGAACTCTCGATGATATAAATGAATGACCGCATCACAAAAATATGTAAGGCACTCGCGTGATGTTCTATCGGCCATTCCTGAATATTCATCAAATTTATCCGGGGGATCACCCGTTGAGAGTTGTTTAATTGCCGAAGTACATTTTTGTATCGCCGTGAAGCTTTTTTTACCCCGCCCGTCGAAGCTTTCTTTAGAATACGGGAAAGACGCTTCAATGTCACCAACAATCTTAAAAAACAACGATATCAATGTGTTGAATCAGTCAAATGGGTTGATTTCAAGTCAAATGGGTTATACATTTTTAGACAAAATTTGATATTCCGGAAGCTGGAGAAAAATGGATATTGCAATCATTTGGGCAGAAGGTGAAGAACTGGAGGGCAAGAGTTAAGGAACTCTACCATGATCCGTCTTTGTCAGTTCAGGAACAAATAAGTTCTAGGCCAAAACAAGTGCAAAAAAAACAATGAAAGAGACTTGTGAAGTATTGGAATAAAGAAAAGTCTAAGGTGTGACACCCGGTAATTTTTTCAAACTATTTTACTAGCCAAATATTTATGTTTGCATCACCTTAACAGTTGAACCTTTTCTGAACTTATTTTAAGCTAGAAATGTGAACCTTAGTCCCTTATTACGTTAGCACAACCTAAAAAACGTGAAACGAATCGAATTTGTCAAATAAATTGATTTCGGTAAAGCTATGCATATTTATACTCGTTTTTATCGGAAAAATTATTTCGGAAACAATGGCGCAAGTTTCATAATTTTTTGTGTCCGTTTGATACCTCGAATGGGCCCCACAGTGAAGAAAGCAAAAGTTTAACCCAAATGACAGTTTCTACCCCCACCCAATATTTACCCCGCGCCCCCTAAACTTTCATTTGTCCAGGATCAGCCCCTGAAGGGGTATAAAAGGCCATTTTTTTTATTACATTTTAACACACACACATACACATAATATCCTCTCCCGTCTCTCTCATCACCTCCGGCCAAAACTTCCGGCAGCCACCGTCACCGCCAGCGACCACCGTCACCGCCAGCGACCACCGTCGCCGGAATATTTTCCGGCTAACCCAATCTTTACACCAAACAATAGATCAGGAAGTCCTTGTTCGATCTGGAAAGTGTGAGCTTTACCCGAGCAGTCTAGCACCACCAATGCCACCACCACCACCGCTGTCAGCCGCCACTTCTGCCGAGGCTTTTCCCCCTCCTTCTCTCTTATTCTAGGTAACCCACGCGCTCTATTACTCCTTCTTTTTATTTAATTTGAAACCCTAATTTCGTATATAATTTTTATTTAATAAAACATGATAAAACCATTTGATCTAAACATAAATCGTGTGGATCTAACTTTTTACGCCATAAAAACCTTGACTCAGTCCGAGTCAGGTTGACTCAGTTGAGTCGATTTTTTTTTTTAATTTTATTGATTCGTACGATTCTGATGTAATATGCATATGTGTAGCGTTGGAATCAGAGTTGTTGTAACGAGTTGAGACCGAGTTGGTACAGGAGGTTGAAGCCGAGGGGCCTTGTGCTCGTATGAAGCTTAATCGTGACTCTTTGAGTCACAGCAATACCGGATTTAGGAAGTAACGACCAGTTTAATTTCAGCTTTCTATTTATTTATATTCTTTTTTTTTTTAATTATTATTCATATTCGATTTGGTTGTTTATATTTCCAGTTCTTATTCATTTTATTTTATTTGATCTGGTTGTATCATTATATATTTTTTTTCATTCCTTTCGATTTGGTTGTAATATTTACTTATGGTTTGTGTTTGGATTTATTTTGGTTGATTATGTTGTGTTGATATTGGTGAGATAGTAGTAGTGTTGGTGTTGGATTATGGTTTTGTTTGTCTGTATGTTGTATGGTGGATCTGGTTGTGTTGCTGTGATTATGACCAGGAGCCTTTGGCTCGTGTCAAGGCTCGAGCCGTGACTCCATTGAGTCACGGTAAAGCCTTGTGGTTGTGTTGTGGTTTGTCCGAGAGTCTAAAGACTCGGTTTGGTTCAAGCCTTCTGACTTATTACATCATTCTTTTTAATAGAACATTTTTGACAGTTGGTGGTATAGAGATTGGACGAGGATGGTGTGAGGTAAACGTTTAAGTACCAACAAAAAGAGATGAAATGTTGGTGAGACCATATGGGTTATTTGCCACAATTGCTGACTGTGTTGGTGCAACCATAGCATGGCCTTGTCTCTTTATCTCGGTATGTCTTTGTTAAACTTGTGATACCAATAATTTTAATAACATGGAACTTAATGCTTATACATGGATGTTTATTTGTAGGTTGTCCGTGAGGATTGAGAAAGGATGCATGATGACCTCGGACTAAGCTTCTTGTTGCTTTAATTTATTGTTTAATGTTACAAGACTTTATGTTGGATAGTGTCTACCTTATTTATGTTTAGTGCTTTTGTTATGACAATTGCTTATTTGAAATACAATTTCGTTTTATTCATTTAATAATTAGTTGATCTTTTATTCATATCGTAATAATAGAGTGTGCATGCTGAAAATAGCGTCCTATCATATGACTTGTCAGGATTTTGAAATTGTCATATTAAACTTATTAACCGTCCTAACAATAAACTTTTAAGGACGCTTAACATTGTAAAAGTGTCCTAATATGTTGTTATTAGGACGTTATTTAGGTTGTTAATAGACATTTTATACGACCAAAAAATTGGTTTCATAATCTTCTTTGAGATATTAGAACCCTTTTCTTGGTGCTAAAGTAGCTATAATGTTACATGATAAGCGTCCTAACAATTATCTTTTAAGTACGCTTGTATGTGTATCAAAAGATTAAAATTAGGTAACCACATGTTAGAACATTGTAAAAGTGTCCTAATATGTTGTTATTAGGACGTTATTTGGTTGTTCATGGACATATTATGCGACCATAAATTTGGTTTCATAATCGTATTTGGGATATTAGGACCCTTTTCTTGGTGTTAAAGTAACTATAATGTTATATGATAACCGTCCTAAGAATCAACATTTAAGGACGCTTGTATGTGTATCAAAAGATTAAAAGTAGGTTACCACATGTTAGAACATTGTAAAAGTGTCCTAATATGGTTTTATTAGGACGTTATTTGACCTATTATGCGACCATAAAATTGGTATCATAATCTTATTTGAGTTATTAGAGTTATTAGGACCCTTTTCTTGGTTGCTAAAATAGCTATGATGTTGCATCATATGCGTCCTAACAAACTTTTAAGGACCTTTTTAAGTGTGTCAAAAGATTAAAAGTAGGTAAGCACATGTCAAAACATTGTAAAAGTGTCCTAATATGGTTTTATTAGAACGCTATTTGGGTTATTCATAGTCATATAATACGACCATAAAATTGGTTTCATAAGGTATTTGAGATATTAGGATGCTTTGGACCTATTATGACCGCCTTACATGAAACGCTTTCATCCTTAGTCCTATTAAATGAAAGGTCCTAAAAAGTACCATTTTATGACGCTTATGGGGGTCCTAAAAAGCCACTTTTCTTGTAGTGACTCTAGTGTGGTTGAGTGATGTTCCACACCGTCCCTTATCTGTTATCTTCTATGGCCATTATTATTATTTGTCTGCAGGGGCGTATGGATGCATCCTAGATCTGTTCTGTTTAGTGGATTATCTATATATGATTTATTATTGTCTGGTGACTGGTGCTTGTGTGCAATACACGCCTTTCACATATATCTGGGAGCTAGCTACTCCATTTGAAGAATGAGGACACCCCTCATATTATCTGATTATCTGAGAGGTCTCCCCTCTATATGATTTGAAGATTTATGGTTACGATATGATATGATCTGTTTCTGGGCTCGTGGTGGATTACTATCTCTTTTCTTTTTTTTCTTTATACCTAATCATTGACTTATCCCTTGAACCATATTACATTATGTTGGACCTTTGTTTCTGTTACTCTGTACTATTCTCTACTACTGTTGTTATCGTTATATCTGTTCACTGAGCTCTCGTAGCTCAGCCGCATTTCTTTTCCTGCGGCAGGTTTTAGTAGGAAGCTGGGAATGAGTGGAGAGTACCTTTGGACTTAGAAGACTTGATAGCTATTCTGGATTTAGAAATGACTAGAAGTTATCATTATTTCGGAATTAGTATTTATTGGAAGTTCATTTGTAATCTTGTAGTATCTGTATTTCATTTGTAACCTTTGAGAATTCTTGTATTACTATAGATGTATGCTTTGTTTTGATCTGATATGAAACCATTATTGTGATATCTTTACCCTTGTCGGGTTGGGGTGTTACAATTTATGGTATCAGAGCGACAGGCTGCGACTCGTAATACATTTACCCTTGACCTGTGTAAGTTAGACCACTAAGTTTCCACTGTAGGCGCTCACCAGAGAACCTTTAAGATTTGCTTTAGGATTTCCCTATAGGACCTTAAGTTCTGACCAGTGAGGAATGGGTAGACTATAAGGCTTTTGTTTAAGTATCATTGCTTCCGCATCACTCTGATCCGTGCCCTGCTTGTTGAGATCATTTTTGGAGATTGAAAGCTCACGCTTTGCACCACCTAAGTTTCTGACTCCGACCTCTGATTCTTTTGTTAATCATTTTGATGCCTCTTCGGGCATTCTGAGAATCTCCATGACGATGACCTATTTGATACATTCTGTTATTTGCTTTTGATAATCATCTATAAATCTTCTGATCCTATTTGAGTCCGTTTTAAACATCTCTGTTCCCATGAGAAGCCTTGTGGTGTTTTAACCATGAGTATAAGAACTTTTCCTTTCACTTTTGCACGATAAGACTTGCGTTGTCGATCTGTTTTCCTTGGATAGCTACTCTTGATTTTGTTCCGATAAAGGATAGGTTGATTGATCATTGACGACTACCCTCCTATGTTTCACCTTCGGTGTTTGAACCCATTTTGAACTCCCTACCATGATTTCCGATTGTTAAACTTTTGCTACACTACCTGATTTTGATCATCACTTCCGACCTGTTTGAAACTTCTCCAACTATCCCGAAAGTCATTTAACCCTAATGTGTTTGACACATTCTATTAATTCATTACCCGTGCTGGATGAAAATGTATCATCTGATACTACTCTGTCTTTCAACGTCCATTATTACTCCTATAAGAACTCTGGTGATTATTAACCATGGATATGGGAGGTTTATTCCCTCCCTTTGAATAACGAATCTTGCCGCCAATTAGTTCCCTTTGGAAGGATATAACGATAATTTTGTCCCGATGCGAAATTGGTAACTAAGCATGATGATGCTGATAACTGATATTCTGTACGCCTGACTTTTGACAGTTATGCGATGTTCGATGATTTCCAACCTACCTGCCACTTTGGTTAAATAACTAAACAAGTTTCCAACACCTTGAATCGTTCACTTATCTATCTCAACACTTTGATGAACCATGTAATTGACCTTGATATATGAACTACCTATCTGTTTTACGACTGTACTCATCCTACGAATCCGCTTACTCTTGATATATTTGATTTTGAGGTCCTTAAGTTATGTATTGGCTGGCCTTCATAAGCTGCCAGGGAGTACCATATCTGATAGGCGACTTTTGGAAATCTATTTTCATCCTACTTTGTTATGATAACCTTTAACCGCTCCAATCTATTAAGCTTAACGCTGTTATGGAAACATTTACCTCGATCTCACTTGATTATTGATTGTCTCCTGACACCTATTATCCACTCTTAGAAAACTTGGCATTGGAAGTTTTGTTGTGCAAATATTCTGGTGGTTCTGATGAAACTCTTATGTTTCCCTCCTGTTTAAGAAGTGGAATTGAATTTGAACCGATCTCAGTTGACGAACCATGATGCTATAGAAGTTGAGAGATTGAAGAAGCTGACGGAATATGACCTTGTTCACCTCAGTGATTACTTTGAATACCCCTATTAGTTTATGAAGAAGAAAGAGAAAATTCTGCGTCAGCGTATCAACTATCGTAAACCTAACCACATCACTACCCGTAATCATTTTTCCATTTCCGCGTGCCAATGATTGATTCGTTCTATCTTTGTAAATTCCGTACCAGACGACCTCATTAAATGTTTGAAGGACTGAAGAAGCAACCACAAGAACTTCTGAGAAGGGAGATGGATATTTGTTGAGACAACGGTGTTCTTTGCCTGACCTGGAGTTGACGACAACGAAGACTACCCTGAAGAGTGAAGACATTCCTTACAAGGCAGAAGTGTTGGCGATGCGGAGGAAGAAATTCTAGTCAAAATGGCGAACCTGGAGCTGATGAAGACATGCAGTCTCATTTCCTTATTCATCTTGGTTGTACTAAGATGAATTGAGAGCGGAAGCAGACTGGATGATGAAGAGATTTAAGGATCGTGCCAGAAATCCACAATACTCCATCACATTCCAAGAGGAACTACAGGAGGCTTGATGAACCAGACACAAGTACACGATTTTGGTTTCACTTCCCGAGTGATGGACAGACGAAGACAGATTAACCGGACTTGAAGAGATTAGATGTGTTGAATGAGCGGATATTTGAAACAGACCCTCTATACTTGGAAGAATTGATTCTATGAAGGCAGAAGTTTTGGCGACTAACTTTCATTTCCGTTGACACTCTTAAGTTTCGTTATATAGTAATAAGTTCCTCTTATGAATTAAGTCCCCTAGAAGAATTTCAGTTCGTGTTTATCTTTCGTATGTTCGGTGATGACTTTGTTTTGAGAGATTTTGGCGAATTGTGGAAGATATGATGCTTGTGACGGCGTTCCCCACTTCTGCTAGGCAATCGGGGATTCTGATACTCTTGCAAATAGTTTTGTTTTCCCTATTGACTATGGCCTTCGATTTTGGTTGACCTCTGAGACAGTAGAAGTACTAGGGGGATTAAGATAGGTGGTTTTGATTACGACTTGAGATAAAGTATGACCATCATGAGGGCATATTTATATGATGCCAGTATTATGACGTCTGGCCAACGTGATAATACTTACATCATATAACGTGCACTTGTTGTGGGCATAGGATATCTTGGGGAGTACCTAAGAAGTTTAGAGTTTGAATCTCCGTTGGGTTATCCGTGATTAGTGAGACGTTAGGTCCATCCTATCTATGCGTATACTCTGCTTTCGTTCATTAGATATCTGGATGAGTTTGGACTCTCGTTTTGCATTCTGTTGACCCCAGTTATAAATCTGGAAAACTCTGTGAAGAGCTCTCTACTGTTGACACAGTCAATTTGATTGGAAATCTTGTTCGTATTCCATTAAGTTTCCTGAAGATTCACCTATCGTCCATTTTATGATCCATGAACCTTTTGATCAAAATCAACTTAATTTGTCTCCTTCTGAGAAATTTGAAACCACCTCGTTTTGATCTGCGTCATGAGAAACTTTTGGTCTGAAGATCTTTTGGAAGAACCTCCTCGGGTATGAGAATATTGTGATGATCTTTTGCGATTTCTTGCGACTTCGCTTCACTTCGCGACTTCAAATTTCGAGGACGAAATTTTTTTTGTTAGAGGGGAAGAGTTCTGTTTATCTGCTATGGCCATTATTATTATTTGTCTGCAGGGGCGTATGGATGCATCCTAGATTTGTTCTGTTTAGTGGATTATCTATATATGATTTATTATTGTCTGGTGACTGGTGCTTGTGTGCAATACACGCCTTTCACATATATCTGGGAGCTAGCTACTCCATTTGAAGAATGAGGACACCCCTCATATTATCTGATTATCTGAGAGGTCTCCCCTCTATATGATTTGAAGATTTATGGTTACGATATGATATGATCTGTTTCTGGGCTCGTGGTGGATTACTATCCCTTTTCTTTTTTTTCTTTATACCTAATCATTGACTTATCCCTTGAACCATATTACATTCTGTTGGACCTTTGTTTCTGTTACTCTGTACTATTCTCTACTACTGTTGTTATCGTTATATCTGTTCACTGAGCTCTCGTAGCTCAGCCGCATTTCTTTTCCTGCGGCAGGTTTTAGTAGAAAGCTGGGAATGAGTGGAGAGTACCTTTGGACTTAGAAGACTTAATAGCTATTCTGGATTTAGAAATGACTAGAAGTTATCATTATTTCGGAATTAGTATTTATTGGAAGTTCATTTGTAATCTTGTAGTATCTGTATTTCATTTGTAACCTTTGAGAATTCTTGTATTACTATAGATGTATGCTTTGTTTTGATCTGATATGAAACCATTATTGTGATATCTTTACCCTTGTCGGGTTGGGGTGTTACAGGTGCCCTTCATGATTCTAGGCTCATTAGCAAATGTAATCGCGGCTGAGTTGTCACAATACATTTTTATAGGTTTTTCGATTGAGGGCATAATTCCAAGCCCTAAAACGAATTTGCTAATCCAGACTGCTTCCATCGCAGCTTCTGAGGCAGCAATATACTCACTTTCTATTGCAGACATCGCTATAGTACTCTGCTTCTTGCTCTTCCAATCCACAACACCTCCATTGACGACAAAGACATAACCCGTCTGAGACTTCGTATCATCTTTATCACACTTCCAGGATGCATCGCAGTAACCTGTAACACACAGTTCTGCTTCTGGATTTCCCCCGTACACTAAAAACATTTCTCTCGTAGATCTTAAATACTTGAGAATATGTTTCACAGCAGTCCAGTGGAGTTCACATGGGTTCTGCTGATAACGACTGGTAATGTTTTGAGCAAATGCCACATCGGGCCTTGTACATCGCACCGTATACATAATCGATCCCTTAGCCGAAGCATAAGGGATTCTCTTCATGCGTTCCACCTCTTCAGGTGTTGAAGCACAAGCTTTGCTACTCAAGCCATGTTCTACTTGCATTGGCAAAAATCCCTTTTTGAAATTCTGCATATTGAATCTCTTCAATATCTTGTTAATGTAAGCACTTTGGCTTAAACCAATTAACCGCCTTGATCTATCTCTGTAGATCTTGATTCCTAGAATGTATGCTGCTTCTCCAAGATCCTTCATGGAAAAACACTTCCCAAGATAGGCTTTCACCTCATGCAAACTTGGAATGTTTTTACCCATGATCAATATGTCATCAACATATAGAACTAGGAAAATCACATCACTCCCACTAGCTTTGTGGTATGCACATGGCTCATCAAGATTTTGAGTAAATCCAAACCTTTTGATTTCCTCATCAAATCTCTTATTCCATTGACGTGATGCTTGCTTCAATCCATAAATGGATCTTTGAAGTTTGCATACACGGTCAGGAAATTTTGGATTTACAAACCCCTCAGGCTGCGCCATATAGATGTCTTCATGTAGGCGACCATTCATAAAGGCGGTTTTGACATCCATCTGCCAAATCTCATAATCATAGTGTGCAGCTATGGCTATGAGAATCCTAATGGCTCTAATGTCAGCTACAAGAGAAAAGGTCTCCTCGTAGTCAACACCATACGTTTGGGTAAAGCCTTTAGCCACCAAACGAGCTTTATAGGTGTGTACATTGCCATCCATGTCCGTTTTCTTCTTGAAGAGCCACTTACTCCCAACAACCTTAGCATTGGGAGGAAGGTCTACTTCAATCCAGACTTCATTGTCTCTCATGGATTTCATTTCCCCATTCATAGCTACCTGCCATTTATCCTTTTCAAGACTATTAATGGCAGCCCTATAACTAGTTGGTTCATCAAGATCCCCTAGTATAGTTTCCTCGCACTCTACGTTAAGACATAGACGCTCAGGAGCTTTTATAGTTCTTGCAGATCTGCGAATGGGAACCACTTCAACTTCAGGTGGAGGACCTAGACTTTCAGGTTCCACAGGAAGTGTGCTAGTGTTTTCAGAAGGTGATGTATCTTCTTGATCATTTTCAAGATCATAAACTCTCCCACTGAATTCTTGAGATATGAGACTCTCCTCAAGGAAATCTCCATACCTAGCCACAATGACTTTATTCTCTGGTGGAAAGTAAAAGTAGTAACCCTTTGTTTCCTTAGGGTATCCTACGAAGATACACTTAACAGATCTTTGTTGGAGTTTATCTGGTGAGTCACGTTTGACAAACGCCTCACAACCCCAGACCTTTAAGTAAGACAAGTTGGGAGCTTTACAAGTCCATAATTCATATGGAGTCTTATCAACCTTCTTAGTTGGAATCCTATTTAACACGTGAACAGCAGTTTCAAGGGCATAGTCCCAAAAGGATAAGGAAAGAGTTGTCAGATTAAACATAGATCGTACCATATCTAGCAATGTACGATTTCTCCTTTCAGATACACCATTTTGCTGTGGAGTATAAGGAGATGTGAATTGCTGGACAATTCCACACTCAGCTAGATAATCTTTAAACTCTTGGCTTAAATATTCACCACCTCTATCGGATCGAAGAGCCTTAATCTTCTTACCGAGTTGTAATTCTACTTCACTCTTAAAAACCTTGAATGTCTCAAAGACTTCATGTTTATGTTTAAGTAAATAAACATAACCATAACGACTATAGTCATCCGTAAAGGTTAAGAAGTAGGTAGCACTGCGTTTTGACATATGTCTAAGTGGACCACACACATCAGTGTGTATTAATTCAAGTAGATATGTAGCCCTTTCTAATTGATGTGAAAAAGGTTTCTTTGTCATCTTCCCAGATATGCAAGATTCGCATTTATCAAATGAATCATCATTGATATTTTGCAAAAGCCCATCATGTTGCAGCTTTTCCATGCGTTTCTTGCCAATATGAGCAAGACGACAGTGCCAAAGATAAGACGAATCCAAGTTTGACTTGATTCTCTTATTGCTAATGCTATACACAGACTTATTTCTATTGGACACATGATTATCCATGTCAATTTCAAACACACCATTTATTGGAATTGCATTAAAGTAAAAAAAAATATTTAAAGAAACCGAAATTCCATTATCAGTAAATGTGTGAACGAAACCATTATCCTTTAACAAAGAAACTGAAACAAAACCTCTAATAATAGATGGTGCATAATGAAAATTATTCAAAACTAGTATTAAACCTGAAGGTAAGAATAAATCGAATGTCCCTATGGCTTCAACTGCTGCACGTATGTCATTGCCCAAGTACAAGTAGCTTTCTCCATAGCCCAGCTTCTTTGCTCCTCTAAGCCCCTGCGATGTGTTACAAATGTGAGTACCACATCCCGTATCATATACACAGGCATTATGCTTACGAGGAAAAGAAAATAATTCAATCATAAAAATACCTGAAGTGCTCGCGACATTCACAGCCTTCTTATTTTTATTCGCACGACACTCCTCTAGCAGCAATGGACAATTCCTCTTCCAATGTCCAGGAGTGTTACAGTGGTGGCAAGCAGGTAAACCCTTCTTGGTTTTATCCATCTTCTTAGGAGGATTCTGCTTCTTAGGCTCTGGCTGGTAAGACATAACCTGTTTACCCTTATCAGCTTTACCTTTCCCCTTCTTGTTCGCGTGTTGCGGTTTGTTGGGCTTAGTAATCCTACCACCTTGAATTGCCATTACAGCAGGTGTAGGTGCCTTCTTTGACAATCCTTTCTCAAAGTCAATAAGCATTGCATGTAAATCACTTATTGTCTTCCCCGTGCAATGCATATTGAAGTTGCGCACAAAATCACCAAACAACTCCTCGTTAAGGGATCGATTGATGAGGCCAACTTGTACATCTTATACGTAACCACATCCGAGTGCTTCCAATTGGTCAAAATAACCTTTCATTTCCAATACGTGGGCACTCACGGGTTTACAAGCATCCTACTCACACTTATACAGAGAATCAATCAAGTCATATAACTCTGCCATAGGTGGTTTCTCAAACATACGTTTGAGCTCATTGATCATGTCCATGGGACCATAGTTCTCAAATTGCTTTTTCAATTGAGTGTCCATCCCAGATAACATAAGACAAGCCACATCATTGTGCTTCTCATAATCAAGGTTATACTCTTCATGTTCTGCATTAGATGCAGTACCAGCAGGAGCTGTAGGAAGAGTCTTACTAAGATATTCAAATCTTTTGGCCATTCGCAGAACAATCCTCAACGAACGCTACCAATCATTGAAATTCTTTGTCCCAGTCAACTTTTCTCTTTTAATCATTTGCTTGAAAGCATAACTCATGTTGTTCATGTTAGTGTTGTCGGGTTGGGCCATTTCTACAGAAAAAGTTCAAAAGTTAGTACTTTCGATAATTAATCTTTTCAAGAAAATTAAACACCCATGGTAAATTAACATTTAACCATTTAATTTTCACTGAAAACTAGGATCCAAATTGACATAGTTTCATCACATCATGTTTGGCTGCTAGCAATGAAAGTACTCAATAAGCTACGAGTCGAACTCAATTGCCAATCTCAAATTGCAATTCCTAGAATGATGGGATTTACATATTTTGCCAACCTCAGTTGCAAATGTAAGCATGTTTTATCCCCATCTTTATGCCTTGACATAGTTTCATTACATCAGCTTTGGCTGCTAGTAATGAAAGTACTCAATTAAGTTAACCAACTTAAGAAACTGCAAATTACCATAGTTTCATCACATCAGCTTTGGCTGCTAGTAATGAAAGTATGTAATTTACCCTTTGATTACCATCCTTTGATCATCACATCAGTTTTGGCTGCTAGTAATGAAGGTATCTAATCTTAGGTGTTTCCGTTTCATTGGACGACAAACAACTTAAATTTAAGGGTATTAATGTTTGATGTATGTAATCAAAAAATATATACAAAGATGTCATGCATTCATCTTGTATCATATGTTTCATGTAAAAAAAATAAATAAATAAATAAATAAATAAAACTTTACTCTTTACTAAGCTTAAATCAACAAAGTTTTAATTGATGGCGTTGAGAAACTTACAACTTTGCTGTTACACCCGTACCCCGATGAGGTACCATTTATGTAAATATAAGTAATGTGGACATGAGTTATATGGTATAGCTTAAGTAATAACTTAATGTGTGGCCAAAATAGGAAGAATAGGACTAGAAGGACTAGAATTGCCAAGAGGCCAAACTTGTAACTAACAACAAATAAATATCCAAGACTTAGAAAAGTCTGGAATTATCTTGGTGGTTCTTGAAGTGTCGACATATAGAGGAGAAATAGGAGGGAAGAGCAAAATTGGCAATTGAGCTTAAATCCACCATCTTGAAGTGATCAAGAAGCACTATAGATACCTTAATTGTAACCTCTTCATCCTGTAAGTATTTTTCCCCAATGTTAGAAATTAGGGTTCATATGGTGGGTTTTGAGGATTATGGCAAAAGGTAGTGAAATGATGGTCTCCTTAGTTTGTTAGTCACTAATTATAATTAATCTTGTGCTAGGGAGCAATTATAGAAGTCCAATCAAAGCCAAGTAGGAAGCTAGTAGGATTTGAGGTAAGTATATGAGTATAACTTGTTTAATGATTATTGTGTAATGTTTTGATGTGGTAATGTATCTTGTATGGAGCTTGTGAATGAATGAATTGATAGCTTGGATCCAATGCTAGATATGTTAATGATATATATATTACTTGCTTGATCAAGGTGAGTAATAATCCTATCTTATGCTCCTTGTTAATGATATGATTGGTGTTAATCACTAATCCTATGTAAATGTGATGATAGTTATATCTTATATACTTACTAAGCGTTTTCGCTTACGGTTTAGATGATGATGATTTTGTAGGTACAAGTGGAGGAAGCAAGGGTAAGGACTTAGCATAGCTAGTAGTTGTGGAAGGAAAGGTAGGGTAGTGTAGAAGGTAACTAGAAGACCGTACTCTTTTGGACCAAGCGTATTGAAGTTGGAAACCCCCGGCGTGTCATTTCATATCTTGGGTATATTTCGACCTATATGGTCTTTTTGTTATGAAATGGTCTTGTGGTCATATATGGTCCATGTTCGTGTTTAGGTTATTGGTCAAGTTTATGTAAATGTCATGGAGTCTCTATGGTATGTGGTTATGATGGTAATTAGGAGGGTGTTTGACAATTAGTCAATCTCACCCATTTTGGAAAGCTACGGGTCAAGACCTTGTACTAACAACTTTTCAATATATTAGAAATGTCAACTAATGTATGCTTTCAAATGGATATGTTGTGGATAGGTGTATTGGGTAAAAGTGTGTAGTTGAAATGGGTTCTTAAGGGGGTGTTTGGTAGAAGCGGGTTCTCACCCATTTTGGAGTGTGAACGGGTCATGAGTGTATGGGTCAAGTTTAGTAGGTTAAGTTATGGATGTTGGTTAAGTATGGTGGGTAAATGAAGTGGTTTAAGTTGTTTTGGGTGTCAATGGGTTAGAATGGGTTTTATGCATAACCCGTCCATTTTTAAAGTACTTTTTCGGGTGGTCAAACGGGAGATGTTTTTGTATGAAAATGATCTTATGGACATATTAAAGAAATCTGGAAAGTTTGGTTAAGTTTCGAGTCCGGGAGGTCGGAGTTTCAGCCGGGGATTTTGAAAATGCAAAATTTGGACAGAACCTCCCATCCGATCGGATGGCTGGCGATCCGATCGGATGGAGGCCGCTGACAGTTTTTCGGTAAACTTTGAAAAATCATATCTTTTGATCCGTAAGTCGTCACGGGTCGTGCCACCCGTCGTTTTGAAGGTAATTGAGTCTAGTTTCATTTAAAAATAGTCTCAAGGTCTAGAAATGTATTGATTTTTGTCAGCTTGTAAAAGAGTAACAGTATGTCAGTTTCTGGGTGTATATTTTGCGAAAAATTTTCACGTTTTTAGTCGTTTTGGTCACGGGGCGTTACAACTTGGTATCAGAGCTTCGGTCTAAGAGATTTAGGATTTCGCATTAGGATTTCCTAGACTTAGGCCTTGTATATATGCGTTTAGAGCTAGTGTTTGTTATTTGTGTATCGTTTGAATGATTTTGAGGACCCATATGTTGGATATTTTTATGACTACGCCTGGCCACCGTAGTGGTAAAAATATGGAACATATGTGAAGTTGAAATCATTTGGATCATACATAGGTGACAAGCTAGGGTGTTAGCATAAGAATAGAAATGTCATCCATGCATCGATTAAGTATATGATTGTACTTGATATTGTGAATTGCTAATTTTCAGTAAGAAGAAATGGAAACCCCTCACCAAAAAGAAGTCGCAAAATCTACGGCTTCCAAACATGCCGAATCTGCGGCAAGCGGTGCGGGTAACAACGATAAGGACAAAGAAAGTTCCTATTCTTCTAGTTCCGGGGGACCTAGCTTTAGGGGTTTCTCCGAAGAGGAGATGAAAGCCTTGGACACAATGTTGGCAAAAAGGGTGGGTAAAGCTATTAAGCAAGCAATGCCCTTTTATGCTAATCAAACAACGCAAAATCTTAGGGGACTAATGAAGGAAGAGTTTAAGGAATTCAAGAAAGAATGTGGTATAGCAAAAGAACCTAGGAGTGACAAAGCTACCTACCGGGACTTCACGGCTTATGATGTACCACGGTTTACCGGTGTCCTTGACCCGATTGTTAGTAATAGGTGGGTTACGGCTGTGGAGGGTGCTTTCCGTACTAGTGGATGTGAGGAAAGGAAGAAGGTTATCTATGCTACTAACTTTCTTCGCGATAGTGCTAAGACTTGGTGGGAAGGGAAGGTGTGTGAGAAGGGGGAACCTTGGGTGGAAACATGTACTTGGAAGGAATTTAAGGAGTTGTTTAGTGCCGAATATGCTCCGGCTGGGGAGATTGACAAGATCCGGGAGAAATTCCAATCTCTTACTCAAACCAATGAGACCGTGAACGAGTTGTGGAGGAAGTTCAATGATATGGTTCCGTATTGTCCCGAATACCATGGCAATGAGAAGCTTAAGGTCGACAAATTTCAAAGGATGCTCAAGGATGATATTCGTGATGTGATCTCTCCGTTCAAATGTACTACTTTAGAAGATCTTTTGAGTAGAGCTCGTGTGAGAGAAGCGGACTTGCTAAGGAGGAAGGAGAAAGAGGCTAAGGAACCAAAGAGGAAGCAAGAGTTTGGAGATAGAGATGGGAAGAAAACCAAGTTTGATCATGGAAAGGAAGATGTGGAGACCAAGACTAAGGTGGCTTGTCTGGAATGTAATAAGTTTCATGTTGGGGAGTGTAGGCGTAATACGCCGGGTTGTTATAAGTGTGGAGCTCTTGACCATAAAAGTAAAGATTGCACCAAACCAATGATAGTGTGCTACGGGTGTAATGAAATAGGGCATAGGCTGAGGGATTGCCCAAAAACAAAGGCAATTGAAGCAAGGCCTTTGAGGACTGTCAAAGAAGAAAAGGTTGAAATTCCAAAACCAATGGCTCGAGTTTATCAAATGAGTGCCGAAGAAGCTAGGTCGGAGCCCGATGTTATTTCAGGTATTATTCTCGTTAATTTCGTAACCGCTCGAGTTTTGCATAATTCGAGTGCTAGTGTGTTCCTACATCCTATAACTTTACCAAGCAACTAACCACCCCACTAGCTAAATTTTCGATACCCCTAGAAGTTGAATAGCCGATAGTAAGATTGTAGATGTATCCAATGTATATCGAAGGGTAGGGATAATGATCGATGATAGTGCCCTTAGAGTTGACTTGAATCCTATGATACTAGGAGAGTTTGATATTGTCATTGGAATGGATTGGCTTGACAAATATAATGTAGCCATCCTTTGTAGCCATAAGATCATTCGGGTGTAAATCCTAGCGGTAGTGAGATGGTTAGTTATGGTGATAAAAGGAAGGGTGAATTGGAGTTATGTTCAACGATAAAGGCTAGGAGATATTATCACGTGGTTGTTATACCTTTATGGCTCACGTAATAGATACGAGCCTTGAAAAGAAAAACATTGACGATGTCCGGTTGTAAGTGAATTTTGGGACGATCATTTGCCTCTAGTTAAAGTTGCCTATAATAATAGCTATCACGCGAGTATAGATATGCCACTCTATGAAATGCTCTATGGTAGGAGGTGTAAGACACCCGTGTGTTGGGAGGAAGTTGGAAGAAGGGAATTGGCGAGCACAGGACGTAGTATTAGCGACCACGAAAAAGATTGAGATGATGCGAGCAAGACTTAAGCGGCACAAGATAGGTGGAAAAGTTATGCCGATAATTGAAGAAGATCAATCGAATTTGAGGTAGGTGATTTTGTCATGTTAAAAGTTTCCCTGTAGAAAGGCGTTTTAGGTTCAAAAAACAAAGAGAAACTAAATCCACGGGTTATAGGACCATTCCAAAATCTTGGGGCGAGTAGACGAAGTAGCATATGTGTTGGAAATTACCCGAAGAAATGAGAGGTATTCGCAATACCTTTCATGTGTCATACTTAAGGAAGTGTTAGGCGGGCGAGACAAGTGTGGTTACTTTAAGCAATATCGAAATTGATCCGGAATTGCTTTCTCAAGAGGATACACCAGGGGCTATATTAGGAAGGAAAGTGAGACAACTAAGAAATAAGGAGATCCGTTAGTAAAAGTTCAATGGAAGCATCGGAAAGGCTCAAGTGTTAGGAGGGAGACAAAAGAGAAAATGAGGGTCAAGTATCCTCATTTGTTTCAATAATAGAGTTCGAGGACGAACTCTCATTTTAAGGAGGAGAGAATTGTTACACCCGTACCCCGATGAGGTACCATTTATGTAAATATAAGTAATGTGGACATGAGTTATATGGTATAGCTTAAGAAATAACTTAATGTGTGGCCAAAATAGGAAGAATATGACTAGAAGGACTAGAATTGCCAAGAGGCTAAACTTGTAACTAACAACAAATAAATATCCAAGACTTAGAAAAGTCTTGAACTATCTTGGTGGTTCTTGAAGTGTCGACATATAGAGGAGAAATAGGAGGGAAGAGCAAAATGGGCAATTGAGCTTAAATCCACCATCTTGAAGTGATCAAGAAGCACTGGAGATACCTTAATTGTAACCTCTTCATCTTGTAAGTATCTTTCCCCAATGTTAGAAATTAGGGTTCATATGGTGGGTTTTGAGGATTATGGCAAAAGGTAGTGAAATGATGGTCTCCTTAGTTTGTTAGTCACTAATTATAATTAATCTTGTGCTAGGGAGCAATTATAGAAGTCCAATCAAAGCCAAGTAGGAAGCTAGTAGGATTTGAGGTAAGTATATGAGTATAACTTGTTTAATGAGTATTGTGTAATGTTTTGATGTGGTAATGTATCTTGTATGGAGCTTGTGAATGAATGAATTGATAGCTTGGATCCAATGCTAGATATGTTAATGATATATATATTACTTGCTTGGTCAAGGTGAGTAATAATCCTATCTTATGCTCCTTGTTAATGATATGATTGGTGTTAATCACTAATCCTATGTAAATGTGATGATAGTTATATCTTATATACTTACTAAGCGTTTTCGTTTACGGTTTAGATGATGATGATTTTGTAGGTACAAGTGGAGGAAGCAAGGGTAAGGACTTAGCATAGCTAGTAGTTGTGGAAGGAAAGGTAGGGTAGTGTAGAAGGTAACTAGAAGACCGTACTCTTTTGGACCAAGCGTATTGAAGTTGGAAACCCCCGGCGTGTCATTTCATATCTTGGGTATATTTCGACCTATATGGTCTTTTTGTTATGAAATGGTCTTGTGGTCATATATGGTCCATGTTCGTGTTTAGGTTATTGGTCAAGTTTATGTAAATGTCATGGAGTCTCTATGGTATGTGGTTATGATGGTAATTAGGAGGGTGTTTGACAATTAGTCAATCTCACCCATTTTAGGAAGCTACGGGTCAAGACCTTGTACTAATAACTTTTCAATATATTAGAAATGTCAACTAATGTATGCTTTCAAATGGATATGTTGTGGATAGATGTATTGGGTAAAAGTGTGTAGTTGAAATGGGTTCTTAAGGGGGTGTTTGGTAGAAGCGGGTTCTCACCCATTTTGGAGTGTGAACGGGTCATGAGTGTATGGGTCAAGTTTAGTAGGTTAAGTTATGGATGTTGGTTAAGTATGGAGGGTAAATGAAGTGCTTTAAGTGGTTTTGGGTGTCAATGGGTTAGAATGGGTTTTATGCATAACCCGTCAATTTTTAAAGTACTTTTTCGGGTGGTCAAACGGGAGATGTTTTTGTATGAAAATGATCTTATGGACATATTAAAGAAATCTGGAAAGTTTGGTTAAGTTTCGAGTCCGGGAGGTCGGAGTTTCAGCCGGGGATTTTGAAAATGCAAAATTTGGACAGAACCTCCCATCCGATCGGATGGCTGGCGATCCGATCGGATGGAGGTCGCTGACAGTTTTTCGGTAAACTTTGAAAAATCATATCTTTTGATCCGTAAGTCGTCACAGGTCGTGCCACCCGTCGTTTTGAAGGTAATTGAGTCTAGTTTCATTTAAAAATAGTCTCATGGTCTAGAAATGTATTGATTTTTGTCAGCTTGCAAAAGAGTAACAGTATGTCAGTTTCTGGGTGTATATTTTGCCAAAAATTTTCACGTTTTTAGTCGTTTTGGTCACGGGGCGTTACATTTGCCTTAAGATGCTTCGTACATGTATAATGGTTGTACTTGGTAAGTCTAATTTGACGCACAGACGAGCGGAGAGAGACAGAATGGAGTCTCTTTAAGGCCACAATTTAATGCGAAACCAACCTTATATCCACTTTATAGTTTGTCAATATTAGGTCCGCCTTTCGACCAATATGTACAGTTGCATCAATCAATTAAAAGTTTAAGATTTTTAAAGCTTAAAATTTTATGTTGTAAATTATTAAATTGCTAGTCTCGCCTGGGAGCAAATTACCGTGCGAAGCGAACCACTATCGGCACATAAGACTTGGCAATAAATAATTTACCACAAAAGGTTTCATAGTTATTATGTTCATTTATTTTTTATACAAAAAATTACCCTCTTTTTGCTTACAATTCAACGGTAATTTAAACAAAAAAGATCAAGTAATTTAACAAAAAATTAAACAAACACATAATAACACATATATGATCTTAACCATTAAATCATATAGCCACATGCAAACATTTTGATAAATCCTATTAATAATCTCTATGTGAATTTTAATGTATATAATTACTAAAACTCCCATTGGTTTTCGAGCTCATTGTACCCAATGGACCACAGACACCAATAATTTTCCGCGTAAGTTTTAATAATTATATACCACGTTGCACATAACTAGGTCTTCCCTAATTTTAGATTTATCTAAAACATGTAGCACAAAAAGCAAACACTAATCCATGATTCCTTGCATGAAGAATCATGGATTATCCAGGAACGTAACCCTTATTATTCAAATAAACACATAAACACAACATGTCCTAATTTAGGGTTACAAAAATAATTGTTAGTTAAAAGAGGGTCGAAACCCTAACCCTAAATTATTATTCGATTTTTAATTGTATGTTAAAAAAACAAACCCTAAAAATCGACTTAACATGTATATTCAAATCAAGAATTGATTTTTATTATGCGTTTAGGTAATTAAAATTACATGTTAAATTGGCTCGTGATGCCACTGTTGGAATTTAAATAGCATGACAATCATCTAAATAAATAAACACATCAAAGCACGTATAGCGGAATCAAGATCTTTTATTTAACGCGTATAAAGAATTACCGAATAATAAATAGTTACATACCTCAAGATCCTAGCAAGAACAAGGATCGATCTTCTCTTCACTTCACTAGATCAAATAAATAGGATTACCGTGAAACCCCTTACCTTTTTGTTTCACAATCCAAGATAAATTACTAAAGTAAGTAATTACCGAACTCTTGTACACACGTACTATAACCAATCAAGTATTGATGCTAGTGAATGAACACGGTTAACCAAAACAATTTTGTTAACAAGAAAAAACTATGGATCGACCCTAATAAAAGTGTACGATCGGTTTTTAAGAACAAGGAAGAGAAAACACAAATTTTTGGGTTATAGCAATGCACAAGGTAAAGAAACAATAACCCTTCAATTTGTATTTATAATAAATGGATATCTTGGGGAGAAAGCTAGTCGATTTAGGGTTGTTATCCCTTAGGGCCGATCGGCCTAACACCTCCATAAGGTGTTCTAGATCCTTCTTGATCCCCAAATTTCACTAACGGTCCTTCCTTTATTCCATAACGGTCGTTAGTCAATTCCGTTAATTACTTAACGTCCGTTAGTTATCATTTCGTGTCCAAATAATTAATATATATAATAATTATACATATTAATTATTTACTTGATCATTCATACGTAAAGTGTGCAATCCCTCGATCCCGTGTTCGAATCTAGACATACACGATTAATATTTTTCCATTAACTCTAACAAACTTCTACTAGTAATTTTTTGAGCCAAGTTATTTTAGATCCTTTATTTTCATCATCTTACTATCTATATTACTATATAAATCATTTAGGTCATTACCTAAATTGAAGAGCTTAAAAATTCAGCCTACACACTTGCTAATTGCGAAATTTCAATAGTTTGTTTCATACTTACAAATAAACGTTACATCAAAATTAAGTGTATTAAATTTGTAAGCTTGTAACAGCCCTTTAAATTAATACAGCCCATAAACTTGTACAACCCATTTGAAGAATCATCTATACGCCACACAAATATCTTTCATCCCATCTCATCTCTCACAACCTCCGCAACACACCATCCAACCACCATCTAGCCACCATCCAACTGCCACCATGAGCCGAGCACCACCAATAGCCAACCACTGCCACCACAAGCAGACCACCATGCACACCATACGACCACCACCATCACCATGAGTCGAGTACCACTACGAGCCAACCACCACGGTTTTTGAGGTTTTGTGTAAAGTTATTGCTAGAAAACATATAAATGAAAAACATATGCTCACCACAAAATTTAGTCATAGGGTATCGGCCGCAGCATTGCCCGGATACCCTGCTATCTTATAAAACTTAAAGACCTTTTTGGGCATTTAATGCCTTAAAATTCAACATTAAAATTAACAAAGCAAAATGTATAACTAAATTAAACACAACTTTGAAACATTAAATACCTCAAAAACTTAAATTTCAGCATTACATATTACAAAGCTATGTTTATAACCATTTAATGCACAAATACAATAATTCAATACATATAATTAATACTCTTATTAAAAAAAAATAAAATAAAATAAACCTTCACTTTAAAGTACAACTTTATTAACACTGGACGCAATCTAAGAAACATACTAATATCTATTCAATGAAAACACCGTGGTCGATTATTTATTTACCAAAAGAAAAATATGATTGTTGGGTGTATTTAATATTAAAAAGAACATATAGTGATCTCAGGTTTGTTTATCAAACAAGTGTTTTACAAATCTTTAAAAGATTCACACAACAAAACCCGTCATTGATCCTTGATAAACCGAAGCCATTGAATATTAAAAGGATCTTAGGTTTATTGTAAGGTCAAGTCAAAAGATTTGTTAAAGATCTATACATTAAATGTTCGAACCCATCATCGATCTTAAATGACTCGAATCAAAAATGCAATACAAGACATTTTACACCTACCCGAGACCCTAGAAAGGATCATGAAGCCGACCATAATCAGAAACTTGTTCTTGTTTGCGTGTCGTGTTCGTGTTATGCAGAAAGAAGCCATACTAGTTTGTGCTTTGTGGGTCTCTACTGAGTGTGTTTGGACTTCGGGTATGGCTGCAAGAAAAAAAAATCCTTTTTCAGTTAGTGTGATTTGATAACAACAAAGGAGTTTGATTTGTTTTGTTGAACGGGTATTAACAAGAAATAAATTAGCTACGTTTGGTGTGTGAAAAGTGTGACTACGTGAAAAAGTGTGGCTGCGTGAAAAAGTGGGAGGTGATTAGGGTTGGATAAAATGAGAAATATTAGGGCGTGTATTTTCCTTATATTGTACGTTTAAGAGTTGGCTTGGGCATTGTGTTCGTGGGTGATGTTAAACATGGGCCGGTGTTGTTAAAAAAAGTTGAAAAATTAGGGCAATGATTTATATATTTGTGTTGGTAGGATCATGATTAAATTGGGCTGTGTAGTTTAGTTATGTTTTGGACCTATCCAAATTTAGGTAAATACTGGGCTAAACCTTTCTTAAGGTCCGAAAATTTAAAGGTGATCGTGCTGAAGGAAAGATTCAAGATTTTTGTTTGCGGTAGCTTCGGTTAACAGGACATGGAATTATACGATTGTCTTAACTAAAGTTATTGTTATTTGTAAACTAATTGTTAAAAAAAAGTATGGCCGCATAACATCACATTCCAGAAAATATAGTAAAAGGTTACTCGCCGTCGCATCGCGCGGGTACCCTGCTAGTTTATATAATTAATAAACTTCAATTATGGCCAAACGAAGGATTCTATTCACCAATACAAAGCCTCAATTGCAAAATCGAGCGTTTGTATTAGTCAAATGAAAAGTTAACATTGATCAACACTAAATTTTAATAAAATCAGTTAAAAAACATATGTGTCAAAAGTGTGAAAAAAAAACTTAAAAAAAAAAACACGGAGGGACCATGTTGTAAAAGAACCATCAACACGACATGCCTAAAATATGAAGTTGATAACTTCTAGATTTCCATGTTTTTCAAATCCAAATGTGACACGAACCCTAATTTCATCTTATAAATACTCCTCATTCGGCACCTGCACAAGCTTGCGAAAAATCCTATTCTTCCGAACATCTTATTCTTTTCGTTATGTTTTTTTTTTTTTTGCAATTTTTTTATTAAAAATAATAATAAAATAAAGAATAAAAAAAATGTTTTGTGCTTTTATGCTAACCCTAATGTTTCGTTTTTACAGATGTTATTGGCCTATATTGTCATATTGACAGCACGGGTATAGTTCTATAGAGTTAAAAGTTCAACATATAAGGTAAGGTACTAAAAATTCTTTGTTTTGTTTATTCGTTATACATGATTCAAATTGCAAGTATTCGTTCAATATGATACATGTTTTCCAAATTTGTACAATGGTGTGACAATCCCATGCACGCTTTTGAATGGACTTATTCTTATCAAAAGAAACTACAATAATTATCTGGTATGTTTCTGATAATATTTATGTAAATTTTCTAGTTGTTTGTGGATTGCTGACGAATATAAACTTTATTCGTTGTTTTTTACTTCCTTATGGAATCTAAAAATATTAATTTTTACAACTATGCGTTCTGTATGATACAAGTTTTCTTAATTTGTACAATTGTGTAACAATCCCATATAAGCTTTTGAATGCACTTCTTTTTATCAAAAGAACCTATGCGTTCAGTATGATTCTGGTAAGATTTACGTAAATTTTCAGGTTGTTTATGGATTGCTGGCGAATATAAACTTTATGCTAACCCTAATATTTTTTGTTTTTTAGATCCTTATGAAATCTAACAATATTAGTAGTTTATTTATTAAACATTATCAAATCACAAGAAAGTGTTCAGTTTGATATATGTTTTCTTAATTTGTATGATGGTGTGGCAATCCCATGCACGCTTTTGAATGAACTTCTTCTTATCAAAAGAACCTACAAGGACTATCTAGTATGTTTATGATTGTGTATGTGTGGATTTCATGTTATTTATGGGTTTTTGACGACTATAAATTATGTTGATGGTAAATCACATGTATTTGCAAATATTTTTAAAATAAGCAAAATTATACATGAATATAAGTATTCTTATATTAATCTTTGTTTATTAACCATGACTAAATGAAAAGTTCGTCTTCAGGATGATGATAATGAAGTTTCATTGGTTGCTCCTAATAGTTAAACGATTTTCTGTAGTAAAGAATTATGTTTTATTTATATGCTTATGTTTAGATGTGCTCTTATTAGAATGTTTCTGATACAAAAATATGACCGTTGGGTATATTTAATATTAAAAAGAACATATAGCGATCTCAGGTTTGTTTATCAAACAAGTGTTTTACAAATCTTTAAAAGATTCACACAACAAAACCCGTCATTGATCCTTGATAAACCGAAGCCATTGAATATTAAAAAGATCTTAGGTTTATTGTAAAGTCAAGTCAAAAGATTTGTTAAAGATCTATACATTAAATGTTCGAACCCATCATCGATCTTAAATGACTCGAATAAAAAATGCAATACAAGACATTTTACATCTACTGATAAGGATTTATTTGGTACCTTTTTAAGGGGTCATTTAAGCCCAAAATCATATTAGTATGATCAAATATTGCCTCAAATCGTTTCTTTTTGCATTTTAGGTACTTGGGATGGAAAATCTGGAAATCGACACTTTTAGGGCGTATTTGGACGAAAAAGTGAAGAAAACGACGAAGTCGCGAAATTCTGCAAGATATGGAGATCTGACGGCGTCACACATTACAATGTAATGCCGTCACTTGATGCTAAAGCTGGATTTTTGGTTCAAGATTAACAAGAGATACCTTAGATGAATTCTGAAGACTTACAACCTGACGGCGTCAGGTGTTAATTGAAGATGAGAGTCACGTGTTAAGCTAACAAGAGACGGCCCAGACACTTAATCAAGGACGACGTCTGACATGATGTGAGGGTGTCAGATGATACAAGGTGACGCCGTCATAAAGGCAACTTGTACAAGACGAAACCCTAATCACGGCAAGCTGACGCCGTCTGAACCTATAAGCTGACGCCGTCAGAGTTGTAAATCTATATATACTTTCATATGTTTTTCATAATTGGTGTAACATCTTGGAGTAGGGTTTTGTGGACGAATTTGGCAGCTTTTGTAAGGGTTCTACAGCTCCCAAAACATATGTTTTATTGAAGATAAATTTTTCGTTTACTCATTCAATATGTCTATGTGTTGTTTGATTAATTGTTTATCCTCTCTTCTCTTTAACATGCTAGCTTAAGTTTATTTGTTTTTGCTTAGATCTAATGAAACCTAGTTGTTGAATATTGATTTGTCGTCTCTTGTTTAATTGATTGCTTCGCGTAAGGCTAAGAAAACTGGTTGGCCTCTTATATGTAACTAGCTTGAACGTCTTAGAAACGCAACCGTAGAGTGCACTATTGGTTTTTCTCGTTTTGTTTATTGCATGAATTTCGGCTTGTAGATCCTAGAAAACTTAACAAACTTTAAGGTTTTTAGGGGAGGCTAAGATTCATAGAGTTGGGGACTTCGGCACCTCCCCACGACCAATATTAAGGAATACAGGGCTTCAACTAAAATAAGGATGTGACAATTCGACAGATCAGTAGGAGATAACTAGGGAGTAATTTAATCTAAGTGCACATGCTTTTCCCTATCATAAGAAGTCACCAATTTACCTTTTCTTTTTAATTAGTTTAATTCAGTTATTATTAGTTTTGGGTTAGTTGATTAGCAACTAATTCCGCCCACTCTTTCAAAACCCGAGATTTTTAATTGCTTTCATAAAATTATAAAAACACAAAAGAATCATCCCTCACCTCTAGACCTATCTCGTCATACATATTGACCTAACGACACTATTCCCCTAGAGAACGAACTTTCCTCCGAGTCTTACCTATACTACACTACATCGATTACGTACACTGCCTAGAGGATTGTAAAACTTCTTTTTGAGGACTTACAAATCACGCATCATCTACCGGAGACCCTAGAAAGAATCATGAAGCCGACCATAATCAGAAACTTGTTTTTGTTTGCTTGTCGTGTTCGTGTTATGCAGAAAGAAGCCATACTGGTTTGTGCTTTGTGGGTTTCTACTGAGTGTGTTTGGACTTCAGGTATGGCTACAAGAAAGAAAGAAAAATCCTTTTTCATTTATTGTGATTTGATAACAATAAAGGAGTTTGATTTGTTTTTTTGAATTGGTATTAACAAGAAATAAATGGTTTTCTCGTGGCTGCGTTTGGGTATGAAAGAGATGGAGGAAAAGTGTGACTGCGTGAAAAAGTGTGGCTGCGTGAAAAAGTGGGAGGTGATTAGGGTTGGATAAAATGAGAATTATTAGGGTGTGTATTTTACTTATATATTAGGGTATGTATTTTATTTATATTGTACGTTTAAGAGTTGGCTTGGGCTTTGTGTTCGTGGGTGATGTTAAACATGGGCCGGTTTTGTTACAAAAAAAGTTGAAAATTAGGGCAATGATTTACATATTTGTGTTGGTAGGATCATGATTAAATTAGGCTGTGTAGTTTAGTTATGTTTTGGACCTATCCAAATTTAGGTAAATATTGGGCTAAACATTTCTTAAGGTCCGAAAAATTAATGGTGATTGTGTCGAAGGAAAGATTCTTGTTTGTGGTAACTTCGGTTAACAAGAGATGAAATTATACTACTGTCTTAACTAAAGTTATTGTTATTTGTAAATTAATTGTTAAAAAAAATTATGGCTGCATCACATCACATTCCAGAAAATATAGTCAAAGGGTACTCGTCGTCGCACCGCGCAGGTACCCTGCTAGTTTATATAATAAATAAACTTCAATTATGGCCAAACGAAGGCTTTTATTGAGAAATAGAAAGCCTCAATTGCAAAATCGAGCGTTTGTATAAGTCAAATGAAAGTTAACCTTGATCAACGCTGAATTTTAATAAAATCAGTGAAAAAACATATGTGTCAAAAGTGTGAAAAAAAACTTTAAAAAAACACGGAGGGACCATGTTGCAAAAGAACCATCAACACGACATGCCTAAAATATGAACTTGATAAGTTCTAGATTTGCATGGTTTTCAAATCCAAATGTGACACGAACCCTAATTTCATCTTACAAATACTCCTCATTCGGCACCTACACATGCTTGCGAAAAATCCTTATTCTTTTCGTTGTGTTTTTATTTTCTATTTTTTTATAAAAAAATAATAAAATAAATAATAAAAAAATGTTTTGTGCTTTTATGCTAACCCTAATGTTTCATTTTTTACAGATGTTATTGGCCTATATTGTCATATTGACAGCACAGGTATAGTTCTATAGAGTTAAAAGTTCAACATCAAAGGTAAGGTACTAATAATTCTTTGTTTTGTTTATTCGTTATACATGATTCAAATTGCTGGTATTCGTTGAATATGATACATGTTTTCTGAATTTGTACAATGGTGTGACAATCCCATGCATGCTTTTGAATAGACTTCTTCTTATCAAAAGAAGCTACAATAATTATCTGGTATGTTTCTAATAATTTTTATGTAAATTTTCTAGTTGTTTATTGATTGCTGATGAATATAAACTTTATTCGTTGGTTTTTAGTTCCTTATGGAATCTAAAAATATTAATTTTTAAACCTATGCGTTCAGTATGATACAAGTTTTCTTAATTTGTACAATTGTGTAACAATCCCATATAGGCTTTTGAATGCACTTCTTTTTATCAAAAGAACCTATGCGTTCAGTATGTTTCTGATAAGATTTACGTAAATTTTTAGGTGTTTATGGATTGCTGGCGAATATAAACTTTATGCTAACTCTAATATTTTTTGTTTTTTAGATCCTTATGGAATCTATCAATATTAGTAGTTTATTTATTAAACATTATCAAATCACAAGAAAGTGTTCAGTTTGATATATGTTTTCTTAATTTGTACGATGGTGTGGCAATCCCATGCACGCTTTTGAATGAACTTCTTCTTATCAAAAGAACCTACAAGGATTATCTAGTATTTTTATGATTGTATATGTGTGGATTTCATGTTGTTTATGGGTTTTTGACGACTATAAATTATGTTGATGGTAAATCATATGTATTTTCAAATATTTTAAAAATAAGCAAAATTATACATAAATATAAGTATTCTTATATTAATCTTTTGTTTATTAACCATGACTAAACTAAAAGTTCGTCTTCATATGATAATGAAGTTTCATTGGTTGCTCCTAATAGTTAAATGATTTTCTGTAGTAAAGAATTATGTTTTATTTATATGCTTATGTTTAGATGTGCTCTTATTAGAATGTTTCTGATATAAAAATATGCAAATTTAATGTTATATATGGGTGTATGAAGAATATAATACGTTGATGATTGTATATTATAAATGTATTTAAGGTTTCTGATCCTGAATTTTTTGTTAATAATTATGTTAATATTAATAGTGTTTAGTAACATTAATAATAATAGTCGGTCAAAAGGTCGAAAATCACGGTTACCAAAAAAAAAGAAAAAATTTATTGTTTAGTAACATTAGTTTCTATTTAAAAATTTATTAGTTTTGACGATAATAAAGTCCAAATTCTTAATACAAAAAGTTATGTTTATGTTAACTTGATTTTGTTAATGAACAATGGACGTGGTATTTACACATATAATTGTATGTATTATAATAATTACTTATATTCATTTAATTACACCTTAAGATGCAGATATGCTCGATAAAGAAGATGTACACATAAAAAATATCAAAAATAAGTGAAATTATATATATTATATGGATATTCATCTGTTAGTTAAAGTCATAAAATAATACATAAGTATTGTCGGAAAGTTAACGTTAATTGTGTTGTGTCCCTAATCTACCATTGTTACTTAGTATGAATTGAAATTTCTAGAGAGAAAAAGTAAGTGAGAGAGAATGTATGGAACTTGTATGAGAATACTAAACTTTGATTATTCAAGAACCAACACCCTTCTCTTCATGAGAAAGGGTATATATAGTTTACATGAAATAATGGGGTGTTGCCCTAATAATGACTAATGGGCCGCTCATGGGCTTGATTCATGAGTGGGCCTTGTAACGAACATACAATCCTTATAATTCAAGACCTATTACATTGATGAGTGTGTAAATTCTAAATTACCGACACTTTATAATGATTACACGTAATCCCAACAATCTCCCCCTAAGGGTTGGTCATTTCAATACTTAGGTCGTCTGATGTCTTTATCTCTTTTCTTGATCTTTGACTTTCTTCGCTTGAGACGTCCTTAGTTCATTTCATCTTTGTCCTTTGTTCTTGTTGTTGTGTGACATATGGTAAGATTCGTCTTCTTTTCATCACCGTTTTTAACTCTAGTGTCTTTACGTCTTTTCCATCATGCTCATACTCCTTTTGACTTTGAATCTTTGTACTTCATGTGATTCCCATTCTTTAGCTTTGATCTTCGTCTTTAATCTTTGTTTCAGAACTTTGATCTCTGTCTTTAAACTTTGATTCTTTGATATTGACGTAGAATCTTTCAGAACTTTGTTTTGATCTTTGGTGAGAACTTTATCTTTTGTGATGTTGGTATGAGCATGTGGATCTTGAATGTGTGTTGATGATTCATGATGGTAAAGGTCTTTCTCTCCAAGGTACATTCATCGGTAGCTGCATGGTTAACGTTAGTAATAATCACCAATCGATCATGGTGGACTTTTCTTAGAGATTAGACCACTAAGATTGTTTTACTGATGAATGTCTTGATTCCATTCACCTTGGTCAGGCAAATTTGCCGTTCGAATCCCGTTAGGGACAGTTATCAATACTATGGATAAAATCCAAGTAAAGACCCACGTCTTTAGGACTCGATTCATGAAAGGAATCTCCTTAGCGGGATTTCCACCACTTACAGGTTCGGATGTCGAGAGTAATCTCTAGTCCTTACAAAGGCTATTCCTGAATGGGATACCCTCAAGAAGGCTTACGCAAATATACCGAAGTATACCAACAATTCAGGTGAGTCGCTGAAGTATACTGGAGTATCACTTCACGACTGTAGACCGTTTGTTACCATCTCAAATAATTTTGAATCTCAATGTCAATCGTTGTGACAAGAAAACATTTGTAAATTCTCTCAAAGTGTTTATATTATAAAATACTTTTTGGTAACACTTTGAGAGTTTTTCATCTTTTATAGATACTCCCCCTTCAGATGTGCTTATGAGTTTTAAAGAAAATCTGCACATTGAAGAGAGAGAATGATATTTATGAATTGATTGATTTTCCGTGGACACGTCCTTCACGAGACACGCTTACGTCGCTAATTAAAGAGGTCCATTGTCAGTTTTTAGGTGAAAACTAGCTCTACTAACCAACTTGAAGTTATTACCCGTCCGGGAACGTATCCAAAGAAAATCTCTCGATATGGTACCTTTTGATTCGTCAATTCATAGGTGATATCTGAGTTAGACTCGATATGGTACATTCTACTTTAACAAATTCCTTTTCGAGACACGCTTACGTCGCCTGTTAAAGAGATCCATTGTCAGCTTTTAGGTGACAACTAGCTCTAATAACTAACTTGAAGTTATTACCCATCGAGGAATAAGTCATTTCGATTACGTACTATGTTTTCTCGTCAATTCATGGATTAACTCTGATTAACACTCAATACGGTACATTCTACTCTTACAAGTCCTGTTCGAGACACGCTTACGTCACTAGTTAAAGAGATCAATTGTCAGCTTTTATGTGACAACTAGCTCTAATAACTAACTTGAAGTTATTACCCGTCGGGGACAAGTCATTTCGATTACTAACATGATTTTACCGTCAATTCGTTGGTTAACACTGAGTTAAACTCTTATGAAATTCTTTTCTGATCAACATTGTGAGATGACCCGCATGTTTTAATCACTATTCTCACCCTCAAAAATTGCATATGAAATGTTGATTTTGATAAAACGGTTTGATTAAAATATGCATTTTGAGATTGTGTGGGGAAGAATCTAACAAGAACTTTTCTGTTTGAACAAAGACTGTTTCAAGTACTCACCCTCAATGAGTGAAATAACTTTTTGAGGTTTTAATTACGAAAGGGAATACTTGTTCTTTTGAGCAAAATTATGAAAAAATTATAAAAAATTTGATTAATTATACTCAAAAGTAAGAAGCATTCACTCCTTATATTAGGATTGAGGCACTGAAGCGTACCCCAGTGTCCTTTCTTTACAAAGTACGGGCTGTACACTGTTATGTGTGTACAAACCATTGTTCTACCCTAGTTATATATTCTAAGTTATTACAGACTTGATTTAATTGTTCAAATAAATTACCAACTATTACCCTTAGTCAAGACGACGAAACGTGAGAATGTCTGCAACTTTTGCTCTTCCTCCAACATAGCTTTCAAGTCTTCGCATCTGTAGCATGTGTTTCAGCAACCACTCAATTCTCCTCATGAACTTTCTTGCTTGAGAAGCATCTCTGTTTCTCCACCTCATATGCCTTAACCACCCTTGTTCACGCCTTTCTTCAAAATGCTCAAGAGTATGTTGCAGCTCAACGTATATGTTCTGCATTGTTTCATTGCTGTATTTATGAAGTTCTTCATAATACGTAACCCGATTCCCTGTGAAGGTGCTGATGTAGACCAATCTAAATGGATTATCAACAAAGCTGTACGGTTTTCTGTCAAAGATTCCAGGTGGCATGAACTCCGGCGCAATGAGATTGAGCTTTCGTTGATAACTTTCGATGCCGAGCTTAACATCTTCTACTCTTTCCCTGAGAACAATGCTTCGGATGTGAATAAGGAGTGAATTCAAGATGTCATATTCTGTGTAGCCGGGTAGATGATGAAGTTTTCCTTGAATCTTAAGCAAATACATGTCTTCTATGTCGTTGAGGCACATATACTTGTAATCTGCTTCACTGAAGGTGTACTCTTTGTTGTTTTCCCTTTTGACTTTGATCTTACTCAAGTATCGATAACCAAATTTTTCGTCGACTTCAACATCAAGTATGGAGATGATCCTGTTGTTTCTGTAGAAGACTATTTTTGGAGTGAAATGTCAACTTCCACTTGTAGAACAATTTTCTCAATTTGGGCCAATGGTATATTCCAAGAGCTACTTCTTCATTATACTCAACAAGGGAAGTGCTGAATTTGTCTTTGATTTGTTCTTCAATTCCTGCTTGTGCATACAAAGCGGCTGGATACTTGGCAAGTGAAGTTGCGTATCTCGACTCCGGATCAGTGTTTCCATACCTTAAATATTCCAAATCTCTATTGAAGAAGTACTTGGTTGGGATCTGATTCTTGAGGGCATGGCCAATGAGTGGTAATGGCTGAGAGTAGTCCTTGTATTAAAGAGTTGGGTCATGTGGTGATTTTGCAACATCCCAGTCAATGTTTTCTGATAAAGCACGAGCGACTTGTTCAATGTTGTATTTGAATTCCAGACGTGTTGTGAAGGCAGTCTTGAATGGTGTGAAACCGGCTTTTCGAAGTTCAATGATATCTGACTTATCCAATCGTTGAATCTTCATAACCTGTTTCAGTTTCTTTGTGAAATCAACGAGAGGACCTTCTGGTGGAACAACATCTTCTGGTAGGTCCGGGTATGTGTTTACCATTTCTTCAAACCATTCGAACTTCACTGTAGACGGATCAACCCATTCTGGCGGTGGATTCAAAGTTAATTCGGGTGGAGGTTGTGGAATGACTTCCTCTTCCTGAACTTCATTTGTGGGTTGTAATTCATCATCTACATGTATGTCAAAATGTGGTCCTTTGGGTCCAAACGATGATCCTCCAACGGTCTTTGATCTTTTCTCTCATTTTCGTTCTTCCTTTCTTTCATCTGAGTCTGGATCATCATGATGTCTTTTTCAAGCTTTATCAGATTTGCAAGGTTCATCTTTCTTCTTAGCTTTCTTTATGGAATTGATCAAAGCCCTACATAGTTGTTCTTATTCTGATGCAGCTTCTGGATTTGCCTCAATCATTTCCAAGAGTTTTCCTTTGAGTGATGACATTCAAGGTTTGGGTGGTTGTGCCTGAAATATTACTGGTGTAGTTTGTAGAAGCTTTGTCACCATTTTCTCCAGTTTGCTTCTGAAGTATGCCTCCATAATCTTTGGAAGTGTCTCATCCACAGTTTTTTGAATCATATCTAGCATGTAGATCGTGACGAGATCTTCCATTGTTTCATCAATGTCTATAGTGGAGAACTCGTCAATTGCCTTTTGTTGTGCTGCAACCTGATCTTGTAGTTGCTTAGTTTGTTATTGAACAGATTGCACTTACTTCTTCTTGTGAATGTGTGCTTGAGCCCCACATACACTCTTCACCCGTTCCCTTGCAATAGGCTTTGTTGTTAAGTGAATCTTGAACTTGGGTGTTTTCTTGGGTGGTGAGTGTTGTGTTGATGGACCAGCTTCTTCGGTGATAGGTTTTAGGTTAAGATCTTCCAGTGTTGGGGGTGATGCATGTTGAAGGTAAAGGTTGAGCTGTTCTTTTGAAGATGTGACATACGGTTGTTTGAGAGGAGGATCTTGAGTATTGTCTTCATCTGACCTTGGTTGTACAATGTATTGATCCGGGTTATCATCATCTTGATCATCGTCATCATCGTCATCCTTTTGTTGCATATCATCATCATCATTCTCGTCATCTTCATCATCTTTTTTTTCATCTTCAGACTCAGACTCAGTGCGTATTACTTCATCACTTGACTCATCTGATTGTCCTTTTTCAGTAAAACTTTTATCTGAGTCATGATCACTTAGTATCTTGATATCATCATCTCCTGAAGCTTGTTGCCTTGAAGCTTCAGCTCCAATATCTACCTCCTTTTCAATCAGCTGATCTGCTTACAACTTTTCTTGTTTAATCTTAATGATTCTTTCTCTTACGGTTTGTACACTTAATTTTTCAATAAAGGCAATCTCTTCTTTTTCTTTTTCAGTTAAATCTTCATCTTGAAGCTGTAACGTGTGTTCTTTCTTCTTCCTTGGCTGTCTAGTTGTACTTCCAGAATCACTAGCTCTCTTTCCTCCTCTACCTCTTCCAGCAGTTTTTCTCGTCACTAAGATTTTATTTTTCTTCTCAGTCTTGCCCACAACCCCTGCTTTCTCTGCTGCATCATAAGTCTGATACGCTATAGTTTCTTTCACGGAGGCAGAGATTAGAAACTCAGGTATTCTACTTCCAATCTTTTCCGTGTTGGTTGACTGGATTCTGACACCAGAAAGTACATGATCATTTTCTTTGGTGTGTTGTTTCTTATCCGACCTTACGTCAATATCAGGATGGTTTGTCATGAAATGCTCGATGAGAAGTTTAGTGAATCGGACAAATGGAATCTTGTATTTGGGCTTGTTCTTGAAGGATTTGGATTGTTGAATGAAGTCATCCCAGATTAAACTTGCATAGTCAATATGTTTGAGATTGACTATGCCCCAGAAGATTTGCAAGTGTTCCAATCTGGGATTTTCTAACCCAGTCTCTTTCCCGGTAACACAGTGATTGATGATGGATTAAAGAGTCAACCATGGTTGTGGCATGTATCTTCTGTTGACCTTTGAATGAGAGGTGATTTTCATCACTGAGTCATCATAGCCCAAGTTTTGGAGAATTCTAACTATGTATTTAAATGAAGGAAGTGGGAGGAAGCCAGTGTTTTTCCCATGATTGGCTTGTGGGAGAAGAAGCACGTTTCTCAAAGTATGCACATTGAAAGTGATTTCAATTCTATCAATAGTGCAAGTCATGGTATCTTGGTTCCTGCTGACTTGAAGTGTGTGCCAGAACTAATTAAGATAAATTTCAGGAACTGAGGCTGAATTGATGAGTAGGTGTCTGTAGAAATGCTTTTACAGAACCTCTACCATCACTTGGCAAGTAGGGTGACACGGAAGATTCTCCAAGTCAACCCTGAGGTTAGATTCTCCAATTCCCCGTTCATTCCCATCAGGAAACATATGTGCCCATGTTAGTCTAGGTAAAGGAGAATTCTGATCTTGAGCCATTAGGAATCTGAAACATAGCCAATCAACAAGAAACACAAGAAATGTATGCCTTTTGTTAGTGTTAGAAACAATATAAACACCCATCAGTTGATCATGATCAAAGTTAAGAATGACTTGTTAATAAAAAGATTTCAGACTTGGAAAAATTGTAAGACATGTTACATACTCGAAAAATTTTAAAAATTTTCATACTCGGAAAGAATGTCATGAGAATCCTTACTCGGAAATTATTTCAAAATTTTGACAGAGTGACCTTACTCGGAAACTCAAACATTTTCCATATTCGGAATAAGTAACCCTGCGTACTCGGAGACATGTAACACTTATCATACTAGGAAACAGTTATATGAAAACCCTACTCGGAAACAATGTCATAAAGTCCTACTCGGAAAGTATCAAAATAACACTACTCGGAAATCTACATACTTGATAATCATACTCGGAAATCTTCAAACAAATTTTCATACTCGGAAATCTTCAAATAATTTTTGCAAAAATTCATCCTTACTCAAAAACATTCAAAGTTTTTGAAAATTTTTGTTAGACCATTTCTGTTTCCAAGTGAGTATGAATATTCTCCATAAATGTGTTCCAATTCGTATCATAAACCAAGATTTCTCAAAATATCAGACAAACATTCACAAAATCAAATTTTACAAAGCGAAATCGACCCAAAATCAAAGTGTTTGAGTTTTAGGGATTGAGACTTAGCAAACATGCTCTAAGGGGTGTAACAAATACGTTACCACACAAAAATAACATATGCAAACACCCTAATGATAGCAGCAATCACGTTCGACCCTTAAAACCCTGAAAGTATCAAATTCCCCTTAGCTATCGTTTCAAACCACAATTAAACCACAATCGAGCAATCCTAGGATGATAATCAAGCTATTGAACAATTTTAATTAGACTATAATGTCCTAGAAAGAGAACACCCAAAGTTAAACCCTAAACCCTAATTACCGATTAAGAACATTAAGCACATAAATCACTTATCAATTAAGGGCGAGTGATTAGGACACAGTAGCAAAGGAATTTATGAACTCACATTTTTGATTTCGTGCAACTTGAGAAAACTTGGTGATTTCAACAATGGTGGACAAATGACAAACCGAGTAGCGTGTTTTGTGAAAGAGTAGTGAGAAAAATGTATTTTTCCAAATAAGATTTTTTTATATAGGGCCAACTTAGATCACTTGACATATCCAGTCCCTGAGCCCGACTAGTGTTTCAGCTAAGGTCCTTTTTCCTAATGTGATGAATTTTATGCACAAATGGTCCCTCAGAGTTAAATATTTTCTACTCTAAGTCCAAAATCTATGTAGAAAAACTAGAATGTGGGGTTGAATAGTTTTACCAATTTATTTTCGTTAATTAGAAAAGTTACTTTGTGAAAAACTTAGATTCAACTCTTTTGTGAAATCAACCAACACCAATATGAACACTAATCTATACTATCAAGTGTAGACAATAAATATAAAGAGTAGAGATGGAAAGATCAAACCGAGACAACAAGATTTATAGTGGTTCGGTAACGAAGCTCTTCTTCGCCCTACTCCACTCCCCGAGTACACAACTCGAGAGTTCTAAGCACTATGTCGACAAACTCCCTTCAGGCGGAGAAAACCGTACAACGTCGCTTATCACTATCTCCGACACTAAGCTAAATGTCGAGTACTAATCTAGCTAGTACCAATCTCACACGATCTACACGATCCTTATTAATCACACGATCTACACGATCCACACAATCTACTCTTGATCCACTTGATCAACACACTATCACACAAGCTACAAGAGATCTCCAAGATCTCAACAAGATCACAATGATCCACACACATAAGCTAAACAAAGGATGAACAACTTGATTTACACCTAGATACAACAAGCATGCAACAAATGTTACAAGTGCACTGCACTAACACTACAACACCTTGTATCTTCTTGATACTTTGTGTTCTTCTCTTGCACTATTAGAGTAATGAAGGTGATCTCTTGGGTGGATGAAAGGATCACTCTTAAACAAAAGAAAACTAACTAAATGATCAAAGGAGAGTATATGTGATTGGGGATTAGAACTCAGAAAGTTGTGTGTGAATAAGGATGCCCAAAAACTGTGAATTGGGCTGGTATTTATTGGCATAAAAAATTTGCCCGTTACAGAGGGACGGTACCACTAAATATATCATGGTACCACTAAATTTAATGATACCATGTGAATTAGTGGTACCGTGCCAGACAAGAATGCTCCTGTTTTTGTTTTTTGTGGTGAAGGTTTATTTGGGGAAGTTTGGAACAGTTTTGGGGGGAAAATAGCTATTGGGAATTTTAAACTTGTTTTTCCAATTAAAACATTTCTTTATAATTCAAAATAATTTGTAAAATGTATTTTTGAAAAAATGTTTTGTCACATTAAAAATGTGAAGTTTAGAACACAAATTCAATACTTTGATCATTTGTCAAGTTGTAAATTTGTTTGTTCTTACCTTAGAGTGATTTACGTAGAAACGTGATATTTCGACTAAAAATTTGTTTACGTTAATTTTGACGTAACGTGTTTTTATATTTTGTTATCATCAAAACATAGAGGTGTCGAAAAATAGAAATAACGTTTTTAGACATTATTTGTATTAACAATCTCCCCCTTTTTGATGATGACAAAACATAAACTCATTTTATGTGAAAATTAATTTTAACAAGTTTTTAAATTGAGTTTATATCCCATTTCTCCCCTTTTTTATCGAAGCAAAAATAATGTTGAGACGACGCTAAAGCTCCCCCTTGATGTATACTCCCCCTTGTTGGGAGGGCACCAAGGAATCGAGCAATGGTTTTTGCTACAAAACAAGGTTAGATAAGACATATACATGATCTAACATGTAGCAACCAAGACAAATATCCAACCATAAAACAAAGAGGCTAAGTAGCCTAAAAATGAAAAGACAATCCACCATAAAATAAGCCCATTGATGAAGCGAAAAGTGTACCGCATTCATAACTAAAAGATCATACATAAAGTATGACTATATCAAAAACATGAAAAATTAAACAACAAGAAGCACATAACATTCTTTAGTGACTTGAGAGGCCCTAAGATTTGCTTATTAATCCAAAAGGGGTCCTAAACACATTTATTCTTGAAAACTAAACAAAGCTATGTTTAGTTGGTTGGGCTATTGGTTGGTGGAGGAGGTGGTATGATAGGTCCTTGTAGTGGTGTCAATAGGTGTTCTAAATAGGAGAACATAAAGTTCAATTCATCCCTAAGGTTAAAGATGAGGTTTCGGTTGTGGTGACAACATGGACAACTTTGGCTATGTGGTTCAAGTGGGTAGAGAATAGGGTGACCCATAAGTGGTTGTGGTGATGGAGAAGCGAAAGATGATGGTGTGGTGTATACAAGTTCAAGTGGACTTGTTGGTGATAAAGTGAATGTTAATGCCAAAGGTTGAGGAGGACTAGGAGGTGATGGGTGTGTTGTTGGCCTAATTGTTGAAAAGGAAGATGAAGTTGCTCTAGTGGAGATGATTTTAGATGGAGCATGTGGTGTAGAGATGGATTGAGTTGAGATGGTTGGAGGTGATGGTGTTTGAAGTTCTTAATCATCATCTAATGTGAGATCAATTAGAATGATCTCTTTTGATGGTTTGATGTTAAATTTTGGTTTCTTTGCAATGTTTGAGGTTATGTCAATGGTGGAAGACATGGTATGTTAGTGATGAATGATTGAGGAAGAGATGTGTGTGACGAGGATGAGTGTATGAAATGTGCTTAAATTTCCAAATCAAATGCATGTGTTTGAGTGAGGGATTGTAAAGTACTAAGGATAATAGGATGTGATGAGTTATGGGAATTGGTATGTGTTGGAATCAGCTAATGTGGGCAGAATATAAGGGAAAAGAGGTCAAAAAGTTGAAAGCAAATAGTAAAATTCGTATTCCCAGGGGACGGTACCACTAAATCACTAACGGTACCACTAAATTTAGTGGTGCCGTGGCACAATTAGTGGTGTCGTGATTTACTGGGCACGAATTTTCCAAATCTGAAGGTTTTTGGGCAGCCTAAGGGGTGCTCTAGGTGGACTATTTGCAGCAAATCCTAGTACCTCAATCCACTAAAGAATAATCACATAGTTTTCCTAAGTTTGGCTACAACAAGCATCAAACATAAACATGTGATATGCTAAATTAGGCTGCTATTAAGCATGCAAAAAGAGCAAGTAGCATGATCATCCAAGTAATGCAAGAAAGATTCATGTGGGGAAATAAAAACTAACTAATGCAGGGATAATTCTAAAAATAGACAAAACACAAAAGGGCGGTTCCCTATCTACCCCGAAATCCGAAAATAATTTTGTTGCCCAGGGCAACCGGCAATTTTTTGGGCAACTAGAGGATTTTCAGTGTATTTTTTGGGCAACAATCGCCATTTTTTGGGCAACTGGGGACATTTTTTGGGCAACCGGGTTATGGGATAGACCATTTGGTGTTTGGTCTATTTTGGTAATTATCCCTGTGGGGAAATAAAAACTAACTAATGCAAGTAAGATAAATTTAACCAAGAATTAAGCTTGATTAAACACCGTCGGGTGGTAAAATTGAAAGACACACCCGAAACTAACTATGCCAAGTTAGTCAACGTAAGTTATATGAAAGCTAGTTTGTTAGTGTCATAAGACCATAGCCAATACCCCATAAACGTTAGTTTAGTAATACTAGACTTATAATACTAATTAAGTAATACTTTAATATTGTTCATTATGTGGCTCGGCTTCGAGCTAAAATTTGGAACTGGGAGCATCGTTTTGAGTTTTAAACCTTTACTGGTTCTTGATGTGTTTCTAAGGTTATCGTGTTCTTGTTTGGTGCCTTGCATTGAGTCGGCAAGACCGATGATGCTAATCTTGAGTCAATGCTTTAAATGAATTTGGATTAGGTTTAAAGGTCGAAACCCACTAGGGGTGTGTTGGTTTATGTCTAATTTGGTTTGGGATCATCAAACAACCCACAAGGGTTGGGTTACCTCTGGTCAGCCTAGCTAAGACACCCACGAGGGTCGTTTGTTTGATTGTGCTCGGTTCACAAGAACCACCCCAAAGGGGGTGTTAAACATTTGTGTTATGTTGTGTTTTGTGCATTTGTGTTGGGCAATAAACAAGCCGAGTCTACAAGGGTCAGTTTTGGTTCCTGGTTCGCGACTACACCCACAAAGGGTGTTGGTCTTGTGTTGTGTCGAGATTAGCAGCCACCCATATAGGGTGTGTGTGTTGCAGTTTGAAGCATGTCGATGTTGTTTTCAGTCCATCAAAACCACACCCACAAGGGTGTGTTATGGTTTGATTTTAGTTCGATGCAATCCCCACAAGGCAGCCACTTAGTTTGGGTGTGCGTGCCTTGGTTCGAACCTTGTTATGTTTAACAAGACAACCCCAAATCTGGATCACCCAGCAGCCTAAGTAAATGGTCATAACTTGGTTTCGAGGGTGGTTATTCAAGTCACATTTGGCTCAAAGACAACCCACGAAGGTTTGCCTTAGTTCAAAACTCACAACGACCCCAAAGGGGTGTATTGTTGGTGCACAAAACACCAGGTGGTATTGAGTTGTAACCCGATTCGTTCAACCTCTAAGTCATAAATCAAGCTTGGATAAAGTAGTGTCGGGAGTGGTGAGGTTGTGGTGTCGAACCCAGCCAGCAGCCCTCACTCGAGTCTTTGAGAACACCAAGTCAAAGTGATGTCGAGCTCGTCACTCGAGCTCGACAATAACCTTGTGCAAAAACTATGTTGCGTCAAACATTTTTGTCTTCATAGATTTCCAGGATAACACACAAGTTCTTCAATGGGCTTGTGTGTGTTTGGCCCATTCGAATTCGTCCAGTCCACCATACATGTATATTCCCATGCTGTCGAAGCCCACTAGGCCCAAGTTTGGGTGCGTTGGTTATGTAGCAGTAGCCCAGTCCATTCGAAACCCGCCCCCCTTTTGGTTTTAATTGGGCCACAGCCCAACAATAGTAAGGGGTGCGTGTATACGAAATTGCCGAGTATATATGTATATATATAAACGACCAAATAAAAACTTAATATCGTAACAATGCATAATAATATGTGCCGACATAGCCTAGTATTCAAGTGGCGTCACAAATAAATTCCGGCTTAATTCTTTACACGTTAATCACAAAACTCGCCATAAATCATAACAATATGTAAAACGTTTATTTCGACACAAAACACAATATATATACAAACGAATATAAACATTTTATACAAATGCAATATATAAACTTTAGTCGAAACAAAACTTGTAACCCTTTAACTTACTTATATCACTTATTAAAAGTTGAAAACGCTTATAACAGTATTTTAGAGAATATACTTAAGGTTTTGCGACAATTATAAAACGGCCATATATTTTTAGTGACACATGATTACCTCGAGAAATCAATACACGTGGACGAGTCATGCCCAACTTCTATCACGTAAACATACAACATTTTATATGCAACCTTTATACGTTAGTTTCAAACTACTAATCATTTAAATGAAACCATCACTTACACATAATTTTTCCTACACTTCAAAATATATATGACTATTTATATATTTCTATAACAACTATTTTACATATCTTTAACAATGATATTCCAATATCCTGACAACGTCTAGTATTGTTCATAATCACTTATCGTTCATCGTCTTTCGGTTATAGTCAAATCGGAACTTTATTCATTTTCGATATTTTTATACACTTCTGTACTTCCAAGAGCCAATACCCACAAATACTTAGAAACAGTATTTGTAAACTTGAATGCTGCCACACAAGCAACAACAACGTAAACACTTTAAAAACTTTTGAATTAAATTTCGTGGAGTCTTAAACTTAGTCTGTGAACTAAAACATGCCTTACTAACCTAGGTCGCGTGTTGGTGTCGTACACTCTCTGATTCACTGCATTTACTGTTTACTCTATTAAGGTGAGTTTATAGCCCTACTCTCTTTATACTTGTTTTACAATTGGGGTGAGAAACATGCAAAACTATTTTATGGACCAACACTATTGTTTCAGCAAACTATTACGTGGATTAGCCTAAGCCCTGTTATGTCCCACTTTGCCCAAACTCATGAACCGTCAATTCCTGCTGGGAAGCGCGAATGTTATAAATAGATCTATTGGGAGTAACGTCCCCGTTTGGTTTGACCGGATAGGCAAACGAACGTATACCATGTCGAAACACAAGTGTCTGGGATAAATACTTGCCGGGCCTCTATATTTAACATGCTTCTAGAGCATGCACACTGTTATAGCTTCGGTTGCATGAACTTAGTGCTAGCGTAATAGACTATTTTTATATGACATTATATGCATCGAAATGTTCATATACAAAAAACAAGTCCCTATGACCTCCACTTGCCTGCCTGCCTTGCTTGCCACTTTACTTACTGTTTACTTGTCTTAACTATATGTTACTGTTCGTTGATTTTACTCAGCTACATGTACTATAAGTATTTTATGTATATTTATACATACTTAATTTATACTATTTACCATGAGTAATTTCTATATACTTACACACATATACCATTTTGTCACAGACTATGCCTTCCCACAACATCTCTCAGACCTCACTGGGCTCAAATGATTCCAGCATGCAGATGCTTCAGGATTAGCATACACTAGACCCTAACACTGTTGAGCCTACACCACCATCACCACGTACTCATACCACACCAGTCACTCAGGTTACTCCTACTGTTCATCGCCGTACTACACGCATAATCATACGCCCATCTACTAGACCATCATCCCACACTACGGAGGGTACCCAAAGCCCTGCTCACACTCTTCTGTTATCTCCATCCCGTTATAGGTCCCTGTGCACCTACATGGGCACCCCTACTACCCCAGCATCACCACCACCCACCTTATCACCACGTTCACCTACCCACTCACCTCCATGCCAGAGGCTCAGAAGGGCCAATGACTCTTACTCAACAGAGGTTCCAGAGAGGAAGGATGAGCAGACTGAGCAGGTAGTTGATGGCAGACATTAGCTGAGAGTACTCCTGCTGAGGGTACAGGGATTGATGCTGATTTGGATTCGGGCATGGAGCAGAGGGCAGTTGTGCCCCGGATTAGCATAATACTGGAGGATGTGCCTAGTACTTTTGAGGCTGGAGAGGGCCCGAGGAGGGCTCAGGATGAGATAGAGAATGGCACGGGATGGGAGGAGATACCGCGTATGACCAGTCACACTGCTGCTAGCCCAGATTATGTGCTTTCCTCACAACCTTTCGTGTCTCCAGATTCTCCAATTCCAGTAGCATCGCCAGCTGCTACAGAGACCGATGTTATCTTACAAATTCAGACTCAGCTAGATTTACAGACTGACATACTGGGTCTCCACTCTGACCAGCTTGACGAGTTACAGCTAGCCCGTTTTGATTAGTATGATGACGATTTCAACAGACTGTATGCTAGGACACACTCCAACAGTCAGGATATCCTTGACTTGGGTGACAGATCAGATAGACTTAAGCAAACACAGGTTGTAGCCCAAGAGGCAGCCCAGGTGATGCATGAGAGGATGTTGATCCTCGAGGCCTAGGTTGCAGCATTGTTGAGGGCTGATCAGGCACACCGCAGGGAGAACTTAGCATTGAGGACTCGCCTTGTTGAGGCTGAGGCACAGCTTGGGGAGTATGCTTTTAGGTTCCAGGACCATGGACCAGTCTTAGATATGATTCGTAGTTGTCATATTTCATTTAACTGAGGAGTCCTCAGTAAGTGTAGGATACTATTAGGAAGCTTGTAATTTTCAGATCTTGTAACTGACTCTTAATCTATAACAAGCTCGCTTTGTCACCTATCTCTGTTACTGATTTAAATCCTTTCTTTCATAATCTACGATGATGTTATCCACTCATGTGATGACTCCTCCTTGTCTTTCTCAAAATCTCACCGTTTGTTTTCTCTTATAGACAAATGACTTCACTATCATTTTATAAACTATATTACAGCCATCTTACCAGTTTTACTAATGTCTTATAAATTATTTTATTTATCTGAAAACCACCTTAGCCACTGATTTACAAAACAACAAATTTGCGTAGCTGCCACTTTATAAACTATTTCACATATATATTACAAACTAATTATTTTTCGTCATCCTACGAACTATTTTACTACCACATCATAAAATCAAAGATTTCAACCTTACTACTACCTTATGAACAACAAATTATTTTCTTATTGCCCTATAAAACATTTCGCGACCCATATTACAAACTATAGTGCTACCGTGCAATAAAGCAATTCGTTGTTTTACTACTATTTCACAAACCAACAAATGGTGTAACTAACAATGTATAAAATCTGTTACAATTATCCCGCAAGTTTTACTACCAACTTATAAATTATTTTGCTTCCATATGAGCTACTTTAGTCATAACCTCATGAAACAATAAACCGTGTTGCTATTACCCTACAAACTGTTTTGCGGGTACCTCACAGATCATTTTGTTATTATCCCACGAAACTATTACACCATTTAATCACAAATCAAACTACAACTTTTCTAATATCTTGCAAATAATAAGGCATATTTTTTTTCTTCCTATAAACTATTTTGCAAACCACTCTATAAACTATCTCGCTATCATATTATAAACTAACTACCTCCTCGAAAAGTATTTCTTACTATTACCCCATAAACAAATAACCAATAAATTTTCTTGTAACTAAACCCAGCATTGCCTCACTGAATCTTAACTATACGTAACCTAATCACCAATGTATAATACAGGTAGAACCGTGTCATGTTTCCGTTTCGAGAAATCAAAAACTCGCGTGTGTGATACATAAAAGTAATATGAGACTTGGGCATCCGTGCTAGAAGCATAGTAACCAAATAGACTTTGATACAATATTACTACATAGAAATTCCCCTTGTCTCACACCATGTTCTAATCCAAGAGGATAAGCTACACCACCAGCCATCATCGAACAACTCCACCGATTAGCATCTCATTGTATACTATCCTTGTCCGATTCTGAACCACCTCAACACCAATCAGACAAATCTTTAAATTCGATAGCTACCAGATAACTCATAACCCCGTATGTGACTGAGACATATTCTTGCTTATCACAAGTGTGTCAAATAGCGGCAATGGTTATATTTAAGATCCTTAATAGAAATTTTACCTTCTGCACAGAACGCTAAGCACTCGAACAACTTGACTGGCCGATTGCCAGTAGCAATCAACATTGTTCTACAGAGTTATACTCTACACATTAAGTACTGAGTACACTACGGGGCCAACTAACTGACTGCTAGTAGCAATCAACACCATTCTTCCAGGTCGTAATTTAGACCTATAAAACTCCCCGTACTAGCTTGGGTGACCCTATGTTCACAAAACTTGGAGATTTCGACATCATCCCCAGTGTATACTGGATGTCGAAATACCACGTCATAAACATCCACGGAAAGAAAACTTTTTCACGTACCTTGTGTTGATAGAATCCTAGCAACACAAGAAGGACCCCTCGGCAGAAGTAAACAATGAGTGAACCACTAAACTTTTAAAGATCTGGAGATCTACCAGAAATTTTCTAGTAACCCAACAGACGTCTTAAGACAATACGGAGAAACCCGAACCACTATCGTAGGGGCAGATGCCTAACCTTTCACTAATCCCTCGAGAATACGAGCTGGCCTAGGACATGAGGTTTTATCAAAACGCCATTACTCACTAAACCAAACCTTAGAGGTAAACCAAGCAACTCCGTCTCAAGACTATAAATATCGATATATCATACTTTGACGTTGCTTCGTCAAAATATAATTTATCCTCTTCATTCCTTATAAGGAGGTTTCCTTATAGGTAGCGGATACATTAAGTCGGATATTCAATATACCATTAACCTTATAACATGGTGCACTCTAGGATTCTAGATGGCACGGCCTCATCATTTTCTATAAGACACCATTTCCACATCGAGATACTAAGAAGTCTTAACATTCTGAATAATCATTCATACACAGTCCTCGCTAGTAGCAAGCAATACATCTCTCCGTATAGTTTCTGACTGATTGATTCATTCCAAACTATTAGTGCAACAATCTAGGTCATGACACCTTTTAAGCACGGATTAAAGTAAATCGAATACTTAAATCCATAAGCTTCGCCTGATGTTAAACATCAAGCTCTACTCAGCCTTGACGACTAGGATCTGTCGTTGGACACTGGAAACATATGTAGATGTGCATACTCAACTACACCTTCTTCTTCGATATTCCTCCGTTAAGAACCGCTCTTCAAAAACGCGTTATATCAGTCATAAAACTCGTGTGATACCGTGCTTTTATCTGAGATCTCATTCGTCGTCATCTTTTATGATGTAGATAAATGACTCCTACAAGAAAGACAACCAAGACCACACACGGTCAACCTGCTGCTACCACCCTTCCAATTGGGAATGGAGCAAATCTGCTTATCGTAAACCAAGCCATGCTAGATCAGCTGGTCAATGACCGTGTAGCAGCAGCACTAGCTGCAGCGGATGTAAACAACTCGACAGCTGATATCGGAAACTCAAAACCTAAGAACAACAACAACCGCAGTTACACCTATCAGGAGTTCCGAAAGACCATGACTAGAGGTCTTGGGGGAACCGAGGGAACTATTGCTTTGATCAGATGGATTGAAAGGCTAGAAGCTGTGTTTCAAATATGTGGTAGTGCGGATGAAGACAGGGTTAAGTATGCATCACTCACCTTCACGGGTGCTGCTCTAACCTGGTGGAATGACTATTTGAAGTCTGCAGGCATTGATGCCGCGTACACAATGCCATGGGAAAATTTCAAGGAAATGGTGTTCAAAAAGTTTTGCCCTTGCAACGAAGTTAAAAAGTTGGAGGTTGAATCTTGGAACCAAAAAGTGCAGGGTACCAACAATGCTGCATACAACCAACACTCTCAAGAGTTGACACTGTTATGCCCTAAAATTGTCCAGACTGACGCCCGCTTACTAGAGAGATACCTTGGAGGATTACCCCATACATTAAGGGTAATGACACTACCTTCAAGACCGCTGATCTCCATGAGCCTATGGCCAACAAGCTGGTTGATGATGTACCCTCCGATCGGGTCGAAGGACTCCCCTTCGAGCCTGTAGAAATCCCTCCCTTCGGAGGCCCAGGTTAATCTCCTAACACGTTTCATTGGCATAAAGCCATTCGTCTACGAAGTGGTTACCATGTGGGAACCAGCCAATCGAAGCCCTAAGCCCTTCGGGGTATCCCTCTCGAAGGGACTACAACGGAGAATCCTATTGACTTGGTCATACCCATGTCTCCTCTTCCTTTAGGCCTTCCCGCCAAAATAGAGATCGTGGGCTACAACGCCCTAGCGGTTACCACAAATCATGGGACACCCCCATGATATCCGAACAAAGTGCAACCGCCCACTAAGTCCTATTTCTCTCCTATAAATAGCTTAGTCGGGCCAAGACGATGTAAGTTAACTTCACTCTCTCAATTTACGACCTACTTATCATCACACATACTTACTCGCACGCCGGAGGTGGTTCGCAGGGTCCAACCCCTGCGCAATCACTTAACGTAGTGTCTTGGTATTTCTTATTTCAGGTTAAGAACAAGCTTGGTGCAACTTCAACACCCCATAATTCCTTTGATCACCATCGAAGGCCTGGTAGTGCATTTTATTATACAATCAGTGGCGCCATCCGTGGGACCGCTACAATTGGTTTCGTCATTTCCAAGCTTATAACCAACCAACTACTTTCACTATTATTCCGGCATGGATCAAGGGAGAGAAGATACTCCCCCACCGGGTTTCTCCACTTTGGCACGAATACCAATCAACGACTCTAACAACCTTCCCCCCATAACTGCTTCTACATTCACAACACGTTCTCACCCAGAAATAACACCCAACCATCATGCTTCGACATCAGCCAATCCAGAGCCTATTATTAGCCCAGACTTTGTCGAAGCCAACCACGAAGTGTTGGAATCTCTCTTAAGGGCTCGCAAAAGGCAACTCCGGAATGTTGGAATGCGAAGGGAGTTGGAATACTCAAGCGAAGAGTATGATGAAGAAATGGAGATGGAACCTAGGCCTCCGACCCAAGGAGTAACTCTATCGGCCTTAAGGATTGGGTCTCCGGTCAGTCAAAGGCTAAGCAGAAGGTCCGTTGGTTTCGAAGGAGTCCCCAAGAGGGCTCCGACAAGGAGAGAAGGGGCGGTTACCGAAGGCTCTAACGGTAGGAGCCAACGAAGGGAAGAAGGGGGGGGGGGTGACTTTGCCTCCATTGCTAGCAGCTCATCTTGGAAGGACTGAAGCTGGGGTTCCGTTGCAGCCTTCTCACGCATCAGGCGTAGAAGGCAATCCGTCTACAATTAATATGGGAGGAAATCTTCCTCCCAATGGTATGTACCCCTCGTTCTAAAGTCAGTCTTATCCTCAAAATTTATATCCTCCAGTAAATGGACAGCCTAATAACCCAAGCCTCCCTCAAACTTATGTGAGCTTACCCTTCGGGCATCCTATGGCGTACCCTCCGTATGCCATGGGAAACGATTATCCGTTTGCCATGAATACACCTTATCAGCCCTACCCAAGTCAAACCCCTATGGGAATGCCCCCAAACAACAATCCCTATAATACTGTTCCCATGTATGCACCACCTTATAACTGTCTAGACTCAGACCCTATGGGTTCAGCTACACCCTTCGTTAGGTGGATAGAAGATTACCCATTGCCTGATGGGTTGAAAATGCCTTCGCACATTGGGACTTATGATGGGAAGGGGGATCCGGACAATTTCTTACATTTGTTCGAAGGGGCTATCAAAATGCAAAAATGGGTTATGCCGGTGGCCTGTCATATGTTTACATACACCCTACGGGATTCTGCTCGTATTTGGTGGAATGGGCAAAAGCCCGGTAGCATCGTCAACCTTGATGATCTCAAGGCTAAATTCCGGTCACACTTCAGTCAGCAAAAGAAGTTCACAAGGACTCATTTAACGGTGCACAACATCAAACAAAAGGAAAATGAAAGCACAAGGGCCTTCGTTACTAGGTACACCGATGAGACTTTGCAGATTTTGGGTCTTCATGAAGATCAGCGCATTTCGGGTTTCGTACATGGTCTTCGAAATCGGAGTTTGGTGGAATTCTTGTCCACTGACCTTCCAACAACTTACAAAGGGTTAATGGAAAAGACGTATACTTGGATCGAAGCGAAAGAGGTATCCACTAATGGGGCTCCGATAGACAGAGACAACAACAACAAGTTTTCGAAGCATTCTTCGTGGGAAGTGTCAAAGAACAAGAACAAGAACAGAGATAGGTTTTCTCCGTACAACAAAGGCCCTAACCACGGGTTGTTAAGCAGTCTAACCAAGTCTCCAAAGGAAATACTTGCTACGGAGAGGGCTGCTAAGGCCTTCGAAGCACCCCCCTCATTTGACAAGTAAGGGCAAAAATAGGGATACCAGCAAGTATTGTCACTTTCACGAAGATTATGGTCATGATACGAACAGTTGTAGAGAGTTAAAGAAACAGATAGAAGAAGCTGTGAAGTCCGGGCAATTGGCACACTTGGTGAAGGGTATAAAGAAGGGAAAGGAAAAGATGACCGACACTCAATTGGCTAAAGATACTACTCCTCTCGAAGCCCCAATACTCATGGTTCATTGGGGCGAAGCCAGCTTGAAAAGAAAGGTAACGGAGCAGGAGGGTAATGAAGTAGGGGAGGTAACTTTTCCTCCTCTTGCGGGCCAAGTCCCTTCAAATGATCCGGTAGTCATCAAAGTCCTCATTTCCAACCGAGAAGCGAATAGAGCCTATATGGACTGTGGAAGCTCCTGCGAAATCATTTATGAGCATTGTTTTCTTAAGCTCAAGCCTTCGATCAGGTCGCAGCGGGTTGATTCGAAGATACCTTTGATAGGATTTTCTGTTGAGCATTCGTGGCCTCTGGGGGAAGTTCCGTTGGAAATAACAATTGGAGAAGGCAAGCTCTCAAGGACCGAAACCCTCATGTTCGCTATCGTAAGGTCCAACTCTCCTTACAACTTGCTGATAGGAAGGACCGCCATGCAAAAGATGGGTATCGTAGTCTCCACTATACATGCAGCGGTAAAATTCCATACACCTTATGGGATAGGAACCGTGTTCTCCAGTTACAGTCAGGGACAAGTGGGAGACAGTGGCAAAAAGATTAGGGAAAGTACGGAAGAGCCTCCGAAGGCTATTCTAAGTTGTACAGATACCGAAGAGCGTATTGTGATAAATGAGCTCTATCCAGAGCAAATGGTGGTAATCGGAAAGCAACTCCCTGCTAACTTCAAAGCAGACCTGGAGAAGCTACTCAAAGCCAACAAAGATGTGTTCGCATGGACATATTCAGACATGACAGGAGTTCCCAGGACTCTTATGATCGATGGCAAGCCTTTCGGCACAGAACATAAGCTTAACGAGTTCAAGCACATTGAACCAATTAAGCAGAAGCGACGAAGCCTGGCACGAGAAAGAAATGCAGCTGCTTGCAAAGAGGTGGATGAACTTGTGCGAGCAGGAATTCTCAGGGAAGTAAAATACCAAACTTGGGTTGCCAACCCAGTCATGGTAAAGAAAAGTGATGGAGGGTGGCGTATGTGCGTTGATTTCACCGACATCAATAAAGCTTGCCCGAAGGACTGCTACCCTCTACCAGAAATTGATTGGAAGGTCGAATCTCTCTCGGGGTTCCGTTTGAAATGTTTTCTGGACGCCTACAAAGGGTATCACCAAATACAAATGGCGGAGGAAGATGAAGAAAAGACAGCCTTCTACACAGGAAAGGGTGTCTATTGCTACAAGAAAATGCCCTTCGGTCTGAAGAACGCAGGGGCAACTTACCAACGGTTAGTAGATAAAGCCTTCCACAAGCAAATCGGGAGGAACTTGGAAGCCTACGTTGATGACATGGTAATAAAAAGCATAACCGAAGAGGACCTCCTCTCTGACATCCAAGAGACTTTCGATCAATTACGGGCAATCAATATGAAGCTTAACCCCAAAAAGTGTTCCTTTGGCATGGAGGAAGGACAATTCTTGGGGCATCTGATCACTAAACAAGGGATTAAAGCTAACCCTTCGAAGGTTAAAGCCATCACTGACCTTCAAGCTCCGAAGTCACTAAAAGAAGTTCAAAGCCTCAATGGGAAGCTTGCGGCACTTAGCGGGTTCCTGTCAAAAGGGGCAGATCGGTCTCTACCATTCTTCAAAACACTTAAGGGGTGTACAGATAAAAAGACTTTCCAATGGAGTTGTGAGGAGGAAGCAGCCTTCGAAAAGCTAAAGGAATTCATGGAAATCTTACCAACACTTACAGCCCCAATCAAAGGCGAAGTGTTGTTCATGTACATTGCGGCATCATTCGAAAGCATCAGTGCGGTGCTCTTAGCCGAAAGGGAGAAGAAAAAAGTCCCAATATACTTCGTTAGCAGGGTTCTGCAAGGAGCTGAGTTAAATTATCCGGAGTTGGAAAAGCTAATCCTAGCCTTGGTTTATGCTGCAAGACGCCTTCGAAGATACTTTCAAGCTCATCCCATCATGGTATTGACTGACAAGCCTATTAAGCAGATACTGTCGAAGCCTGAGAAATCAGGAAGGGTAGCTAAATGGGCTATCGAATTGGGAGAACATGAGATAGAGTACAAGGGTCGAAACTCCGTCAAAGGTCAGGTACTTGCAGACTTTCTTGCTGAAACACCTTCCGGACCTAGCCAAGACAAAGAAATTCCTAAAGAAAAGCCCCCAAAGACGAAGGAGGGGTGGAAATTGTACACAGATGGAGCCTCAAGTTCTGATGGTTCAGGAGCAGGTTTAATGCTGGTTAGTCCGGAAGGAAAGGAGTACGCTTATGCATTACGTTTTGAGTTTAAGGCTATGAACGATGAAGCAGAGTATGAAGCTTTGTTAGCTGGCTTTCGACTAGCAAATCAAGGGCTCTTATGTAGCAGAGCAGCCCACCATCAAAAAATATTTGGATATAGCTAAAGAGTTTCTTCAGGGATTCGAACCATATGAGATAACACATGTTCGAAGAAGCCAATACAAGAAGGCAGATACCCTAAGCAAGCTATCTGTGATGGCTTTCGCTCATCTGCCCGAGGAAGTTTTAGTAGAAGTATTGGCCCATAGGTCAATTACACAAGACGAAGCATCTGACAGAGGCAACAATTGGATGACTCCAATTAGGGAATACTTGATCAGTGGTAGTCTGCCAGAAGATCCTAAGCTTGCTCGAAAGATCCGGGCCAAAGCTCCCCAATATAGATTATTGGGGACAATCTATACAGAAGATCCTTTTTATCTCCATGGCTTCGTTGCGTGGGACTGAAACATGCTTCGAGCATTCTCTATAATGTTCAAGAAGAGTCTTGTGGAAAGCACGCAGGCCCTCGATCCATTGCCTCGAAAGTAACAAGATGGGGATATTTGATTTCTAACAATTTATATCTCAAAAGGAAGGAATTCACAAAAGGTAAATAATGTGAAAACCCCGAAGTTCGTTGTCCCGATGAAGATTGAATGGAATTAGTGATTCAGGATCGTGATTCGTGAAGTGAATAGGGAATTAAAGTGAGTTATAATGATTTTTAAACTAAAATGATAAAACATAAACTAAAAACAGTAAATAAGGCAAGGGAAAATTCTATTCTTAGGCAAACGCAAGGGAAATCCTAAAATCGCGCGAATAAATAAAAAACTACGTACGAACGCAAAATAAAAAGTGAATTTGAAGCACCACTAATCCTACGGGCATGAAAATAATTTTCCTACATTTTATTTAATAAAATAAAATTTTGGGAAAAAGAAAAATATTTTTTTTTGACTTTTAAATAATTTTTTATGAATTAAAAACTGATTAAAAGAAAATAATTAATTAAAAATACTAAACGTAAAGAGAAAAATCTGAAAATTTTTCTTAAAATACTTTGAACTAAACTAAAGCTATGAAAAATATAAAAGGTGTCCTAGCTTATTTCAATAAGCTGGGAAAAAGCAAATAAGTTCGGATAAGCTAAAATAGGAAAAAGGGTGAAACAAAAAGGGTTTTAAGATAAATGTTGTAAGGGATAACTAAGAAAAGCAAAGGGTGCAGTGGTAAGGTTGTTGGGTAGTGATTTGATAGACCTGGGTTCGAATCCCAGGCTTGTCAGTTTTTGTAAACTTAATTTTTTTGTTGTTTTTGTTTTTGAAACTCAACCAACAACTGACCATAAACACTATCTAAAACTGAAAAGATTTTTGAAAAGCAAAAATAAGCTCAAAATCAGCTTAACTATCTGATCAGTTGGTAAAGAAAGGGAAACATAAGCTAAAGTGCAAAAACAAACTCATAATCTATTCTAATAAGCTAGTTACATGGAAATAAGCTAAAGTCTATTTAAGAACTAAAATCAAAGTCAAAATAAGCAACGGGAAGCAGAAATAAGCATAAATAAGTGTAAAATAAGCTAAAATGATGTTGAGGGCTGTAGATGCACTTATTTGTGCAGGGCAGAAAAGGGCTGTTTCAAGGCCTCAAAAAGCACTTATAAGCAAATTCTAAAAATCAACAAAAAGGGGCAACTAGTAGAATAGCAAGACAAGATTTACTGGAACCAAATTAGAGCTTAAAAGGGCTTAAATCTAACAAATGATAAATGATAGAAAACTGCTAAAACTTGCAAAATCCAAAAAAATAGTGCAGTCAAGAATATAGATGTGGCTGCTGGGCAATGCATTTGAAACAAGGCTTAAAGACTGAATCACTACTAGAAATGGACTAATAAGGCACAAGGAAAACTAAAGCTAGACCTAATAAGCAACAAATAAGCAGATAATCAGTAGGTTGACTATGGTTGACCGAACAAGAAAAACTAAAAATTTCATTAACTAAAAGTAAATTACAACTTAAAAGTTAAAGATTACACTAAGTAAACAATAAATTAGACAATAAATAAAAATGGTCAAAATTTTCTAAATACATGTAAATTGGACAAAAAACTATCTTGAGGAGTGTCTGATATTTATAGAGGAGAGGGTTTCTTCTTTCTGGGTCTTGTGCTTTCTTTGTGTAAGAGTTCCAGCTGCTACTTGTTGACCCTTGGATTATAACTTGGCGCCCACTTCAATTTTTCTTGGCCGTTATATGCTTTTTAGTCCTCGGATTGCCAACGTGGCCATGGAGGGGAGGGGAACACACCCATGTGAATACTTTGGCTGGTAGTGTGAGGTGGTGAGAGTGATGGTGGGATTAGGGATTAATGGCGGGTTAATGGATTAGAGAAGGATGATGAAGAAGGTTGGGGATTTTGACTATGGGGGATTGCGGGTTTGACTGAGCAAGGGGATTTGACCCCGTGGTTTTAGCTAAAAAGGAGTGGGTGGGCTTTTTTTTTTTTGTTTTGGTAATGGGCTGGTGGGATTTAATGGGTAAAGGAATTGTGGGTTTTAATTTAGTTGGGTTAAGGGTAAAGGTTTTGTAGTGGGTTGGTTTTTTTTTTAGGTTTTTGATCCGGATGGTAGTTTTTAGATAGGATAAAATGGATTTAACCATAAGGACCAAAGGTGTAAACATGTAAGCTTCAAGGACTCTTTCTGCCATTTCTTCAAATTTAATATAAGGGCCAATTTTGCCAAATCAAATAATCCAAGGGCACTTTGGGATTTTTGAGCAATATCTCGAACCAAACTCGTGAATTTCTTCCCGGGTCCCGGCTTTTTAATCCTCTTCACAAATCCCGTGCTCGGTTTGTCTTTTTATCTCGATATTTGTCCATTTTTATAATATTCATCCCTGCACAATCATAAACACAAAAACACGAGATATTTGGCATAATTGGTTAGTTTTTTGTCTATTTGGGTCCGGTTTTGGTCAAATAAAGGTATGTGTTTAAGCACATACCAAAATTACCCCAGACTAAGATATTTCTGTGGCCATCTATATTGGAAGACGTAACGGAAGTGATTAAAGCATGCACGACATGTCAGGTACACTCAAAAGCTCGGAAGCCATTAGAGTATGACGCGTCTTCTATCACATCAGCAAGGCCTTTCGACCAATGGGGAGTCAGCATAATTAGACCCCTAGCAATAGCTCCTGGAGGAGTACAATTCTTGGTCATAGCCATAGACCACTTCACTAAATGGGTTGAGGCCAAGCCTTTGGCATCAAAAACAGGTAAGCATGTGGAAAAGTTTATGTGGGAACACATAATTTGCAGATTTGGAGTCCCACAAGTCATCACTTCTTACAAAGGGAAACACTTTGCCGAAGGGGTGTTCCCATCTTTCTGCGAAAGCCTGAATGTGAAGCAAATTTTCACTTGTGTTGACAAGGATATTGTTATTGAAATCGAGACAAAGTTAGGACAATATCAGCATGAGTGGGTAGATAGGTTACCCAAAATCCTGAGGGCATATAAGAATATGTCCTTCGGATAAATGAGAGTAAAGCCAAGTCGAAGGGCCCATTGTCAAAGAGAAATGCTGCGACAACAAAGCATACGAGCTCGAAGATCTAGACACTAGCTTTCGTAAGTTTTATATATAAGACTTACTCTTTTAAAGCACTTAGTTGTTTTTCAATTTCATGTAACGCATTCTTCTCACATGGGAAAGAAGCATTAATGGTAGGTGTCTTAGTGTTCATTTCTTCAAATGATGTAATCCTCCCTACCCACTTAATGATATGACAAATTTCCCTCAAAATCTCTTGTTTCGTTTTATACAACAAAGATTTGCTCAGCCAAGTACTTTACAAGTTTCAATGTCGAAGGATGAAGCAAGACACATGTCTTGTACACGAAAAACATCCATTTCAATTCACATTAACTTTCCTATAAAGTCTTAGGGTATTATAAGCCCTCTGCAACTTAAGGATAAAGACGGAGTGGGTCGCGACCCTCTGTCGCAGTCAAATTATACGATTGCTGAAAATCTTGGTCCAAAATACACACAATAAGGTTATAACCTTAGGTTGTATATTTACGCTTATATATAAGTGTAAGAGAAGATAAGCATGATATCAAAAATGGGATATAATCCCCTAATTTGGCATTGACATGGCTACACATAGTTACAGCCAACATTAAAACATCCAAGCAAATTGTCTGAAGTCTGGGCCGAAGCCCAGAAACATAAAAGATAAATTGTTCAAACATAAAGGCACATGCCTTAAACCAAAGGACATTGTTTAAAAAGGGTACATGCCACCCTTACTGACCAAATTATTGCCAACATGGCAACCTTCAAATATTCTTGGAAGAGTTCGGATCCTCTTGGTGAGCTACAGACGGAGGCTTCTCAGAGATGGTTCTCTTGGATGGAGAGGGAGGCTGGATTTTCTTGGGCTTTTTGGATAGGAGATCTTCGATTGAGGCTAAAGGGTCCTTGGTTGCTTCGGCAAGAAACGGGTACTCTGCTGTAGTGAATGCATTACCAGCTTCATCATATTCTTTCTCAGAATTTGGACGGTAGTAAGACACCTCCGACAACACAACTGGTTTCTTGGTTTCGGCTATTTCCTCCAGAGTTGTGCATTTACCGTAGAATATGGCTGCATTCACCAGCTTCCCCACAACTGCTCCCACCTCATCACTATGGTATAACTCCATAGCAATATAAGGGACAACCTTCGAGACCACCTCAGCCCTATCTCTTTTCAAGCTCTTGCATTCAAGATTCAACCCATCCATATCTTGGCAAAGTTTGGTTTCATTCTCTTTCAACCTAGCCCTCTCAGTTTCCAGACCAATACACTTAGACTCTAGAGCTGAAATCTGAGTCTTATATCCAGCAGTCTGGGCCTCTTCCATCTTTAACTTACCCTGCGACTCTTTGAGCTGTCCTTCGAGACTTTTCATCTTGGCACGAAGGGCCTCATATCTAGGATGCTTCTCAAAATCTGCCATGGCTGCATCACACCTGGCCTCCAACTCAGCATATTTCTTTTCTCTATCCTCCTCCCTGGCAACAACAATAGCAACCTCCTCCTTAGCCTCTCTGACCTTGTTAATTAACTCCCTTGTGCGGAAGTTCAACTGGTTATCCAACATAGCCTGCCTAGTGTAGCTTTTATCATGAAGATCACAAAGCTTCTCGATAGACATCTCGCCCAAAGATCTCCTCTAGGAAACAGGGGTGACATTTTCAACCAGCAATCAGCAGGAAAGGGCATTCGGTAATTCCTTGGTGTTTGGCAACCCTACATAAAACATCATCATAAGATACGTACCACATTGAGAAGAAGAGAGTCAGGAATGCTTTACTTACCATAAATGTCATCATCATCAACAATGTCTTCAGTAGAATACATAATTGCTTTCCCCCGAGACTTCTCTGTTTTCTGCTCGGTGGTTCTGGAAGTAGGAGTAGGAATGTTCAATTTCCTCTTGGGGGCAGCCTTTGCACTGGTACCTTTCCTAGTCCGAACTCTATCAGCAATACCGGAAGACCCTACGATCGTCAGCTGGTCACTCCCGGAAGGAGTATCATCAGAGTCACCAACATCCTCCACAAGTTGGGGGGTTTCCTCAGTATTAAGGGGCTTGATTGGGGGAAGCACAACAAGAGGTTTAGGTGGGGAGACATCAACATCATTATTGTTCACAGATATAGACAGAGATTGTTGGGAATTATCACAAGGTACGAGGAAGAACAAGTGAAGACAGACTTAAGTCTGGTAGCAATGATATTAAGTCTGGTTTGAGTTAAGTCTTGTAATGTAAACGCTAAGTTTGGTAGTTATTTTGTTTCCGTATTATTAGATGGTGAGGATATGCATGAGTTATATTAGGAAGTGATAGGGCATATCTTCTAGTAATGGGCCGTATTAGGGTTTCTAATAGTATATAAGAAACAGACGGCTGTGTGTATTGGTAAGATATCAAAAAACAATTTCATTAGTGAATCAAAGATCCATAGAGGATCAAGAGTTATTAGTAATTCTTCTTTCAATTTTAGTGTTTATATTCCGCGTAAACATTAATCTTATTGTCAGAGTTTCTATTAGTTTGTTTGTGTTTACATAAACATTCTATTGATCTTAACCGGCTCATAAGATCTATCAAGGTGTACGATCCAACAAGTGGTATCAGAGAGGGTTAGAGACTCTGTGAAAGAAGAGCAGATTTGTGGAAAGAGAATCAAATCTGGTGATTGTTCTTGAGGTAATCGTTATTTTTTGATTAAAAGGTATCGATTTTTGTTTTTGTGGTGACAAAGTCTGTTGTTTGGAAGAATTAATTGGGGCGCTGAGTTGTCTATAAACATCGTACTAATTAAATTAATCTGTCGCCTGGTCATCATATTACTAATAATTGTTATTGAATTACTTTTGGAGAGTAGCTTATTTGTCGCTTGTGATTTTTGGTCAATACAAAATCACCTCGTACTGTTTGAATTGAATTAGTCGGTGGATTAGAATTTGTGGGCCTTTTTATTATTCGGTGATTAAGAAATTGTTTGGTTGCTGCTGTTGTGGGGTCAGCTGAGTGTTCAATACTGCTTTAAAAAACATTACCTCGTACGAATTGATATATTGGTTAGTAAGATTTAATTGATCTGTCACGTGAGAAGGTACGCAAGAATTAATATTTCTATATCAAGTGGGTTGTTGTCACTTGGTGCTGTTATTTATTAATTGGTGGATTAATTCTGGTCTGTGTGAAATTGATTCTGGTCTGTAAGCAGTTTTGCTGTTTGTGTCAAAGAAGAAACCTTTTCTGACTTAAATCTTAAACTCTCATACAATGACCACACCCAAAACAGATGAATATGAGAAATGAGCTATGAAGGTGGAACAATGGATCTCCAACAAAGATCATAACCTGTGGAATGTTATTCTTAATATGAACAGCAAGAAGAATATTGGGAAAGATCAGAAGGGGAACATCTTCATACTTCCACCTGTATCAACTGAGGAGCAGGTTGCTATACAAAGGGAGACGAAGCCAAGAACTCTTTTGCTTCAGGCTCTCCGAGAAGATCACATGGGTGACTTTCATCACCTGTATGATGCTAGGGAAATCTGGCTTGCTGTAAAAGCTAAATTTGGAGGGAATGATGAGTCCAAGAAGATGAGGAAGTCCATGCTCAAGCAGGAGTTCCAGGAGGTCAAGATCTCTGTGGCTGAGGAATTTGGTTTGATGAGTTTCCCATCTCAGGTACAAAAGTGTCATTTTGGTTGTCATGATTTATATGCTCTACTTAAGAAAGAATATGATGAAATGGAGCCTGAATATAATAAACTGTTTATTGAAGTACAAGCTTATAAAAAGTCTCTTAAAACATTAGAAAAACAAAAAGCTTGGTACCAACAGAATCAGTTAGCATATGAGGAAAAGGTTAGGGTTTTGCAGAGAGAATTAGAGATCACATCTAATGAGCTTAAATATTCTGAATCTCAAAATGCTAAGGTCAAATTAGAGAAACAGGATTTGCAGACTAAGCTAGACAATACCTTGGCTAGGTTTGATAAATGGAAAGATACATCTAAAAACCTAAACAAGTTAATTGATAGTTCTATGTCTATAAAATCTAAACTTGGTTTAGGGTTTGGAGACTATATAGGGCCAGATCAAGTATATGACCCTAATGAGTATAGTATTTTTGACCCTGAACCTGTAGACTATCAAATTCCTGTTAAGTTTGTTAAGGAAGGAGAAATGCATGCTGTTCCTCCACCTATAAGAGGAGTGTTTAAACCTGTCCCTATCCATTCAGAACTTGACATTGACTTGGATGAATCACACATGAAATATGGGAAAAAGTCAAATGACTTATCTGATTCTGATGGTAACTCTGATGATTTTGTCCCTTGTGTCAAAAGTGACAAGTCCTCTGAGTCTAAGTCTGATGACTATACCTCATGTGATTCAAATGATAAGTCTGTCACTCACAGGTCTGATGATTTATCCACAAAAGTGACTGATAATAACTCTATTTCTAAAACAGCTTCTCTTGACACCAGTTCACTTAATTCTGTTAAAATCAATTCACCTTCAAGTAATGGTAGTGATACTTTTGTGTGTAATAAAACAAGACATGAAAAGAACAAAATCTTTAAAAGGAAATCATGTTTTGTTTGTGGCAGTTACTCTCACCTCATTAAAGATTGTAATTACTATGAGAGTAAAATGAATACTTGTGTCAAACAACCACAATCTAAATCTGTGTGGAAAAATGTAGAGAAAGTACCCCCATTTGTCCCTAAGGCAAATGCATTTCCTACTGGTAATGCAAAACGACCAGCACCAGTTTCTGCTGGTAGGTGTAACACCCCCAAATTTGGTTTTGTGGCAGCGGAAAATATTTGGGTGTTACACTGAGGATCGAAGTCAAAATTTTATGAAATGGCTCGGGAAAGGCGTTTTAAAAGTTATATGTCATTCAAAAGAATGGTTTCAGTAAAAAGTTGGTAAAATCTGATTTGAAAACTCCAAAAAATTATAATGATTTGGAAAAGAATGACATATTTGATTTTCACACCATTTAAGTTATCAGAGTATTTAAATGCCCGCTCCGTGTCTTGTCCTGCTCCATTGATTACCTGTGAAATACATGCTTAAAACGTCAACACAATGGTTGGTGAGTTCGCGGAGTTTTGATAGAAAATAACTTTCTTTCAATGTTTTCAAGAGTTGAGAGTTGAAATAAATACTAGTACTTCTTGAAGTAACTAGTAAGTTTGAAATTGGATAACAATCTATGAGTAAATCGTTTATGATCTCAAGGGATCATAGGTTTCAAGTTTAAAGGAAAATGAGTTATGCTTGTAATGAAATAATGGTTAAGCTTTTATAATACGATATGCCAAGCATTATGTTGTCTTTATCATAAAGTACAACTAAATCACATAGGATAATAGTTAAGTTCCTAGTACAACACATAGTACAAATACTAGTATAAGGTCAGATGTCTATCAGTGTAGAGTGGTCGTTACTAAATACAGCTGTATCTGAATATATATAAGAAGCCATATATATTCAAAAGGTTATATTGCTCTAAGCCTCATGACGCGCAAAACGTTAACAAGAGTACCGTAAAAAGGAAGAAAGTCACATCAGGGTTACTGATGGTTTTGCCCTAAAGAATAGGTGATTGCCTCAACCTATTTGTGTCGAATATAGTGTATCGCCACTAAATACGACTAGCCATCCGGCATTCCGCCCATATTTAGTGTGATAGGTCGTCAGCCTTTACAGGTTTCGAAGCTGTCCACTATATTCGCGCTCACCGCAGTGATTAATGGCTCATGATCGAGGGACTTTATGGCAATATAGTTAAACTTAGGCAATATAGGGTTCGGGTTTCATAGAATACACATACTTTAGTTTGGCAATTATTTCCAGTTGAGATGTATAAACATCACAGTTTAGTTAACAGTACATTCAGTTGTTATATGAATGCATAAATGAGCCTCAGTATCTTGTTACAACAAGCAATTTGATAATGTTATCCTTCAGATATAACATTTAGGCTAAGCAAGCAGGTTTTGCAATTATAGCTAGCATATATTCCCGTCAAAGGGTGGTTCAAAACATGTAACACATAGTTGATGATTTCGAATGAATCATGAGTGTTTTCAAAGTATAAAATACTTAAAACAGTTAAAGCATGTATCTCCCCCAAAAGAGTTATAAAACAATTATTAAAAGTAGGGGCCACGACTCACCTGGAGTGTAGCTGACAAGATAGAATTATAAGATCTATAGAAACGATCACGGAAACGTCCTTGATACGAGACCTGAATATGAGGAATATCTAAGTATTCGACTTGTACTAACGATGCGTGTGAACGTGAGAAATCGTATGACGATTTGAGTGTGATATGCCTAAAATGCCTCAAGTTAATATCATACAATGATATTATCTTGATTCTTATGTCACTTGACTCGAGGTATTATCTCCTCAAATTATGATGAAATGATATGCAAGTGAAATCGTTAAATAGATGACGAAAGTTAAATATATGTAACTAGAATGTAATGAATGCATGTGAAGTGATGTGGTGATGAGAATGAGGATGTTAAGTGAAAAATAGTTGGTCCTTGTCCTTTCCCAATTTTATACTTTTTATCCTAACTGTATTTGCGTTACGTAGTTAGTCCTTAGTTAAATATAAGTTTAATAATATTCCAAAAATAGTTCAAATGTACTTATAAGACTTGAAATAAATTTAAAAGCCAATTTAAATCCTTTAGAAACTGTTTTCACAGTTTCAACCCTCAAGTTTCACAGTTGGCAGTTTTAGTCCTTATGGTTAAAACGCGTTACGTTTTTAGTCCAAAAATGTTAAAATGATAAAGGAAAAGTGTGCGACTTTTTATAAGTTATTTTTAAGATAAAAGAAGCTTATTCATCAACTTATTCGACTAGTAGCTTATCTTTCATCTAATTGGGCCCTTAACGGGTTACAAAGTTTAGCCCGATATCATTTTTAGTTATTTTTCAAAACATGAGTTACACACTTTACTTGGGCTGTTTTAAGAGATCGAAACACGATTATTTTGTAAGGCGCTTATATGAAAGACATTGCTAGTTGTGTACTCTAATAGTTCGTACACAGTTAAAAACATGTTTATTAAGTTAAATCACAAGATATTAATTTGTTTTTGGGGCGAGTTGGGTCGTTTTGCTATAACAAGACTCTAAGGGAATTCTAATTGTTTTCGACTTTAGCTATAAAGGGTGATATGAAAGATTACATACGTTTGAGTGAGGCATGTAACTAAATGTTAAACGTGAAAAGAATGAGGGTTGTGAGTCCAACCGTTCATAGTGAAGTTTTTAACGTATGCTTGCGAGATTGTCATGCATGATGACAATATGAAAAATAACGTTCGAGTATATGTATGCATGCATGTCACCCTAATGTGAAGGTGGTAACTATTGAAATTCTCAAAAGAGTGCTCGACCTAGTTCCAAATTAGTTGGCGTACTGTGTTTATATATATGTTTATACGCTTGATTTGGAAATACAAAAGAGAGTGTGCATGCCTATACTGGTGTGGTTTTTAGACTTGTCCTTAGTGACAGTTATGACAAGTAGTTTCCCTGCAACCTATTCGAATAAAAGCAATACTGACTTTTGTAAAACAATGATAGTTTCGAAGGCAAAGTTTTTATGATGCATGCAATTTAGTGCCAACGAGACAGTGATGTTGTGAATCGAGTGCGAGTCTTTCATGATGGATTTTTCGACACAAGGATGTGATTTATACGAAGAGAGAATGCATGTAAATTAACTAGGATTATTTATACGTTCGAATGCATGCATGATGTGTTTTGTGTGTGCGAGAAATAGAAACAAAAGAAATTAGTGAGTACTTACAACACTTCTCTAGGGTGAGGAGAAGGCAGTGATGGTCGAGTGTGACTCAGGAAAGAAGTAAAGATGATTGAACAATGCACAAGGGTGAGACAGTGAGTGTGGCGAGTTACATCTGTTTTATATTCTTATCTCCTACTCGGTTTGTATTTCCAACAGAGGGGCAGTTGGTGCTTTTGGGTTTTAAGGTTATTTAGTGAGTGTGAAGTAGGTGATATAAGTGAGAATGAATGCGTATGGATTTTTGGGCAGTGAAGTGTGCATGCAATGAGTGGGTTTTTATAGAGGAACTATACCATTGTTTTGACTATATTATCCCCAAGTTCAATCACATGGCTACTGTTCGAGTACTCATGATTTAAGCATGCGTCTGATTTTTGGAAATCATTAAGAGATATGATGTACATTTGTCCTATGTTTGTTGGCATGTATATGTGATACATATACACACGTTATTATCATTCCCATTTCTTATATGTAAGTCAATGAGACTCACATGTTCTGCTGTCTAACTCTCATTCTGAATTTTAGAATCATTGAGAGTGGTTTGAGGACTTGTCTCTAATTGTTGGCATTTATACATATTCCATAGATATTTTTAGTTTGTGTATACAAGTATCTAAACGTGTGAATTGAAACTTGTCTTTTGTTTTTGGTTTATAACTATATTTGGTTATATTATGGTTGAGTATGGCAGTGTCTCACCAAGTGAATGAGCGAAGGTTTGACAAGTTTGACAATACATTGTCTCTAGTTGTTGGTTTGAGCATATTTGCTAGATATTTTGGGTTATGTAGGAATATGTCTAACCGTGTGAAATGAATGGATGCTCATTTAAAGTTTCAATGATACTTTTGGCCTTAGATGTTTGTATGCATGTGCTTCATTTGATTTGAAATAGAAGTGAGCGCCAAGTGGGTTTAGCAAAACACATTTACTTGCTTTATCATTGAAAGTCAGTGTATGAGATTGTATAAAAATTATTCGAGGTTTACGTTTAAGATGTGAAGGATTTCGAGTCGTGTTTCAAAGAGATGAGGCTGGTCGACTCTTGCATGAAATCATAAGTTAAACGTTGGATTGAAAATGGACTTGGACAGAGACTTGGATCGAAGTGATGATGGGCTGATGAATCGTGTGGCCCAATTGGGTTTGCAAGGAATAAATGTAGAGTATAATAGTACTTGATGTTAGTTGAGTGAAATATAATTAAGGGAATTAGGAAAATGCTTATGTTTGTGGTGTAGGATTTTATAATTACTAACTGTTATGATTTGGAGTATTGAATTTTAGATGGGAATGGAATCTCATGATTTACTTGTGTCTTGAGTAGAGGTTGTTATTTAATATATATATATATATCACGAAAACATTTCGTGATAACAATAGCGATGATAGAAAAGTTTAAATTTTCCCATAAAAATGGGTTTTATTAAACCGTAAGTTGTGATTATCATTAATCAGGAGATTTATTACGAGGGATTTTTACGGGTTGTCACATTATCCACCCCTAAATTTTGAACTTCGTCCCGAAGTTCAGGCCGTGATGGGTGTTGAAAATGTGATGTTCTGAGTGAGAGTTTATGGAAAACTATTGTGAGGAGATTTTCATCTGAATATCGAGGAATCAGGTCCAATTTGATTTATTCGTACCGGACGAATTTAATTTGAATGTTAGATCAACTAACGCATTCATAGCTATGAATGGTGAAAGTAACGGTCGAGAGTAGGAAGTATTTAACACTTAACGTTCAGTGTTCTAGTGATTCGAGACTAGGGATTTTTAATGGTAGCGATTTGTAACTTAATGGTCGTGAATAGTAAAATAACGGATACTTTTCTCCACCTATATTCCCTATTTAACTTTCCCTTTTTCCTTTTCACCTTTTCACTTATCACTTTCATTCCACTTTCCCAAATAATAAACATGCCGCGATCGCTCTAGTATTCGCAGCCATGTTCATCATTTTGTCTTTGCTGGTTTGGCTCTTCTTCCCGGCGAAGATACCGGCGGTTGGATCGGATACTTGTTGGTTATCGTACCTCTCACAATCCTAGCCATTTTTGCGGAAACTTTTGGAAGTGAGGGTCCGAGCTAGTGTGGTTAGACTGTATTTTAGTTGTGTGTCGATGTAATCCTTAATAAATGTGGAGTAAAATCTCACTTATGTTTAGTCGTTGTCCTTAATGATTCGGTTTTTATTTATCTTCCAGAATAATCAAGGTTCTTCATCTATGGTGGCTCTTGCTATTGCTGGGTTGGTGGTGGTTTTTGTTGCTATGGTGGTCCAATCTATTGAAGACTCTATGCCTTTCATTGGGTTTATCGTACTATTAGTACTTTCGGTGTTAATCATCTTGCTATGTATTAACTTTCGTGGGTTCTAAAAAATTTATGTTATTTGTGTTTTCCTCAACTTGTTGTGAATTCTTATAGTTTCTAATTTCGTACTTTCCTCGACTTCTATAATAAGGTAATGGGTATAAGTGTAGATCTTTCTAAGGTTCGGTTAAAAGTGAGGTTTATGAACAATTTATTTTGTCTCGAAATTTTGTGTTGGAATGAAAATTGTTATTAAAACTTTGAAAAGATAGATGATCCATTTATAACATGATTCTTCCTAAATTATACATAGGTAGCTAGGCTATGTATAATTGAGGACCAAATGATGTAACGCTCGGTCAGTCATTGGGGTATTTATGCTTCTTCAAAAAGTTTTATATGATTCCATCAAAATTTTTGTCACAAGGTCAGACTTCCTTTGATTATTTTCAAAAGAATTTGAAAAGTTTTGTTCATATTCCGAGGATTGGTCAGGAATTTCTAAAATGATATCCTTGGTATAGACCTAGGTTTTAGGTGAGGATTTCTTACAATGTGGTATCAACCTATGGTGTGGTCAAAATGGAGTTAATTAAATCCTTAGGGTAATATCTGTGTGTTGTTACCTAACGATTTAGGAATAAAGAGGTGGAATAGAAATTGAAATAGACGTAGATTATGATCATGGAAATATTACAAGGTAGAGTTTTCATACGGTAGAAGGATAACTGTTACACTTAGGTTACATCCATCGTACCTAAGGTAAATACAAACGGAAATATAACTTAGATAGCTCTAGACTAGAGTTTATTTATTTTACAGCAGGAATCCATTCATCTGCTTAACATAGATGTCATTCTTCAACACGGTTGAGATTATTTGATGAGTCCTTATTCCCTTGTACAAATCTTGGGCTCCTAATGGGCCTTGTAGTTCGGGCATAACTCTTGTAATGTCCGGTGTGATGTAACTTACATCTTGGGCACAGAGGTTTCTTTCCATAGTATTTGTTTTTCATTACTAGGGTTAGTGATGAAGTTTCTTCCAACTTCTGGTTTGGGTCTTTGTTGGCGAAGATAGTCAATGCGGTCTTGTAGATGATTGCGGATGCAAACATCATTGTGGAACTCGCATTCGTTGAGGATGAAGGATCTTTTCCCCTCAATGTTTTCGCTTTTGGTTATTTTTCTTAAGTGCAATATCTTGCTAATTCTTTGGGCACAAGTGCGGATAGGTTTAGTTATTTTCCTTGAATCCTTTAGATACATTGGCTTACACCCCATGAAACTTTCATGGTTATGCTTATAAGGTATAGCCTTCTTTCTTTCTTGTCTTGTCATGTCATGGTTACCTAAGTGAATTGTTATGGTTACTTCCAATTTCTTAATAGTCTTAGGAGTCAGGGTTGTTGTGGGCACTACGTTGTTCTTGTTGTCCATTCCTTATGAACATCACAAGAATTGTTGATTTAGTATTCACTTTATTGTTAGAATAATCCAAATAACAAGGTATTTGTATATTAGTGCTAACAATGTGATCTTAATACAAAATCAAATCAACTGAGGATCATAGAAATACGATGTGTCTGGGTAACATCGTAAAATAATGATCAACTCTTGATATGGGATTGTTATCAAGTTTCCTTCTAAAGATTTTGTTCTTGGACTTCTAGGGTTTAAGGTTTAGTCGTGGTACATTTGATGTACGATCATCAATATGGACATAACTCTAATAACTTGTCTGATCAAACGACCAACACAAGGTCTTTTATTAATGTCTCATTGATTCTTGTGGAGTCATTTGTTTTCTACGAGAGTAACAAATGGTGAGGTTTTACATGGCTCATTGCATTTATAGCACCATAATAGGGTTTGGTGGAAGGAATTTGTTTTCAACAGAAGGATCTAATGGAAATAGATTGTCATAGCTTAAAAAGTTGATTACAAATTCTGAGAGTTACAGAATTATTGGAAAGATACATGGAATACTAACCAAAACTATTTGGTTTATTGAGCACAACAACGATACTTAAGATTAGTTACGTCTCTGACGTAGACGTCTAACTTCTGCCTCAAGATTTCGTTGTGCAGTTTCCATGGCTGAGAAACGTTCTTGGCACGCATTCATCTGATTAGCTAACATGTTTTCCAAGGCCGCTATCTTTTGGCTTTGGACTCTTGCTGTGTCTCTAGCTAACCATAATGCTCTTTCAACGTCCTCGATCCTAATGTGTGTTTGGGTATGGCCTCTACCCAAACAGCGGGTTCTAGCATCCAAGTTTCTAAGTTCTTGTTCGTAATTGTCCTTCATGTTACCAACATTTACTCCTAGATCAAACACTTCTCGTCTCTCAGCATCTGTTCTCTTAAACAGGGTATCAATGTTACGATCATACCATTCGAATCGTAATGGTTGTAACTCTTTTAGCTGTTCAGAGTGAGTGTCTAGTATGCTGGTGTGTTGGTGAAGGCAAATCCATATGGGGTCATGGGTATCTACATTGTAGTCGGGAGAATTGGGTGAGGATACATTCTTGGGATGGAAAGTGAGATATTAGCAAGGGAGAATTTAGTTCGATCTTCTTCCAAGTCATCTCTTGGGTGAACTCTGTTCAGATTCAAATGTTGGTTGACCACCAATCAAATCTTCATCTGAATAGGATTCGGTTGCTCTCCTAAGTTTCTGACGTGGAGGTGAGTAAGTAGGGATGACAGAGGTGATTTCTGAGTGAGTTCTATGTCAAGCTGGGGTTGTGACATTTTTACATAAGGATCTTCAGTATCGGGGCAATTTGGTAGGTAGGTGACGCATGTGTAGTAGGAGAGGTAGTCTTGGTGATACCGACTAGTTTGGAAGACATGGTACTGTAACAATAGTAATTATGAATATTCGTACGTTTATGGTGTAACATTGAGTGCGAGATAACACAGTGTGTTATGTGTGAAGAGTAAACATTAAGCATGTAAAGATTAGTACAAAACAAATCTTAGTAGGTAATACATTGAGCACGACAGTCTGCAGACACGGAGGGCGTAAAATGGTATGGTGTAAAATCATTTATTTTGAAAGTGTGGTTATAGTTCAATGTTTGAAAACATTTGATTCTCTATAACCTGTGGCTCTGATACCAATCTGTAACACCCCCAAATTTGGTTTTGTGGCAGCGGAAAATATTTGGTGTTACACTGAGGATCGAAGTCAAAATTTTAGAAAATGGCTCGGGAAAGGCGTTTTAAAAGTTATATGTCATTCAAAAGAATGGTTTTAGTAAAAGTTGGTAAAATCTGATTTGAAAACTCCAAAATTATAATGATTTGGAAAAGAATGACATATTTGATTTTCACACCATTTAAGTTATCAGAGTATTTAAATGCCCGCTCCGTGTCTTGTCCTGCTCCGTTGATTACCTGTGAAATACATGCTTAAAACGTCAACACAATGGTTGGTGAGTTCGCGGAGTTTTGATAGAAAATAACTTTCTTTCAATGTTTTCAAGAGTTGAGAGTTGAAATAAATACTAGTACTTCTTGAAGTAACTAGTAAGTTTGAAATTGGATAACAATCCATGAGTAAATCGTTTATGATCTCAAGGGATCATAGGTTTCAAGTTTAAAGGAAAATGAGTTATGCTTGTAATGAAATAATGGTTAAGCTTTTATAATACGATATGCCAAGCATTATGTTGTCTTTATCATAAAGTACAACTAAATCACATAGGATAATAGTTAAGTTCCTAGTACAACACATAGTACAAATACTAGTATAAGGTCTGATGTCTATCAGTGTAGAGTGGTCGTTACTAAATACAGCTGTATCCGAATATATATAAGAAGCCATATATATTCAAAAGGTTATATTGCTCTAAGCCTCATGACGCGCAAAACGTTAACAAGAGTACCGTAAAACGGAGAAAGTCACATCAGGGTTACTGATGGTTTTGCCCTAAAGAATAGGTGATTGCCTCAACCTATTTGTGTCGAATATAGTGTATCGCCACTAAATATGACTAGCCATCCGGCATTCCGCCCATATTTAGTGTGATAGGTCGTCAGCCTTTACAGGTTTCGAAGCTGTCCACTATATTCACGCTCACCGCAGTGATTAATGGCTCATGATCGAGGGACTTTATGGCAATATAGTTAAACTTAGGCAATATAGGGTTCGGGTTTCATAGAATATACATACTTTAGTTTGGCAATTATTTCCAGTCGAGATGTATAAACATCACAGTTTAGTTAACAGTACATTCAGTTGTTATATGAATGCATAAATGAGCCTCAGTATCTTGTTACAACAAGTAATTTGATAATGTTATCCTTCAGATATAACATTTAGGCTAAGCAAGCAGGTTTTGCAATTATAGCTAGCATATATTCCCGTCAAAGGGTGGTTCAAAACATGTAACACATAGTTGATGATTTCGAATGAATCATGAGTGTTTTCAAAGTATAAAATACTTAAAACCGTTAAAGCATGTATCTCCCCCAAAAGAGTTATAAAACAGTTATTAAAAGTAGGGGCCACGACTCACCTGGAGTGTAGCTGACAAGATAGAATTATAAGATCTATGGAAACGATCACGGAAACGTCCTCGATACGAGACCTGAATATGAGGAATATCTAAGTATTCGACTTGTACTAACGATGCGTGTGAACGTGAGAAATCGTATAACGATTTGAGTGTGATATGCCTAAAATGCCTCAAGTTAAGAAAATATAATATCATACAATGATATTATCTTGATTCTTATGTCACTTGACTCGAGGTATTATCTCCTCAAATTATGATGGAATGATATGCAAGTGAAATCGTTAAATAGATGACGAAAGTTAAATATATGTAACTAGAATGTAATGAATGCATGTGAAGTGATGTGGTGATGAGAATGAGGATGTTAAGTGAAAAATAGTTGGTCCTTGTCCTTTCCCAATTTTATACTTTTTATCCTAACTGTATTTGCGTTACGTAGTTAGTCCTTAGTTAAATATAAGTTTAATAATATTCCAAAAATAGTTCAAATGTACTTATAAGACTTGAAATAAATTTAAAAGCCAATTTAAATCCTTTAGAAACTGTTTTCACAGTTTCAACCCTCAAGTTTCACAGTTGGCAGTTTTAGTCCTTATGGTTAAAACGCGTTACGTTTTTAGTCCAAAAATGTTAAAATGATAAAGGAAAAGTGTGCGACTTTTTATAAGTTATTTTTAAGATAAAAGAAGCTTATTTCATCAACTTATTCGACTAGTAGCTTATCTTTCATCTAATTGGGCCCTTAACGGGTTACAAAGTTTAGCCCGACATCATTTTTAGTTATTTTTCAAAACATGAGTTACACACTTTACTTGGGCTGTTTTAAGAGATCGAAACATGATTATTTTGTAAGGTGTTTATATGAAAGACATTGCTAGTTGTGTACTCTAATAGTTCGTACACAGTTAAAAACATGTTTATTAAGTTAAATCACAAGATATTAATTTGTTTTTGGGGCGAGTTGGGTCGTTTTGCTATAACAAGACTCTAAGGGAATTCTAATTGTTTTCGACTTTAGCTATAAAGGGTGATATGAAAGATTACATACGTTTGAGTGAGGCATGTAACTAAATGTTAAACGTGAAAAGAATGAGGGTTGTGAGTCCAACCGTTCATAGTGAAGTTTTTAACGTATGCTTGCGAGATTGTCATGCATGATGACAATATGAAAAATAACGTTCGAGTATATGTATGCATGCATGTCACCCTAATGTGAAGGTGGTAACTATTGAAATTCTCAAAAGAGTGCTCGACCTAGTTCCAAATTAGTTGGCGTACTGTGTTTATATATATGTTTATACGCTTGATTTTGAAATACAGAAGAGAGTGTGCATGCCTATACTAGTGTGGTTTTTAGACTTGTCCTTAGTGACAGTTATGACAAGTAGTTTCCCTGCAACCTATTCGAATAAAAGCAATACTGACTTTTGTAAAACAGTGATAGTTTCGAAGGCCAAGTTTTTATGATGCATGCGATTTAGTGCCAACGAGACAGTGATGTTGTGAATCGAGTGCGAGTCTTTCATGATGGAGTTTTCGACACAAGGATGTGATTTATACGAAGAGAGAATGCATGTAAATTAACTAGGATTATTTATACGTTCGAATGCATGCATGATGTGTTTTGTGTGTGCGAGAAATAGAAACAAAAGAAATTAGTGAGTACTTACAACACTTCTCTAGGGTGAGGAGAAGGCAGTGATGGTCGAGTGTGACTCAGGAAAGAAGTAAAGATGATCGAACAATGCACAAGGGTGCGACAGTGAGTGTGGCGAGTTACATCTGTTTTATATTCTTATCTCCTACTCGGTTTGTATTTCCAACAGAGGGGCAGTTGGTGCTTTTGGGTTTTAAGGTTATTTAGTGAGTGTGAAGTAGGTGATATAAGTGAGAATGAATGCGTATGGATTTTTGGGCAGTGAAGTGTGCATGCAACGAGTGGGTTTTTATAGAGGAACTATACCATTGTTTTGACTATATTATCCCCAAGTTCAATCACATGGCTACTGTTCGAGTACTCATGATTTGAGCATGCGTCTGATTTTTGGAAATCATTAAGAGATATGATGTACATTTGTCCTATGTTTGTTGGCATGTATATGTGATACATATACACACGTTATTATCATTCCCATTTCTTATATGTGAGTCAATGAGACTCACATGTTCTGCTGTCTAACTCTCATTCTGAATTTTAGAATCATTGAGAGTGGTTTGAGGGCTTGTCTCTAATTGTTGGCATTTATACATATTCCATAGATATTTTTAGTTTGTGTATACAAGTATCTAAACGTGTGAATTGAAACTTGTCTTTTGTTTTTGGTTTATAACTATATTTGGTTATATTATGGTTGAGTATGGCAGTGTCTCACCAAGTGAATGAGCGAAGGTTTGACAAGTTTGACAATACATTGTCTCTAGTTGTTGGTTTGAGCATATTTGCTAGATATTTTGGGTTGTGTAGGAATATGTCTAACCGTGTGAAATGAATGGATGCTCATTTAAAGTTTCAATGATACTTTTGGCCTTAGATGTTTGTATGCATGTGCTTCATTTGATTTGAAATAGAAGTGAGCGCCAAGTGGGTTTAGCAAAACACATTTACTTGCTTTATCATTGAAAGTCAGTGTATGAGATTGTATAAAAATTATTCGAGGTTTACGTTTAAGATGTGAAGGATTTCGAGTCGTGTTTCAAAGAGATGAGGCTGGTCGACTCTTGCATGAAATCATAAGTTAAACGTTGGATTGAAAATGGACTTGGACAGAGACTTGGATCGAAGTGATGATGGGCTGATGAATCGTGTGGCCCAATTGGGTTTGCAAGGAATAAATGTAGAGTATATTAGTACTTGATGTTAGTTGAGTGAAATATAATTAAGGGTAATTAGGAAAATGCTTATGTTTGTGGTGTAGGGATTTTATAATTACTAACTGTTATGATTTGTGGAGTATCGAATTTAGATGGGAATGGAATCTCATGAGTTTACTTGTGTCTTGAGTAGAGGTTGTTATTTAATATATATATATATATATCACGAAAACATTTCGTGATAACAATAGCGATGATAGAAAAGTTTAAATTTTCCCATAAAAATGGGTTTTATTAAACCGTAAGTTGTGATTATCATTAATCAGGGAGATTTATTACGAGGGATTTTTACGGGTTGTCACAGTAGGCCTTTTATACCTACAGCTGTTCCTGCTGGTAAGCCAGCTCCAGCTGGTAGAACTAATTCTGCAGGTTGGAAAAGAAATACTGCTGGACCTTTCTACAGACCTACAAGTACTTTCTTTCAAAATGATTATAGGTTTGGTTATTATGACCCAATGTATGTGGGGGGGCAAAGATGGGATCATGATGTTCAGTACACAGGAGGTTGGCCTTGGAGACACAATGGTCACTATATGAGAATGGGGTCCAAGGAAAATGGTGGGTCTCATCAATCTACATGGTCTAAATCTTGCTGGAATTGAGGGGAGGCATAAGCCTAAGGGGAGGCTTATTGTTGTATATTATTGTTATTCTAGGTGAGATTTAATTTGGCTCATATCTGCTGCTCTCACATGGATACTGCTACTACGCTTGAATGGTTTCTGCTGGTAGTGTTCCAGTTCCTGCTGGTAACACCATTTTTGCTGGTTGCTCGGATTCTGCTGCTCTCGGTAAAAAAAAAAAAAAAAAAAAAAAAAAAAAAAAAAAAAAAAAAAAAACATAGCTTGTATACTAACTTTTGTGCAGGTACAGTGTTGGTTTTTAACCACACCATAAATGGTTATCAACTCACCATGTCTCGCAGACAAGAAAGAGTTGACTCACCATGAGGGTACGGCTCTGGTGTGATTCTCAAATCCGTTGACAGCTGTAATAGTTTGCTCAAAACTATAGGGTTCTCAACTCACCGATGTTTCATTACTAAGAGTTGAATGTTTTTCAATTCACCATGGATTTTACCTTTTTGGGTTTCCAAAGAATTGGCTAGCCCACATGTATATGGCTTGTGGTAAAGGCAGTGGAAAACCATATTTGGTTATCAATTCACCAAAGGTTATCTTCAACCTAAGAATTGGCTAGTCCTGAGCAAACGGCTACAGGTAAAGACAACTCAAATCCGTTTATAGTTGATGATTTACTTAAAATCATATGGTTATCAATGTACCATGGTATTAAACACCAAAACATTTGGCTACTCCAGTGGTGATGGCTATTGGTAAAGAGACATCAAATCCATAAATTTTCAATGATTCACCTCTCACAGGTGTTAACACACCTGGAAGTGATGAGAATAGCTATGAAACTTAATATGAATTGATGTACAAAATGTCATAGTTGCTGGAAAAGTCAGATGAAATGCATATCAGATGCTGAGAAGATCAAGTTGCTGCACAAATATTCAAATTTGCAGATTTCAAGTGTTTTGAAGATCAAGATAATTCCAATCCTCATAAGCTTACTCAGAAGGAACTTGAAGTTCATGGAACATGAAGATCAAGTTAGGGGAGGATTGTTGGGAATTATCACAAGGTACGAGGAAGAACAAGTGAAGACAGACTTAAGTCTGGTAGTAATGATATTAAGTCTGGTTTGAGTTAAGTCTTGTAATGTAAACGTTAAGTCTGGTAGTTATTTTGTTTCCGTATTATTAGATGGTGAGGATATGCATGAGTTATATTAGGAAGTGATAGGGCATATCTTCTAGTAATGGGCCGTATTAGGGTTTCTTATAGTATATAAGAAACATATGGCTATGAGTATTGGTAAGATATCGAAAAACAATTTCATTAGTGAATCAAAGATCCATAGAGGATCAAGAGTTATTAGTAATTCTTCTTTCAATTTTAGTGTTTATATTCCGCGTAAACATTAATCTTATTGTCAGAGTTTCTATTAGTTTGTTTGTGTTTACATAAACATTCTATTGATCTTAACCGGCTCATAAGATCTATCAAGGTGTTCGATCCAACAGAGATCCCACTCTGATGCTAACATCTTTGGGATCTTTTGGGATAAAGCTCACTTCTTTCACACCTCCGGATACCACAAAATTCCTAAAAGCCATTTCTGCAAAAACAAACGCAAAGGAGATGAATATCAGCAGATAAGTTATTTATTCTAAGAAAATAAGAATTGTACATACTTTGTCCTTTACAAATAATTTCAGGTGATGACGGAGACCCATCCCAGCTGTCACTTAAACCAGCCATGTACAAAATAGGCTCTGGAAACGTCTGGACATTAGCAGGGTGAGGTGCAAGACGCTGGTACAAAGGGTCACTCCTTATCTCATAGGGAAGAGGGTCATTGTACTTCTTCTCATCATACATGTTTGCTTCATCCAACAATGCTGGATACTCAGAAGGTATGATTGTACTTTCAATATAGAAAAACTGTCCTTTCCAATTTCTAATATTTGAAAAGGGTTTCGTCACAAGAACATGCACGTCATGTTCACCCCTTTTGGCAATGGTTACCCAATCTCCACCAGGATAGAGATTCACAAAACCCCTAAGCACCTCTAATGTGGGTTCATATCCGTATGCTTTACACATTACGATGTAAGTGGTCAACTTAGCAAGACCAAAAGGGTTTAACCTAGAAATATGCACCTGATAGTATTGTAGAAACTCTAAAATCAAGGGATGAATGGGTATCATAAGATTTGATTGAGTGAATGCATGCACATACAAACCCACAAACCCTTCTAGAGCATCGAAAATATTTTGTTTCTTACTAGGGAGCATGATTTTGTACTCCGAGGGTATAGGGTAATCGTGCAGAAACTCAGATAAGGCTTGTTTTGACAAGGTACAGGTCTGTTGCCTAATAATTCTCTTAGCGGCCATGCTCATATTAAAAGAATAAAAGATCAAGGAAGGGTGATCGGAATTTTACCTTTTCGTTCCAACAGAAGCACAAGATTGCAGAGCAATGTGTATATTTTGGGCGAAGGTAAAATGAGCTAGGGTTTAACTATTTTGGGTTTATATACCCAGACGGTTTTGATCCTAAGCGCACACGTGTACACCTAACTTTGAAGATCTTGCGGATCTTAAACGGGCGATTAAATTTTGAAATGATGTTTGCTAGTGTCGATTTAATAAGCCGTTTAAGTTTACAGATCAAGTGGGAGGATAATCATTAGCCCGCATTAAATGCGCGGTTTAGTTAGTCATTTATTTTTGCACGGGAGTGTAATTTAATAGGTATAATACATGTTGACTTTTTGAGTCGAATGCAATTTATACTTGTACGTATATATCACTTTCGTCTGGGGGGCTTGATGATGTACCCTCCGAACGGGTCGAAGGACTCCCCTTCGAGCCTGTAGAAAGCCCTCCCTTCGGAGGCCCAGGTTAATCTCCTAACACGTTTCATTGGCGTAAAACCATTCGTCTACGAAGTGGTTACCATGTGGGAACCCGCCAATCGAAGCCCTAAGCCCTTCGGGGTATCCCTCTCGAAGGGACTACAACGGAGAATCCTCTTGACTTGGTCATACCCACGTCTCCTCTTCCTTTAGGCCTTCCCGCCAAAATAGAGATCGTGGGCTACAAAGCCCTAGCGGTTACCACAAATCATGGGACACCCCCATGATCTCCGAACAAAGTGCAACCGCCCACTAAGTCCTATTTCTCTCCTATAAATAGCTTAGTCGGGCCAAGACGATGTAAGTTAACTTCACTCTCTCAATTTATGACCTACTTATCATCACACATACTTACTCGCACGCCGGAGGTGGTTCGCAGGGTCCAACCCCTACGCAATCACTTAACGTAGTGTCTTGGTATTTCTTATTTCAGGTTAAGAACAAGCTTGGCGCAACTTCAACACCCCATAATTCCTTTGATCACCATCGAAGGCCTGGTAGTGCATTTTATTGTACAATCACTGGTGAACCAAGTAATCAGGGCTACCGCCGAGAAGGTGGTTGACAACAAAAGGAAGTGGGAAGATCACTTCAAAAGCAACAACGAAAATGGTCTAAACAAGAGACAAGAAGTGACAAAAGTCTATGCTACCGGCACCAATGCAAAGAAAGGGTATGCTGGAGCGTTACCCAAGTGCAACATGTGCCCGTTCAGTGCGGGAACTGCAGGAAGATCGGTCATCAAGCCATGGGAACTGCAGGAAGATCGGTCATCAAGCCAAGGATTGCAATGCTCCTACTCTCGTGATTGACCCAAAGATCACTGTCACGTGCTCTGAGTGTGGAGTAATTGGGCACTTCAGGAGTGAATGCCAAGAACTGAGAAATAAAAGTGAAGGGATTTGCCAGGACCCTAACGGCACTACGGGTAATGATGATGCTTGGAATTCCCTCTTTGCATAGTAAGATCTAAATCTAGACCCCATTGGATCGTATTTACTCGAGTATTTGTACTTTCTTAAAGATCTTCTGTATCGTTGCATTGTATGAATCTTCATGTAGTGAACTCCATATCTTTTAAGTCAAGATGTTATGATGACTTCTTTCCATTACACTCTCTATTGTACCAACCATAGTTGAAATCTCCCTGCAAACTATTATGTTATTGACATATGTGAGGTGGTGCACCTTTAAAATTTATTTTGATTTCAAGTATATAAACGGAATGGCCAATACCGTTTCAAACCCAATACCATTTTGACTAAAGCAAGCATGGCATCATCAATCCTCAATTAAGCATAGCCTGATCACCTATGTTTAATTCAGGGAGGATCACTCCGTGATGGGGAATAGTCACCTCAAAAATTTTGTGCTTCAAAACTAACACTTCACACCTTGACTGTCAAGGTTCAACGGTCTCTCGAAAAGATCTCGAATTCATGTAGGAACGTGAAAACAAAATCAAGCTTAGATAGCTCCAAACTTTCTCAACTTCATCGGGTAACTCTAAGTGAAAACCGATGACGGTTTTCCTTCTAAGGCGGGAAGGATGTGACAAACGGCAATTTACCCACTAATATTTTAATAATAAATGAAAATTTATTATTACCTGACAGATAAATTAAGCATTCATGAGCTTACATAAATATTTCAGAAAACAAACCCGCACACTGTAGCATACAATAACTCACCAAAACTATTTGATTTTATCAGAATAGGTGAATTTTCTACTTTCTGACATTTACGGACCTCAACAAAACAGAAACGAGAGGTTATCTCGCTTTTCCTGAAAAACGACACCACACGCATACCGACACCACGTTAGTAACAGTTTAACCTCATGAATTATTTTAGAGTCAATGAATTCTATTTTTATGCGAGTTCTATAAAAACGTTTCCGAAATTTTATTTTCCATGATTATATCAAACCGGGGTAACACGCTTACACCTCAGCTCAAACGGGACACGGGGTACACCAACTGCACTCAATTATAATAAAACAAAGCCTTATAATAAAAATCAATACTATCCACCCACCCCACACTAAAAGATAAAAACGTTATCTTCCCTTCCCCAAAAACCCTTAACGTCTTCTTCCTCCTCGATAGCAGCCCCCTACCTGCAAACATAAGCCTATAATTCCAAGTCTGATCAGTCACTCTCCTCCTTTTCCTTCTTCCTATGAAGAATCACAGAGAAGCTTTGGAGGTACCAAAGGGAAAACGAGTATTGCTCATTTTGGTCACCTCACGGATCGAAGCAAAGAAAGGAAGAGTCAAATCTTATTATTTTTCTTCTTTTTAATCACCAACTGATCGACAGGAGAGCCACATCCCTCAATTTTCACCAATAATTAAGGAGGTAGCTGTGGTGTTTTCCTGCCTGAGGTATGTGGTGCTTGCTATTGTTCGACCTCTTTTATTGGTCTCCCCTTGTAAATCGACCAGTGCCTATTGTAAGGATCTTGATACTTTATTTCATTATGTATCGATTAATTTGTCCGCGATTTAATTTATTTAAGTTGTGATTTGATTTTTGATATATCAATTGATTTATGGTGCTTGGTGTGATTAAAATTTCTCTGTTGTTGCTAAATCTTATGTGGCAAATAAAATGTTAATTCACAATTAAAAATTGTATTGGCTTATTGAGTAGAAATTATGCGGCTCGGCTTCGAGCTAAAATTTGGAACTGGGTGCATCGTTTTGAGTTTTAAACCTTTATTGGTTCTTGCTGTGTTTCTAAGGTTACCGTGTTCATGTTTGGTGCTTTGCATTGAGTCGGCAAGACCGATGATGCTAATCTTGAGTCAACGCTTTAAATGAATTTGGATTAGGTTTAGAGTTCGAAACCCACTAGGGGTGTGTTGGTTTATGTCTAATTTGGTTTGGGATCATCAAACAACCCACAAGGGTTGGGTTACCTCTGGTCAGCCTAGCTAAGACACCCACGAGGGTCGTTTGTTTGATTGTGCTCGGTTCACAAGAACCACCCCAAAGGGGGTGTTAAACATTTGTGTTATGTTGTGTTTTGTGCATTTGTGTTGGGCAATAAACAAGTCGAGTCTACAAGGGTCAGTTTTGGTTCCTGGTTCGTGACCACACCCACGAGGGGTGTTGGTCTTGTGTTGTGTCGAAATAAGCAGCCACCCATATAGGGTGTGTGTGCTGCAGTTTGAAGCATGTTGATGTTGTTTTCAGTCCATCAAAACCACACCCACAAGGGTGTGTTATGGTTTGATTTTAGTTAGGTGCAATCCCCACAAGGCAGCCACTTAGTTAGGGTGTGCGTGCCTTGGTTTGAACCTTGTTATGTTTAACAAGACAACCCCAAATCTGGCTCACCCAACAGCCTAAGTAAATGGTCATAACTTGGTTTCGAGGGTGGTTATTCGAGTCACATTAGGCTCAAAGACAACCCACGGAGGGTTGCCTTTGCTCGAAACTCACAACGACCCCGAAGGGGTGTATTTGTCACAAATCACAATTTCAGGTCATTTTTCAAACCCCGACAATTTACTATTCATGAGTTACTATTCATCATTTCACTATTCATGAGTTACTATTCATCATTTCACTATTCATCATTTTTAAAGTTAGTTTGAGACTTTGAGAAGTCGTCAAAAATTTTACTATTCATGTGACACTGTTCATTCCCGGAGGGAAATTGCTATTCATGATCATCAATCATCATTTCGTAAACTAGATTTACGGGTATTCAAATGCGGGTAACCAGTATCGTTTAGCTGCGTATTCATGCATTATCAGTAAGGACACATCATATAGACTAGAGTAGTCAACATATCATCAGTAACATCATTATCATGTTAGGTCATGCACGGGTTTGTGTGATTTTCATTTACGTATGTTCATTTACTCATTAAACGTTACCGCTCAGTCATTACTACTGTTGGGAATTCTGCTAAGGAAGAATTCTACTGATGGTTACTGCTGATGAATCTGCTGAAGTATTGGATTCTGCTGAAGAATGGTTTCTGCGGAAGTAAAGATTCTGCTGAAGATTGTTTCTACCGAAGTATAGATTGTGCGGAATGTGTTTCTGCTGATGGATAGTTTCCGCGTATTATGTTATTCGTTAGGATATGCATGAGTTTATTTAGAAAGTGATATTGCATATCTTAGATAGTTTTTAGATTATACGTTTCTTGTGAAACGGTTTAGGGTTGTTTAGGGTTCCTTGTCTATAAAAGGAACACGTCTTTATGTATTATGTACGAGTTGAGAAAAACACTTTTAGTATTAATCAAAGATCCATAGAGGATCAAATCGTTCTTAGTAATTGTGTTCTTACTTGTGTTTGTTTTCCGCTATAGAATACAAGTAACTTAGACTTTCTTTTAGTGTGTTTGTGATTACATAAACATTACTAACGATCCACGAGCTCACGAAGATCTATCAAGGTCTTAGTTTCAACAAGTGGTATCAGAGCCTCGTGAGAGTCTCTGTGTTACTAGGAACACCTTCACGTTTACACCCTCTCACAATAACAATGCCTGGATCAGACGATGAATCTGAAGTTCACAGCAACAACAACAACAACAACAACAACAACCAAAACACCACATCTATGCAACAACTCAATCTCACCAACAGCAATGCAAAGTTTCCTTACCTTAAGAAGGAAGAATATGAATTATGGGCAATGAAGATGCAGAACTGGATCACCAATATTGATTGGAATCTTTGGGAAATTGTCCGTAAAGGAAACAGTTTGAAGAAGCACACCAAAGATGCTGATGGTGTTGTTTCGATTCTTCCTCCTAAATCTGCTGAAGAGGTTCTTGCAGTACAAAGAGAAAATAAAGTGAGAACCATTCTCCTTCAGGCTATTCCAGATGATCACATGGGAGACTTTCACTACATGGAGGAAGCAAAAGATATCTGGATGGCAATCAAGGCTAGGTTTGGTGGGAACGATGAGTCAAGAAGGATGAGGAAGTCGATGTTGAAACAACAGTTTCAAGAGTTCCAAATAACTAAAGAAGAAGGTATTCACAAGGGGTATGATAGGTTCCATAAAATTTTGAGCCAGATGAACCAGCTGAAGGCTAGACCTGATAATGAGGACTGCAATGCTAAGTTCCTGCGATCTTTACCTCCCTCATGGCTACAAGTGAGCATTGTACTCAAAACAAAAGGAGGTCTTGATATGCTTTCTTTTGATGATCTCTACAACAAACTCAAAACTCTTGAGCCTGATGTTAGAAGCCCCATTCGTTCATCAAACCCTTCTTATTCAGCTTTTGTGAGCACCACCTCCAACAAGCAGACTCAGGCTTCAAGTTCAAGCTCCTCAGTAATATCTTCCTACTCTCAACCACAATCCAGTGGTGTAATGGAGGATATACTCCACTCTTTTGTTGCTGATTATGAACATCAGCAGCATCTGGCTTTTGAGGATTTTGAACAGGTGGATCCTCTTGATTTGGAAGAGATGAATTTAAAATGGCAGGTGGCCATGCTTACTTTAAATGTCAAGAGGTTTGAAAAGAAGTCTGGAAGAAAGTTCGGGTTTCAGGGACGAGATCCAGCTAGGTTTGATAGACGGAAGATCAAGTGCTATTCATGTGGTCAGTTGGGTCACTTCTCTAGAGAGTGCAAGGATAGGAAGACTGGTGATGAAGTTCGGTATTCAAGCTATCAGAAGAATCAAGTGAATGCTGAAAACCCCAAAGCCTTGGTCACTCTGGATGATCATATCAACTGGAATGTGCATGAACCTGAGAATGAATAATACTGAAGTGAATGGATTGCTGGCTAGCTGTTCTTCAGAGGATAAGCATAGTCACACTGCCTTTATGGGCATATCTCAGGTACAAAATTGTATATTTGGTTGTAGTGAAAGGTATAATGAACTTAAAAAGGAATATGATGAATTGAAACTTAAATATAATGAATGTTATATAGATGTTAAGGCTTATAAACACTCTTTAAAAACTCTAGAAAGACAAAAAGTTTGGTTTCAGAAGAATGAGGTTGCTTATAATGAAAAGATAGGGGTGTTAGAGAGAGATTTACTTTGTGCTAATAATGATTTAAAGCGTACTGAGAAAGAAAAAGCAGAAGTAGTGTTAGAAAAACAGGAAGTGCAGACTAAACTAGACAATAGCTTGGCTAGGTTTGATAAATGGAAAGATTCATCTAAAAATCTAAACAGGTTAGTTAATAGTTCTATGTCTGTAAAAACTAAGATTGGTTTAGGGTATGGTGATTACATAGGGAAAGATCAATTCTATGACCCTAATGAGTATAGTGTGTTTGACCCTGAACCTGTAGACTATCAAGCTCCTGTTAAGTTTGTCAGTAATGGATACTTACATGCTGTGCCTGGACCTATTAGGGGAGAACACATGCCATCTAGCACCACCACCTCTGACTTGCCAGACCCTAACTCTAATTCTGCTGACTTTGTCTCTTGTTCTGACAGTGACAAGTCCTCTGACCAAGGGTCTACCACCTATACCAGTTGTGATTCAAGTGAAAAGTCAGACCCTACAAAGACCTCTCCCAAGCCTTCACCCAAGACACCCTACAAGTCTGTTAGAATTGCTGCTGAGGATGTCAAGTCCAAGACAGTTTCTTCTGAAGACTTGTCTTTTAATTCTTTGCAAAATAATGTTTCTTATTGTGTCAAAAACAATCCTGTTTCTGTTAGTGATTTGAATAATTCTACTTGTAATGGAACATCTTTTTCTTTTAATAAATCTTCTAAAAAGAAGAAATGTTTTGTGTGTGGAAGTAAATCTCATCTAATCAAGGATTGTGATTTTCATGAGCAAAGAATGGGTGTTGGTCAGACTAAACCAAGACCAATGTGGACAAATGTTCAGAATATTCCACCATATGTTCCACAAGCAACTCATAGGGCCAGCAATTCTGCTGATAGACATTCTAAGTCTCCTAGGAGAAGAAATGTTGCTAGACCATTTGTGCAACCCACTAGTTCCTATTTTCAGAATGGTTATTGGCCTCACTATATTGACCCAATGTATATGGGTATGGGATATAGGGATACTGCTGTTAAGCCCTCAGCAGGTTGTTTTTGGACTTACAAGGGACCTAATCTTCATAGAAGGTCCAATAACAATGGTGGATCTTATCAATCTACATGGCCTACTTCTTATGATCCACAAGGCAGGCTCAAGTCAGTAATGACTTGAGTCTCCAATGTGTACTAACATTTGTATAATTTTGTTGTATATGTAGGATCATCCTTTGAAAAGTAAAGATGTTGGTATTATAGATAGTGGTTGTTCAAGAAGTATGTCAGGAAACAGGGACATGATGCATGATTTTGTACCCATTTAAGGAGGAGGCAATGTGACCTTTGGTGGAGGAGATGGCACAATCACTGGGTATGGAACCATCAGAACACCTCACTTGGACTTTGTAAATGTGCTCTATGTGAAGGAACTGCAACACTTCAACTTGTTCTCAGTATCTCAAATATGTGACACAAAGAACAAGGTCTTCTTCTCAGAGGATGAATGTCTTGTACTATCTAAAGACTTCAAGCTTCCAGCAGATACCACAATTCTGCTGAAAGTTCCCAGAAGATACAATTTGTACACAATCAACTTGAATGAAGTCCAACCTGAAGGTGATCTGACATGCTTGGTGGCTAAAGCATCCCTGGATGAGTCAACTAAGTGGCATAGAAGGATGGCTCATGTTAATTTCAAGACCATTAACAAACTCTCTAAGCTTGGTCTAGTTCATGGGCTTCCCTCCAAAATCTTCACCAATGAACACAATTGTGTTGCCTGCAACAAGGGGAAGCAACACAGAGATTCATACAAAGCCATTACAGCTGTGAGCACTATCTCAGAACCTCTTCAGTTGCTGCACATGGATCTTTTTGGTCCAGCTCAAGTCAGGAGTATTGATCACAAATCCTTCTGCCTGGTGATCACTGATGACTATAGCAGGTTTTGTTGGGTATTCTTTTTGAGAACTAAAGATGAAACATATCCAATCTTAAAAGAATACATTACCCTTGTTGAAAACCAGCTAAATAAAAAGGTTAAAGGGATTAGGTATGATAATGGGACAGAGTTCAAAAATGCTGTGTTAATAGAACTTTGTCAGTCTAAGGGGATAAAAAGGGACTATAGCACTCCAAGAACCCCACAGCAAAATGGGGTTGCAGAAAGAAAGAATAGGACCTTAATAGAGGCAGCAAGATCCATGCTTGCAGACTCTAAATTACCCACTATGTTCTGGACTGAAGCAGTAAGTACTGCTTGTTATGTTTTGAACAGGGTATCCATCACTAGACCTCATATCAAGACACCTTATGAACTTCTCACTGGGAAAGTTCCTGATATTCATTACCTTAAACCTTTTGGTTGTCAGGTGACCATTTTGAACACTAGTGATCCCTTAGGAAAGTTTGATGAAAAGGCAGATGAGGGGTTTATTGTGGGATATTCAGCTCATAGTAAGGCTTATAGGGTATATAATTTAAGTTCTAAAAAGATAGAGGAGACCCTTAATCTGAGATACCTAGAAAATAAGCCTAATGTTCAAGGACAAGGTCATCCTTGGTATTTTGACTTGGATTACCTAACTGATTATTTGGGCTATACTAGATATGTTGCTGAACAATCTGCAGGTACAAAAGAGTCTCCTACTAACAATGCAGGTACCCTGGAAGAGGACTCAGGAAGTGAGTCTGAGCATGATGAACATACTATTGTTGTACCTTCTTTTCCTCCTAACCATGTTGAAGGAGATACTTCTGGGGAGATTGAAGATTTGTCACACTATGCAGAGGACCTTGCTAGACTCAAGAAACAAGAATTTGCAGCCAATCAAGAAGCTGAAAGACTTAGTGAGGAGTCAGCACAACCCTTCAGTGGAAACCAGGATTCTGCTGATCCCTCTCATGTTTCTGCTGATGTTGCCAAATCTACTGATGGGTCTTCTGAAGGTTCTCCAATGTCTAATAGTGTGTCCACAGACTTTGAGGAACCTTATACACGCTTTCCAGGTCCTTCTGATCTTGGAAATCACTCACCCAAAGCTGGTATCTTCAACTCAGCCTCCTATGACAGTGAATTTGGACCAAATATGACCAATCTTGACACCACATTTGAAGTCAACCCCAATGCAACCAAAAGAATACATACTGCTCATCCTCAATCAAACATTCTTGGTGATCCTCAAGCACCTGTTAGAACAAGAAGCTCTGTGAAAGGTTCTAAGTATGGTCAAGTGGCTTTTCTTTCTTATGTCTCATCTCAGCAAAGGGACAATCACACAGACTTTAAGCATTGTCTGTTTGCTTGTTATCTTTCTCAAGTGGAACCAACAAGTGTAAGTCAAGCTCTTGAAGACTACAGCTGGCTTGAAGCAATGCAGGAAGAGATGCTACAATTCAAGAATCAGAAAGTTTGGCTATTGGTACCACTACCTGAAGGGAAGATTGCCATTGGTACCAAGTGGATTTTGAAAAATAAAAGAGATGCCAGGGGTATTGTGGTTAAAAACAAAGCAAGATTGGTGGCACAAGGATTCAGACAAGAAGAGGGCATTGATTATACTGAAGTATTTGCTCCTGTAGCTAGGGTTGAGGCCATCAGAATCTTCTTGGCCTATGCATCTTATATGGGTTTCATGGTGTATCAGATGGATGTCAAAGGTGCTTTTCTATATGGAGAAATTGATGAGGAGGTTTATGTATCTCAACCCAAAGGTTTTGAAGACCCAGATAATCCAAAGCATGTTTACAGGGTTGTCAAAGCTCTCTATGGCCTTCATCAGGCACCAAGAGCTTGGTATGCTAGGCTTTCATCATTTCTGCTGAAGCATGGATACAGAAGAGGTGCTATAGACAAAACACTCTTCATTAAGAAGAATTCCAGGGATATCATACTTGTTCAAGTTTATGTGGATGGCATTATCTTTGGCTCCACTAAAGAAGCTTGGTGCAGGGAGTTTGAGGAATTGATGAAGGGAGAGTTTCAGATGAGTGCTATGGGGGAGCTCACTTTCTTTTTGGGTCTCCAAGTTCAGCAGAAACCAGATGGTATCTTTATTAGCCAGGATAAGTATGTTCAAGATATGTTGAAGAAGTTTGATATGGAGAATGTTAGACCTGCCACTACACCCTATGAAGCTCCCAAACCAAAGAATAACCTTGAACCAGATCCTGCAGTGAATGTTCACTTGTACAGGTCCATGATTGGTTCACTAATGTACTTGACAGCTTCAAGGCCAGATATCACATTTGCTGTGAGTGCTTGTTCTAGACATCAGGTCACACCACTCACTTCCCACCTGAATGCAGTCAAGAAGATCTTTAAGTATCTCAAAGGCCAACCCAAGCTAGGTCTTTGGTACCCAAAAGAGTCTCCTTTCAAGTTGGAAGCTTATAGTGATAGTGACTATGCTGGTGCAAATCTGGATAGGAGATCCACAACTGGAGGTTGCCAATTTCTTGGAAGAAGGTTGATTTCTTGGCAATGCAAGAAACAAACCATTGTTGCTACCTCATCTACTGAAGCAGAGTATGTTGCTGCTGCCAATTGTTGTGGACAGGTTCTTTGGATACAAAATCAATTGTTGGACTATGGGTTTAATTTCATGAATACCACAATTTTTATTGATAACCAAAGTACCATTTGCATTGTTAAAAATCCAGTTTTTCATAATAGAACTAAGCATATTGAGATAAGGCACCATTTTATAAGAGATGCATATGAAAAACATTTGATTAAGGTGCTTAAAATTCACACAGATGATAATGTGGCAGATTTGCTGACTAAAGCTTTTGATGGACCTAGGTTTCAACACTTAGTGGTCCATATTGGGATGGTTAACCCTTAAATGATATGTTTGAGGGGAGGCATAGGCCTCAGGGGAGGCATATGCCTCAGGGGAGGATTGTGATTGTAAAGTTTGTAATACTTTGTAGATTATTAATTATGTTTGCTAACACACTAATCCACTAATGTAATTTTAGATTGTATGGTTTGGTTTGTTTGCTGTCATGTGTTGTTTTGCAGATCTGCTTTGATATTGATGATCTTAAGTTGATGTTCTCCAAGAATAATGGGACATGGTCAAGTAAGCTTAAAGAGTGTTTCTGCTGAATGGAAGTACTGAAACAGAGTTCAAGTAATAATCAAAACAAAGTTGTTCATTCATTCAAAAGAAATTACAGCTTACAAACAACTTCAATTCCAACAAGACCAATCCTATACAAGACAACCTACACAGACACTAGTTCCTATCATCTACTGATGCACCAGGAAGACTAACAGACATGATTAAAGATGCTGAAGAACCTAGTTTTATATCTTTGGTCCTTGGCAACATCTCATCATCACCTACTCCATTTTTCCCTTTCCCTTTCCAGTCACCTCTGCACCCTTGCTCTTTCCTGTGTCTCTATGGTATGAAACACCAGTCCTTGGAGCAGGAAGACCAATAACCACTTCCCTTGTCTCTGGGAGTGGTAGATTTCTGGTGTGTGGCCTTGGTTGGGGTTGTGAAGGTTGGGGATTCTCTTCCCTGGTTGGTGCTGCTTCCCTCTCCTCTTCCTCTCTTACCAACCTATTGAAGATTGGCTCAAGACGCTCTGTGGAGTCATCAGAGCCCCTAGATGAATCATCTGGATCCACCACACTATCATCTTCTGAAGAAGGAAGAAAAGGGGACTTCCTTGTAGGTGGCTCGTCTTGGTGAGGATATCGAAATAGAGGTCGATTATCCTCAGATGATGAAGATGATGATGGAGGTTTGGGTGGATTGTTGGGTCTGCTTGAAGAGCCCACATCATGTCTTTTATTGCGGGCTTGTTCTTTGGTGATACCATACATTCTATGTGAAGGTTGTCTGGATGATTGAGGTTTGTTATCTCCTGAATCTGCTGATGATTCAGAAGAAAGATCAATGACTTCGGGTTGGTTATTCATTGAGTTGATAAGTGATTTTGATTGGATGAAGGTTTGATGGTAAATTAGGGTTAATAGATAGGTGCGGATTGTGAATTGGGGTTATTTTATAGGCGAAGTCAAGTGGAAATGCTAATTAATGCTAGTTGGGTGGCAAATTAAAACTCAAGATCTTTACCGAAGATATTATTCTCTTGAGTTGATTCTGCTGATTGACTCTTCACTTCAGCAGATTGACCATCATTTCTGCTGAAGGGTTGATTTTGAATGGTGAAGTTACTTTACACGTCAGATAAGGTCAACCATTTGTTCCGATAAATTTTGACCATAATTGGGTAACTTCTATTTATAACCTATTCATATAATCTTCGCCCAAAACAACTAATTCCCTCTTCAAGTACTCTAAACCTATTCTTCATTCTCTCACAATTTCTTCAATGGAGTCCCTACAATTCAAGAAGGATCACAATAAAGTTGCTTTTCTGGGAAAAGCGAAGGGACAGGAAATATATGACCCAATGGTTGATTTCTTAAAGCGATCAAAGATTCATTTTGCTTTGACTCATTATCCGGATATAGTACATGAATCTTTGGTCAAACAATTTTGGGCATCTGCTGAGAAGCGGTCTGATACAGAGATAGTAGCAAAGATTGATGGAACTGCGTATGTTGTGACTGAAGCTTTGATTAGGGAAAGATTACAGTTGGATGATGAAAATGGGGTTTATCACACCAACACTGAAGAGATTCTTACTGGTCTAAGAGCAGCGGGTTATCAAAGTGTGGATACGACTATGTGGCTGAAGAACAAGTTTTGTCCCAAGTGGAGATTTTTGGTGCATACATTGCTTCAATGCATCAGCAACAAATCTGGAGGATGGGATCAATTCTCTACTCACCTGGGTTGTGGTATAGTGTGTCTTTCACAGGGTTTAACTTATAATTTTTCTAAGTTTATTTTTGATAATTTGGTAGAAAATATTCAAAAGAAAAAGCATAAGTTTTTAATGTACCCTAGGTTTCTACAGATAATTTTAGACATAAATACCCAGGATAGAGGACATTATCCCATAGGAGCCCTTAGTGCCAAGTTGTTTGCTTCTATGAGAACTCATTATGTTGGGGAGCATCACCCTCTTCTACCAGCTATGTTGCCACATGGCAATGATGATGCTGATGAGGGCAATGCTGCTGATGCTCCACCAGTTCCCAATACTGCTGATGGTACTCCATCAGTAGAAAGTGTTGAGGGCCCATCCTTAGCTGCTGATGTACCCATTGTTTCTACTGACCACCCTATACCTTCACCTGTTCCATCACCATCTCATGAAGCTCCTGAAGAGCTTTTTCCTGAGGTAGAGGAGACAATTCAGTCTCTTGATACTAATATTCCTACACCTCATGAAGATGAGATTCCAAGACTGTCCACACCTAGCCCATTTAGAGACCCAATAGATGAGAACACTTCTAATTTTGAGAACTTACATGTTTCTTCTGAAAGGCCCAATGAAGCTCCCTTTACCACTGAGACATCTGCTGGTGGAGCTGAGGACCCTATTACTCTCACCTCTCTGTATACTTTACTCAACAGGAATGTTCAAGAAATTGAGGAGTTGAAGAAGGAACTTGCAGATACTAAATCATCACTTGGTGATGAGATTGTGGTGCTGAAAAGAAGGGTTCAAGAATTAGAGGATAAACTTGGGCAGACAAAGAAGAGGAAATTTGTGTTTGCATCTGATGATGAGCAGGAGGATAGTTATTGGGATCATCTTGATTTATTGGCTGAAGCTGCTCAGCAGACTTTTACTCATTCACCTAAAGCTGCTGAATCCTCTCAACAAAGGGATCAGATTAAGTTCTTCAGAAAAAAGGAGAAGACAGTACTTGAGCAAGGAATCTACACTGCCAAGTTTGTCTGCTGCTCAAGAAAATATTGATGATAATCATGTGGCTTCTGCTGATGTTACATCTTCCAAGGTGTCTGGTGAAGTGTTTATTGCTGGAAGATCCTTTGTCTTAGATACTACTGATGAAGTTAATGCTCCACATGTTGAATCTTCAACTCAACATGTTTTTGCTGATGCTTCTATTGGAGTTTCTACTGAAGATATTGACAGAGTTACTAGTGTGGATACTTCTGGAAATGAGCAAGGAAGGGTGATTGGAGAAGATCTTGGTACAGATCTTATAAGTGCAGAAGAAAGAGAGGAGCAAGAAAGGTTGGTTAAAGAATATGAGGATCTTGTGAAGAGTCAAGCTTTAGCAAAACAGATGGCTGATCATTTTACTTCAGATTTGCCTCCTGAAAGGCAAAGAGAGCTAGATGAGCAATCAGCTCATTTCACTGATGCACAATGGGACTCTTACACTCAACAAGCTGCATCCAATCCCAATCTGGCTCAAAGTATCTTAGGAGCTAACTTTGATAGTCATAACTTTGCTGAACAAATGGTAGCTCTTGGACAACAGAGGAAGAAAGCTGCAGCCGAAAGGAGGAAGGCTATTGCTGCTCAGAAAGCACAAGCTAGGAGAGATAGACCCAAGACTGAAGCAGAAAAGAGACAATATAGGAGGAATGTGGTCTATAATCAGTATACTTCTGTGTATAGCCATGGTTTGACAAAGAAGCAAGTTTGGGCTTTGTCTGATTCAGAGTTGAATAGAATTTATGATCAGATTATGAAGACTATTCACTCTTCTGATACTCCACCTAAGAGGATTGCTGATAGTTTGGAGGCTCCATGTATCAAAAGACTGAAGCAAGTGGAGTTAGGTACTTCATCTACTGGAGATACTCCTGAGGACTTACAATCTGCTGAGCCTATTGTTACTCTTTCTGCTGATGAAGCTTCTGAGAGACAATCATCTGGGATTCCTGTTTCTTCTGAAGCTCCACCTAATTCTGCTGAACCTTGTGCTGCAACAGCTGCTAAGAGTAAACAAGCCAGGGAAATGGCTGAAAGATTACATGTATCAGGGGATTCTGCAACAGCTTCTTCTATTCCTACTGAAGATACTTCTTCTATTGCTTCTGAAGATGTCTCTATGGGAATTTACATCCCTGGTCGAAGGAAGAAGAGAATGTCACATATAGGGAAGCATATTGCAAGTAGAAGATCAATTAGAGTGGCTAAGCAGGTTCTCAGAGCTCACATGGGTAGTTCTTCGAAGCAAGTGAATCTAGAAGCTACTGATGATTCATTTATTCAGGAAGGATCTTCTGAAACGTTTCCTGAAGGATCATACAATGTGTTGATCAGATGGACTATCACAGATGGACAAATTAATACTATCTACAGGCAAGATCAATCCTATAAGAATTTCACTTTCTTGCAAGAAATTCTTCATTTGGTGGATAGGCAAGATCTGCAGACCCTTTACAAGTTGGTCACTGAGTATTATGCTATGCATACTCCACAAGGTGCTGGTCTATATCTATTGGGAGATCTTCAAGTTCTCTTTGACTCTCAAACTCCACAGGGGAAAGGCTATTCGATCTGGAAAACTTCCCATAGGTGGAAAGTTGATACTTGGAGATTTTATCCCATTCCCAATGTACATGTGGTGGAGACTGAGTCTGGGATAAGAGTATGTATGTTTTCTGATCAACGATATCCATGGTCCATGACACTGATGAATCGAATGCTCCAAAGGAAGTTGGAAATTCCTCCAAATCCAGTTGCCAATGATAGGACACATGCTGAACAACTGGTTGGATTCATCAAGTCAATGCTTCTGGACCAACAGGCTTCTACTTGATCCTGGTATTATGTATTATTTGTATATATTCTATTTCTTTATTTCATTTCTTTCTTATTTAATTCTTAGTTAAAAAAAAAAAAAAAAAATAAAAAAAAAATAAAAAAAAAAAATAAATAAAATCCTTTGTATACTAACTTTAATGCAGGTTTGTTGTATAACTCTGTTGATGGTTATCAACTCACCAGATGTGACTTGTGTCCATCAAAGAGTTGGCTAGTCCAAAGGGTACAGCTTTGGTAAAGACACATCAAATCTGTTGATAGCTGTAATAGCTTGCTCAAAGCTATAGGGTACTCAACTCACCCATGCTTCATTGCTGAGAGTTGAAATGGTCATCAATTCACCATGGATGTAACCCTTTCTGGGATCCAAAGAATTGGCTAGTCCACAAAAGTATGGTTTGTGGTAAAGACATTTGGTATCCATATTTGGTATTCAATTCACCAAGGTTCAGTTGAAACCAAAGAATTGGCTAGTCCTGAGCAAACGGCTACAGGTAAAGACATCTCAAATCCGTTTATAGTTGCTGATTTACTAATAAATCAGATGGTTATCAGTGTACCATAGTTTTCGAACTTAAACATTTGGCTACTCCAGTAGTGATGGCTATTGGTAAAGAGACATCAAATCCATTATTTTCAATGATTCACCTCTCACAGGTGTTAACACACCTGGATGTGATGAGAATAGTATGAAACTAAACTGTTTTGATGTACATTTTGTCATTTGTTGCTGCAAAGACCTGACGTTTCAAGTTCTACCATTCATAGAGATGTGGTCATTTTGCTTCTTTGCTGATGATGTTCGAAGTCAATCCTCTTATTTTGCAGTATTCAAGATCTATCAAGAATCTTGAACTTAACCATGTCAAATTCAAGATTAGGGGAGGATTGTTGGGAATTCTGCTAAGGAAGAATTCTACTGATGGTTACTGCTGATGAATCTGCTGAAGTATTAGATTCTGCTGAAGAATGGTTTCTGCGGAAGTAAAGATTCTGCTGAAGATTGTTTCTACCGAAGTATAGTTTGTGCGGAATGTGTTTCTACTGATGGATAGTTTCCGCGTATTATGTTATTCGTTAGGATATGCATGAGTTTATTTAGGAAGTGATATTGCATATCTTAGATAGTTTTTAAATTATACGTTTCTTGTGAAACGGTTTAGGGTTGTTTAGGGTTCCTTGTCTATAAAAGGAACACATCATTATGTATTATGTACGAGTTCAGAAAAACAACTTTAGTATTAATCAAAGATCCATAGAGGATCAAATCGTTCTTAGTAATTGTGTTCTTACTTGTGTTTGTTTTCCGCTTTAGAATACAAGTAACTTAGACTTTCTTTTAGTGTGTTTGTGATTACATAAACATTACTAACGATCCACGAGCTCACAAAGATCTATCAAGGTCTTAGTTTCAACAACTACTAACATTATACCCAATACTCCCGACGATGATCTTAATATATTTTACTGCTAATTATAATGATAAAAATATTATATTATTACTTTACCCGGTGTTTTTAAACCAATTGCTATATTTTCCGTTAGGAGCTTATAACTCCGTCGGTTTACGAAATTTCAATCCGATAATTATTCTAACACCCGATTCATGCAAGGAATATGATTTTATAATTTTTACAACTTCGTCGTACTTTATTTTACATCGTCACAATTTATTTCTAGTTAACTCGGTACCCGATAACACCTAATGTATACACTAAACTAACTAATTCATACATATTAGTACACAAGCACTCATTAAACATCAAATCCCTTCCATTTTCTTGCCATGTGCCGCCCCCCTAACCCATCACATTAGCCTAATACACCAAAACTCATTAATGAATTTTTAGCATTTTATTTCCATTCCACTACACTAACATCTCATAACACAAAATCATTTAGCTAAATCAAGAGATTTTCTCTCTTCCTTTTCTCCTTCACCATTCGGCCAAACCAAGAACACAAGAGATCATCCCTCAAATTTTCAAGTTAAAGTCATAATCAAGCTCCATTTACCTTCCTTGTTAGGGTTTTGTGATAAAAACCCCAAGGTTTTAAGCATTTTCATCCATAACTCTTCCATAATTCAAGTAAGCTCAAGAACATCTTTTTGATCATTTCATACTTTCATTTAATTCATATGATTATGTATTTTCAAGTTATACTAGTTAATCATGCAACTTATTTATGTTTTAGATACCACTTTGCACATAAACTATCTTTAACACTAGATCTATAAGTTTCACTAGTGATCTCATGAAATCCACCAAGGTTGGTGATGTTTAGGACCCCATGACACCCTAAGAAGGTGTATGGTAGGATTTGCGAACTTGTGGAGTTGATTTGAAGTGGTATGATCTAGTCTTGAACCTTAAACATTGATTTTTCAACAATAGAAATAGGTGCTGTCCATTTTTGCAAAGTCTGGAAATAACAGTAACTCTTGGACTATTTTGGCCTCAAATTTAGAAAGTTCTTTCAAAAACGAAACCGTAGCCGCTTGAATCACTAAAAACCGACTTATAACGAAGGAGATATGATTTTTCAAAGTTAGGCGACGAAAAACTATTTTCTGAAAATAGCTTGCTGTTTTTACGAACTTCAAGGGACAAAACGAGACGTTAGACGTGATCTAGACGAGCCGACCTATTGAAAATATGTTAGTTCATATTTGTACGAACCCGTGGATATAAAGAACGTAGCAAATGAGCTTATAACGACCGAGATATACACGTTTGAAGCCCGACGATTCACAAACTATTTTGACATCCCACTATTAGAGAATATTCTAAGTATAAAAACTATTATTTTTACAAGTCACTAAGTTGATAGCCGATTTTCTATATGATCAAGGCGCGTTTGATCAAAAGTAAAATGAAACGACATTAAGATTATGTTGCAAGGTTTTCAAAAACGTCAAGTTTGATCACTAACACTTAACGTACAATATATCGCGACTAGTTTCACGAAGCCATTTTGGACATATTTTCACAAGTAACGAAAAGTGTTATCTTTGCGACGAAAGCATTATATTTACCTATAGAACACCAAATGATGATCGTGGAGTACCGTTTCAATATATTGACACGAAAAGTAGTTTATAACTTAACGAGACGTCAAAAATGTATTTTTCGTCGATAAACCTTAATTTCAAAACTAACAAGTGGTATCGTTAACATACGTATTTGCATGTGTTGCATTGTATCATTGCTTACATTGGATCACATCATTCACAATAGGTCGCAGTTAGAGACCGGATATCATTTCATCACATCCACTATTGTCATTGTTGCTATATCATATCAGGTGAGTTTTCATAGCCCCGCTTTCAATTGTTTACATAATTTTCTAAATTCTCGGGGGAGAATACATTGCACCATTTTTATGCGGACCAAAGTATCAACTCATTACATTGCTTAAGTTACATCATTTTCCCAGATTAAAGTCCCCTTTATTATCATGAACCGTTAATTGTGAGCAAGCGAGAGTGAGTGAATAGATCTATTGAGGGTGACTCCTCCGTTCGGGTTGGTAGCGCCAACTTGTCAAACGAACGCATTTCATTTCTATCATATTAGAGTGACTGGTAAAACACTCAGTTGGGGCATTTCATTTCAGTCTAGCTTCGGGGTCATGAGCTTAAGAGCTAATGTATCATTTTTTTTATGTGGCATTGTTTTGTCATACAATTTATACTTGTGGTATCCGTATAACATTTCATTTACATAAACCTATGAACTCACCAACATTATTGTTGACCATTTTTAGCAATGTATTTTCAGGTAATTAAGGTTTCGCATGTTGGCTTGCATAAGGACATACCATGGAGTTGCGGAGTCGACGCGTCTCACTTTATATTTTATGCACTTATCCATCGTTTGAATTGTATGAACTTGTTTTCCGAAAACTTGTTTATCCTTTTGGGACCTTGCTTTGTAACTCTGAATGTTTTAAATAATCAAACGATGTATTTTCTAAACGACAATTTAGGTCGTTCAATATAACTGTAACTGTGGTGCTATGATCAGTCGCGCCCTCGAATGCTTCATTCCGCTGCAAGTCACGTAATTTGGGGGTGTGACAGATTGGTACCAGAGCAAAGGTTATAGCGAACTAGGTTGTCCTTTATACCCTAAACTATAACTACACCATCATAGCATCTCATCATGGTAGCATAAGTGCATATTCATTATATCACATGTAGTGATTGCGATCTCATACATATATCATTTCATCATAACCCACATTGTGTATATGGTTATTTACATTTATTTCACATCGATTGTAACAGAGATGTCTTCAGATTCGCACCCTATTGTTATCTCGTCGGACTCCGAGTCAGCAGAGATTTCCTCACTACCCTCCATCATACTAGAGTCGGTTACATCACCCTCACTACCCACTATCATTCTGTCATCAGTGGAGCCTACTCCACAGTCCTCACCTGTGATGTCAGAGGCTGAGACAGAACCCTTTGAGGAGGGGGAAGTCGCACCTACCCCACCACTGTCACCTGTGATCCGTCGTGGTCCCAGAGTTGTTCCAGTTATCCAGCCAGGGGAGTTTATACCCTATGGTCGAGTTTACCGTACATATCTAGGTGGGCCGCGCATGAAGCGCACTGCTGCTAAGCGGGTTCGCCATCCTGTGGTCAGATCACCAGCTACTTTTGTATCCCTACCACCACCATTATCACTTACTTCATCTCATCCACTCCGTCGTCGCTTGACAGCGAGGAGGAGTGTGGCATTCAGTACACCATCACCATTATCACCATTACCATCCCTATCATCATTATCACCACCTTTACCACCCCTACCAGATTGTGCTCCAGGTGATGCACCATCAGCACCAGTTCATCCCAGGGATCCTACTCCTATGTCCGACCTACCGCTCAAGAAGCGGGCACGGCTTGATATCCCATCACCAGACACTTCAGATACATCAGAGGATGCACCACACAGCAGGTTCGAGGTTGGTGAGAGCTCGAGGGCTGCTGCTGACAGACTACTTACTGCCGCTACACTTGACTCGAGACTAGACCATCTACAGGGACAGATTGACAGGGCAGTAGGTTATGTGGAGGAGATACCAGTGAGCTGGATTGAGGCTATAGAGGAGGAGGTTGAGGGATTAGTCTTGGGCAGAGTTGCTATAGATGCTTCATATCAGGGATTGGAGGCCCGTCAGCTAGAGAGTTCCGAGCGTATTACCCAGTTAAGGCAGGAGATGCCTGAGTTATTTGATAGGGTACATATGTCTCAGGATGAGCACCACCGTCAGGCTAGTGAGTTAGCTTCAGTTCAGGCTAGGATGTCTGCATCAGAGAGTAGGGAGACCGATCTTCAGCTTCGAGTTTAGCACTTAGAGGAGATTGCTGTTGCTATGTCTAGAGATCTTCAGAGGATTTTTCGTAGGCTAGGTGGAGCACCAGGAGGAGGCGCCTAGTGTTAGACTTTTATCATGTAGCTTGTACATTATTATCCTAGTCTCGGGGTGTGGGACATAGTTTAGAACTTGTTGTCTTTTGCTTGTAGTACAAACAAATATATCAAGTGTGACTCTACTATGCAGGATTTTCGTTGTGCTATTTTATGATATCGGTCTGTGTGAACCAAAATTTTCATGTATTATATTCATGTCGTTGTGATTATACTTATGATATTTCGTGATTATTTCTCGTTGTGATTCATTGTATTTATACATGCTGTGGTTATATATACATTTTGTGGTTGTATATATTGTGTATGATGATCATTTCTATTGTGAGTTCTCATTGTGTTATCTTTTGTGATTGCGAAGAATCATGCCACCCAAAAGAGCCACTACTGCTATGACACCAGCTGAAGTCAGAAAGCTTGTTGCCGACAGTATTGAGGCAGCATTGGTTACAGAAAGAGCTGCCATAGTTGCAGCTGCTGCTGAAGCCGCTTCGCGGGCAGAAACCGCGGAAGCCGCAGGAACAAATACTAATGGAACTAACGGACGTAAATGTACGTACAAAGATTTCAATAGTGGAGATCCACCAAAATTCAAAGGCACTGAGGGAGCCACTGGCATGATTCGTTGGTTCGAAAAGATTGAATCTGTGTTTCTCTTATGCAACTGTCCGGAAGAGTACAAGGTGAAGTTTGCTACTAGTACACTTGTTGAGGAGGCTATGTCGTGGTGGAATTCGTATGCAAAACCCATGGGAATGGAAAACGCTCAAAAGCTTACGTGGGACGAATTCAAGAAATTGCTGACAAAGAAGTTTTGCCCACGAACTGAAGTGAAGAAAATGGAAACAGAGTTTTATGAACTAGTGACAGCAGGTAATGATATTGAGGCATATATCAGGAGGTTTCAGGAATTAGCAGCATTATGTCCGACAATGGTTCCGGACATGAAGAAGCTATTAGAGAATTTCATTGGAGGATTACCTCACAGCATCCGTGGTGATGTGATTTCTTTTGACCCGCAAACATTGGATGAGGCAATCAGAATGTCTCAGAAACTCATGGCTCAGATAGTGAAGAAAGAAACTACTTCAAACAGCTACAACAGCAACACCAAAAGTAACCGTAACTACAACAACCGTAACTCCACAACAAACTACCGAAACAACAACAATAACAACAACCGAAACAATTCCAATAACAACAACAACAACAAAAGAAATCGGGACAACAACCAGAGTGGCAATACTACTCAACCACCACCCAAGAGACAGGAAACTGCAAAGGCCTGTGTTGCAGGTCCAGCTAAGAAAAGAGGTTACAATGGTACTTTACCCAAGTGCAACAAATGTCAAACCCAACATAACCCTGGAAATTGTCCGAATCCATGTGGGAACTGTAAGAAAGTTGGTCATTCGACCAGGGATTGCAAAGCTCCGATTGTGGTTGATAATCAGAAGCCCCCAGTAACATGCTTTGGTTGTGGAGAAGTCAGACACTTCAAGAATAAATGTCCAAAAGGAAAGAATCAGGGAAACAATAACCAAGGTGGAACAGCTAGAGGAAGAGCTTATGTCCTTGGAGGTGAAGATGTCAGGGAGGACCCGAATGTTGTTACGGGTACGTTCCTCATTAATAATCGTTATGCATCCATACTATTTGATTCAGGAGCCGATAGAAGTTTTGTTTCTACTGCATTTGCACCATTACCCAACATTGAACCAACCACATTAGAAACTCCTTATCACATCGAACTAGCTAATGGTTCTTTAGTTGGCACCGAAACGATCATTCGTGGTTGCACTCTCAATTTTCTTAATCACCCATTCAATCTAGATCTCCTTCCGAGAGTGACCAGCTGAAGATCGTAGGGTCTTCCGGCATTGCTGATAGGGTACGAACCAGGAAAGGAACAAGTGCGAAGGCTGCAAAGGCTGCCCCCAAGAGGAAATTGAACATCCCCACTCCTACATCTAGAACCACCTAGCAGAAGACAGAGATGTCTCGTGGTAAAGCAATTATGTATTCACCAGAAGAGATGGCTGATGATGATGACATCCACGGTAAGCAAAAGTTTCTTCAAATCCCCTTTTTTCAATGTACTTCGTATCTGATTGATATTTTTTTTGTAGGGCTACCAAACACCAAGGAACTACCAAATGCTATCACTTGTCACCTAATGGTTGAGAATGTCACTCCTGCTCCCTGGAGAAAGTCTTTGAGTGACATGCCTATTGAAAAGCTTTGTGATCTAAATAATAAAAGCTACACCAGGCAAGCCATGCTGGACAATCACTTGAACACCCGCACAAGGGAGTTGATTAATATGGTGAAGGATGCAAAGGAGGAGGTAGTTGTTATTGTTGCCAGGGAGAAAGACAGGGAGAAGAAGTATGTTGAGTTAGAGTCTAGGTGTGATGAGGCTATGGCGGACTTTGAGAAGCATCCCAGGTATGAGGCCCTTCGTGCCAAGATGGACAGTCTCGAAGGACAACTTAAGGAGTCACAGGGTAAGCTTAAGATGGAGGAGGCCAAGATTTCGGGATATGAGACACAGGTTACAATACTTGAGTCTAAATGTACTGGTCTTGAGGCTGAGAGAGTTAGGTTAGTGGAAAAGGAGGTCAAACTTTGCCAGGAGGTGGATGGATTAAAACTCGAGTGCAAGAGTTTAAAGAATGATAGGGCTGAGGTGGTGTCGAAGGTTATCCCTTACGTTGGTATGGAGTTGTACCATAGTGATGAGGTGGGAGCTGTTGTGGGAAAGCTTGTGAATGCAGCCATATTCTACGGTAAATGCACAACTCAGGAGGAAATCGCCGAAACCAAGAAACCAGTGGTGTTGTCAGAGGTGCCTTATTACCGTCCGAATTCCGAGCATGAATATAATGAAGCTGGTAATGCATACACAACAGCGGAGCACCCGTTCCTTGCCGAAGCAACCAAAGACCCCTCAGCCTCAATTGAAGATCTCCTATCCAAAAAGCCAAGGAAAATACAGCCTCACTCTCCTACCAAAAGAAACCCATCTGTTAAGCTTATGTCCCCACCTCAGCAAGAGGATCCGAATTCCTCAAAGAATGTTTGAAGGTTGCCATGTTGGCAATAATTTGGTCTTTAAGGGTGGCATGTACCCTGTTGAACAATTTCTTATGATGCTTTGTTAGGCCTGTGCCTAGCTATTTGAACAATTTATCTTTTGTGCTTCTGGGCTTCGACCCAGATTTTAGACAATTTGTTTTGATGCTTTAATGTTGGCTTATGACTATATGTAGCCTTGTGAATGCCAAGTTAGGGGACTATGTCCCGCTTTTATATTATGTTTATCTTCTCTTACGCTTATATACAAACGTAAATATACAACCTAAGGTTATGATCTTATTGTGTGTATTTTGGACCAAGATTTTCAGCAATCGTATAGTTTGACTGCGACAGAGGGTCGCGACCCACTCCGTCTTTTATCCTTAAGTTGCGAAGGGCTTAGAATACCCTAAGACTTTATAGGAAAGTTAATGTGAATTGTAATGGATGTTATTTTCATACAAGACATGTGTCTTGCTTCATCCTTCGACATTGAAACTTGTAAAGTACTTGGCTGATCAAATCTTTGTTGTATAAAACGAAACAAGAGATTTTGAGGGAAATGCGTTATATCATTAAGTGGGTAGGGAGGATTACATCATTTTAAGAAATGAACTCTAAGACATCTACCATTAATGCTTCTTTCCCAAGTGAGAAGAATGCGTTATATGAAATTGAAAAACAAGCTAAGTGATTTAAAAAAGAGTAAGTCTTATATGTAAAACTTACGAAAGTTAGTATCATTTCCAGTCTTGTCCGTGACATTTCTTGTCCTTTGTTGCCGCAGACTTCCGACCTGACGTTGGGCCCTTCGAATGTTGGCCTTAGCTTTGCTTGTGATGTTTTATTCGAAGGACATATTCCTATATGCTCACAGGACTTGGGGTAGTTCGTCTACCCACTCATGCTGGTGTTGTCCTAACCTTACCTCGATTTCCATGACAATGTCCTTGTCAACACAAGTGAACATTTGCTTTATGTTTAGGCATTCGCAGAAAGATGGGAATACCCCTTCGGCGAATTGCTTCCCTTTGTAGGAGGTGATAATTTGTGGGACTCTAAATCGGCAAATTATGTGCTCCCACGCAAAATTTTCCACATGCTTTCCTGTTATTGATGCCAAAGGTTTGGCTTCGACCCATTTGGTGAAGTAGTCTATGGCTATTACCAAGAATTGTACCCCTTCAAGAGATACTGTCAGAGGTCCGATTATGTCGAATCCCCATTGGCCGAAATGCCTTGCTGATTTGATAGAGTTTTCGTAATGCTCTGGTGGTCTTGGAACTTTTGAGTGTGCCGGACATGCCTCACACATTTGAGGTATTTTAGTCGCGTCCTCCAGCATTGATGGCCAGTAATACCCCAACTTCTCTATTTTCGAGGCGATGACCTGAGGATCTGTGTGCATTCCACAAAATTCTTCATGAGCATCATAGATGATGCTCGCAGCCTGCTTTAGTCCCACACAACGAAGCCATTGAGATAAGAAAGATCTCCTGTAGAGATTATTCCCAATAAGTCTATATTGGGGTGCCTTGACCCTGACCTTTCTTGCTAATTTTGGGTCTTCAGGAAGGATACCACTGATCAAGTATTCCCTTATTGGGGACATCCAATTTGTGCCTTCTTCGGGTATGACATCGGCTACTTCGCCTCTTTTTATTGACCTGTCAGCCAATACTTCTACCAAAACTTCCTTCGTCAGATGAGCAAATGCCATCGAAGCTAGCTTGCTCAAGGCATCTGCTTTCTTGTTTTGATTTCTGCGAACATGTGCCATCTCATAGGAGTCGAACCCCTGAAGAAGCTCTTTAGCTTTATCCAAATATTGTTTGATGGTGGGCTGCCTTGCTTCGTAAGAGCCCTTGATTTGGTTGGCGACTAGCTGCGAGTCCACAAAAATGGAGAGGTTTCGAACCTCCATCTCCTTTGCAAGTCGAAGACCGGCTAACAAAGCCTCATACTCAGCTTCATTATTGGTGGCTTCAAACTTAAAACGTAATGCATAAGTATACTCCTTCCCTTCCGGACTAACCAGCATTAGACCTGCTCCTGAACCATCGGAGCTTGAGGCTCCATCTGTGTATAGTTTCCACCCCTCCTTCGCCTTTGGGGGCTTTTCTTTTGGGATTTCCTTGTCTTGGCTAGGTCTGGAGGGTGTTTCAGCAAGAAAGTCTACAAGTATCTGGCCTTTGACGGAGTTTCGACCCTTGTACTCTATTTCATGCTCCCCCAGTTCGATGGCCCATTTAGCCACTCTACCCGATTTCTCCGGCTTCGCCAATATCTGTTTAATTGGCTTGTCGGTCAATACTGTGATGGGATGAGCTTGGAAGTACCTTCGAAGACGCCTTGCGGCATAAACCAAAGCTAAGATCAGCTTTTCCAACTCCGGATAGTTCAATTCGGCCCCTTGCAGGACCCTGCTAACAAAGTAAATCGGGACTTGTTTCTTATCCCTTTCTGCCAAAAGAACAGCACTGATGCTTTCGAAGGATGCCGCAATGTACATGAACAACACTTCGCCTTTGATTGGGGCTGTAAGTGTTGGTAGGATTTCCATAAATTCCTTCAGCTTTTGGAAAGCGGCTTCTGCATCACAACTCCATTGGAAAGTCTTTTTATCCGTACACCCCTTGAGTGTTTTGAAAAATGGTAAAGAACGATCTGCCCCTTTCGACAGGAATCTGCTGAGTGCTGCGAGCTTCCCATTCAGGCTCTGTACTTCTTTCAATGACTTTGGAGCTTGTAGATCAGTGATGGCTTTGACTTTCGAAGGGTTAGCTTTGATCCCTTGCTTTGTAATCAGATGCCCCAAGAATTGTCCTTCTTCTACGCCGAAGGAGCATTTCTTTGGGTTAAGCTTCATGTTGATTGCCCTTAATTGATCGAAGGTTTCTTGAATGTCGGAGAATAGGTCGTCCTTAGTCCTAATTTTTATTACCATCTCATCAACGTAGGCTTCCAAGTTCCTTCCAATTTGCTTGTGGAAGGCTTTGTCTACCAAACATTGATAAGTTGCCCCTGCGTTCTTTAGACCGAAGGGCATTTTCTTGTAGCAATAGACACCCTTTCCTGTGTAGAAGGTTGTCTTCTCCTCATCTTCCTCCGCCATTTGTATCTGGTGATACCCCTTATAGGCATCAAGAAAACATTTCAAACGGAAACCCGAGAGGGATTCAACCTTCCAATCAATTTCTGGCAGAGGGTAGCAGTCCTTCGGGCAAGCTTTGTTGATGTCGGTGAAGTCAACACACATTCGCCACCCTCCGTCACTCTTCTTTACCATAACTGGATTGGCTGCCCAGGTTTGGTATTTCACTTCTCTGAGAATTCCTGCTCGTACAAGTTCATCCACCTCTTTTCAAGCGGCTGCGTTCCTTTCAGGTGCCAGACTTCGTCGCTTCTGCTTGATTGGTTCAATGTGCTTGAACTCATTAAGCTTGTGCTCTGTGCCGAAGGGCTTGCCATCGATCATAAGAGTCCGAGGAACCCCTGTCATATCTGAGTACGTCCATGCGAAGACGTCTTTGTTGGCTTTGAGTAGCTTCTCCAAGTCTGCTTTAAAGTTAGCAGGGAGTTGCTTTCCGATTACCACCGTTTGCTCTGGATAGAGCTCATTTACCATAATACGTTCTTCGGCATCTGTACAACTTAGAATGGCCTTCGGAGGCTCTTCGGGACTTTCCTTGATCTTTTAGCCAATATCTCCGGTCTTCCCCTGATTGTAACTAGAGAACACGGTTCCTATCCCATAAGGTGTATGGAATTTGACCGCTGCATGTATGGTGGAGACTACGATACCCATCTTTTGCATGGCGGTCCTTCCTATCAATAGGTTGTAAGGAGAATCGGACCTTACGATAGCAAATGTGAGGGTTTCTGTCCTTGCGAGCTTGCCTTCTCCTATTGTAATGTCCAATGGCACTTCTCCCAGAGGCCAAGAATGCTCACCGGAGAACCCTACCAAAGGTATCTTCGAGTCAACCCACTGCGATCTAATCGAAGGCTTGAGCTTAAGGAAACAATGCTCGTATATGATTTCGCAGGAGCTTCCGCAGTCCATGTAGGCTCTGTTTACTTCTCGGTTGAAGACTAGAACTTTGATAACCACTGGGTCATTCGAAGGGACTTGGCCTGTAATAGGAGGAAATGTTACCTCCCCTACTTTGCTTACCCCCTGCTCCGTTACCTTTCTTTTTAAGCCGGCTTCGCCCCAACGAACCATGAGTATTGGGGCTTCGAGAGGAGTAGTATCTTTAGCCAATTGAGTGTCGGACATTTTTTCCTTTCCCTTCTTTATACCATTCACTAGATGTGCCAATTGCCCAGACTTTACAGCCTCTTCTATCTTTTTCTTTAGCTCCCTGCAACTGTTCGTATCATGTCCATAATCTTCATGAAAATGACAATACTTGCTTGCATCCCTGTTTTTACCCTTGCTTGTCATGCGAGGGGGTGCTTCGAAGGCTTTAGCAGCCCTTTCCGTAGCAAGTATTTCTTTCGGAGACTTAGTTAAACTTCCCAGCAAACCATGATTAGGACCTTTGTACGGTGAAAACCTGTCTCTGCCTTTGTTCTTGTTCTTGGGCCCTTCCCACACAGAATGCTTTGAGAACTTGTTGTTGTTGTCTCTGTCAACCGGAGCACCATTAGTAGATACTTCTTTTGCTTCAATCCAAGTATACGTCTTTTCCATTAACCCTTTGTAAGTTGTCGGGAGGTCGGTGGATAAGAATTCCACCAAACTCCGATTTCGAAGACCATGTATGAAACCCGAAATGCGTTGATCTTCATGAAGACCCAAGATCTGTAAAGTTTCATCGGTGTACCTAGTAACGAAGGCCCTTGTGCTTTCGTTTTCTTTTTGTTTGATGTTGTGCACCGTTAGATGGGTCCTAGTAAACTTCATTTGCTGACTGAAGTGTGATCGAAACTTAGCCTTGAGATCATCAAGATTGACAATGTGAGAGTGTACCCTCCGAACGGGTCGAAAACACTACGTTAAGAATTCGGAGGGTACATTGGCGTAAAACCATTCGTCTACGAAATGGTTACCATGTGGGAACCCGCCAATCGAAGCCCTAAGCCCTTCGGGGTATCCCTCTCGAAGGGACTACAACGGAGAACCCTCTTGACCTGGTCATACCCACGTCTCCTCTTCCTTTAGGCCTTTCCGCCAAAATAAAGATCGTGGGCTACAAAGCCCTAGCTGTTACCACAAATCATGGGACGCCCCCATGATCTCCGAACAAAGTGCAACCGCCCACTAAGTCCTATTTCTCTCTTATAAATAGCTTAGTCGGTCCAAGACGATGTAAGTTAAACTTCACTCTCGCAAATTACAACCTATTTATCATCACACATACTTACTCGCACGCCGGAGGTGGTTCGCAGGGTCCAACCCCTGCGCAATCACATAACGTAGTGTCTTGGGATTTCTTATTTCAGTTTAAGAACAAGCTTGGTGTAACTTCAACACCCCATAATTCCTTTGATCATCATCGAAGGCCTGGTAGTGCATTTTATTGTACAATCAGTGGCGCCATCCGTGGGACCGCTACAATTGGTCTCGTTATTTCCAATCTTATAACCAACCAACTACTTTCACTATTATTCCGGCATGGATCAAGGGAGAGAAGATACTCCCCCACCGGGTTTCTCGACCTTGGCGCCAATACCAGTCAATGACTCTAACAACCTTCCCCCAATAACCGCCTCCACGTTCACAACACGTTCTCACCCAGAAACAACACCCAACCATCATGCTTCGACATCAGCCAATCCGGAGCCCATTATTAGCCCAGCCTTTGTCGAAGCCAACCACGAAGTGTTGGAATCCCTCCTAAGGGCTCGTAAGAGGCAAGTCAGGAATGCTGAGATGCGAAGGGAGTTAGAATACTCAAGTGATGAGTATGATGAAGAAATGGAGATGGAACATAGGCCTCCGACCCAAGGAGCAACTCTATCGGCCTTAAGGATTGGGTCTCCAGTCAGTCGAAGGCTAAGCAGAAGGTCCGTCAGTTTTGAAGGAGTCCCAAGAGGGCTCCGACAAGGAGAGAAGGGGCGGTTACCGAAGGCTCTAACGGTAGGAGCCAACGAAGGGAAGAAGTGGGGGTGACTTTGCCTCCATTGCTAGCTGCTCATCTTGGAAGGACTGAAGTTGGGGTTCCGTTGCAGCCTTCTCACGCATCAGGTGTAGAAGGCAATCCGCCTACAATTAATATGGGAGGAAATCTTCCTCCCAATGGTATGTACCCCTCGTTCCAAACTCAGTCTTATCCTCAAAATTTATATCCTCCAGTAAGTGGACAGCCTAATAACCCAAGCCTCCCTCAAACTTTTGGAAGCATACCCTTCGGGCATCCTATGGCGTACCCTCCATATGCCATAGGAAACGGTTATCCGTTTGCCATGAATACACCTTATCAGTCCTACCCAAGTCAAACTCCTATGGGAATGCCCCCAAACAACAATCCCTATAATACTGTTCCCATGTATGCACCACCTTACAATTGTCTATACTCAGACCCTATGGGTTCAGCTACACCCTTCGTTAGGTGGATAGAAGATTACCCATTGCCTGATGGGTTGAAAATGCCTTCGCACATTGGGACTTATGATGGGAAGGGGGATCCGGACAATTTCTTACACTTGTTCGAAGGGGCTATCAAAATGCAAAAATGGGTTATGCCGGTGGCCCGTCATATGTTTACATACACCCTACGGGATTCTGCTCGTATTTGGTGGAATGGACAAAAGCCTGGTAGCATCGTCAATCTTGATGATCTCAAGGCTAAGTTCCGGTCACACTTCAGTCAGCAAAAGAAGTTTACAAGGACTCATTTAACGGTGCACAACATCAAACAAAAGGAAAACGAAAGCACAAGGGCCTTCGTTACTAGGTACACCGATGAGACTTTGCAGATTTTGGGTCTTCATGAAGATCAGCGCATTTCGGGTTTCGTACATGGTCTTCGAAATCGGAGTTTGGTGGAATTCTTGTCCACTGACCTTCCGACAACTTACAAAGGGTTAATGGAAAAGACGTATACTTGGATCGAAGCGAAGGAGGTATCCACTAATGGGGCTCCGATAGACAGAGACAACAACAACAAGTTTTCGAAGCATTCTTCGTGGGAAGGGTCAAAGAACAAGAACAGAGACAGGTTTTCTCCGTACAACAAAGGCCCCAACCAAGGTTTGTTAAGCAGTCTAACCAAGTCTCCAAAGGAAATACTTGCTACGGAGAGGGCTGCTAAGGCCTTCGAAGCACCCCCTCGTATGACAAGTAAGGGCAAAAACAGGGATACCAGCAAGTATTGTCACTTTCACGAAGATTATGGTCATGATACGAACAGTTGTAGAGAGTTAAAGAAATAGATAGAAGAAGCTGTGAAGTCCGGGCAATTGGCACACTTGGTGAAGGGTATAAAGAAGGGAAAGGAAAAGATGACCGACACTCAATTGGCTAAAGATACTACTCCTCTCGAAGCCTCAATACTCATGGTTCGTTGGGGCGAAGCCAGCTTGAAAAGAAAGGTAATGGAGAAGGAGGGTAATGAAGTAGGGGAGGTAACTTTTCCTCCACTTGCGGGCCAAGTCCCTTCAAATGATCCGGTAGTCATCAAAATCCTCATTTCCAACTGAGAAGTGAATAGAGCCTATATGGACTGTGGAAGCTCCTGCGAAATCATTTATGAGCATTGTTTTCTTAAGCTCAAGCCTTCGATCAGGTCGCAGTGGGTTGATTCGAAGATACCTTTGGTAGGATTTTCTGGTGAGCATTCGTGGCCTCTGAGAGAAGTTCCGTTGGAAATAACAATTGGAGAAGGCAAGCTCTCAAGGACCGAAACCCTCATGTTCGCTATCGTAAGGTCCAACTCTCCTTACAACTTGCTGATAGGAAGGACCGCCATGCAAAAGATGGGTATCGTAGTCTCCACTATACATGTAGCGGTAAAGTTCCATACACCTTATGGGATAGTAACCGTGTTCTCCAGTTACAGTCAAGGACAAGTGGGAGACAGTGGCAAAAAGATGAGGGAAAGTCCGGAGGAGTCTTAGAAGGCTATTCTAAGTTGTACGGATGCCGAAGAGCGTATTGTGATAAATGAGCTCTATCCAGAGCAAACGGTGGTAATCGGAAAGCAACTCCCTGCTAACTTCAAAGCAGACCTGGAGAAGCTACTCAAAGCCAACAAAGATGTGTTCGCATGGACATATTCAGACATGACAGGAGTTCCCAGGACTCTTATGATCGATGGCAAGCCCTTCGGCATGGAACATAAGCTTAACGAGTTCAAGCACATCGAACCAATTAAGCAGAAGCGATGAAGCCTGGCACCAGAAAGAAATGCAGCTGCTTGCAAAGAGGTGGACGAACTTGTGGGAGCAGGAATTCTTCGGGAAGCAAAATATCAAACTTGGGTAGCTAACCCAGTCATGGTAAAGAAAAGTGACGGAGGGTGGCGTATGTGCGTTGACTTCACCGACATCAATAAAGCTTGCCCGAAGGACTGCTACCCTCTACCAGAAATTGATTGGAAGGTCGAATCTCTCTCGGGGTTCCGTTTTAAATATTTTCTGGATGCCTACAAAGGGTATCACCAAATACAGATGGCGGAGGAAGATGAAGAAAAGACAACCTTCTACACAGGAAAGGGTGTCTATTGCTACAAGAAAATGCCCTTCGGTCTGAAGAACGCAGGGGAAACTTACCAACGGTTAGTAGATAAAGCCTTCCACAAGAAAATTGGGAGGAACTTGGAAGCCTACGTTGATGACATGGTAGTAAAAAGCAGAAACGAAGAGGACCTCCTCTCCGACATCCAAGAGACCTTCGATCAATTACGGGCAATAAATATGAAGCTTAACCATAAGAAGTGTTCCTTTGGCATGGAGGAAGGACAATTCCTGGGGCATTTGATCACTAAACAAGGGATTAAAGCTAACCCTTCGAAGGTCAAAGCCATCACTGACCTTCAAGCTCCGAAGTCACTAAAAGAAGTTCAAAGCCTCAATGGGAAGCTTGCGGCACTTAGCAGGTTCCTGTCGAAAGGGGTAGATCGGTCTCTACCATTCTTCAAAACACTTAAGGGATGTACAGATAAAAAGACTTACCAATGGAGTTGTGAGGCGGAAACAGCCTTCGAAAAGCTAAAGGAATTCATGGAAATCTTACCAACACTTACAGCCCCAATCAAAGGCGAAGTGTTGTTCATGTACATTGCGGCATCATTCGAAAGCATCAGTGCGGTGCTCTTAGCCGAAAGGGAGAAGAAACAAGTCCCAATATACTTCATTAGTAGGGTTCTGCAAGGAGCGGAGTTAAATTATCCGGAGTTGGAAAAGCTAATCCTAGCCTTGGTTTATGCTGCAAGACGCCTTCGAAGATACTTTCAAGCTCATCCCATCACGGTATTGACTGACAAGCCTATTAGGCAGATACTGTCGAAGCCTGAGAAATCAGGAAGGGTAGCTAAATGGGCTATCGAATTGGGAGAACATGAGATAGAGTACAAGGGTCGAAACTCCGTCAAAGGTCAGGTACTTGCAGACTTTCTTGCTGAAACACCTTCCGGACCTAGCCAAGACAAAGGAATCCCTAAAGAAAAGCCCCCAAAGACGAAGGAGGGGTGGAAACTGTACACAGATGGAGCCTCAAGTTCCGATGGTTCAGGAGCAGCTTTAATGCTGGTTAGTCCGGAAGGAAAGGAGTACGCTTATGCATTACGTTTTGAGTTTAAGGCTACGAATGATGAAGCAGAGTATGAAGCTTTGTTAGCTGGCTTTCGACTAGCAAAGAGCATGGAGGCTAATGACCTCTCCGTTTTTGTAAGCTCGCAACTAGCCACCAACCAAATCAAGGGCTCTTATGTTGCAGAGCAGCCCACCATCAAAAAATATTTGGATATAGCTAAAGAGGTTTTTTAGGGATTCGAACCATATGAGATAACACATGTTCGAAGAAACCAATACAAGAAGGCAGATACCCTAAGCAAGCTATCTGTGATGGCTTTCGCTCATTTGCCCGAGGAAGTTTTAGTAGAAGTATTGGCCCATAGGTCAATTACACAAGACGAAGCATCTGACAGAGGCAACAATTGGATGACTCCAATTAGGGAATACTTGATCAGTGGTAGTCTGCCAGAAGATCCTAAGCTTGCTCAAAAAATCCAGACCAAAGCTCCCCAATGTAGACTTATTGGGGACAATCTATACAGGAGATCCTTTTTATCTCCATGGCTTCGCTGCGTGGGACTGAAACAGGCTTCGAGCATTCTTTATAATGTTCATGAAGAGTCTTGTGGAAAGCACAGAGGTCCTCGATCCATTGCCTCGAAAGTAACAAGATGGGGATATTACTGGCCATCTATATTGGAAGACGTAACGGAAGTGATCAAAGCATGCGCGACATGTCAGGTACACTCAAAAGCTCAGAAGCCATTAGAGTATGACGCATCTTCTATCACATCAGCAAGGCCTTTCGGCCAATGGGGAGTCAGCATAATCGGACCCCTAGCAATAGCTCCTGGAGGAGTACAATTCTTGGTCATAGCCGTAGATCACTTCACCAAATGGGTTGAAGCCAAGCCTTTGGCATCAACAGCAGGTAAGCATGTGGAAAAGTTTATGTGGGAACACATAATTTGCAGATTTGGAGTCCCACAAGTCATCACTTCTTACAAAGGGAAACACTTTGCCGAAGGGGTGTTCCCATCTTTCTGCGAAAGCCTGAATGTGAAGCAAATTTTTATTTGTGTTGACAAGGATATTGTTATTGAAATCGAGACAAAGTTAGGACAATATCAGCATGAGTGGGTAGATAGGTTACCCAAAATCCTGAGGGCATATAAGAATATATCCTTCGGATAAATGAGAGTAAAGCCAAGTCGAAGGGCCCATTGTCAAAGAGAAATGCTGCGACAACAAAGCATACGAGCCCGAAGATCTGGACACTAGCTTTCATAAGTTTTATATATAAGACTTACTCTTTTAAAACACTTAGTTATTTTTCAATTTCATGTAACGCATTCTTCTCACATGGGAAAGAAGCATTAATGGTAGGTGTCTTAGTGTTCATTTCTTCAAATGATGTAATCCTCCCTACCCACTTAATGATATGACAAATTTCCCTCAAAATCTCTTGTTTCGTTTTATACAACAAAGATTTGCTCAGCCAAGTACTTTACAAGTTTCAATGTCGAAGGATGAAGCAAGACACATGTCTTGTACACGAAAAACATCCATTTCAATTCACATTAACTTTCCTATAAAGTCTTAGGGTATTATAAGCCCTCTGCAACTTAAGGATAAAGACGGAGTGGTTTGCGACCCTCTGTCGCAGTCAAATTATACGATTGCTGAAAATCTTGGTCCAAAATATACACAATAAGGTTATAACCTTAGGTTGTATATTTACGCTTATATATAAGTGTAAGAGAAGATAAGCATGATATAAAAAATGGGATATAATCCCCTAATTTGGCATTGACACGGCTACACATAGTCACAGCCAATGTTAAAACATCCAAGCAAATTGTCTGAAGTCTGGGTCGAAACCCAGACACACAAAAGATAAATTGTTCAAACATAAAGGCACATGCCTTAAACCAAAGGACATTGTTTAAAAAGGGTACATGCCACCCTTACTGACCAAATTATTGCCAACATGGCAACCTTCAAATATTCTTGGAAGAGTTAGGATCCTCTTGGTGAACTGCAGACGGAGGCTTCTCAGAGATGGTTCTCTTGGATGGAGAGGGAGGTTGGATTTTCTTGGGCTTTTTGGATAGGAGATCTGCGATTGAGGCTAAAGGGTCCTCGGTGGCTTCGGCGAGAAACGGGTACTCTGCTGTAGTGAATGCATTACCAGCTTCATCATATTCTTTCTCAGAATTCGGACGGTAGTAAGACACCTCCGACAACACAACTGGTTTCTTGGTTTCGGCTATTTCCTCCAGAGTTGTGCATTTACCATAGAATATGGCTGCATTCACCAGCTTCCCCACAACTGCTCCCACCTCATCACTATGGTATAACTTCATAGCAATATAAGGGACAACCTTCGAGACCACCTCAGCCCTATCTCTTTTCAAGCTCTTGCATTCAAGATTCAACCCATCCATATCTTGACAAAGTTTGGTTTCATTCTCTTTCAACCTAGCCCTCTCGGTTTCAAGACCAATACACTTAGACTCTAGAGCTGAAATCTGAGTCTTATATCCAGCAGTCTGGGCCTCTTCCATCTTTAACTTACCCTGCGACTCTTTGAGCTGTCCTTCGAGACTGCTCATCTTGGCACACAAGGCCTCATTTCTGGGGTGCTTCTCAAAATCTGCCATGGCAGCATCACACCTGGCCTCCAACTCAGCATATTTCTTTTCTCTATCCTCCTCCCTGGCAACAACAACAGCAACCTCCCCCTTAGCCTCTCTAACCTTGTTAATTAACTCCCTTGTGCGGAAGTTCAACTGGTTATCCAGCATAGCCTGCCTAGTGTAGCTTTTATCATGAAGATCACAAAGCTTCTCGATAGACATCTCGCCCAAAGATCTCCTCCAGGAAACAGGGGTGACATTTTCAACCAACAATCGGCAGGAAAGGGCATTCGGCAATTCCTTGGTGTTTGGCAACCCTACATAAAAAAACATCATAAGACACGTACCACATTGAGAAGCAGAGAGTCAGGAATGCTTTACTTACCATAAATGTCATCATCATCAACAATGTCTTCAGTGGAATACATAATGGCTTTCCCCCGAGACTTCTCTGTTTTCTGCTTCGTGGTTCTAGAAGTAGGAGTAGGAATGTTCAATTTCCTCTTGGGGGCAGCCTTTGCAGCCTTCGCATTGGTACCTTTCCTAGTCCGAACTCTATCAGCAATACCGGAAGACCCTACGATCTTCAGCTGATCACTCCCGGAAGGAGTATCATCAGAGTCACCAACATCCTCCACAAGTTGGGGGGTTTCCTCAGTATTAAGGGTCTTGATCGGGGGAAGCACAGCAAGAGGTTTAGGTGGGGAGACATCAACATCATTATTGTTCACAGAAATAGACGGAGATCCTACTCCGAAGCTGATATCTTTGGGATCCTTTGGAATAAAGCTTACTTCCTTTGCACCACCTACGAAAACGAAGTTTCTGAAAGCCATTTATGCAAAAACAAACGCAAAAGGAGATGAATATCAGCAGATAAGTTATTTATTCTAAGAAAATAAGAATTGTACATACTTTGTCCTTCACAAATAATTTCAGGTGATAACGGAGACCCGCCCCAGCTGTCACTTAAACCAGCCATGTACAAAATAGGCTCTGGAAACGTCTGGACATTAGCAGGGTGACGTGCAAGACGCTGGTACAAAGGGTCGCTCCTTATCTCATAGGGAAGAGGGTCATTGTACTTCTTCTCATTATACATGTTTGCTTCGTCCAACAATGTTGGATACTCAGAAGGTATGATTGTACTTTCAACATAGAAAAACTGTCCTTTCCAATTTCTAATATTTGAAAAGGGTTTCGTCACAAGAACAGGCACATCATGTTCACCCCTTTTGGCAATGGTTACCCAATCTCCACCAGGATAGAGATTCACAAAACCCCTAAGCACCTCTAATGTGGGTTCATATCCGTATGCTTTACACATTACGATGTAAGTGGTCAACTTAGCAAGACCAAAAGGGTTTAACCTAGAAATATGCACCTGATAGTATTGTAGAAACTCTAAAATCAAGGGATGAATGGGTATCCTAAGATTTGATTGAGTGAATGCATGCACATACAAACCCACAAACCCTTCGGGAGCATCGAAAATATTTTGTTTCTTACTAGGGAGCATGATTTTGTACTCCGAGGGTATAGGGTAATCGCGCAGAAACTCAGATAAGGCTTGTTTCGACAAGGTACAGGTCTGTTGCCTAATAATTCGCTTAGCGGCCATGCTCATATTAAAAGAATAAAAGATCAAGGAAGGGTGATCGGAATTTTACCTTTTCGTTCCAACGGAAGCACAAGATTGCAGAGCAATGTGTATATTTTGGGCGGAGGTAAAATGAGCTAGGGTTTAACTATTTTGGGTTTATATACCCAGACGGTTTTGATCCCAAGCGCACACGTGTACACCTAACTTTGAAGATCTTACGGATCTTAAACGGGCGATTAAATTTTGAAATGATGTTTGCTAGTACCGATTAAATAAGCCGTTTGAGTTTATAGATCAAGTGGGAGGATAATCATTAGCCCGCATTAAATGCGCGGTTTAGTTAGTCATTTATTTTTGCACGAGAGTGTAATTTAATAGGTATAATGCATGTTGATTTTTTGAGTCGAATGCAATTTATCCTTGTACGTATATATCACTTTCGACTGGGGGGCTTGATGATGTACCCTCCGAACGGGTCGAAGGACTCCCCTTCGAGCCTGTAGAAAGCCCTCCCTTCGGAGGCCCAGGTTAATCTCTTAACACGTTTCATTGGCGTAAAACCATTCGTCTACGAAGTGGTTACCATGTGGGAATCCGCCAATCGAAGCCCTAAGCCCTTCGGGGTATCCCTCTCGAAGGGACTACAACGGAGAATCCTCTTGACCTGGTCATACCCACGTCTCCTCTTCCTTTAGGCCTTCCCGCCAAAATAGAGATCGTGGGCTACAAAGCCCTAGCGGTTACCACAAATCATGGGACGCCCCCATGATCTCCGAACAAAGTGCAACCGCCCACTAAGTCCTATTTCTCTCCTATAAATAGCTTAGTCGGGCCAAGACGATGTAAGTAAACTTCACTCTCGCAAATTACAACCTACTTATCATCACACATACTTACTCGCACGCCGGAGGTGGTTCGCAGGGTCCAACCCCTGCGCAATCACTTAACGTAGTGTCTTGGTATTTCTTATTTCAGGTTAAGAACAAGCTTGGCGCAACTTCAACACCCCATAATTCCTTTGATCACCATCGAAGGCCTGGTAGTGCATTTTATTGTACAATCAGTGTACCTAGTAACGAAGGCCCTTGTGCTTTCGTTTTCTTTTTGTTTGATGTTGTGCACCGTTAGATGGGTCCTAGTAAACTTTTGCTGACTGAAGTGTGATCGAAACTTAGCCTTGAGATCATCAAGATTGACAATGCTGCCAGGCTTTTGCCCATTCCACCAAATACGGGCAGAATCCCGCAGGGTATAAGTAAACATGTGACAGGCCACAGGCATAACCCACTTTTGCATCTTAATAGCCCCTTCGAACAAATGTAGGAAATTGTCCGGATCCCCCTTCCCATCATAAGTCCCAATATGCGAAGGCATTTTCAACCCATCAGGCAAAGGGTAATCTTCTATCCACCTAACGAAGGGTGTAGCCGAACCCATAGGGTCCGAGTATAGACAATTATAAGGTGGTGCATACATGGGGACAGTATTGTAAGGATTGTTGTTTGGGGGCATTCCCATAGGAGTTTGGCTTGGGTAGGACTGATAAGGTGTGTTCATGGCGAACGGATAACCGTTTCCCATGGCATACGGAGGGTACGCCATAGGATGCCCGAAGGGCATATTCCCATAAGGCTGAGGGAGACTCGGGTTATTAGGCTGTCCATTTACTGGATGATATAAACTTTGAGGATAAGACTAAGTTTGAAACGAGGGGTACATACCATTGGGAGGAAGATTTCCTCCCATATTAATTGTAGATGGATTGCCTTCTACGCCTGATGCGTGAGAAGGCTGCAACGGAACCCCAGCTTCAGTCCTTCCAAGATGAGCTACTAACAATGGAGGTAGATTTACCGCCACTTCTTCCCCTCGCTGGCTCCTACCATTTGTGTAACACCCCAACCCGATAAGGGTAGAAGTATTACGTTATGGTGACATATCAAAGCAAACACAAGCATATGACTTAAATAATACAAATGAATCTCAAAAGGTTACAAAGGGAAACTCTGAAATACAAGGTTACAAAAGAGAACAACAATAAATACTAAGTCTAAAAATATAATCACTTCTAGTCATCTTTAATCCAGAATAGCTATCAAAGTATAGTCTTCTAAGTCCAAAGTACTCTCCACTCATAACCCAGCTTCCAACTAAAACCTTCCGCAGGAAAAGAAATGCGGCTGAGCTTAAAAAGCCCAGTGAACAGATATATACAAACAAAGCAAAAGATAAGGAGCAAAGAATATCATATAGTGCATTGGGGAAACAGAAGGCATAGAAAAATGGTTATCAAAGTGTAAGGAAAGGTCAGTAATCTTCCGCGAGCCCGAACACAAATCAAATCAAATATCATAGTAACCATGGAGTAGCTAGCTCCCGAACATGTGAAAGACGTGTATTGCACACAAGCATCAGTCACCGAACATATCATATCATATCATATCATATCCAATCAAATACAAATCGAACCTAGGATGCATCCATACGCCCCCGAACAAATCATATTGGCCATAACAAATATAAAGTGCGCATATCATAATCAAAATGGGACGGTGTGGAACATCACTCAACCACACTAGAGTCATGCCATTGGTGCATCAATGACACGGCCATGTTACCTTCATGGCTAGGAAAACAAATTGGCTCGGGTATCAAACTGAAGGGTTCAAATGTCATATCATATCAAAGTTCATATCAAAGGTTCATATCATATGGTTCATATCAAAGGTCCATAACAAAGGATCAAAGCAAAGGTTCATATTAAAAGATGTGCATGAATCATGAGAAACCTTAAGAGATAAGGTCAGAATATCTGTACCTTATTCAACAGCAAAAGCAAACAAAGATAGATGGATCACAAGACACAGGATCACTCCCGCTTCACGGAACCTATACGGATCAATAACCAAGTATTACATTAAGTCCAATTGAATTAGGTTACTCTTTTTAGTATACTTTCCCTTTTTAGTAACTTTCTATTTTTAGTAACTTTCCAATTATAGTAACCTTCCATATTTAGTAAGTTTCTGCTTTAAGTAAGTTAACCATTTTAAGTAACTTTCTATTTTTAGCAGGTTTCCCGAATTAGTAAGTTTCGGGGAAAACTTCATATAGATCATTTTAGGGTTACTTATCACATATTATAGGTTTACAACTAATTCATAAGTGTTTTATATCACAAATACAAGTATTCATGCTTAACTTGGTTATTATTCTCATTAATAGTAATTTAGGGTTTTTATCATACTTAAACATGTAGTAGTCAAATTAAATACTCTATTAGGTTATATAAAGATCGTAGGTAGTTCATTTACTATATTAAACACTTAATTAAATATCCATTATGATTAGGTTACACATATTAATGATATAATAGGCTTTGAGTGTGTAATTCACCCTTTTAAGAAAACTCAGCTTTTAGTATCAAAACATGTATCACATTTCCGGATTTTTAAGGTATACTTATGCATCTCCTAGAAACTTAGCAAAATTACCCCAGGTAGATACATATGTTTGCTACTTTGTGTAATTTTTGTAGAATTTTCCAGGTAATATAACTATAGAACAAAAATTCATTATCAAAACTAGTCCAGATTCGGTAACACATCTGAGACTCAAAAAGTAAGCAAATAAGAGACCATGTTGTGCTACTCTAAAAATTCCACCAAAAATCACAGAGACCAAAAACATCCTATATTTAAGCCCTGTCCAATTAGAGCTAATGATTCCTTACTGATTTCAAAACAAAAATCATCTACCAAGGTTGAAATTCGGGTTACTAATTGACAGTTTTGACACTTGAACTTGTAAAATCAGAAAAGACATTCTCCCGACCTCCAAAAATTATAAGGCTTACATATTCAGAAAGTTCCTTTCCAGAACTTGATGTTAGACTCAAGAATCACTCAAAAACACGTTGGTATCTTTAAAATAGACCCCCTTGAACCCGACTCAAATTCCTGACAGCATGCAGGTGGGACAGAAACAAACCTTAATCCCCAATTAAAACCCTAATCGACCCACAATTAATTCTAGGGTTTTATTCCAATATTCATACCATCATTAGTACCTTTTAATTACTGATTCAAGAGTGTTAAATGAGGTTTAACACAATTCATTTCTTCATCTAAACAAGTCTTGAAATTGTTTTAATGATCATATGCAAACCGGCTATCACAACATCCTTCTAAACCCTAATATTGGAATCGGTTTGGTTAATATATATATATATATATATATATATATATATATATATATATATATATATATATATATATATATATATATATATATATATATGGATCATGAGGATACTTAGGAATGTCATACCTTCCTGGGACAGCAAGTAATTGAATCGAACCAAAGAAACAAATCAAAACCACACGTTGGAAACCCTTGTGATAGTACCGTATCACAACCCTTTCTTGCTTGCAATCTTTCACCAAAACTCCAACCTTCTTCCTTGCTTTCTCCTGGACTTCTTGGCCGAATTTTTGAGAGGATATGGATGATATTGTGTGTGTTGATATGTCAAGAAAAACCGTAGGTTGAAAGGGGTATGAAAAAAGAAAACGTGTGAAGTGAAAAAGGAAACAAGATATGGAAATATTTGGGCTTATCTCTTCTCTTTTATTTAACTTGGCAGATTTTGTGATAAGGAAGCATATAATTCCGTTTTCTTTTACTCATTTAGGGATAATATATGTTTTAATTTAGTTTATATAATGTATAGTTTGATTTAATTAGTTTAGGTAATTTAGGAATTAATATACTTTAGTTTATATTCATTTCACATTGTTTTGTATTATCCTTGCAGTAACCTTGTGTTCTCTTGAAATTTTTGGTTAGGGGTATTTCAGGTATTTCATATGATTGAAGAATGAGGGTTTTACAACTTTTCCCCTTTAGAAGAAAATTTCGGCCGCGAAATTTGAAGGGAAAAACAAAACGGAAACACAACGGACTGTGAACGGAAGTGTGAATGACTTGTTTCTCATGACTCTATCTTTTCGATCAATAACTTCGGTTTCCTCGGAAAAGACATATCGTACTGAATCCAAATCAAAAAGATAATATACCAAACGTAACAAATGATAATCGTATCCCTTCAGAGGAGATACAAGGAAGACTTAGGATTTGACGGATATTCCGTCCGTAGAATAGAAATAGACAAATTAGATGAGAGCGTATCTAATTATAGCAAACATGAGGGTGATAAGTACGTTTAACTCTTCAGATTCTCAAATAGTCTCGTCTTCATCATAACCTTCCTAAGATATTCTCATAAACAAACAGATCTTGTTTCTTCAAAATCCAAAATCTCATATCTTAACTCATAGCAGAACGTAGTGAAACAGATTCAACGGATGTGAAACGTACATATAGCAAAACGTAGGTGTACTTCTTCATAGTAACAGATCGAATCCATACTGACATAACACAGGCGGCAGAAAGCTCTACAACAGAACCTAAGATTCTTATCAGAAGCACAGAGATCAACACACGCATGTCGAGTAACCAAACATATCAAGCCGTATATCGATGAAGGCAGATTAAGCGTATAGGTAGAATGAACCTAAAGTCTCACTAAGCGCAGATACTCTCAATCAAATGCCAGAATTTCTAAAGCTTCTAAGGCACTCCTCGAAATATCATATGATCACAATGAGGGTACGTCATATGACGTAAGTATTATCACGTTAGCTACTCGTCATAATACCAGCATCATATGAGTATACCTTCATGATGGTCATACTTTATCTCAAGTCGTGAATAAGCATCTATCAAACACCTAACAGTCCATTCTACATCCTAGGGTTGGCCCGAATCAAATCATCACTACGGATTCGAAATCAGAGAAACAGAACGTACAAATAACGTAATGGAATTTGGTAAGCAACATCAAATGAAGCACGTCGTCAAAAGTGTCAGGTCTTCCACAATTCTCATATCAAAACCATCATCCAACATACGCAGGAAGAACACAAAACGGAAATACTAATAGAGAACCCGAATCATTCAAAGGATCTTATCATCAGGTAACGGAAGCTTAAGTGGGTTAAGCAGAAGTGAATACGTCATCAATAACTTCATCCTTCACAGAATCAACTCATCCAAACACAAATGTTTGTTCCAAAATCGTCCACTCAAATACATGATTTCAAAATTTCTTCCAAGTCCGAGTAGTCTGTCTACGCTTGTCCATCTGATCATAGGGTGAAAAGGAATTATAAACTTGAGTCTGGTCCTTCAAGCCTTCGGCACCTCTTCTTGGAATTGTGGTGTAGTAGCGTGAATCTCTGACATGATCACTGTGCATCCTTCCATCCGCAAATCTGCTTCTGCTGTCAATTCATCTTAGTACAACTAAAATGAATAGAGAAGCAAAACTGCGTGTCTTCGACAGGTCTTCTAGCACAGTTCGAAATTCGCCAACTCGATATCATTTTCCTTATATGTTCGCAACCATGTTTGTCTTGCAAGCAATGTCTTCCAGGCTTTAAGGTAAACACCGCTGCTGTCGAATCCAGGTTGTGTGTTGAACAGTTCATCTCCTACGGTCTGGTTGTCTTGATGCCCGAACTAAAATCTCCACGTGCTGCATGAGGTATAATCGAGTCCCATCTCAGTTTCTCTCTTCTTCTTATATGCTTCTTTCACAGTAACGCCTGTCGCGAACATCTTCTACTACTCTCCTACAAGGTTTCTAACTCCGATAACGGTCTTCAATCTTGGTCCTTTCTGTGGGAAACTCTGTCTTCACAGGATACATGGTAGTGTTGTCTATTACGATCTTTGAACGCCAATCAAATTTTCTCTTCCAGAACAAAGGGTCATTCTAACTTAGTACAGAAATAATCTCCATGTTCCTCTTTCGTCTCTGAACACAACACAATGTCATACTATGACAATTTGTCCAAACATTCACGAAAACATAATTTCATCAGATACATAAGAATAGTTGACATATTAGCCAATACAATTGGCATCATTAAAGCTCATAATGATTATAACGAGTACGAAGGCAGCTTTAGAATCATCTTAGGGAAAAACTTCACATCAATTTCACTTCACCCTCCTTCTTTTTCACGAATACAGCTGAAATACTTCACGGAGGTTACTTACAGTTAGTAAACCCACTTCTTAGAAATTCTTGTGGTTGCTTATTTAGTCCTTAAAATCTAAATGAGGCCATTTGATACAGAGTTCCAGAGATAGATCAAATCAATCATTGATACGCGAAAATGGATAATGATTACGAATTGTGATACGGTTGAGTTCACGATAGTCGATACGCCGCCACATACCTCCCTCTTTCTTCTTCATAAACCAACAGGAGCATCCCCAAGGGGAACGCTAGGGTGAACAAAATCATATTCCTTCAGTTCCTTCAACTTCTATGACACCATGGTTTCGTCAACTGAGATCAGTTCAATGCCAACTCTACTTCCCAAGCAGGAGGGAATCCCAAGAGGTTCATCAGAAAACACCGAAAAAATTTTGTACAACAAAATACTTCCAATGCCAGAGCTTTCCAAGGGTGGATACTAATAGGTGTCAGGAGAAATTTGACAATCAAATGAGATCGGAGTAAGTGTTTCCATAGCAGCATTAATCTTAACAGATTTAAGTGGTAGAGAGTCATCAAAACAAAAGTAGAATGAAGTAGATTGTTAAAGGTTACATATCGGATACGGTAGTCCATGGTAGCTTTATGAGGAGCCAGCCAATCCATAACCAAAAGACCTCAAAATCAAAATATCAAAAGTAAACGGATTCGTAGAACGAATACGGTCGTCAAGCCAGACGGATAGTTCATATATCAAGGTCAAGTACATGGTTCATCATAGTGTTGAGATAGATAAGCGAACAGTTCAAGGTGTTGGAATTCTGTTTAGCTTCTTTGCATAAGTAGCAGGTAGGGTGTGTATCATCGGTAATGCGAACATTGTATAACTGTCAAAAGTGAGATGTATGGAATATCAGTTATCAGCATCATCATGCTCAGTTAACAAATCCATACTGAGATAGTATTTACATCATATCCTTCCAAAGGGACTGGTTGGCAGACAAGGTTCATCATTCAAAGGAAGGGAACAAATCTTCCTATATATGTGGTTAACAATTACCAGAGTTCTCATAGGAGTAGTAATGGATTATGCAGATTCAAATAGTATCAGATGATACATTTCATATCCGGCATGAGTAATGAATTCATAGAATGTGTCAAACACATTATGGTTGAATGACCTTCGGGATGGTCGGAGAGGTATCAAATTGTTTATCAAACAAATCGGAATTGGAGGTCAAAATCAGAAGGTGAAACTTAAATGGTGTAAGGTATCCATGTAGTTCCCGAGGTATTCCAAACTTACTTGGTTATTAAGCTTAGGTTGCAAAACTTTCTAGCTTCTGAAACAAATGTTCTTATAAGGCATAGCTAAAGGCAGAGGCACGAATCAGAGTGATGCGGAAGCAATGCTACTTACATAGATGTCCTAGTCTACCCATTCCTCACCGGTAATGACTTAGGTTCTTATGGGGAGATCTTAAAGCAATTTCTCAAAGGTTGTCTAATGAGCGCCTACAGTGGAAACTTAAGGGTCCAAACTTCACAGGTCAAGGTTTAATGTACTACAAGTCGCAACCTGGGCTCTAATACCATAATTGTAACACCCCAACCTGATAAGGGTAGAAGTATTACGTTATGGTGACATATCAAAGCAAACACAAGCATATGACTTAAATAATACAAATGAATCTCAAAGGTTACAAAGGGAAACTCTGAAATACAAGGTTACAAAAGAGAACAACAATAAATACTAAGTCTAAAAATGTAATCACTTCTAGTCATCTCTAATCCAGAATAGCTATCAAAGTATAGTCTTCTAAGTCCAAAGTACTCTCCACTCATAACCCAGCTTCCAACTAAAACCTGCCGCAGGAAAAGAAATGCGGTTGAGCTTAAAAAGCCCAGTGAACAGATATATACAAACAAAGCAAAAGATAAGGAACAAAGAATATCATATAGTGCATTGGGGAAACGGAAGGCATAGACAAATGGTTATCAAAGTGTAAGGAAAGGTCAGTAATCTTCCGCGAGCCCGAACACAAATCAAATCAAATATCATAGTAACCATGGAGTAGCTAGCTCCCGAACATGTGAAAGACGTGTATTGCACACAAGCATCAGTCGACGAACATATCATATCATATCATATCATATCCAATCAAATACAAATCGAACCTAGGATGCATCCATACGCCCCCGAACAAATCATATTGGCCATAACAAATATAAAGTGCGCATATCATAATCAAAATGGGACGGTGTGGAACATCACTCAACCACACTAGAGTTATGCCATTGGTGCATCAATGACATAGCCATGTTACCTTCATGGCTAGGAAAACAAATTGGCTCGGGTATCAAACTGAAGGGTTCAAATGCCATATCATATCAAAGGTTCATATCAAAGGTTCATATCATATGGTTCATATCAAAGGTCCATAACAAAGGATCAAAGCAAAGGTTCATATTAAAAGATGTGCATGAATCATGAGAAACCTTAAGAGATAAGGTCAGAATAGCTATACCTTATCCAACAACAAAAGCAAACAAAGATAGATGGATCACAAGACACAGGATCACTCCCGCTTCACGGAACCTATACGGATCAATAACCAAGTATTACATTAAGTCCAATTGAATTAGGTTACTCTTTTTAGTATACTTTCCCTTTTTAGTAACTTTCTATTTTTAGTAACTTTCCAATTATAGTAACCTTCCATATTTAGTAAGTTTCTGCTTTAAGTAAGTTAACCATTTTAAGTAACTTTCTATTTTTAGCAGGTTTCCCGAATTAGTAAGTTTCGGGGAAAACTTCATATAGATCACTTTAGGGTTACTTATCACATATTATAAGTTTACAACTAATTCATAAGTGTTTTATATCACAAATACAAGTATTCATGCTTAACTTGGTTATTATTCTCATTAATAGTAATTTTGGGTTTTTATCATACTTAAACATGTAGTAGTCAAATTAAATACACTATTAGGTTATATAAAGATCGTAGGTAGTTCATTTACTGTATTAAACACTTAATTAAAGATCCATTATGATTAGGTTACACATATTAATGATATAATAGGCTTTGAGTGTGTAATTCACCCTTTTAAGAAAACTCAGCTTTTAGTATCAAAACATGTATCACATTTCTGGATTTTTAAGGTATACTTATGCATCTCCTGGAAACTTAGCAAAATTACCCCACATAGATACATATGTTTTCTACTTTGTGTAATTTTTGTAGAATTTTCCAGGTAGTATAACTATAGAACAAAAATTCATTATCAAAACTAGTCCAGATTCGGTAACACATCAGAGACTCAAAAAGTAAGCAAATAAGAGACCATGTTGTGCTACTCTAAAAATTCCACCAAAAATCACAGAGACCAAACACATCCTATATTTAAGCCCTGTCCAATTAGAGCTAATGATTCCTTACTGATTTCAAAAACAAAAATCATCTACCAAGGTTGAAATTCGGGTTACTAATTGACAGTTTTGACACTTGAACTTGTAAAATCAGAAAAGACATTCTCCCGACCTCCAAAAATTATAAGGCTTACATATTCAGAAAGTTCTTTTCCAGAACTTGATGTTAGACTCAAGAATCACTCAAAAACACGTTGGTATCTTTAAAATAGACCCCCTTGAACCCGACTCAAATTCCTGACAGCATGCAGGTGGGACAGAAACAAACCTTAATCATCAATTAAAAACCTAATCGACCGACAATTAATTCTAGGGTTTTATTCCAATATTCATACCATCATTAGTACCTTTTAATTACTGATTCAAGAGTGTTAAATGAGGTTTAACACAATTCATATGGGGTTTTTTTTTGTTATATATATTAACCAAACCGATTCCAATATCAGGGTTTAGAAGGATGTTGTGATAGCCGGTTTGCATATGATCATTAAAACAATTTCAAGACTTGTTTAGATGAAGAGAATGGATCATGAGGATACTTAGGAATGTCATACCTTCCTGGGACAGCAAGTAATTGAATCAAACCAAAGAAACAAATCAAAATCACACGTTGGAAACCCTTGTGATAGTACCGTATCACAACCCTTTCTTGCTTGCAATCTTTCACCAAAACTCCAACCTTCTTCCTTGCTTTCTCTTGGACTTCTTGGCCGAATTTTTTAGAGGATATGGATGATATTGTGTGTGTTGATATGTCAAGAAAAACCGTAGGTTGAAAGGGGTATGAAAAAGGAAAAACGTGTGAAGTGAAAAAGGAAACAAGATATGCCTTTTATTTAACTTGGCAGATTTTGTGATAAGGAAGCATATAATTCCGTTTTCTTTTACTCATTTAGGGATAATATATGTTTTAATTTAGTTTATATAATGTATAGTTTGATTTAATTAGTTTAGGTAATTTAGGAAGTAATATACTTTAGTTTATATTCATTTCACATTGTTTTGTATTATCCTTGCAGTAATCTTGTGTTCTCTTGAAATTTTTGGTTAGGGGTATTTCAGGTATTTCATATGATTGAAGAATGATGTTTTTACAATTGGAGCCTTCCGTAACCACCCCTTCTCTTCTTGTCGGAGCCCTCTCTGGGACTCCTTCGAATCCAACGGACCTTCGGCCTAGCCTTCGACCAACTAGTGACCTAATCCTTAGGGTTGAGAATGTTGGTCCATGAGTCTGAGGCCTGGGTTCCATTTCCATTTCTTCATCATACTCGTCACTTGAGTATTTCAACTCCCTTCGCATCTCAGCATTCCTAACTTGCCTTTTGCGAGCCCTTAAGAGAGATTCCAACACTTCGTGGTTGGCTTCGACAAAGGCTGGGCTAATAATAGGCTCCGGATTGGCTGATGTCGAAGCATGAAGGTTGGGTGTTGTTTCTGGGTGAGAACGTGTTGTAAATGTGGAGGCAGTTATTGGGGGAAGGTTGTTGGAGTCATTGATTGGTATTGGTGCCAAGCTCGAGAAACCCGGTGGGGGAGTATCTTCTCTCCCTTGATCCATGCCGGAATAATAGTGAAAGTAGTTGGTTGGTTATAAGCTTGGAAATAACGAGACCAATTGTAGCGGTCCCACGGATGGCGCCACTGATTGTACAATAAATTGCACGACCAGGCCTTCGATGATGATCAAAGGATTTATGGGGTGTTGAGGTTGCGCCAAGCTTTTCTTTAACCTGAAATAAGAAATACTAAAACACTACGTTAAGTGATTACGCAGGGGATGGACCCTGCGAACCACCTCCGGCGTGCGAGTAAGTATGTATAATGGTAAGTTTGAGGTAAGTTGAGAGAGTACGGTTAAGATTCAGTTAACATACCATGGTTATGGCCCGTCTAATGCTATTTATAGGGGAGAAATAGGCTTTAGAGGGCGGTTGCACTTTGTTCGGAGATCATGGGGGCGTCCCATGATTTTTGGTAACCGCTAGGGCTTTGTAGCCCGCGATCTCTGTTTTGGCGGGAAAGCCTAAAGGAAGAGGAGACGTGGGTATGACCAGGTCAAGGTAGCTCTCCGTTGCAGTTCCTTCGTAGGAGATACCCCGAAGGGCTTAAGGCTTCGATTGGCGGATTCCCACATGGTAACCACTTCATAGATGAATGGTTTTACGCCAATGAAACATGTTAATAGATTAACCTGGGCCTCCGAAGAGAGGGCTTTGCATAGGTTCGAAGGGGAGTCCTTCGACTCGTTCGGAGAGTACATCATCAGACACAAAACATAATATATATACAAACGAATATAAACATTTTATACAAATGCAATATATAAACTTTAGACGAAACAAAACTTGTAACCCTTTAACGTACTTATATCACTTATTAAAAGTTGTAAACGCTTATAACAGTATTTTAGAGAATATACTTAAGGTTTTGCGATAATTATAAAACGACCATATATTTTTAGTAACACATGATTACCTCGAGAAATCAATACACATGCACGAGTCATGCCCAACTTCTATCACGTAAACATACTTATTATGTCCTTAGACATGCAAAACATTTTATATACAACCTTTATACGTTAGTTTCAAACTACTAATCATTTAAATGAAACCATCACTTACACATAATTTTTCCTACACTTCAAAATATATATGACTATTTATATATTTCTATAACAACTATTTTACATATCTTTAACAATGATATTCCAATATCCCGACAACGTCTAGTATTGTTCATAATCACTTATCGTTCATCGTCTTTCGGTTATAGTAAAATCGAAACTTTAATCATTTTCGATATTTTGATACACTTTTGTACTTCCAAGAGCCAATACCCACAAATACTTAGAAACAGTATTTGTAAACTTGAATGCTGCCACACAAACAACAACAACGTAAACACTTTAAAAACTTTTGAATTAAATTCCGTGGAGTCTTAAACTTAGTCTGTGAACTAAAACATGCCTTACTAACCTAGGTCGCGTGTTTGTGCCGTACACTCTCTGATTTACTGCATTTACTGTTTACTCTATTAAGGTGAGTTTATAGCCCCACTCTCTTTATACTTGTTTTACAATTGGGGTGAGAAACATGCAAAACTATTTTATGGACCAACACTATTGTTTCAGCAAACTATTACGTGGATTGGCCTAAGCCCTGTTATGTCCCACTTTGCCCAAACTCATGAACCGTCAATTCCTGCTGGGAAGCGTGAATGTTATAAATAGATCTATTGGGAGTAAAGTCCCCGTTTGGTTTGACCGGATAGGCAAACGAACATATACCATGTCGAAACACAAGTGTCTGGGATAAACACTTGTCGGGCCTCTATATTTAACATGCTTCTAGAGCATGCACACTGTTATAGCTTCGGTTGCATGAACTTAGTGCTAGCGTAATAGACTATTTTTATATGACATTATATGCATCGAAATGTTCATATACAAAACTCGAGGTCCAAATTATTGATTTTACTGCTTGCTTATAAACCTATGAACTCACCAGCTTTTTGCTGACTTTTAGCATGTTTTTCTTAGGTGTTTAGGCAACTCATTATTGGCAAGGCATGGCAAGGCGATGGACATAAACTATTTACCAAAGTGTTTTCACACATTTTCAAGACTTGTTTTTATGGGACCACTAAACCTTTGGGCTTACTTGTTAAATTAAAATTCAGATGTAAGCTTGATTTAATCCAAGTAAATGTAGTTTAACGGAGTGTGTATTCCGTTCTTTAATACCTTGTGTTATGATTTTCCAATTCGGTAGCACCCCATGACCCGAATGCTTCCGCTATACCAGATTTTGGGGGTGTTACAGGCTTGATGTGCTGCGTGTGTCGTTGCGGTTTAGCAGTTTTAATGCCTACTCAAGTTTTAAATTTATATTTAGCCGACTTATCAATAACACACACACCTAACGAGCAGTGTACCCCGTCAGTATGAAGATAATGGTAAGTAGAGTGTCGATCACTAAGAGTGGAACGTATAATCTCGTTAACCTAATCAGTATTTTAATATCCTAACGCAAGGGGGTTTCAGCCTGAGAGACTGGCACAATTTTGTTTGCAAGTAAATGATAAAATAAACAATAGGCACGAATCAGCAAGTAGCACACACGTACACAGATAGATACTTGAGACAATAAGAGGGCTGTCCTTATGATTAAGTAGATTGTCACTTGTTTTATTGATAGCTTTATATGAAGTGTATGTAATTAACCCTTTCTCGTTGGTCCTATTCTTATCGGCGAGTAAACCCTTAATGATTACTTATGTCTAAAAGTTATTCCTAAGTGATCAATTTAGAAACAACCGTGGGAGCCACATTATGTCCCGCAGTCAAATGCCCGCAAGCCACTAATAAACACAGAGGTTATCAATGCACTAATAAGTAGTAACCAAAGACATCAACATATAAACTTTAATTAATGAGAAAGCAGTTTTAAGGGAGTGCAATCTTTCCGTTGCCACATTACACAAGCCACCAATCTTGATGAATTAAAGTTTGCTAACACAATAAAACAAAACTACTTAATGAATTAAATACATGCAGCACCTTCTTACAGCTCTTGTATCTTCGATTTGGGTGTGTCTTGTGCTGCCTTCTTGACTGAATTCGTCCTTTTGCTCTGCTGTCCGAACTTCGGTGTTAGGGTTTCGAACCCTTTTATGCGTCTGGTCTACGGGGTATTTATAGTTTGTGTCTGAGGGAAGATGCGGCGCATCTACTGAGTAGATGCGGCGCATGTACTTAACTTCGCGTGGGGTCCAAGATTATAATATTCAGGAATATTCGTACACCGCCAGAAGATGCGGCGTAACCTCATGATTAGATGCGGCGCATGTCCTCTTGTATCTTGGATCGTATCTGGTGATATCTTGATAGAGATGCGGCGCATGTTGATAGTGAGATGCGGCGCATCTGGAGCAGATTAGTCTTGATCTTGTCCATGTCAGTAGACTTTCACTTTATGCACGTTTTGCTCCATTATTAGTCCAAAATCGCCAAGTTTCACCAAATGCTTGTTTTTACCTGAGAATTACAAAAGTAAACGATTAAGTATCAATTCTCATACATAATATAGTAAAACAAGTCAAATTAATAGGATAAATGATAGTAATAAAATGTACTTATTTGAGTTCATCAAATATCCCCCCACTTGAACTTTACTTGTCCCCAAGTAAACCTTAGAATTTCTCTTATGAAAATGTATCCTAAAAGATGTTAGGATTTATTTTTATATTTAAGCATGTATTCGTTTTTCTCATAATCACACAACTAAACACTTAACGAATTAGAAGTAAAATAAAATAAGTCGATAAAAGCAAATCTAATCGTTTAACTGTCCAGTCGCGACGAATATCCTATCATAAGCTTGGCAAGTATACACATCTCCACCACTAAAGCTAAGGAATAACAAGTCTAAAGCGGTAAAAAGGGTTTTTAGGCTTAAGGGTTAATTATTCTCTTTTCATTATCGATCTCAAATTCCAGAAAAGGCGACAAAACCACAAATACATGATCGAATCCACGAACACGATACTTGCAATTGCTCAAATCCTTAACTCGAATAGGCTAAAGATAGGTCCAAACTTCACCAATAATAATATATCAAAAAGGGCGACAAAATCATAAATACATAGCCGAATCCACGACTACGATACTTAAGATTGCTCAAATCCCTAATCTCAATAAATCAAAGGTTTGGTTGGAGAAAGAATAATACAGGGTATGGATAACATTTGGGATATAAATTGGTGTAAAAACATAAAATAAACAAAAACAAATAAATTAAAATCCTAAGTGTGGTTAATCACTATCCCAACCATCCCATGAACAAGACTCATATCATCGAATAACTCACGCTTTAACACTTGAAACACACGCTTTAGGTAGACACGAATTATACTCAACAAGATCTTAATCAAAGAATAAACCTTAATTGGCATTCCCATAACTGCCAATTCCCATTCAATCCATAGATATAATACAACAAATAGTGGCCATATGAACCACTTACATAACTCTACATCGTTGGCTTAAAATAAACATCCAACATTTTTTTTTTCTTTCTTTTTCTTTTCTCATTTTTTCGATTTTTTTTTTTTTTTTTTTTTTTTTTTTTTTTTTTTTTAAACATAAACATAGATGTGTAAAATTTCACCACATCACTACAACTTTCTTTCCGGATAATTTTTTTTTTTTTTTTCATAACTTCAGAAATAAGGGTAATAGCGAAAGTAGTAAACACACGAAAAATAAACTCAAAGATATACAATATTTACTTTCACTCCAATTGCATTGTGCAATTTCCCGACCTAACCATAGATAATGAATTACGCACGCGAACACAGGTAATGTAAGGAAACACACTCTGCCTATAGCAATTAACCAACCACGGACTTTAATCTACAGGGTAGGCTAAGGTGTAAGGGTGTAACGAAACATTTTAAACATAGGTGTAAGAAACGAAAGGAATGGCTCTGAGTGTTTTTCTAGGGGTATCTTACTCTAAAAATGAGAGTAACAAAAGGGTTTATACGGGGGTTAACTAACCAGTGTAGTTAGCTAATAACACATAACATATATAGGCTTTTTGGTGTAATCCTAGAAATTTACCAAGTCAGACAAGTCATTCCAATTATATAAATAATACTCTTTATGGTGGTCTCGAATAGTATACAAGCCAAGTTCTAAAGTTTACAAGTCACCGGCACACTCATAGATTTGTGAATTTTTGATAAAATCACAATTTTTGAAAATAACGTCATGTGTGCAGCTATGCAACTTAGATCTTAAACAAAAACATGCTAAAAAAATTTTTAAGTTTGATATATTAAGCACATTTTAAGCATAATTTTTGAAAAAGTTTAGGACAAGTAATTGTTAAGTGTTCTAATTCTCCTATCCCCCCACTTAAGTTAAACAACGTCCTCGTTGTTTGTATAAAAGGTTAAAAACTGGAAAATAAAAAGAATTAGAACAGAAAAACTCCCCTGAGATTTGCTCGGTATGATCCTCCATTAGTGTAAGAGCAAAAATCATCTTCCTTGTGGATTAGAACGTTAAATCTTCATACTTGATGTATCCACAGGAAATTCAGGAAACTATAATACCACCAACATTTTAAAACACACCTAAGATAAGAAAGGTTCAACTTGCATAATACATTAGTAGTTAGGAAAAATAAAACTTAAAAATTAAAACTGAAAATCATCAGGTCAGTCGATGCGCCGTATCTTATGGAAGAAGATACGCCGTATCGAGCCTGGAATTAATACGGATCAGAATAACGATGCGCCGCATCCTTAACCAGGGATGCGCCGCATTAAAATAAACTGATAAAAAGTTTTAAAGTCTAAAAATAAAAATGCAGAAAAATAAAATAAGATATGACCATTGCAGAGGATGCGTCGCATCTCAGGATTGAGATGCGCCGTATCCTCATGCGGCCTGGACTGACTCGACACAGAAAATAGTAAAAGATAAATTCTCCGGGTTGTCTCCCGGTAAGCACTTGTCTTTATTCCAGAGTCTTCAAGTTAGACTCACGTTCAGCTCTTTAATATCGATCATTGAAGGAGTCGGAAACATCGCGCTCCTTTATTGCTAATTTAGTAATATTGAACACTCCTTGCTCGTTCTTAATTTCCACGCCATTCTTCTTTAATATCTGTATAAACAAAGTCCTGTCCCTTTCGGGCAGAGATGACAAAATGATAGACGGGAAATTCTTATTATTATGTAGGCACAAATAAGCAAGGTGAGGTGGTAATTCAATAAACATATCATTATTCAAATTCGTTTTCTCAACTATTCTCCTACGTTTATTAATTACTACACAATCATACCACTCATCATCAGAATCACTAACAACATCGCGTCTAAGCTCGGTAGGTACATTAAGGTCAATAAATTCCTCAAAGTCTTCATGATTAGGATTAGTTGAGTTGTTTTGAATCAATGTTTCTCCCATAAGTCTAGCTTCAAGATCGAGGTCCATACGCTCTCTTAATCCTAGCACATAAACACCTCTAATTATGCTTTTAACCGGATCTTGGCACTTATAGACTAGTTTATTATTCCCTACCCTTAATGAAATTTTTCTTTTAAACACATCAATCTTAGCATGGGCAGTAGACAAGAAAGGTCTTCCGAGGATTAAAGGAATCTTAACATCCTCGGGCATGTCTAGTATAATAAAGTCTACGGGAAAAATAAACTGCTCAATCTTAACTAGCACATTATTAGCAATCCCTTCAGGTCGTTTTACTGTTTTATCAGCCAATTCAATAAGTAATTTAGTTGGTGCTAATTTTCCTAGTCCTAGGGCAGCGAATGTCTTAAGAGGCATAACACTAACACTAGCTCCTAAGTCAGCCAACACATTATTGAAAGATATATTATTAATAGAACAAGGTAGAGTAAAACTTCCTGGGTCTCTTTCTTTATGAGGCAAGGTATTTGAGTCGGTTGCAGGGCTCTCTTCTTTCATTGTTGCCTTGATCTCTTCTTCAATCTTTGTCTTCTCTTTTAGTAGTCTCCTTAAGCTTATTGAAGAATTAAAGAAAAATTTGGGTCTTGCACCATCATCACCATTCATCGATCTTCTAGGTATATTAGGAGTGACTTCTTCAGTGGTGCTTATGGCCTTGACATGATCTCTCGGGTTGGTTTCAGTCGAGCTCGGTAAACTTCCATATCCCCTTTCTTGAAGAACTTTGCTCATTTGACCAATTTGTTGTTCCAATGCTTTGATCGAAGCTCCTTGATTTCTTGTAGTAGTGTCCGTTGAAGCTCGAATTTCCTTGATCATAGCAGTATTCTCTTCATGTCTTTTAGCAGCATCGGCCATAATTTGCTTTAAAGTATCGTCTAAAGTCTGCCTCCTCTCTTGATAAGCGGGATTGAAGTTGTTCTTTTGATAGAATCCCGGACTAGCTTCCCTAAATCTCCCTGAAGGTCGGAATGGTTGTCCAAATTGGGTGTAATAAGCTTCTTCAAACGTCTCACTTTCATTCTTATTCGGACAATCCTTAGTGTAGTGAGGTCCTTCGCACTTTTCACATCCAACTTGGGCAGCATACGCTCTTTCATCACGCTTCTTCATTTCTCTACTAATTTTATCCAATTGAGCTTGAATAGCAGCAATCCCGTCAAAATTAGTGCTGCTCTTAGATCTAGTAGAGGTTCCATCGTGCCATTTCTGAGAATGATCAGCAGCATCTTGGATCGCTTTCCTAGCATTAGTTGCACTCATCTGAGGTACAGCTCCCTTAGCATCCAAAATCTGTCTTGTAGGCACGTCCAATCCCTGATAAAACAATATTATTTCCTGCATAGGGGTTAGATAGTGTTGAGGACATTTTATCAATAAATCTTTAAATCGTTCCCAAGCTTGATAAAGGGTTTCATCAGGCTCTTGCTTGAAACTATTGATAGCCTCCATTTTCTTAGCAGTCTTAGCAGGTGGACAATATCTCTTCAGGAATTTGCTCTTCAAACCTTCCCACGTAGTGATTGAACTAGCAGGTTCATTCCTTAGCCACTTGTTAGCAGCTCCTTTTAGTGAGATTGGGAAGATTCTTAGCATGAGTTGATCGGTATTGACACTTTCTGTAGTAAACAAATCTGCAATCTCCAGGACCTTTTCAACATGCTCATTAGCATCCTCTTGTTCCGTCCCACTGAAAGCATTTTCTCTGAGCTCTTTGAGAAATTGTCCCTTCAACTCAAATTTTGACTTGTCATCAAACTTAGGTCTAGCAACTCCTGAAGTGTAATCAGCACGGGTATTGTTCATGTATTCCTCCATAGTAGTGTTTTCGCCCATTGTTTCTGTTTCAACTTCCTCTTTATCTTCAGAAAAATAATCAAGCTCGAGTGAACTTGAAAGATCAAAGCTTCTTGTGTTGAAAAGCCTTTTAAGCGAATGTAGGGCTCGTTCAGGATCTTCGAAAGGTTGAATCAAGTTCTTCGTAGAACTCCTGGTCATGCACTTCCTGAAATCAACACAAAAAATATCAGTAGGGTATGCTCGAGAAAGTAGTATATCAGATAATTAATAACGAAAACGGAATACGAAAAATGAAAGTTACTGATATCTGCAGATGATGCGCCGTATCCAAAAAGTTGGATACGCCGTATCTTATAATCGTTAAAATTTTAATCAGACTTTATTCAGAAAATAGATACGCCGCTTTAGAATTAATGAATGCGCCGTATCGGATTAATTAATCAAAAATCAATTTATCTAATTAAAATTAAATGCGTCGTATTAACGAAAGTTAATGCGCCGTATTTTCGTTACGCTTAAAAATAAAAGATTTTTGATTCAGTAAGATGCGCCGTATCGACAGAAATCGATACGCCGTATTTGTTTAATAATTCGCAAACTGTTTTTAATTAAAATAATAGATACGCCGTATCTGCGAAAGCAGATGCGTCGTATGGCGTTAACGTTTAGAAAATTTTTATCAAAAACAGATACGCCGTATCTGCAAAAGCAGATGCGTCGTATTACTTTATCGCTTAGAAAAATTTTCTTGTTAAAAACAGATACGCCGTATCTTGGGGAAAAGATGCGTCGTATCGAATTAATTAAACGCGTTGTATTAAAAAAATTGAACGCAATACGCCGTATCTGAGAAATCAGATGCGCCGTATCGTTCGATTTAGCACAGTACAACGATAGCAGAACAGAAAAATACGAAAAAAATAAAAACAAAAATTAAACACACAAACAAAAATAAACACACAAAAACAAAAATAAAAGCAAACAAATAACACACAATACAACAAATATGCAAAATAATACAATGATGCAATTAATCTAATAAAAAAGAAAAACCTAATTAAAATACTAATCAAATTAACAGAAAATAACAATTCACTCCCCGGCAACGGCGCCAAAAACTTGATGTGCTGCGTGTGTCGTTGCGGTTTAGCAGTTTTAATGCCTACTCAAGTTTTAAATTTATATTTAGCCGACTTATCAATAACACACACACCTAACGAGCAGTGTACCCGGTCAGTATGAAGATAATGGTAAGTAGAGTGTCGATCACTAAGAGTGGAACGTATAATCTCGTTAACCTAATCAGTATTTTAATATCCTAACGCAAGGGGGTTTCAGCCTGAGAGACTGGCACAATTTTGTTTGCAAGTAAATGATAAAATAAACAATAGGCACGAATCAGCAAGTAGCACACACGTACACAGATAGATACTTGAGACAATAAGAGGGCTGTCCTTATGATTAAGTAGATTGTCACTTGTTTTATTGATAGCTTTATATGAAGTGTATGTAATTAACCCTTTCTCGTTGGTCCTATTCTTATCGGCGAGTAAACCCTTAATGATTACTTATGTCTAAAAGTTATTCCTAAGTGATCAATTTAGAAACAACCGTGGGAGCCACATTATGTCCCGCAGTCAAATGCCCGCAAGCCACTAATAAACACAGAGGTTATCAATGCACTAATAAGTAGTAACCAAAGACATCAACATATAAACTTTAATTAATGAGAAAGCAGTTTTAAGGGAGTGCAATCTTTCCGTTGCCACATTACACAAGCCACCAATCTTGATGAATTAAAGTTTGCTAACACAATAAAACAAAACTACTTAATGAATTAAATACATGCAGCACCTTCTTACAGCTCTTGTATCTTCGATTTGGGTGTGTCTTGTGCTGCCTTCTTGACTGAATTCGTCCTTTTGCTCTGCTGTCCGAACTTCGGTGTTAGGGTTTCGAACCCTTTTATGCGTCTGGTCTACGGGGTATTTATAGTTTGTGTCTGAGGGAAGATGCGGCGCATCTACTGAGTAGATGCGGCGCATGTACTTAACTTCGCGTGGGGTCCAAGATTATAATATTCAGGAATATTCGTACACCGCCAGAAGATGCGGCGTAACCTCATGATTAGATGCGGCGCATGTCCTCTTGTATCTTGGATCGTATCTGGTGATATCTTGATAGAGATGCGGCGCATGTTGATAGTGAGATGCGGCGCATCTGGAGCAGATTAGTCTTGATCTTGTCCATGTCAGTAGACTTTCACTTTATGCACGTTTTGCTCCATTATTAGTCCAAAATCGCCAAGTTTCACCAAATGCTTGTTTTTACCTGAGAATTACAAAAGTAAACGATTAAGTATCAATTCTCATACATAATATAGTAAAACAAGTCAAATTAATAGGATAAATGATAGTAATAAAATGTACTTATTTGAGTTCATCAGATTTTGGGGGTGTTACAGGCTCATGGCCCATAAGCCCTTTTTATAAGCTAAAAAGCTCTCAACTGCTTATTCCCAACATAAAATAACTTATATCGATAAGCCATGACATGCCATAATCTTTTCTAATCCAAAAATATAAAATTGCAAAATAAGGACTAGAAATGTAACGCCAAACATGCATGGGGATTAAAACACTAAAATTGGAGTTTCTTGGTCCAAAACTGTAAATTCATTTAATAATATAGAATAAGGACTATGCCTGAAAATTTCATATGCATGGAGGGCCTGTTTTGCCAAATTTCTAAAACTATATATAAAGGATTAAATTTAAAAATAAAATTAATGCATGGGGATAAAAAGTGTAAATTATGAATTAATAAGTTATTAAAAGGACTCCGCTGCAAATTATATTTAACCAAGGGGTAGAAATTGTCACTTTTGAAACTCCAGGGTAGTTCAAGGGTATAAACTGTCAATTCTCAAAACTATAAGGGTATAAAATGTAACATCTTTATATTCTCACGGAACTATACTCTTAACACATTTTGACTCGTTTTTTATAATAATCAACATACGAAATATTTACAATTCTTATCGATCGGTCAAACTTTAAATATGATAAAACACAATTTATCATCCACTAACTTTTGAACAGACTTCAAAACTATCAATTGTACTTTTCTCGTTCAACCACACGCGTTATACTCAAAAGTTCAACACACAAATTATCGACAATACATTTGTCGTACAAGTATAATACATTAAACACTCTTTATTATTTAAAACCTAGAATATAAACCAACATACTGAGACTTGACATATCCACTTAGGTTGCATATCGGAGCAGTTTATTCTCGAAATGTGATTAGTTTCTTAATCAGACTACTGTATCACCAAGGTGATTCATAGCCTCTCTTTTCTTATTTTGAACTCTTTGGGGGAGATACAAGCTCGTTTTACTTACAAATATTACTCGTTATTCATAAACATTCTACTTGATTTATGAAACACTCTATTTGTTTACTGAAACTTATTAAATGCCGAACACAAGTATTTTTCTGTATGCTATCCTGATTAATATTGTCTATGACACACTTTTGCCACTAAAAGTCCCTCATATCATGAGCTATTAATCACTTGCGAGTGAACGCGAATTTAGTGAATAGATCTATTGGAAGTTGACGCCTCATTTGTGTTGCTGGATAAGTAGCCAAATGCACTTTATTTGAAACTAAATAGGAAGTTGGCAAACTCCTACCCGAGGGCCTTGTTATTTACATTTTTATAATGTCAGTAACTTATATCATTTTATGATATCACACACGTTAACGTTTGAGCTTCATGAGACTTAGAGCAATATTACGGTACTGTAATGATACGGTACTGTCACCATTGAATTTATGGGTGCAAACACGGGGCCCACTGTTTATTAAACTTGAAACTTGTGTTCAACTGATTTGCATGCAAACACTATGGATTTCACTCAACTTTTGACTATCGAAATCAACTGTTTTATTTATAAACTCTATGAACTCAACAACCTTTGTGTTTACACTTTTAGCATGTTTATCTCACCTCCATAATGAACGAGGATGGCACGGAGGGGCACGGATACTGATAGAAGGCTAAAATCTAATTATCATTCGAAACTTATTTAACAAACTGTAAAACTACTGGGACCTCATTTTGTAAACTCTGATATTTATAAAATTCAAATGATAAATCTTTTAAATCGACTCAATTAGAGATCGTTTTCTATTATTATAACTGTTGTGCCGTCGAGTAACACCCAGTTTGAATTCCGCTGCGTATCACGAAATTGGGGGTGTTACATCATTGATGATGTTTGTGAAGCGATGATAGTATGACTCTAATGACTCCCCTAGATCAATCATGAATGTTTCATATGTGTGATAAAGCTTGGACTCCATGTCATCTTTGTTTAGTTCTGTGCCTTCCATCAAAAGGTGTACATGTTCCCACATATCCTTAGCAGTCTTTTGAGCATCAATGCTCTGGTAAATTGGATTAGGTATACCCAGAAGAATATACTCCATTGCAAGTTCATCTGCCTCATGGTGAAGTATCTGTTCTGGTGTAAGTTGATTCTCTGGGAGAGTTGTCACAGTTTCAGGTCTTGGAGGAACAGTAGTTGCATCTCCGAGAACCGTTACAGTTGGCATTTGAAAGGGACCTTCAAGTATAACTTGCTTCAGATATTTGCCATGAGGTTTCTGGAGTTCCATGAACCTTAGGAATCAACTTGCCCATTGAACATAATTTCCAGGAGTGAGCATTGGAGGTCTTTCTAGTGAACCAGCTGCATGAATTGATTGTTGACTGCTAATGGCTTCACACATTTGATCAAACCAATGTGGTTGTTTTGGTGGAAGAGGTAATGTGTGCATTGGAAATTGTTGTGTAGGATATGGTTGTTGTTGAGGGAATTGTGGTTGTTGAAAGAATTGTTGTTGTTGTTGATGGAATTGTTGTTGCGGAGGAAGGAATGGTTGTCCTTGTTGATGAGGGTAATATAGATAAGGATTGTAATAAGGATACGGTGGTTGAGACATGTTTGTAGCAACGATATGGATCTTTAAGGTTAATTTAGGTTGTAATGTGAAGGTGTTTAAGGTTACTCGGAGAAATAATAGATACTCGGAGGTTTTAGGAATAATTGGGCAGAGTTGCGTTTCTTACTCGGAATAATAGTAAAGCATAGTAACCGTTCCGTACTCGGAAAATGTCTTACTCGGAAGTTCTTACTTGGAAGTATCTTACTCGGAAGTATCTTACTCGGAAGCAAACCAATACTCGGACAGAGTTTCGTTTCCAACTAGCAATTAAAATTAATTACTCGGACAATCCGTACTCGGATAATGTTACTCGGAAACTTTCACAGAAAAAACTTACTCGGAAATTCCATACTCGGTAACACTAAAGGTTCTTACTCGGAAAATAAGGGCTTTGTTACTCGGAGAAAAGGTTTTGCTTACTCGGAAAGACGCAACTTTTGCAGATTTTTTGAAACTCTAAAAAACACTTGAGACCACGAATTTAAACCAAATAACGTATCGAATCTACCTTAATACTACCTAAAATAGTTAAAAGTTGCAAACTTTTTGATTTTTAAATACAAAAACGCAAGGTTTTGATTTTTTGAAAAACGTGGGATACGAGAGGTTTAAAAAACAAAAAAAGAAAAACAAACTTTTAACAACTAAAAACAATCTAAACAACCCTTTGGCGATTGATACCACTTGTTTTGTCTCTAATATAACATTGTTACTTAGTATGAATTGATATTTCTAGAGAGAGAAAGTAAGAGAGAGAGAGAATGGATGGAACTTGTATGAGAATAATAAACTTTGATACCCTTCTCTTCATGAGAAGTGGTATTTATAGTTTACATGAGATAATGGGGTGTTGCCCTAATAATGACTAATGGGCCGCTCATGAGCTGGCCTTGTAACAAACATACAAGCCTTATAATTCACGACCTATTACATATACTAAATGACCGACACTTTATACTGATTACACGTAATCCCAACAAATTGGTTTCTTGTGAGGATGTTGTATTAGATCCAAATAATGCAATGGATTGTGATGGGTACAACCATTTTTTATCATAACGAGTTGGGGTTCTACATATCTGAATTAATAATTATTTTTCAACATAAACTGATTAATTATTTGTTTCTGATAAGGATGTTTACTTTTTTCTAGCATTTCTAATGTCAATATATTTATTATTTATAAGGATTTTGAGTTTGATTATAAGAATATAATGATTTATGATCAAAAGAAACATTGCTTATTATTATGATTACCTTTATCAGTATCATTATTGTTAAATAACGGGGCGGGTTTGGGGTGGGGCGGACATCCCTATCCCCAAACTCGATTACCAAAGTCTTCCTCAATCTAATCAGGGCGCCCCGTTGGGCCGCATTGCTCCCTCAGACTCGCCCCTTACTAGTCAGGGATCTTATCAGAGTTTTCTCTTTAGGCGCGATTCTTGACCAAAGGCGCACCATTTTATACTGCTGTTAACAATAACTATAATAATTAAGAACCTATTATTAATCAATTACAAACAAGCTTTATTAAGTTTTCAATGATAGTGTAATGCATAAATAATGATAAATTACACCGTCACAAATTACAACTTTAATTTAAGACATTAAACAAGTTTCTATGATTACAATTTTACAATCTTAAAAAAAGTAAAGTAAAGTAACTCCCAATACCGTCTTTCACGAGTTATGGGTCCCAGTACCGTCTTCCACGGTGTATAGGGAAGGTTGAGACGTAGTCAGCCTTACCCCTACCTAAGGTAGAGAGACTGCTTCCGGTTCTACCATAGGTAGAAAAGGACCTCCGGTCTTGCAAGGGGTGAGGATCGAACCCTTGACCTCTGCCTCCAGAGGCAAGGGTGTTAACCACTTGATCCAACCTTGCTCTTTTTAATTTTACAATCTTACAAAGATTAAAAAAAAAAAAAAAAAAAAAAAAAAAAAAAAAAAAAAAAAAAAAAAGTAACAATATTAGAGAAAGATGTTTTTATTACGCAAATACTAACATAATATTATATATTAATATAGATATTGATGTATATGATTCTGGTGGGGCGGGGCGACATATATATTATTCTGGTGGGGCGGGGCGAGGATGTTATTCTCCGCTCCCCGCCCCAAACCCAAATAAAATCCTCGTTTAAGCCCCAAACCTGCCAGTAACCCGATAAGCATGCCCGCCCCAGTTTGTTCGGATTTCGGATTTCTCCATAGTTTTTTTGCCATCCCTAAATGTGTCACTGAACTGACCCATGCCAACAAGCTCTTATAAGCTGGTCCTTAACCTCAGCTACTAGCTCCAGATACAACTAATTTGACCAAACATATATATTGTTAAAAACACACAAGTAAATGAACTGTCATAGTTGTTAAAAAAAAATGAACTTTCATAGAGTACTTGAGTAAATTTTTAGGTAATCTATTGCTTTTTGTCATTTCTTTTTAAATATAAGCTATAGCTTGGTCATTGTTTTAGTAAGACTAATTAAGTATAAGCTTCTTCAAAAAGGTCTTAAACAAGTGTGCCTCTGATCAATAGCTTAATTAAAATACTCCTTAAATATGATGTTAATTTTCTTCATGATTTCATCAGTATAAATAAAACAAGCAAAATTACTCTTTCACAAGTCATATTACTGCGTTTACACTGATCAACAGGCTAAAAATTCGAAAATGATATTTGGAGACATACGAAATGGGAATAAGTCATATGTTGTCCTTGTCGACAGCAACATGTCTGTCCATACCCAAAAAAAAAAAAAAAAAACTACGACAAAAACCCTTGTTTATGCCATCAAAGGAAAATAAATTTATTTTATCTGCAGCTTCTTTTAAAGAAAGCTCCAGCCAACACAACCGCTTTGTAGCCCATCGCTGCTTAGGTCTCCCACTATCGCACCTCCAACTCCAAGAAAATCTCGAGTAACTGGTACACTTCTGGATTGTTGAAAACTTATTTTGCTACCAATGTTTTGTGACTGGTCTTGGTAGCTAGCCTCTTGCTCGTAAGTTGCGCCAGCATACTGAGTGAAAATTGAGGACCCATTTCCATTGCTGCTAAAAGAGTTGAGCAGTTCATCCATGTTGTCATAACTTTTGCTGCCAACAGGAATTTTTGCACTTTCGAATGTAGTACCACCAATACGACTGCTTAAAGAAGAACTTGCATACCCTCGTGAAAAGTTGGTAGCACTTGTGTTGCTAGATGTTGAACCAATCAGTCCAGCCTTCTGAAGCAGTGCAGTTGCACTAAGTTGTGGCATCACAGCTACATATGATCTTGACAAATAAATTGGGGCAGAGTGATCTGACACACTTCCACCACTAGAGAACAAACTTGGCCCCTTGCCATTTTCATAGTTCTTGACATTTCCAGTTAAGCTGAAATTGTTTTTGTTGCACGAAGTAGTAGTGTTGGTCAGGAGATTGGTAAAAAACTTTGTGTTAACGTTTCCCTGATTTTTGTGTTTGTTTTCTTGTTGTGATGGGACTGTCACGAAAGCTTGAGAGGGCTTGTAACATTTTAAGTCAATAGAAGGTCTGTTCATGAGGCTGTTAAGACTTATTTTGTTTAACCAAGACTCACCATGTGTAATTCCTGGACTGTTGCTTGTCAGATTTTGGATTGAGGAAATCTGGGAACCAGCTGAATGAGTTACAGGGACGCTCAGGCTGGGATTGTTTCTGTTGGTGGTGCTTTTGGATGTGCTACCCATGGCACTTGAAGTTTGTGAATACTTGACTTGCCCAAGGGCCTCACAGAATGCCCTATGCGAGATGAAACGATCACGCCTGAAAATAATGTAGTTTAATCTTAAGTACGATAAATTGGATAACTCCAATATCAAAACATAAGAAATGAAATAATATCAATATGAATATTAGGTGTTTCACTTGAAAAGTTTATTCAGAACCTTTATTATTAAAAATATTAAATCAGCTTGAGATAGAGGATCCTAACTCAAGCTCAAAACAAGGTTGTACTTGAAAAAGAAAAGGCACTAACGTGAGTCTTTTATTCTTAATATGTATGCGACAAGAAGAAGTTCTATTGATAATAATTCCCAAAGTTTTACATAACAAATATACAACTATACAACCCATTCTTCAATTCGATAATTTGAACACTGAATAAATTATCTTTTTGTAACAACTTGTTATACATTAGAAATTAAATGTGCCAATACCAACTTAAAAATACTGTTTAAAGGTGATTTCAGGTTATTACAACTAACACAGAATAAGTGACTTACTAAGTACTGTTATAAACCCAACTCCTGGGTTGATTATTATGTGAAGCTAACCTTAAAGCATCGATGATATGAATACAAGTAATAACGTAAAATTGTAATAACAAAAATTCAAAACAGTTAATAATCGATGGAAACTGTTGTCTACAGATCACGTTAGACTCGCTTTTTGAGTAAGCTGCCTATTTTTATTAGCTATTGTGGATTACATGCATCAAATATATATGTAACAAGTATAACACTGAATATTAGATATTGTGGTCAATATATGTATACATTATATGTAACTGCAAATTTTGGAATGTAAAACTATATTGATTAGAGAATTAATTTATCAATACCAACATATATCAGAAAAACTCAATCTTATAATAAGATATAATAGGAATAATATGGTAATCAATATTTCACTATGCAATAAAAGTAATGGCGACGAATTAAAATATATATATATATATATATATATATATATATATAATATATATATATATATATATATATATATATACCTTGAGAAGAAAGTGCCGCAATGGCATTGATACTCTTTAGTGCTGCAAGTCTTTAAATGCGCTTTCAAGTCGGAATCGACAGCATACATCTTCATGCACTTTTTGCACTTGTATTTCTTTTCACCGTGCTTTCTGGAGTAGTGTTTCTTGATGCCAGTGAGGTCTCCAAGTGCATTAGATGGGTCGTGGTGGACGCAAGAGGGCACAGGGCACAAATACACCTTTCTTTTTACTTCATCCTTTAAACTCTTTTGTTTAAGTTGCCAAGGTAGATTGTGTCCTCTTTTGTGAAGTTGCAAGTTCTGCTCCCTTGGAAAACCTTTAAAACATACCTCACAAACAAACCTGTTTTTCGCCGTTAAGGTGGTAGGAGATAGTGCTATAACTTCAGCATCATCCGCATCTACCAACATTTTCCAAGAATGGCCATTAATATAATTAGTTTTTCTAATTTTAAACTATCATACAATAAAGTAATGGTTGATTACACACGAAATTCATCAAAAAATGAACCATCTGTTCTTTTTGTCTTTATTATCAAAAGTTCCCATATTTAGGATTTTGTATTTCTATTTCAAGAAAATACAAGAAATAAGAAGAGTGAAAAAATCCATGTTTTTCTTTATTCTTTTTCGAAAGAGACAAATGAGTATATTCGGAAAAAGAAAAAAGGAATTAATTAAAAAGATTGGAGGTCTTGCAAAGAGACAAATGAGGATTTTGTACCGGGATGGTTCCTTCGCTTCTTAGGAGGAACAACCGGTGGTTGTGTTTGGTTCACTTGATCTTCTTCGTCCCTCTTGACCAAGAGCCGCATTCTCGATCTGGAATCCATCTCTTTTATTCTCTTCTTGACAACTCTTACGTGCTAGCAAATGTCGATGAATGTAATAATTTACTATTTTACAAAAATGATGAAGAAGACGGTATTACAAATATGAACCTGTGGTTTTTTCGTAATAAATAAAACCCAAGTTGCCAAGTAAGTCGATATCAGGGAAACACTTACAAATAGACGGAGAGCCTTAATTAAACTCCTTTTTTTAATTTTCGAACTGATACCTACTAATGAAACTTGCTATTGAGATGCATAAACATTTTCGAAATTCTCTTATATGACCGAAGAGAACGACACATATATGTTGCGTGAGCCAAGTGAGAAGAGAAACCACCGTCCTCGCCAACTTTTTCACTCTCATGACATCATGCCCAGTTGTATATATACAAGGTGATGCAACATGTTTTATGCCATGTTGGTCACGATATTAATACTTTTTGACTTTCAAGATTTCAATATATTCATTTACTATTTATAGAGTACTAGCTGGGAATTCGCGTGTTACAGCAGCGAATACTGTAATCAAAACTTTTGACGAACAATATTATTCGATTATATATTTTTCTTGATGATAACTTTACGCATAGCAAAATAACTTTATCGCACACTGTCACATATAAATATGGTAGAGTACTCGTGCATCACGAAGCAATGGCTATATGAAAACAATAGTTAGTAGTATCACGAAGTTGTGACGATTGAAGGTAAAAGGTACTTGCTAGTCAATAAATATTGTGTAATATTCGTCACGATATTATATAACATGTAAACATAAAGTAGTATACATTAGTTTGTACAAATATATGATTAGTAAACGTATCTATATGACATTAGTTAACAAAATATGAATTACGGTATTCAAAATCTCTACATTTTTCATACCTTAATTATAAAATGCATGATACTTTTCGTACATTGACATGTACGATTCTTTTCAAACAAATTTAAGTACATAGGTTATGATGACCACGTTACTAACTTGTTTGGTTTGTATCTTGTGGTTTAATACTTGTACTTTTGAATGATGGGTATTTTAAGGCTATCATTAATATAATATAGTGTTGTATAGATGCATTAGTGCATTAAATAATATGTTGTACCTTTAGTTTTGTTATTTATGTTTTTTGTTTGTATGATTTGTACAAGGGGTAATTCTGAGACTGTCCCAGTCGCTCGAAGTGGTGGGCTTTTAAGGACTAACTTTAGTGACTTTCTTTAACTAGCCCGAGCGACTTACGACTTTTTAAGTTTTAATATGAAGGTGACATGTGGCACCTAAAAAAGTCGCGCCCAATCATTAAAGTGGTACTTTTGTCATAACTCACTATGTGTACTTTCTAAGCGATTTTTTTACAGCGACTTTTCATACCTTAAGCGACCTTCTATTTTGTCATTTTTCACCAAAAAGTCAAACTTCGAAAAATATTATTTTATTCTTTTTTGCCTCTACCCAATGTTGAGCAACCTAAGCGACTTACGGCTTGATATTGTTGTTCCCGTTACACTTATAGAAATAACTAGAAAGTTATCCTAATTGTGTACTAAGACTTATACAATGTATGATTAATTTTACCAAATAAGTTATAATGTAAATGTAAAAACAACAAAGGTTTTTCAACGTTTAAATTCTTATTAGAAATTAATCAAAGAATCTATTACCCAAAGTGTTTTGCGGAATAAACACTTTGGGATTGAATAGACAAGGTATGGTATTCTCCTCTTCTAAACTCAAGCTTTTCTTGAGTGACAACTAAAAGACCCTACTGAGCTATCTCAGTGAGTAGGTTGTTCTTTGGAGGAGAAAAGTGGGTTGTGAAACTCTAAGCTTTTAGTGCACAACCTTAACTCACTTTGTGAAGGATTATACAAACACTTGGGATGTGAATCTTAATAATGTGTTTGAGATATTTATGAGTGAATGTGTTTTAGTATGCGGAATCTACTATAACACACTTAAAAGAACACAAAGGTGGTGAGTATGTAAACGTGAGTTATAATGAACAATGAACACAACTTTAGTAACACAAAACGATTCAATATTATTGATGAAATAATACGGATGATCTAACTATCACCAGGATTACAATGTAACCTTGAATCTTTGGTTTGTTAAGGATTTGTGAATTTGTAACTAAGTTACTAGAGATGTTGTTCTGTTTTGGTTATGCTTAGGTTCTTAGTTGGGAAAAGCTTACTACAAAGGTGGTGACTAAGGAATCCTTTTATAAGATAAGGATCCCTTTTACATGTTGTCAAGTTGTGAATATAATAAGATACTTGGACTTTCCTAGCCTACTATTAATTACAACTTCCAATGTAAACTACTCTGTATATTCTTCTGCACAAACATGGAAGACTGAACTACTTCTACATAACGTATTACATTGTACAAAGACTAATAATACAACAAATATCTACAAATAAATATCTATCAACTTGATCATTAACTTGGCAGGACCTTCAATAACTAGCAGTACCTTCTCACCCAGAAGGTACTGTTAGTGTATCTTCAACTTCATCAACATCAACTAGCAGGCTCAATACATCATCCAGCAGGCTCTTTGACTTGAACATTTTATTCCCAACAATCCTCCCCTAAACTTGTTATTTCCTTTAAAATACACAAGTTCCTTATGAATAAAATACATACCTTGAGGATCTGAGGGAACTCTTCCAAAACCTTTACTCTCTGTTCTTCCTTTTTCTTTCACATTGCTCAAAAATGCTCCTCAGCAAACTTTGAACAACTTCTGAATTTTCTTCATCTTTATCACATCTCAACCTCTTAGAGATCATAGTTGTAAGCACTTCATAGCTAAGTGGATACTCTTTTTCAGCCAACATAAAGAGTTCAATCCCACTTTGTGTAAAAAGATGATGAATACTGCTAAGGCTTAGAAATTCCCATGTGGTTGAAGGATCATGATATGGAAACTTCCAATGAACATCTTTTGGATTAGGATCATACATCCTATTAAACTCTACCCAAAGTTCTTGTTCCTTAACATCAGTGTTAGAATTTGTGTCTAGCCTAATTTGAACTAGATTCCACAATTCTTCTAAGTCAGCTCTATCACATGACCTTATCAGATTTTCAAAATTCTTGAAAATGGCAGTCTGATTCCCAACCCTGGTAATCTTCCAAGCCTTTCCTGATCTATCATAATGAATCTCCCAATCTATTATAGGGTGTCTAGACCTAATTGGATCAGCATGTATAATTGTTGGTAAAGCAATTAACATTTTACTTACTTGCTCTGGATCCAATTCTGCTTCTTCTGTCTTTTGATCACCATTCTTTTTCTTTGAAGGTCTAGCATCAGATGGGATTTTGAAGTACAATTGCTTGTAGGCATTAAGGTAAAGGAAGTTGATTTCTTCATGAGATTTCTTCTTCAATTGAGACTCAGTCCAATTGGCTTGATTTCTTAGAAACTTCTTCATGAAAGTGATTTGATCCTTCTTAGATAATCCCACCTTAAAACCTCTTTCCTGACTTTCTTGAATCTTTTGAAAAATATCATTCAGAGCAGCTTCTTTATATTTTTTGTTGATAAAAGTTTCAAGCTGTGCTGTTTTCTCTTCATTATCAAGATTCTTGTCTTCAATAATTAGGGAAGCTTCACCTCTCACAATTGGATCATTGGCAATAATCCATTGCATATGTGCATCAAATGTTTCCTGAGCAGCTTGAGAGTCAAGAAGTGTTTGAGCAGCATCCTTTTGTTCTTGCATTTCTGCAAGCAGTTTTGAAGCTTCTAAAGCCTTCTGCACTTCTTCTTCATGAAGCCTTTTGGAGACTTCCTCATCTAGAGCCATCTGTACTTGCTCTGTTCTCTTCAACTTTTTGGGCTTTGGTTCATCTTCAACCATAATTTTCTTGCCCTTGTCTTTTGGAGTTGGTTCTTGACTTGGAGCAGAAGATTGCTCATCAGCAACAAATAATCTCCCTTGAACAAACAAACCCTCCTGAGGGTGTGATTCCCTCTTTCTCTTGTAAACCTTTTCAGCAGAACCTTTATAATCCATAGCCAAAAGCTTCTCAATCCTAGCAGGCTCTTGCTCTGCTTCAGCAGGCTCTTTTGAACTAGCAGGCTCTTGCTCTGCACCAACAGGCTCTTCATCATAAACCTGAGTACCTTCATGAAAATGAAATTGAGCCTCCTCTTCATCTTCAGAACTACCCATCCTCCCCTTTTTGGAAGAGTGACCCAACCTTTCTGCATCAGATCTTGAAGAACTAGATAACACCAACTTTGAAGATCTTTTACCCTTCAGCATCTTCACTTCATTCTCCAATTTCTTTACCCTCTTAACTAACTTGATGTTGATCTCAGAAAATTTTGTGTTCTGACTTTTAAGAGCATTTTCTAAGAGCTGCACCTTTTCTTTTAGTTCTTTCACTGTCTGAGAATCCAGACTTTGATGTTGAGGTGATTGGGATGGTGTTGCATGATATGATGGTAGTGGTGGTGTTGCAGATTGTATTGGTGATGGGATTGGTGATGGAATAGGAGATGGTGATATGTAACCAGGTGAAGAACTTGATGATGGTGATTCAGATGATGGTTCTTCAGCATGTTGTGGTAACATTTCATCAAAAAGTGGTATTTCTTCCCCATTGAAACCAATTTTCATGTTTGAAAACACCTTGTGTGAAAGTTTTGGTGTTTCATAAAGTGAGTGTGGGGGAAGTAACAAATGTTTTGATTTTGTGATGATGCATGAAATAAATCTTGGATACATCAAAAACTTTGTTTGGCTATCCACATTTTTGACCAATCATTCAAAAATATGTTTGGAAAAATTGAATTTTCTATTTGTTGCCAAGCAAATGAGAGCAGTAGCCATGTTACCACTAAATTGCTCCCAAGAGGTTTTCTTCTGGCTCAAACAGTAAAGGATTGTATGGATCAAGAATCTCCATTGTGGAGTAAAATGCTTTTTAAGAAAGGTGAGTTTTGTAGAATCAGCATTATACCCTATTCTTTCCAAATTTTCAAAAATTTCAGTATCAGGCAATTGACTAATACCATCTGAATCATCCAAATGAAGATGTCTTCTTATGGATGACTCAGTAAGAGTCAAGGTTTTGCCATCCACTTTGGCTTTAATCCTTTGGTCCCCATTTTCAGAAGTTTTAACTTTAGCTGTTTGCCAAAATTGTAAAATTTGAGATTCATAAATAGTGGGATTTACAAGTAAAGCAAACCTGATGTAAGACTCATTTAAAAAGTCCACTATTTGATGAAAAGAGGCATGATCCTCAGACTTTTCCAAAAATGCTAACTGATTGTGACGTTTAACAAAAGTTAGAATAGCCATGGTGAAAATTAATGAAAACTTTGATTATGTTGGTGGGATTTGATGGTGGTACTGGTAGAAGATGAAAGGTGAGTGTTAATTGTGATAAGGACTGATGAAAGATGTTATGAGAGAATTACTTTTAACCGACAATAAGAAAGATTATAATAAGTAAATGAAAAGGCGGTTAAAAAGATTTTTTATATGTGAAATATAATATAATATAACATCAGTAATTTACATAACTACCCCAACGGCTAATTGTAACTACCAGGCCCAACGGCTATAATTTTTATCTGACAGGCTCAACGGTTATCTAGCAGTACCATTTTACTCTACCAGTACCAAAATTTGAACTACCAGTACCTTTGAAAGAAAATTTTACTTGGCAGTCTCTTTGAAATTTTAGCAAAAATCCCTTATAGTTTTTAGCAAACTATCAGCTATCAACGGATTTGATTTGTCTTTACCAAAAGCCGTTTGCTTATGGACTAGTCAACTATTTACTGTAAAGTATGGTTAGTTAAATACCATATAGTTTTTGGTAAACTATCAACCATCAACGGATTTGATTTGTCTTTACCAAAAGCCGTTTGCTTATGGACTAGCCAGCTCTTAAGTTTGTAAAACTTTGGTGAACTGAATACCAATTCCATGTTGACCTGAAAGATGGTGCAATTTCCTTGGATGGAGGAAATATAAGAGGCAATGATGCTGTGTATCTTGGATGCTTGGTTCAACAAGTGAAATCATCTATTAGCATGCCATTGCATTGAAACTTTCCTTAGTTTGATCTAGATAGAACTTTCTCCTTTAGGAATGCTTCATCCCTTCTGAATATTTGATCTATTCTTATCATTTTCAACCTCTGCATCATCTTGTATGCTCTTGTCTTTTTCTTTCATAAATTGGTTTTTCTTCCATTCTGGGCTATTATTTCCTCCCCTGAGATTGTTACCTCCCCTGAGATGTAAATAACTTTTATTTCCCCTTTTTGTTTGGAAGATCTCTTGTTTTGTTATCAACCTGAAATTTGTTAGTTGCAAACCAAAAGAACAAAGTGCAAAGCACTTGATCTATAGCATTGTAAATATTTAAGCATCAATATGAACAAAACAGAGAAAAATTTATACTAGCAGGACCAATTATGAACTGACAGTACCTTTTGACTAACTAGCAGTACCATGTTTAAAAGCCAATATCAGTGATTTTTATGTACAAAAACACATGTTTTTTAAGGATTAATCATTCCAATACCTCCTACTAGGTATTTGAATCTACCTAAATCAAAAGCTTTGGTGAGAAGGTCTGCATAATTCTTTTCAGAATCAATTTTGACTACTTGAATTAACCTTTTCTCATTGCAATCCCTTATGAAATGGTGTCTGATTTCAATGTGTTTTGTTTTTGAGTGTTGAACTGGATTTTTGATGATACATATAGTACTGCTATTGTCAATGTAAATAATGGTGTTAAGAAAATTGTACCCATAGTCAAGCATTTGATTTTGGATCCAAAGAACTTGTCCACAACAACTTGCACCAGCAACATATTCTGCTTCAGTTGTAGAGTTGGCCACCATTGTTTGCTTCTTGCATTGCCAAGATATGAGTCTGCAACCAAGAAATTGACATCCACCAGTTTTGGATTTTCTGTCTAAAGTTGCACCAGCATAGTCACTATCAGAATAAGCCACTAATTCAAAAGATGATTCCCTTGGATACCATAGACCCAACCTAGGTTGACCCTTGAGATATCTAAAGATTCTTTTGACTGCTGTGAGATGAGAAACTTTGGGATGTACTTGAAACCTTGCACATACACATACTGAGAACATGATATCTGGTCTTGATGATGTAAGGTACATCAATGACCCAATCATTGATCTATAATTGTGCAGATCCACATCTTCACCCTCAGCATCTTTTAGTAAGCCTTTTTCTGTATCCATTGGTGTACTTGCAACCTTAGAATCAGCAAACTGAAATTTCCTTAGGATCTCTGCTACATACTTATCTTGGCTGATAAATATGCCTTCATTTGATTGTTTCACTTGAAGACCCAGAAAGAAAGTAAGTTCCCCCATGGAACTCATTTCAAACTTACTATGCATAAGTTTTTCAAACTCTACACACAACTCTTGGTTTGTGGATCCAAAGATAATGTCATCAACATAAATCTGCACCAGCAAGATGTCTTTCTTGGTTCTTTTGATGAACAAAGTTGGATCAATCTTGCCTCTTTGGAATTCATTTTCTAATAGATAGAAAGCCAATGTTTCATACCATGCCCTAGGAGCTTGGTGTAGACCATAAAGAGCTTTGGTAACCCTATACACCTTATCTGGATATTCTGCATCAATGAAGCCTGGAGGTTGAGAAACATACACTTCTTCTTCAATAGTACCATATAAGAAGGCACTCTTAACATCCATTTGGTAGACAGTGAAGCCTATGAAAGAAGCATAGGCCAAGAATAACCTAATTGCTTCAAGTCTTGCAACTGGAGCAAAAACCTCTTCATAATCTACCCCTTCTTCTTGAGTATACCCTTGGGCCACCAATCTTGCTTTGTTTCTGATCACTATTCCTCTTTCATCTTTCTTATTTCTGAACACCCATTTGGTTCCAATTGCCCTGTGACCTTTGGGCAAATCAACCAGTATCCAAACCTTCTGAAGCTTGAATTGGAGAAGCTCTTCTTGCATTGCTTCAACCCAACTTGCATCATCTAAGGCTTTGTTAATGTTTTTAGGTTCAGCCTGAGAGAGAAAACATGTAAACAGGCATATGTTGGCAACTTCATGATTCTTTTCTTCATAGATAGCTGAGATAAACCCTTCTTGATCTAAAGATAAGACTTGAGTTCTTGTTCTAAAACCAGAATCAATGCTACCAATCACATCATCAATTGAGTGATCTTTGAGAATTCTTGTGTTGTGTGTTGTAGGAACTTCATAGGTGTGTGGAAGATTGCCAATCCCCACATTTTCTAGTAAAGAATCATTTGTTTGAACATTTAATGGCTCAGCAGTACCAATTTGTGAACTGGCAGTACCATCTGGTGAACTAGCAGTACCATTGTCATTTGCACTACTTTCTTGATTCTCTTGACCTTGAGTTCCATGATCATCTTCAGTACCTTCATTTGTTGTATTTGAAGGTTCTTTAAGACTTGAAGATAAATCCAACCCTTTCCAAATTGGCATCCAGATGTAATCTTGATCTTTAGGTGTTTCAACATTGTCTTCAAAACCTGCATTATCATTAGTATTTGTACCTGTAACAGGCACATAATTCATAGATTCTGAAAGCCTATCAATGTCAAACATCCAATCTGGCCCAATGCCTTTCACATTTGTTAGTTTCTCTTGAAACTCTATGTGAAGATTTTCTTCCACTAGCCTAGTGCAACTATTATACACTCTATAGGCCTTACTTTGCAAAGAATACCCTATCAAATAGCCTTCATCAACTTTTCCTTCAAACTTGCCTAAATGATCTTTGGTATTGAGAATAGTGACATGACAACCAAAAGGTCTCATAAAACTTAAAGATGGTGTTCTACCAAATAAAAGTTCATAAGGAGTCTTATTATGTGGTTTAATCACAAGAACCCTGTTCTGCACATAACAAGCAGTACCTACTGCTTCAGCCCAAAATGAAATAGGCAACTTAGAGTCTACTAACATTGTTCTAGCAGCCTCTATTAGTGTTCTATTTTTCCTTTCTACTACTCCATTTTGCTGTGGGGTTCTAGCTACACTAAATTCTCTTTTTATTCCTTTTTCCTTGCAAAAGTCATCCATAACCCTATTCTTAAATTATGTCCCATTGTCACATCTAATTACTTTCACTTTCTTATCAGCTTGGTTTTCTACCTCAGTTATATAAGACTTAAGAGTCTCACTTGTTTCATGCTTAGATCTTAAAAAGAAAACCCAAGAAAATCTGCTGTAATCATCAGTAACTACAAGACAATATTTCTTTCCATTCAAGCTACTCACATTAGTAGGACCAAAAAGATCCATATGAAGCATGTATAAAGCTTGAGAAATAGAGTTATGGGTCTTGGGCTTACAAGAAGCTCTATGTTGTTTGCCTTTTTGACAATCAACACAGGTTTGGTCATTTTGAAAAATCTTTTTGGGTAAACCTCTAACCAAATCATATTTTGCAATTGTATTGATTGTTTTAAAGTTTACATGACCAAGCCTTCTATGCCAAAGCATAGATTCATCCAATGAGGCTTTTGCTACTAAACAAGTTAAACTCTCCTTAGGATCAATGTTCTTTCAATCAACACTGTACATATTGTTCCTTTTTGGGATTTTAAGAAGGATCTGACTTTCATCAGGCATTTTAAAATCAGAAGAAAGAACCATACATTCATTGTCAGTAAAGAGAACATTGTTCTTTTTGTCACACATTTGTGAGACACTAAGGAGATTAAACTGAAGCTCTTTCACAAAGTACACATTTTCAAAATCTAATTTACTGGTTTTGATAGTACCTTTACCAGTAATCTTTCCTTTGATTCCTCCCCCAAAGGTAACATATCCTCCATCAATTGTTTTGAAGTCTGTGAGGAAAGACATGTTGCCTGTCATGTGCCTTGAACATCCACTATCTACATATCCTTGATCACCAATATCAGTTGAATGTTCCTGCACATATATAGACATATTAGTTTCCTTGGGGTACCCAAGCCATGACTGACTTGGGTTTGCCTCTTGCATCAATGAAATCAAACCTCTTTAGGATTGTTGATGCACCTTTTGATTGGAGTGGTTTCCATATCCAACATGCTGAGGACTTAACAGCATTTTCCCTTTTAATCCATTTTGTGGTCTTTGGTCTATCAGTACCAATCTTGGCAGTACCATTTGGTCTAGCAGGACCTTTTGGTTTTGGTCTCCAAACTTGTGTTTTGACCACAGAAATCTTTTCAATGGGATTTTTCTCAACTCTAGGTGCATGTTTGAAAGTGTTTCTTGCACCCTTAGTAGTTGGTTTTGAAATAACAAGCTTATTTTGTCTAACAGTATGATTAACTTTAGATGTGTTAGACTTCACAAAACTTTTTCTGGGGTTTGTTCCATTTGTTTTTGACCTTGTTGTACTCCCAGAAACCCAATTATTACAATAAGCATGGGTATGATTAAAACTACCACAATAATAGCAAGCCTTATTGTACATAACAAAATCATCACCAAGTTGGTGTGACTTAAGATTGTTCCAATTTCTTTGGCTACCTCTAGGTTTGCTATTACACCTAGTACAACATTCAACTGTTTTCAGAACAGCTTTAGCCTTAGTCTTAATCTCTACTCTTTTAGGACTGATTGGTCCTACTTTGTTTCCTTTGATTGAAACAGTCTCTTCTTCATCATCATCAGATACCCAATCTTCAATAATTAGAACATCTGATTTCTTATCAGTGAGCACCTTTTTGTTAGAGAGTGAAGCATTATTAGCACTCTCAGAAGGTCCACTTTTCTCTACAGGTTTCTCTAGTGGTTTGTTGGTGAATTCATGTAAACCTGATTCTGCAAGATCTATACCTTGGGGACAGGGGATTCCTATGTAAGGAGGTGGACAAGTCTTATATCCTATCCCAGATTTGATTCTTTTGTTCATCTGATTTTCAACTATGCTTCTAGTACAGTCAGAAGCAGTTTCCAATGTGGTAACAGTTAGTTGAATATTATTCTTTGCCAATGTCACTTTAGTACACTCAGTTCTTAACATTTTTATTTCAGCATCTTTCAAAAATATTTCCCTGTTAAGAATGGCTTTTGCATCAGAAAAGGTGAGTTCATTTTCCCTAAAGTGAATGATTTATTTTTCAAGTTTGGCCATACCACACTTATGGTTAACTAAGTCTTGATGAGTTTTTCTTTCTTCTACTTTTAGTTCATCATAAAGTTTTCTAAGAGTTTGTAATTCTTCAAAAACTTCACATGTATTAGAACATTTAGTAATTTGTACCTCAGGATTGGAGAAAGCCATTAGAGCCATTTCATCTGAAGTTGACTCTTCTTCACCCATAAAACTCCAATCAAAACTCATCCCATCAATAACAACCATTGCTTTAGGCTCAGTGATTTCCACAGCCTTAATCTTGTTCTCAAAGCTTCCTTTCTTCTCAAAGCTTCCCTTGTTCTTGTTCTCAAACCCTCTCCCCTTAACATCCTGCTTCTTTGGTCTTCTACACTCTCTTGAGTAGTGACCTTTCATGTGGCAGTTGTAACACTCCACTTTGGACTTGTCATACCCAGCAGGCTCATTACCATCTATGATAATCTTCTTTCCAGTCCTCATCAGTAACTTTTTAGCCCTTATGCTCAGAAGTGAAAGTTGCCACTTTATGTCCATTTCTTCAAGATCATCATCATTAATCTCTTGAAGATCTTCAAAAGTTAATATGGACCCATTGTGTTGTGATGTCAGGAAGGCACACCCAATTGTTTCATCTAGAATGGTTTTGGTACTGCTAGAAGTACTGGCAGTACCAAAATTTGTGTTGGCAGTACCTTCTTCTCTACCATCTTTTTCTTCATCTACAACTTTTGAGGTGCTTGGAGATGATACAAAAGCCATATTTCCTGAGCTTGAGCCAGTAGTCTTCTTCACTTCATGCTCTACTATTTTGAAGTTGTTGTAGAGATCATTAAGACTCGTCTGATCAATATCTGGTTTGTTTTTCCAGACAATGACATGCATGGCCCATTCAGTGGGTAAACTCCTAAGAAATTTGGAGTTTAAGTCTTCTTGAGATATTAGCACTTCATGAATGGCTAACTGACTTGAAAGTTTTTGTAGTCTATTAAACATACTGTCCAAAGACTCATTTGTTGTGGCTGTAAAGTTTTCAAACTGTTGTTTGAGGAGAGTTTTCTGAGTTTTCTTGGTGGCATCATTTCCACCAAATCTAGCCACAATAGCTTGAAACACTACTAGAAAAAAGGCCTTTAATGACGCCGAAATTATGACACACGCATTTTATTGACAAGCAAAAGTGTGTGTCATAAAAAAACTGTCATAATTTATACAATTTGAAAGACTTATGACACGCAATTATTAGAGTCATAGAAAAATGTACCGGAACACGGGATACACTTTCTTTGCGTGTCATCCTTAAGTGTCGTTCCCTGTGACTATATAATGATTCATTTTAGGGTTTCACTCACAATTTCACACACTTAAATACTCTCTCTCTCTATTGTATGCCGCCATCACCATCAACACCATAACCACCACGAGCATCGTCTTCAGCCGCCACTCTCCAGCTACCAGCCACCGCTGCCGCCATCACCATCAACACCATAATGATTCATTTTAAGGTTTTCTATTTGTGTTTCATATATATTTTCATGTTTTTTTTATAGATCCATATATTTTTCTAAACTTTTGAAATGTTGTAACAATTTTTTTTGTAGATCTGTTGGTGCCGTTGCAGGAATCCGCCACTGCCGCCCTTTCACCGCTGAAAATGTACGATTTAATTTTTTAAAATTTGTTGTTAAGATTGTCGTATATGGTTTTTGTGGTTGAATTTGTTTGTTTTGTGTTGTAGTGTTTGGATTTGGATTTGTTTAATTATTTTGATAAGCGTTGGTTTATGTTGGAATTAATTGCTTCAATGTTTAATGTGTTTGCTGTAATGTACGTAGGTGAAAAGTGTTAGGGAGACTATGATTCAGATGATTGAGGCGTGGAAGGCGATTCCTGATGTCTCCGAGGAGGAGGTGTTGACTCGGCCAGCAATTTGTCTTAATCATCCGAATAATAATCTAGTGAAGTAAGATTATTATTTTTGGCTTAAATAATAATAATTATGTAGGGATATATATGATGATGTTGGTCGTAAGATGAGGGTGTCTTAACTATGTTGAAACTGAAAAACAGGTTTTATAGGATGACTAGGAATTATTGTTCATAGTGTCTCAAATGATAGACCCGCATAGGATATATGTATACAAGATGAGTATAACAGGTTTATACATTTGCTTTAGTAGATATCTTGGTCACTTAATGGATTAACTGGTTAAATTCCTGTTAAAAACTGGTTTGGCACTGCAGTCCCACGCCTAATTGTCAACCAAGTTTATTTGAGTTTGTGTTAATTTTGAAAAAAACTATAAGCTTAAAACGAAGCAATTTTAAGATTGAAAAAATAGAAAAACACCGTTTCGAAGATGTTTTAAACATGAACCGGACTTGCCAAAAACCATTTTAATAGAAATAATTTTGAACTGGAAACAATATTTATTAACCAATCCATAATAGAAATAATTTATGGGTTTTACACATGCTGTTACAGGACCCATTTGTGTGCAAGGTTGGTTATGTCTACAGCTACATCTGGACATAATGTTGAAGCAATAAGGGCAAATACAATTAGAAAATAAAAGTCAAAAACAGTTGTCCTTAATTGTAGCGCAAACAACTATTCATTCGCATTTTGTTAGATATAAAAACTTTGCCCACGGCATGGCATCATCACTGTTTGTGCCGACTGATGCTCACTTTAGATATATGCATGTTCGGAGTGATCTTAGCAGTATCTTTGTTAAAGTGATAATCGAATGAAATTCATTGTTTTTACTACGAAGTAGAAGTTTGTCGCTCTTTTTGTATGAGTAAATAGGAATATGCTAATGTTACAGTTTTGAAGACAAATCTATTGAAGTGGATGTCTTTCGGCCCAAACATTAAGATGTCACTTCCAAGCTTTAGGTAAACTTGTCAGTTTCGATTGTTTTGTAATTTCAATCAACATGGTTTGTATGAAAACTGAAAACAGCTTATACATTTTATTGTTATGATATTGTAGTGGCCATACAAAGGATAAACCTTAGCTTCTCAAGTACTTATGTTGCCAATTTCTTGTAATACATATATTGAATTATTGATCACAGATGGACTGCAATTACTCAGCTTGCTCACCATGGGATGATCTTCGTGCCAATTGGATATACTTTTAGAGCTGACATGTTCGAAATGGAGAAGGCGAAAGGTGGAAGTCCATATGGTGCAGGTACTTATGCAGGGGATGGGTCAAGACAACCATCTGAGCTCGAGTTGCAGCTAGCTTTCCATCATTGCTACCGTCGCCAAGAAACTCAAGGGAAGCCCGTGATGTGCATCTAACTCACTGAAACAATGTCAAGCTAGATACAATTAGGTTACCTGTTACTAACTTGTGGTTGTATGAAACACATTGTTTTGTTTTGATATATAAGAAATTCGCTCTTTTGCTATTTGTGTATTTATTTGTATTATGAGATTAACTGTTATTTAATGTGTGGATATTAGTAATTTTATAAAAAATATATATTTTTTTTTTAAATTTGAACCATGACACGCAAAAAAGGTATCATAAAAGTGTGTCGTAAAAGGGTGTCATAAATTCATGACGCGCGAAATGCGTGTCATAAAGCTTTATGACGGGTCGATCAATGACACCAAAAAGCGCGTCATCTGACCCCTTTTATGACACGCAATGCGCGTCATTAAAGGCCTTTTTTCTAGTAGTGAAAAAAGGTTTTGGCACATTTGTACTTGTTGAAGATCAAAAGCTGGTCATTTGGAATAGTCATAAGAAGCATACTCCTTGCTTTAAGATCATTTCTCTTCTGGATTCTCTCTTCTGCGCTAGTTGGGTTTACTTGCACATTTGTTACTAGAGCATCGTTTACTGTGGAGGTGGTGTTGTGGGTTTGAATGAGTTTTCTTCTTCAATAATCTCCCAAAGTGCATAGTCTTGCACATGAAAGTATTGCTCTACCCTCAGTCTCCACATATCAAACTCATTTTGTTTGAGTAATGGAAGTTTTGCAGACACATTGGTTTGAATATGTTCAACATCTGATGAACTCAAATAATTACATTTTATTACCATCATTTATCCTATTTATTTAACTTGTTTTATTATATTATCTATGAGAATCGATACGTTAATGTTTACTTTTGTAATTCTCAGGTAAAAACAAGTATTATGTGAAACTTGGTGATTTTGGACTAATTATGGAGCAAAACAAGCAAGATGCTAAGAGTCTACTGAAATGTACAAGATCAAGATCATTCTGCTCCAGATACGCCGCATCCTACTCCTAACATAAGGCGTATCACTATCAAGATTTCACAAGCTACGATCCAAGACAGCAAGGACATGCGCCGCATCTAGAAATGGAGTTACGCCGCATCTTAAGGCGGTATACGAATATTCCTGAATATATTAATCTTGGACCCCACGCGAAGTTAAGTCAATGCGCCGCATCTACTTATCCTATGCGCCGCATCTAACCCTCAGACAGAAACTATAAATACCCCAAAGTCAGACGAATTTTGGGGTTCGACATTTAGCTAAACACAAAGACCGAAGACCGAAGAAACCCTAGGACGAATTCAGACGAAGTAGCAGCACAAGACACACCTTGAACAAAGATACAAGAGCTGTAAGAAGTTCTTGCATGTATTCAATTCATTAAGTAGTTTTGTTTTATTGTATTAGTACACTTTAATTCATCAGGATTGATGGGCCGATTCCATGTGACTACGGAAAATCATGGGCACCCCTTAAAATTGCTTTCCCATTAATTAAAGTTTATATGTTGATGTCTTTGGTGACTTTTATTAGTGCATTGATAACCTCTGTGTCTAGCTGAGCATTGATCGGGTCGCCATGCCTCTGTCCTCGCCTATTTATTCTATCGCCTATGCATTCTATCGTCTGTAGAAAAGTAGGAAGAAAGATAAGTAGGATAGACATAAGTAATCATTAAGGGTTTACTCGCCGATAAGATTAGAACCAACGAGAAAGGGTTAAATCACGATGCGTTGCATCGAACTATACACTTCATATAAAACTAGCAATAAAACAAGTGACAAGCTACTTAATTATCAGGACAGGTCTTCTTATTGTCTCAAGTATCTATCTGTGTACGTGTGTGCTAATCGCTAATTCGTGCCTACTAGTTTAGTTTATATTTAATCATAACCAAACCGTGCCAGTCTCTCAGGCTGAACCCCCTTGCGTTAGATTAGGTTGTATAGCTAACTTAAGATATTAAAATATTGATTAGAATAACTAGATAATACGTTCCACTCTTAGTGATCGACACTCTACTTACCATTATATTCATACTGACCGGGTACACTGCTCGTTAAAGTGTGTGTTTATTGATAAGTCGGCTAAATATAAATTTAAAACTTGAATACTGCTAAAACCACAACGACATTCCGTGGATATAAATTAGAGCAATACGCACGCACGCATCAAGTTTTTGGCGCCGCTGCCGGGGGAGTGAATTGTTATTATCTGTTAATTTGATTAGTATTTTAATTAGGTTTTTAATTTAGATTCTAACCGCTAACCCCGTTGTATATTAGTTAAATTGCATTCATTGTATTATTTGCATATTTTCTGTTTTTGTGTGTTTTTATTTCTTTAATTTGTGTTTCTTTTTGTTTGATTTTATTTTTTGTTTTTATTTTTTCTGTTTTTCTATATTTTGCTATCTTTGTACTGAGCTAATTCAAACGATACGGCGCATCTGTTTTCACAGATACGGCGTATTGCTTTTTTTTTTAAATACAACGCGTTTAATTAATTCGATACGACGCATCTTTCCCCAAGATACGGCGTATCTGTTTTTAATAAGAAATTTTTCTAAACGATAACGCCATACGACGCATCTGTTTTTGCAGATACGGCGTATTTATTATTTAAATTAAAAACAGTTTTCGAATTATTAAACAGATACGACGCATCGATTTTTATCGATACGGCGCATTAACTTTTGTTAATACGACGCATTTAATTTTAATAAATTGATTTTTGATAATTAAAACTGATACGGCGCATTCAAATTCTAAGCGGCGTATCTGCTTTCTGAATAAAAGTTTGATTAAATTTTAACGATTATAAGATACGGCGTATCCAACTTTTTGGATACGGCGCATCGTCTGCAGATATCAGTAACTTTTATTTTTCGTATTCCGTTTTCGTTGTTAATTTTCTGATATATTACTTTCTTGAACATACCCTACTGATGCTTTTGTGATGGTTTCAGGAAGTGCATGACCAGGAGTTCAACTAAGAACTTGATTACACCTTTCGAAGATCCTGAACGAGCCCTACATTCACTTAAAAGGCTTTTCTACACAAAAAGCTTTGAAATTTCAAGTTCGTTCGAGCTTGATTACTTTTCTGAAGAAAAAGAGGAAGAAGAAACAGAAACAATGACGGAAAACACTACTATGGAGGAATACATGAACAATACCCGTGCTGATTACAGTTCAGGAGTTGCTAGACCAAAGTTTGATGATAAGTCAAAGTTTGAGTTGAAGGGTCAGTTTCTCAAGGAGCTAAGAGAAAATGCTTTCAGTGGAACAGAACATGAAGATGCTAATGAACATGTTGAAAAAGTCCTCGAGATTACAGATTTGTTTACTACAGAAGGAGTCTCTGACGATCAACTCATGCTTAGAATCTTTCCAATTTCGCTTAAAGGAGCTGCTAATAAGTGGCTAAGGAATGAACCTGCTAGTTCAATCACAACATGGGAAGATTTGAAGAGCAAATTCCTGAAAAGATATTGTCCACCTGCTAAAACTGCTAAAAAGATGGAGGCTATCAACGGTTTCAAGCAAGAGCCTGATGAAACTCTTTATCAAGCTTGGGAACGATTTAAAGACTTGTTGATGAAATGCCCTCAACATTATCTAAGTGAAATGCAGGAGATAATATTGTTCTATCAAGGATTGGACGTGCCTACTAGACAAATCTTGGATGCTAAGGGAGCTGTGCCTCAAATGAGTGCAGCCAATGCTAGGAAAGCTATCCAAGAAGCTGCTGATCATTCTCAAAAATGGCACGATGGAACCTCTACTAGATCTAAGAGCAGCACTAATTTTGACGGGTTTGCTGCTATACAAGCTCAATTGGATAAAATTAGTAGAGAGATGAAGAAGCGTGATGAAAAAGTTTATGCTGGCCAAGTTGTATGTGAAAAATGCGAAGGACCTCACTACACTAAAGATTGCCCTAATAAGAATGAAAGTGAGACTTTTGAAGAAGCATACTACACACAATTTGGACAACCATTCCGACCTTCAGGAAGATTTAGGGAAGCTACTCCGGGATACTATCAAAAGAACAACTTTAATCCCACTTATCAAGAAAGGAGGCAGACTTTAGATGACACTTTAAAGCAAATTATGGCCGATGCTGCTAAAAGACATGAAGAGAACACTGCTATGATCAAAGAAATCCGAGCCTCAACGGATACTATTACAAGAAATCAAGGAGCTTCGATCAAAGCATTGGAGCAACAAAATTGGTCAAATGAGCAAAGTTCTTCAAGAAAGGGGATACGGAAGTTTACCTAGCTCAACTGAAACCAACCCAAGAGATCATGTCAAGGCCATAAGCACCACTGAAGAAGTCACTCCTAACATTCCTTTTCCTAGAAGATTGATGAATGGTAATGATGGTGCAAAGCCCGAGTTTTTCTTTAATTCTTCAATCAGTTTAAGGAGGCTACTCAAAGAGAAGACAAAGATTGAAGAGGAGATCAAGGCTACAATGAAAGAAGAGAGCTCTGCAACCGACCTACATGCCTTGCCTCATAAAGAAAAGGACCCAGGAAGTTTTACTTTACCATGTTCAATTAATGATATATCTTTCAATAATGTGTTAGCTGACTTAGGAGCTAGCGTTAGTGTTATGCCCCTTAAGACATTCACTACCCTAGGACTAGGAAAATTAGCACCAACTAAGTTGCTTATTGAATTGGCTGATAAAACGGTAAAACGACCTGAAGGGATTGCTAATAATGTGCTAGTTAAGATTGAGAAGTTTGTTTTCCCCGTAGACTTTGTTATATTAGATATGCCCGAGGATATTAAGATTCCTTTAATCCTTGGAAGACCTTTCTTGTCTACCGCCCATGCTAAGATTGATGTGTTTAAAAGAAAAATCTCATTAAGGGTAGGGAATAATAAACTAGTCTATAAGTGCCAAAATCCTGTTAAAAGCATAATTAGAGGCGTCTATGTGCTAGGATTAAGAGAACGTATGGAACTCGATCTAGAAGCTAGGCTCATAGGAGAAACATTAATTCAAAACAACTCAACTAATCCTAATCATGTGAACTTCGAGGAATTTATTGACCTTAATGTACCTACCGAACTTAGGCGCGATATTGTTAATGATTCTGATGATGAGTGGTATGATTGCGTAGTGATTAACAAACGTAGGAGAATAGTTGAGAATACAAATTTGAATAATGATGTGTTTATAGAACTACCACCCCACCTTGCATATTTATGCCTATATAATAATAAGAATTTCCCGTCTATTATTTTGTCATCTTTGCCCGAAAGGGACAGGACTTTATTTATACAGATATTAAAGAAGAACGGCGTGGGAAATTAAGGACGAGCAAGGAGTGTTCAATATTACTGAACTGGCAATGAGGGAGCGCGATGCTTCCGACTCTTTCAGTGATCGGTAATAAGGAGTTGAACGTGAGTCTAACTTGAAGACTCTGGAATAAAGACAAGTGCTGACCGGGAGACAACCCGAGGAAAATTTTTACATTCTGTTCTGTGTCGAGTCAGTCAGGCCCGCAGAAGATACGGTGCATCTCAATCCTAAGATGCGACGCATCTCCTGCAATGGTCATATCTTATTTTATTTTCTGCATTTTTATTTTTGACTTTAAAACTTTCTGTCAGTATTTTAATGCGGCGCATCCCTGGTTAAGGATGCGACGCATCTTTTATTCTGATTCGTACTTATTCCAGGCTCGATACGGCGCATCTTCTTCCATAAGATACGGCGTATCGACTGACCTGATGATTTTCATTTTAATTTTTTCAGTTTTATTTTTACTAACTACTAATGTATTATGCAAGTTTGAACCTTCTTAACTCAGGTGTGTTTAAAGTCTGAATGGTATTATAGATTCCTGCATTTCCTGTGGATACATCAAATATGACGATTAAACGTTCTAATCCACAAGAAAGATGATTTTTGCTCTTATACATATAATGGAGGATCATACCGAGCAAATCTCAGGGGAGTTTTTCTGTTCTAATTCTTTTATTTTCCAGTTTTTTTAACCTTTGACACAAACAACGAGGACGTTGTTTAACTTAAGTGGGGGGATTGGAGAATTAGAACACTTACTTGTCCTAAACTTTTTCAAAATATGCTTAAAATGCGCTTAATATATCAAAATTTAAATTTTTAGCATGTTTTTGTTTAAAGTCTAAATTACATAGCTGCACACATAACATTATTTTCAAAAATTGTGAACTTTTCAAAATTCACAAATCTATGAGTGTGCCGGTGACTTGTAAACTTTAGAACTTGGCTTGTATACTATTCGAGACCACCATAATAAGTATTATCTACATAATTGGAATGAGTTGTCTAAATTGGTAAATTTCTAGGATTACACCCAAATAGCCTTTATATGTTATGTGATATTAGCTAACTACACTGGTTAGTTAACCCCCGTATAAACCCTTTTGTTACTCTCACTTTTAGAGTAAGATACCCCTAGAAAAACACTCAGAGCCATTCCTTTCGTTTCTTACACCTTTGTTATAATGTTTCGCTACACCCTTACACCTTAGCCTACCCTATAGATTAAAATCCGCGGTTGGTTAATTGCTTTAGGCAAAGTGTGTTTCCTTACATTACCTGTGTTCGCGTGCGTAATTCATTATCTTTGGTTGAGTCAGGAAATTGCACAATGCAATTGGTATGAAAGTAAATATTGTATATCTTTGAGTTTATTTTTCGTGTGTTTACTACTTTCGCTATTACAGTTATTTCTGAAAGTATGAAAAGTATGGAAAAATTATCCGGAAAGAAAGTGATAGAAAAGTTGTGAAATTTTACACATCTATGTTGATGTAAAAAAAAATAGAAAAGAAAAAGAAAAAGGAAAAGTTGAAAGTTTGTTTTAACCAACTTATGTAAAGTTTTGTATTAAGTGGTCGATATCACCACTATTTGTTGTATATTATATTTATGGATTGAATGGGAGTTGGCCGTTATGGGAACGCCAACTAAAGGTTATTCTTTTGATTGAGATCTTGTTGAGTATAATTCGTGTCTACCTAAAGCGTGTGTTTCAAGTGTTAAAGCGTGAGTTATTCAATGATATGAGTCTTATTCATGGGATGGTTGGGATAGTGATTAACCACACTTAGGATTTTAATTTATCTGTTTTGTTTATTTTTCATTTTACACCAATTTGTATCCCAAATATTATCCATACCCTATATTATTTCTTTATCCAAACCTTTGATTTATTGAGATTAGGGATTTGAGCAATCTTAAGTATCGTAGTCGTGGATTCGGCTATGTATTTATGATTTTGTCGCCCTTTTTGATATAATATTATTGGTAAAGATTACTTGGTCCTATCTTTAGCCTATTCGAGTTAAGGATTTGAGTAATTGCAAGTATCGTGTTCGTGGATTCGATCATGTATTTGTGATTTTGTCGCCTTTTCTGGAATTTGAAATCGATAGAGATTAAGAAGAATGATTAACCCTTAACCAACAAACCTTTTTACCGCTTTAGACTTGTTATTCCTTGGCTTTAGTGGGGGAGATGCGTATATTTGCCAAGCTTATGATAGAATATTCGTCACGACTGGACAGTTAAACGATTAGATTTGCTTTTATCAAAATATTTTATTTTATTTCTAATTCGTTAAGTGTTTAGTTGTGCAATTATGACAAAACGAATACATGCTTAAATATAAAAAATAAATCCTAATATCTTTTAGGATACATTTTCATAAGATTTATTCTAAGGTTTACTTGGGGACAAGTAAAGTTCAAGTGGGGGGATATTTGATGAACTCAAATAAGTACATTTTATTACCATCATTTATCCTATTTATTTAACTTGTTTTATTATATTATCTGTGAGAATCGATACGTTAATGTTTACTTTTGTAATTCTCAGGTAAAAACAAGTATTATGTGAAACTTGGCAATTTTGGACTAATTATGGAGCAAAACAAGCAAGATGCTAAGTGTCTACTGAAATGTACAAGATCAAGATCATTCTGCTCCAGATACGCCGCATCCTACTCCTAACATACGGCGCATCACTATCAAGATTTCACAAGCTACGATCCAAGACAGCAAGGACATGCGCCGCATCTAGAAATGGAGTTACGCCGCATCTTAAGGCGGTGTACGAATATTCCTGAATATATTAATTTTGGACCCCACGCGAAGTTAAGTCAATGCGCCGCATCTACTTATCCTATGCGCCGCATCTAACCCTCAGACAGAAACTATAAATACCCCAAGTTCAGACGAATTTCGGGGTTCGACATTTAGCTAAACACAAAGACCGAAGACTGAAGAAACCCTAGGACGAATTCAGACGAAGTAGCAGCACAAGACACACCTTGAACAAAGATACAAGAGCTGTAAGAAGTTCCTGCATGTATTCAATTCATTAAGTAGTTTTGTTTTATTGTATTAGTACACTTTAATTCATCAGGATTGATGGGCCGATTCCATGTGACTACGGAAAATCATGGGCACCCCTTAAAATTGCTTTCCCATTAATTAAAGTTTATATGTTGATGTCTTTGGTGACTTTTATTAGTGCATTGATAACCTCTGTGTCTAGCTGAGCATTGATCGGGTCACCATGCCTCTGTCCTCGCCTATTTATTCTATCGCCTATGCATTCTATCGTCTGTAGAAAAGTAGGAAGAAAGATAAGTAGGATAGACATAAGTAATCATTAAGGGTTTACTCGCCGATAAGATTAGAACCAACGAGAAAGGGTTAAATCTCGATGCGTTGCATCGAACTATACACTTCATATAAAACTAGCAATAAAACAAGTGACAAGCTACTTAATTATCAGGACAGGTCTTCTTATTGTCTCAAGTATCTATATGTGTACGTGTGTGCTAATCGCTGATTCGTGCCTACTAGTTTAGTTTATATTTAATCATAACCAAACCGTGCCAGTCTCTCAGGCTGAACCCCCTTGCGTTAGATTAGGTTGTATAGCTAACTTAAGATATTAAAATATTGATTAGAATAACTAGATAATACGTTCCACTCTTAGTGATCGACACTCTACTTACCATTATATTCATACTGACCGGGTACACTGCTCGTTAAAGTGTGTGTTTATTGATAAGTCGGCTAAATATAAATTTAAAACTTGAATACTGCTAAAACCACAACGACATTCCGTGGATATAAATTAGAGCAATACGCACGCACGCACCAACATCCATTGTTCTTTTAAATCGTAAATATCAGCCTAGCTCTGATACCACTTGTGAAGGATTATAGAAACACTTGGGATATGAATCTTAATAATGTGTTTGAGATATTTATGAGTGAATGTGTTTTAGTATGCGGAATCTACTATAACACACTTAAAAGAACACAAAGGTGGTGAGTATGTAAACGTGAGTTATAATGAACAATGAACACAACTTTAGTAACACAAAACGATTCAATATTATTGATGAAGTAATACTGATGATCTAACTATCACCAGGATTACAATGTAACCTTGAATCTTTGGTTTGTTAAGGATTTGTGAATTTGTAACTAAGTTACTAGAGATGTTGTTCTGTTTTGGTTATGCTTAGGTTCTTAGTTGGGAAAAGCTTACTACAAAGGTGGTGACTAAGGAATCCTTTTATAAGATAAGGATCCCTTTTACATGTTGTCAAGTTGTGAATATAATAAGATACTTGGACTTTCCTAGCCTACTATTAATTACAACTTCCAATGTAAACTACTCTGTATATTCTTCTGAACAAACATGGAAGACTGAACTACTTCTACATAACGTATTACATTGTACAAAGATTAATAATACAACAAATATCTACAAATAAATATCTATCAACTTGATCATTAACTTGGCAGGACCTTCAATAACTAGCAGTACCTTCTCACCCAGAAGGTACTGTTAGTGTATCTTCAACTTCATCAAAATCAACTAGCAGGCTCAATACATCATCCAGCAGGCTCTTTGACTTGAACATTTTATTCCCAACACACTTTTCTCCTCATCTATCTATTTATACACAAGTATAAAAGAACGCCTATAACTAAAGTACAAGTTGACCTATGCTGGTCTGACAAAAGTACAACAGTGTTTTGTCATTACCAAGAACCTACATCGGGAATAAGCTAAAAGGTCCTTTTGAGTGTCTGCCCAACCACTCCTTAACTTTAAGCCATTTTAAGGAAAGTTCGCTTTCGGCGTGATAAGACTTGTCCTTATCCTCTTCAAACTTTCCCGCTCGATCCCGCCTTTATTTCAGGTCTTAGATTCATTCTAAGTCTTCAGTCTTTAGTCTTCAGTCTTTAAGTTGTTCAGAAGACTGAGGGGTTCAGTGAGCTCTTTTCAGTACTCACTGAACCCATCATCTTCTTCTTTGGCTTAAGTCTCACTCAGGGAATACCGCCTTCCTGAGGAGTGAATCCTTCGCCTTGAATTCGTCTTAAGCATCCTGAAGATGACTCACTGAGTTACTGTTAACTCAGTGACTTGAATTGTTCTCGGTTGGTAAACACTTGGCTTAATTTGTGTTCAAATCCTGTTTTAGATAATTGGGTATTTATGGACCCAATAGATATTTTGAGCGACTTTTTTTACTTTTCACCTTTTTGTACTTGCGTCGATACTTTTGTAAAAAGTATTATTCTTTAAATACTTTTTATAATACGATTTACACTTTATGATACATATATATATTAAACTTTCATTTACAATTCCCAATAAAACACATATTTGACTAAAGTAACAACTACTACACAAAGATTAAAAATCTGATGCACCAAAATCTTAAAAAACTTATATACCAAGATATGAAAAAAAGATTGATACATCAAGGTCTAAAAAACTAGTACATCAAATGAGAAAATTGCTTCATATTTTTGTCTTTATAAAATGATATACAAAGGACAGCGGCAACAATATTCAACAACTGATGCATCAAGATGTAAATTACTGACACATCAAAGTCGGTAAAATTCGATATATCGATAACAAAGTCAAAACATCCCAAGGACAGAGTAGACACAAGACAAACGGCGGCCGAAAATACGACTATGGTTACAGATCTGAAAACAACTGTGGTTGTTGCCGGAAAAGAGGGAGCCGCCGGACAGAATCGGGTGTTGATAACCGTAAATTGTAAAGAATGTGATACGAATTCACCTACTCTACTATTTTTTTCTCCAAATTTTATAGTCAACTTTTCCTCACACACAAACTCTTTTGACACTTTCTCTCTCTAAATATCCGACCAGCCTATCACCATGTCGCCGGTGAGCAAGTCCAGATCTTGTTAATCGACTTCTGGCAGCGTCTAAATATCCGGCCAGCCTACTACCTCCGTCTTACTCCATGTCGCCAGAAAACACCGGCAAAAACCACCACGCCATATTGCCAGAAAATATTAAGAGAACCACCACATGCAAGAACCACCATCGTCGTTCGCCATATTTTGGTTTATTTAGTGTAAATTTTAGTAGATTTACCACCGGGAACCACCACCGTCATGTCAGCCGGGTACATCCATGTCACCGGAGAAAACTTCGTTTTCGAGTTTCATGTGGGTCGATCTTTGATTTTTTTAGATTTATATATTTGGCTTGTATAATCTTTGGTTTAAATGGGCGTTTTTGCAATTTGTGAAGTGGTAGTGAGGTTGTTGGTGTAGTTTTTGGAGAGAGATAGTGAAAGAATTGTGTAAAATTGTGATAGATGAGTATCTGTAATTATTACGAGTATTAATTTTAGTGAAACAAGGAATTAAAGAAATAAAAAGTCAAAAATACAATTATCGCTCAAAAATTTGAAATAAAAAAGTGTTTATATCGTATTATAAAAAGTATTTAAAAAATAATACTTTTTACAAAAGTACGGACGCAAGTACAAAAAGGTGAAAAGTAAAAAAAGTCGCTTAAAGTACCAAGCCATAAGTCGCTTAAGTTGCTCAACATTGGGAAGGAGCAAAAAGAATAAAATAATATTTTTGGGGTGCCAAAGTTTGACTTTTTTGTGGAAAATGACAAAATAGTATTGGGAATGTCGATTAAAGTATGAAAAGTCGCTGTAAAAAAATCGCTTAGAAAGTACACATAGTGGGTTATGACAAAAGTACCACTTTAATGATTGGGCGCGACTTTTTGGGGTGCCACATGTCACCTTCATATTAAAACTTAAAAAGTCGCAAGTCGCTCGGTCTAGTTAAAGAATGTCACTAAAGTGAGTCCTCAAAAGCCCATCACTTCGAGCGACTGGCTAGTCTTAAAATTAGCCCTTTGTAAAATATGCTTTATTATATGTATTTCTTAATTTATGTTGAAAAGATATTTTAGTGACATTTAATAAAGGAAAGAGAGTTATTTCATTATATGTAATTAAGATATTACTTGATATAGGGAAAAAAATTCAATGCACTATATATATTTGGTTAGTGTGGTTTTTAGTTTACCCGATACAAAAGAATAATTATTGTATTTTTTTTATATAAAAGGTTCTAATGTTTGATTGACTTTAAATACTAAAGTATATAAAAATTACAACAACAAAAATAAAATAAAATAAAATGGAGTGGACATATTTTGGTACAAAAAGATTGCCTTAAAAAAAAGAAAGAAGAAAAAAAAAATAATAATAAAAAAAAAAAAAAAAAAAAAAAAGTGAACATTTTAGGATCAAGGATTTAGTGTAGTAGTGGACTTGTTGTGTGTGTGTGTATATATATATATATATATATATATATATATATATATATATATATATATATAGGAGTGAGATCAAATAAAAAGAGAATTTTTGGTAAAAAGAATAAGAATGATTTTTAACCCTTGATTTAAAATCAATGGATGAGATTAACTATCATCATAACTAACTATTAAGGGTATAAAAGTAAATTGACAATTAACTATAAATCTAACTAACCTATGTAAAAAAAAACCTAGATTGTTTTACAATCAAACTACACTCAACGATTCACGTAGAAATTACTCATTGAATTACACACAAAATCTTTAATCCCTTTAATTGTAATCTTCAATTCGTTCCCCAACATTAAATCAAATTAGGGGTTGTAACACTTTTATTGATATGTTCAATCGGTTATTAACATAATTACAATCATGGATGATAAGCTCAGGTTTGATTTTTTCCAGAATGTTATCACAATCATGGATGATAAGTTCAGTTTCCAGAATGTTTCCAGTATTTAACATGCAGACTACTAGAACCTCGCGAAAAAGTTGTATTATTTCATTTACTTAACTCGGAAAAACAACCAAACACATACAAAATAACCAGAGATGTGCGTTGACCACAAAGTTTACCAAGATTTATGGTACATGATATCTACCAGTTTTAGATTTTCTTTATCAATGAATGAGTCTAAGATGAGACACTAAACGTAGAAACATTGTGAACAACTGCTACTTCGCTTAATGCTTCTTCCATCAACATGTCTCAGAATAGGATCATCAGTTCAAGGCAACTCCGTTGTGCTCAAATCTTCATGTCACTATGAAACATCCTCGATCAGGAAACTAGTAGGATCTTGTGCCAAACCAAATACCTAATGACAGATGGAATATCAAATTTCTAATAGAAAAAGTTATCAAATGATCTCTATAAAATATGGCTTATTTCAATGGAAACGAATGAGATTTTTCCATGTTCTAGAAGCATATAACTGTTTCTTACCCAAATTGATATGTAATATGTTTTGACGTGTAGGAAATAGACTATGATTTTCATGGGACGTTATAAGTAGGTTCATTGGGTCGCTAATAAACGACTTCTAAATCAATTTTCTGACTTTTACTAACTTCCTACCAAATTTAATGCACATTTAGCCCATTTATTTACTTCGCAAAACAGTTTTATTTCGCACAACTCATGATTACCCAAACATATCGCACTCTTTATAACTTCCTACAAAAAATAATGCACATTTAGCTCATTTTTAATGCACAAAGCAGTGTTATTTCGCCTAACACATGATTGCCAAAATGTATTACACTTTTACTAACTTCCTACAGAAATTAATGCACATCCAGCCCATTTTTTAATGTGCAAAACAATGTTATTCTACACAACTCACGATTATCCAAACTTATCGCACATTTACCAACTGCCTACAAAAATCAATTCACATTTAACCTATTTTTTAATCCATAAAGTAGTTTCATTTCACATAACGCACGATTAACCAAACATATAGCACTTTTACTAACTTCCTACATAAATTAATGCACATTTAGCCCATTTTTTAATACACAATACATTGCTATTTCACATAACTCACAATTACCCATAGATATTGCACTTTACTAACTTCCAATGAAAATTAGTGCACGTGAACTCATTTTTAATGCACTAAATAGTTTTAATTTGCAGAACTCACGATTACCCAAACATATCATGTTTTTCACAACAATCTCTGAAAATTGGTGCACATATAGCCATTTTTATGCACAAAGCATGTATACTTAAATTGATGAACATTTTTATCAGAATATCTGCTAACATAGCGATTCATTTTTTAGCACACAAAGTGTTTAAATATGTGGTTCCACTTCTTATCAGCTTCTGAAAGTTATCACTTTACCTAACTGCGTGTGAAAACTTATGCTCGTTTAGCCTGTTTTAATGCACAAAAACATGTAAGTTCTAGCAGATAACATGTTGATTTCCTGTACTTATCACTTTGAATAACTTCCTAAGAAAACTAATGCACGTTTAGCCCACTTTTAATGCAAAAAACCTTTAAGTCTTCATCGAGAACATGTTGATTTCTTTCACTTTTCACTTTGACTAACTTCCTATGAAAAATAATGCTCATTTAGCTCGCTTTTAATGAACAAAAATATGTAAGTTTTAACCGAGAACATGCTCATTTCCCACACTTATCACTTTGACTAACTTCCTATGAAACTAATGGGTTTCTAGCCCGCTTTTATTGCAAAAAAACGTGTAAGTCATAATCGAGAACATGCTAATTTCTTGCACTTATCACTTTGACTAACCTCTTGTGAAAACTATCACTTAGACTAAATTCCTGTGAAACTAATGGGTTCTAGCCCGCTTTTAATGCAATAAACGTGTAAGTTTTCACCGAGAAAAAGTTGATTACCTGCACTTATCACTTTGACAAACTTTCTATGAAACTAATGCTCATTTAACCCACTTTTAATGCACAAAAACGTGTAAGTTTGAACTAAGAACACACATTTTCTACGCCTATCACTAATGCGCCTTTAGCCCGCTTTTAATGCACAAAACCATATAAGTCTTAACCAAGAACATGCTTGTTTCCTGCACTTATCACTTTGCCTAACTTCCTATGGAAACTAATGCTCATTTAAGCCACTTTTAATGCACAAAAACATATAAGTCTTGACCGAGAACATGTTCATTTCCTGCACTTATCACTTTGACTAAATTCCTATGAAACTAATGGGTTCTATCCCGCTTTTAATGCAATAATCATGTAAGTTTTCACCGAGAACAAGTTGATTACCTGCACTTATCACTTTGACAAACTTCCTATGAAACTAATGCTCATTTAACCCACTTTTAATGCACAAAAACGTGTAAGTTTAAACTAAGAACACACATTTTCTACGCCTATCACTTTGGCTAACTTCTTATGAAAACTAATGCTCAATTAACCATTTTTAATGCACTAATACATATATGTCCACCGAGAACATTCTGATTTCCATCGCCTATCACTATTACTAACTCCCTATCAAAACTAATGCGTGTCTAGCCCAATTTTAAAGCACAAAAAAATGTAACCTCAAACAAGTAATGTTTAGACAATCTGTCACATTCCTAACAAATCAATTATATATTTAATAACATCTCTACCTATATTCTAATGCACAGTTAGCCATATTGAAGCAAAAAATAGGTACAATTAAATCTAATGCATAATTTAACAGAATATATAGATTAGCACAGGAGTGTTAGGTTATACAATAATTATCTATAGAATTTTTAGGAACAATATGAACAAAAATCGTGTACCTTTATGATATTATGAACAAAACTTGATTTATTTGAGTTATGTATACTCTGGTTGGCACAAAACATCATTTTTCACCATGAAATCACCGATTGCAGCTTTAGTTTCATTGAATCAGTGTGCGCATATTCGGTTTATGAAGATTCAAAGTATTTTTTAAGGCTTAAAGAAGGTAAAGTTCGAAAGAGAAGGTAAAGTAGATGTGAAGCTTCAAATAGATTTAGATGATTGATTTCAGCTTTGATTTTTAGAGGATTTGATAAAATATTTAGATCTCATCAATGGTGGATATGTATTATTGAGAGAGAAAGAAAGTTGTTGGAGGAGAGAGAAAAATTTTTGTAGAATGATTTAATCGGTGTGTTAAATTTGTTTTATAAATGTGTTTTAATGAATAATTATTAAAAGATATTTTTGTCCTTCTATCCCCAATTAATAATATAGTGTAATCTCATCCATTGATTTTTAAATCAATGGTCACTAATCCTTCTTATCTTTTTTATCAAAAATAATCCTTCAAAGCCCGCCCGATGGGCGGGCATGACTTGTAATTTACGTAAATAGGGTTATGCTATTGTTATTTATATACTATTTAGTATGAGTTGGTGTATAATACATATTTTATACATTTAAAATACATGGTAATTAATTTTTTTATGTGTTGTATGTTTAAAATAGGTATTCATTAATGTACATATTAGACTGTATAGATTTTACTTAAATGTCTAGTTGTATAATTTGTTTTTATATTCCGACCAAAAGGAATGGTTTGAAACGATCGGAGTTTGTTTTGGCTTTTTATATAACATTTCTGAATGCATATGTTGCATGCATTTATGTAACCGTATCTTTTTATGCTGCATTTAGTTTACATTGTTGTCTACTACATATGATATACATTTACAATATATGTTTATTAATTATCTATAGTCTTGTATTTTGATTGTAGGTAATCATTACTATGTAGTATAGATTTATTTAATTGTAAAACTTAAATGTCTACTTGTCTCATTTATGTTTTTATTTCCGATCAAAATAATTAACATATTACCTTTCCTTTCTGCTCTTGATCTTTTTTAACGCCAGTCAAGGTTTGAATCTTTTTTTTTTTTTTTTCCTGTTTTTTCTTTTATTTATAAGGCGAATATGAATGCTATTTTAGTATAACAGTATTTTTTTTAATTTTTTGTTTGCTTTGTACTTGGTTGTTCATACACTGTATGAAACAGGTTTTGTTAAGTGTTTGGTTGATCAAGACTTGTTTATGATAATATTATATGTTTAACAATATGATTGTGAGGTTGCATGGTTGTTTGTCTGTTTACAGAAGAAAACCCCAAAAATTTTTAATCGGATTACATAACGTCATTTAATTATGTTTTATTGTAATGCGGTTAGATATCTGAGTTTTATTTGGTATATACTATTTTAAACCTTGTGGTAATACTGAGTTAGTTCAATAGTATGTTTGGTTATTTGATTTTGGTATTGGATGATTGTTATATTGATTACACAATAAAACCCCAAATAGTTTAATAAGCTCTTTGAGGCTCATGTGAGTAGTTATTATTTTATTGATGATAGTATTATAGTTTATTGGAAATTGTTTGGTTGCTGTATTAAAGGCAGATGATAGTTGTTTTATATTAAAGTTTGTTGATTTTTGATATGGATGATTGGTGTTAGGCGTAGTTTGGAAACTTGTGAAGTGTTTTAATTTTGTCTTGGGCAGTCAAGCATAAGTCATGTTAGTGAGGTATTTTATGTGATTTTGATGTTCAAGTTAGATGATGAAATACATATATTTGGTGTATGCTGGATGGCTTTCATATAAATTGGTATTTATAAGGCGACATGTAATTTTTTTGATTTCACTTATCTTTTGACATTGTTGGATTAAGAATCTGTGTTTTATATAATTTGTTTATTCAATGGAGCTGTTTGTTGCTTCGTCAGGAAGATGGCCTCACAGTTTATAATTAAGGTTGATTATTTCTTTTACAGGAAAAGATATGTATGTATTAATTTAAGTTTAATGCTTATATACTTGTCTTGTTTTTTTTTGTTTTTTTTTTTTTTTTTTGTTTTTTTGTTTTTGTTTTTGTATTTCTTTATTCATGTTTATAATTTATTTTAAATTCTTATGTAGACCCTGCCTATGTGGTTTCATGATCTGTATTGTAATGGTAAGAACTGGTTAAATTTGATCAACAATAAGCATTTGAAATATAAGGTCTGGATGGATTGGCTGCCCTGTGAGTAGTGGCAGCTTTATAGTGATGAATGGAGGACGTTTATTGAGAAAAGTGGGTATGAAGACATTACCTACCTCCATTTCATTAAAGAAAGTGCCGATACATTCTATGTGACAGGCTACAACGGTGAAGGTGCTGAAAGTGGTGGTTACCGAAATTTTAACTCAGAATTGGGTTCATCCAGGTGGCTGGGATTTGTTGGCAATGATGCAATGGAACTGCCGGTAAGTGTAGCTACTTTTAGTAGGTGTATTTTATTTCGAATATAATCTTTAGACATGTAGTATTTGTTAATAACAAAACTGGTATATGTATATGCGTATTCCAATATTTTTGTAGTTGATTCCTGGTGAATTTATTGAGGCTGTGCAAAGGGATGTTTTTACGTTGAAAGTGAATGGGGAAGATAGATAGGTTATGATTCGTTGTCCTCAGTATCCTAGATCAATAACCAAGTATTGTTCTTTTTTTCATGGTCCGGGCTGGATGGATTTGGCTATTCGTTATCATTTGCTTCCAGGTGTTAAGGTTGTCTTTACAAATCGCGTCAACAATAGGGCTCGAATGATTATTTTTAAAGAAGATGGGCAGGCATTAACAAATGAAGCTGTGAGGCGTATAGTGTTGGTAAGCGAACAGCCGAAACATGTTATTAATAAAGGTTGGTGTTTTTAAATTTATTAATATTGTTCAGTTTGTGAGTATGAAATTCTTTGGTATTATTATTAATGGGTTTAACATGTTTTGCTTATATTAGATCCTAGGATGGAACAAATCTGCAAATGGAGTGGGCATGCTAAGTACCATATGGATGAAGATAAAACCTTTTACAGACCATTGCATTGCTATGTTTTTGAACAAAAGAGACTGGTAATAGTATTAATTTTAATTATTATTAATTTTTTTAATGATTTCTTTAGTAAATTAAATTATGTATGATTTTTACATGGTTTATGCTATATTATTATTATATTTTGACAGACAATCCCTGAAGGGTTTGTAAAGACACACAAGCTATTTAATTATGAGCATGCTCTCATTCGCCACAAGCCTCATCAATACAGAATTGTTCTTTATCGGCAAAAGCACCATGAGGACTTAAGTCATGATAGTCATGTGTACTTTAAAAGGCCTTGGAGGCAACTTGCGAAAGACTGGGGTTTGAAGCAAAATCGGATGCTCAGGTTTAAATACATCAAGAATGTTGTTGACGATCAAGCTATTGCTTTTTATGGGGAAGATCCTGTCATGATTCCTATGTTTCATTTGTGCTGAATTTGTTGTTTGGGAATGTTTGTTTAACCGAAAAGCTTGTGAAATGTTTTGCTGAATATTAGTACTTCTATTATGTTTATGGTCTGTGTTCTTTAGGATATTTAAGTGTGAACTTGTAGTGACTCTTGCTATTAGATATGGATCTGTCCGTATCCATTTTGCTGAATGATGTATGTAATGAAACTTATGTATATATGTAGCTGTATTGTGGGTCTTTGTGTTTTTGTTTAAGTATTTGTGTTTTTGTTTAAGTATTTTCGTACGATTAGTAGTGGTGAAATTATTATAATGATATAGTTCACCCTTGCGTAAAACATTTTGTTTTTGTTTGTGTTATTAGTGTTTGTCATGTTTTCTTACAATGGTGATTTATAAACATTGTTCTGGTAGAACATAATGTATGATGTATTTAAGTTATGAAGAAACAATGTTATTAATATATTTGTTGACAGTTAAAATTGCCTACCTGGATCATTCAACTTAAGTTGTTGAATATGTAATACATCAACAATCAATTTTTCCCATGTGTTTTCGTAAACAACCGTTACGTACCGACACAAATGTTATAACCAAAGAACGTTTTTATAAAACAGATTATAAGTTCTGTCAAGTTAGGATATTTGCATCCTACTTCAAAACACGGGTGTAACTGGTTCTGTTGGGAATTATCACAAGACAAGACTTAATATGAAGAACAGACTTAAGTCTGCTGGGTTACAAAGTTATGTCTGTTAGTGTATTTTGTCATTGTTAAGTCTGGTCATTCATTGTTAAGTCTGGTAGAGTAATTCATAGTTAAGTCTGTTTGACTTAAGTTATTAAGTCTGTTTATGAAAGTTAGGAAAGTTTGTTAGATATAAGTTAGGAAAGGATACGTAGTTATCTTTAGAGAAGATACGTATATCCTTCTACATGTTTTGTATCAAGGGTTTCCTTGGTGTATAAAAGGGACCCTAGGCATTAGTTTTTGATAACGACGAAGATTGTACTCATATTGATAAAAGAATTAGTAATATACGAAGTTAGTTATAGTTATTGTGTTCTTCATTGTTTGTGTTAAGATTCCGCATTAGCATTAACAATTCGTGTTAGAGTTTCTCACTTAGATTGATTTGAATTTATTCAAGTCGTCTAACAAGTAACAAGGCTACTTGGATCCATAACGTGTGGACCTACAAGTGGTATCAGAGCCTGTAAAGAGACTCTGAGTTTGAAGAAACACAACAACCAAACCAAAATTCACTCAACTAAACCCTGCAAAATGTCTGACGTTGAAAATCCCAACAAGAATGATGGTTTCTCAGTCCACAATAGTGATGATGAAAGATCAATTCATGATGAAGAAAAACCTAAAGCAAGCACATCTAAACAACAATAACCCATCTCTGCAACAACAACCATATCCAACATAAAACTCCCAATCCTAAAGAGAGAAGAATATGACATCTGGGCTATGGAGATGGAACATTATTTGGAGTATATTGACGGCGAAGTCTGGAAGGTCATACAGAATGGAAATTCGAAGAAAAGGATTTCACAAGGTATAGATGGGGTGATTAGGATATTACCTCCAGTATCTGCTGAAGAGATACGGGCTGTTGAAAAAGAGAAGAAGGCAAAGACTTTGCTGCTAATGGCAATTCCCAAAGAGCATTTGAGAAGGTTTCATGGCATGAATGATGCCAAGGAAATTTGGGAGGCTATCAAGAAAAGATTTGGAGGGAATGCTAACTCCAAGAAGATGCAAAAGGCTGTTCTTAAACAGCACTTTGAAGCTTTCAGTGTATCCAGTTCTGAGGGATTGGAAAAAGGTTATGATAGGTTTCAACACCTTCTATCACAATTGGAGGTTCATGGTGCAGCTGTGTCAGAAGAAGATGCAAACCAAAAGTTTCTTAGAGCACTACCAAAAGAATGGTCAAGTGTGACATTGACCATGAGGATGAAGGATGAAATTGACACCATGACAACTGATGATCTGTACAACAATCTCAAGGTGTTTGAACAGGAAATCCATGGAAAAGCATCTTCAAGTTCTACAAATGTTGCTTTTGTTTCTCAAGGCAAGGGCAGCACTAACATGGTTAAGTCTGGCAGTGTTAATTCCGGTGGTTATGGAGCTCTTTCTAGCAGCATGAGAAAAGAAAGAGATACTCCAGCAGGCTTTGCTGATGAAGTAATTTACTCACTTCTTGCTAAGGAACCAGAAGATCAAGACTTCATCAGTGAGGATCTGGAACAGATCAATGATGTTGAAGTTGAAGAAATGGATATCAAATGGCAAATTGCCATGATTGCTTTCAGGGTTAAGAAGTTTTACAAGCAGACTGGGAGGAACATTAAGCTTGATGGGAAGTCACGAGTGGGATACAATAGGAGGACTGTTGAGTGCTACAATTGTCACAAGCATGGTCACTTTGCCAGAGATTGCAAGGAAAAGGTGACTACTGATTGGAAAAAGAAGAAGGGTTCTGACACTCAAGATAATGACAAGCTGGAGAAGAATCAGATGAGCATGATGACATTGGAAGCTGGAGCTATGAATTGGGATGAACACACACCTGATGATGAAGAGCCAAACCATGCACTTATGGCTATTGGTTCCAGTAATGAGGTATCTTTGTGCTCAAAATTATGCATTGATTCATATAATCATGTTAAAGCTTTGTGTGATGAACAATTAACACAAATAGGTGATTTGGAAGTAAAAATTCTTGCTTATACTAAAGCTGTTAAAACTTTAGAAGCACAAATAGTTAGCTTTCAAAACAAACAAGCTTCCTTAAATGAAAAACTCACCTTTCAAGCTAATGAGATATATGAAAAGGATAAAAAAACTTAAGAGATATAGAAGAATAGGCATGAAAGCTGTTAAGGAAAGAGATGAATTGCAAAAGAAAGTAGACAAATGGACTCATTCTGCTAAGTGTCAGGATAAGATAATAGCATCTAGTATGAGCTCTACATGCAAAATTGGCTTAGGTTATGGGATACAATCAGATAGTGAAGTTTTAAGCTATGAGGAAGAGATGGAAAGATCTGTGTTCAAATGTAGAAAAGAGGATTCTATTGGTAGACCAGTGTACAATAGGTTCATTAAAATTGATAATTTTAAAGGGGTGCCACCTCCATTAAGTGGAGATTACACTCCTCTACAAAAGAAAGACCTAGATGACTCTTTGTTTGTATATGGTAAAAAGGGTCCTATCTATCCTGAGATAGGCAACTCAGATGACAAATCTAGTGAATACTCCACTTGTCAAACCAATGACAGTGAAAGATCTACTAGAGATGTCTCTGAGCAGTCTGATTCAGAATCAGAGAATGCACCTAAAAATGTTTCTGAGTCAAAATCAGTCAAAAATAGTAAACCAATTGTGACTACACCCAAACCTCATACAGATAAATCTAGTTGTGATACTCACATAAAATCTCCTAGGAAGTCTGTCAAAAATCAAGAGTCACCAAAACCTGATAGGATGAGAAGAGAGTACAAGAGAAACTACAGTTTTGTCCTAAAAGATGCTTTGTGTGTGGTAGTCTAAGTCATTTGATTAGGGACTGTGATTTTCATGAGGTTAGGATGAAAAGAGAGGCTGAACTTAGAAAGAATAAGAGTGTTAATGCTGGCCATATGAATGATAAACCAGTTTGGAATAATGCTAACATGATTAATCATGCTAATAAGTTTGTGACTAGACCAGCACAATTTAATTATGGCAGACCAAATTTTAATTCTGGTAGACCAAATTTTAATTCTGGTAGACCAAATGTTAGTTCTGTTGGTCAAAATGTTAATTCTGTGAGGCCAAGTGTTAATTCTGGGTGGTTTAATCATTCTGGACCCAGACAACCAATAAATAGACCACAGGTGAACTCATATAATCAAAGAAACAATTTTTACAAACCTCATTCACCTGTGAGGAGTCCTTTTACTAATAATACAGCACAAGCTTCAAGCTCAAATGCTGTAAGGGAAAATGGGGATTCTGCTGTTAAGACCCCAGCATGTTGGTCTTGGGATCATTTTAAGAATACACTTACCTATGAATCCAAGAACAACAGTGGATCAAGCTCATACAAGACTTATAAATTTGTTGATCCACAGGGCAGACCCAAGTCTTCAGAGGCTTGGGTCCTAGAGAGAAAATAATTTCTCTAATTTTGTGCAGGAACATCCACTGAAGAACATGGAAGACAAACGAATATTTGATAGTGGGTGCTCTGGGCACATGACTGGTAACAAGAATCATCTGAAGGATTTTCAAGAATTCCAAGGAGGTTCTGTTACCTTTGGAGGTAGTAAAGGTCAGATAACTGGTAAAGGAAGGATTGTTATAGGCAATTTAGAATTTGACAATGTATCTTTTGTAAAAGAACTAGGGCAGTTTAACCTTTTCTCCATATCACAAATTTGTGATAAGCAGCATAAAGTGCTTTTTAGTGAAACTGAATGTTTTGTATTGACTTTGGACTTTAAGATGCCTGATGAAAGTCAGATCCTTCTTAATGTTCCTAGACAACACAATATGTACAGTTTTGATATGAAAGCACCTGAAGTTGCAAAAGGTTCTGCCTGTTTGCTTGCAAAAGCTACTTTGGATCAATCTAAATTATGGCATAAAAGGTTAGGTCATGTTAATTTCAAGAATATGAACAAACTTGTGAAGGGTAATTTAGTTAGAGGCTTACCTTCCAAGGTTTTTAGGAATGACCATGCCTGTGTAGCTTGTAATAAGGGCAAACAGCATAGAGCTTCTTGTAAGGCTAAGTTAGATAGGATTGTAACTGAGCCTTTGCATACCTTACACATGGATCTATTTGGCCCTACATCTGTTAGAAGTATCAACCATGCTAGTTATTGCCTTGTCATTACTGATGACTGCACCAGGTTTTGCTGGGTATTCTTTTTGTCTACAAAGGATGAAACCTCTGATTTAATTCAAAGTTTCATTAGGCAAATAGAAAACCTACTAAATCACAAGGTTAAGATCATTAGGACTGATAATGGCACAGAATTTAAGAATAGGAGCATGATTGAGTTTTGTGGTGAAAAAGGAATCAAGCAACAATATAGCAATGCTAGAACTCCACAGCAGAATGGAGTTGCTGAGAGAATGAACAGGACCCTGATTGAGGCAGCTAGAATCATGCTAGCAGACTCATTCTTACCCACAACCTTTTGGGCTGAAGCAGTAGCAGCTGCTTGCTACATATTCAATAGGGTTAGAGTGACCAAGCCTCAGAATAAAACACCCTATGAGCTTATGTTTGGCCCTAAACCAGTTGTTAGCTATATAAGGCCTTTTGGGTGCCATGTGACCATTCTTGATACCTTGAGTGTGCTTGGAAAATTTGAAGGGAAGTCTGATGAAGGGTTTTTAGTTGGGTATTCACTGAATAGTAAGGCCTTTAGGGTTTACAATTTAGTGACCAAGCAAGTAGAGGAAAATCTTCATGTTAATTTTCTTGAGGAAAAACCCAATGTGAAGGGACTAGGTCATAGATGGATGTTTGATCTTGATTATTTACCTGATTCTATGAACTATATTCCTGTCTCCAAGGAGAATCAAGCTAACCCTGATGCATGTTCCATAGAAGTGCCAACAATGCAGGTACTCAAGATGCAAGCACTGCTGATCAAAGAAAAGTTATTGAGGAGCTTATTGTGATTCCTACCACAGAAGTCAAACATGTTGCTGCTGATGAAGGAACAAAGAAATCTTCAACAAAGAAGAAGGAGATTGTGAACAAGCCTCAAGCACAAGAAAAGAAGGCTTCTCCTACTAAAGTGTCAGAAGAAATCTTATCCTTCAGAGAGGAGATGAATGCATTAGCTGGCAAACATCTTGGAAAGAAGGCTACCAGCACTAACTCCATTAAGTCTGGTAGTGAATCGATTAAGTCTGCTGAGCTTCATTCCTCATTTAAGTCTGGTGGTCATTTGGTTAATTCTGCTGAAGATGATTCTACACCAAATGATGTTTTTGATGACTCTGAGATGCCAGACCTTGAAATATTTGCTCAACCAACTGAAGGGATTTTTGACGAGGCTTCTTATGATGCTGAAGGAGTAGTAACTGACTTCAACAACTTACCCACAGAGGTGGATGTAAGTCCAACTCCCACACTTAGGATTCACAATGTTCACCCTAAAAGTCAGATAATTGGTGATCCTAAGTCAGCAGTCCAAACAAGGAGCAAAGTGCATCCACATGCACTTATCAGTTATGTCAAGCAGCAACAAAGGAACAACCACAAAGATCAACAACATTGTCTATTTGCATGTTTCCTTTCCCAAAAGGAACCTTCCAAGATTTCTGAAGCATTGGAAGATGAAAGTTGGGTGGAAGCCATGCAAGAAGAATTGTTACAGTTCAAGTTGCAGAAAGTTTGGGTTCTTGTAGACCTACCTCATGGAGCTAAAATTATTGGTACAAAGTGGGTCTTCAGGAACAAGAAGGATGAGAGAGGGGTAGTAGTTAGGAATAAAGCAAGGTTGGTGGCCCAGGGTTACAAACAAGAAGAAGGCATAGACTATGATGAGGTTTTTGCACCTGTAGCTAGGATAGAAGCTATAAGGTTATTTTTGGCCTATTCATCATATATGGGGTTTACTGTCTATTAGATGGATGTCAAGAGTGCTTTTCTTTATGGCACTATTGAAGAAGAAGTTTATGTACACCAGCCCCCTGGCTTTGTTGATCCAGCTAACCACAAGAAAGTATACAAAGTCATTAAAGCTTTGTATGGTCTTCATCAAGCTCCTAGAGCTTGGTATGCAACACTCTCCAATTTCCTTGAAGAGCATGGGTACAAAAGAGGTGTGATAGACAAGACCTTATTCATCAAAAGGAACAAGAAGGATATCATTCTAGTTCAAGTTTACGTAGATGATATCATTTTTGGCTCTACTAAGAGGTCTTGGTGTGAGGAGTTTGAGGCACTAATGAAAAGAAGATTTGAGATGAGTTCTATGGGTGAGCTCACAATTTTCTTAGGGCTGCAAGTGAAGCAAAAAGAGGATGGCCTCTTCATTTCTCAAGACAAGTATGTTGCTGAGATATTGAAGAAGTTTGAATTTACAAATGTGAAGACTGCAGTCACTCCCATGGAGAACAAAGTGCCTTTAACCAAGGATGAAGATGCTGATGATGTGGATGTGCATCTTTATAGATCCATGATTGGTTCTCTAATGTATCTAACAGCCTCTAGGCCTGATATAATGTATGTTGTGTGTGCTTGTTCTCGTTTTCAGGTTACTCCCAAGACTTCACATCTTCATGCTGTGAAGAGAATTTTTAGGTACTTAAAGGGCAAACCCAATTTGGGCCTTTGGTATCCTAAAGAATCATCTTTTGACCTGGAAGCCTATTCAGATAGTGACTATGCTGGAGCAAGTCTTGATAGGAAATCCACAACTGGAGGTTGTCAATTCCTTGGAAGAAGATTAATCTCTTGGAAATGCAAGAAGCAGACCATTGTGGCTACATCAACTACTGAAGCTGAATATGTAGCAGCTGCCAATTGCTGTGGACAAGTCTTGTGGATTCAGAATCAAATGCTGGATTATGGTTTGAACTTTATGAACACTGTAATTCACATAGATAATGAGAGCACTATCTGTATAGTTAAGAACCCTGTATACCACTCTAAAACTAAGCATATAGAAATAAGGCATCACTTCATTAGGGATTGCTTTGAAAAGAAGCTAATTAGAGTGGAAAAGATACACACAGATCTTAATGTGGCAGACCTATTAACCAAAGCCTTTGATGGACCTAGGTTTAATTACTTAGTGGTTAATATTTGTATGATGAACCCATAGCTGAGTTTAAGGGGAGGTTACACTTAAGGGGAGGCTAAATGTAAAGTTTGTAGAACCAGTACTAAGTAGTTAATTATGATTAGGAGTTAATTCTGGTAGTCTTAGAAGTTAATTCTTGTAGTAGATTTAATACTGGTAACTTAAAATATATATATATATATATATAGTTTTAATTCTGGTAGTTAATTTTTCTTCATTTTAATTGTAAAATCGTTTGTTTGTATGTTTTCTTGGTGTTGGAACTAACATTTGCAGAAAACACATGGATTGGTGAAGATCAGAAGCCTTGATATTACTTTTTATGAGTGTTTTTCTGATTCCTTGGTTAAGTCTGGTGAGTCAGTGATTAAGTCTGGTTGACCACTTTTAAGTCTGGTAGTGTTAAAATGTAAAAATATCTTTTTTTACCGTTAGGTCTGGTCGTACATTTGATTAATTTCCAATTTAAATATTACCGTTGATATTTTTTTTTTGGAAAACGAAGTATATATGGATGAGATTTAATTACTATTTCATCTCTATCCATTATCTACTTCTAATGTTAAACTCTAAAATTTTCGGCCAAGATTGCTTTGTTTTTTAACCGCCGGTATAAACCCTAAAGTCAATCAGTCAACCAGAATTTACAAAATTTCTCATCATGGCTTCTCTAAAGCTTTGTGACAAGCACAACCAGGTTGGTTTCTTGAAGAAACCAAATCAAAGTGGAGGTTTCGAGCAGATTTTGATTTTTTAAGAGGTTCTAACCTTCGGTACGCCTTAACTCATAATCCTACAATTTATACTTCTCTTGTTAAGCAGTTTTGGGGGTCGGTTACCTCTGAAACTCTTGCTGATGGTACACCACAGTTAAGGACAACCATTGATACCCATGACTTCATTGTCACTGAGGCATCCATTAGGAGCAGTCTTAAATTAGATGATGCCTCAGGGGAATATATTTTGTCTAATGATGATCTTTTTGAGGGTATGAGAACCATAGGCTATCCCACTGATGGCACTTTTAGTTTTTGGAAAAGCTATTTTACACCACAGTGGAGGTTTTTGCTTCATCATTTGCTCCATTGCCTAAGTCCCAAGAGTGGTGGATGGGATCAATTTGGAAGCAACATTGCTTCTGCATTGGTCTGTCTTTCACTTGGAAGGTCTTTTAATTTTTCAAAACTCATTTTTGATGGCATGGTAGCAAATGTCAACAACAAACACAAATTTTTAATGCACCCAAGATTTCTGCAAACGCTTTTGAATTTTGAATCTGAAGATAAAATGCAGACCTATGTGATTGTGACTTTTACTCCTAAAATCTTTGCAAACATGAAATGGGGATTCACTGGGGCACATTGGCCACTTTTGCCTGCTATGCTTTCTGGTTCCACTAACATTGTAGGTACCTCTAATGCTGCTGAAGTGGAGTCAGCTCATGAAGAGCCAACTCAGGACCAACCCAAGTCACCCACACCTACACCACAACCAAGTTCTTCACCATCCTAACCAAGGATACCTACACCCACACCATCTTCACCACCACAGCAAACCCATATTCCAAGTCCTAACCAGGAGGAGGAATCTAATCGTATGACTGTGGATGATCTTCTAACATTGGTACCTACTTTGGTTAAGAGGATGGAATTATTGGAAAAGGCAAAAAATGCTATGAGTGGGGCTATTGTCACTTTAGTAAGGAAGGTAAAAAAGATGGAAAAAGTAATGAAGGAGAAAGGAGTTGCTTTTGATGACCAGGATGGTGAGGATGAAAATTCTTCCAAACAGGGGAGGAATTTGGATGAGGAACACATTTTTAAGACACCAGCTCAGGTTAAACCAACTCAAGAAGATGATATAAGTCCTGAAGGAAGGGAAGCAGCAGAAACATTAGCTCAATCTCTGAGTAAAATTCAACAACAAAGGAAGAAAAGCAGATATCCAAAAAGGAAGTTGATAACTGATGAAGAATCTGATGAAGAATTGGTTAAGTTTACTGAGGGTATTAAGTCTGGTGAATTTAATACTCGTGAGATTAAGTCTGGTAATGTTAATGCTTGTGAGGAAATTAAGTTTGGTGGTCAAGTAAAGTCTGGTGAGGTTGCTAGTTCTGCTCATGGAGATAAGTCTGGTGATGAGGAGCAGCCTAAAACTCAAAGAGAAGGAAAACAAATTATGATTGAAACTCCTAAGCCTAAGAAGTCAAAGAGGCAACAAAGAGAAGAGGAAGCTTCTTTAGCTGAGATTGCAAGAATACAAGCAATGGAAAAGGCTGAAATAGAAAAGGAGGAAGAACAGAAAAGACAAGATGAAATGCTTGCAAGAAAGTTGTCAGAAGAGTTTAATGATGATCCACTGATGCAAATGATTGAAAAAGATGATGTGTTGAGGGCAAAGTTTGAGGAACTTAAAGCTATTCCAGGTTTGACTACTGAGGAGAGAGCCAAACAACTAACAGAGTTCATAAATGCTAGAAGGAATGAAGAAACTTTGGGGGATTTTATGTCTGTGATAAGGCAAACTCAGAAGAAAACCAAGGTTCCCAAAAGGATGTCTAAAGCAGAACAGATGCATGGTATAAAGATGTATCTAAAGAACATGATGCACTCAACAAGGGAAAAGAAGAGAGGAAAGTCATTTGAGGAAATTGAAGCTGAATATGTAAGTGCATATGAGAGAGATCAAGGCTATAGGCCAGTGGATTATGAAGATTCTTTGAGAAGAAGTTTCAAGAGACAGAAAGTAACAGAGTCTGAGAAAATTATAGAAGCTGAGAAAGTGGAAGAAAAGGTATCTGAAGTTGAGAAAGCATCAAGTGAAATTGAAAAGGAATCTAAGGCTGAGAAAGTGTCTGATGTTGTAGAAGAAAAGAAAGAAGTCAAAAAGCCAGTCATAAAGTTTACAAGAAGGAAAAGTATAGCAAGAAAGAGTAAATTCAAGAAGAAAGTACAAGAAGAAGATGAATCAGAAGAAGAACCTTCATCTGAGGGTTGTACTATGGGAACAATTCCTAAAAGCTCTAAGGAACCAGCTAAAATTGTCAAATATCATATAATTAAGACTGGATTAAGGGCAGCTTATCAGATGATAAGGGAAGATAATACTGATGTGGTGTATTTTAACTTTCCAGGAATATTGAATGATGTGAGTAGAGAAGATCTCATGGATTTGCATAAGTTGGTAAATATCAGACATGGAGAAAATATACCTGAAGAAGAGTTTGAGAGAGTCTTTTGGGGAGACTTAAAGGTAATGTTTGGGCCACCTTCAGAGGAAGATGAACTTTGAAAGCTGACAGATCAACAAAGGATTGTCAGTTGGAGATATTTTCACAGATGTCAGGTACATTGCTTGTCATTGCAGAGTGCTCATATTTATATTCTTGCAGAGGTGGAATATCCTTTATCACCAAGGGTCTGCAAGGCAATGTTGGAAAAGAAGTTACATGCAGATGAGAAGGATGAAGTGTATGAGCAGTTGCTTGATTTGATCAAGGAAAAATCTTTAAAAGAACCATATTGGGGTATTTAAGAGTGTTTGAAAGAATTTTCAAGTTGTTAAGTGAGATTAAAGGAACTTCTCACTTGGTGAAGGTGCATAGCACTAACACAACAAATGGTTATCAGTTCACCATGTCTAATCAACATAAGGACTGGTTAATCTAGTACAAACGGATCTGGTAAAGATATTTCAAATCCGTTAATGGTTGAAAATTTACCAAAAATTGTATGGTATTCAACTCACCATATCTAAGATAGTGAAGAGTTGGCTAGCCCACAAGGTATGGCTTGTGGTAAAGGCTGTGGAAAATCATACATGGTAATCAATTCACCAAGATGAGGTGCATTCCATCAAAGAATTGGCTAGTCCAAAAGCAAACGGATTTTGGTAAAGACAAAACAAATCCGTTGATAGTTGATGATTTACTAAAAATCATATGGTTATCAATGTACTTTGGTCTTACAAACCAAAACATTGGCTACTCCAGTAGTGATGGCTATTGGTAAAGAGACATCAAATTCATTAATTTTCAATGATTCATCTCTCACAGGAGTTTACACACCTGGAAGTGATGAGAATAGTATGAAACTTAAAAGTATTGATGTACACATAGTCATGGTTGCTGTGAAGATCAGATGGATTGCATATCAGATGGTGAAAAGATTATTCAAGTCATGTTGCTGCATAAAGATCAGATTTGAAGTTTTTGAAGTGTTAGAGATAATTCCAAGAATTCAAGATTCAATCCTCAAAAGCATATTCAAAAGGAACTTGAAGTTCATGAAGCATGAAGATCAAGCTAGGGGAAGATTGTTGGGAATTATCACAAGACAAGACTTAATATGAAGAACAGACTTAAGTCTGCTGGGTTACAAAGTTAAGTCTGTTAGTGTATTTTGTCATAGTTAAGTCTGGTCATTCATTGTTAAGTCTGGTAGAGTAATTCGTAGTTAAGTCTGTTTGACTTAAGTTATTAAGTCTGTTTATGAAAGTTAGGAAAGTTTGTTAGATATAAGTTAGGAAAGGATATGTAGTTATCTTTAGAGAAGATACGTACATCCTTCTACACATTTTGTATCTAGGGTTTCCTTGGTGTATAAAAGGAACCCTAGGCATTAGTTTTTGATAACGACGATGATTGTACTCATATTGATAAAAGAATTAGTAATATAGGAAGTTAGTTATAGTTATTGTGTTCTTCATTGTTAGTGTTAAGATTCCGCATTAGCATTAACAATTCGTGTTAGAGTTTCTCACTTAGATTGATTTGAATTTATTCAAGTCGTCTAACAAGTAACAAGGCTACTTGGATCCATAACGTGTGGACCTACAGGTTCCAACATGGTGTGCACTTGACTGAAGAAAATACTTTCTAGCAAAGGATTAATATATAGACAATAAAAAATTAATATCCTTTCTACCAAAGCTTAAACGACATCTTATATTTATACATTAATTAAAAAATCACAACACACAAATGAATAATAGTTTTAGTGTATAATGTTGAAGGTGCACATAAATTAATGACAATGTGTCAATGTTGTAGTGTTTTGTTGATAGTTTCAGTTTTTTTTTTTTTTTTTTTTTTTCTGTGGTTATTGGTTGTTGTTGTTATGTGTAAAGTATTTTAAGTATGTTATGTTTTGTTTTTTTGTTTGAGTGTTTAATATCAAATGTTTTGGATTTGTTTGTTATAAGAATAGTATCTTAGTTTTATTAATTATATATATTATATATAAATATATATATATATATATATATACATATATATATATATATATATATATATATATATATATATATATATATATATATATATATATATATATTTAAAAGAATTTTGTTTTTATGATGTTACAGTTTCCGGATTATATTTATTACACCATGTAACCAAAAACAATTACGAATTACACATACATGAATTGCATACAGACTTGTCAACGTAATCACTTAATATATTTTGTTGTATATTTTTCATGATATACATTTTCAATGTATGTTAAATATGTATAGAGTGTTGCATTAAGAAAATAGGTAATCATTACATCTATTTTTTTAGCTTGATTTAATTTCTAACCATTTAATAAGTTATTTTTTTGTGTTATTGAATCTTCCGATAACTAAACAAACAAACACACTTATCACCATCATCGGATTGTTGCTGCGATCATCAAGTGTTTTTTTTTTTTTTTTTTTTTTTTTTTTTTAAACATTTATAAACCCAGTATGAATATTGAGTTAGTTTAAGAGTATGTGTTGGTATATTATTTAGTTGCGTTTTAAGTTAGTTAATATAATCTAATAATGTCATTAAAATCAGGTGTTTGGTCAGATCAGGGATTGGTTGTCATTAGATTTCATGTTTAATTGTAAGATTTTGATATTGCATGTTGGATATGTTGTTTACTTTAAGAAACCCCAAATGGCGTTTAAAAACATACACACCCAATCCGAATGGGGCTAAGATCACAATGAATATTTTCCATACTTATCAAATACTAAAAATATGATAATTGCTTAGTATCCTTTATAGAAATTCGGCTACATAATCTAACCAAAAAATTGAGGTGGTTCAGTGGGTAACATACCACATAATATGAACATGGTATTCAGTTCCATAATTTCAAGTTAGTACTGCTCCTTTAAACTTAGTACTGCTAAAGCTTTTTAGCAACAATGAGGTTCCAGCAGTACTAACTTTCAAGTTAGTACTGTTCCTTTAAACTTAGTACTACTAAAGCTTTTTAGCAACTGAATAAGCACTTTAAAAGCTAACAAACTAATCAAGTCTAATATACTACACCTAAAAAGCACTAAGAATGTGTATTATGTGAATGGTTTTAGTATATTACAATTATGTTTCCCTTTTCAATTCATATTGATTATAGATTGTGATAGACATTCTTCATTTATAAATTGTGTTGCAAATGAATATTTATGTTATTTTAGAAAAGGTTTTATTGTGTTTAAGTTTGCTACTTTTTGTTAATAATACGATATCGTTTTTTTCGACAAATTATGTACTTAAATAGCATTGCATGTGAGTAACATTAAATTTGTTAAACCACAAATGGCCTTTTTAGTTAAGTTTGAAAATGGTGATGAAAGTGGTTTCAAAGTTCCATTAAAATTGTTTGAACCTACTGATCGTAAAAATTGTGAATGGTTATATGCAAAGATTGTGAATAAGGTGTATGAATTTAAGACCCGTATCATTGATGGTAATGTTGGTCTGATATATGGAGAGGAATGGAAACAGTATGTAGAAGAGAGTGGGCTTAAGCAGGGTTGGTTTGTTTTATTTTACATTAGGAATGCTCAATATGTTCTTGTTACCCTTTCTGATGAGCATGGTAATAGTGGTAATGGATTTATCATGATAGCGGATGGAATTAAAATGTCTAATTGTGTTGCATAGACGTCAAAGATGAGTTCTTTAATGTTAGGAATATAAATATTCATGTGAAGACTCGGTCACCCCGAGTATCTATTTAGCATTTGTGTAGCTCGTAGGCTTATTAGAATTATTAGTATTATTAGTTTAGTTAGTATAGTATTCGTGGAGTAGGTCGGGTCTTTACCCACTGTCAGCTCACTCCACAGCCCACTAGGAGCAACTTAGCTAGTAACTATATATACCCCTTCCCAAGTGTGAGAAGGGTTGGAGTTTTCTAATCATTCAACTATTATTCTTTCACTCTCTCTCTCTACATCTCCCAACTCCCTCATCTCTCTCTCTAGAAATTCATCCATCATCTAATCCACTCAAATCCAAGTATACAAATATTACAATTGGTATCAAGAGCCATGGTTAGGTTCTATTGATTGTGTGTGCTTGGATTTTTTTTGTTTTGTTCGAACACTATTTTTTTGCTTTATCAGTTCTATATTTCTCGTTATTTTATTGTTGTTTTTTGGTTCTCTTTTTTTTTGTTGTTTTGGTTCGAAGTGGAATTCAAGAATCACTCTATTTGTCTTGCTCTAGCTTAGGATATATAGTGAAGAATATGGGCCTTAATAGTTGTTGGACTTAGATGATTTGCTTGTCCACTGAATTGATAACGAAAAAAAAAAAGTGTGTTTTAACGAGAGTTTATTTCTTTTAACACAAAAGTTGTTGGCTTCCATATCACGTATGTTCTTGGTTCAAACTCTTGGGTATCTCAAGTTGGTTTAATTAACAGTTTTTCAAGGGTATTCTTGGTAGTGGTTTGCACACTCTTAGTAGCAGCTTGTCATTGTTCTTGTGTTCATAGTAGCGGTTTGCTTGGGTTGATAGCAGCAGTTTGGATAGTAGCCAAAACGGGAAAAAGACAACTAGGTTGAAAGTGACTGCTTTGTTGGCTACCACTAGCGGGTTGACCAAAAGGACTGTAGCGGTTTGTTCACTGTAGCGGTTTGTTCACTGTAGCAGTTGGTGTGTCTATTAGCGGTTTGTGAAGAAGAACAGACTTTGACAAGTCCAGGAATCCAACTTAATCCAAAACACAGTCGCTAACCAACAATTTATCAATCATCAATCAAGAAATCAAATCAAATAAATCACAACAACATAACAAGCACCAAAACAATTCCTCATCCAGTACAACCACTGCTTACAATGATTCATTACAAAATGAGTCGCATGTAATTACAACAACTGCTTACAACAACAAAAAGAAAAAACAAAATAGACCGTTTCTTGTTGAAGCATAACCTTCAAAAGTAATTAAAAGAAAATCATTACCGTTTCTTGTTGAAGCATAACCTTCCTTTCATATCCGAATCGTTAAAAGAAAAAACAAAATAGACCGTGTTTCAGTCGTTTCTTTTTATTCGGTGAACAACAAAGGACGATTGTCTCAGTTTATCTCTTTTAATATCACAAAGGACGATTTTTTTTCTCTTTTGTTGAGCCGCGTCTCATACTCTCGTGGAGTTCGAGTGGTGGCTGCTTGTTGGTTAAAGGTTTAGTTAGATCAAGAAGTGATTAGATCGGTTTGATTGGGGAAGAAAGGTTAGGTGAGAGGTTAATTGAGTGTGACTGCGTTCTAAGTAGTGTGTAGTATTAGGGTTTGATTAAATTGTGATTAGGGTATTACCTTATACACAATATTAGAGTTGGGTTTAGTTAAAGCATTGGATTTGGGCTGCACTAGTGTATATCGTGAAATTGGGCTGTCTAATCACAAGACTTGGGCTGAGCTTGTTTTAATTCGTGATATTGGGCCGCATTATTGTTGAACTGATAACACACTTACACTGGAACGATTGCCTTATATTTTTTGGGATAAATCTTGTTGGATATAATTGTTGGACAACAATTTTGATCGAGCTTCAAGATTCCGAGATTGACAAATATTTTGGGTTGAGATATTTTCGGGTATATTGGATATAGTGGTAAGCGACGGGTTTTATTCGGATTTCAAAAACACGAGCATTGTCTGAAATTCACTGTGACTTGTCTACCTCATCACTTAAACTCATTTCAACCAAACCAAATCATAATCATAACACACTCAAGTAACCATTATCATTTCACGGTTTATTCTTGATTTTTGTAAAATCCCGCGAAAGAATCTATTTCTCGGTTTAAATCATAGAATAGTAAAATCCCGTGCTCGTTTACATCATGTCTACTACGTCAGATTCCTTCATATCTGAGGTACTCAAGTTGTACGACACGTATGATAAACAAATGATTTCCAATTCTGGACAACAAATAAACGTGTGTGATTCTGATAATGCTAACATGGAATCGTCGTGCTCGAGTTCGCAAGAGAGAGACTTGATTCAGTCACTAATGTTGCCAAATGAGAAGGAAAGTAGCATTGAATGTTTTCGATTACTTCATTCACATCTCAAGGTTCTGTTTGAAAAACCTGAATACGTAATGGGTTACACACGGGCTTTCACAACACTTTTTGGTCAACATGTTCATGATTTCACGGTCAAAATGACTCTATATTTAGATCAACAACAACTTGACAAAGGAGAATTTTTTGAATCTAGATCCATGGCTGCTCTTGGTGTGATTAACAACCTACTCCAAGTGTTCACTGATTCGATATACACTGATGATTATGATGATGACTGTCAAATGGCAAAAAAGTGTTTCTCTAATTACACTTGAATCGAGGTTGACTTGTTCAGAGTTACATTACTCCAACTTATGAGTAATGTTAAGGGGTTCATTAATGAAAGAGCACAACATATGAGAAACGGGACAGAGTCAGATACGCATGGTGATAACAACTGCTCAGGATCTGATATCACACTTAGTGTGGATGCAGATATCATACTATCTGCTGAGGTACATCTGTCTGATCAACATAATGTTCTTTCTAATGAACAACACCATACTGATCAAATTAAACCTTCTTATGACACATATCTGATGGAAAAGACTGATAGCAATATCACCTCTGATTCATCAAATATGAGTCATAAGGGGGGAGAGATTGATCAGGATGCTGAACATGATGATGCGTCAAGTTCTTTGCTTACGACTGAGTTTTTCAAATCAAACAATATGGTTGAAAAAGAAATTTATAATGAACTTTCAAACAGATTTTTACAACTTGAAAAACATTGTATTTCACTTGAAATCTCAATGCAACAAAAGGAAGAAAGTTTGAAAACTAACCTACCATGTAAAAATCCGGAACTCCCTGAATTTCGTGAATTTTTTATAATAAACGATTTGAAAGCTCAACTACAAGCAAAAAACTTAACGATCAACAACTTGAAAAAACGTATTGCTGAGATGTGTGATATGTGTAATGAAGTTAAAGCTAAACATGCTGAATTTGAACATAAAGTGGCTGAATTAATTAATGAAAATGAGACTTTGAAAATTCATTGCAAAGAACTGTGTGATACAATCAAAGAAGCAAAAACTAAGAATGTAGAGCAAACGACCTCTTTGATTGCCAAAAATGATGAATTCAAAGCTCAACTTCAGGAAAAGGGTTTTGCAATTGCAGCATTGAAAAACGAGTTAAGAAAATCGATAGGAAATGGTGTGAACACTAAGTTTGCAGAACCATCAATCTTGGGGAAACCACCACTTAGAAACCAATCAGTTGTTAGGCAACCGACTGCGTTTAGATCTGAACGACAAAAACTTTCAAACCCACGGTTTGCCTCCCAAGTTGATGCGAAACAAGTTTTGTCAAAACCAGTCACTTCACAGTATAGACCTAAGGAAAAGGAATGTAAACTTGCAAAACCTGGTCATATGAGTGCATATAGCTCTTCTAGGATTAGTTCAACGCGTGTGTCACTTCTGACACCAAAGGAACATGTTAGACATAAAAACAGTGTTCAGAATCACAACCTAGAAGATGCTAAGAAAAACACCCATGAAAAGACTAGGAATTTGCCTTTTCTTAAGAGTAGTTGCGTATCCACTAAAGTGATTCCCATAGCAAATCACTCTAAGTATCCTAGATCTTTCTCTGACTCCAAACATTTTGTCTGCTCAACTTGTCAGAAATGTGTTTTTAATGCAACCCATGATAATTGTATAACAAAATTCCTGAAGGAAGTAAATGCTCGTACTAAGGTTCAGACCTCTAAGACTAGAAACAACAACAAGCCCGTAGAACCAAAGAGGTATACTCAGAAACCTGGTAGGCATATTGCTGTAGGACAAAGGTCTTCTCTAAACAAGTCTTCCACTGTTCATGAGAAACCAAACACTCCTAGATCTTACTTTAGGTGGATTCCGACGGGTAGAATTTTTAAGATTGTTGGTCTTAGATGGATACCTACTAGTAAGCAGTTCACTGATTGAAAAGATAAGGTTGACAGTAAAACCCCAAATGGTCAAGATGTTGATATCACTAACCCATATAAATGCAAACAACCCTGTAATGTCTGTGCAGGTAGTCTTTACTTAAGTGCAGGTACAACGTTCACTCTTATTAAGGAAAGACTCAGGGTTTGGGTGCCGAAAAGAGTGATATCTCATGATGTAGGGGTTCAAGCAAGTCAATCTTGATCTTCATTGACTATGACGTCTGTTCACATCAGTTCAGGCCTCGTTCTTCAACGATTATGACGTCTGTTCACATCAGTTCAGGCCTCGTTCTTCATCGACTATGACGTTTGAACGCTGCAGTTCAAGCCTCGGGCCTCATTGTCAACATAACGGCGTCTGCTGACATCTCTTCAGGCCCCGTTCATCAAAGAAAAGAAAGGCGTACGCTTGAGTGCGCTTTATCTTCGAAAGAAGAGAAATCTTCTTATTTATGACCATTCTCATCAAGCTTCATGTTCTTCTCATGCTCATTCAGTCATCATGGGGATAAACGTACATTGGAGTATATTCTTATTCACCTGATCTATCAAAAATGGCAGTTGGCCGTCATATGCAATTTTTGAGGGGGAGAAGGGTGAATAAACTACATGGTGATTGAGATTTGAGAAATGGTCATACGACTCTCCTTGTTTCTGACTATTCTCATCAACAAGCTTCATACTTGCTCCATGCTCGTTCAGTCATCAAGTGGATCTACTTTCATCAGATTGGCCGTTTATTCACTCGATCAAAAATGGCAACTTCAAATGCAATTTTTGAGGGGGAGAAGTGTGAACAGTTGATCAACCTCATATACACTTGTTCAATCAAAAATGGCATTCTCATATGCCATTTTTGAGGGGGAGAAGTGTGAACAAGTGGATCGACGTAAATTTGATTGGTTGTTCACTCACTTGTTGGGCATCTAATGGTGACTACGGAGTTGATCTGGTATCACTTATTTGAGGTTGAAGTTGACTTTCTCAAAGGCGTGATCTTATTCTATCTTGAAGTCGGGGTTGGTTGGATGCATGACTTTCAATGATAACTTTCTCGTGCTTAAGATTTAAGTTGAAGACTTAGGTTATCTAGTTACCAGCAGTCGGGGTAAATGTTTGACGACCTGGTTAACTATCACTTAAAGCAGTTACGTTGTAGTACTCAGTGTCACACGCCGATGACGTTGTGGATAATTGCAAGAGGTGTTAATGTCTCATACTTTGGTTGAGTATTGAGTACTTAGAGATTTTCTTAGAGCACTAATTCTCTACACCGTTCTTCCAACATTAGTGCAAGTTCAAGTCACGAGAACGGGGGATTCTACTTCAGTGTCACGTTTGGTATATCGGGTTTGCTTCATCAGTTATCACTTCAAATAGCCTACTTAAAGGATTGGTAAAGATAGTCAGGAAGTGTTTCGGTAGCGGTTGATTCTCACTTGATACATTTGAGCTTATTTTGTTCTTCTCACAAGATTTCAAGTATTTGTGCGTAAAATGTGTTGCTGATTCTGAGGTATCAAAACCAGCAAGGGGGAAGGAGACATACATCTGAACGCACAACGAGTACACATGATGAACTTTATACCTCTTCTGAGTTGAGGTTATTCCGGGAAGACAAATGTCATAACCGCAGAGAAAATCAGTGTTTTAACTCGTTCCTTATGGTGTATCATTCCAACTACGTGGGGGAAGTGGTCTCTGGATACTTTTGGTATGCATTACTTCAGACTTTAGCGGGAAGAAATGTGAGAAGAATTATTCAAGTGTGAGATGATTCGTTGCTGATCTATTTGATGATCCCCGAACGGAGAATCATGATGATTATTCTTAAAAGGAGCAGCAATACTTGATGTGGTTTGCTACGGTTTCCGCTGTACACTTACCTCATGTAAGCTTGAAAGAGAGCTTTGAAACTGCTCAAAAAGAAGATTGTCGGTTTGGGGGGAAGCTATCAAAGCTTTACAATTGAGAAGGCTCAAGTTCAGACGATTTTTCAGGAGCCTCGAAAGATTTGGTGGTGAAAGTTTAAGAGATGTTGATTACTCACTTCTACTACATACTGAACGTATCCTTATTTCGGTATTCACGCCAACATCTTCTTAAACTAAATAATATAGTTTGTAAATATCTTATACAAAAATGTAAATAGAAAATTATAAAACCAACAAATTGTAAATAGAAAAACTTAAACCCAGAAAAACCATAAAAATCAGAAAAATTAGAAAATACCAAAAATAGTTTCTCTAGGCATGTCTTCTGTTTATCGATAACATTTACGGTCTTAGAAATGTCATTCAATAATGACACAGGACTTTAAATGAAGCTCGAGCAGAAGTTATACAAACTGGTTAAAACATGTCTAAATGGCTTGCTATTACTCTAGATAGCAACCCGCGTTTCAAAATGGGGAAAGCACGTCGCCAAAAAGACGGTTGTTCCTCCCACTGGGTGATGTTCACCCGGGCATGGATTACTTTATATCCATGTTTTCCTGTTTTGATGTACGCTTCAGTGCATCATTTCTTGTAAAAGAAGAGAAATCTTCTTTGTATACAAATAGTTTTCCTTCTATGATTTTTCTGAAAATTATTTGTGAGACACTTGGTGATTACGTGTTGTTTGAAACTCTTTTAAACTTGGATTATTCATAAAATTTGTCACTCAATCAATGACTACAGCTCTTTAACTAGAATACGGGTCACTGATTGAGGGGGAGAGTGATTTCAAATTTTATATAATCAAACGGGTTCCTTGGTTATCTCATAATTGTTAGAAAAGGTTTTGTAGTTAATGGGGTATTAGTTGAAGAGGAATTTACTATGCTTTATATCTAATGGCCAAATGTGTTAGTTGTTAGAAAGATTAGGACATTATGTGCAATTTGCTTATAGTTTCCTAGCTTTATGTTACTATATGGTCCATTTGTGTCACTTTGGAATCCTCGTTTAATCCCCTAAATACTTTATAACTCAAAATCTAAAAGAAGTTAGAAAACCCATTGTGTTTGATGTTCTTGAATACTCCACAGGCATTTGTATGATCTAATTGAATGAGTTTCGGATGTTGATTGACTTTTGTTAGTCGATTGCTGTGTAATTGTTGTTGACATATTGCTTGTGCTCTCAGATTATGGTTAGGTATGTAGCTATCGTGTTAGAATCATATCTCTAAGATCCTGAGTTAAATGTTGAAATATGAGTGAATTGCCATGTTCATGATTGCTGATTGCTCTTCATGCTAGATAGTGGTTTGATGTATTTCCTGACTGTGGTTTGATTATGAGATGAATTTAGTATTATGAGTTGGCAAGCTGCTATGTGGTAGCTATTTATGAAAAGTGTATACGTATGTATGTATATCTGTGTTGATATTCTTATGCAGATTCCATGGCCAATATGAATGTGCCAGTTCCCGCTCTAACCAGTTGATCAGACGTTCAAACTCTATTGATTGGCTCTGAATTCACCACAACAACAACATCGACAACAACAACAAAACTGTCTTCACCTCCACTGTAAACACCCCAATTTCGTGATACGCAGCGGAATTTAAATTGGGTGTTACTTCATGGCACAACAGTTGAATAGTAGAAAACGATCACCAATTTAGTCGTTTTAAAAGATTTATCATTCGAATATCAGAGTTTACAAAATAAGGTACCAGTAGTTTCAAAGTTCATTAAATAGGTTTTCAAATGATAGTAAAATTTATAGCCTTCATAAGTACCCGTGCTCCTCCGTGTCATCCCTGCTCATTATGGACCTGAGATAAATACATGCTAAAAGCGTCAACACAATGGTTGGTGAGTTCATAGAGTTTGTAAGTAAAAACTGTTGATTTCCAAAATCAAGAGTTTGCGAGTCAATAGCAGTTGTAAATAAACAGTTGATTATAGAAGTCAAAGGGTGAGTAATGCCATAGTATTTATAGTTAAACCAGTTGATTGTTAAAAATCAAAGTGTGAGTGAATCCATAGAGTTTGCATAAAATCAGTTGATTATCAATAGTTCCAAGTTTAGGTAATAATTGTAATAAATACAATTATTAATAAAATAAGCGATGGGTTACGATATTATACACCCATAGTTGGTTTGTTATAAAGTAAGTGGTGGGTTAAGTTGTTATACACCCATAGTTGGTTTGGTTGCCCTAAATGGGTCAACACAAAATAGTTATTGTTTGCCAAGTAGTGATTTTCTGCTATATAGTAAATACAGGTTCAAGTTTGATAAAATAATGGCAATACTGTATCATGACTACAGTATCGTTCTATTGCCCTAAGCCTCATGACACTCAACGTTTAACAGGCATCAAAAATGATGTAAAGTATATAGGCCCTCGGGATAGGTATTTGCCAATAACCTATAAGTTTGTTTAAATAAAGTGCGCTTGGGTGGCTCATCCTAGCAGACCCAAACGGGGATTGTCAGTCCCAAATAGATCTATTCACAATTATTTACGTTCACTCGCAAGTGATTAAGGTGCATGATATGAGGGACTTCGAACATGGCAATAAAGGTAAACTTAGGCAATAATGAATCAGGTATAGCATACAGTTGAAAATCACTTGTGATCATGTTTATAATAGGTACCTCTCCATGAGATATAAAAGTGTATAAAAGTGGATTCATAAGTCCAAAAAGTTATAGTGTCCTTGTAAGTAAAAGTAAGTGTTACGTTTCAATATCAAGTAGAGCGGTTTATCAACTGAGTATAATGTTAAAGGTAAACTAGTAAAGTTTATATGAAATACAAGCATGTATTTCCACCATAAGTAATTCAAAATAGGTAAAAGAGTGGTCTATGGAACTCACAGTAGCATGTATATAGATAAAAGTACTTGTAAAAGTATAAAGCATGGATATCCCCAAAGCATTTATAAAACAATTATCACGAATAAAAGTGGGGCGATAACTCACAGTAGTATGTAAAAGTGCTTGTTAAAGTAAGAGCAAGTAGTTTAAGCATGTATCTCCCCCAAAAGTAGTTCAAAACGTTTAAAAATAGGGGCTATGAAACTCACGGTAATATGTAAAAGTTAAGTGTACTTGTGAAAGTAAAAGCAAGTAGTTGAGCATGTATCTTCCCCAAAAGTAATTCAAAACGTTTAAAAGTAGGGGCTATGGAACTCACGGTAATCCGTGAAAGTTTCTAAAGTACTTGTATAAGTAAATGAATATAGTTTGAGCATGTATCTCCCCCAAAAGTAGTTCAAAACGTATAAAAATAGGGGCTATGAAACTCACGGTAATATGTAAAAGTTAAGAGTACTTGTGAAAGTAAAAGCAAGTAGTTGAGCATGTATCTCCCCCAAAAGTAATTCAAAACGTTTAAAAGTAGGGGCTATAAACTCACGGTAATATGTAAAAGTTAAGTGTGCTTGTGAAAGTAAAAGCAAGTAGTTGAGCATGTATCTCCCCCAAAAGTAATTCAAAACGTATAAAAATAGGGGCTATGAAACTCACGGTAATATGTAAAAGTTAAGAGTACTTGTGAAAGTAAAAGCAAGTAGTTGAGCATGTATCTCCCCCAAAAGTAGTTCAAAACGTTTAAAAATAGGGGCTATAAACTCACGGTAATATGTAAAAGTTAAGAGTACTTGTGAAAGTAAAAGCAAGTAGTTGAGCATGTATCTCCCCCAAAATTAATTCAAAACGTTTAAAAGTATGGGCTATAAACTCACCTTGGAATGCAATGATGTAAGTAACACAACGGTGCCAATGAGTATGGCAGAATAGTGTAAGGAGTATCGCACAACGATACAGAATTAGCGTAACCTAATGAATATAAGCTTGTCTCAAAACATAATACGAAAAAGTAGTCGATACGTATGAGTTTCAAAAGATAGAATGTTGTAGTTTTCGTGGAATATTTGTATCAATGTTTGTAAAAGTTTAGTATCTCATTCGTGTGGTTGTATAAAGTCATAGAATCAGACAAACGCACGCCAAAGCATAAAACAAGTATACAAGGCAATTAAACATGTAATAATCAATTAAGCAAATAGGCAAAAGATACGAAGATGGTTAAGTTTATTTACGTCCAAAGATGTCAAATAAGTTATATACATTTAGCCCATTACGGTTTATATGTTTGGCCGTTAACAAATCATAAGGTATCCCATTTTAGCCAAATGAGTTAATAAGCCGATACTAAAGCTTAATACAAATAGTCCATTAAATATTTATGAAGTCAAATAGTCTAATAGTCCAACATATTGTGAGTCCGATAGTCATATATAAGTCAACTTGTCCAAAGTTTGTCCAATATCCAATATTCAACAAATGTCTATCTGATAATTCCAAATTATTATCCAAATTTCCGAGTATAATAGTCATATTTCGTATTAAAATCCAATTTACAATTCCAAGTATTATCCGAAACGTACTAACATGATTGCCAAATAAACAATTAAGTACTTGTTAGTTTAAACAACTCTTTTATCTTTGACACCTGAGCTAAACAATGCAAACACACCATTTTTAACTCATGGCTTCGGCCCAGTTAGCTCAAACCAAGTGCATATTTATTTACATGTGGCTTTGTGGCCCAAGTGTAACAAAACAGAATTAAAAGACTTCTTGGCCCATCAATGAGATAAACCAAGCACACCCTATGTGGCTCGGCCCACAAAAAAAACACACCCATGAATACCTCTATTTGCTTGACGGGAGAACAAACCACGACACACTGATGTCAAAACCAAACTACTAAACAACTCGACACCCTACTTTGACTGAACCAAACCAACAAACATAAGACCACCCTTGTGGTGTTTTCGTCAGCCGAACGACAAGTACACACCAACACCCTATGTGGGTGTTGGTCGAACAACAAAGGCTCAACCAAGCGAGCTCACTCTAGTGAGTGCCTCGTTAACCAAAACGACTAACACAACAATATCAATTCACTATCCAATCTATATCCACCATAATAATTTCATACTAACCTATACCTTTCAAAACAGAATTTCTCACCTTGCTGAGACCACTTGGTCTTGGCTTCAAACTAGTCGCGACAAACAACCAAACGAAACCAACTTAAACCAACAACAACGACATCAAAACACCCTCTCGGTTTCTTCTCGAAACCGAGGTCACAAGCACCCTATGTGGGTTGCTCACCTGAACCGCAACAACCAAGCGACAAGAAGCAGGAACAACACCTTTTACTTGACTAATTATAACAATCAAACACACCCTACGTGGGTGGTGGTCGACACGAGCACACAAACGCAACCACTCTTGTGGATTGGTTGGTGAACCGAGACCAAGACAACAATCAACACCCTATGTGGGTGGCTTCCTTTAAACCGAGAATAAAACAAAAACACCACCTTTGTGGTGTCTCGTTAAATCCAACCCAAATCCGAGACAGCTTTTACATAATTAAAATAAGCTCAAAAGATTTCATAATTAGCATTTCAAATCCAAAACCCAAAAAAAATAAGCAAATCCAGATTCAGACCCGAAGCCAAATCGGGTTTTTCCCGACCCGAAAACAAAACAAGTACACAAGCACTCTAACCACTTTTAATTGATTTAACCACACAAAATATTCATAAAAATATTTTTAATCAAAGTTTTAATTCCACGAAATCTAAATAGGTAGGTTTTTAATTAAAAGAAATTAACATGATCATACCACAAAATCGAAAGAGATGGAGAGGTGATGGAGCGGCGATGGAGGTACGGCTGTGTGGCGGTGGAGATGTGGGATGGCAGTGGCATCCAAAAAGAGGAAGGAAGAAGAGAGTATATATCTCTTTCTTGTTTTTGAGTGTGTATGTGAAATGCCGAAGGTATAGAGGCTTTTGATGGGGTGGACTTTGAGTGTTTGTGTGAGTTTAATGATGATACATAATGAGATTGTTAGGGAGTAGGAAAAAGAAGTCACGCAAAGTTTAAATTTGAGTGTGTAAGTCACTCAAATGATGGTGGCTTGTGGAATGTTTAGCCGACACTAAGGGCCAAGAGGAAGGGAACAAACTAGTATTATGGTTGATTGTTGTTAGCTTGTTGGTGTATTCAAGAGATCAAGTAAGCATTATAAACGTGACATACATCATATATGAATTGTTTGGAGTTGTTTGGAGTTTGTACGATACAAGGGACAAGACAAATATGAATTTGAGTTAAGTTAAAATAAGTAGGGATATATGAGTGTTGAGCTAGTTCCAAAGTGTTTGGCAATCACAAACAATGTTGTGATCGTAATATAGCATAGCATGAATAAAAAAAAATTGTTATCGGTAAAAATGGTTAATTAATATTGTAATGACATATTATTCGTTGATTAACATTTATTATTCATAGGGAAAATTACGGGAGGTTACATCCACCACCTTCATTTCAACAAAGCAGTACTTATTCTGGTCTCGCTAAGTGGGGATCTACAACATTTGGGAAAGTTTTGTTGGTGGAAGGATAATCGATGTTGACCAATGACTCCCTCAGAGAAGCCGATGATCACATCATCTGCGCAAAAAGGTCAATATCATTTGTGTCATAACGATTATCTTTGTACATGATAAGTAGTGAATCTCCCTCATAAATTGAGGGGGAGCAGTTGCATGTTCCATTATCAGCACATATTAAAACTGGCCACATTTTCTCCCATAAATTCTAAATTATTTAAATCAATTGGGATCAAAAATCTTAAATGGTTTGAAATTTTTGATCGGGGGAGAGAATGTGATTGAAATATGAAATCTGATAAAATGTGATGTTTTGGACTCAAGTATAGGCTCTCCCATATGTGCTAAACTCTTTCGTATATCGATGCACATATTGAGGGGGAGCGAATGGATGAAAATGGATGTGGCATCTAATTGTGAGCGCGACTCAGACTTAACCAATGAATTGACGAAACATAAACTGTCATTAATCGAAAGGATGCGTCCTGGCCGGGTAATAATTTCAAGCTGGTCTAACCAGTGATGTAAGCGTGTCTCGAAGAGGACGTATCTGAGTAGAGTGTACCGTTTCGAGAAACTTTCTGTGGACTTGACCAGGCCGGGTAATAATTTCAAGCTAGTCCAACTAGTAATGTAAGCGTGTCTCGAATCGGTCATGTTCACTGAAAGTGGATCAATTCAAAAGTGCAAGCTCTACCCAACATGTGAAAATTTATAATATATCATCCGAGTACAACATGAGTCTCAAAGTTACACAACATCATTATTTAATATCAGAATGCAACTCCACGAGATATAACTCGGGAGGGTCTTGACTAAGTCTTGCTAAGTCGGGCCAATACTCAACCTTCTATGGTACCTTCGTTCTTAACACCTGAAAATGGATACTCGAAAACGTCAATATAAAGTTGGTGAGTTCGTAGGTTTAGAGCTTAAACCACGTGGCTGTGAACAGTAAGTATGACATAGTGAAATGAATACCAATTACAAGCACATTATCAAAAAGCAATAGTGTCACGCCAACTGATCTTATAGTGTTCCTCAATCACACAACCAAATCACGTGGGGAGCTACCCCGATAGATCTATCAACCAGTGGGCTCTCAATAGAGAGTTAACAGTTACACCAACTGAACCTATAACCTATGGGCTCTCAGCAGAGAGTTAACAGTGGCGCAGTCATGAAATCACAAAACATACATATCACAGCATGTAATTGCATCATCACACGTATATGTCCAAATTCATGTAAAACAGTAATTCACAGCATGAAAACATTTGTAAAGCATTGAGTACCATTTTCCCCCAAGGTAAAACACGTTAAAAATGGGGCTACGAGAACTCACCTCAGCAAAAGCAAATCCTGATTGATAAATTGTAAACGGAAAGTTTAGTCCGATAACTCTAATCGCAACCTAAATATTACATATGTCTCATATTCGAAAACAAGGTCAAGCATGCAAGTTCATACTCTACTTTATCACTTGTACATGTTGTTGTAATAATTTTCATCAAAATATAGTTACGGCAATCTGATCCTTTATTTAGAAAAATATCACTTTACAAAACGTTACTTGCAAGTCTTGCGACCAAATTTTAGTCGTCAGGTTAATAGTTATTTCAAACGTTTCTAACGTGCCTAATAAGTATATATATCGTTCTACCATTTCTGTTTACGCTATTTTAGCCAAAATGTACACTAAAAGGTCCAAAATCCACTTTTAAAAATCCTAACATCTTCCTATTAGGCTTAGAGTATACTTGAAACATCTTTATTAAGCCATAACTTTTGCGTCGTAACTCCGTTTCTTAAGTTTGACCTATCCCCGCAAAGGTATTTAAGTATACTCTAAGCTTTTCAAGGTCTCGGCTAGTCTAAACATCATTTAACCTCAGTTTTTCACTTCTCAAAATTCTGGACAGAATGTATTTTTCAGAAAATGTAGTTTTCGTCGTCTAATTTGAAAATAGCGTATCTTTTTCGTTATAAGCCCGTTTTAACTCATTCAAGTGACCACGTTTTCGTTATTGAGTCTATTTTCTATATTTCCAGCCTAAAATTACTCACCACCTACTGATTTCTCCAGTTTTTACAAAACGGGACAGTAGCTTATATAGATGTTTCAAAAGAGTGTTTTCTAGTTTCTATCCCATTCCAAACCACTTCAAATCTTGTCCTAGTTCACCCATGATCTCCTCAACATAATAATAGTGATCTAAACATAGACTTAACAATATTCAAAGTCCATGTAAATGATTATCAAGAGCATTTAAATCTACATGTTTACTAATATATACATTTTTAAGGTTTATTAGCACCCTTTTTATGAAGAGTTTTTCTAGCTAGTTTCCTTGTAACCATAAATTGTTAAAAAAAAACATAATCTTTGTTAAAGGGTCATAGTAAATTTGAAAACTTTATCAACATGTACCAAGTGATAACTAAGTATAGCTACTTGACTAGCAATGCGATATAAGGAAAACATGAAATTTTTGTAAGATTACTTACAAAAATAAATAGTGAGATGTGGGTTATAAAACACTTGATCAACCTTAAGATCAATGCTCCAAACCCTTGTTAGAATACTCTAAGTGCACTTGATCTTAGCCACAACAAGATTTCTCCTCTCCTTGCTCCTCTAAGTGTGTCGATTTGTGGTATATAATGGGAAGTGATTATATTTTTCTTTTGCTCTTGAACTTAGTTAGTGCCAAAAATGAGAATACATATAATCTTTATATACTGCAAGACTTCAAAGTGTTAATAGTGTGGTCAAAACTATCCTTGTCTTGCATTTATGGGGGAGGCCGATTAAGGGGGGGGGGGTAAGGAGACAATTTTTGAAGTCAGGCCACCAAGGAAGTTTACAACTCCATGTTTCATGCAAATGTGTTGGCAATTGAATGAGCATGTGCAAATTTGTCTAACAATTTATTTAAGATAGAGGGGGGGGGGGGCGGCAAGGGTATAAAAATAGAAGTATCTGTGTAGTTTTGATACAAAAGTGTATATATTGTAGGTATTGGGTGTTAAAAATATGTATTGGTTGTTGTTTCGGTGATTAACGAAAGTTATGCGTAATTAAACGTAAGTTATAAATAAATTACTTTAGGCGGCAGGGAATATTTTTGGAACTTTCATAATCTTTTTGGAAGTATGAAAGTACATTAGAAATAATCGTTGAAGGAATTGGGTGTATCGGGTGTTAAATTTTTAACGAATATGGTTTGTGGAATTGATAACCGTAAGTAAATTTAAGAAAAGGAAATTTTCTTAGAGTTTAAAATTGTAAACTGGAGTAGGAGCAAGGTACTGGAGCGTTATGGACTAAATATAGCCTAAGTCCTAGTGATAAATTATTTATTTAAAACGAAATGCGGTACTTAAAAGGTTCCTGAAATTACCAGTTGTCAAAATAGTGATTACTGTTACATCTCTGTTGGAACTATCATTCATTGATTTAGGTGTCAATATCGTTGGTGTTTGTTGATTCGCTGAATATTATGTTTTGGTTTAATGATTTACATTCAATATACCTTTATTTATAGACTGCATTGTGGAATATATTTTTGGAACAGATATGTTTTGATACTAAATATAAAATATAAATATAGATTATATGTTAGCTTTTTGTTACAAAATAATCTCATCTAAACTAAGTAGCTCCGTTTGGATACATTAACTTCAAGCTTTTATTTCAAACAAATAGCTCCTAAATGAAAAGCTGATTCATGAAGCTTTTTAAACATCTTAGAGCTATTAAAACTTTAAATTACTGATATACCCTCCAAACATTTGTTTACAATTATAGATATGTCCTTTTATGTCATTTTACATCTTATAATTACATTTAACATCTAACTTACCAAACACTTTTATTAAAAAAAAAAAAGATACAGTTAGTAGCTCATGTTAACAGCTTTGCAGCTTACAGCCTACAGTTTACAGCTTACAGCTAGTTTTACCAAACATACCCTATATGTATATGTTTATCTTCAATTACAAATTAATTATGCATAATTTGGGTATTGATATATTATACTTTTATTCCTTATATTTTTTCGAATTGTATGCATTGATGATTTGTGAAACAGCCATTAAATCATAATTTGATATGTCATATATAATTTATATATTGATATATATCATACTTTAATTTTGTATACCAAAATAAATATTATTCGTAATTATCTGCATTGATAATATGTTAAACAAATCATTCATTATTTTTAAAACTGTTCAATTCGTATACCATTCATATAAATCAGTAATACCAAACAAAACATTTTCATTAAAATTTTAAAATCCAAATACATCTATAAAAACTAATACATTATATTAAATAAACTATGATGAATATGCCAAATGTAATTCATCATAAGAATAACATTCTAAATCCGCATCATCATCATCTCCTTGTGTTTCTTCAGTATTAAACTCTTGAATAGTTTTTTTGGATTTACGGAATGATGCTACCTCTCTAATGTGTTTTTTAGCAGCAATCCTTCTTAATCTATTCTTTTCATCTCTATCTTCTTTTTCCTTCCATACTGTTTTCTTTTTTATTGCCTTTTGAGCGCACCACCAATCATAATAACATTTTATTTTATCTATCACAATTTTGTTTTCATACACTTGCTCATTATCTAAATGGTTATAAACATGAAATATTAATTCAACTGATTAATAAAACTGTAAATCATGCTTTTATTTTAAAATTCACAACGTATAATTAACCATTAACACACCTTTCCTTGCAATATCTTCCTTTGTGACATTTACTTGAACACACATTTTCCTGTCATTCAAATGAATTTGTTAATCTAATTTGGTAGTTTTGAATCATAATTACATTTAAAAAAGCTATTATTACTTAACTTACTTTGATGATTCGGCAACTACAAACTCTTCATCTTCTTCAGATATTGGACGTTTGTAATTAGCAGACATTTTTAAGAAGTTGTAAAACTGTAAAATAGTATACCAATAGAAAAAACAGTTTTTAATTTGTGTTGGAAGTAAGAATGGAATTGGTTGGTGAGGGTTTTAAAGTAACAATTTAGAAGTTAAAGAGTTTTCAACTTTTAAATTTTACAAATTGTTTCATATATCTTCTAATCGTTTGAATAGGTTTGATGACACTTAAATTCAGATAAAAGCAAATTTCGCTGTTGGATATCTTTTGTAAATTTAAACGATTTTGGATATATTTATTTTTTTAAAAATCAAAACCAAAAACTACTAAATTATGGCAATTGCTATTTAAAAACAAAACTTATCCATGTAAATATAAAGTCTATGAGGGAAACATGAATAACATAAGTCATTAACTTATAAAATAGGAAAACATGAAAAACCTGCACCATTATTTTTTTTTTTTTTAAAAAAAAAATTAAGCATTCATATAAAGTTGCATTATAACTTGTGTAGCTAGATGTATAATAACATTTAACCGCACAGTATATAATAGAACTCCATACTAAGCTAAACCCAACACATACCTTTTATGCACATCACGTTTTATAAAGTAGCTTCAATTTTACTGTTTCATCTATGTGGGACATCATGTATTTATTTACATCAAGCTTATAAACCCAATAGAATTTTCATAATAACACCACATATCATATTCCTTTTTGATTGTCTAACAAAAGCAGTTCAATAAAAGTAAGTCAAATAAATGAATGGCCACTTAAAAAGCTGAGATAAGCAAATTTTTATGAATGCACTTTTTCTTAAACTTTTTAACTAAGCCAGAAATAAGCCAAACAGAACCAGTAGCATTAACTTTCAAGTTAGTACTGCTCCTTTAAACTTAGTACTGCTAAATCTTTTTAGCAACAATGAGGTTCCAGCAGTACTAACTTTCAAGTTAGTAATGCTCCTTTAAACTTAGTACTTCTAAAGCTTTTTAGCAATTGAATAAGCACTCTAAAAGATATCTATGTGAGACATCATGTATTTATTTACATCAAGCTTATGAACCCAATAGAATTTTCATAATAACACCACATATCATATTCCTTTTTGATTGTCTAACAAAAGAAATTCAATTAAAGTAAGTCAAATAAATGAATGGCCACTTAAAAAGCTGAGATAAGCAAATTTTTATGAAGGCACTTTTTCTAAAGCTTTTTAACTAAGCCGGAAATAAGCCAAACAGAACCAGCAGTACTAACTTTCAAGTTAGTACTGCTCCTTTAAACTTAGTACTGCTAAAGCTTTTTAGCAACAATGAGGTTCCAGCAGTACTAACTTTCAAGTTAGTACTACTCCTTTAAACTTAGTACTGCTAAAGCTTTTTAGCAACTGAATAAGCACTCTAAAAGCTAACAAACTAATCAAGTCTAATATATTACACCTAAAAAGCACTAAGAATCCTCATTAAGCCAAAATGAAATACAACTAAACAAACATTATATGTAATTTGTAATATAAAAAGCCAAATAAAATTCCAGTAATAAAATAACTGCTAAACGAAAAACAATTGTTCAATGTAAATTAAATGTGGTAGGATAAAACTAAGTGCATTCTGTTTCATATCACACATCCTTTTCAATGATGCTTGTACTCATTTTTTTATTATGATGTGTATCCTCTTCTTCATCTACTGTTTCATAATATGGTTGCTCAACCATCTCACGGCTTCTTTTTTTATCACATCCATGGGGTTCGACCATGGTAGGGACACCGTTGTTAACATCTCCTTCCTGTGTTTTATTAAAACATGGGTAATAATATAAAATTTTCATTTTAAACATGTAACGGAGTTAAATGGATTTAAGAATATGAGTAAACATTTATTTATTAAGGTAGTGAATAATACCTCATTCATATCGGTCGATAATGTTGTAGTGTCATCCAAGGCATCACATCTGGTTTGATTTAAATTGTTTTCCTGTGGTGATTTCAAAAGAGGGTGAAAACTAAGTTTCATTTTTATGCATGTTTTCATGTTGAATGAATTTAACAATTAAATATTATACTACCTCATCGATACCATATGATGTATTTGTAAAGCCATCTTCAACAGCCTATAATGTTTAATAAAAAAATCAGTAATACGAAAATGTTTTCAAATAAAGATATTGCGTTATTGTCTTTAAAATACGCATATAATACCTCATTCATATCTGTAGATAACTTTGCATTGGCATCCTCATCTTCATATAACTCATTGTCAGCATCATCTGGAACATTTTCATCATTTTTAAAATCAACTTCGTCATCTTGTAAGTAATCTTCAGCTTCCTGTTTTATTTGACAACGAAAAGTTCAATTTGTAACAACTTGGGGTATATGGATTAACAAATAATACAATAATGTAGTGTCAAAACCTTGTCCTCTAGGAAGCCGTTCTTAAAGTAGTTGATTGTATCAACATCTTCAGTAACTTTTTCACCTCGATATATGTGGTTGTTATTGTTGTGGTTAAACTCAGAATACAGAATCTTAAAAAGATATTGTTTTCCAATGATTTGATCAAGCTCATCTGGAAAATATTGATCAGTATCCATGCCATGTTGTTGCATGATTTCAAACGCGGTCAAATTAGTCATCTTATGCACATTGTTGTCAAAAAGCATAATCTGTGCAGTACCAGTTTCATCAACTATACGAACAATGATTTTGAACCTACACATGAAACATAAAGAATATTCAGTTTTGTATTTTTATATTTGGTACGGAGGCTTTAGTTTTTTATTTTTTATTAGAAGAGTGAGTTTCATACCTTGATGCAACTGCGTATGTTTCTTACAGTACCACAATTGTTTCTTTTTTCTTGAAAAATTGTTTCCTTCTGACGTAATTGCAGAAACTCTACTGTTGCATGACTTGCAAGCTGTATAAGCCCATCCATTTTCATATTGTATGCTGTGCACAGTTGCATAAACAACACAATGTGTTTTCTGCATTTTGGTTAAAATGATTGGTTATCATTTTTTTATGCAGTATTAATACAAAGTTGAATGCAACAATTTCATGTCTCAAATCTTCATAAATCAATGATTTCTTACCGGTTCAATGCTATGAATCATACCAACCATTTTCTTAAAGCAGCCATGCATAAACTCCGCAGGTGTAACAACACACGCACCCTGAGAGTAGGCTTCAATACGGAACTGAGTCGCATCATAACCATCCTGTGTCTCATACCTGCAACATGTGAACATTTTAGACATTTAGGATTTCACATGTACATTTAAAATCAAATATACATGTATTAAAAATATTACCGCTCTCGGAAAGACAGTAGCTAGGGTATTCTTCTATTAATATAGATCTTTGATCCGAATAGAGCATTATGTATTACAGGTTTGTCTGTATTTAATAATGAAGTTACATTAACAATTGTATCAACTATATATAACATAATTTAATGTATTCAATTTACAATAAATATATTTTAAACTTACTATCCCAGTATTTAACTTTCGCTAACATCAAAAGGATGTGTAAATGCCCAACTTCTTCAAGTTTCTCATCATATGCACTCCACATTTGCGCCCAATTATCCCAGAAAGTACAATCAAGTCTGTAAGATCTGTATATTGCCAATTTAAAATATTATTACATGAATCTTGTGTTTCATATTTATTCTTAAAAATTGTATATATATGTACTCACTCAGCATCTTCTATAATAACTGTCCTACGAATTTTAGGACCACCAGCGCTATTGACAGTTACAATTTTTCCAATAGCAACAATTGTTCCAATCACGTCTGTAATGAATTTATACAAATGTCACTGTTAATAAAATCTTAAACTCAAAAAGTTTTCTAATGAAGGAAAATATAAAATACATACCAACACAATCATGTTCATGATACTCATTGTTGCTGTCTAAGATACATGTGAATGGTTCATTTATAAATCCAACAAAGTTATCATCAATTTGCTCTGTTCTAGTCACTTATGTTCCTTTGTAAAAGGAAATTTTCCACCTATTGGGAAGCAACGGCAATCTTCCACTGTTTTCCGCCACACCGAAATCAGAGATGATATAACACTGACCCTCTTGAAGAAGAGGTTCAAACTTAAACATCAATTCTTTTTTTATGTAAATCTAAATTCGGTCACCCTGTTTATACAATTTTTCCATATACACTTTATTAAAAAAACCAAAAAAAATACATGTTATTTGTTATAAATGTAAAATTACCTCTTTATCTTGGAAGACACAATCCAAACAATATGGATCGTGTTCTTCATTCAACTTGTGGAAATGCCATAGAGAAATACATCTTGTTTTTATTGCCATACTATCAACCATTGGACTGATATGACTAACGGCATTTATTATTCGTTCCTTGATCTTAGTTGTTGTTAAATTAAACCATACATAATATAGTTATCTAGTGATTTAAAACAATAACGTAAATGCAAAACTCTTGATATCTAAATACCTGGTGAAACACGCTGAGAGCCAGAATTATGCATTTCATTGTCTTTCTGATAATGTGATTTAGGCACTACAAAACAATACATAAAACATAACATGTTTTAAAATTATAATATAAATTTAATATGTAACAAATAATTGTAATGTACAATGTGTTCTTTATTAATATAAACCTGATGTGGTGTTTCCAAAACTGGAAGAATCTAATCTACTGTTCCTTGTTTGTTGTGGCTTAATTCCTGCAATTTAATGAGTATAAACTTGTGTTGTAATTCATTTTTAAGTATATAGACATTCCTTTATGTATAATCAAAGTACCTATTGATGGGTTTTTAAAACTGGAAGAATGATTCTGGAACCTCAAATGTTTATGCACCTTCATATCTATAAAATTTTTAACATATTCTTGTTATGTTATGGACCATATGTTCATTTAAAATTATTAATAAACATTGTATATTAAATTTATAACAATTAAACCACCTGATGAAAAATCCTCAGAGTTTGTTTCAGAGTTTTCATTATCTAAATGACAGTTAAAAGAGGATGTCTGATATCCAAAACTTTGCTTTGAGGATGTTTGTTCTTGTGTTATCTTCGGCAATACATGCACTACTGTCAAACAGTAAAGATTTCATTATAATGCTCATATATTATTAATATTATGTAACCATGAAAAATTATTTAATTGTGTAACTATAATACCTCTTGTTGGAGCTCTCAAATCTTTTTGACGATTTCTGATATAGGACATCTTTTCAGATTCTAACCTCTGCTAGCCTCCTAAATTCAACATATGAGATCTAGAGTTCCTTCTAGGAGTATCACTTTCAAACATGCATGCATCTATTACATCAGATAAATAAATACATTAAATTATCTCCTGAATTTTTATAACTGAGTATGTTAAAATATAAAAAACAAACAACAAACAAACAAACCTGCAACACTTTTTTCTTTATGATGTTTTGACAAATTACTTGTTGACTAGATATCTAGACTGGAATCATGTTTACCATACATCTTATGAGTATTTCCCAATGCAAGTTTATTGCATCCTGTCGATCACTCACCATATTATTACTATAACTCTTTATATTAATAATTATAAAAATATTCAAAACTATATTTGTTTATAACATAACTACCTTTTGGCGGGTTTTCTAAATTGAGAATATGAGTTCTAGATCTTCTTCCAGGTGTGTCACTCTCAAACATACATGCATCTATTAAAGAGTCTTTATTTTTATGTGTTTTTAATAATACAAAGTAATTAATAAATTGTGTTAACTGATAAAATACCTTGTACGCTTTTATTCTCCTGATTATCACCTGGTGCTTCATTCAACGCTGTAAATTAAAGACGATGTATAAAATAAATATTGGAACCAATGTATGCTTAATTGTTAATCTAATAAATATATATGAATCATGCTAATTAAAAAATATGAGTTATCTAATGAATGTATAATATGCATTCTATTAACCAACATACAGCAACATATATAAATCTTGACAATTGAAAACATTAAATATCTAATGAATGTTTAAAACCATGCATGTTTAATTGTTAATAAACAAACCACCTGCTGAATAAAGTATAATGTTGTTGTTTGCCTCCTCAGTTGCTGCTGAAAATTTGTATACAAACAATTCTTAATTACATTTGAAAACCTAATCGTACATACTATTTTTTAGTAATACAAAATTCAAAAGTATATAAGCAATTCATAATACGATTCATATTCATAAACAAATAATCAATGTTTAACTCATAATACGATTCATATTCATAACCAAACAATCAATGTTTAACTGTTTATTCTAAAAATTACCTGATGAATCAACTATAGTATTTTTGTTTTTCTTCTTTTTCGTTCCAGTTTCAGACGTCTGAATGTCTTTGTGGTTGCATATTGATATATGGATCGTGTATAATGTGGGTTTATGAATGGGTTATGATATGATATAATAAGCCATATATATAATGTAGAATTATGTTTAAAAACATACACACCCAATCCGAATGGGGCTAAGATCACAATGAATATTTTCCATACTTATCAAATACTAAAAATTATGATAATTGCTTAGTATCCTTTATAGAAATTCGGCTACATAATCTAACAAAAAAATTGAGGTGATTCAGTGGGTAACACACCACATAATATGAACATGGTATTGAGTTCGAATCCATGCATTTGATTTTTTGAAAAATAAATTAACAGCCGAATAATTGCTCATGTGGACTTCAATGTGATGACGTGGACTTAATGATGATGACGTGGACTTATTTGTGATGATGTGGCTTTATCTAGTCATGTTATCCTCATATATATATATATATATATATATATATATATATATATATATATATATATATATATATATATATATATATATATATATATATATAGGGCCCGGTTCTAGAGAAAAGTACAATTATATAGAAAAGTGAGAAAAAAAGTTACAGGGTAGAATTTGCAAACATCTCAAACTTAAGGGTAAAATTAGAAACAAAATAAACAAAATAGGAATACAATCAGATCTTTATTTCGTTTCATTCACAGAAACTATCACCATCTGCACCGTCACCACCACCACCGCCGCCGCCGCCGCCGCCATTGTCCTCAGTCATGCAACCACCACCACTGTCGCCATCTTCTTCCGTCGCCACCACCACCACTGTCGCCATCTTCTACCGTCACCACCACCACTGTCGCCATCTTCTACCATCACCACCACCACTGTCTCCATCTTCTTCCGTCACCACCACCACCACAACGTCAATCTTCACTCCGCCACCGTCACACCGCCGCTGTCAATCTTCTTCAGGTTAATTTATTATATATTACATTTTTAATTATTTAATTTATATAAATTTATTTATTTATTTATTTTAATGTTTAGGTAGAGGTAATGAGCTTTTTGTTTTACATTGAACGAAAGTTGTGGTCAGCTTATCTCTCTTATGGTAGCTTAAATTGTATGTCATCGGTTGAGGTTGATATGGTGCCATGTACTATCAAGCATGTGTCTTTCATTGTATATGTTGAGTTGCTAAAAAATGTGCACCAAGCTGTATACTTGGATTCAGTTGTAGCTTGGTAAGAGGCTGAGAGTTTCAGCCAAAGTTGTCAAAGGGTCTAGGTGCACTAAACAACATTAAGGATAGAGCTATATCTTATTTGATATCCCTCAAGTAACTAGATAAGTTGGCGGTTATAGGTTGTTAGTAGAATGTATGTAAAAGGAGATCAAGAAAGTAATAAGAAAAGTGATGAGTGTAAGCATATGTTCGTTAAATTAGAGCATCCGTTGTTTTATTTAATTTAGGGCATCAGTTGTTAAAATTCAGATGAAAGTAAGAATTTGTTTGTTAGAATAAATATCATCTTTTTGTTTAATTTAGGGCATCAGTTGTAGAATATGTATGTAGATGTAGAATAGTGTATCAAAGTACGTTTAGAGCATCTATTAGTATAATTAGGACATTTGTATTATGTGCTTGGTGCATCTATATTATGTGTTACAGCAACTGTATGTGTTTGGTGCATCTATATTATGTGCATCTGTTAGTATAATTATTTTGAAACATTCAGATATATGGAGAAACACGGGTATTGTTACAAGATACCCGATTATTAGAAGGTCAAATTGCATAATTAACCCTCTGGTTCAGATAAATGAGACTACATTAATTATTTTGAAAACATCCATCTGAACACCCTATTAGAACTAAGATGGATCCTTGAAATAATATTAACGCCAGAGAAATTGTTAGTTGTTATACAGCATAATGCACCTACATTTAGTACTTGAAAATGTGTATATTAGCGTATACTAATAATGTAATTTTTTTTAATTAAATTACAAACAAATATCTTACTGCTGGTATCTGTATACTCTAGGTTGCTCTGTAACAACAAACTTGAAGGATCAATTTCGATGGAACTCAAGACTCTCAACTGTTTGTATGAAATGCACTATGATGAAAACCTTTTATCGCTTGTTGCTGATGGTATTGGATGTCTAAACAGAAAATTTGGACGCTGGTAAGAGGCTTCTCAAATTATTTCGGTCACTACTAATTATAATCATTAATATCAATATGCGTTCTTAGTGGGTGTGTTTGCATGTGCCTTTGAAATGGGTCATTTGATATTAAATAATTTAAATTCGAGAATCAGTTGCAATAACGGATTTGGTGAGAAGATTGTGTCTGGATGGACTAATACTGTTCAAGGTTCTTTCTAATGACTTATCATAGTTTGTGCTACAAATGCACTATTTATCATAAAACATATATTATGATTATTTTCGTTATCATATCCTCAAGTAACTAGATAAGTTGGCGGTTATAGGTAGTTAGTAGAATGTATGTAAAAGGAGATCAAGAAAGTAATAAGAAAAGTGATTAGTGTAAGCATATGTTCGTTAAATTAGAGCATTCGTTGTTTAATTTAATTTAGGGCATCAGTTGTTAAAATTCGGATGAAAGTAAGAATTTGTTTGTTAGAATAAATATCATCTTTTTATTTAATTTAGGGCATCAGTTGTAGAATATGTATGTAGATGCAGAATAGTGTATCAAAGTACGTGTTAGAGCATCTATTAGTATAATTAGGACATTTGTATTATGTGCTTGGTGCATCTATATTATGAGTTACAGCAACTGTATTTGTTTGGTGCATCTATATTATGTGTTTGGTGCATCTATATTATGTGCATCTGTTAGTATAATTAGGACATCTGCGGTTGAAGGCGTTGAGAAACATTGGGGAACTGCTTTTCCTGGTTAGATTGTATAGTCAATAGACAATAGGTTTAGAATTTTAATCATGTGCACTTTTAACTGGTTACCGTTATACAGGTCCTAATGCGTTCATTGACACTCTTCGAGAGCGGATGTTCAAGCCTACGTTGTCTACCATTATATCGGAAAATTCAAAGTAGGTAATATTTTACATATTTATATATTTGCATCATGTTATTCCCTTACATCTTAAGGTATAATGAGGGGTACATATTATATTGTATACAGGATTGTGACTGTTTCACCATTCGACACAGTTGTGATGGCAACTAAAAAGATGCAAGAGTTTCGTATTAGCTCGGCCATAGTAACAGTTGATAATAAGCCACGTAGGATAATAACGTGAGTTTCTCTCAACTATATTTCACTTATAATCAAGTAAACTTAATTCAGTTTAGGTTGACCCGTCAACATCCTTTGCTCCCTTTCGTCGACTGTTATAAATTATCAGTGTAATAAATATGGCTAAAATATTGTATTTTAAAGACATTAATCTATTTTTTTTCTAAAAAGGAGATCTAAGAGGAAAAATTCCAACTGGAAATAGGCATGTGATCTTACAAAACTGTATAGTAACATGTGTTTTGTGCAAATATTAGCTTAAATGATATCTTAACACGGGTGATAGCACAAGATATTCCCACTGAATCAACCTTAGTGGAGAAGGTAATTTGTTTTAAGTTGTTTAAGTAATTCCCTTGTCTTGTTTGTTTTATAATGATATGTATTCAACTTACTTTCAAATTCTGCATAATTGATGATATAGGTAATGACTCCAAATCCCGATTGTGCAACTATTGATACACCTATTGTCGATGATCGTGGTATACATCATCCAAAGGTGAAAGTGAGTCGAAGGGCAAGTTATCTTTTTATGAGAGTTGTGAAACTGCTAAAAGCAAAGCTTGTGCCTTTTATTGAAACAATTCTGAAGGTATATACGATTTCAATTCTGTTACGTCCTATTTTTTTATGAATGTAAATGAGTTACAGTAGATAATAAGCTTTTCGTTGTGCAGAGTCTGAATGATACGATTTCTCAGTTCACGAGTATGGATTCTGCATCAAAAGAGCTTTCTGGATCTGAAAACGGCAGTCACATTTTTGAGGTAAGTGTCAATGATGCATCACGAGTGCTTGCCCTTCATGCTCATCTGATTCAGGTAAGTGTCATAATTGGTTATAACATTTGAAAATTTAACTTGCATTATCTGATTCAGGTAAGTGTTTTGTCCCATCATCCTTGTCCCTCCTTTTTTTTGGAGTATCATACAAAACTTACATATTAGTTGACATGTAGTATTTGCAATCCTCATAAACTTGTAGAGTTGTAGTTCCATAACGTTGACACCCAAAAGAGTAGATTTTCTCTTAACAGAAACTAACTTTTATAACGGTAAAATAGGTGATTACTTATTTATTATGTTTCTTATTTATTAGGTCATAAGTAAGTATGGTTAGTGCATCATTGGACAAATTAAGGCATCAATGTGCATGTTTAGTGCATCCATTTGCATGTTGGACTTATTAAGGCATCTGTTTGCATGTTTAGTGCATCTGTTTGCCTATTTAGAGCATATGTTTGTACATATTAGTGCATCCATTTTTGCATGTTTACTATTAAATCGAAAAGTAAATCGAAATTGATATTTTCTTCGGTATCTCTGAACAACTAGGAAAAATTGGCATGTCAAGTGTGGTAAAGCTGTAAAAGAGGCTCGAGGGGCAGACCGAGTACTCCCCCTTTGCTGGAATCGAGAAAGGAGCAGTTCTTCAGGAAGCTAGGGTCTTTAATTATTTTCAAAGGAAATACTCATCGACTTCTTTCAGTCTATTGGGGCATACGACCCGTTTCTAGATTACTGTGTGACAGATAAGAGAGTGACAAAAAACATCGGCTACCTAAAAGGCGCGCAAGCAGAGACAGTTTGAAGCTCAATATAAGATGGCTGCTTAGGCTTCTAATTCTTTAGTGTCGTGGGTTTCGTCGAGTGCTATGGAACAAGCTTAATAGATCAAGTCTCAAAATGAGAAGGATGCTAAAGGCTAATCATAGGCAGCCAATGCATGTATAATGGTATCAAATAGGTTTATAATAAGCACTATCATGTATTAGGACATCTTTGTGTAAATTTGAAGTATCAGATTACACGTTAGGGCATCAGGTTGTTTTAATGCATCTGTGTTTGTGGTTGATGCATCATTTTAAATGTTTGTATGTTTAGTGCATCATTTAACATATTAGAGCATCAGTGGGCATGATTAGTGCATCGTTAGACATATTAAGGCATCATTGCGTGTATTTAGTGTATCAATTTGTATGTTTAGTGCATCGCTGTTCATATTAGAGCATCAGTGGACATACTTGGGCATATGTTTGTATGTTTTATGCATTGATTAACATCTTGTTCAAGCCTCAAACGGATCCTGACAGGATTGACGCTAACGGACGATTAACCCCGTTAGAATCTCTAAAGCTACTGGATTACTTCATGGAGCGTCTATAATGGGTCAGAGGTTCCAGACACTCTCGATACTCGCTTTAAGATCACACAATCGGTGATTTCGAATATCATCTACGCTATTTCCAGTTTTGAGTTTCATGAAATAGATAACTGCTACAATCTATCTGGCTTAAGCCAGGCTAAGAATATAGCGATAACAGTAGCAACAAGCAAGTTGCCTTACGGAGTTCTTGCTTTAGTCTTACTGGATTTCTTGTTGTTGATCCTCCCCTCAAAACAGTAATGGCGCTAAAAAAGTGGCTTTTTAATGACCCGACATTTATTTATTCAAATAAATAAATGAGATCAGGGTCGACCTGTTTCACGAAAGCAAAAGCATGAACAAAGCAAGTTGTCCTCAGACTTTCTGTCTTTTTTTCAACGTCTTCTTCTTTCCTTACTACCAGGGGAGGTGAGCAGAGTGAGAGAGGCCCTCGTAGGACGAGCATGTTTGGGTTTTGTGTTCAGTGGCTTGCTCTTAGGGATGGGGCTTGCTATATAATAATGATGGCGGTTGTTGCTAAATTCAAGCAGTTTTTTATATAAATTTATATGTTATATAATAGTTGTTAAAGCTGTTTTTTATCAAGAAAGCTGTTTTTTATCAAGCTGCTCTTGCTATAAAAATGTCTGAGCGTTTATTTTTGTTAAATAAAAAAGAGAGTTTATATATTTCATGTAGGGTACTACATGAAACCCTTTTTTATGAACTTACAGGCATCTCTAGCAACCTTAGAATTAATATAATACGGCGAGAAATCCACTGTTACAAGGCCTATAACACAAGGACAGTAACACAAGGACAGTAACACAAGGACAGTCCCTTCCTGCTTGCCCGGGCCCTGCTTAGCTGAACCAAGACACTTGCTTGCTGCTTGCCCGGGCCCTGCTTAGCTGAAGCAAGACACTTGCTTGCTGCTTACCCGGCACTCCGAGCGTGCTACTCCCCGAGCAGCACTCTCTCCTCCGGCTTGCCGCTGTGGTGTCTCCAGACACCATAGTCTCCCGTTGGTCGACGGTAGTCTCCCTCCTGCGGTCGGTCGACGGTAGCACGTCCCTTCTAAAAAGTGGAGCTCCAAAGCAAGAAACCGCAGGGGAACTAGCTTCTATCTGCTTCCTACTATTATTCCCCTTGCTTTTAGAAGTGACACATTAACATCTCATAATAAACAACTTTCAGAATATCGTATGTGATCAATGAACCTATCTACTAGGTAGCTCTAACAAAATGCCATTCGGCGTCTTCTGAGCTGCAAGTCAAGATAGACAAGACGGCATTGATTGAGCATTGCATCATGAGTCCTAATGGGGCGGGGAAGCTGGCAGCTTCCTGTTGCATTGTTCGCTTCCCAGGGCTTGGTGACCCCTGTGAAGCTCGTTCATTATCAATGAATTCCCGAGCAATTCTCAACCAACATATGCGATTCATTCCCGTAAAGATTCTAACACACAGAAGACTCCTTACCTTAGGAGCGGGATGAGTGATACATCCGGCGAGCGCCGGTGAAGAACACAAGGAAAGCAGGAGCTCGGGTATTGAGATATTCCATCAAGAGAAAGGAGGCAGACTGGTAATAAGGCCGACCGCATAGGGGGAGGAAACCGAAAAGCTAAGCTTTGCGGAGCGGACCAATCTTCCGTACCGCCCCCCTGACTCAGACTTTCTGTCTTTTTTCAACCTCTGAAGGGTACCCCACATGGCACCTTCTTGTCTGGTAAACAAGCATTCTCAGTATGCTTAGGAAGTAAGGTTTTTAGGGCGGAGGAAAGGAGGGGGAAGCTCTTCTTGGCTTGGACTAGGAGGGGAGGGGAAGGGATGGTTGTATGGCATCTATGTGCCGCATTGACTACATTTCTCCTTCGATATTGAATTGACCTAGACATCGAGATTTCATATACCAAAAGAATTGTACATCGCTAGGAAGACTGGTCGTTATTCCCCTTTCGGTCTAGTTAATAGCTCTAGGCAACTACCTAACGGACTAAGAAGAAGCCCCAAGAAAGAGTCTTCTTACAGGTTAGTTGATAGCTTTCCAGTGTGACCTCTGATCTTCCTTGCTCCTCAAGGAGGAAATCGATAGCCTTTAAGATAAGAGGCTAGCTCCTGTCTTGGTTGGGACAGCTAGCTTATTGGTCCACTGCCTCCCCTTTGAAATAAGCTAAGCAAGAACGCAAGAAAGCCTTCTCGCAAGCAAGCCAACTCTATCGGCCGGGTGGCCACGGGTCGGTGGCTCTAACCAGCGGAAGAGCTCCAACGGGGGGATTTTATTCTGCGGGCATACCATCCTAAAGCGACAGATTTCATTTGTGGGAAAGCGCTGCAATGGCGGCTTATGTTTCGCGGGCGTAACTTCCCCTTCCTTGTACAGTAGCATACTTCGGATGATATCTTGTCATACCGAGTCAGTGGATTCTGAGTGGGAGTAGACACTATCTCGTTAAAGCTTTCAGGTCGGTTCCCCCCTTGATTAAGGGAAGCAGATACTCTTGCAAGTGGGCAAGAAGAGGGAGGGAAACAGCTTTCGGTACGAGAAGGCGGATATTTATCAGGAAAATGGGGTGTTGCCCAAACTTCCTGGTAGCGCGGCGGTCCTACCGGTGACCGCTCTTTAAGAGTTAACCTCTTACTGGCAAAAGCTTGCGTGAGCGAGTGCGCATGTCGGGGTGAAGACTGATGGCTCCATACGGGGATAGAACAGATAGATATAGGAGGAAGACAGTTTCTGGAGTTGGAATCGTAAGCGGGTAACAACCTACCTGCTCGATACTAGCAACAAGAAGCTTTCTTTCTTCTATATCTATCCCCGGAGGTGGATCAAAGCAGAACTTTGACCCTCGGCGATGCTTGGTTGGGTTTTGTGTTCAGTGGCGGGTATAACGATGTTTTATCTATATAAAATCATCGGCTAAATAAGAGCTTTAAAACTTGTTTTAAAGAGGTGCCATGTGGGGTACCCTTCAGAGGTTGAAAAAAGACAGAAAGTCTGAGGACAACTTGCTTTGTTCATGCTTTTGCTTTCGTGAAACAGGTCGACCCTGATCTCATTTATTTATTTGAATAAATAAATGTCGGGTCATTAAAAAGCCACTTTTTTAGCGCCATTACTGTTTTGAGGGGAGGATCAACAACAAGAAATCCAGTAAGACTAAAGCAAGAACTCCGTAAGGCAACTTGCTTGTTGCTACTGTTATCGCTATATTCTTAGCCCGGCCGGGTGGCCACGGGTCGGTGGCTCTAACCAGCGGAAGAGCTCCAACGGGGGGATTTTATTCTGCGGGCATACCATCCGGAGCGCCGTGCCGGCCTATCGAAGCGAAGAAAGAGATCATTGAGCCCCCTTAGCTTATTATTTTATATATATCTATATTTATTATTTATAAAGGGTTCCGCTCGGCAGTACTTAGGGTCCTCAGTACGACTTCGTTTGGCCTGTGTTCCAAATTCAATGCTCAGGCAGCTCAAAAGCCTTATTCTTCAACAGGAGCTGGTCTAGTACTTCGGGGCAGTAACTCAAAGTGGTACCAGGTCAGTCCCTAACTATCTGCTTCCACTAAATACGCGGTAACGCTAACTCATGTGCTGAACACAGGGTCAGTCACGGACCTCTTAGGTTTTTTCAGAAAGAACAAAAAAATTCTCGTTAAGGTCCCATAGATAGAACCTGATACGAAGTACTGAACATAAGACCTATGTAAGGGAGTCAGTCCTACTCATAAAGGTGAAGGACCAAGCACTAGATCGTTGAAAACAAAAAGAAAGACTGACTTTTAGATAACTTATTTAGGAAGGAGCCATCGGAATAGGCTTTCAAGGCAGCTGCCAAGTCAGCCAGTAAGTAAGCAGGTAATAGTCAGCCAGCAAGCTGGGCCGTTCTTGCCAGTTCGAGTACGAGACTTCGGTGTAGTAGTACTATAACGGTTTTGACACATACTAAGGACTCCTTTTGTAAAGCAACTTATTGTGCTTTAACAACTATTATATAACATATAAATTTATATAAAAAACTGCTTGAATTTAGCAACAACCGCCATCATTATTATATAGCAAGCCCCATCCCTAAGAGCAAGCCACTGAACACAAAACCCAAACATGCTCGTCCTACGAGGGCCTCTCTCACTCTGCTCACCTCCCCTGGTAGTAAGGAAAGAAGAAGACAGGATTTATCTGTCCTCTTCCCCGCTTACTGCAATCCAGGGTATGGAGCCGCGTCGTTCGATATGGCGAGCTTCACAGGGGTCACCAAGCCCTGGGAAGCGAACAATGCAACAGGAAGCTGCCAGCTTCCCCGCCCCGGGTCCTTCCTTTCTATTCCTCGGTAAGTGGACCGTAGGAGCATGGGGGGCGGTATCTGCTTTTGACTGATAGAAAGCATCCCTCTTTTGTCCCTCCTGACCGAACCCGCCAAAAAACAAAAATATAAATAGAGAAAGTTTTGATTGCCGGGAGAGTTGCGTCGGAGACATCTTTATCTGAGGAGGAGGCTTTGTCGTCCGGCTCCTCATAAATGATGTTAGGATGGGCCGGCCCATCCTCGGAATCCTAAAAAAAAAGAGAGGGAACAGAATCACTTTCTTTCAGTGACATATCTAATCAGACTGAATAGGATTTTAAGAGCTGTCACGATCATTCACATCTATTTCAGTAGGCAGGAAGGGCGCGGAAGCTACCGTTTCTAGAATGCAAGCAAGCTAGCGACTCTCCTAGTAGCGAAGGAAAGGGGCATTCGGGAAGCGACTAGTCGCTTCTGGCGAAGCTTCTAGAAGGCCGACCACTACATAGAGAGATCCATATACCAGTCATGAGCGATAGCGAAGCCTAGAGAGGCGTAAGCAGTAGCTTCTAGGGCGAAGCCGAGCCACTAGTGGAGTGGCCAAGGAGGCCTACTATACCGATACTGGATTAGTAACCGGTGAAATCCCCAAATCAAAATTTCAGTGAACTATTGAAGCTATCAGTGTGATTGATCAGACAAGTACCAAGGCTTTCGGTAGACTTCTTTTATTTCCTAATTTGCTTGCGACAAGTCCTAGCATTAGTAAGGTTTGCCAGCATCAAGCTTGCCAGGATGGGTTGTACCAGCTATAGAAGAGAGGGCCGTAAGTTGCATCTGTAGTCTTAATTAAGAATTGGAGGTGAAGACTCCCTAGCCCTATACATTGACCGGCTTGGCGCACAAAAGAGAGAGGCAAAGGAATTCTCTTTATTGGTCTGGGTGAAGGGATATAGGTTTTGGTGTCCTGATCCAAAGGAACCCTGTGCTGTAGAGATGTTAATCTTTTATGAGTCATCCATGCTTCGTTCCTCTCCCTTATGGTCGAGCTACTTCGTTCCACTTCGGGATAAGGAGTAAGTTGCAGTGGAGGACCACGGTGTCAGTGAGCAGGTGGAGCTTGAGTGAGGTGAAGGCTCAGAAGTTTCACGATGGTATATGGTTTCCACCTTTTTGTATTGCGTGATCTCTTTCTTCGCGTCAAAAAAGAAAAAAAGGACTAACTTCTTCACATTGTTGACAAAGTTCGGGCTGAGAAAGGGGTTGTTGAGAAAAGATGAATGAGTATAACTTCAAAGTATGATAGTTACTGCTATTGAAGAATCAAACAATCTAAAAACCCTATCAGTGACAGAATGAAATAGGCTAGCTGGCCAGGTATGAGCGCCCTCTGATCTACCAGTTGAGCTCCCTTCCCTCTTAGCTTTCTGAAATAAGAAGAGCATTCCATAAGTGGACTGCTAGGACTTTGGAGTAGACTGGGAAATATCTAGTGCTACCTAGTTCTTTCTTTCTTTATCTTTGTCTTGGAATGGCTAGGGTCGACTGGATGCCGCTCCGTCTTTGCTGGTAGCAAGGGGATAGACTCTTGTATGCTTGGGCCGAGATCGAGCTACACTTTCTTTGCCTTAGGGCTCTTATGGGATACTCAAAAGAATGCTTTTCTTCCACGAGCAAGTAGGCCATTCGCGCTAGTTCTTTATTCCATTCCAATCTTGAATTAAGAGAATAGCCCATCTTAGAGGTATGTAGTTCAATGAATTCTTCCTGAGAAAAAGGAATAAATCGAATCAAAGCCCCAATGAAAAAAAGACAGAGTCCTATTGAAAGGTAGTCGCGTTGTGCTCTAGCCCCGCAAAAAGAAGTTTGTGCCCCTTGACGTGAAAGAAGTGTTTATTCTTCCGGACCACTATCCCGGTCTCCGTATAGATGTCATAGATCTTGTGAGACAAAAGTGCTTCTAGTGCATAAGATTTGGAAGATCATCAATCCTATCTCCCATAGCCAAATGGCAGGAGGAATGCTTGACGGAAAGTTTCGCTTAGGATTAGAACCACCGGAGAGTTTTCTTTAAGCCCATGCAACCTTCTTTGTCTACAGAGAAAATGGCGTCTATTCTGCCTCTTTCTTTTTTCTGACTCTGAATTTGACTGTAGGCTGGAATCTCCTCAACGAGCTCCGTTGAAATCAGTCATTAGCCGAGGGTCGTTCCGTAGAAAGACTATTCAAGGTAGACTACCAGCTTTGACAAGCGTCAGTTGATTCCATATGAGATTTGATATGTGTTCAGTGATCTATATTTAAGGGGGGTCTTGAATCTCTCGAAGAAGAGGGAGGGAAACCGCTTTCGGTACGAGAAGGCGGATATTTATCAGGAAAATGGGGTGTTGCCCAAACTTCCTGGTAGCGCGGGGTCCCACCGAAGGGCCCTCTTTAAGAGTTAACCTCTTACTGGCAAAAGCTTGCGTGAGCGAGTGCGCATAGATTGAAAACCGAAAGACAATCCTAGGTCCGAAAAGAGTCAAGCATACTTGTTGGCTACCCGTTAGCCTGAACCTGCTACTTCGGCTTTCTTACTGGATTTCTTGTTGTTGATCCTCCCCTCAAAACAGTAATGGCGCTAAAAAAGTGGCTTTTTAATGACCCGACATTTATTTATTCAAATAAATAAATGAGATCAGGGTCGACCTGTTTCACGAAAGCAAAAGCATGAACAAAGCAAGTTGTCCTCAGACTTTCTGTCTTTGTTCATGCTTTTGCTTTCGTGAAACAGGTCGACCCTGATCTCATTTATTTATTTGAATAAATAAATGTCGGGTCATTAAAAAGCCACTTTTTTAGCACCATTACTGTTTTGAGGGGAGGATCAACAACAAGAAATCCAGTAAGACTAAAGCAAGAACTCCGTAAGGCAACTTGCTTGTTGCTACTGTTATCGCTATATTCTTAGCCCGGCTTAAGCCAGATAGATTGTAGCAGTTATCTATTTCATGAAACTCAAAACTGGAAATAGCGTAGATGATATTCGAAATCACCGATTGTGTGATCTTAAAGCGAGTATCGAGAGTGTCTGGAACCTCTGACCCATTATAGACGCTCGCTATCTAGTGTAATGACATTAAATAATGGCGCTATTGAGTGTAATGCGTGACGGAGGGCCTCGCCAACTCTATCGGCCGGGTGGCCACGGGTCGGTGGCTCTAACCAGCGGAAGAGCTCCAACGGGGGGATTTTATTCTGCGGGCATACCATCCTAAAGCGACAGATTTCATTTGTGGGAAAGCGCTGCAATGGCTGCTTATGTTTCGCGGGCGTAACGGCCCCATCCTTGTCCAGCAAAACAAGTGACAACAATTACTAGTTCACTTTTTTGACTGCTTGGTAGTATTGTTCAGATTATTAAGAAGAGTAATACGCTGTCACAAAATGATGAGGAGATTGAAGTTGATATTGATAGTGTTGAAGTGGAGACGTTATGGGAACTTGATCGGTTTGTTATGAATTATAGGAAGAATTTGAGTAAGGTCAAAAGGCGAGCTGAAATTCAACAAGAGCGAGCATTAGCTGGAAATAACATGGTACAGGTATGAACCACATACAAAATTCCCTTTGTTAATTGTATTTCGACGGCTTTTGCTGGTGATTCATGGTCAGATATTATTGCAGAATCCGGGAGCGGGAGTTACGGTCCCTGATGCACCGAAAGAAAATGGAGCAGGTAAATTTGTACAAGTTTTTTCTATTTTTTTACTGGAACGTAATTACTATGTACTAATGTACTACCTACAATTTTTACCTGTTTTCTAAAACAGATGAGCAGGGTCCTGCTGCTACTGCAGTTAATCAAGCAGAAAACAGAGGGGATAATGCCAGCAGGTCCAGTAGTTCAAGCAGTTCAAGTAGCAACTCCTCTTCAAGTAGTAATTTGTTATATAGTTATTTATATTATGGTGAAGTTACTTTTTATGATGGTTTTGCTGATGTTGTTTTGTGCATAATGGATAATTGGATATTAATGTTTTCCACTGTTTTTCTAGTATGTCTTCTCTGCAGATTCAGATAGTGATAGTTCATCGGAAGATGGATCAGATCATAGGGTTTGAAGAGGAGCAGCCAATTAAGGTACTTACTCGTGTTAGCTGATAAGTTTGCATATGCATTCCTCACATGTGACATGTTGTGTGTATTTTATGGTTTATGTGATTATATGCTCAATTGTTTTTATACAGTATTGTGTGCTCAACTAATTTCGACTGCTTATAGTGAGGGAGGAAAAGTATTACCTACTGAGGCATTTTCACTTTTGATTTGAATGCACTTGGATGTTTTTATTGATACCCTTTTGAGGCCTTAATGTTGTAATAGTAAATATATCCTTGTAGAATAATGGTAATTGCATACAACATTAATATATGTGTGCATTTTGCCAAGACTGTTCTTGTTACTTATAATTGAATGAGTCAAGAATGAATCTAAAATAAGCGTTATCGCATCTATTTGCATGTTTAGTGCATCCATTTGTATGTTTAGTGCATCTATTTGGACATATTAGTGCATCCATTTGCATATTTAGTGCATCCATTTGCTAATGTACATCCATACACCCCCTTATTATGCGGTATGAAATTGGTGTCACTAAGAGAGTTTAGAATGACCGTTCATGCTCATTTTTAGTAAAACGTATTTATCAGGGTATAATATAACATGTCTGAGTCTTTTTAAATGATGGCAGGAAAGGAATTGTGGGATGAGCGCGGATGACCAGGAGAATTCTCTGAAGCTGCATCTGAAATTATAATATGCTGCAAGAAGTTTTTCCCATCACCTGATCTTCTTGATTCAGACGATGAACCAAATGGTGATGAAGCACCTGAATTGATGGATGTGTTTGTGGATACAATGCTCTCATTGCTCCCACAGTCGTCAGCTCCTATGCGGTCTGCCATTGAGCAGGTACCTTTTATAACACAGGTTTTGGCTAATAATGTGAACTTATTTTGTGTGTTTTATTTTTATGTGGTATGGTTTACACAGTTTGCGCACTTAAGGACTGGGTAATATCATGGTCACACATTTTTGACAGTATCTTTTCTCATGTGGGCTGTTTTGGGTTGTGTTTAATATTTAACGGGTCAATCCATCCAAAGTTGCCCTAAAGTGAACTATAGTGCACGCGACCTTCCAAATTTGTTGGTTGTTCTGATATTGGCCTCCGAGGCATATGTTACACACATTGTTTTTATGTAACTAAAAACCTAGAACCAGATGATTAATAATTGAGAAGTATGGATTTTTTAGCCAAAAGCTCGGTCTTCCATCCACTAAGTCAAAATCTCTTAATCTGGCTATCTACAAATGTTGTGCCTGGCCCATACTAAACACCTATATACAAGTTCAGGAAATTTTTTCTCTGACATCATGTAACAATATGGGACGTCGTGGATCTTCTCATTTTATCGTATCTGTAGATATATAATCTCAAGATTTCTTTATTGTCACCTCGTTTTGTAGGTTTTCAAATACTACAGTGATAATGTGACGGATGATGGTCTACTGAGGATGTTGAAGGTTATAAAGAAAGACCTTAAACCAGCAAGACGTCAAAAGACGGACAGTGAAGACAATGAAGTAGCATTGAAGTGGTTGCACTTGTTCCTTTTCATGGGTATCCGTTTACATATTTAGTGCATATGTGGTAATAGTAAGCCATCTATTTGTATCTTTACTGTATTAAATCAAACATAAGGTTGTGGTTGTCGATATAGCACTATAGCTTTCAATATAAAACCAATAACTGATTGTATATATTTTTTTTCTATCGCAAGGTTAGTGCATCCGTATGAGGTACTCTAGTGCATCCGTCTGGAGCACTTTAGTGCATCCGTTTGAGGCAATTTAGTGCATCCGTAAAAAAACTTAATGTTGTATTAGATCAATACAAAACTTAATGTTGTATTAGATCAATACAAAACTTAATGTTGTATTAGATCAATACATGTCTCATGAGGCAACTCAAATTTGCAGATACCAATAGAATTCGTTCACATTTGATAAAATCAAGGGTAAGTTAGGAATTTTTGTTGCCTTAACAGTCTGTATTGTTATTGTTATAGCCGACACAAAACTGCACATTTAAAATTGGATATATCTATACATTATTGTTATGTACATATGAAAAGGCAACTAAATGATACAACTCATAGTCGACATCTTAAGTCTAAACTGTCCTACAAACTATATATGACACTAGTTGATCAAATCAATCAACATATGCAGCACGTACTGCACCTTTTTTCTATTACCAAAAGCGATCAATGAGAAAACACCAAGTTGAACCCAAGACTCCAATGAATAAATCAGCTTCAGTAGCCATCAAAAAGTTAACGAGTGGATAGTTTGTTTTCATTTCTCTACCGAGGATTGCTTCATATCCTGCCATTGTTACGCCTCCCACTTGACGTCTCACATTTGAGTAGTGGAACTTCCAGTCTGCATATAACTTTGGAGGATCGAGAATGACTATGTCCCATGCTTCATTTCTAGAAGCAACATTCTTCATAAACACAGTTGCATCTTGTTTCTGGAAATGTAAATTAGTCAACACATGCAATCCACAACATTTTGAACAAAAAAGTACACACAATTCAGTCAATCATTTCGTCAAACACTTGGTATACTAATGCAATCCACAACATTTTTAACAAAAAAATACACACAACTTTGTGAGTTATTTCGTCGAACACTTGGTCAACGCATACAATCCGCAACATTTTAAACACAGTCACACACCACATTCAAACTCATGTCAGATACAAGTATTCTTTAGACTTATCACATTGAAATTCACAATACAAAAACATAATCAACTTCGTGCAGCGATGATACCTTAGTATTCAAAAGAAGCTCAAAAATTGGCTAAGTAACCTCCGTTGATGTTCATGAGTGTAGTTGTTGTTATTCCTCATTTCGATTGAACCCTAACTGAAATAGCTAATTATCCAAACATCTACAATTGAACGGTGGGGAATGGTGGTGAACAGTGGGGAATGGTGGTGAGCGACGAGGAACGGCTATGAAAGCCGGTGGATGTGAAGCTGAGAGTAGAGAAAGAAAGAAAAGAAAGAGATGAGAAAAAAGAAAATGAAAAAAAATAGGCATTATATATGATAGGAAAGAAATGGGGTGTATTTACAAAAAAGACCCCTGAAAAAATAAGAACATGACAAAGTGGCCCCTGTAGTTAGAGAAAAAAAGGAGAGGGAAAGGGAGGGGGTGATTTGCACACTTTTCTCACTTTTTCACCAAAGTGAGTTTTTTTATAGAACCAATATATATATATATATATATATATATATATATATATATATATATATATATATATATATATATATATATATATATATATATATATATATATATATATATATATATATATTGTTGGGATATGCTCGTGTTATAATTACTAATTATATGGCTAGACATATGTGAGCCTATTGGGTCACACACATATACACTGAGGTGCCACCTTATATGTCGTGTTTATTGTATTTACGATATATAAATAACCGTAAGTAACCAGGAACCGCTATTGGGCTTCTAATGAATAAGTAATGGACTTATTACATTGGACTAGAAAAACAAATGGGAAACCCATTTGGAGCCCATGTATGGCCGGCCTTGGAGGGGCTTTTGAAGGGATTTTTGGTTGTTAATTTTAGGAAAATATATTGTGATTATCTCCAATTAATTTATAAAAAACTAACAACAAAATCTTCCTTCTTTTCCTCCTCTAAATCTCACGGCAAAACAAACTTCTTAACCTAGGGTTTTTGTTTTGTTCATCTCTTCTTTGAATCTTATTTTAAAGAAGGAAGACTAGAAAAGCTTGGAAGCAAATGGCAAAAGAATGAAGTATTTTGGACCAAAAGTAGCTGCTGGACACCGATGGGAAAATGCGATTTCCAGAAGATTGGTAAGGTATTTTTGGCTAATTTTTTTCGTGCAGGTTCACAAGACATGGGCCTACAACTCTCTAGTTTGGGCCGAAGCAAGAGGAGGAATCCTTCTAGGCCGTTTGGGCCTCGCAAGACAGAAAATCTGGGCTGACAGAATCAACTTTTCAAGTGCATAATGGACTTTTACTTGCCCATGATTGTCTTGGGGCAAGTGGGAGTCCTCCGTGTGGTTGTGGTTTATGTCCCTAGTTGACTCTTGGTTCTTGTGATGGCTCACAAGACCAAGCATAGGATTTTCATCGGTTGAGGCTTTGCATATTGTGGTTGTATGTTTGTTTGGTTGTTTTATGTATGTTGTGACTACATGAAAATCGGAAATTGTTTTTTTAAAACTTAAAACGAATCATAAACCATTTTGGACTAAGTCTTATGATTTAGTTTAACTAAGTTTAAATATGATTTGAAACTTAAATCATTGTTTTATAAACAACACTTAAACCAGTTAAGATTGTTTGTTTATTTATTTATTTGTATTGTCCAAACTAAATAATAATCCACTTAGGATATATATTAGTCTTGAAAATGGACAACTTGACACACATAAATTAAAACAATGATTAGACTTAAGTTAAGAAAAGTTTTTAACTTGTGCTACGAAGAATGAATGCATGCTTCTTTCGTACACGTTTTTTATCCACATCAAAACTCTTTACACGTCAAAATTTAAGTCATGCCGTCCAGTTATGAGAACACTTGCAATTACCTTTTGGCTATGGTCAGACCTAGGCTGAATTGTAACCCAGGGTGACTATTCTCCATGTGTCAGACCTAGGATTAATCTTTCCGTAACCACCATTTATTCAAAATTACACAAAATTCAAAATTTGGATGGCAATCAGAATGTTTTCCCGCAAATTCACTGTTTATGCTCGAACGAAACCTTTCTCAAAGTCATAATGGATAACGCTGGCAGCTTGGGGTGCAGTCATTCCTGACACATCAAATGATAATGACATTAGTTACTTTATGTGGCATGTTACTATAATACCAATATTAACAGAGTATATATGTTATCTCAATCTTATGCTACTGAAATTCTCGCATTCCCTTAACATGGAAAGAACATAAAATAGAATCCACCAATCATCTACCGTACCACAACAAAATATCAAAGAAACAGGAACTTAACATGGCTAAATTTACATCAATGGTGAATGTAAATCCTTATAGTCTTAAAGTAAAACACATTTCAGTCAATCACAACTTCGTATACATAAAGTGACTCAAACCTGCATGTATGGTCCATGCTTTAGTTTCTTGTAAAAAGATCAAAAAAATATTTAATATGTAAAATATATATTTTACATATTAAATATTTTTTATTTTACATATTAAATATTTTTTTGATCTTTTTACAGGAAACTAAAGCATGGACCATACATGCAGGTTTGAGTCCTAATTTTTAAAATAAAAAGTTTTTTAAAAAGTTTTTAAATAAAAAAAATATATATACTGGCAGTTTGGGTCGACATTGTCGACCCATTCTGCTTTCTAATTAAAAAAAAAAGTTTACTAGCTTTGGCACGACATTGTCGTGCCATATTGCTAGAAGTTTTGACTGACTTTTTTTGTTGAAAGTGGTGTGGGCCATGGTCGAGTTTTGGGTCGACAATGTCGACCCAAATAATTTACCCGTGCCAAACATTCCTTTTTGGTGTAAAATATACACAAATCACTCGCTAAGAAAAACGTTTCAGTTTTCCCCACCTTTTCTCCAGAAGTGAAGTATGTACGTAAGCCAAGAAGGTTATATGTCACACTAATAAGATTTCCAGGCCCACTCTCATCTACGCCAAGAGACGTCAAAAATTATGCTCTTTCTTCTGTTGGGAGTTTGGTTAGCTCCGACTCCACCTGCAATTAGAAAACTACTTAATTGCATCTAGAAAACACTTTTCAAGACTATAATTGGATCTATCTAATGAAATCAACTACTCAGTTATAAATGAAAAAAATGGAGCGGATCATAATGAAATCAACTACTCAGTATATACTTTAGGTAGTGAAAAGTCACGTATTAAAGGAGGAAAAGAGAAAGCTATTGATAAAAGTTCAAAGAACAAGAATGCATGTTCAGCTTGTGGAGCGATAGACGGTCACAACAAGAGGACCTGCCTAAAGAAGTATATGACAAAATAAGAAGACTTGGTTCAATCAGAAATTACAACATAAATCATGCACAGATTTTATTTGCTTTTTTATATTTCCTAATTTGTTTTAAGAATTTTGAGTAAAAGACTTATACCTGTTGGTTTGATTATTATTGAGTTTTTATATGATATAGATTTTGAATTTTTTGTATTAAATGATTCCGGTATATTTTGGTTACTGATATGACAAAAAATCACATGTGATGTTTAAATTGATGATTTTTCAATTATATATCACTTATGATATTCATATAAAATCACGTGTGATTTGTAACTATCTTATTACCTTTTCAACAATCACGTGTGATATTTCATAAGCTCAGTTTCTAAGTAAATATCACATGTGATTTTCATGAAAATCACATGTGATTTTACATTATCTTTAGTACATTCCTAATTTCCTATCCATCACATGTGATTATTTATCATTTGCATGCGTTTAACCTTTTCTTTATGCAATATGTTATAAAACGCAGAGGCGATTAGCAACGACTCTAAGAAAAATTATATAACAAGACATTTTGTTTGTCCAAATCCTCCATCAAAGAACAAGACGGATAATCTGGAGCATCTTGCTCGAACGAAACTTTTCTTAAAGTCATAAAGGATAACGCTGGCAGCTTGGGGTGCAGTCATTCCGGACACATCAAATGGTAATGACATTAGTTACTTTATGTCGCATGTTACTATAATACCAATATTAACAGAGTATATATGTTATCTCAATCTTATGCTACTGAAGTTCTCGCATTCCCTTAACATGGAAAGAACATAAAATAGAATCCACCAATCATCTACTGTACCACAACAAAATATCAAAGAAACAGGAACTTAACATGGCTAAATTTACATCAATGGTGAATGTAAATCCTTACAGTCTTAAAGTAAAACACATTTCAGTCAAACACAACTTCGTATACATAAAGTGACTCAAACCTGCATGTATGGTCCATGCTTTAGTTTCTTGTAAAAAGATCAAAAAAATATTTAATATGTAAAATATACACAAATCACTCGCTAAGAAAAACGTTTCAGTTTTCCCCACCTTTTCTCCAGAAGTGAAGTATGTACGTAAGCCAAGAAGGTTATATGTCACACTAATAAGATTTCCAGGCCCACTCTCATCTACGCCAAGAGACGTCAAAAATTATGCTCTTTCTTCTGTTGGGAGTTTGGTTAGCTCCGACTCCACCTGCAATTAGAAAACTACTTAATTGCATCTAGAAAACACTTTTCAAGACTATAATTGGATCTATCTAATGAAATCAACTACTCAGTTATAAATGAAAAAAATGGAGCGGATCATAATGATATCAACTACTCAGTATATACTATAGGTAGTGAAAAGTCACGTATTAAAGGAGGAAAAGAGAAAGCTATTGATAAGAGTTCAAAGAATAAGAATGCATGTTCAGCTTGTGGAGCGATAGACGGTCACAACAAGAGGACCTGCCTAAAGAAGTGTACGACAAAATAAGAAGACTTGGTTCAATCAGAAATTACAACATAAATCATGCACATATTTTATTTGCTTTTTTATATTTCCTAATTTGTTTTAAGAATTTTGAATAAAAGACTTATTCTTGTTGGTTTGATTATTATTGAGTTTTTATATGATACGGATTTTGAATTTTTTTGTATTAAATGATTCAGGTATATTTTGGTTACTGATATGACAAAAATTCACATGTGATGTTTAAATTGATGATTTTTCAATGATATATCACTTATGATGTTCATATAAAATCAGGTGTGATTTGTAACTATGTTATTACCTTTTCAACAATCACGTGTGATATTTCATAAGCTCAGTTTCTAAGTAAATATCACATGTGATTTTCATGAAAATCACATGTGATTTACATTATCTTTAGTACATTCCTATCCATCACATGTGATTATTTATCATTTGCATGCATTTAACCTTTTCTTTATGCAATATGTAATAAAACGCAGAGGCGATTAGCAACGACTCTAAGAAAAATTATATAACAAGACATTTTGTTTGTCCAAATCCTCCATCAAAGAACAAGACGGATAATCTGGAGCATCTTGTTGGAGTACCAAAGCCGCCTGAAGTTCTTGTAAACAATCCATTAGGTGCAGTCCCAAAAGGACGTGAAAAGATCCGTATTAAGGGAAAGAAAGAGAGAGCTATTGAGGAAAGTATGAAGAAGAATGGTTGTTCCATATGAGGAGAGGTAGACAGTCACAACAAGAGGACATGCCGTAAGAAGTATACGTCACAAGAAGAAGAGTTGTTCGGATGATATATGTGATCATAAACTGATTATGGCAGTTATTATTCATTCATCAAACTGTTTGCTTTGTTTAATTTTTTAGTACTTTATATATCTAGCAACTGATACTTGAATAAGAATAGTTTTTAGTGGTTGATTGTTTGATTTCTAATATGAATGAGTGTTAGAATTTCTTGTTACTTGATTTTGATTTCATTTAATCATATAGGTATATTAATCTGTTATATATCACATTTGATATGTTAGGGAAATAATATGTGATTTAACACCATGTTTTTAGCTTTTGAAGAAAAACATATATGATATTTTGTTTTGTTTATAATATCACATCTGATATCTTTCAGATATCACATCTGATATATCATAACCTTTATTATTTTTCCATCACATTTGATTGTTAAACAATGGTAGTTCATGCAACCTTTTTTTTCCTGTAAATGTTAAAACACATAAGTTATTACAAATGGTGTAATAAAACTAAAAGAACAAATCATAGTATCCAAAATGAAATCCGAAGATGTTTCACCATTTTCATTTTTGCATAAGCAATGAAGACATAGTATCAGAACTTAAACTTCACCTAGAAACTTAAACTGTCATACGACATTGTACCAGAAGTGTAGACCATATCACATACTACACTATACCAACATGTTTTAACCGAAAGACGCGACATACGACATATTACAAAAACTAAGTTTTGAACTATTGTCTTTTGTAACCCTGCTTCAGTACGCCTAAATTCCAACTGCTTCTACTGCAGATTTCTCAAGCTCCTCAAAATTTTATCACTTAACATCCCCCAGAACTCATCTACTTGTGGTACAATTTTAGCAATATTTTCTTCCTGATTTTCCATTTCCTTCCCACCTATAACTTCTTTGTTAATCACTTTCTTAACTTTGGTTTGTATTTCCGTTAATTTTTCTTCATCAGTCACCTCATTCAAATTATCAGTCACTTTCCTAGTGATCCTCTTTCTCAATCACTTGCTTAGTCACATTTTCAACTTCGGCTTCTTTATCAGCCTCCTTTTCTTTCTGATTTTCGATTTCCATCAGAGTCCCATTCTCTTTCTCACTGACATTCTCAACTTCAGCTTCTTTATCATTCGGCTTTTGTGTATCAATCGCCTTCTTAGCTGCAATCTTCTTTTCTTTATCGCTTTAGAAGTTGAAGCTTCTGGCTTCCTTTTGCTTTTTGTCAGCTTGGTTCTTTCCTCAACCACTATCTCTTCATCTTTGCTTCCACTTACTTGATGTATCACTTCATCCTCTTCTTTACTCTTGTTACTTGGATTCTCATCTCCAAGTTTTTTTAGCGTAACCTTTTGTGAACCTCTTTGTGATTCTTCAAATAAATGCAAGTCTAAATGCCTGAATTAAAATTGTAACGTGATTATTATATGTGTTATCTGCTTATTTTTGTATTCTTGTTTGTGTGTGCAAATGGAAATCAAATATAGCATTATAGTTATAACACGTACTCCCTTGGTCTAAAATTATAGTCCATATTGCCTGAATTAGAAGGAAGTTCCAAGCTGTCTTGTTTGTGATAAGATCTAGTAGTAGATCGCTTCATTGACTCCCATATTAAACTAAAGAGAAAAGTTGATTTGCATACTTTTATTTTACTATATACTAATGGACACATCTCTAGAATCTATTTTACCTTAATCTAATGAGTAAATAACAAAAATCGTCCCTTTGGTTTACCGGGTCATTTGGAAATGGTCCATGTGCTTTAAAAAACCTGGATTTGATCCCTGTGGTTTATGACCCATACGGGTTTGGTCCCTTGACCGGGTCAACCATCAGTTGACCGTTAAGTAAAGGGCTAGTTTTGTCATTTCACAAATTAATCATCATCCCTCAATACATTACACAGTTGGCTACCTTTCATTATTTCCCCACAACCCAAATTAATCTACATATGAAAATACTCAAATACACATACTGAAATCGAATCTCAAAACCTAATCTAATTCACAAACACAGTCATCATCCCTCACTAATTCAGTCACTAAACTTATCTCTCCATCTCTCTCACTAAATCAGTCATTATCTCTCCATCTGGAGAAGGTTGCCGGAAATTATGTTGTCTAGGTGATAGGCAAAAAGCTTTCATTACCATCAATAGAATCAACAACATCAATACTCGTGTAATACCTGAAATTCTATAACATGTAAAATGACTAAAATGCCCCTGCGAGCAAAAACTTTAACAAAACAAGTCCTTAATGCACCAAAGTGGTTCCAAAGCTTAACAAATAAATAAACTAAGATACCAAATTGTTCTAAATCACTTATAGCACATAAATTAAGTCACAAGGACCCTCTAAATCATGTCTAGGCCGAAAAATCTAAATTATACACAAAGTCATTTTAAAATTTGAATATTACACACTAATATTGGAAATTTCCTATCACAATTAATACCCTTGATTTGGTCCAAGCTAATTCCGTGATTTGAGCATCATAACCCCCCCCCCCCCTACTCGGCATTTCACCTTATATCTCCACACATCCATTTCTCCTCCCATAATTCACACCGAAACCCTAGCACACCACAAGATTAATTCGTATAGCTTCATACGATTTTCCCAGCCATTCTCACTAATTTTTCCACGTTCATTGATCATCATAGAAGCTTAGAAAAATCCAGTTCGAATTGTGGAGGCCTCGTTCAAGCTCTATCGAATTTCTTTCATTCTTCCCTATCGAAAGGTATTAAATCTATTATAATTCATTCGACCTTTGTAAAATTCATTCTCTATTTTGCCTGAGTTACTCACATCATATATGATCTGTGAAAATTGCTTCCAAGGTCGTTGGTCGTGTTCTTGCTTGTGGAGCAATTTCGTTGTCGATTTAAACCAAACCGAGAGGAGTAAATTCATTCGGCCTATTCTAATCGTGCTAGATCTGGTTTGGTATTTTTCTTACACTCTTTATATCATATAAGTCACATATTAAAGATTGGATTCGAACCATGCAAGCTCTAGTGATCGTATATAATCATAGTTGGTCGAATGCTTAAAAAACGAAATAATTTTCTATATAATTCACACGAGTTTTCTGGATGTTATAATTAATTTATTTGGACTTTATACAATATATATGGTCTGGTAAAAATAATATAATGATGTGTAGAAGCCTAAAAATGTCGAGGGTAATTTTAATATCAAATCGGGTATAAAAATATAAAGAAATACCATACGAACTTTCTGGGCAAGTTTTATAATTTTCATGAGTCCTTTATAAATATATTAACATGAGAAAAATGTAATTTCGATTTGTCATGGCCTATAAGATTTATTTTCGAAATTATGTTGAAACCGGATTTAGAAATTAAATTGGGAAAAATAATAACCCAATCGATCTAGGGTTTTAGGTATGAATTAGGGCTTGTTTTGAGATATTAAATGAAGGGTAATGATTAGATAATGATTTGGTTAGGTTAGGGTTTGAATTGAAATAAAGAAAGGGGTTATACGATTTGTTTTAAAACAATAAGGGTCGAATGGTACTTTTATAAAACTTGTGGGTTACTTTTGAAACTTTATAGAACCTGTGGGATGTCGTATGAAAATTTATTGGAGGGACCTTTTGTGTAAAATAAGTGTTTAAAGGTTTATTTTGAAATTACATTAAAGTTTAGGTCGATTTTATAATTAATTAAACTAGAGGGACTAAACGTGTAATTTTGGGAAACTTAAGTATTATTCGTGTAATAAATATTATTTAAAGGGTTTTATGTCTTTGTGATAATTAAAGGGGCTAAAATGTAATTGTTGTTAATATAAGATGGAAATTATAAAGTAAAGGACTAAAGATGTAATTGTTATAACTTGAGGGGCTTGAATTGTAAAACTTATATTTTGGAGGTTCCAAGTCGTATCACATTATAAAATAAGGATACCATGTGTAATCTGTAAAACTAAGGGGCTTAAAATGTTAATATGAATATCTTAAGGACAAAAAGGTAACTTCATAAAGTTAAGGGACTAAAGGTGTAAATTATGGAAACCTTACTAAATATAGAAACTTACTAAATATGGAAACTTTCTAAAAATGGAAACCTGCTAAAAATAGAAAGTTACTTAATATGGAAATGGGATCTTTAGTAATCATGTCTTTACTCCTCTAGGTGTGAAGAGGGAGTAGTCCTGTGATCTTGATCATCTTATTTCAGTGTGTTTCCTTTGTCAGCAATAAGGTACAGATATTCTGCCCTTCTTTAGTAAGGTGCCTTCGTCTCATGTTGATTTCTGTTTCACTGCCATGTTCCTTGTTTCTGTGAACCTTTGATATTGACCTACTGTTACTGAACCTTTATTATACTGAACCTACTGATTTTGACCTTTCTATTACTGAACCATCTGATATGAACTATCTGATATACTGAACTGGATTTTTGACCTATGAAACTAAACTGAATACTGAATACTGCTACTTGACCACTGACCCACAGTTTGATACTACGAGCCATAACTAGTCATGAGGGTTTCATGACCATGTCATTGATGCACCGATGGCATGACTCTAGGGCAGGAGAGTGATGACCTGTTCCGTCCCTTTTATGTATTTATTTGGTGTGTTGGGAGGTTTATGGCCACCAGGGGCGTATGGATGCATCCTAGAACTGTTACTGTTACTGTTACTGATTACTGTATTACTGGTGACTGATGGTGTGTGCGATACACGTCTTTCACATACTGGGAGCTGATCACTCCACTTACTGTTTGAGGACTCCCCTCATGATTACTGTTTTACTGAGAGGTCTCCCCTCTATATGATTATATGGTTACATGATTACACTGATTACTGTTACTGATTACTGATACTGGGCTCGTAGAGGATTACTGTTTTCCTACACCTTTACTCTTTATCTTTCATTCCTGCTACTTCATATTGATGCTTAACTCTGATTTATTCATACTGTTATTATTATTCTCTATTCTACTGCTTGTTATCGTTATATCTGTTCACTGAGCTCTAGTAGCTCAGCCGCGTTTTCTTTTCCCGCGGCAGGTATTTAAGCTGGGAGCGGGGCATGGCTTTGGGGTTGAGTGCACTTGAGTGGAGCTTATTCTTTATAGCTTATCTACCATTTGATTTCATTAGACTTTATGTTGCCATTGTTTGGGCATTGAACTTATGTACTCCTTTTATTTCCTTCCATTTTGGATATAAGTCATGTTGACTTATTGTGGGATTTTGTATTTGACTTCCGCTATTTTATGCATGGATACTATGTTTATCTGATATGAAACCATATATTTGTGATATCTTTACCCTTGTCGGGTCGGGGTGTTACAATTTATGGTATCAGAGAGACAGGTTTCCGAAACCCGTTGGCTTAGGCCTTTGACCTGTGAGGATTGGGTAGACATTAGGTTTTCCTTTCGCGTACTCTTTTCCTTATTCTGCTCTGTCATATTTTGCTTCACCTTACTAATCGTCTTCATAATTCTATAGATGGTTAACACTCGTCACCAGGAGTATAACAGTGGAGGAGATGCTGAAATCCCCAATCTGGAGGAAATGGTGGCTAATGCTGTAGCCCGTCTGCTACCGGGCCTTAACACTGAGGCGGTGGTCAACCGGCTTATCAGTGGTGGAGCTGGTCCATCTGGGGGTGCTGGCAGTTCTTCTGGTGGTGGGGGCCGACCCACTACCATTAATGGGTGGCTGGAGAGTTTTAATAAGCTCAAGCCGTTGTCCTTCTCTTCTGCTGCTACTCCTCATGCAGCAGAAGACTGGATCACCCACATGGAGAAACTGTTCGAGGTGTTAGGTTGTGAGGACGGGTTCAAGACTCGTCTGGCTGTGTTCAAGTTAGAAGGTGACGCGCTCAATTGGTGGAAAGCGCACAAAGAAGCAAAGGGTGGTGATGCATATGTCCTTAGTTGTTCATGGGCTGATTTTCGTACCACATTCTATAATCGGTACTTCCCGGTTTCCGAGCAGCAGAGGTTCATTAGGGAGTACAACACTGTCTCTCAGCTTGATTCTGAGAATGCTGGGCAGTATCTGGAGCGGTTTCAGAGATTAGTGAGTTTTGTGGGTCCGCTTGCTGGAGATTCTAAGCAGCAGGCTAGACAATTCAAATGGGGACTCAAGAGGTTAGTAACCTATTTAAGTTGATGGTTGGTGCCAATAGACGTTAATACATTTTCTTTTGCTATTGTATTAGGTGGGTACTAGACCGCATACTTAATGATGAGTTTCGAGACCCGGCAGAATGTTGCGACGCAGCTCGCAATATTGAGATATTTCATCAGGGATCTGGGTATAAGAGGAACAGAGATGGGGATAGGATTCAGACTCAGGGTCAGAGCAGGGATTTTAAGGGTCGGAATGACAGGAGTTATGATTCTCGTGGACAGGGGGATCGACGATACGACCATCAGGGTCAGGTTGGCAGGAATCATGATCAGAGGAGGTCGGATACTAGAGGGCAGGATTCCAGGTCCACTACTAGGCAGGGAGATGATCGCTCAGGACGCAACAACGGTCAGAAACAGTGGAAAGACCAGACTGTTAGGGGTAATCAGCAGGGCAGGGCTTCAGGTTCTAGTTCTCAAGGAGGTGCGGCTGGGGGTTCTTATTCTTTTCCTATTTGTACTACTTGTGGGAAACGTCATGCTGGGGCTTGTCGTGTGGCTACTGGGGCATGTTTTAGATGCGGGTCTACGGAGCATAGAGTGAAAGACTGCCCTAAACACCCGGAGGCAGCCGGGAACTATTTGAAACCACCCCCTCCACCACCTAACACTGGCCGTGTATATTCTATGACGTGGGATCAGGCGGCACAGTCTTCAGGTACGATTACGGGCGTTTTATATATTGGTGATCATGCTATTTTCACACTTTTTGATACTGGAGCTACACATTCCATCATATCTATGAAATTGGTTAAGAAACTTAATATAACCCCAACACCACTAAATAATCAAGTATCCCTCTCCACTCCCATGAAACTCAGTACTCTTATTGATCATGAATATGTAAACTGTCCTATACGATTCGATGACCGAATCCGTTCGGCAAACTTACTTCCTCTGGACATGACTGATTTTGACGTTATCCTGGGCATGGATTGGTTATCTTTTCATAGAGCCACCATTGACTGTCATGCTCGCAAAGTAATCTTTGGTGATCTAACTCAGCCTGAATTTGTCTTTCATGAAACACGCTCTCTGAAATCTGTGAAAATTATCTCTGCTATGAAAGCAAGGACTCTAATATCTCATGGTTGCCAAGGTTATTTGGCCTCTGTTAAGGATTCATCTGTCGAGGGTCCTGATATTAATACTGTTCATGTTGTTCGGGAATTTTCTGATGTTTTCCCTGAAAAACTTCCTGGTCTTGCTCCGGCCAGAGAGGTTGAATTTGCTATTGATCTGATTCCCGGCGCTGAGCCTATCTCTAAGGCTCCGTACCGGATGGCACCGGTGGAACTTAAAGAGTTAAAGGAACAGCTTGAAGAGTTATAGGACTGTGGATTTATTCGCCCAAGTGTGTCACCATGGGGTGCTCCTGTACTTTTTGTAAAGAAGAAAGATGGGTCTATGCGGTTGTGTATTGATTACCGGGAGCTAAACCACATCACTATTCGAAACCGTTATCCGCTACCTCGCATCGATGACTTGTTCGATCAGTTGCAGGGAGCTAAAGTATTCTCCAAAATTGACTTGCGATCTGGTTATCACCAGTTGCGGGTTAAAGAGCAGGACATTTCTAAGACTGCTTTCCGTACCCGGTATGGACATTATGAGTTCTTGGTTATGCCTTTTGGGTTAACAAATGCTCCTGCAGTATTTATGGACTTAATGAACCGGGTCTTCCATGAATTTCTTGATAAATTCGTCATCGTTTTCATTGATGATATTCTGGTATATTCTAAGTCGGCGGAAGAGCACGAACAGCATTTGCGTACTGTTTTGGGTATTCTGAGGCAGCAGAAATTATACGCTAAATTTTCCAAGTGTGAATTCTGGTTGGACCGACTTGCTTTCCTTGGTCACATCGTGTCTGCAGATGGGATTACCATGGATCCAGCTAAGGTTGAGGCTATCACAAAATGGCCAAGACCTACCACGGTAACCGAAGTCAGGAGTTTTCTGGGTTTAGCTGGCTACTATCGACGTTTTGTCGAGGGGTTTTCGAAGTTGGCTTTACCGTTGACTCAGTTGATGAGAAAGGGTGAAAAGTTTGTGTGGACGGATGAGCGTGAGCAGAGCTTTGAGGAGTTGAAACGACGACTAGTTTCTGCACCTATTTTGACCTTACCGTCGGGTTCGGGAGGATTTCAGATTTATAGTGACGCTTCCAAGAAGGGTTTGGGTTGTGTTCTCATGCAAAACGGGAAAGTAATTGCCTATGCTTCAAGGCAGTTAAAACCCTATGAGGAAAATTATCCGACCCATGATCTAGAGTTGGCAGCTGTGGTATTTGCGTTGAAAATATAGAGACATTACTTATACGGTGAATCATGTGATATCTTCACGGATCATAAAAGTCTCAAATACATATTTACTCAGAAGGAGCTCAACATGAGGCAGAGGAGATGGTTGGAGCTTCTGAAAGATTACGACACTAATATCCAGTATCATCCCGGCAAGGCGAATGTTGTTGCCGATGCACTCAGCAGGAAATCGGGTATGATTGCTAGTATGAATATCGAGCCTCATATTCTTCAAGATTTAGAGCGGTTAGAGATTGAGCTATGTGAAAAAGGCGTTAGTGGTTTTTGGGCGAGTCTGAAGGTGGAATCAAACTTGATGCTGCGGATTAAGGAAGCTCAGAAGGACGATGGGGAACTCTGGGCTATTGTGCAGAATGTCGAGGAGGGTAAGCAGTCTGAGTTTCGGGTTGATGATAGTGGTGTGGTATGGTATGGAGATCGATTATGTGTTCCTGATGATTCTGATCTACGTGAGGCCTTGTTGACTGAGGCTCATAGTTCTCCTTTTTCTATCCATCCTGGTTCTACCAAGATGTATCGGGATCTGAAGCAACACTTCTGGTGGAACGGCATGAAGCAGGATGTGGCATCGTTTGTAGCTAGATGTATGACCTGTCAGCAGGTCAAGATTGAACACCAAAGAGCTAGTGGGTTATTGCAGCCTTTGGAGATTCCAGTTTGGAAGTGGGATGAAATATCCATGGATTTTGTTTGTGGTTTACCGTTGACTCGTAGGAAGCATGATGCGATTTGGGTGGTCGTTGATCGGCTAACTAAATCCGCTCATTTCTTACCCATCCGTATGAGCTACAGTGTTAGTAAGTTGTCAGAAATTTTCACGCAGGAGATTGTTAGATTGCATGGCACTCCTTCTTCTATCGTTTCTGATCGTGATCCTCGTTTTACTTCGCGCTTCTGGAAAGGGTTACATAAAGTTTGGGGTGTTCGTCTTAAGTTCAGTACCGCTTTCCATCCCCAAACTGATGGTCAGTCGGAGAGGACCATCCAGACATTAGAGGATATGTTACGGGCGTGTGCGTTGGAATGGACGGGTAGTTGGGATGATTACCTGTGTTTGGTAGAGTTCGCTTATAATAACAGTTGGCACGCGAGCATCGATATGGCACCTTTTGAGATGTTATATGGTCGAAAGTGCAGAGCACCGGTATGTTGGGATGAGGTAGGGGAACGTCTTCTTGAAGGACCTGAGATGATTGAGGTCACAAATGAAAAGGTTGCTACGGCTAAAGAGAAATTGAAAGAGGCACGGGCGCGTCAAAAGAGTTATGCGGATAAGCATCGTCGGGATCTAGAGTTTAATGTCGGCGACCGGGTATTTCTTAAAGTATCTCCGTTCCGAGGTGTCAAACGTTTTGGTATTAAGGGCAAGCTCAGCCCTCGGTTTATTGGACCTTTTGAAATTCTGGAGCGTATCGGAGAAGTATCGTATCGTCTAGCTTTACCACCTCAGTTAGCTCATGTTCATAATGTATTTCATGTATCTCTTTTGAGGGGATACAACTATCACCCTCTGCATGTGGCTTCTTATCCGTTTGATCAAATCCGCCCCGATATGACCTTATCTGAAGAACCGGAAGCGGTTCTAGAGCGTCAGGAACGCGTTATGAGAAATAAAGTCATTCCTTTTGTAAAGATTCTTTGGCGGAATCACCCAGCGCGCGAGGCAACCTGGGAGACCGAGGAGTCAATACGATCAAGTTATCCTCATTTCATGTTCTGATCTGGTATGTTCAGTTTCGTATATGTCATGTTTCCTTTCTTATGTCCTTGCCAATTTCGAGGACGAAATTTTTCTATTAGTGGGGAAGAAGTTGTAATACCTGAAATTCTATAACATGTAAAATGACTAAAATGCCCCTGCGAGCAAAAACTTTAACAAAACAAGTCCTTAATGCACCAAAGTGGTTCCAAAGCTTAACAAATAAATAAACTAAGATACCAAATTGTTCTAAATCACTTATAGCACATAAATTAAGTCACAAGGACCCTCTAAATCATGTCTAGGCCGAAAAATCTAAAATATACACAAAGTCATTTTAAAATTTGAATTTTACACACTAATATTGGAAATTTCCTATCACATTTAATACCCTTGATTTGGTCCAAGCTAATCCCGTGATTTGAGCATCATAACCCCCCCCCCCCTACTCGGCATTTCACCTTATATCTCCACACATCCATTTCTCCTCCCATAATTCACACCGAAACCCTAGCACACCACAAGATTTAATTCGTATAGCTTCATACGATTTTTCCAGCCATCCTCACTAATTTTTCCACGTTCATTGATCATCTTAGAAGCTTAGAAAAATCCAGTTCGAATTGTGGAGGCCTCGTTCAAGCTCTATCGAATTTCTTTCATTATTCCCTATCGAAAGGTATTAAATCTATTATAATTCATTCGACCTTTGTAAAATTCATTCTCTATTTTTCCTGAGTTACTCACATCATATATGATCTGTGAAAATTGCTTCCAAGGTCGTTGGTCGTGTTCTTGCTTGTGGAGCAATTTCGTTGTCGATTTAAACCAAACCGAGAGGAGTAAATTCATTCGGCCTATTCTAATCATGCTAGATCTGGTTTGGTATTTTTCTTACACTCTTTATATCATATAAGTTACATATTAAAGATTGGATTCGAACCATGCAAGCTCTAGTGATCGTATATAATCATAGTTGGTCGAATGCTTAAAAAACGAAATAATTTTCTATATAATTCACACGAGTTTTCTGGATGTTATAATTAATTTATTTGGACTTTATACAATATATATGGTCTGGTAAAAATAATATAATGATGTGTAGAAGCCTAAAAATGTCGAGGGTAATTTTAATATCAAATCGGGTATAAAAAATAAAAGAAATACCATACGAACTTTCTGGGCAAGTTTTATAATTTTCATGAGTCCTTTATAAATATATTAACATGAGAAAAATGTAATTTCGATTTTTCATGGCCTATAAGATTTATTTTCGAAATTATGTTGAAACCGGATTTAGAAATTAAATTGGGAAAAATAATAACCCAATCAATCTAGGGTTTTAGGTATGAATTAGGGCTTGTTTTGAGATATTAAATGAAGGGTAATGATTAGATAATGATTTGGTTAGGTTAGGGTTTGAATTGAAATAAAGAAAGGGGTTATACGATTTGTTTTAAAACAATAAGGGTCGAATGGTACTTTTATAAAACTTGTGGGTTACTTTTGAAACTTTATAGAACCTGTGGGATGTCGTATGAAAATTTATTGGAGGGACCTTTTGTGTAAAATAAGTGTTTAAAGGTTTATTTTGAAATTACATTAAAGTTTAGGTCGATTTTATAATTAATTAAACTAGAGGGACTAAACGTGTAATTTTGGGAAACTTAAGTATTATTCGTGTAATAAATATTATTTAAAGGGTTTTATGTCTTTGTGATAATTAAAGGGGCTAAAATGTAATTGTTGTTAATATAAGATGGAAATTATAAAGTAAAGGACTAAATATGTAATTGTTATAACTTGAGGGGCTTGAATTGTAAAACTTATATTTTGGAGGTTCCAAGTCGTACCACATTATAAAATAAGGATACCATGTGTAATTTGTAAAACTAAGGGGCTTAAAATGTTAATATGAATATCTTAAGGACTAAAATGTAACTTCATAAAGTTAAGGGACTAAAGGTGTAAATTATGGAAACCTTACTAAATATAGAAACTTACTAAATAAGGAAACTTTCTAAAAATGGAAACCTGCTAAAAATAGAAAGTTACTTAATATGAAAATGGGATCTTTAGTAATCATGTCTTTACTCCTCTAGGTGTGAAGAGGGAGTAGTCCTGTGATCTTGATCATCTTATTTCAGTGTGTTTCCTTTGTCAGCAATAAGGTACAGATATTCTGCCCTTCTTTAGTAAGGTGCCTTCGTCTCATGTTGATTTCTGTTTCACTGCCATGTTCCTTGTTTCTGTGAACCTTTGATATTGACCTACTGTTACTGAACCTTTATTATACTGAACCTACTGATTTTGACCTTTCTATTACTGAACCATCTGATATGAACTATCTGATATACTGAACTGGATTTTTGACCTATGAAACTAAACTGAATACTGAATACTGCTACTTGACCACTGACCCACAGTTTGATACTACGAGCCATAACTAGTCATGAGGGTTTCATGACCATGTCATTGATGCACCGATGGCATGACTCTAGGGCAGGAGAGTGATGACCTGTTCCGTCCCTTTTATGTATTTATTTGGTGTGTTGGGAGGTTTATGGCCACCAGGGGCGTATGGATGCATCCTAGAACTGTTACTGTTACTGTTACTGATTACTGTATTACTGGTGACTGATGGTGTGCGCGATACACGTCTTTCACATACTGGGAGCTGATCACTCCACTTACTGTTTGAGGACTCCCCTCATGATTACTGGTTTACTGAGAGGTCTCCCCTCTATATGATTATATGGTTACATGATTACACTGATTACTGTTACTGATTACTGATACTGGGCTCGTTGAGGATTACTGTTTTCCTACACCTTTACTCTTTATCTTTCATTCCTGCTACTTCATATTGACGCTTAACTCTGATTTATTCATACTGTTATTATTATTCTCTATTCTACTGCTTGTTATCGTTATATCTGTTCACTGAGCTCTAGTAGCTCAGCCGCGTTTTCTTTTCCCGCGGCAGGTATTTAAGCTGGGAGCGGGGCATGGCTTTGGGGTTGAGTGCACTTGAGTGGAGCTTAATCTTTATAGCTTATCTACCATTTGATTTCATTAGACTTTATGTTGCCATTGTTTGGGCATTGAACTTATGTACTCCTTTTATTTCCTTCCATTTTGGATATAAGTCATGTTGACTTATTGTGGGATTTTGTATTTGACTTCCGCTATTTTATGCATGGATACTATGTTTATCTGATATGAAACCATATATTTGTGATATCTTTACCCTTGTCGGGTCGGGGTGTGTTACAACTCGAGCCTCACCGTAAGTTCACTCACAAACTCCACAACCTCATCATTAACTCCCACACTGTAAATGCTTAAGCACATACTTTCACTGTGTTCTGAATTGTGTGTGTAAATACGATGCTTATTAGCCTTAAACAGGCATGCCCACATCATTACAACCCAATTTTCCCATAACCCCCAAAGATTCTACAGTAGTTTAAAAGTGTTTGATGAAATGCCTGAGAGGAATCTAGTTTCTTGGAATTTGATTATATCCGGGGCGAATAAGAATGGTGAGTATGAGGTGGGTATGGGCTTGTTTGTTCATTTGATGCGAAATGGGTGTTTTGCGGTTAATGAGTTTGCTTTAGGGAGTGTTATGAAAGCGTGTGTTGGTATGGGAGGTGTTAAGTTTGGCTTGTGTGTACATTGTTTTGCTGTTAAGATTGGGTTGGAAGGAAATGTCTTTGTTGGTTGTTCGGTTTTGCACATGTATTGCAAGTATGGGGGTATTGAAGAAGCTGAACGGTTGTTTGAGAGTTTGAATGGTCGTGATCTTGGTTGTTGGAATGCTATGGTTGGAGGTTATGCGCAATGTGGATATGGACTTGAAGCTACCGAGACCGTATCTTCTATGCATACTAAAGGAGTCGTAATGGATGAGTTCACTTTCGTTCATGCTCTTAATGCGTGTTCCATTACACGAGATCTTGATTTTGTAAGGTAGATTCATGGACTGATTGTTCATAATGGGTTTGAATCGACGATTACTTTAATGAATTCATTGATAGATATGTATGCTAAATATGGTGCAGAGTACCATGCTTGGAAGCTTTTCCAAACAATTGAGTATAAGGATATCGCATCATGGAACACCATATTAGCACTTTGTTCTCAGGACACAAATGTTGAACAAGTTGTAACCTTGTTAAATGATTTTATGGTCACGGGTTAAAACCTAACCATATAACATTCTCAATCTTGTTCAGAATGTGTGGTTTAAATAATGATCCCCATGTGTCAACCTCTCGCATTAGTATGTTTTGTAGATGTAATTCAAAAGAAATGGTTTGTGGGTTGTAAGGGTTTAGTGGTGGGGGTGATAAGAATGAAATAAAGTTAGTTAATTGACAGTTGAATGTTTGTTTGATTGAGAAATCTTGTTTTTTACAAGAATCTTGTTTTTCTGATGATGAGGACATGGGTGTTTTTCTGATGATGATGAGGGTTGAATGTTTGTTTCATTAAAGGATGAAGATGAGGGTATATTCGTCATTTAAGTCCTCCAATAATGGTCAACTGACGGTTGACCTGGTCAAGGGACCAAACCCGTATGGGTCGTAAACCACAGGGACCAAATCCGGGTTTTTTAAAACACAAGGACCATTTCCAAATGACCCGGTAAACCACAGGGACGATTTTTGATATTTACTCTAATCTAATTGTGGAATTAAATCTAAAATTTAATTTTTCAACCTAATACTAAGGCTGAAGGGAGTGCAGCGACCTCACCGGCGATTAGCCCTTGGAACGCCGGAGGATCGCCCCCAACACCGCCCCCCAGGCGACTTGCAACCTTGGCGACCCATACGTATCGCCTGGAATGTTTGAAATTTTTGCTCCTTTTCATGGTTTTCTAGCCGTTTCAAACGGCTTTGTGTATCATTTTTTTTTCCTTCCATTTCCTCAACTATATATATATATATATATATATATATATATATCCTCACATATATACATTCACTTCATCAAAAATATGTATCTAAATCCTAATCAAAATAACATTCGCAGCCCGTATGGGTATCGTTTGGCACGTCCAAACGTCCCAAATCAACCGGATATGAATGATCCAAATTTACTTAATAACCCGGCATTGTTTCAATATATCCAACAAATGAACGTGGCGCCTAGTCAACCAATCCCGGGTTTCATACCTTGGAATGCGTCACAAGAGGGATACGGTTTCGCCGGGGTTACTCCTCAAAACACACCGGGTGGACATTTTGGTATAACATTTTTACTCTTTATTTACTTATATATATTTTTTTAGACATATATATATATATATATATATATATATATATATATATATATATATATATATATATATATATGTATCTATATATATTTTTTTAACCCATATTTTTTTTTCTAGATCGTCAACGAGTCATGGACACTCCACCAATGACGCCAACTTCTCCGGACGTTGAAATCGTCGAAGAAACCCAACCGGAAGTCGAAGCCGGGGGATCTATACAACGTAGACAAAAACGACAACACAAACGGAAACCCGCCGACGAACCGAGGGTGAGAACCACGGCTATTCCGTGGCAAAAAGAGGAGGAGATGTGCCTATGCAAAGCTTGGTTGGAGGTTACCGAGGACCCGCTAGAAGGTATTAAATTTTGCGTTTGTTTTTATAAATTTATATATACATTTACGGATATTTATATACATATGAAATGTTGTTTTATTTTTTGTAGCTAATTATCAAAAGGAGAGAACTTATTGGTCACGAATAACGAAGATTTTTTTGAAGCTCATGGGTGAGGAGAGCGGATATCGTGACCCGGACGGGGTGAGTGCCAAGTAGAGGAAAATACGCCCACAAATCCAACATTTCAACGAGATCTATACTCGGCTCACAAATGCGAACAGACATCAAAGTGGTGCGAATGACGCCGACGTGGTTAAAAAGGCCCTCGCCGAGTACCAGGGGACTTGGGGAAAAGCTTTTGGGTTTGTGGAGATTTGGGATAACTTAAGATATAGTTCTAAGTTTCATTACGTTACCGATTCATCAGACGCAAGAAAAAGTCGGGGAGAACCAACTAAGAAAAGAACGAAAACGTCATCATCCGGCGATTATGAAAGTCAAGGCTCGGATGCTCGTGTGAATTTCGATCTTAACTCATTGGACGAGGATGAGGAGCCGGAGTTTCGGGAACGACCGGTTGGAAGAGACACGACTAGGAAATCGAGTTCGAGTGTGGGGGGTTCGTCGGGCAAGGGAAAGGGGAAGTTGGATCATGCTTTGGACGATATTTCGGGTCAATTGAGAGGGTTGATGGATCTCACGGAAAAAAGATTGGAGTATGGGGATAGAAAGTTGAAGGCAAAGGAAAGTAAAATAAAGCTTGCCGAGTTGAGAGTGTTGACCACTGACTACAGCCATCTTCCGGAACCCGAAAGATAAATCATGGAGAAAGCGAAACAAGAAATTCGCAAAAAACATGGCTATGCGTAGTTTATTAATTTTTAAGTAATATTTATGTTTTAGGATTATTATTTATGTTTTATGAACAATATTTATGTTTGTATTAATTTTTAAGTAATATTTATGTTTTAGGATTATTATTTATGTGATATTGTTATTTTTATATAATATGTAATTTTAGTTATTATTTATATAATATGAAAAAAAAAAAAAAAAGTTGAAAAAAAAAAAAAAAACAATCATTAGAAGTGCCACGTGTCGCGAGTCGCCCCACCCTCCTGGGTAGCCCCATGATCCGTCCCAAAACACACTTATAATTAAACAAATGCAGTCTCAGAACAGGATGCTCGTGTGTAGTGTGTGAAACCAGGCAAGTGATCACCTGGGTCGTTTCCCAACGAGGTGTGAATGGAAAACTGTGAAAAGATTTGGATTAAAGTGATTGATGAATCAGATATTTGATTTTGTTTTTTTATACTAATGAACAATTTAAATATACAAAACAAATGTAACGCGATTAAAATTAAACTAAAACGCGCAACAGGAAATCTAAAACGGGACAAAAACTGAAATTTATAAAATTTATGAAATTTAAAACTTAAAAATGTAAAATAACTTAAAACTTATTTAAAAACTTAAATTATATATTTAACACTTTTTATTTAATTATTATTAATTATTAATTATTTAATTATTAATTAAACTAATTTAAATTATAAAAAATACTAAATGGACAAAGAAAAATCTAAAACTTTTTCTAAAAATATTATAAGATGAGAAAAAGCTAAGAAAATTATAAAAATGAAAATTACTTAATTAAAATTTAAAAAGATAAATTCTATTAAATAGAAGCTATCACTTTATTTCTATTTTTGATTTTTCTTAAGTTCTAAAAATAAAATTATATTTTTCCTAGATTAAAAATGACAAAAGAAAATTATGAAAATTGGATTTATATTTTTCTGATTATTTTTCTATTTATTATGATTTAATTACTATTTTAAACTAATTAAAATGATTAAAAAATATTAAAACTATTCAAAAAATTATGAAAAATTACAGATAATTCTAAAATATTATTAGAAAGCTAGGAAAAATAAAATGAAAAGTTCACTAAGCTTATAAGGCTGATTTGGGCAGATAAGCAGTTTAGGAATAAGCCCAAAATAAGCTAAATGATATCCAAAAATTCCCAAAAGTTCAGGAATGGATTAAACAACAATATTAAGCACAGAACAACTTAAAAATACAAATAAGCACAAGAATTGAGCAAGTTAAGCACTTGGCTGCTTGTGGATTTTAAGACAGAAACTAAGAAAAGTGGCCAAGTTGAAGGGCAATTTAAGCACTTGAATAAGCTACTGAGATTCCAACTAATGGGGGCAAAAGTTAGGTAGGCTTATGAGCTATCTAGAAAACATAAAAGCCCTATCAGAAAAACACCAATTGATGTTCAATTGAAGGCAAGATCAGCAGACAACAGCACTAGGTCTGCTGTTTTGTCTGAGTTGTGCAGACTTGGCACAACTTTGCACAGAGCAAATGGGATCTAACCAGCTATTATGTTTATACTAAATGGACTACAATGAACTCAAACTAGCCAAGAACAAGGTCAAAACAAGCTTGAGGCTTGTATGAGCTTATTTGGACAGTTGGGCTCCTAAGATTTTCACAATCCACTCAAATATATTAAAACTAACAATTTAACTCTAAATGACTTAAAAACAACTTATACTGGTTTAATTAAGCTAGATTGAATTTGGACAAATGACCAATCAACAGTAACAAGCTTGATGCTTGCCTGCACAAAGCACAGCCAAACACTCCTTAATGTATTGACTGTGATGATTTTACAAAGAAAATACAATATTTTAAACTAAACTTATTGATTTTACTTATTGAATAACTTATATTAACACTGATAAACAACTTATAACACAGAAATAAGCACTCTAATTAGTTATGCTAGGTTTGACTAATTTTGGTCTTTTTTCAAGTTTTTAAGAAAAATTAAGAACAAGCTACTGACTACTGATTTTATTGATCAATTATGATCACAAACTATCAATAAGCACAAAACAACCACAATAAGCTATTAATAAGCACTGCTACAGTAATATTGAAGATAAAACAAAAACTTGAAATATGCTCACAACTGATCCTGCTAATGGAAATGAGAACAAGGAACCAAGGACCAATCTAACTTGTTAGAAACAAGCTAGATAACCCAGAAAAGCTTCCTGAACTAGCTTATCCACCCAGAATTAGCTTATTGACATCCAAGTTGACTTTGGTTGACTTTCTTCCAATCTTGAATTTAGAACAAGTTTATACTATAACAAGCTTACAATAAGCTATGATAAGCTTATATAAGTTATTAAAAACAACTGAGAAGTTGTTTTATATACTACTTATCAATTTTCTAATTCTCAGTACAATTTAAAATCAGAACACTTGGTATAATTATCAACTACTGATAATAATCAAAGAAACAACAAAAAATACACTAAAGTTATCTTGTATTGATTGATTGAACTTGAAAATTACAATTTACACTACTGGAAAGTAAAATACGAATTATGCTAATAATTAACTACTTGCCAATAATGGCTACAAAAGCTTCTATATATATAAAACTATGATGGGATAATCCTAGCCGACTTCCTTGAACAAATCCCCACCAATCAATTGCTCCAATTTAATCTCCTTCGTACACTTGTAATTTTGGCGGGAAATCAGGACAAATGATGTTTATCTCTGATTTTGCTAGTGGGAGTGGGAGAGAAGCAATTAATGCTTTTGGATTGTTAGGTAACTTGTATGAGGAGGGGGGATGAGGTGGTGAGTGGTATTGGAGAGGTGGGGGGTGACTGGATGGTTTTGGCGGTTTTGGTGGTAAAGGAGACGGGTTTGACTTTGTTTGACTGAGTGGTTAACTCAGTCAATCAAAGGTTGGGGTTGGGCTTGTTTCTTTGGGCTTGGGGAAATAACTGGGTTGGGTAGTGGGTATTTAGTTTAGGCTGGGTTTAGTGTTTTGGATTTAATGGGGTAGTGTTGGATCCGGATTTAGTTAACCATAAGGACCATTTTTGTAATTGCTGAAAAGTTGAGGGGCTGAGTTTGCCAACTTCCCAAACTTCTTCAAGGGACTAAACCTGCCATAAAATAATTACACAAGGACCAAATTTATTTTTCTCAAAGTTTTTAAATCCTAGGGACCATTTTTGACATTTTTCAAACTTGAGGGACCAAAGTTGTAAATTTGTAATTTTTAACTTCAAAGGACTTTTCTAACAACTTATGAATCCCCAAGGACCTAAAATGATATTTGTACAAGTTTTTATTGAAAACCTTCAGGGACTAGTTTTGACAACTTTTGAAAGTTGAGGGACTGAAACTGCCAATTATGCAAACTTTGTTCGTTTTTCATCAGTTTTTAAACATTTTGCATCTGAAACATATAAAACACAATTCTGGGATAATTTCAGTATTATGATGCATTTCTGAGTGTTTTTGAGAGTTTTGGCAGCTCAGATTAGGTAAAAATGATGAGTATTTAGACACTCATCAATCCCCCACACTAAACTATTGCTAGTCCCTAGCAATATTTTATGAAGATTTAATGGATTTGAAAGACTCTTTACCAAAAGCCATTACTTCTGGAGTAGCCAATTGTTTTAGTTCAAGTAAGAACTTTGGTACAATGATAACCAAGTGATTTTGAGCAAACCACAAGCTGTCAACGGTTTTGATTTGTCTTTACCAAAAGCCGTTTGCTTCTGGACTAGCCAACTCTTAGATAAATTATTAATATTATCTTTGGTGAGCTGATCACCAATCATGGTTTTTCTACTGCCTTTACCACAAGCCATAACCTTGCGGGCTAGCCAACTCTTTACTTATAAGGATATGGTGAGTCGAATACCATACAATTTTGGGCAAATTGCAAGCCATAAACGGATTTGATTTATCTTTACCAAGAGCCGTTTGCTCTCGGATTAGCCAATCCTTATGTGGGTTAGACATGGCGGACTGATAACCATTTATTGCGTTCTAAGTGAGAAAAAATTTTAAAATTTTGGCTAAAATGGGGGTACTAGATGGTACATTTGGTCAAATTCGCAAGAATTCCCCCCCACACTTAGAACTGAATATTGCCCTCAATATTCAAAGAACCGGTTGTTAAACCAACACTTAGAACGTGAAAGGGAAATACTAATAGCCTTTTATTTCATATAGTTATTTATTTTATTTTTATTTAATTTGCATTTAAGCCGTTAAGGCATGCAAATTCCCTCTTTTTTTTTTTTTTTTTTTTTTGGACTGTACATATTTACAACATGTGGGGCATCTCCCCCACACTAAGGTGAAACATGGGTGAAAACCCATATATTTGCTACTGTTTTTATTAACCGAGTCGCTAGCTTGACTCGACCCCGAATTGAGTTGATTCCTCTCGAACAGTCAGGTTTATCACGCAAGCTAACCGCTTGTGAACGGTCAACTGTAACAAAGGGCTCCTGAACAGCCTGGGAGAAAAAGCAATTTTAAAAGTCTACGGGGAAGTAAGTGGAAGAGACCATCTCTATCGGATTTTCATTCAAGATGTTTGTATACACATTGAAGTACATGAAAATTCCACACCAAGAGAGATATATCTGGCATTAAACCAATGTTATATGGACAATGCCGGGGTCAAAAGTAATATCCTCACTCCCAAATGAGTGAAAGATAGGGGAAATCACCGGGTAGGTGAAGGGAAGAAGAGAGATCTGAACAGTAATTAAGATAAGAACTTCCTCCTCAAGAATTGCAAGTGGAGGAGGCAAGTCCTTAAACTTGATCTCCGGAAGTTTATCAGTTTTCACAACTGACTTGATTTTCTTTTTATGAAGTTTAACGGGAGGGAGAGGAGGAGAATTGTCCTGATTTAACAATTTCTCAAGAGAAAGAATATCTCCCTCCAGATCAATCTCAGCGTTATCAATTCCTTCAAGAAATGAATCACACTTGAGAAAAGCCTCGATCTCTTCCAAATTGGAATCACTTCCCTCAAACGGAGGGAGAGAAGGGGAAGAGTCGGAAATGATAGGTTGAGAAGATGGAGTGGGATCACCACTCACAGAATTATGAAAACAATCAATACTCTCTTGAGAGTACTCCTCTGAAGCAATGTCAATGACATCTATTCGGTTAACCGATGCAGAATTATAATTAGAGGAGTACTTTGAAGTTTGATCATGATTAAAGGTAACAGCTTCCTTATCCACACGCAAGGTGATTTCATGCTTAAATACATCAATAAGAGCATGGCCCGTTTTAAGGAATCCTCTTCCAAGAATTAGAGGAACCTTTTGATCAGCATCGAAATCAACAACCACAAAGTCAGCTGGAAAATGGAACTTTCCTATTTTCACAAATACATCTTCGGCAATGCCGCAGGGATGAGTTATGGTTCGATCTGCAAGCTCAAGAGTCATGCAGGTAGGAGTAAGAGCCGGAAGAGAAAGTTTCTTCCATACTGAATGAGGCATCAGGTTGATGCTTGCACCTAGATCTGCTAAGGCATAACATTCAACCATTCCTGGAAAGACACAAGGTAGTAGAAACTTTCCAGGATCTCCAAGCTTCTCCGGAAGCTTTTTCAAGATAACCGCTGAGCAGTTCTCATTTACTGGAGTTTTAGCCATTTCAATCAGTTTTTCCTTGTTGCTTAACAAGTGTTTGATTGTTGATGCAAATTTGGGCATCAGAATGAGAGCATCCGCAAGACTTATGTCAAAATGTAATTCTTTAAAGATTTGAAAGAATTTGTCCATTTGTTGACTAGCCTTCTCACGGAGCTTTTGCTCATTTAAGCGCGATGGGTAAGGAAGGTAAGGTTTGGATTTAGGAGCAATGACTTCAGGAGTCTCAAAGACAACTCCTGGTTTGGATTTTTTTCGGGACTACCGGAGGATGGACATGTGCTGTACTTTGTGGGCTTGGAATTGGCACTTTGTCCGTTGTATCCTCCGTCTCTTTTTCCATTTCAAACAACGGAGGAGGAATAGGGCCAGCTGGCCCCTTATAAGAAGCACCACTCCGAGTGGTGATAGCTTTGACGAAAGTGGTATCTTCATCATCATCACTTTCATCAAGTACACTGACAGGAACAGCATTGAGCATTTCGGAATAATATCTGGCTGATCTTTGCTCACTAAGTTTGGTTGACAAACTTTTAACCGTAAATCGTGAAAGAGTATGATCGATTCTAGACGGCTGAGGAGCAATTGTGGGTGTAGATTTTTGGATGACAGAAGGTTGGATGACCGAAGGTTGGACGTATTTAGCACTTCCATTGTTAGTGGGAAGTACCCGGGTCCTTTATCACCTTGAATCCAACATGAGATTCACGACTCCGTGTACTGACAGCTTTGAGTTCACCCCTAGGGTTGGTAACAGTGTTACTTGGGAGACCTCCCGAGGTAGAGGGTATATCAGTTAAAGACTTTTTGATCTGGTTTAATTGGGAAACCAATAACTGGTTTGTCTCACGTTGTGTCTTATTTGTTTCCTCTTGGGTTTTCATGAATTGCATAAGCAACTCATCTGAGGATGTCTGATTTCGGTTTGAACCTTGGTTTTGATTAAAATTTTGACCACGGTTTTGGTTAAAATTACCCTGATTCTGACCTCGGTTTTGATTGAAATTTTGAGAATTGTTAAAATTTTGTCCCTGATTTTGAACAAAGCGGTTTTGATTATTCTGATTTGGCACGGGTGGAAAACCAGGTGGGACCATAGCATTTGGTGCTCGGTACTGAGTCTCAGCATGCGGACGGTATTGATTTTGATTTACTGCAGCTACGGGAGCTGGGTAAACAGAAGCATCGGTTGCTTGACAATCATAATACGCATGTGGGCCACCACAAGTTTCACACACTTTGTTTATTGCTTTGATTTGTTCCGGTTTATGAATTTCACTTTTTAATTCTTTCATTTCTTTCATCATACAACGCATTGAATCCGTTAAAAAGGCTAACTCTGAGGAGTTACCGGATGAAGAAGAAGCAGGAGTAACAGGAACATTCACTTTGTTTCTTGAAATAGGAACTTTTGATTTATTTTCACAAATTTCAACCACCTCTCTGGGTTTACGATTCAAGATATTGCCACCGGAGGCTGCATTAAGTGCATCTTGATCGTTTTGGGTCAACCCATTATAAAACGTATTTATCTGTTGTAACACATTGAAATCGTGATGTGGGCATTTTCTTAGGAGATCTTTAAATCTGTCCCATGCCTCTCCGAAATTTTCATCAAAACCTTGACGAAAACCAGCAATTTCATTTTTTAGGTTAGTCGTCTTTGATGGAGGGAAGAAATAATTTACAAATTTCTTAACGAGATCTTCCCAGGTTTCAATGGAACGAGGGGGTTCTTTATCCAGCCAAATCCGGGCTGCCCCCTCAAGTGAGAATGGAAATAGCATCAATTTGATCACTGTTTGCGGCACATTTTTGTAATTGATTGTGGAAGTCAGTTTGTTGAACCAACGAATGTGTGCATAAGGATCCTCTCGTTCAAACCCGTGGAATTGGTTTGTGGACACGAGCTGAATCAGATGTGTTTTCAGTTCAAAATGATCAGAATCAATGGCTGGTAAAACAATGGCATCTCCATAACCCTCGGTGGGTGCCTGGAGCATTTCAGCCATAGTGCGTTCGTCTGCCATATTTTCAGTGAGAACAGTACGAATCTCGGGTTCGACTATTTGGGCAGCACGTCTACGATTACGTCTTCTCGGAATTTCTTCGAGTTCACGTAAAGGGCTTGATGATGTGGAAGAACGAGTGCGCATGCACTAAGTAAAATATTCCAATTAAAACAAGACAGAAGCAAAACACAAGTTAACTTATACCAACAATCAACAAGCGTACGGTAGCTCTCTAAATGATAAACGCACAGAGTGGCGGAGAAGCAAAGGTGGGCAATTAAGCTCCTTAAAAACCCGCTTCTTTCAGTCCGACAATTTAATGTCAGACTATCCTAGAACCTCCGTTAGAGTTTGTTTATCAATCAAAGGTGAGCCGATATTCGCAAGTGATACAAAGGTCAAGTTTTAAATCTTTGGTTTGGGAACTTATTATGGTCGTACCCCCAGTTAGGTAGTACTCTGTCTTGGTTCTCGATGGTAATTTTTTATTGTTTATTTATTATTAACAAAGAAAACGGAATTTATTTTTGGTGTTTTTATTATTTTTTTATATGATAATATTAATAATAATATATATAGAAAAGAAAAGAAAAATATTTTTGTATTTTTATATGGTTTTTGGGAAATAGGAACTTCTGATAGAAGGGTCTCAGATCACTAATCGCTAAAACTCACACAACTGTCGCAGCACAACCTCCCCGGCAGCGGCGCCAAAATTTGATCCGTCCCAAAACACACTTATAATTAAACAAATGCAGTCTCAGAACAGGATGCTCGTGTGTAGTGTGTGAAACCAGGCAAGTGATCACCTGGGTCGTTTCCCAACGAGGTGTGAATGGAAAACTGTGAAAAGATTTGGATTAAAGTGATTGATGAATCAGATATTTGATTTTGTTTTTTTATACTAATGAACAATTTAAATATACAAAACAAATGTAACGCGATTAAAATTAAACTAAAACGCGCAACAGGAAATCTAAAACGGGACAAAAACTGAAATTTATAAAATTTATGAAATTTAAAACTTAAAAATGTAAAATAACTTAAAACTTATTTAAAAACTTAAATTATATATTTAACACTTTTTATTTAATTATTATTAATTATTAATTATTTAATTATTAATTAAACTAATTTAAATTATAAAAAATACTAAATGGACAAAGAAAAATCTAAAACTTTTTCTAAAAATATTATAAGATGAGAAAAAGCTAAGAAAATTATAAAAATGAAAATTACTTAATTAAAATTTAAAAAGATAAATTCTATTAAATAGAAGCTATCACTTTATTTCTATTTTTGATTTTTCTTAAGTTCTAAAAATAAAATTATATTTTTCCTAGATTAAAATTGACAAAAGAAAATTATGAAAATTGGATTTATATTTTTCTGATTATTTTTCTATTTATTATGATTTAATTACTATTTTAAACTAATTAAAATGATTAAAAAATATTAAAACTATTCAGAAAATTATGAAAATTTACAGATAATTCTAAAATATTATTAGAAAGCTAGGAAAAATAAAATGAAAAGTTCACTAAGCTTATAAGGCTGATTTGGGCAGATAAGCAGTTTAGGAATAAGCCCAAAATAAGCTAAATGATATCCAAAAATTCCCAAAAGTTCAGGAATGGATTAAACAACAATATTAAGCACAGAACAACTTAAAAATACAAATAAGCACAAGAATTGAGCAAGTTAAGCACTTGGCTGCTTGTGGATTTTAAGACAGAAACTAAGAAAAGTGGCCAAGTTGAAGGGCAATTTAAGCACTTGAATAAGCTACTGAGATTCCAACTAATGGGGGCAAAAGTTAGGTAGGCTTATGAGCTATCTAGAAAACATAAAAGCCCTATCAGAAAAACACCAATTGATGTTCAATTGAAGGCAAGATCAGCAGACAACAGCATTAGGTCTGCTGTTTTGTCTGTGTTGTGCAGACTTGGCACAACTTTGCACAGAGCAAATGGGATCTAACCAGCTATTATGTTTATACTAAATGGACTACAATGAACTCAAACTAGCCAAGAACAAGGTCAAAATAAGCTTGAGGCTTGTATGAGCTTATTTGGACAGTTGGGCTCCTAAGATTTTCACAATCCACTCAAATATATTAAAACTAACAATTTAACTCTAAATGACTTAAAAAACAACTTATACTGGTTTAATTAAGCTAGATTGAATTTGGACAAATGACCAATCAACAGTAACAAGCTTGATGCTTGCCTGCACAAAGCACAGCCAAACACTCCTTAATGTATTGACTGTGATGATTTTACAAAGAAAATACAATATTTTAAACTAAACTTATTGATTTTACTTATTGAATAACTTATATTAACACTGATAAACAACTTATAACACAGAAATAAGCACTCTAATTAGTTATGCTAGGTTTGACTAATTTTGGTCTTTTTTCAAGTTTTTAAGAAAAATTAAGAACAAGCTATTGACTACTGATTTTATAGAGCAAATATGATCACAAACTATCAATAAGCACAAAACAACCACAATAAGCTATTAATAAGCACTGCTACAGTAATATTGAAGATAAAACAAAAACTTGAAATATGCTCACAACTGATCCTGCTAATGGAAATGAGAACAAGGAACCAAGGACCAATCTAACTTGTTAGAAACAAGCTAGATAACCCAGAAAAGCTTCCTGAACTAGCTTATCCACCCAGAATTAGCTTATTGACATCCAAGTTGACTTTGGTTGACTTTCTTCCAATCTTGAATTTAGAACAAGTTTATACTATAACAAGCTTACAATAAGCTATGATAAGCTTATATAAGTTATTAAAAACAACTGAGAAGTTGTTTTATATACTACTTATCAATTTTCTAATTCTCAGTACAATTTAAAATCAGAACACTTGGTATAATTATCAACTACTGATAATAATCAAAGAAACAACAAAAAATACACTAAAGTTATCTTGTATTGATTGATTGAACTTGAAAATTACAATTTACACTACTGGAAAGTAAAATACGAATTATGCTAATAATTAACTACTTGCCAATAATGGCTACAAAAGCTTCTATATATATAAAAACTATGATGGGATAATCCTAGCCGACTTCCTTGAACAAATCCCCACCAATCAATTGCTCCAATTTAATCTCCTTCGTACACTTGTAATTTTGGCGGGAAATCAGGACAAATGATGTTTATCTCTGATTTTACTAGTGGGAGTGGGAGAGAAGCAATTAATGCTTTTGGATTGTTAGGTAACTTGTATGAGGAGGGGGGATGAGGTGGTGAGTGGTATTGGAGAGGTGGGGGGGTGACTGGATGGTTTTGGCGGTTTTGGTGGTAAAGGAGACGGGTTTGACTTTGTTTGACTGAGTGGTTAACTCAGTCAAACAAAGGTTGGGGTTGGGCTTGTTTCTTTGGGCTTGGGGAAATAACTGGGTTGGGTAGTGGGTATTTAGTTTAGGCTGGGTTTAGTGTTTTGGATTTAATGGGGTAGTGTTGGATCCGGATTTAGTTAACCATAAGGACCATTTTTGTAATTGCTGAAAAGTTGAGGGGCTGAGTTTGCCAACTTCCCAAACTTCTTCAAGGGACTAAACCTGCCATAAAATAATTACACAAGGACCAAATTTATTTTTCTCAAAGTTTTTAAATCCTAGGGACCATTTTTGACATTTTCCAAACTTGAGGGACCAAAGTTGTAAATTTGTAATTTTTAACTTCAAAGGACTTTTCTAACAACTTATGAATCCCCAAGGACCTAAAATGATATTTGTACAAGTTTTTAGTGATCAGGGACTAGTTTTGACAACTTTTGAAAGTTGAGGGACTGAAACTGCCAATAATGCAAACTTTGTTCGTTTTTCAACTGTTTTTAAACATTTTGCATCTGAAACATATAAAACACAATTCTGGGATAATTTCAGTATTATGATGCATTTCTGAGTGTTTTTGAGAGTTTTGGCAGCTCAGATTAGGTAAAAATGATGAGTATTTAGACACTCATCACCCCACTCCCCCTTTTTTTTAGGCTACCCAACATGCTAACTCAGTGCCACGTGTCGCGAGTCGCCCCTTAGTTAGTAGCCCCACTCCCCTAATACAACCTAATACTAAAATACAAACATTTCCACCTCCTGCCAAACAAGTCGTATCTTCCATCCACTCTGTCAATTCATAAATCACCACCCCACCTCTCTCTCTCTCTCTCTAAAAATCAACCCCAAATCCATCCAATTCACCTTCAGAATTAATGTAACCCTAACTTAATTTCGAAAATTCTGTTCAGCAGATACCAAATAAGGAACGAGTTCATCCAATTTGTAGTGTGTTAGTTGCGAGTTAACACTTAAGTTAAAATTTGGAGGCTTACGTGTCGATAATTTAGAGTGATTGTTGTAGCGCGAGTGTCGATTACGGTATTGGTGTAAGTGCTATGATTACGATTGGATGATAGTTGGAGGTTAGTTATCATCTGTTTATCGAGCATTATTAGTGTAGATTTGATTTGTTGTTATTGAAGGTAGATTGATGATAAATTATAGTCCACATTTCCCTTTTGGGATGTCTCAAAATGATTGTGCACTTTCGTTTTTAAGTAAAAATTAGAGAATATACTAAGGGAATATTCTCTTTGAGTGGTTGAGATTTATAGTGGTCCCATTTTTATTAAACTTTGTGATTTCTCTCTCATGACAATAATTTTGAGATGGAGGGAGTAGTTGTTTGAATTGATGTTATAGTTATTCAAGTTAGAATTAGAAGGTTATGCGTCGATGATTATGAGTGTTTTTTGTAGCGCAATAATGATATCATACATGTTATGTTTATGGCTGGATTGGTGGTCGAAGGTTTAGTTTTAGTTTTAAATTGTTTAATTAACTTAATTTTCATCTGTTCATTGAGCATTTAATGTTTCAATTGAAGGTTCAGTAGCTGATTAGAGAATCTGCAATGCTCTTATGATGTAGTAATAAGTATTGTTTAATTTATTTGAATTGATGTGAATGTTGACATGTTGTGCGAGTTAAATTAGAAGGTTACGTTAGTGTAAGTAACAATCTTGGTGTAACTATAACCGACTAACTTGTCAAGTGGTAAACATCTGGAATGGTTTTTATATAAGTTCACAGTTTCGGTTAATTAAGCGGATTACTTAATTGCTTGAGATTTTTGCTTAGTATGTAAATGTGATTGATAAGGAGCTTAATGATCCTAAGGTTTATTTGGTTGAGTATTTAGTTAATCCATTGTAGTTTTGTTTAAATAAGTGTATCATCAATTGTTGTCATTTTGGTATAAGCTTTTCTGTTCGCTGAATACTAACTACATGGCAATCTATTTGTATCTACTTTGGCTTTTGAAACATCTGATTGGATTATTCAATAATGCATAAAGCCCGTGTTAATTTTGATGAGATCCTACAAGAATTAGCCCATACATCTACCTCATAACAGGTAAACTATTTAAGATATGATGAAGATTAGCTATAATGTAGAAAATTTTATTTAGTACAATGTTGACAGTCTCCTCAATCTCCTCAATCGTAACATCTATCCGTTTTGTTTATATTATTAGGTGTATTTGTTTTAAAAGTTAGTTCTATACAAGTGCAACAAGGCAAGCTTCTAAATTTGTACCTGTGATGTCGACGTCATGTTGGGTTACTAGAGCTAAGGCTGCTTATGCTGTCAATGTAATGTAAAAGGCAGTGGCGGAGCCAAAAAATGTGATTGTAGGGGGCAATCGAGCACGGGTTAAATAACATTTTGAGAGATGTCGCGTAATTTGAAACAAGTCGGGTCGGGTTTGACTGAAGGTAACAAAAGCACCATACTTTGATGCAACTGACATTAAATATATGTCTAGTCCGATTGGTAATTTCAACCACATTGTTACAGAATAAACCGACTTAGCCTTTGCATTACATCCGTATGTCAAATAAAAGAACATTGTGAAAATTTATTCATCCCAAATGTATTTAAGCCCTCAGCATGTTATGAAACTCAAACAGAAGGTTGTCATATTCACATATATAAAATAAAACTTTTAACATTATTATGCTAAATACTCAAATATTCACGCTAAAAACATGTCCACCAAAACTAAAGTAAAACTAGTACTACCTCCGTCCCAATTTAGTTGTCCTAGTTTGACTTTCAAAGTCTTTTTGCTTCAACTTTGACCGCAAATATTTTTGTTTATATTCTATAACACTTGATATAAAATATATAAATAAATTTGATTTTAAACGAACTTTTCAATGATATAACTTTCATCAAGTATTATATAATACAAACAAAAATATTTACGGTCAAAGTTGAAGCAAAAAGACTTTGAAAGTCAAACTAGGACAACTAAAATGGGACGAAGGGAGTATATTGTTTAAAAACAAAAAACAGTGAAGTATTTCCCAATTCCCTAGTCCCCCTATAGTCTATAAACAAAATAAGTGCTTAGAAATGTCCCGCATTAATATTTTATTTGTTTATCAATTGACCTACTACTCAGTTCCTAAACTTCCCACCTACCACTCTCTCTTCCACTTTATCTCTTTCCTCCATGTTTTCCGACTAAGCAAAACAACCGGAAAAACATTTGTTGGACATTAAAGAGCACACATTTTGTTCAAATTCAAAGAGAAGCGAGGGCACTAAGTTTATTTAGCCGAGGGCACTGGACTTTTTTCCATCATTTTGATTTTTTTCCCTACATGTTTTAGTGTGTCGGGAAGAACATGGTTGGGGGCATCGCCCCCCACTACTATTAACATGGCTCCGCCCCTGGTAAAAGGTATATGCGACAATTATCTTTAATAAATATGTTATCTTCTCGATTCGAACTTTTGACTATTGAAAGATAGGGGATTTAGCTAACCACAACGCGAGATACCAATGAACCTAAAAGTGGCTTTATGAATTAGATTCTATTTATATAGTTTCTTTTAAACTAATTTCATGGGTACTAATGTGACACCCAAAGCAACATCTCCTTTTCAAGTGTTGTTGAAAGTAATAATAGAGTGCTACTAGTTAATGTAGAAAATGTTGTTGCTCATTGTAATCATTCTAATGGCGTTTGATGCATAAATATATATTAGCTCTCTATTTGCCTTTTTATGTTACCTGATATGTTGGTTTTTCTTTCATCAATTGATATATTGGCTTTTCAACTATTCATGATTGCATATGGTTTGTGAGCCACAGAGGCATCTGGTTCCTAAGTATCATGGTGCAATTTTCAAGTGTACTTAACAAGTTAATATGAGTTGGTTGCGACCATCTATTCATGTTAATTAATTTCGTTGCATACTTTTTAACACTTGTACAAAAAAGGTTTATAACATGATACAAATCATTATAATAAATGTAAACAACATTTTGGTTATTCTTATCTTGTAGCAACCTGTAAAATTCCCCAGTAATTTGTAAATGTTAATCAAGTATTAATCTATCATTACAGTTCATTTAACCATTTTTACGAGCAAAATTTAAAATTTTTGTTTATTAAATTACAATGAATCAAAAACGTTGTTACGTCATTCACAATACTTTGGAACGAGCTCACACACGCACCACGACAATCCATTACACGAATAAAAACCAAACGGATCCTTATTACATAGTTCTCGGCCCAACAGGCTATTCAAAGCCCCCTACTATTCAAGCCCAATTTTCATTTTTCTTTTATTCTTAACCGAGCCAAACCTCGATTACTTGGCCTCTATATTTCGATATTTCGACACACAAGCTATACCACATTTTTCATGGTTTGGTTCACCACCCTTCAAGGATTCAGGAGTGACAAACCTTATTATCTAGTTCGAACGTTTGTTATTAAAATGAACACTAAAGCTAGCACCGTTCGTCACATGTACAAACCAATCCGAGTGTTAACCAAAATCGACTAAACTTATTTTTATCTAAGTCATTATGTTTTACCTAGTCGAAAACAACTTCTATAAGCCTCACCATATTTTTTCTAGACTTTTGGTCATGTCTACTAAGTCGTTTGGACCTTATACATGTCAAAACAATATTGAACCATGCCACTTGACATTAACCGAAGCACCTTCACTCCCACCTCTCTTAATATCTTACACTCGAGTACCTAGCTACATATATTCCCTAAATCTCCTATCCTAATCTCTTTGGCATCCAATCAATCCCAACTTCTTGTGATTATACTCTAGTGCATGCATATACATATACGTATACAATCTCACACACACTCATTCACTCAAAACTTATATCTCACAATAATCTCTTAAGTCTTTTTCTCCCTACCGGGCCATTCGAAGAAGCAAGGGCCAAGTTCTATGCATTCATTCCATTTTCTAAGCATACAAGCTTTGATCTCAATTCTTTTGTGGTGGTTCTAGCAAGTAACGTGCATAACCTTCGATCTAAGTCCTATTTCGACATTTTCTCACTACCCTTGTTGGTGTAGTAAGTCCATCGAACCCATTTTCTATACATACTTATGATTTCATTGATTCATGCACATTTTTATTTCATTCGACATCATTTACAAGCTTTCTATTTATTTTACGAGCTCTTGTTATTTATTTTACGTTCATATTTGACCTCCTAATTCTATGGATGGCTAGAAATAAAGAACCATAATCATTCGTATCTAATATCATCATTTAATAAGCTAACGAGACTCATTTTGAACCCATGTTGAATATCGAACGTATATATGTCATATAAATCATTTGGACCATGTGGTTATATCGACTAGGAATAGATCCATATAATAATTTCTAATCGTGTAACATGTCGAACAAACTACTCAACTCGTTTTTCCATAAGCTAAACCAACAAGCAGTACCAATAGGCTACTTTGATAAGCTCTTATACTACCTTAATGAACCTATAAGTTTATCGCACTCGAAACAGTTTTCCTAAACTATATATCTATCGAGTGGGCCTTAAAGCCCACTAAGCTCTAAATAAGTAATTCTGAATAAGCAGTCCCATAAACAGTTTGGATAAATTAATAAGACTATATTTTAAGCCCAAAATCAAGCCCAAATCGATTAAAAACCCATTGGATCATAAAACCTTAACGGGCCTATTTTAAAACCCTTAAGGCCCAGTAAGCTAAAAATAAGCTCTTTTTAGGTAATAAACAGTTTTATAAACTTAAATAAGCTGGGAAATATTTGAGTCTTATGAAACTTAAATAAGCTCGGAAATATTAAACTCATATATTTGTGATTTTTGGACTAAAAATGCAAAATATTATGCATATCGGGTGGAAAGTGTAATTTTCACATAATTTAGTGTCAACTGTCATTTTGATAATTTAAGGGTAGAAAGTGAATATACAGTAACCAGAAGTGTTAAAATGTCGTGTTTGGATATTTTGGACTAAAAGTGTAAATATAATCTAACCAAGGACTAACGATGTAAAAGTTTCACCGTTAGGGTTAAAAGTGTAAATTTCTTATAACTTGGAGGACCATTCAATAACTTTATTCTATATAATTTCATACTAAATGTTTTACATATTTTCGTCCTAAAAAGGCATTTTTACATTTCGTAAGATTTATTTAAATCACGATAAGTATATATACATTTATATAACAAGATTTCTAACGAATAATACAATGTATCGTCCACCAACTTTCGAAGAAAACGATATCTACGGATTCAATAAACATAAAAACAAGATAATATTATATATAATATTATTTTTGAACTTTAAGCATTTTAAGCATATCATCCATCCTCATCACAAACCAATTCGTTACCCTATACTTTTTCCACAATCATTATTCGCATTAAGCCAAGCTTAAACTATCAAAATCTCAGACTTTCCTATTATTCAGGTCGTGTGTTGCAGCCGTTCTCATAGTACATTTGACTTCACATTATCTTTTTCAACTACATCCGAGGTGAGCTCATAGTCCCACTTTTATCTTTTATATATTTTCAACTCATGGGGAGATACATGCTACAAAAAAAACAAAAGTATTGTTATTCCCTTATATCTAACTCTATCACACACTATATTAACTCGTATAAAGCACAATGGATCGTATGTATGTTATGTATGCCGAGTATATATATAAAAGAGAGAATAAGAAATGAAGAGAACTTTATTTCATATATAAGAACACACACACAAGCACACACACGTCCACCTTACAAATAAGGTGAAGTGTGCTTTATATAGTACACCTTATGGGCTTTCCATGGGCTTGACATAACATGGATTGGACAATGTATATAACTTACATTAAATGAACTAGCATAGCTTAACTTTTAACCAATTAGCTTAGTCCAATCCATGAGCCCTTTTGACTATTCTATTACATGTTATACGACACAATACAAAGATATAAATATCAAAATGACCATCACTTTCTATTAAATCTAACAATCTCCCCCTAAGGGATGGTCATTCAAATGATGCTCAATGTGATTAGGTGTTTAGTCTTCATGGTCTTGAACTTTGTGTGTCATTTTAGGATAGTCTTGATTCTTTGTTCCTTCATGCTTTGTGATCTTCGAAGTAACGTCTTTTGATCTATCTTGCCTTTGATCAACATCTTCACAGGTTTGTAGTGTCGTGTTTTCCAACATACTCATACTTCTTGATAATTCTTTGAACTTCATGCTTATGTCGTCCTCGCGTGATACATGAACTTGTTCTTGACATCTTGATTAGCTTCTTGACTTTGTCGTAACACTTTGTCTTTAACTTGATCTTTTTGTCTTGAACATTCTTCACTTGAGCTTGTTGAGGATAAACTTCATAAGTATGAGTATGAGGAGATGTAGATGTTGAAACATATGAGGATGGTAAATGGCATTTCCTCTACGGGGACTTTCATCAGTACCTGCATTAAAACAGTTAGTAATAAAGTTTTCGGCACTTACAGGTTCGGACTTCGAGATTGTTAACAGCATAGTGTGAAAACTTTCTTTATTCCTTGCCAAAGCCGTTCCTGAACTGGATGCCCCCGAGAGAGCTAACTCAGATACACCGAAGTGAATCAACGATTCAGGTGAGCCGCTGAAGTATACCGGAGTATCACTTCACGACTGTAGACTGTTTGAAGCAAATAACCATCATGATAGATAAGACAAGATCCGTAGATCTAATAAAGACTCTTACAACTTGTGTTCTTTTTGGCGAACACAAGTGTATGTTATGGAAGTGTATCCTACGAGATCTTTTAATGAATCTCATGGCTCTAGACTCAATTATGTACGTTTTGGTTTTAGTAGTCGGAGGCATGGAGCAGAGTGCCACCTTTTCAATATCAACACATCTCGGATTGAGAGGCCGATAGATTATGCAAGGTTCTCCATGAGAAATGAAACAAATATCTTTTAAGAGATATCTGAGTGGCTAGGAGGAGTTGTGCAACGCGTCACTGGGTCCATGATGTCTTGTCTTCAATATCAGTATCATCTTTGTGATAACCGATAGCAGATGCATTGACCCGGTTTTTCCCCTAAGTTTTCATGGAGGGCTATTTCTTTTCACCCTTTTATAAACTTTTCTTTTTCATTCTTCAACCCCTTCTTTCTCCTTTCTCATTTACTCCTTTTTCCAATCTTACCTAAGGACTTCTAATTCTAATATATTGGAGTTGTCCTTGGGTAGATCCCTCCGGCTCTGGCGGATCATAGGACATAAACCTAACCATAATCACCTTATTACTCCATGATTATCCTAGATTTATTGATCGCATGCCATAAAACCTTTTGAAAAATCTCTCAAAGTGTTTATGATTAAACACATTTTTGTTAACACTTCGAGAGTTTTGCATCTTCTGAAATACTCCCCCTTCACATGTGCTTATGCATTTTAATATAAGTTTGCACATGGTGGGTAGAGTTCGCACATTTGATTTGATCGATTTTCAGTGAACATGACCGTTGCGAGACACGTTTACATCACTAGTTAGACTAGCTTGAAATTATTACCCGTCCTGGTCATATTCAAAGAGAATCTCTCGAATTGGTACATTCTACTCAGACAAGTCCTTTGCGAGACACGTTTACATCACTGGATAGACCAGCTTGAAATTATTACCCGTCCAGGACAAGTCTTTTCGATAAATAACATTTAACTTTCGTCAATTCGAGGGTAAAATCTGAGTCGAGCTCTTTTGATATTCAACTACGATCTTTAAACGTTTTTTATCACATTTTAAATCACGTCTTCTCCCCCTCAAAAATAGCATGTCGTGATATTTTTGATATCAACTGAGTAAAGGAAAGCTTTTTGGAGAGATAGACGGATTTGGTTAAGCATGAAATTGGAACATTTTGTTTTTGATTTTTATACTCCGCGTTAAATAAAGCATATTTTTAAACATAGAGTTTAATATCAATTTTACGAGTTTGGAGGGAGTTATCTTGAGCATAGAATATTTTGAAAGATTTTGAAAAATCTTGATCATGTGCTCAAGGATTCTTTATTTCGTCTTTGAAATTACGAGTCCTGGTCTGAAATAATCAGAAGTCATCATTGTAGCTCGGGTTTCGTACTGAAGTATACGAAAGCCATAGTGAAGAAATTTTGAGAGACGACATGTTTTAGAAAACATTTTATAGAACTCTCGCTCAAGCATCTGTACATGTCCGTATCATTGTTGAATGACATTTCTAGATACGTACAGAATATCGATTATACGAGAGACATGTCGTGAGAAGAATATTTTTTTTTGTAGTTTTGAAAATTTTTTTTTTATATTTTGTTTTTGTTGGTTTTTCAAATTTTGTATTTTGTTTTTTCAAAAATATTTACAGCGAAGCTTTTTGAGATAATTTTCAAGAAGATTCGAGAAGACGTTCTAGCTCCTCAGGAGTTAGGCTTCGCATGCCAATTCGTCGAACTAAATCGTCAAACCTTTCTTTTGGAAGGGCTTTAGTAAATAGATCGGCGAGTTGGTAATCTGTCTTCACGAAATATAATTCAACAGTACCCTCTTCTACGTGCTCTTTGATGAAGTGGTAGCGGACTCTAATATGCTTAGTCTTCGAGTGTTGTACTGGATTGCACGAGTTGGCTATGGCACTTTTCGAATCACAATACAACAGTATTCTATCGAAAGTAAAGCCATAATCTATGAGTTGTGTCCTCATCCATAGAACTTGGGCACAACACGCAGATAGAGACACATACTCGGCTTCTGCGGTTGATAATGCAGTACAATCTTGTTTCCTTGATAACCAGCCTACTAGTTTTTCACCCAAAAATTGTGCTCCACCTGATGTACTTTTTGCTATAACCTGGCAACCTGCATGGTTGGCATCTGAAAATGCTATTAGATTAAACTCGGAATCCTTTGGATACCAAAGTCCCATGTTAATGGTTCTTCGTAGGTACCGAAAGATCCGTTTGACCTCTTGGAGGTGAAGTTCGGTAGGCCTTGCCTGAAACCGTGCTAATAAGCAAACAGCAAAATGAATATCGGGTCGACTAGTAGTAAGGTACATGAGAGAACCAATCATGCTCCGATATTTCTTCAGATCGATGGGTTTTCCAAATAAATCAGCACCGATTTTTGGTGAAGTGACCATTGGTGTACCAACAGAGTCACATTTTTCCATACCATGTTTTTTCAAAATCTCAATTGTATATTTAGCTTGATTAATAAAAATACCACGAGGGGATTGGTGTATTTGTAAACCAAGAAAGAATTTAAGTTCCCCCATCATTGACATTTCAAATTTGCTTTTCATGAGATTTTCAAAATGTTTTGAATGTTTCGGATTAGTGGACCCAAAGATAATGTCATCTACGTAAATCTGAACAATCAAAATGTCATCTTTATATTTTCTTGTAAACAAGGTGGAATCAACATGTCCTTTGGTGAAATTGTTTTGGATTAGGAAAGATGATAGTTCGTCATACCACGCTCTTAGAGCTTGTTTTAAACCATAAATGGCTTTCTTTAGCTTGTAGACATAGTCTAGATGTTCTTTGTCAACGAATCCTTCTGGCTGACTCACATACACTTCTTCTTTCAGAGTTCCATTCAAGAATGTTGTCTTAATGTCCATCTGATAGACTGTGATGTTTTTGTGAGCTGCATAGGCCAAGAAAATCCGGACTGCTTCAAGTCTTGCTACTGGCGCGAATGATTCTTCGAAATCTATCCCTTCTTCCTGTCTGAATCCTTTAGCCACGAGATGAGCTTTGTTGCGAATCACAGTCATTTCTTCATCCTTTTTGTTCTTCCATAACCATTTGAGATCAATGACAAGTTGGTCAATTGGTCTTTGAACTAATTCCCAAGTATCATGTAACTGGTATTGAAGAAGTTCTTCCTGCATCGCTTCAATCCATGCATTGTCTGCCATCGCCTCCCGAATGTTCTTTGGTTCTTTTAGGCTTACTGAGCAAATGTAGATGCATATATCGGGGTCGGTGGCGAGTTGTCTTCTCGTCTGAACTGGCCGTGAAGGTTCACCAATAACTTGTTCTATTGGATGGTCTTTTGTCCATTGGAGTGTAGAAGGGTACCTTGGGTTTAACGTATGTGTGTTAGATGGTTCTTGTAACCTTGAAGATGATTCAGCTGAGTCCGTTGCAAACGGGTTTTCGAACACTTCTTCTTCTAACGCAGCATCGTTTTGATTATGTGTTGGTTCTTCTTGAAATGATGTGTTTGGATTTTGCTCATCAACTCTTGGTAGAACAATTTCTAGAATTGGAGTTTCTGGAGTAGATGTAGATGAGGTTGAGAGAGTTGGTGCGTCAGCTTCGATTGTTGAAGATGCATCTTGTGGTGGTGGTGGTGGTTGATGGTTTTGAGCGGGTGCAGCGGAATGTTGTTGTGATGCATTTGTCGAAGTTCCACCATAGTATTCATCAAACATAAACTCGAAGAAATTTTCCAGTTCTTGTTCTGAAGGTTTTTCAGTGTTTGTTGATTGAGCTCTTTGAGGTACGAGTCCTGAACTAATGTGTCCAGAAGTCTGCGGCTTTGGTGCGGGTCCTAATCTGTTTTGATTAGAAGCCATCGGGTTAAGCGCGGGTTCTAGAGCAAGTCTCTCAGAAGCCATTTGTGAAATCTCATCAAACTTCACATTCATCGTCTCCATTATCCTTTTAGTCCTTCTATTATACACCCTGAATGCCCTCAAGTTTTCTGAGTAACCAATGAAGATTCGAATATCACCCTTAGCTTTCAACTTCCCTAAGTCTTCTCAATCGTTCGTTGGATAACACAAAGCGCCAAACACGTGAAGGTAAGAGATATCAGGTTTTCTGTTGTTCACTAGTTCATATGGGGTTTTATTGAATCTTGGATGGATTAAGGAATGGTTCTGAGTGAAACAAGCAGTGGCAACAGCATCAGCCCATAAGAATAACGGTGCACTAGAATAAATCAGCATTGTGCGAGCAACTTCCACAAGAGTTCTATTTCTTCTTTCTACTACCCCATTCTACTGTGGAGTTTTAACAACAGATGTCTGATGTGTGATTCCAGCATCTTCAAAATAAGTTCTTAACTCCTGATTTGTGAATTATGTGCCATTATCTATTCTTACAATCCTTATTGGAGCTTGAAGTAGGACTTGAATATGCTTCAGAAAGTTGATGATGATGCCTGGTGCTTCATCTTTTGACCTCAGAAACTTTACCCATGTATATCTTGAGTAGTCATCGACGATAACAAGAATATACTTCTTCTTATTTATGCTTTCAACTCTCATTGGGCCACATAAGTCCATGTGCAACATATGTAATGTTGCTTCCAAACTGGGTACGGTTTTAGGTTTATATGATGCCCTTTTGCTTTTTCCTTGTTCGCATGATGGACATAAGTGATCCTTGGTGTATTTGAACTTAGGAAGTCCGTTGACGATGTTATCTTTGGCTAATTTGTTAATGGTGTCGAAATTGAGATGGGATAATCTTCTATGCCACAGCCAGGACTTTGTTCCGCATGCTCTTGTCATAAGACAAATTGGTGATGAAGAGGCCATTTGGTTGATGTCGATAGCATATAGGTTGGTGCCACGATTCCCAGTTAAGAGATCATCGCCAACCAAATTTCTAACAAAGCATGTGTTTCTCCTAAATGCAACCTCTAAATCTGCATCACAAAACTGTCCGACTGAAAACAAGTTGTGTCCCAACCCTTCGACGTAGTAAACTCGAGTGATTAAATAATTCCCAAGTTGAAGATCTCCATAACCCAGAATAGCTGCTACATGACCATTTCCAAATCGTACAGTTCCCATGAATTTCCAAACGAAAATTGATCAGCAGCTTTAGATTCCCGGTCATGTGCTTAGAGCAACCCGAGTAGACGATCCAAAGACATATTTCGATAACCTGCGAAGAACAGAAGAGTTTGTATTTGGAAACCGTTTAACATTTGGTTCCATGGGGTTAGGGGTAACATCCGAATCACACTTATAGAAAGTTTCTACTGGATCAATTTGAACAACTAACAATTTTCCATTCTCGAGAGTGAACTTTCTTCCCGTTGGTTTCCATACACAATACTTAAGGTATTTCCTAGGCATTTGACTACTAGTGGTTGACCTAAATTGTGCAATTAGTCTTTTTATATATCTAGATCTAGCACTAGTTCCCTTTGGAACGTTCTTCTGTTCATGCGTAACATTCACATTTTTAGAAACATAATCATCACAAACATCATTAGATAAATATTTCTTGCTCATTAAACAAACAGAGTCGTTATGTGACAAATCACAATTTCAGGTCATTTCCCAAACCTTGACAATTTACAATTCACTATTTCACTATTCATGATTTTCATTCATCATTCAGTAAACCTAGTTTACAAGTATTCAAATTCGCGTAACCAGTAAGGTTTAGCTGTGTATTCATGCATCATCAGTAAGGACATGTCATATAGACTAGAGTAGTCTACATATCATCAGTAACATCATCATTATTTCCATATTAAATCATGCACGGGTTTGTGTGATTTTCATTAACGTATGTTCATTTGTTCAGTAAACGTTACCACTCAGTCATTACTACTAATATTATACTCAAACACTCCCGATTATGATCCTAATATAGTTTCATGCTAATTTTAATGATATAAAATTTATATTATTAATTTACCCGGTGTTTTGAAACCTTTTGCGATATTTTACGTTAAGAGCTTATAACTCCGTCGTTTTGCGATATTTCATCACGATCACTATTTTTACACCCGATTCTTATCAGTAACATGATTTCATAATTTTCACGACTTCGTCGAATTTTATTTTTATTCGTCACGTTTTATTTTCAGTTAACCCGGTACCCGATAACGCCGAAATTATACACTAATCTAACTAAGACTTATCCTAAATATCTTTTTATGAAAAAAATCTCATCACAAGGCTTCATGAAGAAGCCTTGCCGCCCCTTGTTGACCACTTTGAGCCTAATAAGTTAAATCCTCTTTAATGCTAAACTATACTTAACTTAGTTTTATTTTCCTAACATTTCATAACAAACATTTCACTAGCAAAAATCACACAATACTCTCTCTTTTCCCCTCTCTATCCCACGGCATACACCAAGAACACAAAGGAGATCCCATTTTTTTGAAGATCAAGTTACATTCTTGTCCCGAATACCTTCCTTGTTAGAGTTTTGTAATAAAAACTCCAAGGTTGTGGTCCTTTTTCATCCTAGCTCACCAATCATCAAGTAAGCTCAAGAACACTATTTTTGATCTTTTCATACTCCCTTTGTTCTTATATTGATGTATTTCCTATTTATTTTAAGAGCTATCCATGCAAAACCTATGTTATGTATACCACTTGTTTTATTTTTCATTAAAACTATCTCAAACCTTAGATCTGTATGTTTTATTAACATCCCCGCGAAGCCCACTATTTTTAGTGATGTTTAGGACCCATGACACCCTAAGAAGGTGTATGGTAGGTTGTGTGTATTTGTGGAGTTGTGTTGTAGTTGTTTGATCAAGCCGCGAACCAAGAAAACGAGTTTTTAACGTATTTACATACCTGCTGTCCAAAAACTCAAACTCTGGAAAAATCAGTAAACATGGCGTTATTTTAACTTTCATATTTAGAAAGTAATCTCAAACACGAAAACGTGGTCGCTTGAATCATTAAAAACCGAGTTATAACGAAGGAGATACGAAGTTTTAAAGTTAGCAACGAAAAACTATTATTTTCAGAAAATGCGGGCTGTTGGCCGAACTTCAGGGGACAGAACGAGGTGTTAGCCGTAGTCTAGCTGAGCCGAGCCACTGAGAATATGTTAGTTCATGTTATGACGATCGCGTGGATGTAAAGAACGTTGAAAACCGACTTGTAACGACCGAGATATGAATTTCTGAAAAGCCGACTAACAAAACTTATTTTGACAGCCTCACTATAATTCCAATATTTTCTAAGTGTAAACAGTTTTGCGAGGCACCATCTTACGAGCTATTTTCCCGTTGAGCGAGACGGTTTGAGCCATAAACTCCTTGAGGTGAAACGAAGTATTCCCGGCCTATTTTCCAAATCAATCGACCGCTTGTTGATTGAACTTATATTGAGTAAGTTATGAATTTCCTAGTATCGCCAAAAACAACTATTACAAGAAAATGTTTCTAAGTTTGGGAAAATTGTTTTGCAAGACACCATATTCAAAGCCGATTTTCTTCATGATCGAGATGCGTATGATCAAAACTCAAAAGAGACGACATTGAGATGTTGTTGCAAGGATTTCAAAAACGTCAAGTTCTATTCCTAACTCTTAACGTACAATATTTTACGACTAGCTTTGCAAGGCCGTTCGGTCATATTTTCACCAGTTGTAAAAGTAATATTTTGCGACGAAACTATTTTATTTGACGATAAAACACCAAATAAGGATCGTGGAGTATTATTCCAACATTTTTACACGAAATATAGTATATGACTTGCCGAGATGTCAAAAATATATTTTTCGACAGAAAACATTATTTTCAAAAATAACGAGTGGTATCGTTAACATATGTTTTTGCATGAGTTGCATTGTATCATTGCTTACATTGGGTCACATCATTCATCATAGGTTGCGGTTAGAGACCGAGCCATCATTACATCATATCCATTATTGTCATAGTGCTATTTCATCAGGTGAGTTTTCATAGCCCCGTTTTTCAAGTTATTACATCATTTCAAATTTCTCGGGGAGAATACATTGCACCATTTTTTTTATGTGGACCAAAGTATATAAATTCATTACATTGCTTAAGTTACCTCATTGCCAAGTTAAAGTCCCCTATTATCATGAACCGTTAATTGTGAGCAAGCGAGAGTGTGTGAATAGATCTATTGAGGGTGACTCCTCCGTTCGGGTTGGTAGCACCAACTTGTCATACGAACGCATTACATTTGATCCATTTCAGGGTGTTTGGCAAAGCACTCAGTTGGGGCATTTCATTCAGTCTAGCTTCGGGGTCATGAGCTTAAGAGCTAATGTATCATTTTCATGTGGCAGTTTGTTAAACACTTTATACTTGTGGTTTTCGTATAGCATTTCATTTACATAAACCTATGAACTCACCAACATTATTGTTGACCCGTTTTAGCAATGTATTTTCAGGTAATTAAGCATCGCATGTTGGATTGCATATGGGCATATCATGGAGTCGCGGTGTCGACGCGTCTCACTTCATATTTTATGCACTTAACCATCGTTTGAACTGTGTAAACCTTATTTCCGCAAACTTGTAACAACTTTTGGGACCTCGCTTTGTAAACTCTGAATGTTTTAAATAATCAAACGATGTATTTTCTAAACGACACTTTAGGTCGTTCAATATAACTGCAGTTAAGATGCTATGGCAGTTGCACCCCTGGAATTCCATTCCGCTGCAAAACAGATAAATTGGGGGTGTGACAGATTGGCATCAGAGCTAAGGTTATAGCGAACTAGGATGTATCTTGGACCCTAGACTATAACCACATCATCATAGCATCTCATCATTTCATCATAAGTGCATACTTATTACATATGTTGTTTCATGCACACACTGCGCGAGTTATTTATACCCATATTCATATATAATTATATTGACCTGGTTCACAAGTGACATGTCTTCAGATACCTACCCTGTCATCCTTTTATCAGATTCCAACATTGAAGATGCCTTGTCATCTTCCACTACCATTATACCACCAGTTGCACTTACACCACCATTAGCACTATTGATTTGCCATAGGAACAGGGTTTTCCTATCATTCAGCCCATACATAGAATGCCGTTTGGTAGAGTATTCAGACTTAATCTTAATGGACCTATTAGGATGCTTATTTCAAGGAAGGTAGTATGTTTTCTTTCCTTCACTAGTAGAGCACCCACTACTCAGGTACTACCACCCCCGTCAACTACTTATTACACTATTAATTGTTCCATAATGCGTACTTCAGTTTTACCTTTTAGATGTCGCGAGATGGCGCGAAAGAGGGTAGTATTTCATTCACTAGTATCATGATCATCTCCTGACTCACCACTAGGATCTCATCGTCACCAATTTTATTTTCATCATCTAGAGTATCACCATTGTTATTTCCCATTCCCACCTGCCATGAATTAGATAACATCTTGTGGATAATACCAAGATTAAAGACTTAACAAGAACATCCGCAGATTCTTCAGGAATGGTTTGGAACCTACACTATTTAGGATTTGATCGATGCCCAACTTTAGACACCACTTCAGGACTATCTCGACCTTATGATACCACAAACCTGGTCTCACTCAGAGGGACATCAGAAAGTCTCTAGACTAGACTTATATCGTTACTAGCTTGTACTATTATCCCAGCCACGGAAAGTGTGGAACATAGTCTAAAGAACTTATTGTCTTTTGGTTGTTGTACAAACAAAGATATCAAGTGTGACTCTACTATGTAAGGAATGGTTGTGCTATCTATGATATCGGTCGGCGTAGACCGAAATTTTCATGTATATATATTCATGTGTTGTGAATATGATGATTCTTATTACCTATATATTCTCATGGTCTCTTATGGTTTTATGAAAATAGATTTACGCAAACTACTCCAAGCATGACGCAAGCCACAGTTGGACAATTCATTGCCAATAACATAGCCACCGCCCTCATCAAAGAACTTACTCACGTGGAGTTTATGGGTTGCAATCCCCCCTCATTTAGCGGAACAATAGACACAAAGGAATTTCTCAAATGGTTCGAAGAAATAGAAACAATATTTCGATGTGGCGACTGTCGTAAGGAAGACAAGGTCAAGTTCGCCACTTGTACTTTTCAGGATCATGCCCAGGAATGGTGGACCAAACATGTTCAGATAGTTGGAGTCGACGCTGCTTACTCAAAATCTTGGGAGAAACTAAAAAGGATGATGACTTTAGCATATTGTTCAAGAGGCGAATTACGAGCAATGAAACAGGAAATCCTAGACTTTACCATGGTAGGAGATGATGTTGACAAATACACTGATCGTTTTTATGAATTAACACGACTAGGCCCTGCAATGGATGAACCGGTAAGCAAGAAACTTGAGAGATATATCGGGGGACTCTCCCCTGAAATCCGTATGTTGGTCATCTCGTTAGAACCCGACACCATGTCTAAAGCTATCAGTTTGGCGATCGAGGCAAAGGAATACATAGATCACACCAAAACCATAGGAAGTAATAACGACAACAAACAGGAATGGAACAACAACCCCGACAAAAGAAAGTGGGACGACAATCAGGGTGGAAATGCTACACAACAACAACCAAAGAGACAAGAAGTCGCCAAGGCCTATGCTGCAGGTCCAGCTGACAAGAAAGGTTACCAAGGTACCCTACCCAAATGCAACAAGTGTCAAAATCATCATAACCCTGGACATTGTCTTAATTCATGTGGCAACTGTAAGAAGATTGGTCACGCAACTAGGGAATGCCAGTTTCCAATCATCGCCAAAAATCAGAAACCCCCAGTGACATGTTTTGGCTGTGGAGGGATAGGACATTACAGGAATGAATGTCGAAAACAAGGAAATCAAGGGAATAAGAACCAAGGAGGAGTGGCTCGTGAGAAAGCCTAGGTCCTCGGAGGAGGAGGTTGCCAGCACATCAACAACGTTGAGGACGACGACAATGTTTTAGAACAAGGAACTTCTGCTTCAATAATAAACAATAGATGGAGCCCTCTAGGGTTGTATTTCTTTAAGTAGTCTATCTTAAGTACTTTCTTTTAACCTCGTTGTATCATGTACCGTTCTATCTAATGTAATCTCTATCGTTTATCATCTTCACAATAGTCGCAACCTTCCTTTATTTCATTTCCTATACCAATTGCCCAATGTTCAATCATTTCACAACAACATACCGCCATCCTAGTATGGAATAGATAGATATCGTCCCTGACTATAGAATATTACCATCCCGTAAGAATATTCACCACACCCTACAACCCATACGACATATTTTACTACCGCTTCATAAATTGTTTTCTATCACTCTACCAACTATTTACTACTATTTTACCAAACAACACGTTGAACACCATCTAAAACTTTTGAGAAACATAAGACTATTTTGACTAAACCGAACATCGCATCATTTGTCCTCAATTATACATGGCCTGATCACCTATGTATAATTCAGGAAGGATCATGCCATGAAAGAAACAATCATCTTTTCAGGAATTCTTAATAACAATTTTCATTCAAAAGTTTTGTAACCAAATAAAGTTTTTCATAAACATCCCTTGTGACACAATCTCTCTAGATACCTACACCACATGTCACTCACTCAATCATTAAGTGAATCTTTACCATTGACCTCTGTAAGAAAGACTTTCCATTTACAAGGAGGATTCCCTAACGTAAGGAAACAATGAAAGGATTACAAAACCACGAGCAAGGACTAGAAATATACAGTAAGTTGATTCGTATAGCAACAAAAAAACATAAGATCTCTCGAGGAAATCCAAATCACTATTTTTGGCATAGTCACCTAGTCCTATCATTCCAGAAATACTAGTTAGACTAAGCACCATAGGCGAGGGGAGACTCATACCGTAACCTTAGTTAGACTCAACTGCAAGGAGCCAACAGAAAAGTTACGCCGACATTCGACGCAAACCATTAGAATTTCAGGTTGGAGACAAAGTCATGTTGAGAGTCTCGCCTTGGAAGGGCGTGATACGATTTAGAAAACGCGGGAAGCTGAACCCGAGATACATTGGACCATTCAAGATACTAGAAAGGGTTGGTCTAGTAGCCTACAGACTTGAACTACCGCCAGAGCTCAGTAACATTCATAACACGTTTCATGTCTCAAACCTCAAGAAATGTCTTTCAGATGAAACACTCGTGATTCCATTGGAAGAAATTCAGCTTGACGATAAGCTTAGCTTTGTAGAAGGACCCGTAGAAATCATGGACCATGAGGTCAAACAGTTGAAGCAAAAGTCGAATTCCTATCGTGAAAGTTCGCTGGAATTCTCGAAGAGGTCCTGAGTTTACTTGGGAACGAGAAGACCAGATGCGACTCAAATACCCACATCTTTTCACCGAGACCATTTCAGAGACCAACACCAGCTGAATTCAGGGACTGAATTCCTTTTTGGGTGGGCGACTGTGACAAATCACAATTTCAGGTCATTTCCCAAACCTTGACAATTTACAATTCACTATTTCACTATTCATGATTTTCATTCATCATTCAGTAAACCTAGTTTACAAGTATTCAAATTCGCGTAACCAGTAAGGTTTAGCTGCGTATTCATGCATCATCAGTAAGGACATGTCATATAGACTAGAGTAGTCTACATATCATCAGTAACATCATCATTATTTCCATATTAAATCATGCACGGGTTTGTGTGATTTTCATTAACGTATGTTCATTTGTTCAGTAAACGTTACCACTCAGTCATTACTACTAATATTATACTCAAACACTCCCGATTATGATCCTAATATAGTTTCATGCTAATTTTAATGATATAAAATTTATATTATTAATTTACCCGGTGTTTTGAAACCTTTTGCGATATTTTACGTTAAGAGCTTATAACTCCGTCGTTTTGCGATATTTCATCACGATCACTATTTTTACACCCGATTCTTATCAGTAACATGATTTCATAATTTTCACGACTTCGTCGAATTTTATTTTTATTCGTCACGTTTTATTTTCAGTTAACCCGGTACCCGATAACGCCGAAATTATACACTAATCTAACTAAGACTTATCCTAAATATCTTTTTATGAAAAAAATCTCATCACAAGGCTTCATGAAGAAGCCTTTCCGCCCCTTGTTGACCACTTTGAGCCTAATAAGTTAAATCCTCTTTAATGCTAAACTATACTTAACTTAGTTTTATTTTCCTAACATTTCATAACAAACATTTCACTAGCAAAAATCACAAAATACTCTCTCTTTTCCCCTCTCTATTCCACGGCATACACCAAGAACACAAAGGAGATCCCATTTTTTTGAAGATCAAGTTACATTCTTGTCCCGAATACCTTCCTTGTTAGAGTTTTGTAATAAAAACTCCAAGGTTGTGGTCCTTTTTCATCCTAGCTCACCAATCATCAAGTAAGCTCAAGAACATTATTTTTGATCTTTTCATACTCCCTTTGTTCTTATATTGATGTATTTCCTATTTATTTTAAGAGCTATCCATGCAAAACCTATGTTATGTATACCACTTGTTTTATTTTTCATTAAAACTATCTCAAACCTTAGATCTGTATGTTTTATTAACATCCCCGCGAAGCCCACTATTTTTAGTGATGTTTAGGACCCATGACACCCTAAGAAGGTGTATGGTAGGTTGTGTGTATTTGTGGAGTTGTGTTGTAGTTGTTTGATCAAGCCGCGAACCAAGAAAACGAGTTTTTAACGTATTTACATACCTGCTGTCCAAAAACTCAAACTCTGGAAAAATCAGTAAACATGGCATTATTTTAACTTTCATATTTAGAAAGTACTCTCAAACACGAAAACGTGGTCGCTTGAATCATTAAAAACCGAGTTATAACGAAGGAGATACGAAGTTTTAAAGTTAGCAACGAAAAACTATTATTTTCAGAAAATGCGGGCTGTTGGCCGAACTTTAGGGGACAGAACGAGGTGTTAGCCGTAGTCTAGCTGAGCCGAGCCACTGAGAATATGTTAGTTCATGTTATGACGATCGCGTGGATGTAAAGAACGTTGAAAACCGACTTGTAACGACCGAGATATGAATTTCTGAAAAGCCGACTAACAAAACTTATTTTGACAGCCTCACTATAATTCCAATATTTTCTAAGTGTAAACAGTTTTGCGAGGCACCATCTTACGAGCTATTTTCCCGTTGAGCGAGACGGTTTGAGCCATAAACTCCTTGAGGTGAAACGAAGTATTCCCGGCCTATTTTCCAAATCAATCGACCGCTTGTTGATTGAACTTATATTGAGTAAGTTATGAATTTCCTAGTATCGCCAAAAACAACTATTACAAGAAAATGTTTCTAAGTTTGGGAAAATTGTTTTGCAAGACACCATATTCAAAGCCGATTTTCTTCATGATCGAGACGCGTATGATCAAAACTCAAAAGAGACGACATTGAGATGTTGTTGCAAGGATTTCAAAAACGTCAAGTTTTATTCCTAACTCTTAACGTACAATATTTTACGACTAGCTTTGCAAGGCCGTTCGGTCATATTTTCACCAGCTGTAAAAGTAATATTTTGCGACGAAACTATTTTATTTGACGATAAAACACCAAATAAGGATCGTGGAGTATTATTCCAACATTTTTACACGAAATATAGTATATGACTTGCCGAGATGTCAAAAATATATTTTTCGACAGAAAACATTATTTTCAAAAATAACGAGTGGTATCGTTAACATATGTTTTTGCATGAGTTGCATTGTATCATTGCTTACATTGGGTCACATCATTCATCATAGGTTGCGGTTAGAGACCGAGCCATCATTACATCATATCCATTATTGTCATAGTGCTATTTCATCAGGTGAGTTTTCATAGCCCCGTTTTTCAAGTTATTACATCATTTCAAATTTCTCGGGGAGAATACATTGCACCATTTTTTTTATGTGGACCAAAGTATATAAATTCATTACATTGCTTAAGTTACCTCATTGCCAAGTTAAAGTCCCCTATTATCATGAACCGTTAATTGTGAGCAAGCGAGAGTGTGTGAATAGATCTATTGAGGGTGACTCCTCCGTTCGGGTTGGTAGCACCAACTTGTCATACGAACGCATTACATTTGATCCATTTCAGGGTGTTTGGCAAAGCACTCAGTTGGGGCATTTCATTCAGTCTAGCTTCGGGGTCATGAGCTTAAGAGCTAATGTATCATTTTCATGTGGCAGTTTGTTAAACACTTTATACTTGTGGTTTCCGTATAGCATTTCATTTACATAAACCTATGAACTCACCAACATTATTGTTGACCCGTTTTAGCAATGTATTTTCAGGTAATTAAGCATCGCATGTTGGATTGCATATGGGCATATCATGGAGTCGCGGTGTCGACGCGTCTCACTTCATATTTTATGCACTTAACCAACGTTTGAACTGTGTAAACCTTATTTCCGCAAACTTGTAACAACTTTTGGGACCTCGCTTTGTAAACTCTGAATGTTTTAAATAATCAAACGATGTATTTTCTAAACGACACTTTAGGTCGTTCAATATAACTGCAGTCAAGATGCTATGGCAGTTGCACCCCTGGAATTCCATTCCGTTGCAAAACAGATAAATTGGGGGTGTGACACATTACATGCATTAGAAACAGTACTTTTGACATTACATTCAGATGATATATGTCTCTTATTACAAAGCGATAAATTCCTAGGGTGTTCTTCTACTTCTTCAACTTTATTTTGGCATCTACTCTTAGAGACAGGCGAGACTCTATTGTTCCTTGTATTGCTCCTAGGCTGTAGTCTGCTGCTCCTAGAGGTGCTTTCTAATCCTGTAGAAGGTAAGGCACACGCATTATGATTTATATTGTTGTCCTTTGAAGTTGTTTTAGCATTCCTAGACTCTTTTGGATTAACATTTACACTCTTGTCATTTGTCCCATATGTTTGAGATGTGGAGGCAGACGTGATAGTGAGACTAATCCTATAAAGGCCAGGTGCTATAACTTTTTTTGTTTCGACAATCGCTTTTCCTTTATCAACAATATTATCTTTTTCATTTGGCTTGGGCAAGGGTGTTGGAGTGACTGGTTTTGTCAAATCATTTTTCACATCGACTTTAGGAACAAATTTAGAAATCTACATTTTTGGTTTAACAAACGGGTTGTCCGAAGTCAATGGTTTTGCAAACTTAGTATCCACACCTTTCCCTTTTTGACTTTCCAGCTGAGACCTCAAAAGATCACTTTGCTCTTTCATGTCCTTGTAGGCACGCTCATACGACAGTTTGTCATACTTGCATTCCTCGGTTTTTCGATCAAGTTGTTTAAAATATGATACGTTTTCTTTTTCAAGTTTAGTAAGAGCATTTTCATATTTTGAAACAATTGCAGAGGTCTCAGCTCTCAGTCTTTCATCGTCTTCAACAGAATATGTTTGTAAAATGATGGACATAATATCGGTCGACATAGCTGCTTCGAAGAGAGAATCATTAAGGTTTTTCAAACTTTGATGTTTTCAATATTTTCATTAGCTTCCTTCACCAGGGATTTGTGGTCCTTGACAAAGTCGGCTGTTTCTTTCAAAAATGCTTGTTCAAATGAATTACTCTCGCATGAATGTTATTCAGTGGAGTAGTAATTTCTGTTTCAAACACCTTTTTCATTTCTGCATGAAAACTTGAATGCCAGTTGTTGATACTGATAGTAGTTTTGGATGCAACAATATTTTGAAGTGTTTCAATTCTCTTTTTAACATCATCTAAATATCCTCTAGCAGCACTTGTGTTAAAAGAATTGTTTGAGGACATTTGTTCCAAGTTTGAAAGAGTTTTAGAAACAACTTTTTGTTTTGCAACTTGTGTTGTAACAACTGGTTTTTTGGAAAACTTTGGTGTTTGTTTTTGTTGAACAAAATTAACTCCAGAAAGTATGTTAAGTTTGTTATAATCAATTGGTTTTATCTCTGGGTTCTTTTGTTTCATTTTAATTCGACTCTCTTCAGCAAGCTCAATTGTTTTGTCAGAATCCTGAACAGCGGGAGGATCATGTTTAGCATATATTATATTTCCATTGTACAAAACATTCTGTTCTTTCTGAGCTTTCTTGAGAGTATAAGGGTTTTCACAACCGATAGCCGTTTTCTTCATTGTGTGCAAAAGCGGGTTTGGATCTTTAATTAGCATATGAATTGGTTGAGCAGAATGACCCGTTTTCACAAGCAAATCTTTCAATTTTTTGATTGTTTCTTGTTTCTCAATGATTTCGTCAAGAAGATCATTTTCTCGTTTTGAATAATTTTTTTTCAACTGTTTCTTTTTCAAGATCAGAACAAGTTGATTTTTGATTAGAAAGTTACTTTTTCAAATCAGAAATTTCTGTGTTTAAGGATTTTATTTTCATGTTTAAATTAACTTCAAGTGTGTCAAACTTGATTTGCAATTGTTTTTCTCTTAAAACAGAATTTTGATAACTAGTTTCTAATTCTGACTGTCGTTTATTATGAAACTCAAAAGCTTTTTTCATTTTCCTTATACCTCTCAAGCTCAGCGGTCATTTTCTCATTCGCGGCCTTAACATCGCGATGGACCTTTTTTACCTTCTCAATTTCAATACTACAATTGTTCATTAATGATTCAAATAGAGCACGTATTTCCTCATCATTCTCAGCATGCTGTGAAACTAAGCCTCCATTATGATTCATATCTGGAGTTGCCAAATCAATATTGCTACCACTTGGCGTGTCCAGGTATGTATCATACGTGGGTGTTAGAATCTCAGAATGTTGTTCCTCATGAGGAGACATATCAAATATTTCATTTTTGTGGCATTTATTGAATGATGGTACCTCAGAGAATGCATTGGTGTCATAAACAGTAGGTGTATCAGAATCCGTGTCATACTTAGCCTCCTGAAGATTTGCCATAAATATGCAGTTTGCATCGATGTCATCCATGAGAGCCATAAAATCATTTTCCTCAGCATTCAACTGAAACCCTGCCACTTCCTTCTGTGCCAACAGCAATGCTTTCTGTAGATAAGCTAGATCTTTCTTTTTCGACTTAGTAAGACAGTTCCTTGCCATATGACCGACACCCTGATAGTTAAAACACTTGATTGGATTTCCCTGATTCATATTTTCATAATTCCCAGCAACTGGAGCAGCAACATTCCCAATCTGATTACCCATTGTCTGATTCCCAATATTCTGACCCCTCTGATTTTCAACAACTTAACCCATCTGATTCCCTGCATACTGACCCATCTGATTTCCTGCATAATGCCCTTGATTACCCATCTGAAATCTGGAAGCATATCCTTGCTGATTCCCAGTAACCCCAACCATTTGTCCTCCTTGACCCATATTGAAACTCGGCTGAGCAATCTGCCTGTTGCGAGTATTTGATGAAATCCTTTGGTTGTTGTTGGTTGGTTTAGAATAGCGTCCTTGGAATGCCTTTGTCAAATAAGCAAATGCTTGTGTCAAAGCAGCAGTAGACTCATCATTGTCAGTGAATTCTGGTTCTTGGAATTGTGGATATTGTTGTTGTTGTGGGTAGAATTGTTGTTGTGGAATTACAGCAGTTTGTTGTTGTGGAATGTATTGTTGTTTCATGTAGTTGTGAGTGGAAGATGAAGATGGTTGATGTTGTGTATTCCCTGGTAAAGGTGTTGGTGTTTGAGCAATGAGTGCAAGAGGATCATGATTCTTTGCCAATCTTTCTTTCCTGACTTCATTAGCCTCAACTTGGTTTTGCTTCATAAAATCATAGAGCTGATCATAATTCACATGATGTAGATCTTTGGTTTGGTTGACAATAGTGACATATCGTCCCCATTCTTCTTGAAGATTGTTGATGAACTTGATGTTGCTCACGATTTGTCTTGGTGTCAACTTGTTTCTGATTAGCTCATTCATTATAGTGTAGAACATGGTATAGTATGATTCAATGGATTCTCCTAGAGTGGATGTAAACTTCTCCCATTCAGTTAGTAGCTTGTTTTCAACATCTTGTTGCCCAATTTCTGTGCCAAGACATAGCCTTCTAACTCGTTCCTACATGTCAAAGGCAGTTTCACAACTGTCGACAGCAGCAAAGATCTCTCGTGGTAATCCTAGTTGGATTAGGTACATTGCCATATCATCAGCTGCGATTTGCTTCCTGTCTTCTTCTGTGTATTCTGCTTCTGATTGTTCACAAAAGAACGGTGGAATAGGAGGTGTTGCATTTGGCTCTCCAGGGTCTTGAATTTGTCGAGGCTTGAAGGGTCCATTCTTAATAGATTGGAGCAGGAGTTTTCCATCAGGTTTAGTTTTGATGTAGCGAAGCATACGGCTTATCCATGGAAGATACCCGCCTTTTTCAAGCGTAGGAGGACGGTTTTCCGCACAGGCTGCATGAATGTCTTGCTGAGTTGCCATTGATGAAGGTATGTATGATAAAGTTGATCTTGAATCAGTTCAACAATATAGGAGTTGTGTCTGGTGAAAGTTAAATTCAGTTGTTGTAGTGAAATTTTGGTCTAAAACTTAAAAACCTCGATAGCTTCTTTTTGGAGCGGATTTGGACCTCGAAGGTCGGGTTGAATGAACTTTAGTTGATTCAACATGTCCTTCTCCTCGCTCTCACGGTCGTTTTGATAGGTTACGGACTGAAAACGGAGTTACGGTTCAAAAATTATAGCCGTTTGAAGTTTTTTCGTAAATAGAAGTCAATTCCGATGGATTTGGTTGAATTCCGATGGATTTGGTTGAATTCCGATGAATACTGCTCACTTTGTCCAATTTCGATAAATCCTTGCAATTCCGATGAAATTTGAAAGTTGTAATTCCGATGAAAATGACAATTCCGATGAAAGTGCAATTTCGATGAACTTTGCAATTCCGATGAAATTTACAATTTCGATGGAAGTTTGCAATTTCGATGAAATTTTGCAATTTCGATGAAATTAGCAATTTCGATAGAATCTATCTAATTTATAAAAATTAGAAGATATTTCCTTTGTCGAAGTATTCCACACACTTATACAAGCAAGGGAATACTGAGTTCTCGTTGGATCTTTAAGTAAACGTGTTCTTGATGAATTTCGATGACCAATTCCGACAAACCCTCAAAATCCAATTTCGACAAACCCTCAAAATCTGAATTCCGACAAACCCTTGAAATCTGGATGACCAATTCCGACAAACCCTCAAAATCCGAATTCTGACAAACCCTCAAAATCTGAATTCCGATGGATTGACTGATTCTTTAGAGATCAAAATTACGACTAAAATCAAACTTCTAAGCAGTTTCTATCGACCAAAAACCTTCAAAAACACTTAAATAACAATAAAGTTTCGACCTTTAACGTTTTTAAGCAAATTTGACGAATTTCGAAAACTATCCAAATCTTCCTAGTTCGATACGAAACACGTGTTTTGATGATTTTGATTCGATTTTTAGCCAAAATACACTAATAAGTAGTAGTTCTAAATGAAAGACAACAACTTTCAACCTAAAAGACGTAAGAAAATCAAAGCTTTTGGGCAAAAAAGCTAACGTTTTTATGGAGAAAAACGCAACTCTTTGCTAGACTTTGATCAAAAAAAGAAACATAATCACTCCTAAATCGATGTTAGGCGATTGATACCACTTGTTATTCCCTTATATCTAACTCTATCACACACTATATTAACTTGTATAAAGCACTAATGGATCGTGTGTATGTTATGTATGCCGTGTATATATATAAAAGAGAGAATAAGAGATGAAGAGAACTTTATTTCATATATCAGAACACACACAAAAGCACACACACGTCCACCTTACAAATGAGGTGAAGTGTGCTTTATATAGTACAAAGTAAACAACCCTTATGGGCTTTCCATGGGCTTGACATAACATGGATTGGACAATGTATACAACTTACATTAAATGGACTAGCATAGCTTAACTTTTAACCAATTAACTTAGTCCAATCCATGAGCCCTTTTGACTATTCTATTACATGTTATACGACACAATACAAAGATATAAATATCAAAATGACCATCACTTTCTATTAAAGCTAACAAGTATTTTCTGTATGCTATACCTGACTGATATTGCCTAAGTTACCACTACTATTGCCACTAAAAACCCCTCCCATCATGAGCCATTAATCACTTGCGAGTGAACGCGAATATAGTGAACAGATCTGTTGGAGGCTGACTGCCTATTTGAACTAGCCAGAAGATGGCCTTAGTTGCTAGCTGGATTAGTCAAATGCACTTTATTTGAAGGAAATAGGAAGATGGCAATCTCCTATCGAGGGCCATAAACTCACTCCATTAATTTGGTGTGTTCATACCATTTCGGCGGTAATCGTTAAGGTTTGAGTGTCATGAGACTTGGGGCAATATATCGAACTGCAATATTACTATTTCTACTATGATTGTGTTTCTATGCAATTATACAAATTGAGACTTGTGTTCAAACTGATTACAATTACAAACACTATGGATTCACTCAATAATTTTGTTGACTTTTAGCATGTTTATCTCAGGTAATTAACGGAGCATTCAAGGCACGAAGAGGGCAAATAAACTGATGGTTTTTGGTGTCAAATAAATTCTATCATTCATTTCAAACTATCATATCTTTTGTGAGATATTAAACATTGAAATTTCTTTTTGTTTATGAATTATTAAATGAATGATAATAACTTTCAAAACGCCTCTTTTCGATTCATTTTCTATGATTATGACTGTGATCCTTCCAGTAATACCCCAATTAGTCTTCCGCTGTTAACTTGAAATTTAAGGGGTGTTACATATCTCTTGATATTAAACTAAATCTTTAAAAGCCCGTGTATTACACGGGTCTTAAACTAGTAATACCTTAGATTTTTTTTATGTGGCGTCATGTTCCCTCTGCAGACTGTAGAAGAAAAGATATTGCGACATACCCAAGATGGAACAGTTAAAAGGTGTGTTTTAAAATCCAATGGAATGAGCTAGTGGGGCTTGTAGAATAATTCATGCAACTTTGTGATGAGTAGCTAAGAGTTTGCATACTCACATTAAATGGTTGTAAAAGAAACTATTTTTGCTACAGTTAAGAATTTAGAATACTCAACTATTTTCTAATAAATGATTTTGCTTGATGAATGACTCAATTTACTGACAATTATATGAAATATCACAAGTGATATAATATAGTTTAACTAATAAACTTTTTAAATTATCATATAATATAGTTTAACTAATAAGCATTTTAAATTATCATCAACTTAAAAAATTACAACTAATACAACCTTAATATGAAGAAATCAGATAAACAAAACACATCAAACGAGTTTTGAATATCATTTTTTTTTTCTATTTTCACCAACTTATAACCTACCACATGAAAATCCACAAGATATCTCCCTTGATATTCATTTTGATTACTTGCAAATTCGTACTACTTTACATTTTGGTAATATCACAAGTGTGTCAGCTTTCTTCTATTTGTTGAATCAGTGGTGGTGATGGAGGAACCTGTGATATGACAGGTGCTATCACCTGTGATATAACAGGTGCTATCACCGGTGATATCACATGTGATATCACAGGTGATATCACATGTGATATCACATAGGATATCACTGGTGATATCACATATGATATCACAGGTGTTTGAGCTTCTTCAATTTATTTTATTGATATGTTGTGCTTTCTTCAACCACAACTGCAATATTTGACTGGGCCGTTTTCTGCAACTGAACATCTGAACGAGGAAGAGATGAAGCATTTTGTGAAAGAACGATGAAAGACAAGGATTATAGAAGTAACTAGAAAAAGTGCATGTCATATAATATAGTTTAACTAATAAGCATTTTAAATTATCATCAACTTAAAAAATTACAACTAATACAACTTTAGTATGAAGCAATTAGATAAACAAAAAACATTAAACGAGTTTTGATTATCATTTTTTTTGCTATTTTCAACAACTTATAACCTACCACATGAAAATCACAAGATATCTCCGTTGATATTCATTTTGATAACTTGCAAATTCGTACTACTTTACATTTTGGTAATATCACAAGTGTGTCGGCTTTCTTCTATTTTTTGAATCAGTGGTGGTGATGGAGGAACCTGTGATATGACAGGTGCTATCACCGGTGATATCACAGTTGATATCAAATGTGATATCACATAGGATATCACTTGTGATATCACACATGATATCATAGGTGTTTAAGCTTCTTCAGTTTATTTTATGGATATGTTGTGCTTTCTTCAACCACAACTGCAATTTTTTACTAGGCCGTCTTTTGCAACTGAACATCCAAACGAGGAAGAGATGAAGCATTTTGTGGAAGAACGAAGAAATACAAGGATAATGGAAGTAACTAGAAAAAGTGCATGTTAGCTATTGTACACAAAGATGCAACTTATATGTTTTTGAGTTATTTGAATATATATCTCAACATTATATATAACAGGAGGCATTATACGTAGATAATGCCACATAAATGCCACCTCAATGCCACATAATCATAAAAATGCCACATAATCATAAACTACGCCACTTGGCATTTCTTGCTGCAGGAAAAATCGGACATAAATTATGTTAAAAATTTGTACTTGGTGAGATTCCAACACGAGCCTCGCAACTCAACAAACAAAGAGACCTCAACCTTCTGAGCAACCAATCGTTTGTGATATCATTTACAAAACCAATTCCATATGCAATAACAGAATACCAATACACCTTAAACTAAGTAAAATCCTCTGAATCCTTTCCATGATTATTCATAAAACTATAACTCATTCCCTAAAATTACTCACAATTCAAATCCTTCCCCCAAAAGTTACGCAGCCTAATTTGGCCTGCACAGTTGCAACTGTGCCGAACAAATTATACGAGGTTTGTTTTAATTTCTATTAACACCCTAATCTCATTTAGACTATTTTTTTATTCATGATGGAGTATACCGATGCCTAGGTATTGATTCATTCATTTTTTTTTATCAATTTACATTATGTTTGCATGTGGTAATATAATTTTACCTAATGGTGATTTTAAGGATTTTTATTGAATGTGTTTTGACATAATTATGCTCGAAGATTCCTTTGGAGTGTTTGGGATTACTTTTTGAAATTGCTCATGGATGAAAATCAATTAAAATAAGCAATCCTAGAAAGCCTCAGTAAGACCATGATGGTGGTAAGATAAATGCTTAATCCACGAACCTCATAGACGAGAATGGTATGTTCAATGGAGTTGGTCTTGATAATTTTATGAAACGAGTCTACCTGGGAAAATGTGTACTTTCTTACGTTGTTGTTGAATATAAACATACCTAAATAGGGTCAATTTCAGTGCCTATTTCCTAGATATGTTAACAGACACAGGTCAAACAAACTTACAATGAGCATTACATTCCCATTATCATATGTCATGTAATGTTCTTTTTCGATTGCTAACATAAGAATACTACCATGTTTAAATCTGTTTGTTTTTATGTGATTATGTGTTTGATCGAAAATTATTTTCACAGTTTTAGCTAAAGAAACTCATGAGATTATTGGTTACAAAGTTTGTGCTAAACCACATGGAGGGTCAGTTTAAGTACTGTGTTTTTTTCCTAATAACTTCAGTTAATTTTATATTCAGTATAATTTGATAAAGTCGAATGTTGGCCATCACACTGCTCTCCATCTTTGGAAACATCTCGACACCAATCGCATACCTAGCTTTATGCTACAATAACATTGAAGTTTTTAGATGTGAAGTAAAAGGGAAACGTGGTAAGATTTTTGGAATTTGTACTCCGAATTACTTTAACCTGGTTTAATACACGGTCACAATAGGGGTTATTGTGCCCCCTACAGAGATTTATTATGATTTAATTTATTCACTGAGATTTATTCTTTTAGGTCTTAGGGCGCAAGTCATTTATCGGACCAAAACAATTGTAGATGTTTATGGAGATGTCTACAATTTTTCATCCATCCTTAAGTCTAAGGTATTTATTTTAGCTAAAAGTATCAGGTAATGTGAACATCACAGTCAGCTCTCAGTTGCCCTCGATGTGCAGTGAGTATTCAAACTTTTGAGCTACCTTCAATAAGTTCAATCGGGCGATGGGATGGCGAGCGAAAAACTGTATATGTTCTTTGTAAGGCTTTGGGCATAGAACTTTACATAATATCGGGATCTTTCTCTATTTTCTTTATCTTTATTCTTATTTTCTATTTGCAGGTGGTAATGTGTTTATAGTATTGCTTGGTGCACATGGAACCAGGAAGACAACATTTATACGATTGCTGGTATTCATTCTTTCGACCTCTTTTAGTTTATGATTTTTGTCATCAAACAAACACTTTTGAACCCCGTTATTAGTACCTTTAGTTGATTGCTAGCATGTGTGGCTCACTGTCTTGATAAGAGGTATATCTGGCGGGCAAACAAAATGTGTTACAACAGGTAAATTTACTTATAGGGAATAAGCGTCAAGGTAACTTTTTGGTTAGTTTTGACTAATATTATGAGACTACACAGGTAGATAGTTCTACCACATTCCAAATTGTGAATTCACTTAAGCAATATGTTCATATTCTTGAAGGGATAGTAATCATATCTCTTCTACAGCCTGCACTAGAAACATATAATTTATTTGATGAAATGTTACTCCTGGGTGATGGCAAAATTGTCTATGAGGGTCTACGCGAAAATGAGCTCGAGATTTTTGAATCTATGGGATTTAAATGCCCAGAGAGGAAAGGAGTTGCAGACTTCATGCAAGAAGTAAGTATTGCTTGCTTCCTTTTTTCCTGTACTTCCATCACTTGGGTGAACGAGTAGCCATAATTTTGTACAAAATGCAAGGAAATTTCATAACCTTCCAGGTGGCTATGAGCGTGTGTACCAAACAGCAGCTGACAAAGGGAAGCAACCAGTGCAAGGTAACATGATGTTGCTATATGTTGTAACATTCTGATGATTTATTGAGTCAATGCATCAGATGTGTGAAGAGTCAATGCATCAGATGTGTGAAGAGTCAATGCATCAGATGTGTGAAGGGGGGATGCGTACGGTAACTCATGTCTTTTCTGGCTGCAGATACACCATCTGGGAGTCACTCTCCTGCTCTTCCAGTAAACACGTCGGCATCTTCACGTTTCATTTCAGGTAGTCCTCCTTCTGGTATCAGAGGCTATATGATTTCCTGTTCACTTGCCTGTAAGATTACATGCTACTCACAGTTTTTGAATAACACAAGATCTATGTAGTGCATCCAGTGTTCGCAATAGGAGAATTCATCCAATGTGTCCACCACTGCTGGATGTGATTCCAAGAGCCGAACGAGAATGAATTGGAGTTCGCAGCCATGTTGGAGCAGGACTCTCGAGACTTTACCCGTTTTGGTGCAAATTGTATGACTGAAATTATTATGAGGTTGAGAATGACCGTATCTTGGCGGGGCGTTTCTACTAACACAGCCATGACGGGTTCTTCTCCTTTGTTCTGAATGGGTGAATCTGATATGTGGATTGATATGTTGAAGGTGGTCGTTTATTCATAAGCCACATATAAGAAGATTATCGCAATGATATAAAACTGGTGTTGGGCCTAATAATGGCCTGAAAGTGGGGGGTTTGCTTGTCTCTGAGTCATAGATAGTTGGGTAACTGAGATGGGTTTGATTAGGATTTGGGTTTTATTAAGCTAATTTTGGAGGAGCTGAATACGGGGATGATTGTATTAGTGTGTTTTGAATTATGGCAGTTAACTGGATGAGATAATGCGTGGGGTTATTATCTTTATTCGTTAATTGGATGATACAAATAGAAGCGGAGATAGGTTTGATATGAATTTATGGTTTGGGATTAGAAAAGTGCAAAAAGGTGTGGTTTGCTTGAATGTTATTGTTGTGTTGTGGGATAGCCGATTGGTTACCAAGGAGTGATAAGGAACTGATAAGTATCAGAGGGTAAAGAGAAGTCTCTGATTTCTCAAAATGAACTCAGAACCTATAAATCAAGCTAGAGGGTCGTACATCAGGGATATGTGAGTATCATGTAGTTCAAATCAGGGTAGTAACAAGGAATCACCTGGTATTATTGCTAACAGAGGGTGTAATAAAGATCGAATGATGGTAGTTTTTTGGCTGAGCTTATGTGGATAAGCGATCCTTAATAAGGATTTTGGGACTAATCCTTAGCACGACTGAAAGAGAATGTGTCTCTCAAAAATGAAAGCTCTCTAAACCTGGAAACCACTACCACCAACCCCATATCCAGAATCAAATCCCTGAAATTTTGTCCCTGAACCAAGCTGAACCTAGGCCTAAACCTAATAAACATCACCTGATGATACCTAAAAATCTGTGCCTCGACATTAGTCACTTAAATGCGCATTCAAAACTACTACTGATGTGGTGGTTCTTGAGAGTGTGATTAACGCATTTAAGTTACTACACAACCTAAACATCCTACACATAACTCAAGTCAGCTGATGCTTGACTTTTTGAGAATCCTCAATGACAAACCGACACCAAGTCATTCACCACTTCCATATCAGCTGATGTGGGCATAAGCTGGTATTGTCGCTGCTTATTCACATTTATGTTTCTTTGTTCTTTATTAATCGTATATTTGCAACCCTGATATTGTTCTTGACACCATGAAAAAAGTTGGTGTGGCTTTACCAATACAGGTTATGTTAACTTTGCTATAGTTTTAGTATCTCTCTTTTTAATGGTTATTCTGGATATGTATGTTTAGCATTAGATATTGACTTTTAGTAGCGTTATACCTGACTTCTCGATGAAAACTAAGCATATTTATTTAATGATTTAGGACAATAACAGGAGAAATTAGTCTCTTGGAGATGATATCATATCCATCCAGTTTATTTCTTTATGTGTGTGTTCCGTTTAATTGCAAATGGGTGAACTGATGCAAATATATAAGGAGTTGCCAGAATATTTGAAAGAGGTGAGATAACTTTCAATTATCAGATAGTCCACCAATTGCTTCTCAGTATCCAGATTACTAATTGAATGATCGTCTAACAGGTGTCCTCATTGGAACCTTCACAGATTCCTTCAAATTTCATATGGTTGTTTATGTTAAAGTTATCTGGTAGTCAATAGCAGAGCAAAGATGGATGGGTGACATGGATTCTATTGGATATGGACTCATGTATCTCCTGAGATGAAGGTCTAAGTGGCTTCTTTATTGCAGGTTCTTTCCAAATCTTATCCTTCTGAATTCACGTCTCATTTTCATTAATTTCGATCATTACGGTTTGAGGACAAGCCAGATTATTCGTGCTTGAAGAGGCTTTTACGTGATTTATTTTTCATTATAGAAGGTAGAAATTACAATTACTTTGTAGTGATCTTTGATTGTTCAAAAAATGTTTGATCAAAGGTGATTCGAAACGTTAATTCCTTTTTTGGGTGCAAATATTTGGATCATTGTCATGCTCCTATGAACCAATTTTCGGAACATTAGAAGTAACATTGTATATTATGCTGATGGGAGGAACAAGTTCCCAAATTCCTCATTGAAAAAGGAAATTTTTTTTATAGATGGGATCTATAAATTTTATGATGGAGTTGTTAAATTTTATTTGTAATACAAAATAACAAGTTTTGATAATACAAAATGCTTAAAAATAGTGGAAAAAATAAGCAATCCCAAACACTCCCTTAAGTGACTCTGCAACTGATAAAAAAATTGCGTCAGGTCTCGATCACAACAATAAGCAAAGGAAGATATCATTTGAGTGGTTGCTAAAAAATTTGGAACACTAATGGCAATTACAGGTGAAATGATATCTCAAATTTTTTTAAAGCTTATATGTACAATTTAGTTTCATCTTTATAACATGACATGGTATTTTATTTATGATGTATTTTGGGCACAACAGTTTTCCCAAAACTGGCAAAGGCGTATGCCAATATGTCCAGCCCGATTAAATTTAATTAAAATTTTAAGTTTGCTGAGTTTTATATATTTATGAGTGTTTGGATTCCCAACTTGACTTTAATGTGAAAATGATATCCATCTTAGTAGATTGGCTAACTAAGGTTCACAAAAGTTTGACTTGATTTCACATAGCCTCTTTTTGACTATCAAGATTGCCTTTCAATCACTCCTGTTCCAAAAGAGAAATTAAGTTGCCTAGCATCAGTACATTACTAATTTCATAAACATATGAAGAAGTCGAACGAGACTTTGGTTGTGAATTTGTGTAGTATGTATGAATTGGCTTATGTTAATCATACGGATACTAAGAAGATGCTTAGTAATTGGATTGCTCGTGTGGCTCATGATGACTTTGATAGTTCGTGTACTCGAGTTTGAGGTACTTAAGCTCTTCTATGGACTGGTGATTCAAATCTTACAAAATAGTTTTTTCTACATGTAATGCCTTATGAAATACTTTTATTTTCAGGTTCATTCTTAGTCACAGAGTGTACCAGTATGCTATGACATTCATGAATAGTAGCCCATGGGATGGCATATGTGTGAAGATCAGCTGAGTGAATGCTCGATAAATCAAGAGTGCATGTACCTGTCTTGCCAAAGTAATTAAGGGAGATGACCTTGATTTTCTTCACACCAGTTTTTGATGCTGTATAAACTGTGTACTCTATGACACTGCAACCATCTTGTGAAAGAAAAACCGTAATAAGATGGTTGTTAAGTTGATCAAAATTATGAATCCTGATAAGTCTAATATAGAATTCAATTAGCATATTTGTAAAATTATAAATCCTGATAGGTTTAGTATTGAATAATGCTTATTTGTAACTATAAATCCTTGTCATTCATTTGTATCCCCCTTATTTTTTGGCTCTTTCGAATTTTAACTTATCCATACGAACACCTACGGTTTGTTAACTTCACACTTTACTAATTTGTGGATTTTTTTTCTATGTTAATTCTATTCTAATGTACTATTTTTGTTTTATGTTTGTGGTTGAAAACAGAAAGACGAGTGAACTTAACGTTAGAATGGACTTAAACCTAAAATATATTTATGCCCGGGATGGAATAAACCTCAAGCTTACGCTACTACAAAATAATTGGGGCGAATACATAAACAATAACAATAAAAGATCACTGATATCCGTACAACATTAAATTAAAAATACAAGTCATGTCCACAGGTCGGTTGAATACACAAGAAATAACTATAAAAGATCACTATTATCCGTACATAACTAAATTAAAATGTAAAATTACAAGTCACGCCCGCCCATCGGGCGGGCTTCGAAAACTAGTATATATCTACATATTATATATAACAATATGCGTATGACAATGCCAGATTGCCCAGTAAGCGGCCTTAAATGCCCAGTAAGCAGGCATTAATTCCACCTCATCATGCCACGTGGCAAAATTTCTACATTATCACTTTTTTTTAACCGGAATTAAATTTTTATTATAATTAAAATTCGGATTAAAATTTTAAATTTTTTTTCCTTTGCAAGATTCGAACCTGGGCCATTTAATCCACATACAAATACTTCAACCACTAGACCAAGCCATTTTTTTCTGATTTACAATACAAAATAAGTAAGTCATGCTTAAAAATTTGATATTGTTAAGCTATATTTAAGGAATAGATTATGCATATAATCGGTTGACAATAATCTCAAAACCCTAATATGATTCATTATATCATTTTCTTTTTTATTCTGTAACATTCATTATACGAAGTATTTTTTTTCCCAAAACCCTAATATCACTCATTAATCTCATTATCACACACACGATATTTTTTTTCTTTTTTGATTTGATGTGCAAGTTGTTCGTCTTCTTCGTTGGTAATATGTATGTTGTTTATAATATTTGTCTACTGATTGCTTTGCTTGCAGGTCGGTTATCTATTTAATCATGCAATATATGAAGCAAAAAATAAAAGAATTTGTGAGGTCACAGCAAATCTAAATCTTTAATTCTAATTTTTGTTTCACGTTTTTTTTTTCTTTCTTATAATCACGCAATATATGTTTCATGAAAATGAATTAATGCTAGAAGTACATAAAACCCAACAAGCAATACAGTGAGTACTTTGTGTTTTTGGTTTTTGATTATATAAGACCGTTGTATTGGTTGCTCGAAGGTTACAGGTTTTTTGACATTCAGTTTTGAGAGTGAGTATATCAAGAAAGGTACTGATCAGAAGCTGTAATGGGTTGCTGTCATTGTTGTTCAATGCAGATGTTGGTTAATCATCTCGGCTTGACATTGACAAGAGAGGATTTGCAAAACGTGGTTGACTTAATGGAGCCATACACAATCTCTATGATTATAAGTTTGATTGTGTTTTATAATGATGTGTTTTCATTTTTTTGGTAGGTTTACAGGTTTTATTCAAATACAACAAGAAACAACTAAATTTGGCGCATCTTCGAAGATCAAGCATATTTGCATATATGGCGAGCAAGGTTAATCATGTTAAAGATTGATGCATAATCATTCAACAATTTGGAGTTTGCGGAATTGTGTTATTATATTGAAGGTATTGCACGTGCGGACATACGAGAACACATTGATAACTAAGTTTTTTGGGCTGCACATTATCAAATCATTTGTACGCTGTATATAATACGATATATAAATTTGTATTATTAGAAGCAGAATGCTCGATGAATCCAGTATGTATGCATTCAGCGACTTCCATACATTATAGCTTTTGCTTTTTTCTTGCAGAGAGTAAATCAATCAACAATGACCCTAAGTGAGAGGGTGATTAAAGCATGCATCATGTTCCTACTGGATTGGCATGTGCGCTTTGCTTGGGTACACTATTTTGTTCAGTCGTCTTTTCACTATCTTCCTATCTTACCCAAACTGTAAGACGTCACTGCTTTGTATATGATGTTTTATTCTTTATATTTGAATTAAAATGTTTCAGATAATATTGATTTCTTTTATCAAACCTATATAGCCTTGGGAGGGAACCAAACTGCTGTTTCCGATGACTGCAAGGACAGGGATGGAAAAAAGAATGGTGAACCTGTTGTTATTTACCTGAGAGAGTTTTTGGAGCATTCAGGATCTTTCACCGGTAACAAACCTTTGGTTAAGGTAACAAATTAGGTATAGGGTTCTCATATAAATCGGATATTTGTTGTCTTCATTTAATACCTTCTATTAACTCGAAAACGCCTCACTTTTGATATCTAACTATACATATCGCATTGATTGAAACATGCAACTATAGGGCATTTGCAACAGGCGGTTGTTGTGGCTTTGTCAATTTATGAGATGGAAACAACAGATGATTGAGATGCAACTATACCGGTATCATGCCAAACAGGATCAGGCAAGTGTCTGATGAAGACTGATTATGAGCCATAATCGTGAATATTACATGCCTTATTTCCTTTTAAATAGTATCCAATTCGCGGTTTACGTGATACTGATGTATTCGTGATTGTTGTTATTGTAGGTATAACTGTAGTACCAGATGCAGACTGTAGTTCGCTTGTGATTTTAGACAAACACAGCTATTAAGAAAATTAAGCTTATTAATATTCAAAACAATGATTTACAACACTCCAACTGATAAGAGAACAAAATTAGAATGCTGCAATAGCCAAGTGGTGTTTTATTTATGCTACTTTGTGTTCTATACTTTTGTGATTTGATGAGCAGGTTGGCTGTTTAGAAATGGTGTTGAGTACTATGAGTCGAATGTTGAGTACTCTTTCAACATTGCAAGAATTGTGTGTTCTAATAACCAGTTCACCCACTTGACCTAGCATCGCTTTGAATTTGTATTAGGTTGTGGAGTCAACGACACATAATCTGTTCCACTTACCTTTGGGGATCGAATTGCTCTGGTATGATATATTTTATATTGTTTTAATCTCTCAACTATTGGTGAAACAATTATAGATGAAAAGAAAATTAGAATAAAACCCCTACCCAATTGTTAATAAAAACATTGGTATTAGTTAATAAAAGCGATCATGCTTAAGTTGGTGATCTGGAAAACTCATTATGTTTGATAAATCTTGAGCAGATTGATACTCTTTATTTGTGAATGTATTGTTCTCAACTCTTTTGTTTCATGACAGGAACTCATCACATTTGGATTCATATCTAGATCCAGTTTTCATGTCCCTAATCAAGGATTCAGATCAGCGACGCAAGGAACAATGGGAGAAAACAGCTCAATCACAAAATGGGTTTAACTTCGCTAAAGTTTTAGGGTTTGGTGATCTTGCCGGGCCTCAGCTTTCAGCTTCCGAAGAATATTCACTCCATTCTAGATACCTTGCCAAAGCCAACTCTCTTAATCTTGCAGAGATAGCAGAACTGAAGATTGTGTAAATAGTTGCTGAGAATCTCATTATACCGGTGTATTCGTTTTTAGAACTTTGTGCTTATATTAACAACTTTACATAAGATGAGATTTGCATGTTGATTGTAGTGCATTTTATAACATTTTTTTGGTTTCAGGTACTTAGGAGGAGTAGATAGCGAAGGTCGTCCAGTCATGGTTATAGTGGGAGCATATTTTCTTCTTCGGTGTCTCGATCTTTGAAAGATTTGTACTCTACGTAGTGAAGGTAATTGAAGTTATCAGTATCATGTTATGATTATTAACAAAGAAAATGTGAATGTGAATTGAGAACTTACGAAAACAGGGAATGAGCATTTCTTTGGAAAACCCGAAAAAATTATTATACTTTTTTAGAAAAGAGAAATTGTTTTGTAGAATTTGGTGTATATTATACTCGTGGTGTATAGAAATGTGTATCATCTATTGAATGTTGAATTTCAGGAGTTTGATCCTGTATCTAGAAGGCCTATAACATTGTCTACTTCCACTCTTCTTCGTCTTTACAAGTGTGAGCATACATTTTTTTTTCTCATTCTAAGCATATTTTCTTCCTTTGTTCTGTAAAAGAATCCAGGCAGTCACAACACAAAAGTAATGCAACAGTCAGCAAGCATGCAACTTGCATGACTAAAAGAGCAAACGGAAAACCGGTCACACAAATCGTGCAGCTCGCGCCACAGCGTTAAATGAACACAACAGCCGCTCTCACAGGTAAACTGTCTTTATTCTTTTGTTTTAGAAGTGGATGCATTGAAAGTGGGTCGTTCGGCTTATTCATATACTCAAAACTTTCAATAAAAAAATCAGCTATTTGTCGTCTACTACTATTGGTTTATGAAAGGCTTTTATAGTTTAGAATATGTAATCGATCTTCATAAAACATAGAACAATATTATCATACTACCTCTAATGTGAATTTCTAAATTCTTAGCACTTAAAACATCGTAATATGAAGACAAAAGCCATTTGAAAGAAAGGCTACAAAGCTTGCAAAGAGGGTGAGTTCTGTTTTCATTAGCCAAACTTACTATAATTAATGTTCTGAAAATGAGTTATGTTTTCTTTGAACATCCATCTAAAATGATTATCTAGACAGTTGAGATAATGATCAAGTAATATGGTACTTGCAACTACATCTCAACTCTCCATTCTATTTAAACTTTCAGTACCTGAATCAATCTCTTTACTTTAATAGTCTTAACCTGAAGTTTAATACTATGTATAGTACTAAATTGGTTGTTATATCAGTTACATCTTAAGTTGGTTGCTATATCAGTTTGCGGGTCTCATGTATAATACTATCTGGTGATAACCACAAATGCCTGAAATAATATAGTTTGACTTCTATGAGGTCAAACTAACCAGTTGAAATTTAAATAACCCATATGAATTTCTGAATTCTTAGCACTTAAAACATATACTTTATGATGTGTAGGGGTATGAATTATGTTCATCACCATAAACCACAACCCGTGCAGGGGACTGGCGTTTGACCAGCTCGGTTTCGCGTACAACCTTCAAACCAGGATTGCCGCTATTAAAAGGTTTCCGTGCTAATTATATGTTGCATTTAAAGTTTTTAAATTGAAGGTTAATGGAGTATTTGTTTACTTTTTATAGTGTGTCTAAAACCGTGCAAATAAGAGGCTGTTTTTTATTTTGGCCGGCTTGCAATGAGCATGGCTGCTAATTCAAAATAAATATTTTTAGTCTTTAAAACCATTTTAGGGGGTGTTTGGGACTGCTTATTAAACCTTCTTTTCACTACATTGATTCCAAACAAACCAACTTAGGACGTGTTATGGAAACTCATGGTTCAAAGCTTCTAGATTGAACCATAAAAAGATAATGAAAATGTTGCCATTGTATAGCGGAGTGAAAGATTTGATGATTCTGATGTGAACAATATGACATTGAGTGAACCGAGACGCCAAGTAATGTATGTACTTAGTTAACAGTTCTTTTATGAATTATGAGTTTTCGTGTTTGTAGTTAACTTTTTTTTTTCTTTTTCTTTTTCTTTTTTAATATGCAGGTTGGTCTCAAATGTGTTGAAGGTATTGTATTCAAAGGGAGATCCGATTGCAATTGATATATCAATGACAGTCACTACAATGATTCTATATTTGGCAATTGTATATTCTGGACTTGTGGTTGTATCCATAGCTGATAGATTTGCAGCAAAAGAGATTGCAACACGATTGCGGGTGTCTAAATCAAAGGCTATTTTTACTCAAGATATATTGTTCTAGGTGGTCGAAGATTTCCTTTGTACAGGTAATAAGTCAATCTCGTGGGGAAGTTACAGATATATTGGATAGTTATAGGACTCTGCTATATTTCTTGCAGCCGTGTTGTCGAAGCCACTAAATGTACAAGCTATATTGTCCAAATCTTACATTAGACCAATATCTAGGGAAAAGTTGGTTTTTATCTGTCATTGCCACGTCCAGTTTTTGGTGTTGAAATGAAACCCGAAACTCTGATTACAGGGGTTTTATCACAACCCTTGCTATCTCATTACTTGAGTAGCGTTACTCTATTTGCAAAGTTCTCTTTCACTCGCTTTTTTTTAGTTATTGATAAAGATTTAGACCGCCAATAATGGACGATATATTTATAACTTAACTTCCATTGACATTCAAGAGTCAAATATAACAAGGGTACATGTTTACAGATATGCTTGCAAGAGCCTTGGAGTTTAATTGGTCTAGCTATCACATGAGATTGGCTTATGGTACCAGTTAATATAATCAACAATGAACATGATGACAAACCTGAGGGTGAAGATGATTTTGGTAATTATATTTTTTGTTTTCTTATTTTTCTTATACTTCGAAAAATTATCTAATAACTGACTTAGATGATACCATTCTAGCGGGTAGATGACTACCTCCTTAGTGTAATGTTGAAGTTCATACAATTTATGGTGGTCATGCAGTCAATAGGTCCCACCCATCGGAAAGAATGTGCATATGAATGTTGTAAGGCGTGTATACATCAAGCTAAAGCTGCAAGAGCGGATGAAATGAAATGTAATATATGGGTTTATTGCCCTGCTGATGGTGGATACCATTCCCGGATATATACCAACACAAACTTGAAGAATGCTGGCTGAAATATGTAAGTTTATAGTCATTTGTTGTAGATTTAGAAAAATGGACGGGTCGGGCAGGTTGGGTAACTGGAATATGGGCAATATTTGGTGCACACCAAATTGGGTTGACCCGAATCACTTTTTTGCCAAATTCATTTAGGCCTGTATATAAATAATATGTTTGCCGGATATGATTTCAAAATAATGTAATTTCAGTTATAATATAATTCGAAAAAGATGATCAGGTCACTAAGAATACACTTGGACAAGTTTTATTTTGCGCAACATTTTATAAATTTTATCAATTTAACCATTAAAAGTGTCAAGTTTGCATTCATAACGTACGTATGTGTGTTCTTCCAAAAGATGATGCACCAATTTCACTCTCTGTACTCTGCATAACATTGATTATTAATACGTATGAGAGTCAAATGTGTTGCGTTAAAACTTCCATAGAAAGAAAACAAAATAGACTGCAAATAAGGGTGGAATTATTAAGGCAAACTCAACAAAGTAGTAAATACCTACAGTAATGAGGTGAAGTAGATAATTATCTAAAAGAGTATATATATCGTTTTTATGTGTTCAGGATTGCAGGATGATTGTGGAATAAATTTTTTATTTTTTTGATTTTCAAGAGTTTAGAAGATTGAATATAGTCATTGGAGTCACTGAAACATTATTCTCTTTATATTAAATTGCATGTAATACGCGTACTAAACAGACTTGCGCGGTGTGTCATTGAGATTAAACTTTGATGCAAATTTACATAAATTTACTTTGTATTTTTTAATTTTTATATAAATCTTAACGTTCATTTGAGTTAAATTCATATACTATGTTGTTACAAAAATTTTTGTATATTTTAATTGTTCTATAAATCTTAATGTTCATTTATTTTCATTGTTATGCATTCAATATAAAATCTGGTACGTTTATATCTTATTTTTCGTTAACTTATTTTTTTTAACGATGTTCATAAGTGTAGACCGCCCATTGGGCGGGCCAATTTTCCACATGTCCACTTTTCCAACCATTCTTTACCACCCTTCTTACGCTATACAAAAATATGTTGTCACACCCCTAGAATCGGGTCCAGCGGAAGCATACATGTCGCTGGGGTGCAACTCAATTGGTATCACAACACAAGTACAAAGAACGGTTTTCAACTCAAACATTTAGAATAAAATTGTTTAACAAAAGTGTTGAATTTTCATTGTTAAAAGTAGTGCGGAAATAGGCCCTTTAAAAAGTTAAAACGGTCCCCATATGTTTATCAGAGTCTTCTATGACCATGTCATGCCCTGCCAAAAGCCTCCAGTAGCGTGCTATTGCTTAATACCTGAAAATACATGCTAAAAATGTCAACACGAGGTTGGTGAGTTCATAGAGATCAGTGAAAAATGTAATGCATTTGAAAATGATTTCCCAGCAAAGGCGTTATAAATCCACCCAGTTCCAAGCCCCGCCCATACAAGACTTGCAACCTGTGTGTTTACAATCCACTGCCAAACATGATTTGGTTTAAGTGAACGACAAATGATTTATGGACCACAAAATGTAATGTTAAGTGTGACAATGTCGCTATATAAAGGTAAGTGTGATAATGACTCCATATAACTAAATTTGACAATATCGCCATTTAATTAAATCTGACAATGTCGCCATGACAATGTCGTCATAAGATAAATTCTGACAATGTCGCCATATAAACAATTCTGACAGTGTCGCCATGACAATGTCGCCACATATATATATATATCTGACAGTGTCGTCATAATACTAAAATAATACGAAATTAACAGTCCATAACATAGGCAATATGAAATAGCTTAATGTACTAGTGTCTATAATGAAATGATCAAGGGTGAAAAATGTAACACAAAATACTTCCGAGCAACGACTCAAGTATTTTAACCAATCAATAATGTTTGAAGGACAACTCACGTCTCAAGCAAAACAAGCATGAAGTTTAAAGGTAAAACGAGCATAGAGTTTAATGAAAAACGAGCATGTATTCTCCCCCAAAACAGTTACAAAACAAGTAAAAGGAGGGGCTATGAAACTCACCTGATGCAATAGCTACGATGACAAAAGTAGATACGCTGAAATGAGGCTCGGTCTCCAACCGCGACCTAATATGATGGTATGATCTAATGTAAGCAATGAAATGATGCTACACATGCAAATACGTATGTTAACGATACCACTCGTTAGTTTTGAAAATAACGTTTATCGTCGAAAAAAAAATACATTTTTGACGTCTCGTTAAGTTAATAAACACTTTTCGCGTAAACATGTTGAAACGGTACTCCACGATCCTTGTTTGGTGTCCTATTGGCAAAATGTAATGTTTTCATCACAATTTAATATTTTCCTTAACTTGTGAAAATATGCCCAAAATGGCTTCGTGAAACTAGTCGCGAAATATTGCACGTTACGTGTTAGTTGATCAAACTCGACGTTTTTGAAAACCTTGTAACAATGTATAAATGTCGTTTCCTTTAACTTTCAATTGTACACGCCACGATCAATTAGAAAATCGGCTAACAACGTTATGTTTCGCAAAAACACTAGTTTTAATATTTAGAACACTTTCTAATAGTGGATGTCAAAATAAATTAGAGTTCGTCGGCTTTAAACGTGAATAACTCGGCCGTTACAAGCTCGTTTTCTACATTCTTTACATCCACGGCTTCGTATAAACATGAACTAACATAATCTCAATGGGTCGGGTCGTCTAGATCACGTCTAACGCCTCGTTTTGTCCTTTGAATCTCGGCGATCAGCAACTAAATTTTCAGAAAATTAGTTTTCGTCGTCTAACTTCGAAAAATCATAACTCCTTCGTTATAAGTCGGTTTTTAGTGATTCTTGCGGCCACGGTTTCGTTTTTGAAAGAACTTTCTGAATATGAAGGCCAAAATATACCAAAAATTACTGAGTTTTCCAGTTTACACGTTTTTTGATAGAACCTATTTTAGATTGTTAAAAACTCACTTCCTTGGTTCTAAACTTGATCATACTAACTCAAATCAACTCCACAAGTTCGCAAATCCTACCATACACCTTCTTAGGATGTCATGGGGTCCTAAACATCACCAACCTTGGTGGATTTCATGAGATCATTAGTGAAACTTATAGATCTAGTGATTTAAAGAGTTTATGTTCAAATGTGGTATGTAAAACATAAGTATCTTGCATGGATGACTAATATAACTTGAAAATACATGAACATATATATCAAATGAAAGTATAAAATGATCAAAACATGTTCTTGAAACTTACTTGATGATTGGATGAGTTTTGATAAGAAATGAGTAATAAACTTGAGGTTTGATCACAAATCCATAACTAGGAAGGCAAATGGAGTATGATTATGACTTGATCTTGAAAAATCTATGGATTTTGGGTGTGTTCTTGGTTATGGCCGAACATAGGGGTGAAAGTGGAGAGGTTTTGATCTTTTTTTGCTAGCTAAAATGTTATGTGTATGTGTTTGTGTTAGTGGAACTTGGAATTAAATCAAAGAAATTCATTAATTGCATGTGTACTAGTAATCAAGTAATATAGAGAATTAGGGGGTGAGGGGGGGGGGTGGTACATGCAAGTAAAAGAGATAGATTTGATGTTAATTAATAAGCTTGTCTCCATTTAATTATAATTTGTGTGTTTTGTGTATACACTGAGTGTTATCGGGTACCGAGTTAACTAGAAATAACTCGTGACGAGGTGAAATGAGATACGACGAAGTTGTAAAAATTGAAAAATCATGTTCCTTGCAAGAATCGGGTGTTAGAATGATAATCGGGTTGAAATTTCGTAAAACGACCGAGTTATAAGCGTCAAACAAAAAATATAGCGATTGGTTTAAAAACACCGGGTAAAATAATAATATAATCTCTATATCATTATAATTAGCTTGAAAATGTATTAGGATCATCGTCGGGAGTATTGGCTTTACTGTTAGTAGAAATGACTGAGTGGTAACGTTAATTAAACAGTTAATCATACGTTAATGAAAATCACACAAACACATGCATGAACTGATATGGAAATGATGTTACTGATAATATGCAGACTACCCTAGTCTGTATGATGTGCCTTTACTGATGATGCATGAATACGCAGCTAAACCTAACTGGTTACACGCATTTCAATACTCGTAAACCTAGTTTACGACATGATGATTGATGCCCATGAATAGTGATTTCCCTCCGGGAATGAATAGTGTCATGTGAATAGAAAAATTTTTTGACGACTTCTCAAAGTCTCAAACTGACTTCAAAAACGATGAATAGTAAAATGATGAATAGTATTCAGTGAATAGTGATTTATGAATAGTAACTCATGAATAGTAAATTGTCGAGATGAATAGTGAAATTTTGAAGCTTGAAAAAGGACCTGAAATTACGGGTTGTGACAGACTCCACCCGTTAAAGGAATTCAGTCCCTGAATTCAGTTAATGTTGGTCTCTGGAGTGGACTCGGTGAAAATATGTGGATATTGGAGTCACATTGCGGTGATAAAAGATAAAACATCCATTAGATAGGGATTCGTAATAGTACATGAAGTTCATACAATAGAACTTAAAGTGAAATACAAAAGAAATACAACACTAGAGAGTTTAGGTTTTCGTTTATTTTTAAGGCAGAAGTTCTTGGTTCTTGAACATTGTTGTCGTCCTCCACGTTGTTGATGTGCTGACAATTCCCTCCTCTGATGACCTAGGCTCTACCACGAGCTATTCCGCCTTGGTTCCTGTTCCCATGATTTCCTTGTTTTGGACATTCATTCCTGTAATGTCCTATCTCTCCACAGCCAAAACATGTCACTAGAGGTTTCTGATTTCTAGCAATGATTGGAAACTGGCATTCCCTAGTCGCATGACCAATCTTCTTATAGTTGCCACATGGATTAAGACAATGTCCAGGGTTATGATGATTTTGACACTTGTTGCATTTGGGTAGGGTACCTTGGTAACCTTTCTTTTCAGCTGAACCGGCAGCATAGGCCTTGGCGACTTCTTGCCTCTTTTGTTGTGGTTGAGTAGCATCGCCACTCTGATTGTTGTCCCAACTCCTCTTGTCGTTGTTGTTTCGGTAGTTGTTAGAGTTGTTGCTGTTGTTGCTGTTGTTTGGAGTAGTCCCTTTCTTCACTATCTGAGCCATAAGCTTTTGAGATATCCTGATAGCTTCGTCTAGAGTTTGTGGGTCAAAAGAAATCATATCTCCACGGATGCTGTGAGGTAGTCCACCAATGAAATTTTCTAGCAGCTTCTTATTATCGGGAACCATAGTTGGACATAGCACCGCCAACTCCTGAAACCTCCTGATATATGCCTCGATATCATCACCTGCTGTTACTAGCTCATAAAACTCTGTTTCCAACTTCTTTATTTCAGTGCGTGGACAGAACTTCTTAGTCAGCAACTTCTTGAATTCATCCCACGTAAGCTTGTGAGCATTTTCCATTCCCCTGGGTTTTGCATACGAATTCCACCATGACATAGCTTCCCCAACGAGTGTACTGGTAGCAAACTTTACCTTGTCCTCCTCTGGACAATTGCATAAAAGAAATATAGATTCTGTCTTTTCAAACCAACGAATCATAGCGGTGGCTCCTTCCGCGCCTTTGAATTTTTCGGGATCACCACTTTTAAAGTCCTTGTACGTACATTTAGGCCCATTAGTACCATTAGCAGTTGTTCCTGCAGCTTCTGCGGTTTCTGCCCGTGAAGCGGCTTCAGCAGCGGCTGCAGCTACTGCAGCTCTTTCAGTTACCAGTGCTGCCTCTATACTGTCGGCAACCAGCTTTCTGATCTGGGCGGGTGTCATAGTAGTAGTAGCTCTCTTGGGTGGCATGATTCTTCAAAACAAGAAAAGAAGAGCGAAACGTAAATAAGGCGTTTTGTATGATATTCACTAACAAATAAACACAAGATTAGGGCTAGATAATGGATCGAATAGATGAGAGTTTAGAGAGAGAAAGTGGGAACTTTAGTGAGAGAAATGTATGTGTATTAGATTAGAATAATGAGAAGTTCCACCCTTTCCCTTGTGGGAAAGGGTATTTATAGTTCTTACATAATATGCCCCTAGCGGGCTGTGGAGCGAGCAGACAGTGGGTAAAGACTCGACCCACTCCACAATACTAATAATAATAACTAAGCTACTACTAATATTACTAGTTATCCTACGAGCTATGATGTGCTAATGAGTACTCGGGGTGACCGAGTCTTCAACTGAATATTCATATTCCTAACACGTTTCCTAAATGTAGATGCTCTGGAGTGGCTTGTCATACAATGAAAATTGGAAGTTGCGTTATGATTATCTGGCTTGCTTCTAGACGGTGGTTCACGAGGTGATGTGGAGGTGGATATTCTTGCAACGATTGAGTATACACATATGAATGAAACCTTTAGAAATTGGGTAGGAATGCAATCCGGACATAATTCTATTATAACTGTCCTTAGTATTGCAAAATTCATCTCTGAGTCGGGCATAGGTGGTCAGCCTATGTCCCACTGTCTCGGGTCGAATATAGATGACCAGTCTATATTCCACCGAGGTTCAATGAATTTTGAAATACTCAGCTCAGTTATACTAATACTATGTCCTTCACATTTGAAAAGACGTTCTGAAAGACTAAGGCAAGTGACCAAACTCAAGGTCAAATGATGAAACTACGCAAGGAAAAGGCGTAACGCTGAGACGTGTATGATATGCGAGCATGCTTATATGAAAGACAACTATAGAAATCAATGAGAATAAGCAAGTACAAATGATTTGATAATAAGACACAAATCTCATTAAATATGTCAGCAACAAACCACAAATGAGGCATCAGCTTGGTAGGCAGGCACGCGGCGGTCATAGGGTTAAGTTTTTGTAAATGTAGCTATAGTCTTGGTTTTAAAATCACCTAGTTCTCTATAGCCAAGGCTCTGATACCAATCTGTCACACCCCCAGAATCGGGTCCAGCGGAAGCATACATGTCACTGGGTGCAACTCAATTGGTATCACAACACAAGTACAAAGAACGGTTTTCACCTCAAACATTTAGAATAAAATTGTTTAACAAAAGTGTTGAATTTTCATTGTTAAAAGTAGTGCGGAAATAGGCCCTTTAAACAGTTAAAACGGTCCCCATATGTTTATCAAAGTCTTCTATGACCATGCCATGCCCTGCCAAAAGCCTCCAGTAGCGTGCTATTGCTTAATACCTGAAAATACATGCTAAAAGTGTCAACACGAGGTTGGTGAGTTCATAGAGATTAGTGAAAAATGTAATGCATTTGAAAATGATTTCCCAGCAGAGGCGTTATAAATCCACCCAGTTCCAAGCCCCGCCCATACAAGACTTGCAACCTGTGTGTTTACAACCCACTGCCAAACATGATTTGGTTTAAGTGAACGTCAAATGATTTATGGACCACAAAATGTAATGTTAAGTGTGACAATGTCGCTATATAAAGGTAAGTGTGATAATGACTCCATATAACTAAATCTGACAATATCGCCATATAAATAAATCTGACAATGTCGCCATGACAATGTCGTCATAAGATAAATTCTGACAATGTCGCCATATAAACAATTCTGACAGTGTCGCCATGACAATGTCGCCACATATATATATCTGACAGTGTCGTCATAATACTAAAATAATACGAAATTAACAGTCCATAACATAGGCAATATGAAATAGCTTAATGTACTAGTGTCCATAATGAAATGAGCAAGGGTGAAAAATGTAACACAAAATACTTCCGAGTAACGACTCAAGTATTTTAACCAATCAATAATGTTTGAAAGACAACTTACGTCTCAAGCAAAACAAGCATGGAGTTTAAATGTAAAACGAGCATAGAGTTTAATGAAAAATGAGCATAGAGTTTAATGAAAAACGAGCATGTATTCTCCCCCAAAACAGTTACAAAACAAGTAAAAGGAGGGGCTATGAAACTCACCTGATGCAATAGCTACGATGACAAAAGTGGATATGCTGAAATGAGGCTCAATCTCCAACCGCGACCTAATATGATGGTATGATCTAATGCAAGCAATGAAATGATGCTACACATGCAAATACGTATGTTAACGATAACACTCGTTAGTTTTGAAAATAACATTTATCGTCGAAAAAAAATACATTTTTGACGTCTCGTTAAGTTAATAAACACTTTTCGCGTAAACATGTTGAAACGGTACTCCACGATCCTTGTTTGGTGTCCTATTGGAAAAATGTAATGTTTTCATCGCAATTTAATATTTTTCTTAACTTGTGAAAATATGCCCAAAATGGCTTCGTGAAACTAGTCGCGAAATATTGCACGTTACGTGTTAGTTGATCAAACTCGACGTTTTTGAAAACCTTGTAACAATGTATAAATGTCGTTTCCTTTAACTTTCAATTGTACACGCCTCGATCAATTAGAAAATCGGCTAACAACGTTATGTTTCGCAAAAACACTAGTTTTAATATTTAGAACACTTTCTAATAGTGGCTGTCAAAATAAACTAGAGTTCGTCGGCTTTAAACGTGAATAACTCGGCCGTTACAAGCTCGTTTTCTACGTTCTTTACATCCACGGCTTCGTATAAACATGAAATAACATAATCTCAATGGGTCGGGTTGTCTAGATCACGTCTAACGCCTTGTTTTGTCCTTTGAATCTCGGCGATCAGCAACTAAATTTTCAGAAAATTAGTTTTCGTCGTCTAACTTCGAAAAATCATAACTCCTTCGTTATAAGTCGGTTTTTAGTGATTCTTGCGGCCACGGTTTCGTTTTTGAAAGAACTTTCTGAATATGAAGGCCAAAATATACCAAAAATTACTGAGTTTTCCAGTTTACACGTTTTTGGATAGAACCTATTTTAGATTGTTAAAAACTCACTTCCTTGGTTCTAAACTTGATCATACTAACTCAAATCAACTCCACAAGTTCGCAAATCCTACCATACACCTTCTTAGGATGTCATGGGGTCCTAAACATCACCAACCTTGGTGGATTTCATGAGATCATTAGTGAAACTTATAGATCTAGTGATTTAAAGAGTTTATGTTCAAATGTGGTATGTAAAACATAAGTATCTTGCATGGATGACTAATATAACTTGAAAATACATGAACATATATATCAAATGAAAGTATAAAATAATCAAAACATGTTCTTGAAACTTACTTGATGATTGGATGAGTTTTGATAAGAAATGAGTAGTAAACTTGAGGTTTGATCACAAATCCATAACTAGGAAGGCAAATGGAGTATGATTATGACTTGATCTTGAAAAATCTATGGATTTTGGGTGTGTTCTTGGTTATGGCCGAACATAGGGGTGAAAGTGGAGAGGTTTTGATCTTTTTTTGCTAGCTAAAATGTTATGTGTATGTGTTTGTGTTAGTGGAACTTGGAATTAAATCAAAGAAATTCATTAATAGCATGTGTACTAGTAATCAAGTAATATAGAAAATTAGGGGGGTGAGGGGGGGGGGGGGTGGCACATGCAAGTAAAAGAGATAGATTTGATGTTAATTAATAAACTTGTCTCCATTTAATTATAATTTGTGTGTTTTGTGTATACACTGAGTGTTATCGGGTACCGTGTTAACTAGAAATAACTCGTGACGAGGTGAAATGAGATACGACGAAGTTGTAAAAATTGAAAAATCATGTTCCTTGCAAGAATCGGGTGTTAGAATGATAATCGGATTGAAATTTCGTAAAACGACGGAGTTATAAGCGTGAAACGAAAAATATAGCGATTGGTTTAAAAACACCGGGTAAAGTAATAATATAATCTCTATATCATTATAATTAGCTTGAAAATGTATTAGGATCATCGTCGGGAGTATTGGGTTTACTGTTAGTAGAAATGACTGAGTGGTAACGTTAATTAAACCGGTAAGCATACGTTAATGAAAATCACACAAACACATGCATGAACTGATATGGAAATGATGTTACTGATAATATGCAGACTACCCTAGTCTGTATGATGTGCCTTTACTGATGATGCATGAATACGCAGCTAAACCTAACTGGTTACGCGCATTTCAATACTCATAAACCTAGTTTACGACATGATGAATGATGCCCATGAATAGTGATTTTCCTCCGGGAATGAATAGTGTCATGTGAATAGTAAATTTTTTTGACGACTTCTCAAAGTCTCAAACTGACTTCAAAAATGATGAATAGTGAAATGATGAATAGTGTTCGGTGAATAGTGATTTATGAATAGTAACTCATGAATAGTAAATTGTCGAGATGAATAGTGAAATTTTGAAGCTTGAAAAAGGACCTAAAATTACGGGTTGTGACATATGTCAACGATAATTATAAGTCATGCGCTCCCATCGGGCTGGCTACGACCACTAGAGGCGTCCTGATGGCAGCTTCTTATGAAAAGGTAAATTTGCTTAATGAAAATTTGACAACTTCTTATGTGCTAAATAGACGCGTCTTGATGGCAGCTTCGGATGGCTGGCTAACGGGTCAACTGGGGGTTTATGTCAAACTTGATAGTCTTTGTACATGCTGTAACGGGTTGGGTCAAGGTTACCCAAAAGACTACTTGTCTAAAGTTATTAGATTGTTTATCAATAATTTAGTAGATCATGTGTCTAATATAGTTTTGGGGACTTAGTTTTTATTCATGCGACATGTTTCCTGTCCTTAACAATAATTTTCCATCTTTACTAACTTCAACGCATTCAATGGACTATGAAATTTCTATGCAATGTTGACATATTAGAATGGGTAGCTAGCTCTATCCACGTCACACTGATTATTATTGTCATTCCAGATCTCAAGTGTTATCCAATGTTTGTTTAATCTCCTTTTAAAATACTATGCTTAAATCATATATAAAAACTCACCTTCGACATAATTATGGTTGGTTTATATATGCCTAATCTTTAAATAGATAAGCAATCCATAGTCTTTAGATATAATTCTTACCTGCTTATTATAAAGTAGTGATATGCTCATTTTTTTAAACAGATTAATAGTTTGAAATAAGCATTTACAAACACATGCTAAGACCATGGTTAGTTTCTTGTGTTTGGTTAATAGTGAAAATAATCGAGTATATTAATTTATGCCCACCATATGTCTGAGATGGTTTCGGTTTTTTGCAGGAGATTATTACAGGTGTACATGTGAATGACAACGAGGAAGGATGGTGGATGACTAAGATGACAAGGGACCGTGTTAGCACTTACCACGAGTTGTAGTGTTTCCTATGCAACTCAGTATAGGACAATAAGTAGAGCCAAAATCTAAATCTTGATCACATTGTATGCCTATTTAAGAAGCAAGAATAAACACACTTGAACATCATTAAAAGTTTAGAACTTCGGAAAACACGATAGCTCAGGTAACTTAAACTCATATAGACATGAAAATTTATGTTCTCTTATTGTAGTGGCTGATAAGAAATAATATTAGGAAAGGATTGGTTTGCTGTATGCATTTATTGATTGACGCAATGATGCTTTTATTATTCATTTTTTTCAAGCATGAAACAATTCAATTTGAGTCATTCTGTATAATGAATATATATGGGCGCCAAACATTGGTTAAAATGGCGAAGAAATATGTGACAAACTTATTTTTATGGAGGCAAATGTTCATCACCTGTAGAGGTCAAAAAATGGGTAGGTCGGGTTAGGGGTCATACGGGATGGGTCAGAGCCACGTCTATCTTTTGTCACTATGAGAATAGTAAGTATTTAAATAACGTGATAGATGAACCACACTCAGAATATAGGGATGTTAAAAAATTTAGTGATTATTGATACTTTGGTTTTCAAATTCAGTTTAGTAATGATACAATATAGAGTCACTGATTGGTCATTTTGTCAAAAAGAACTCCTATTGAAATTACAGGCCCGCATTACACACACATATGATCTGCACATGCATATTTGTTTTAGTAAAGTGACTTTATATATGTGCTTGGTAGTGGTTAACGTCGATTTATCAGGTAATGCATAATTGCGTTGGAACTGCCATACGAATGAACGATTTGTTTATGTAATCATCAAATAAGAAGGTTAGAATTGCTGTCGTATTGGTCGATATATAAGTGGTTTCAGTCAAATTAATGCAATGATGATGTAATAGTTATATTTAACCAACATTCGTTCTATGTTGTTTACTAACTATGTTGAGAGATTAAACTTTATCTCCAACGTTTTTTTTAATCTTTAATTAAGTATATACAGTATTTTAGTTGATTTGTTGAATTTCCCCGGTTCATTATCAAAACTGATGTTAATCATGTACGGTACACAAGTTCCATAAGAGCTGCACTTTTCATACGAATCTCCTTTTATATACTTGGCTTCTTTACATGCAGGTTCTTTGCAAATCTTATCCTTCTGAATATTTTCCTATTATAAATACAATTGTATTGTAGAACATATTAATAAACTACAAAAATACAAAATCGTATATACATATCTTTCTATTCGTAAACTGGAATTTACTAATTACGGGACAAGAAATGTAAGGTTACTTCGTTAACTTAATTTTTTTTAACAATATTTATAGTAGGAAAATATTCAGAAGGATAAGATTTGCAAAGAACCTGCATGTAAAGAAGTCAAGTATATAAAAGGAGATTCGATAACCGTTTGTTCTTGATGTTAGTTATAAAATGAGATTTGATAATAGGATTAATTAAGGCTTGGTCGCCCATCGAACGGGCTATGCTTTGATACTTTGTTCTTGCGTACCACTTTAACACTTTTCTTCTCTCATATTCGATAACCGTTTGTTTCTTTTTGTTCTTAATGCATTCAATAAAAAATTTGGTACATTTATATCTTATTTTTGTTAACTTCTTTTTTCCAACGATAATCATAAGTCACTTTGAGCCTCAATCATTAGGTATTGTGTTCATTAAAAATCCAGTATTGATTTTTTATAAATTTTGCACCATAACAAGGATATGTTAAAACAAGAAGTATATGTTTATGATTCTGTAGCAGTTAAGACTTGATGAACTCAAATAAGTACATTTTATTACCATCATTTATCCTATTAATTTGACTTGTTTTATTATATTATGTATGAGGATTGATATTTAATCGTTTACTTTTGTAATTCTCAGTTAAAAACAAGCATTTGGTGAAACTTGGTGATTTTGGACTAATTATGGAGCAAAACATGCAAGAAGTTAAGAGTCTACTGAAATGTACAAGATCAAGACTAATCTGCTCCAGATGCGCCGCATCTTGCTTATTACATACGGCGCATCGCTATCAAGATCTCACCAGATACGATCCAAGATACAAGAGGACATGCGCCGCATCTATGAATGAGTTACGCCGCATCTTCTGGCGGTGTACGAATATTCCTGAATATTATAATCTTGGACCCCACGCAAAGTTAAGTAAATGCGCCGCATCTACTTACTAGATGCGCCGCATCTTACCCTCAGACAGAAACTATAAATACCCCAAGACCAGACGAATTCGAGGTGACATATATTATATACGAAGACCGTAGTACAGAAACCAAGGACGAATTCAGTCGAATAGCGAGCACAAGACACACTCAAATCAAAGATACAAGAGCTGTAAGAAGGTGATGCATGTGTTTCATTCATTAAGTAGTTTTGTTTTATTGTGTTAGTAAACTTTAATTCATCAAGATTGGTGGCTTGTGTAATGTGACAACGGAAAGATTGCACTCCCTTAAAACTGCTTTCTCATTAATTAAAGTTTATATGTTGATGTCTTTGGTGACTTTTATTAGTGCATTGATAACCTCTGTGTCTAGCTGAGCGTTGATCGGGTCGCCATGCCTCTGCCCTCGCCTATTTATTAGATCGCCTATGCATTCTATGGTCTGTAGAAAAGTAGGAGAAAGATAAATAGGATAGTCATAAGTAATCATTAAGGGTTTACTCGCCGATAAGATTAGAACCAACGAGAAAGGACTTAATCTCGGTGCGTTGCATCGAACTATACACTTCATATAACACTAGCAATAAAACAAGTGACAAACTACTTATCTTAAGGACAGCCCTCTTATTGTCTCAAGTATTTATCTGTGTACGTGTGTGCTATTCGCTGATTCGTGCCTATTGGTTTAGTTTATTCTTTAATTGCAACCAAATCGTGCCAGTCTCTCAGGCTGAACCCCCTTGCGTTAGATTAGATTGTATAGCTAACTTAATATATTAAAATACTGATTAGAATAACTAGATAATACGTTCCACTCTTAGTGATCGACACTCTACTTACCATTATATTCATACTGACCGGGTACACTGCTCGTTAAGTGTGTGTGTTATTGATAAGTCGGCTAAATATAAATTTAAAACTTGAGTAGGCATTAATACTGCTAAACCGCAACGACACATCGCACGCATCAAGACTCGACAGAGTTCCATGTTTGAAAGTGACACACCAGGCAGAAGATCTGGAAAACATGCTTCTAATGTTGTTACCCAGCCAGAAGGTAGTTTGTTGTTAAACGTTTTTTTTATACATTAAGAATTGTGCTTAGACTATGTTGATTAATTCACAGAATTTAATCGACCATCCAAAAGAAAATTTGGAAAACATTATTCTATGTTTTTTTAGTAAATTACAAGGATTTTTTTAACTATTTATTAATGATTAGGTCAAGTTAAAGTCACGGGTCAGACGGGTCATCCCACTCAAAAAACACGGGTCAGACGGGTCACTTTACGATGGGTCACTACAGTTAAAAGGCACGGGTCAGATGAGTTTTTTGTATCAGGTGTGCCAAGTTGTATATGCTAATCCAACACATTGATGGTCAAGTTAAAGACACGAGTCAGACGGGTCATCCCACTAAAAAACACGGGTCAGACGGGTCACATTGGTTAGACGAGTTTTTTGTATGAGGTGCCATGTTGTATATGCTAATCCAACACATTATGGTCAAGTTAAAGACACGGGTCAGACGGGTCATCCCACTAAAAAACACGGGTCACATTAAGATGGGTTACTGCAGTTAAAAGGCATTGGTCAGACGAGTTTTTTTTATCAGTATGCCAAGTTGTATATGCTATTTCCAACACATTGATAGAATACATTCAGATGGAGTCCAACCTAGATTACATTAACAAAAGCCAATACATATTGCGCAGGCTTCGACAACTATTAAGAAAAAATACAACTAAACATAAACTAATACGTTTTAAACAATCATAAAAAAACACTGTAGTTAAAAAACACATTTCCGTTAAGTAACACCATCAGAAGTAAAATTATAACAACCCAATAAATAGTGGCCCGGTACGATATTAAAAATATTTGTTTGCTTTTGTTTGTGTTTATTTTCGTTTGTGTGTTTTTATTTGTTTTAATTTTTCGTATTTTTTGTGTTCTGCTATCGTTGTACTGGGCTAAATCGAACGATACGGCGCATCTGATTTCTCAGATACGGCGTATTGCGTTCAATTTTTATAAAATACAACGCGTTTAATTAATTCGATACGACGCATCTTTTCCCAAGATACGGCGTATCTGTTTTTGATAAAAAAAAATTTTCTAAACGTTGACGACATACGACGCATCTGCTTTAGCAGATACGGCGTATCTATTATTTTAATTAAAAACAGTTTTCGAATTATTAAACAGATACGGCGTATCGATCTTTATCGATACGGCGCATCTTCTGAATCAAAAATCTTATATTTTGAAACGTAACGAAAATACGGCGCATTAACTTTTGTTAATACGACGCATTTAATTTTAATAAATATCGATTTTTGATAATTAAAACAGATACGGCGCATTCTAATTTCTAAGCGGCGTATCTATTTTCTGAATAAAGTCTGATTAAATTTTAACGATTGTAAGATACGGCGTATCCAACTTTTGGATACGGCGCATCGTCAGCTGATATCAGCAGCTTTTATTTTACTTTGATCGTTTCACCCTTCTTTTGCACGAGTAAGTTTTTATTTCAGGAAGATGGACGATCCGGATATTACAATGGAAGAATATATCAGACTTGGAGAGGAAAGAGCCTTGAGCAATAATGGGATCTACGATTGGGAAAGAGCAAGATATGGTGCACAAGTCATTGATACGAAAGAAATCACTATGGAAGAATACTTGATTCTTGGACGAGAAAAGTCAAGGAAAGAAAGAAACAAATTGCCGTTTCAACACACTTGGTGTATGTCTAATGATGATGAAGAAGATTCATATACCGTGAAACCAATTCCGGCAATTGTTATTGATAGTACTTTTTCTCCGGAGATTGCACAAGATGATGATGTGTATACGGAACCTTACGTTGAAGAATATTCTGCACTCGTATTACCACCATTAGACAATCCAACGGACGAAGATGAAAAGTATTCTAATTTTGATTTCGAACCATTTGACGCCATAGTTTATGATGACATACCTCAACCAGATTTTGACCCAACGAGGGATTTTGAAGAAGTCTGGGATTACTTATTTAAGAATGAAATTCGGGACGATGCTGAAATTGCAAGATCACTGGTTGAAGATGGAGATTCACAAGATGAATTGGAATCACTTACAACACAAAGTGGTACAAATTTATTTAATATTATTAATCCCGTTACTAATAATCTTGCTAGTTTTCCTAAACAGGGTGCAAAACAAAAAGATAATGAGGTGAAATCTATTACACTACCTATTGAAGCACCTGTGATCAACCCGTATTTGGTGGAACTCGAGGAAGAATTTGGTGATGAGCTCTTAAACATTGCTATGATCGAAGATGATGATGATGTCGACCCTATGAAGGTTATTGTGGAACTCGAACTTTTACTTGCTAAAGACCCTTTCTCATCTTCTGCGGAAGTCGAGGGACGCCTTACTACCAAAGAGACTAACCAAGAAGAAAGGAGACTCATTTTTCCTCAACACACTACTCTTTCAGATGAAGTGGTCAAGTCATCCAATTTATCAACCAAACCGGGTATGAATAGGAAAGATGTACATGTATTGCCAAGGTATGATCTTTATTTATTTCTTCCATCTTTAATAGCAAATTTACACTCTTTTCGTGTTTATTGCTACTATCACCCGCACTGGATCCCAAGTGGGGGGAACAACACCCTATTATACAGTAAATAAGGGTAGAGTCAGGCTCGTGACTCGAACAAAAACAAGCGCTTCGTGGGAGGCAACCCATGCTTATCTTTTATTTTATTTTATTTTTTGATTGTGTGTCGAGTCAGTCAGGCCGCAGAGGATACGGCGCATCTCAATCCTGAGATGCGACGCATCTCCTGCAATGGTCATATCTTTATTTTTCTGCATTTTTTACTTTTCGACTTTAAAACTTTTTATCAGTTTATTTTAATGCGGCGCATCCCTGGTTAAGGATGCGGCGCATCTTCTATTCTGATCCGTATTTATTCCAGGCTCGATACGGCGTATCTTCTTCCATAAGATACGGCGCATCGACTGACCTGATGATTTTCATTTTTAATTTTTATGTTTTATTTTTTCCTAACTACTAATGTATTATGCAAGTTTGAACCTTTCTTACCTTAGGTGTGCTTTGAAGCCTTGGTGGTATTATAGATTCCTACATTTCCTGTGGATACATCGAATATGAAGCTTAAACATTCTAATCCACAAGAAAGATGATTTTTGCTCTAATACTAATGGAGGATCATACCGAGCAAATCTCAGGGGAGTTTTTCTGTTCTAATTCTTTTATTTTCCAGTTTTTAACCTTTAATACAAACAACGAGGACGTTGTTTAACTTAAGTGGGGGGATTGGAGAATTAGAACACTTAACATTTACTTGTCCTAAACTTTTCAAAATATGCTTAAAATGTGCTTAATATATCAAAATTTAAAATTTTTAGTATGTTTTTGTTTAAAGTCTAAGTTGCATAGCTGCACACATGACGTTATTTTCAAAAATTGTGATTTTTCAAAATTCACAAATCTATGAGTGTGCCGGTGACTTGTAAACTTTAGAACTTGGCTTGTATACTATTCGAGACCACCATAATAAGTATTATTTATATAATTGGAATGACTTGTCTAAATTGGTAAATTTCTAGGATTACACCCAAATAGCCTATTATATGTTATGTGTTATTAGCTAACTACACTGGTTAGTTAACCCCCGTATAAACCCTTTTGTTACTCTCACTTTTAGAGTAAGATACCCCTAGAAAAACACTCAGAGCCATTCCTTTCGTTTCTTACACCTTTGTTAAAATGTTTCGTTACACCCTTACACCTTATCCTACCCTGTAGATTAGAATCCGTGGTTGGTTAATTGCTATAGGTAAAGTGTGTTTCCTTACATTACCTGTGTTCGCGTGCGTAATTCATTATCTATGGTTAGGTCAGGAAATTGCACAATGCAATTGGAGTGAAATTAAATATTGTATATCTTTGAGTTTATTTTTCGTGTGTTTACTACTTTCACTATTACCGTTATTTCTGAAGTTATGAAAAGTATAGAAAAATTATCCAGAATTATCATTATAGTGATGTGGTGAAATTTTACACATCTATGTTTATGTTATCCTTAAAAAAAAAAAAAAAAAAAAAAAAAAAAAAAAAAAAAAAAAAAAAAAAAAAAATCCAAAAAATAGAAAAGAAAAAGAAAAGAAGAGTTGGATGTTTGATTAAAGCAACGATGTAAAGTTATGTAAGTGGTCGATATCACCACTAGTTGTTATATATTTATGGATTGAAATGGGAGTTGGCAATTATGGGAACGTCAACTAAGGTTTATTCTTTGATTAAGATCTTGTTGAGTATAATTCGTGTCTACCTAAAGCGTGTGTTTCAAGCGTTAAAGCGTGAGTTATTCAATGATATGAGTCTTATTCATGGGATGGTTGGGATAGTGATTAACCACACTTAGGATTTTAATTTATTTGTTTTGTTTATTTTTTATTTTTACACCAATTTCTATCCCAAATATTATCCATACACTGTATTATTCTTTATCCAACCAAACCTTTGATTTATTGAGATTAGGGATTTGAGCAATCTTAAGTATCGTAGTCGTGGATTCGGCTATGTATTTATGATTTTGTCGCCCTTTTTGATATATTATTGTTGGTGAAGTTTGGACCTATCTTTAGCCTATTCGAGTTAAGGATTTGAGCAATTGCAAGTATCGTGTTCGTGGATTCGCTCATGTATTTGTGATTTTGTCGCCTTTTCTGGAATTTGAGATCGATAGAGATTAAGAATAATTAACCCTTAAGCCTATAAACCCTTTTTACCGCTTTAGACTTGTTATTCCTTGGCTTTAGTGGAGGAGATGTGTATACTTGCCAAGCTTATGATAGAATATTCGTCGCGACTGGACAGTTAAACGATTAGATTTGCTTTTATCAAAATATTTTATTTTACTTCTAATTCGTTAAGTGTTTAGTTGTGTGATTATGACAAAAATGAATACATGCTTAAATATAAAAATAAATCCTAATATCTTTTAGGATACATTTTCATAAGATTAATTCTAAGGTTTACTTGGGGACAAGTAAAGTTCAAGTGGGGGGGATATTTGATGAACTCAAATAAGTACATTTTATTACCATCATTTATCCTATTAATTTGACTTGTTTTATTATATTATGTATGAGGATTGATACTTAATCGTTTACTTTTGTAATTCTCAGTTAAAAACAAGCATTTGGTGAAACTTGGCGATTTTAGACTAATTATGGAGCAAAACATGCAAGAAGTTAAGAGTCTACTGAAATGTACAAGATCAAGACTAATCTGCTCCAGATGCGCCGCATCTTGCTTATTACATACGGCGCATCGCTATCAAGATCTCACCAGATACGATCCAAGATACAAGAGGACATGCGCCGCATCTATGAATGAGTTACGCCGCATCTTCTGGCGGTGTACGAATATTCCTGAATATTATAATCTTGGACCCCACGCGAAGTTAACTAAATGCGCCGCATCTACTTACTAGATGCGCCACATCTTACCCTCAGACAGAAACTATAAATACCCCAAGACCAGACGAATTCGAGGTGACATATATTATATACGAAGACCGTAGTACAGAAACCAAGGATGAATTCAGTCGAATAGCAAGCACAAGACACACTCAAATCAAAGATACAAGAGCTGTAAGAAGGTGTTGCATGTGTTTAATTCATTAAGTAGTTTTGTTTTATTGTGTTAGTAAACTTTAATTCATCAAGATTGGTGGCTTGTGTAATGTGACAACGGAAAGATTGCACTCCCTTAAAACTGCTTTCTCATTAATTAAAGTTTATATGTTGATGTCTTTGGTGACTTTTATTAGTGCATTGATAACCTCTGTGTCTAGCTGAGCGTTGATCGGGTCGCCATGCCTCTGCCCTCGCCTATTTATTAGATCGCCTATGCATTCTATGGTCTGTAGAAAAGTAGGAGAAAGATAAATAGGATAGTCATAAGTAATCATTAAGGGTTTACTCGCCGATAAGATTAGAACCAACGAGAAAGGACTTAATCTCGGTGCGTTGCATCGAACTATACACTTCATATAACACTAGCAATAAAACAAGTAACAAACTACTTATCTTAAGGACAGCCCTCTTATTGTCTCAAGTATTTATCTGTGTACGTGTGTGCTATTCGCTGATTCGTGCCTATTGGTTTAGTTTATTCTTTAATTGCAACCAAATCGTGCCAGTCTCTCAGGCTGAACCCCCTTGCGTTAGATTAGATTGTATAGCTAACTTAATATATTAAAATACTGATTAGAATAACTAGATAATACGTTCCACTCTTAGTGATCGACACTCTACTTACCATTATATTCATACTGACCGGGTACACTGCTCGTTAAGTGTGTGTGTTATTGATAAGTCGGCTAAATATAAATTTAAAACTTGAGTAGGCATTAATACTGCTAAACCACAACGACACATCGCACGCATCAAGACTCGACAGAGTTCCATGTTTGAAAGTGACACACCAGGCAGAAGATCTGGAAAACATGCTTCTAATGTTGTTACCCAGCCAGAAGGTAGTTTGTTGTTAAACGTTTTATTTATACATTAAGAATTGTGCTTAGACTATGTTGATTAATTCACAGAATTTAATCGACCATCCAAAAGAAAATTTGGAAAACATTGTTCTATGTTTTTTTAGTAAATTACAAGGATTTTTTTTAACTATTTATTAATGATTAGTTCAAGTTAAAGTCACGGGTCAGACGGGTCATCCCACTCAAAAAACACGGGTCAGACGGGTCACTTTACGATGGGTCACTACAGTTAAAAGGCACGGGTCAGACGAGTTTTTTGTATCAGGTGTGCCAAGTTGTATATGCTAATCCAACACATTGATGGTCAAGTTAAAGACACGGGTCAGACGGGTCATCCCACTAAAAAACACGGGTCAGACGGGTCACATTGGTTAGACGAGTTTTTTGTATCAGGTGCCAAGTTGTATATGCTAATCCAACACATTATGGTCAAGTTAAAGACACGGGTCAGACGGGTCATCCCACTAAAAAACACGGGTCACATTAAGATGGGTTACTGCAGTTAAAAGGCATTGGTCAGACGAGTTTTTTTTATCAGTATGCCAAGTTGTATATGCTATTTCCAACACATTGATAGAATACATTCAGATGGAGTCCAACCTAGATTACATTAACAAAAGCCAATACATATTGCGCAGGCTTCGACAACTATTAAGAAAAAAATACAACTAAACATAAACTAATACATTTTAAACAATCATAAAAAAACACCGTAGTTAAAAAACACATTTCCATTAAGTAACACCATCAGAAGTAAAATTATAACAACCCAATAAATAGTGGCCCGGTACGATATTAAAAATAATTTACCACTAACTAACACCATCTAACATCTTATAATTATGATATTAAAAAAAAAAAAAAAAACAACGTCCTTAAAAATAATTTTAGAATAACTAAAACCATCCAAATTATAATTACAAGTCATGCCCGCCCACTGGGCGGGCTTTGAAGTCTAGTGTATATATATATATATATATATATATATATATATATATATATATATATATATATATATATATATATATATATATATATATATATGTGTATATATATATACAAAAATAAAATAAAACAAACGTCCTTAAAAATAATTTTAGAATAACTAAAACCATTGAAATTATAATTACAAGTCATGCCCTCCCACTGGGCGGGCTTTGAAGTCTAGTATATATATATATATATATATATATATATATATATATATATATATATATATATATATATATATATATATATTAAACCACAACGTAAACGGTGCCGTTTCACCTTCATTTTTCCCGCCAAAAATCTGGCCCCAAACCTTAGCCCATTTTGCCCCAAAACCTTAATCCGTTCCGTTTCTTTCTTAGCCCAATCCGTTTCATGAGTACAAAGGGTGCTCTTGATAGCGCTGGAACATTCTCAGAAATCTCTGGAACCGCACCGATATCTTTTGGATCGATTTGCAAGTTTGGGCGTTTTGATTTATACAGGGTTTAGTGGCCGATTGGCTGCTGGCTCATGATTCCGGTGGTAAGAATTGTTGTTAATTAAATGATTGGTTGAAAACCCTAATTTTTGGGTTGATGCCTGCAGCTTTGGGGCTTTTCATTTATATAGGGTTTAGTGGCCGATTGGCTGCTGGCTCATGATTCCGGTGGTAAGAATTGTTGTTAATTAAATGATTGGTTGAAAACCCTAATTTTTTGGTTGATGCCTGCAGCTTTGGGGCTTTTCATTTATATAGGGTTTAGTGGCCGTTTGGCTTTAGGGCTTTTGATTTATATGGGGTTTAGTTGCCGATTGTCTGCTGATTGATGATTTAAAATGATTCATTGAAAACCCTAATTTTTGGGTTTTCGTTATTGGCTGTGGTTGGTTATTTGTCCGTTGTAGATATTGGTGACCGTTTCTTTTTTGCTCTGTTCTAACCTGCTGGATTTGTGCCTGATTAATATAGATTTTTTTTACTATGCGCCATGAATTAATCTGACCCAATTTGCCTGGATGCAAAACATGGACGGATGGTAGAGTGCGATACACAATCGCCTCAGCAACCTCCATTTGCGCAGCCAAGGCATAGGGTAATCTAATTTTTCTCTACCATAAGACATATACTACAGATGGCGTGTACCTAATCCATTCATCTGATAATGGTATGTATATATATTATAGGCCTATGATGACTGTTATAATTTGAAAAAAAAATGAAATAACTCATTCAAGATTTTAACACAAGTTGGCATGGCAAATACCGGAGGGTGTAGTATAAACAATTACTATGCAACAGGTTTTATTTTTGCAGCCCTGTTAAAATCTTACTATTTGTGTGAACTGAAATCTATTTACAGATCTGAGGCTAACTATTTACTTTAATCCTTGAACCCAACGTTGGCAGTTTGTATTGGTTCTGTATTTGCAGACCTGAGTTTCGATCATATTTTTTTATATTTGTATGATGTTAGTTGTCGTTGTAAGAGGCTGTGATGCATGTCAATGGGTTCGATAAAATTGAGATGCTCCGCATGTTGGCGAGGCAATGTATTACGTTTGCAGCCATCTCGGATGTGTCCTTTTTTTTGATTGTTTCCCTGTCTAAACCTCTTATACAATGGTATTGACACTTTTTACAACATGAGTTGTTGATATATATATTAATTAGATGTCGATTTGTTTTCATTCCACCAGGTTCGGTATCTGTTGTTTGACCTTGGGGCCTTGATGAAATCAGATATATGAAGCTGTAAGCAGTGTCAGTGGGTTCGATATAATTGAGATCGCCCGTATCTTGGCAAGGCAGTTTATTACTTCTGCAGCCATGGCGGATGTATCCTCTTTTTCGATTGTATCCCTATCTAAGCGTGTGATTTCAGTTAAACACCATTGGTAAACGACGTCGTTTACCATAATCAGTTACATATTCACTGATATGGGTTGCAGATGACCATTGATTTGTCTGTTAAGGCGATGACGATTGGTTTCTGAAATATATCTTGGCACGGTAACCACACACGAGCTGTGGTTGCAGCCATGGTAGATCTGAGCCTTATTTGTCGTAGTTTTGAGGGTTTATGTTATTTAAGATTTTCATTTGGACATGAACGTGAACCGGTTTGGCTGCCAGGTTTGTTTCATTTCTCTGCTATACCGCCCTTTGAATGGCTGATGATTAGGCGATGACGATTGTTTTCTGAAATATATCTTGGCACGGTAACCACACACGAGCTGTGGTTGCAGCCATGGCAGATCTGAGCCTTATTTGTCGTGGTTTTGAGGCTTTATGTTATTTAAGATTTTCATTTGGACATGAACGAGAACCGGTTTGGCTGCCAGGTTTGTTTCATTTCTCTGCTATACCGCCCTTTGAATGGCTGATGATTTACTCATGTTTGTTTTGTAGCATAACTTAATATCTATTTTATGTCCTATTTCAGGCTTACTACTTAGTCCCATTTCCAATCAACGTATTGTACTAGCAAGGAAAGAGAGCAGAAAAGGGGTATCTAATACGAAGCCATTTTTTCAAACGCCAAAAACCAAAACAAATGTGAGTCAGCAGCAGTTGAGAATTTCTTTTGCTTACTGCATTAGCATTTCGTTTGCTTACTGAAAGTCCCATTTCCAATCAACGTATTGTATTAGCATTTCATTTGCTTACTGAAAGTTTGCACTTATATTGTACGGATTCATTAATCATCTTCAAACAAGTTATAGAATTGATAACGTCATAGGCCAAGCAAAGATAATAACCACATATGCTGCCGAAATAAGCTAAAACAGAACACCCCATATGCAGAAATTGGTGGTTGGCAAACTGTCAGAAAAAAGTTGTTTAGAAACGATAGTAGTTATTTATTTTGTAACTGTTTCTAAAGATTGTGTTTGGATTTGTTTATTTGGCAGGATTATGTAGTGACAGGTTGGTATAAGTCTCCTGAGCTGTGCGGATCGTTTTATTCAAAGGTATATCCCACGCAGGTATATTTTCCGTCTTCTTTTTCTATAATGTCCAAATACCATGGTTTAATAAGTATCCTGCTAAGTGTTTAATATTGGCTGTGATGATTGTTCGAATACGATGTGTTGATGCACTATGTGGACGGATGGCAGAGTGCAAGAAACACTCGCCTCAGCAACCTTCACTTGTGTACCAGCGCACGAATAAATCTGAGCCCTTGCGTTTATGCCTTTATCTGAGTCTTATTTGTTACCATTACGTGTATGTACTCATACCATTGTCGGTACCTTTAGTTTACTGTGATGATTGTTCGAATACGATGTGTCATTGCACTATCTGGATAGATAGCAGAGTGCGACAAACACTCGCCTCAGCAACCTTCACGCGTGTACCAGGGCACGAATAAATGTGAGCTGACTTTTCTATTTCTATAGGCGATGATGATAATTTTACGGCTATTGCGCTTATGCATTTATCTGAGCCTTATTTGTAAAAATAAAATAAAAAAATGAAAGAAGCTATATCAACAAAGGATTTAGAGAAGAGCTATTTTGATGTGTTGGGCTTATGTTGCTCAAGTGAGGTACCATTAATAGAAAAGATTCTAAAACCACTTCAAGGTGTTCATCATGTTTCTGTTATTCTTCCTTGAAGAACTGTTATTGTTCTTCATGATGTTACCATCATTTGTTAGTTTCAAATAGGTAACTATACTTATTCATTTCTTCTAGCTTTAAATATTGGTTATGTACGTATATCATAGAGATGTGATTTGTTCTTGAAAAAGTTATACGTAAAACAGTTTTGGAGAAGAAGCAGGTACGATTAGGAATATGCATATTTGATTAATGCGCATTTAATTTGTTTAGAAAACGCAATCTCAAATATTACGTGTCTTACTCTTAACGTGTACGTTTATAGCACAAGTTAGTTACTTAGTTAGACAACATATGTACCAAAAAAGAAACTGATTTAATGGATGCTTAAATATCACATTTCTTATCTTGATATCAGCTTTCATCAAGCAAAGGTTACTTTCTCATTTTGCTTTATTAGTGTTTTTTTATTGTTTTGTATTCATTAGATGATGTTGATTGACTTGAACTTCCTACGGCTTATTTTTGTCTTACTTATCTTTTTTTTAACTCTTAGGTGTTAGCAGAAATGAGGAGAAGCTTAAACCAACAATTTATTTGAACAAGTAAGAAGTTCCAACTAGGATCATAATTCATTCCATTATTTGTTTCATTTATCCTAAAATTTTGCGCCTTAACCATGCCTAACTTCTGATGCCTCTTAATGCTCCTTTCACAGGTTGACGGGCAGGTTTTCTGAAGGAACTCGAGTGTTTATTGTGGATCCTATGCTAGCAACAGGTAAGTTATTTTCCTTTCTGCATTCAAGGCTGCACTTTATAAGATAATCTGTAATATTTATGTTTCATTGCCATTCTAATATTTTTGTTTTGTATTTGAATTATCTTTAGGTGGCACGATAGTTGCAGCCATCGATTTTGATTAACTCACTGTCGTTACAGGTATACACAAATGTATAATTTTGGAAGAATTTTTTTATTTTGATTATACTTAATAATTTTTTTTCCGGATATGCAGGTTACAGTGGTGCGTCTTACTTTCCTGAACATCATCTATGGAGGCTCCTGTGTGTATAAAGCTTAAGGTAAACACATTGTATTATACTATGAAAAAATGATATCTCGTAAAATTCAGGCGACAGGAGTATAAGCTGTGTTTCACTTTTAGTCAAACTGATATCCCTATAGGTTCACCGTCTAGAATGTCTCAACATAGCTTGCCTTCTACTGTGGGTACACCTACATGTAAGTATACATTCGTTTCGACTGGTTGCCTTTAAATACATTTTTATGTGTGATATTGTTGGTATGTTTTCTGTATTGCAGTGTATGTTTGCCGTACGAGACAGGGTTTAAGTAATAGGTGTCTTTCCTCAGTGCACGGTATGAGACTGCAGTGGCGTAGCTATCAAATACCAAAGCAGGAGCTACAACAACCAGCGTTGCGCAATGTCTTAAACCTATAATAGCTACAACAACCAGGATAACTTATCTTTCTGCGTCTACACTTTCGGCCACACGAGGTATGCTCAAAACCATTTTGTATTGTTATTTAAAGAAAAAATGTGTAACCGTATATGTGTTAGATGATCAATAAAGGTGATCAGTACTGTTAGAATTCAATCGTAATGTGTTGGGTGATTAAATATTAACATCAGTAGTGCATTAACCTAAATAAAGACAATCAACTTAAAAATTTAAGGCATTAGTATGTCTATGAATGAGTTTCGTTAATAAGGGAGTGTTTGGGTGAACTGACAGGATTGCTCGGATACCATAACTTTTGGTGTTATGCGGTGGTCAACTCCCGTATTATCATGCTCACTTTCTTGCCTCTACTCTTGGAACCGGGATTACCAGAGTAAAAGTTCGGCTTTTTCTTTGACAGGTAATATGAATGGGGTATGTAAATAAGCTTATTTAGACAGCTTACTTGGTTATTGTAGTTTCTTAACATAATAAGATGATAATTTATTAGAAAGACACCTTATTTACTGCTGCAACAGCTTAAGATTCTAATTCTAATAACATGAACCTTTTACTTTCTTTTCCAGTCTCTTTAATGGATTGCCGATATGATTCCTTAACTGCACTACACATTGGAAAAAACCTAAAGACACCATCAGCTAGGGGAGGGATGTTCGGGTAACCTGGTACTTACTGGCTAGAATTTCTTTGTATGTATTGCTTTATTTAATGTCGGTTCTTATGCGTCGTTCATCTGGAATGTAAGGAAGGATTATGGTCTACGCACCATCAATACCATGTACAAAGAGGTTTTAGATCAGGAATTTATGCAGGCTTCTAATGCTGAAGGCCAGCAGCAAGTAACAGATTGCGTCAACATGAAAGAGAAGCAGAAAAATGGCAAAAGGGAGGTTCGGTCCTCCAATGTTCAAGACACATTTGTACACGTTACAGTCTCATTACTCCAAGGTCATCATTATGGGTACTTTCTTAACACCGTGCTATGCACATGATTGTCGCAATACCTACACCCATTCTTTATAACAGTGACTGTGATTTTGATTATTTTAGAGTCTATAACCTTACTTTGTTCGACTTATTTAAGTGCTTTATGTTTTTCAGGTGGCTGTAATGAAATTTCTTTGTGGAATGCAGAAAATGGGAGTTGTCACCAACTACAGTACTAACACTTACCCTTCAGTAAATAATTTCTTTGTGGAATGCAGTAAATAACACTTACCCTTCTTTGTGGAATGCAGAAAATGGGAATTGTCACCATATCAATTCATTAAAATGTGTATATTTGCATTTCTCAGGTTTCGACAACTGTAATTGATTTAGAGAGTTGAGGATCATGATACATTGATGACTTAAAGAACTGAGGAGGGTGACGTTAATGCTGACGGGACTGATGCCAAAACATTTCTATTTAGCAAAATTAAAAGTGCACCGGCCACTTTATTAACCATTTAATAAGGTTCGTTGGTTGCATTATTTTTTACCAGCTATGTAAATACCTAATGTGTTTCTGTAAATAAAGACAAGGCTTCAAATAATGAATGATTTATAACAGAACTTCGAATGGTTTCTGAGTTATGTGTTTATGACTTAGTTGATGTTGAGATGGTTTATGAGTTCCTTTAATTTACAAAAAACCGTTTGATAATGTGTCATTACTTTTGACCCGTTCAAAACCTCGGCCAAAAAACATGCACGCCCGCAACGCGGGCGTCGTCGCCTAACTACTGCATATGTCGTAAGGGTAACAGCCTGTGATGACTTCTATAATTTTATTGGAACAGAATCAGTCCTGTGCGTACAAAATGACGACTAACACGCGTTGGCCCAATATATTCGGCAATTGTGAAATGACAGTTACTTTTTTTATGATTGTAAATAAAAATATCTTAGCTAAAAAAATAAAACAAAAAAAGTTTAATGAAATAAACATTAGCACTTATATTGTAACGTTGCATTTATTAATATTATACAACTGTTTATTTTAATTACTTTTCAGCCATTTAATACATTAGCCGACAAACAAGCACTAAGAAACAAAAAAAAAAGACAAAAAATATTAGAGGTTTAAATAAAAAAATCTTAGCCAAATAAACATTAGCACTTATATTGTAACGTTGCATTTATTAATATTATACAACTGTTTATTTTAATTACTTTTCAGCCATTTAAAAACATTAGCCAAAAAACAGGCACGCCCGCAACGCGGCGTCAGTCGCCTATCTCGTATATATATATATATATATATATATATATATATATATATATATATATATATATATATATATATATATATATATATATATATTATATATATATATATATATATACTAGTTTTCGAAGCCCGCCTGTAATTTTGCATTTTAATTTGATCATATACGGATATTAGTGTTCTCTTATAGTTATTTATTATGTATTCACCCGACGTGGCCGTGACTTGTATTTTTACATTTTAATTCATTTATGTTCGGATATCAATGACTTTTATAGTTATGCAATAGCCCATTTCACCAAATTTTTCTTACCCTCGGGGCTGTTATCATCATACATCTTCATCCCTGTTAGTCATTCCAGAAGTACCACTCCAAAAGCATATATCTCACTATTCACACAAAAATCTGCAAAAGGGGTGTTTCATTTAGCCTTCAGGGTGTAAATGAGTTTTAAAAAAAGTGGATATCATTTCAAATCTATTGATAAGTAGTTATGTAACGTTTTATCATATATTATAAGAACATGACTATGTATTCACCCGACGTGGCCATGCCTTGTATTTTTACATTTTAATTCATTTATGTTCGGATATCAATGACTTTTATAGTTATGCATCTATATGGAATGTGTATGAACCATGAGCCAAAAGACAGCCCATAAGCTAAGCTAGATACCTCCTCTGATGCGCAAAAGACCCTACTGCTATTTTAAGTCGTGCGAGCAAAGAAAGTGAAGTACCTGATACATTGACTGAGGTTATTGGGAAGTGAATGAGGTGTACATGCAGTTGTATCTTGGTTAATACTGCTATACTTTTCATTGATACTGCTTGTTCACCTTAGTACTGCCCACGTATTTTATTTGTACTGATGGTTACTTTTTAGTACTGCTTGTTCGATTGAAAGGTTAGTACTGCTACTAATTATCAGTACTGATATGCGAGTGAGTTGTATTTTTACATTTTAATTCATATATGTTCGGATATCAATGACTTTTATAGTTATGCAATAGCCCATTTCACCAAATTTTTCTTTCCCTCGGGGCTGTTATCATCATACATCTTCATCCGTGTTAGTCATTCTAGAAGTACCACTCCAAAAGCATATATCTCACTCTTCACACAAAAATCTGCAAAAGTGGTGTTTGATTTAACCTTCAGGGAGTAAATGAGTTTTAAAAAAAGTGGATATCATTTCAAATCTATTGATAAGTAGTTATGTAACGTGTTATCATATATAATGAGAACATGACTATGTATTCACCCGACGTGGCCATGACTTGTATTTTTACATTTTAATTCATTTATGTTCGGATATCAATGACTTTTATAGTTATGCATCTATATGAAATGTGTATGAACCATGAGCCAAAAGACAACCCATGAGCTAAGCTAGATACCTCCTTTGATGCGCAAAAGACCCTACAGCTATTTTAAGTCGTGCGAGCAAAGAAAGTGAAGTACCTGATACATTAACTGAGGTTATTGGGAAGCGAATGAGGTGTACATGCAGTTGTATCTTGGTTAATATTGTTATACTTTTCATTGATACTGCTTGTTCACCTTTGTACTGCCCACGTATTTTCTTTGTACTGATGGTTACTTTTTAGTACTACTTGTTCGATTGAAAGGTTAGTACTGCTACTAATTATTAGTACTGATATGCGAGTAAGTAAGTACTGTTGTTGATAACTTAGTACTGCTGCACACTCGATCTTCAATGTTGAAAGCCTCAAATAACTTGAGATTTCCACCTGATGCGGCTGCCGCAAATGCCATTACTGCAGGTATATTGGCAGTTTTTTTGCCAGTCCAACAATCAACTTTGCCTGTACCTGTATGTATCTCAGATAAAAGGGAAACGACATCTGTTGTAGGTTGTGATTTTTCCCATGTGTTTGCTTTACAAAGTTGCTAAAATTTTTAGAAAGTAATATCCGAATTCAGATCCAAATAAATTATGTAGCCACAAAAAGGTGGCCTTTCTGAGGTGTGAGGCAACCATCAGAGGTTGCTACGATTAAAAATAATTTTAACTCGGATGCATATGTTAGACATAGCAATTTCGGGATGCTTTACTCACTGTGGGTAGGTTCTTTAGAATGTTCGATGCTGTTATACCGAGATGCAAGAAGAGTTGTTGTTTTTTATTTGCCCTACCATATGCATATATTTTTAGGGATACATATGGGAAATGACCATAACATCACTCTTTATGACTAAATATATCCTGCAAATTACCTGTCTAACCTCCTCTAATATTAAATCACTAAAATCATTTGATGTAATGAACGTTAGACTCGGAGTTCATGATGATCAAGTGTTAAGCTTTTCGATAGTTGCATTATGTACCATTTCCATTGATCATAGTTGCTCCTTAGTGGCAAAATAACAAAAACAACAGTATGTAATAAATACCTTGTTTAAATTTATATATTTTATATACATTAAAAGCGGCTCAACTATTAACAATAAAAATACAATTGTGTTATAAGATTGAAATAAAAATGCTACAATGCAACATTAAATGGACTGCCTAGACACCCATAGCAAAACAATCATGCTAGCACAATCTTTTGGTCATGCATCTAATTCTGTAAAAAGTGTAACTTGGGGTTCTATTTCCATGGGTTTAGAAGTAGTGTGCCACCTCATAGCTGCACCATATCACTAATTAACTTTTTTTTCAGTTATATGCACAAATATAATATAGTCCAACTAAGTTGATTTAAATGCAAGTCTATTTGAATTAAGCTTAGATGAAATTTATACTTGGTAGTATATCTAAGATTGGATTTGATGATAGTTTGCATAGCGATTTTGTTGTTTTTGTTTAAGCTCATGTTATGGAAATTATATCGCATAAGTCTTACAGATATAAGTCTTACACATATCATTGTCATCATTAAGGTCATATTAGCCGCACTATCCAGAATGAGAGTACAAACTGGTAGTGTTTAAGTTATAGGATGGTACAATTATTTGAGATAATCTTATGTGTATAAGAGGCAACAATCAAACTATTCTATTGTTGAAATCTACCTGAACTCGAAAAACATAGTTTATCCCACATTATAAACACACTTGACAACTCAAGAACTGGTAGTGTTTAAGTTATAGAATGGTACATTATCAGTGTATACTAAATAGTCAAAAAAAAATAAACGTACACAGAGTGCGCAACAATTGTGTTAACGGGGTAGACAATGTCTCTTCGTGCCTTTGATTTCCAGTGACACTTGAATCCATATCTGAAGAAGCATTAAGGCATTACAATATAAGAAGTGGCTAAAAGCTAGCATTGTGCATGAAAAAATAGAGGTCACAATGGCATTTTTATTATTTCGCTGTTTGAAATGACAAATAGCACCAAACTGGCCCAATCATTATTAAAAGGGTCATACTTGCTGCGGTTATTGAAAATTAATAGTTCCGATATACAATTTTAGTAAGATCTTACCATATCTTCTTCAATCTCATCTGCATCATCAGGCATCTCTTGTGGGCTAAAAAAGTTGAAGAAACTTTCAGTCTTCAGTCTTTGTGATAGATTTAGCATTCTTAGATCATTTTTTTTGCTTCTTTTTAAGGATCTTCTGTATCAAACACTTCCCAAGTGGCCATTTAATGGTTGTCCTGCAAGGTGTCAAAATAATGTGAGCTTACCTATATTACACCCCTACTAAAACTTGTGAAATAAGGCAAAATAGAATAATGGCTTACGAGATTGCTTTCTCCAAAATAGGCTTGCCCATCATCAATCATATGGTAAACTTTTATCAAAACAGAGTTTGTAAAGAATGTATTTGTATTAAAGAAAAACTCGAGCTTAAAACCTTTGGGATCATCCATACGACACCACTTGATATCCATCAGAAGCCTCTTTTTGTCAGTTGATTTATTTTCTATGTCTGCAGTGAGCAAAGGGATCAGTGATAGTGTGTAGGTCAAACGGTTCTGCGGTGGTTCAGTTTGTCTTATAGAGTATGTGAAAAAATTTAGGTTTCTTCTACAAAAGTATGTTGTGAATGCGCTAATGGTCTGCTGCATATTTTATGTGAGTACAATTTGGATCAGTTAATTAATTGACATCATGGGACTGAAATTCTTTTGGTATTCTGTGAAAGTGCTGATGGTCTGCTGCAAATATGATGTAACCAAGTATCAATTGATCTCTAGGTATATTAATATCCAGCTTTCTACAACATAGATCAGTGGATGTGTTCAACAGATAAAGCCTATAGTTAAACTATCTTACTTACATTATATCAACATCTCAAACGGAGGTCATGTTTTCTCTATCAAGACATCATGTGACTAATAGACGTTTCACATACTCTTAATTTATTTCGAGAGAAATCCTCAAATGCATCAAATCCTATTCAACCAAAATTTCCAAAACTATAACTGCCACAAACTCGATGATAATTGATGACATCAAATAACGACATATTATTAGCATCATTTATCCTATATTATTGACTTGTTTTATATCACTATATATGAGAATTGATACTTAATCGTTTACTTTTGTAATTCTCAGTTATAAACAAGCATTAGGTGAAAGTTAATGATTTCGGACGGAAATTGGAGCAAAATGAATCAAGTTGGAAAAGTCTACTGAACTGAAGGAAGATGCGCCGTATCATTCTTGATAGATACGTCGTACATAAAGACTTAGACGAATCTGAGACCATTTCCTGATTTTAAAGAATGCGCCGCATGTATTTATCTCATGCGCCGCATATAAAACCTTGGTCAACGAAGAAGATCTGACTTATCTACTCCAGATACACCGTATGACATTCCTAACATATGGCGCATCAATCTCAAGACTTCACCAAATATTATCCAAGATACTGAAGGACATGCGCTGCATAAAGATAAAAGTTACGCCGCATCTGAAGACGGTGAACGAATATTCTGGAATATAATAATCTTGGACCCCACGCGAAGTTACCTAGATACGCCGCATCGGACCAATCCGATGCGCCGTATTGGCCATATACAATCTTAGCCGAGAAATCAAGTGAAGAATAGAAGCTCAATGAAGAAGTCAAGATTACATAATGATACTCGGAGATGCTTTCGTATTTTGGCCATAAAATCTTCATCCGGACTCCGTTTTAGGTGATTCAAGCGGCCACGGAAAGAGAAAAAGGAGATCTATATTTTTCAAAAGGAGATACGGCGCATTGGCTTTGTGGATGCGCCGCATCGAGGTCGGAACAGCAGCAGACTAATTTTGGTAAACCTAGGAGGCTACTCTTCCTTACCCCTATAAATACCACAGCCCTATGGACGATTGGAGTAGGAGATAAATCACTATTATCAGTTGGGAACAGCCCCAAATCGTCCCCAACACCTTCTCCATCCACCATTGAAGATCGACGAAGAACATCTCCATACTTATCTTTGTGTATCATTCAGTTAGCATAATAAATTTGTCTATGGATTTCTTATGTTTAACTTTTATGTATACTTTATCTTTTGCTGAGATTATGGGCTAACACCCTTAGGTGTTAGCCATGTTTATGAAGCTTTATTAGTTTTTATGATTTTGTCGATGTGTTTGCTTTGTTATTGGATTGGGTGCTTGTCGATAAAAACTCGTTTATTGCTTATAACTAGTAGAAGTCTATGTAACTAGGTTATGATCCTTATAACTTTAACTGATGTGACTTAACTACCTGTAATTGTGGTTGCTTAGGTTGAGTTATATGCGTGTTAATCCGAATCTCTATTAGGAATCATTGTTTGGCATAAACGGAACGTGTCTACAACCTAATAGGACTAGTAGTGTGTAATACCGAACTAGGTTAGATGGTTTAAAGTAATAAGTTAGTATTGATGCTAGACGAGTCACTATGATCATGTCCTCTTTCCCACCACGATGGTAGGTTATTTAATCGTGACAGGATTAATAATCGGATTGGCGACAAAACAATTGAATGAATTAAAACAAGTAGACATAAGCATGTATAACTATAAAATGGATTAGACGTGGCTAACCCGTTCTTCCTATCTATCTTCATCTATCTTTAATTTGCTTTTAATTAGTTTAATATTTATTTTCTCGTATTTAGTTTAATTAAACACACAAAATCGTGATAGCCTCTCAGGCTAAAACCCCCAAAAATATTTACTTGCTTTCTAGGTTAGAATAGTTAGTTTAGTAATTAGAATACCTTTAGATCATCTTAGCTTCGCTCCTAGTGAACGACCCTTGCTTACCTAGAAACTATCTACATTGATCGGGTACACTGCTCGTGAGTGTTTAGAGTCTATAGGTTAGTTCGGCAATAAATAAATTTAAAACTTGGTTTATTTTTATAGACCTAAAAAAACACATCAAGTTTTTGGCGCCGTTGCCGGGGAGTGATTGTTTTAATTTGATTTATTGGTATTTTAGTTTAGTTAGTTTTATTTGTTTCTGTGTGTTTTGTTTCTGTGTTTCTGTCTCAGAAAGGCAATACGGCGTATCCTTGTCTGTGGATGCGGCGTATCTGTCTTATATCAATACGGCGTATACAGGTCAATTGTATACGGCGTATTGACGTTCTGTGACCAATTTTTTTTTATCGTTTTTCTTTATTTTTGTTTATTTAATTTTTATTTTTCGTTTTAGTTTTTATTGTTTTTGTTTCGGTTACTGCTGTTCTTGGTTGTTTATCTTTCAGGTAATAATGATGATGGATAATCCGGACATAACTATGGAAGAATATCTTAGGCTTAACAATGAAAGATCCTTGAGCAATAAAAAGGTTTACGATTGGGAAAGAGCAAGATATGGTGCACAAGTCATCAATGATAAAGAACACACGATGGAAGAGTACTTGTTATCAAGGCAGGAAGAGTCAGTGAAAGAAAGAAAGACATTTCCATTTAGACACACTTGGACTTTATCCAATGATGATGATGAAGAAGAATCATACGATTTTGGTGCAATTATGTTTCCGGCAATAGTTATTGATGATGTTATTTCTCCGGAAGTTGCCCAAGATGAAGAAGAGTCACAATTGTTTGATTTGAATGAAAATCCGGCAATTGTTTACAAAGAAGCTTATTCATCCGAAAGTGCTTATGATGAAAATGAAGATGAATGTGGAACAATGGTGTATGGTGCTATTACTTGTGATTTTTCACCCGAGTTGGAAAATATATTCTCATCATATCAAAAACACCATGATGATATTCCATCGGATGAAGATAATGAGTATTCTAATATTGAAAGTTTTGATTGTATTGTGTATGATGCCATACCGCAATTGCCACAACAAAATGAAATATTCATGCATGGAACAAATGAGCCAGATTATGACCCCACAAAGGATTTTGAAGAAATGTGGGATGACTTATTTGAGGCGGCTATTCGGGAAAAGGATGAAATTACAAGACCACTAGTTGAAGATGGAGACTCACAAGATGAATTGGAGTCATTTACAACAAAAAGTGGTACTAATTTATTTAATATTATTAATCCCGTTACTTATAATCTTGCTAGTTTTCCTAAACAGGTTGCAAAATGAAAGAATGATGAGGTGGAATTTACTACACCAACTAATGATGAATATAAAGCACCTGTTATCAACCCATTTTTTGTTGAAATAGAAAAAGAATTCAAGGATGAGCTGATGGACACGACCATGATTGAAGAGGATGATTTCAATCCTATGAAGGATATAGAGGAACCCGAACTTTTACTCGCCAAATACCCTTTCTCATCTTTTATGGAAGTCAAGGGACGCCTTACTACCAATAGAACAAACGAAGAAGAAGAGAGATTCATTGATCCTCAACATACTACTCTCTCACATGTAATGTTCATGTCATCCAATTTAACAACCAAACCGGGTAAGGTAATGAACGAAGTACACATATTGCCAAGGTATTATCTTTACATATTTTATCCATCTCTAGTAGCAAATTTACACCGTTATGGTGCTTATTGCTACTATCACCCGCACTTGACCGCAAGTGGGGGGAAAAACACCCTATTGCCTAGTAAATAAGGGTGGAGTCAGGCTCGTGACTCTAACAAAAACAAGCGCTTCTTGGGAGGCAACCCATGCTTGTCTTTTATTTTGTTTTTAGTTTATTTTTATTTTCGTATTTCTGTCAGTTGGTCAAATACGACGCATGCACTTTTAGTAGATGTGTCGCATTAACCCATGACGTGCATTTTAGTATTTCCTACATGTTGTTGATGCGGCGTATCCAATATTCCATGGATACGGCGCATCGACACTCTGACCTGTAATTTTTCCCGTAGTTTTATTTTCCTAACCAATGATTAACGAGATGTTCTCGAGTCTATTTTTTCTGTGGTCTCTATATATTTACAGGTCTGGATGAATGAAGATGTTGATGAACTCCCACATTTTATATGCTCGCATTCTTACATGGTGGATCATACCGAGCAAATCTCAGGGGAGTTCTCCGTTCTAATTCTTTCTATCTCTTGTTTTTAATTTCAAATACAAACAACGAGGACGTTGTTTAACTTAAGTGGGGGGATGGAGAATTAGAACGTTACTTGTCCTTAATTTTTCAAAAATATGCTTTAATCTATGCTTAATTATAAAAATTTAAATTTTTTTTTAGCATGTTTTTGTTTAATCTAAGTTGCATAGCTGCACACATAAACTTATTTTCAAAAATTGTGAACTTATCAAAATTCACAAATCTATGAGTGTGCCGGTGACTTGTAAACTTTAGAACTTGGCTTGTATACTATTCGAGACCACCATAATGAGTATTATTGATATAATTGGAGTGACTTGTCTAACTTGGTAAATTTCTAGGATTTCACCCAAAAAGCCTATTATATGTTTTGTGTTATTAACTAACTACACTGGTTAGTTAACCCCCGTATAAACCCTTTGTTTACTCTCATTTTTAGAGTAAGATACCCCTAGAAAAACCCTCAGAGCCATTCCTTTCGTTTCTTACACCAATGTTGAAAATGTTTCGTTACACCCTTACACCTTAGCCTTCCCTGTAGATTAAAGTCAGTGCTTAGTTACTTTAGGCAAAGTGTGTTTCCTTACAATTAACTGTGTTCGCGTGCGTAATTCATTATCTATGGTTAAGGTCGGGAAATTGCACAATGCAATTGGAGTGAAAGTAGATATTGTATAATTTGAGTCTTGTTATTTTTCATGTGTTTACTACTTTCACTATTACTGTTATTTCTGAAGTCATGAAAAGTATGGAAAAATTATCCAGAGTTATCGTTATAGTGATGTGGTGAAATTTTACACATCTATGTTTATGTTAGTAGTTTGAAAAAAAAAAAAAAAAATCGAAAAAATGAGAAAAGAAAAAGAAAGAAGAAGTTGGAAGTTTGTTTTTACCAACATTGTAAAGTTATGTAAAGTTACCACTATTTGTTGTTGTATATTATATTTATGGATTGAATGGGAGTTGGCCGTTATGGGAACGCCAACTAAGGTTATTCTTTGATTGAGATTTTATTGAGTATAATTCGTGTCTACCTAAAGCGTGTGTTTCAAGTGTTAAAGCGTGAGTTATTCAATGATATGAGTCTTATTCATGGGATGGTTGGGAAAGTGATTAACCACACTTAGGATTTTAATTTATCTGTTTTGTTTATTTTTCATTTTACACCAATTTATATCCCAAATATTATCCATACCCTATATCATTCTTCATCCAAACCTTTGATTTATTGAGATTAGGGATTTGAGCAATCTTAAGTATCGTAGTCGTGGATTCGACTATGTATTTATGATTTTGTCGCCCTTTTTGATATAATATTATTGGTGAAGATTACTTGGTCCTATCTTTAGCCTATTCGAGTTAAGGAATTGAGCAATTGCGAGTATCGTGGTCGTGGATTCGATCATGTATTTGTAATTTTGTCGCCTTTTCTGGAATATGAGATCGATAGAGATTAAAAAGGATGATCAACCCTTAACCAAAAAAAAAAAAAAACCCCTTTTTACCGCTTTAGACTTGTTACTCCTTAGCTTTAGTGGGGGAGATGTGTATCATTGCCAAACTTATGATAGAATATTCGTCACGACTGGACAGTTAAACGATTAGATTTGCTTTTATCGAAATATTTTATTTTGTTTCTAATTCGTTAAGTGTTTGGTTGTGCAATTATGATAAAACGAATAAATGCTTAATTGTAAAAATACATCCTATTCAGGATACATTTTCATAAGTTTTAATCTAAGGTTTACTTGAGGACAAGTAAAGTTCAAGTGGGGGGATATTTGATGACATCAAATAACGACATATTATTAGCATCATTTATCCTATATTATTGACTTGTTTTATATCACTTTATATGAGAATTGATACTTAATCGTTTACTTTTGTAATTCTCGGTTATAAACAAGCATTAGGTGAAAGTTAATGATTTCGGACGGAAATTGGAGCAAAATGAATCAAGTTGGAAAAGTCTACTGAACTGAAGGAAGATGCGCCGTATCATTCTTGATAGATACGTCGTACATAAAGACTTAGACGAATCTGAGACCATTGCCTGATTTTAAAGAATGCGCTGCATGTATTTATCTCATGCGCCGCATATATAACCTTGGTCAACGAAGAAGATCTGACTTATCTACTCCAGATACACCGTATGACATTCCTAACATACGGCGCATCAATCTCAAGACTTCACCAAAGATTATCCAAGATACTGAAGGACATGCGCCGCATAAAGATACAAGTTACGCCGCATCTGAAGACGGTGAACGAATATTCTGGAATATCATAATCTTGGACCCCACGCGAAGTTACCTAGATACGCCGCATCGGACCAATCCGATGCGCCGTATTGGCCATATACAATCTTAGCCGAGAAATCAAGTGAAGAATAGAAGCTCAATGAAGAAGTCAAGATTACATAATGATACTCGGAGATGCTTTCGTATTTTGGCCATAAAATCTTCATCCGGACTCCGTTTTAGGTGATTCAAGCGGCCACGGAAAGAGAAAAAGGAGATCTATATTTTTCAAAAGGAGATACGGCGCATTGGCTTTGTGGATGCGCCGTATAGAGGTCGGAACAGCAGCAGACTAATTTTGGTAAACCTTGGAGGCTACTCTTCCTTACCCCTATAAATACCACAGCCCTATGGACGATTGGAGTAGGAGATAAATCACTATTATCAGTTGGGAACAGCCCTAAATCGTCCCCAACACCTTCTCCATCCACCATTGAAGATCGACGAAGAACATCTCCATACTTATCTTTGTGTATCATTCGGTTAGCATAATAAATTTGTCTATGGATTTCTTATGTTTAATTTTTATGTATACTTTATCTTTTGCTGAGATTATGGGCTAACACCCTTAGGTGTTAGCCATTTTTATGAAGCTTTATTAGTTTTTATGATTTTGTCGATGTGTTTGCTTTGTTATTGGATTGGGTGCTTGTTGATAAAAACTCGTTTATTGCTTATAACTAGTAGAAGTCTATGTAACTAGGTTATGATCCTTATAACTTTAACTGATGTGACTTAACTACCTGTAATTGTGGTTGCTTAGGTTGAGTTATATGCGTGTTAACCCGAATCTCTATTAGGAATCATTGTTTGGCATAAACGGAACGTGTCTACAACCTAATAGGACTAGTAGTGTGTAATACCGAACTAGGTTAGATGGTTTAAAGCAATAAGTTAGTATTGATGCTAGACGAGTCACTATGATCATGTCCTCTTTCCCACCACGATGGTAGGTTATTTAATCGTGACAGGATTAATAATCGGATTGGCGACAAAACAATTGAATGAATTAAAACAAGTAGACATAAGCATGTATAACTATAAAATGGATTAGACGTGGCTAACCCGTTCTTCCTATCTATCTTCATCTATCTTTAATTTGCTTTTAATTAGTTTTATATTTATTTTCTCATATTTAGTTTAATTAAACACACAAAATCGTGATAGCCTCTCAGGCTAAAACCCCCAAAAATATTTACTTGCTTTCTAGGTTAGAATAGTTAGTTTAGTAATTAGAATACCTTTAGATCATCTTAGCTTCGCTCCTAGTGAACGACCCTTGCTTACCTAGAAACTATCTACATTGATCGGGTACACTGCTCGTGAGTGTTTAGAGTCTATAGGTTAGTTCGACAATAAATAAATTTAAAACTTGGTTGATTTTTATAGACCTAAAAAAACACATCAATAATCTACCACTTTCAATGAGCTAATAGCTTTAGGCTTATCGGCTTATTTTTCATATGCTTATATGATTGGCCTATGAGCTTATTAGCGTTTATAAGCTTGAAAATAAGCTGATGAGTCTAATAACAGGTTGATAAGCCTATTTGAGAGGACTGTAAAACACTTAGGATGTTACTCCTTTCTAACGTGTTTGAGATACTTTGAGTGTAGGCAGTTAAGTATGCGGAATCTACTTAACCACACTTAGAAGAATAATGGTTTGTTTAATGGAACAGTAATACTAGAATGAACAATGAACACAGTAAGATTCACACCAAACGATTCAATATTATTGCTTGAATAATACGAGTGATCTTGCTATCACTAGGGTTACAAAAACCTTGAATCTTAACACAATTCTATGACTGATCTATATCATACGTATAACCTAGGCTCTCCTTTTATAGACTTAAGGAGTCATGTACAAGATAAGTATTCTACCGTATAATTCTAACAAATTAAGATATACAAAAAATCTATTCCATACTTATCCTTAATACAAACGTTTATCCATGCAGCAGTACCTTTGACACAACTAGCAGTACTAACTTTGAACTTTGTATTGTTAGTTATACTTCGGCAGTCTTCACTTATAAACTAGCAGTTTGTACTGTTAGTGTAATTGTCCAGCAGTACTAAGTCCCTTTCATTTAATTCTCAACAATCCTCCCCTAAACTTGTGATTTATCCCAAATCATCAAGTTTCTCTGAATTAAATGCATACCTTTGAGAATTGTGAGGACTCTTCCAAACACTACATAGTTAATCTTAGTCTTCTGGCTTTTCTTTGTTCTGCAAGCTGAAGTATATTTCTGATTAGTTCATCTACCATCTCTGAATCTTCTTTAACTGTAAGTGTTGATGATAGCATGGCCATTAAAACTGCTGCTCTGAGAGGATAATCTTTTTCCACCAACATATAAATTTCCAATCCAGCTTTGGTAGAAATCCTGTGAACACCACAGTTACAAATAATCTCCATGTGATGTCTGCAACTGGAGCTTGAAATCTCCAAATAGCTTCACCTCCAATATCTAATTCATACAATCTTTTCAGCTCAACCTATAGTTCCTTATCTTTGTCATCTGCAGGATCTGAGGTCTTGAATCTCTTTTAAACTAAGCTCCATAATTTATCTAAATCATCTCTGTCAAAAGCTCTGATCAATTCTTCAAAGAATTTGTAGACTTCAGTTTCTCCTCCTACCCTGATGATCTTCCACCCCTTGATTCTTCCATCTGAATACACTTCCCAGTCAATAATTGGATGCTTTGCTTGAAAGGGATCAATGTTAAGGGATTCTGGAACCACCACTATCATACTATGTATCTGTTCATCAGTCAATCTTTTCTCTTCTTTCTCAGCTTCTTCCTCTGCAAGCTCTTCTTGAACTGATTCTTCCTCAACTCTTTGTTTCTTGGGATCTTCTAATTCTAATAGTTCTGCTGTTCTTTTGGGGGTGTGACACACCTTTACTAGACTCTGTCTCAATTGTTGCACTTCCATCTTTTAAGGACCTCTGAATTCTTGCATAAGCTTCAAAGTATGACTTTTCAATTTCTTCATTAGACATTCCTTTGAAATAACTTTCCTTCCAGTAATCCTGATGCTTCAAGTAATTTTTCATAAACCTTAACTGTTCACATTTTGAAGGAATTTTCTTCTTATAAGCCTTTTTCTTGCTTTGCTTCTTTCTGATCTCTTGCATCAAGTCATTTAGTGCTGAATCTTCTTCTTCTGGAGCATACTTTGACCTTTCTTCTTCTTGTAATTTTGCAGCTAACTCCTTATCAGAAAGAATCTTAGTAGCTCTCTCTTCCTCTTCAGTTTGAAACTTTCTTTCAACCATAAATGCTGCCACTCTTTCTTCTTCAGCCAATCTTTCTTCCTCAGCTATCCTTTTTAACTCTTCTTCATGAAACTTCTGGGCTAACTCTTCATCAAGTGCTAACTGAACATGTTCCTACTTGGACAAATTTTTAGAAGATGGTTCTTGCTCTGTCATGATTGCCTTGCCCTTATCTGCTTTTGATAACCTTGGTCTTCTTGAGCATACTGCAGTAGCAGTACCTTGATATCCAGTGGTAAGAAGATCTTCAAAACTAGCAGTACCTTCCCATTCACTACCAGTACCTTGCCATTCACTACCAGTACCTTTTTCAAAGACAGCAGTACCTTGATCCATCTGTTCTTCCTGCCTCCCCTGAGTTTTATACTCCTCTTGAACCAAAGAGATATCAAGATCTTGATCAATCTGGGCAATCTTCCTCCCCTATTTGGAAGATTCCTCACCATTATCTGTACTTGGACCCTTTGATGAACTAGATGAAGAAGATGAGCTTGTGGATGCCACTACTTGTGTTGACCTTTTCCTTTGAAGTGTTTTGACTGTAGTCTCCAATTTCTTCACTTTTAAAACTAGCTTTGTGTATACCACTGCAAAGTTCTTCTTGTGACTTTTGAGCTCAGCTTCCAAAGAGTTCACTTTCTCAGACAATTTGGTACAAGTTTCCATCAACTTTTTTAGTTTCACACTGCCCTCAGCACTTCCTGATGTGTTACCTTTAGGGAGAGGTGCATCATGGGGCAAAGACTCATAGTCCATCATATGATGAGCTTCTGAGCCACCCGGAGTTTCCATTTAGCTAAGGATTCCACCAAGAGTACTAGGTACTGTTGGTGTTGCCATGGATTGGGTCATAGCTATGTTACTTCTGTTCTGCCCAGCTTCTAAGCCAGAGACAGTAGAGGTAGCCCTTTCTACACTAACAAAGTCAGCCTCATCTGCTACATTTGTGGGAGTAGGAACTCTGTGCTGAGGTACATCAGAGTCCTGTCTGGATGTAGTCCTATGTGTTGATGAAGATGAAGATTCTGATGATGTGGGTGTGTGATGGGAGACAACTGAGCTTGTTGCTCCTTCACCCTGAACTTGCAACATTGAATCAAAAAGAGGAACTGCTTCCCCACTATACCCTCTTGAAGCTATTTTCATGTTACTAAAAAGTTTTTGGGTAAGCTTTGGGGTTGGATAAATAGTTTTGTGTGGAAGTAGTTGATGTTTCCTCATGTTCAAAATTGTTTGGATGAATCTGGGATACATCAAAAAATTTGTCTTGCTGTCAACATTTTTAACCATACCTTCAAAAATCAGTTTAGAAAAATTAAAGGTCCTATCAGTAGCCAAGCAAATGAGAGTAGTAGCAATATTACTACTGAACTGTTCTCATGTGGTTTTCTTGGGACTAAGACAGTGAAGGATGGTATGTATTAAAAATCTCCATTGAGGGGCAAAACGACTCTTTTGAAAAGTTATAGCTTGTGATTCAGTGTTATACCCCATCCTGGATAAGTTTTCAAAAATCTTAGTGTTTGGCATAGCATTAATACCATTGTCATCATTCAAGTGAAGATGTCTTCTGAGTGATGATTCAGTAATAATGATAGATTTACCATCCACTTTAGCATTCAATTCTATGTCACCATTTTCAAATGTTTTGACAGTAGCAGTCTGCCAAAACTGTTTGATGTATGAGACATAGATAGTGGGATTTAAGAGTAAAGAATGACTTATATGAGTACCTTTTATAAAATCCACTATCTGATGAAAAGTTGTGTCATCATCTGCTTTTTCTAAGTAAGCGACCACGTTGTGTTTGTCAGCAAAGGATAAAGTAGCCATTTATTTTCAGTAAAAAGTGATTTGACTGCTGTGAATAGTTGAATTTTAGGGTAGAAAGTAGAAGAAGAAAGTGAATTGAGATATTATGAGTGGCTTGTTAGGGTTTCAATTGGACCGACTTTAATTAAAAGATAACATTTAATTGAAGATAAGGTTAATATAATAATGTAAAAGTAAAAATATCCAAATAGGAAAACCCAGGAAACAAGGAAACAACTAGTAAAAATCTCAACTAACTCCCAACGGCTAGTTTCAAAAAGATGTTATTTCGCACCAGTACTAACGACTATCCAGTAGTACAAATTAAGCCTACCAGTACTAATATTAAGCCTGGCAATACTAACTTTTTCTAGAAAAATTTGACCCAGTAGTATGAACTCAATTTTGATTAAAAACCATACTGCTAACAACCATTTTGAAGGGATTAAGTGTAAAGACAGACACTTAATCATGAATTCGGTTTAATGCAACCTTTGGTTGTGTGAGAACCAATGATTCCAGTTAAAAAAAACTGCCTGTGATCAGATAAACTCATTCAAAGAGCTTTCTTCACAGGGTTTCCAGCTCGTGACAGTTGTTGCCTCTAACACAAGTGTTAGATTCACGTTTGCTCGCTGTTCTTTCTACCAGATGTCCTTAGACTAACTCATTATACAAAATTATAAAATGGTAGAAAGTGAGTTAAGTCAGTTACTGTCTGACTAACTAAACCATCAATTCAATACAAAACATCATAATTAAGTTTCAAGAAAGAAGTTTTAAAGAATCAATTAACTTTGGTATAAACCTTAGTTAATGGATCCCCAAACTCTGTCCATCATAAGCCTATTATGTCAGCAACTTAATCCACTAACTGCTGCTCACACATTGCACTAGTAATTCCTTTGTGCTTAATCTCCATACCTGCAATTGTTAGTCCAAAACCAAGAAAACAAAGTGCAAAGCACTTGCTTCATAGCAGTATAAACATATGACTAACAGTATTAGCAAAACAGTCCAAACTTTGTACTAGCAGTACAAAAATATACTTAACAGTACTAATGACAAACCTAGCGGTACAAATCCATTTTATGTACAAAAACACATAGTTTGAAAAACTTTAAGGGTTAAGCATTCCAATACTTGCTACCAAGTATTGAAATCTTCCTACATCAAAGGCTTTTGTGAGAAGATCTGCAAAGTTTTGATCAGAATCAATTTTAACCACTTGAATCAACTTTTTCTCATTGCAGTTTCTAATAAAACGATGCCTAATTTCTATGTGTTTTGTTTTAGAATGATGCACTGGATTTTTAATTATACAAATTGTACTGCTATTGTCAATATATATCATGGTGTTCATAAGGTTATACCCATAGTCAAGCAGCTGATTTTGAATCCAAAGCACTTGACCACAGCAACTTGTAGCAGCTACATACTCAGCTTCAGTTGTAGAAGTTGCCACAATTGTCTGCTTCTTACACTGCCATGATATTAGTCTGCATCTAAGGAATTGACATCCACCAGTTGTTGATTTCCTGTCCAGGCTTGCACCAGCATAATCATTGTCTGAATATGCTACCAAGTCAAAAGGTGATTCCCTAGGATACCACAGACCCAACCTAGGTTGACCCTTAAGATATCTGAAAATCCTTTTGACAGCAGTTAAATGAGAAACCTTGGGAGTGACCTGAAATCTTGCACAAGCACATACAGCAAACATGATATCTGGTCTTGAGGAAGTAAGATACATCAACGACCCTATCATAGATCTGTAAGTGTGTACATCAAGACATTCTCCATCAGCATCTTTAAGGAGAGGTTTCTCTGGATCAATTGGTGTGCTTGCCACTTTAGAATCAGCAAACTGAATCTTCCTTAGAATCTCTGCTACATATTTATCTTGGCTGATAAATATGCCTTCATTTGATTGCATTACTTGCAGACCCAAAAAGAAAGTGAGTTCCCCCATGGAACTCATCTGAAACTTATCATGCATAAGTTTCTCAAATTCCAAACACATTTCCTTCCTTGTGGATCCAAAAATAATGTCATCCACATAAACCTGTACCAGCAAGATATCCTTCTTGTTCTTCTTGATGAATGAAGTCTGATCTATCTTGCCCCTTTGGAATCCATTCTCTAGCAAATAGGAAGCCAAAGTCTCATACCATGCCTTTGGAGCCAGATGTAGTCCATAAAGAGCCTTTACAACCTTGTACACCTTATTAGGATGTTCTAGATCAACAAAACCTGGAGGTTGTGAGACATACACCTCCTCTTCAATAGTATCATATAAGAAGGCACTCTTAACATCCATCTGATAAACTGTGAAGCCCATGAAAGAGGCATAGGCCAAGAATAGTCTGATTGCTTCAATCCTTTCTACTGGTGCAAAAACTTCTTCATAGTCTATACCCTCCTCTTGTGTATATCCTTGGGCTACAAGTCTAGCCTTGTTCCTGATCACAATTCCCCTTTCATCCCTTTTGTTCCTGAAAACCCATTTGGTGCCAATTACCCTCATACCTTTGGGTAAATCCACTAGTACCCAAACCTTCTGAATCTTGAATTGAAGAAGCTCCTCTTGCATTGCTTCTACCCAGCTTGAATCTTCTAAGGCTTTGAGAACATTTTTGGGTTCAGATTGTGAGAGGAAACACACAAATAAACATGTGTTGGCATCTTCATGCTGTTTTGCATCATAAACATCACTAAGAAACCCTTGTTGATCTAAATTCATGAGTTGCCTTCTTGTCTTTACTCCAGACTGCATGTCACCAATCACATTGTCTAGGGAGCGATCTTTGTTTATCCTTGTGTGTGGTGTAGTAAGAACTTGATAGGTAGGTGGTAGATTGTTGAAATCCACCTCATCTTCTGAGAAATCAGCAGTATTGGTATCTGATGGGCCAGCAGTATGAACATTTTGCCCAGCAGTACCAACTTGTGGCTCAACAGTACAATCACCATTAGTACTGTTATCTTGATTCTCTTGTTCCTCAGCTCCATCTACATTGTTTTCATCTTCAATACCTTCCTTGGCTTCATCAGTGGAAGGCTCATCAATCTTTGAAGATGAATCCACACTGTTCCATATTGGCATCAACACATGATCTTGATCTTTCTCCTTTCCCAAGTCTGCTTCATTTGTTGCGTCATCAGCTTCTGAACCTGCAAAATCATTAGAAAAGGTTTCTGCAACAACTGGCATATAATTCATTGATTGGGTTAGAGTATCAAGGTCAAATAGCCATTTTGGACCTTCACCTGCAACATTAGATTTATTTTCTAGAAACTGTACATGCAGGTTCTCCTCAACTTTCCTAGTTCTTGTGTAGTACACCTAAAATCTGAAAAGCATGTAAAATGACCAAAATGCCCCTGCAAGTTTGAAAATTTATTTAAAAGCTTATAAAGTACTGAATCAATCCTAAACTTCTGGCAATGCACAAGATATGTTACCAAATAATTTTAACAACTTCATTTAACATTTATACAAGTTGCAAAATTACTAAAATACCCCTACAATAGCCGAATATAATTATAAGTTTTATTTTGAATTATTTAAATAAGGAAAGCATGGATAATTATGGAAGAAATCAATCATTTTAATGTGCCAACTAAAATCACGAAATTCCTGGCCATCCCCCCCCCCCATTTGACTCGTTTTCCTATTTTAAAATCAATCCATGTCCTTTTCTTTTGAAACCCTAGTTGCCGAGTGAAACAATAACACACACAAATTCACATTGCCTCCATCCGGCCACAAAGAATTCTTTCAACAATTTTTTGAGCTTCATCAGCATCTAAGGAGTGTAGGAAAAATTGTTCTTGCGTGATAGAAGCCTTGATTCGTTTGTGGGAGAATTATTCTTGTCGATAGTGCAATTATAAGGTAAAATTCGAAACAATTCATTCGATCTCCATAAAATTCATTCCTTATTTTTCCTGAGATCCTTACATTGTGTATGACCTAATAAAAATGTGTGCAAGGTGTTTTGGTCACTTTTGAAGGCTTGGTGATTTACTTGTGTCGAATTGTTCTAGCCGTGTAACATAAATCACAATCAATCCATCCGATCATTCTAAAATTATTCTGGTATTTTTCTCAGCTTCTAATGATCAAATATAACATGGGAAAAATGATAAAAACAGCCCATACATCATATATAAATCGTATGGAAAATATTGTGTTATAAACCCTAAAATCGAATTAAATATCAAAATTCATGCATGCGATTTTTCTGGACCAGGTTATTATTTTTCGTGGCATCTATGATCATAATATAACACCATAAAAATGTTCATTTGAATTGTGGAGACCTAAAACTATTATTGTGGAATTTATTTTGTATCGGCTAAAATAGAAATAAAAGGAAAATTGTGGAAAACCCTAAAAACAAATCGACCTAAGGATTATATGATTAAATCTGGAAAATTGATGCGTATAAATGATGTGGTTATGATGATTTAATGATTGGTGAAGTTAGGGTTTTGATTTTGTTATTTAAATGTGTACCGATTAGAATAAATAAATAGAAGGGTGTGTTTTGTAACTTTTAAAGCTCAAAGGACAATTTTGTAAATTATGTTAGACCTGCTGGAAATTGTATAAAATATAAAAGGAGGGTCTCATGTGTTAATTTTGCATTTAAAGGGTTTATTTTGATTTAATAATTAAAGTATTAATCGATTTGTAAAATAAATAAAATATAGGGACTAAATATGTAATTTCTGGAAAGTTAAGGTTGATTTGAGTAATAAATTATATTCAGGGGCTAATGTGTAAATTTGGATAATTATTGGACTAATGTGTAATTATTATTAATTAAAGATTGAAAATGTAAACTTTAAAGTTAAATATGTAAATTAATTAAATGGAGGGACCTATTGTGTAAATTATGGAAACTTAATGGGGCATTCGTATAACTTGTTAAATTAAGTACTAATTGTGTAATTTTGATAAACTAAGGGTTTAATGTGTAATTATGAATATTTGAAGGTTTAAAGTGTAACTTTTGTAATAAAGGGGTGTAAAGTGTAATTTGTGAAATCTTAAGGACCAAATGTGTAAGTATGATAAAAGATACCTTATTTTCCATTTAATAATGATTTAACTAAGTTATGTTACTCCATATTACTAAAAATGGAAACTTTCTAAAAGTGGAAACTTACTAAATTTGGAAACTTACTAAAAAGGGAAAGTTACTTAAAATGGAAAGACAGTTAAGTAAGAATGATTGTAATCCCCTTCTACTCCTTTAGGTGTGAAGAAGGAGAGACTTTGAGCTATTCCCTTATTCCTGTGCTTTGTTTCTGTTTGTGCTTTCGTCATAAGGTACGGATACTCTACCCTTTTTAGTAAGGGTGTCTTTTCACCTATGCATTGATGTTGAGCTATGATTTAAACCTTTGCCATGATCCTTTTGACATGAACCTTTTGATATGACTTTGAGATATACCTTCTGATTATGACCTTGAGATGCACTTTGATATGACATTGAGACCTGACTCTTAGTTTGATACCCGAGCCATTTTTATGTTACCTAGCCAGGAAGGTAACCTGGCCATGTCTGTGATGCACCACTGGCATGACTCCCGTGTGGGGGAGTGATTTCTCACACCGTCCCTTTTATGATTATCTGCCATGGCTACTATGATTTTGAGATGACTTTGAGTTTGGGGGCGTATGGGTTGCAATCCTAGATTTGTATGTTTAGTGGATTTAACTATGACTTTGAGTTTATGACTTTGAGGTGACTGGTACTGTGTGCAATACATGCCTTTCACATTCCTGGGAGCTGATCACTCCACCCTTTTGATACATGAGGACACCCCTCATATTATCTGGTTGCCTAAGAGGTATCCCCTCTGATTGTGAGATTATGACTTTGAGATTATGATGTTGAGATTATGACTTTGAGTTTCTGGGCTCGTGGTAGATGACTATCCTATATTTCCTTTATTACTCTTTTGCTTTGATTATACCTTATGACATTCCCAGTACTTCACTATATTCTGTTTCGTTATCTTTGCTTGTATTATGTATCTGTTCACTGAGCTTTGTAAGCTCAGCCGCACGTTTTCTTTTCGTGTGCGGCAGGTTTTAGTTGGAAGATGGGTATGAGTGAAGAGACTTTTGGACTTAGAAGACTTGATAATTATTTTGGCCTAGAGACGATTGGAAGTTACTACATTGTTAGAATTTGTATTCGCTTTTGTAACCTTGTAATTTCAGTATTTCTTCTGTAACCTTTGAGAATCTTTGTATTACTTTTGAATGTATGCTTTGTTATATCTGATATGAAACCATTTGCGTGACATCTTTACCCTTGTCGGGTTGGGGTGTTACAATTATGGTATCAGAGAGACAGGCTGCGATTCGTAATACATTTACCCTTGGCCTGTGTAAGTTAGGACCACTAAGTTTCCCTGTAAGCGCTCATAAGATAACCTGTAATATTTGCTTTAGGATCTCCCTATAGGAACCTAAAATTGACCAGTGAGGAATGGGTAGACTAAGAAATATATGTGAGTCATTTGCTTCCGCATCACTCTGATTCGTGCCTCTGCCCTTAGTTAAACCTCATCAGAAACTTTTCAGGAGCTAGAAGTTTTGCAACTTAAGCTCAGAAGCCAAGCAAGTTTGGAATACCTCGGAAAACCCACCTGGATACCTTACACCATTTAAGTTCATTTTCAAATTTTGACATCCACCTCCGATTTGTTTGACAAGCTATTTGACACCTTTCCGACCATATCATAGGTCGTTTAACCATAATGTGTTCGACACATTTTGTGAATTCATTGCTTATACTGAACGGAAATGTATCATCCGATGCGACTTAACTGTGCATAAATCCATTACTACTCCATGAGAATTCCGGTAATTATTAACCATGGATATAGGAAGTTGTGTTACTTTCCCTTGTATGACGAACCGGGTACTGCCAACCATTTCCTTTGGAAGGATATGATGTTATGTTATCTCTGTATGGATTTGTTAACTGAGCATGATGATGCTAATAACGGATATTCTGTACATCTCACTTTTGACAATTATACGATATTCGTACTACTGTTAATACACGCCCTACATACCGCTTATGCCAAGAAGCCGGACAAATTCCTACACTTTGAATTGTTCGTTTATCCATCTCAACACTTTTATTGAAACACGTGCTGAACTTCGATATATAAACTATCCGTCTGATTCGACGACTGCGTTCGTACTATGAATCTTTTGATCTTGACATGTCTTATTGTGTGGTCTTTTGGTTATGGACTGGATGACTATTTGTAAAGCTACCACAAGACTACCGTATCTGAAATGTGATCTTAACAACCTATCTCACCCTATTTCGTTATGATGAATCTCTACACCTAAATCTGCTAAAATTTTGCCGATATGGAAGCACCAACCCTGAACTCATATGATGATCAAGTTTTCCTGACAACCATTAATATCCACCCTTGGAAGTCCTACCATCGGAAATATTTCGTTGTACGAAGATTTTCTGGTAATTCCGGTGTAATATGATTTTTGTTCACCTCAGCGATTCTCTTGGATGCTCTTGTTGGTTTATGAAGGAGAAAGAAAGAAGTATGTGACGACGTATCGACTATTGTAAACCTAACCGTACCACTATCAGTAATCATTATCCGTTTCCGAGTATCAATAAGTGATTTGGTCTTCTTTGAAACTTCGTATCTGATTTCATCGTTTTAGATTTGAAGGGCTGAAGCAGCAACCACAAGAACTTCTAAGAAGGGGGTTAACTAACCGAGAGTAACCTCTGTGAAGTAGTTCAGTTTTATTTTGAAGAAGAAGGAAGGCGGCATGAAGTGTATGTGAAAGTTTTCCCTAAATGATTTCAGAGACTGTCCTTGCACTCGTTATAACCTTAGGAGTTTGAATGATGCCAATGGTATTGGCCAGAATGGTCGTGTCTTTGCGTATTTTGGACAAATTGTCATAGAATGACATTGTGTTATGTTCAGAAAATGAAAGAAGAACATAGAGATTATTGATGAGACGACCACTTGATCTGGGAGAGAAATTTGATTGACATTCAGAAATTCTTGTAGACGACACTACCCTGGATATTGTGAAGACAGAGCCTTCCACAGGAGGAACCGAGATCGAAGACAGTTATCGAAGTGAGAAACTTGGAGGAAGAGTAGTAGAAGACGGTGGCGACGAGCATTACCAGGGATGAAGCATATAGGAAGAAGAGAGGAGCTGGGATAATACTCGACCATATATTATGCAACCCGTGAAGATTACAGTTCGGGCATCAAGACAACCAGACCGTAAGAGACGAACCATTCAACACATAATCTGAAGTTGACAACGGCGGTGTTACCTCAAAACCTGGAGCGGTGTTAGAAGATCTGTCGAAGAAACGCAATCCTGCTTCTCTATTCATTTTGGTTGTACTAAGATGAATTGACAGCAGAAGAAGGCTTGCGGATGAAGGAATGCACAATGATCGTGTCAGGGACTGCCGTTACGACGTCACAATATAAAGAAGAGTTGCCGAAGGCTTGAGGAACCAGACTCAAGTTTGTGATTCCTTTTCGCCATGAGATAAGATGGACAAGCGTCAAACTACTCCAACCTGGAAGAAATTTTAAAAGTTTGTATGTGAATGGACGAATTTTGAAGCGGACAATTGTGTTTAGACGAGATGATTCCGTGAAGGATGAAGCTATCGACGACGTATTCGCTTCTTCTCAACCTACTTAAATTCCGTTACCTGATAATGAAGTCCTTCGAATGATTTGGTTCTCTATTAGTAATTCCGTTCTATGTTCATTCTGCGTTTGTTGAATAACGAGTTGCATGAGAATTTTGACGAGCTATGGAAGAAATTTTGATATTTATGAACCGACGGATGTTGAGGTAACCACTTATTTTGGCTGAATGGATTTCGGTAAGTTATGAAGTCTTGGCGCTACTGAATGCTGATGGACATTTTCGGATTCCCGTTACTCTTCGAGTATTTTTTTTTCGTTCTCTTAGTTATGATGTTTGATTTTGGTGACCTCTGAGACTGTAGGTGGACTAGGTGGATTTAGATAAGTTGTGTTGCTCACGACTTGAGATAAAGTATGACCATCATGAGGGCATATTTATATGATGCTAGTATTTTGACGCCTGATCAACGTGATAATACCTACATCATATAACGTGCACTCGTTGTGGGCATAGGATATTTCGAGAAGTGCCTTAAGAACCTTAGAATTTCTGATATCTGATTTAGATCATCCGCGTTTAGTGAGACCTTAGATTCATTCTACCTATCCATTTAATCTCCTGTTCTGGATATTCGACTTGATACGTTTGGATGCTCGACGCGCGTTTTGCTGACCTTTGCATTTCTGATAATGATCTTAAATTCTACTATAGAGCTTCCTGCCATTTGATGATATCTAATGATATGCTTTCTGTTCGTATGAATTCCATCTGTTCTGCTATATATACATTTCGCATTCGTTGAAACTGTTCATTGTGACCTGCTATGAGTAAGACTTGAGATTTTAGACCGAAGTGTCTATTCGAGCTAGTTATCCACATTTTGTATTCTGATCTGGTATGTCTCTATTTCGTTTCCGATTCGTTTCATTTCTAATTCTTTGCAAATTTCGAGGACGAAATTTTTCTGTTAGAGGGGAAGAAGTTGTAACACCTAAAATCTGAAAAGCATGTAAAATGACCAAAATGCCCCTGCAAGTTTGAAAATTTATTTAAAAGCTTATAAAGTACTGAATCAATCCAAAACTTCTGGCAATGCACAAGATATGTTACCAAATAATTTTAACAACTTCATTTAACATTTATACAAGTTGCAAAATTACTAAAATACCCCTACAATAGCCGAATATAATTATAAGTTTTATTTTGAATTATTTAAATAAGGAAAGCATGGATAATTATGGAAGAAATCAATCATTTTAATGTGCCAACTAAAATCACGAAATTCCTGGTCATCCCATCCCATTTGACTCGTTTTCCTATTTTAAAATCAATCCATATCCTTTTCTTTTGAAACCCTAGTTGCCGAGTGAAACAATAACACACACAAATTCACATTGCCTCCATCCGGCCACAAAGAATTCTTTCAACAATTTTTTGAGCTTCATCAGCATCTAAGGAGTGTAGGAAAAATTGTTCTTGCGTGATAGAAGCCTTGATTCGTTTGTGGGAGAATTATTCTTGTCGATAGTGCAATTATAAGGTAAAATTCGAAACAATTCATTCGATCTCCATAAAATTCATTCTTTATTTTTACTGAGATCCTTACATTGTGTATGACCTAAGAAAAATGTGTGCAAGGTGTTTTGGTCGGGTTTGAAGGCTTGGTGATTTACTTGTGTCGAATTGTTCTAGCCGTGTAACACAAATCACAATCAATCCATCCGATCGTTCTAAAATTATTCTGGTATTTTTCTCAGCTTCTAATGATCAAATATAATGTGGGAAAAATGATAAAAATAGCCCATGCATCATATATAAATCGTATGGAAAATATTGTGTTATAAACCCTAAAATCGAATTAAATATCAAAATGCATGCATGCGATTTTTCTGGACCAGGTTATTATTTTTTGTGGCATCTATGATCATCATATAACACCATAAAAATGTTCATTTGAATTGTGGAGACCTAAAACTATTATTGTGGAATTTATTTTGTATCGGCTAAAATAGAAATAAAAGGAAAATTGTGGAAAACCCTAAAAACAAATCGACCTAAGGATTATATGATTAAATCTGGAAAATTGATGTGTATAAATGATGTGGTTATGATGATTTAATGATTGGTGAAGTTAGGGTTTTGATTTTGTTATTTAAATGTGTACCGATTAGAATAAATAAATAGAAGGGTGTGTTTTGTAACTTTTAAAACTCAAGGGACAATTTTGTAAATTATGTTAGACCTGCTGGAAATTGTATAAAATATAAAAGGAGGGTCTCATGTGTTAATTTTGCATTTAAAGGGTTTATTTTGATTTAATAATTAAAGTATTAATCGATTTGTAAAATAAATAAAATATAGGGACTAAATATGTAATTTCTGGAAAGTTAAGGTTGATTTGAGTAATAAATTATATTCAGGGGCTAATGTGTAAATTTGGATAATTATTGGACTAATGTGTAATTATTATTAATTAAAGATTGAAAATGTAAACTTTAAAGTTAAATATGTAAATTAATTAAATGGAGGGACCTATTGTGTAAATTATGGAAACTTAATGGGGCATTCGTATAACTTGTTAAATTAAGTACTAATTGTGTAATTTTGATAAACTAAGGGTTTAATGTGTAATTATGAATATTTGAAGGTTTAAAGTGTAACTTTTGTAATAAAGGGGTGTAAAGTGTAATTTGTGAAATCTTAAGGACCAAATGTGTAAGTATGATAAAAGATACCTTATTTTCCATTTAATAATGATTTAACTAAGTTATGTTACTCCATATTACTAAAAATGGAAACTTTCTAAAAGTGGAAACTTACTAAATTTGGAAACTTACTAAAAAGGGAAAGTTACTTAAAATGGAAAGACAGTTAAGTAAGAATGATTGTAATCCCCTTCTACTCCTTTAGGTGTGAAGAAGGAGAGACTTTGAGCTATTCCCTTATTCCTGTGCTTTGTTTCTGTTTGTGCTTTCGTCATAAGGTACGGATACTCTACCCTTTTTAGTAAGGGTGTCTTTTCACCTATGCATTGATGTTGAGCTATGATTTAAACCTTTGCCATGATCCTTTTGACATGAACCTTTTGATATGACTTTGAGATATACCTTCTGATTATGACCTTGAGATGCACTTTGATATGACATTGAGACCTGACTCTTAGTTTGATACCCGAGCCATTTTTATGTTACCTAGCCAGGAAGGTAACCTGGCCATGTCTGTGATGCACCACTGGCATGACTCCCGTGTGGGGGAGTGATTTCTCACACCGTCCCTTTTATGATTATCTGCCATGGCTACTATGATTTTGAGATGACTTTGAGTTTGGGGGCGTATGGGTTGCAATCCTAGATTTGTATGTTTAGTGGATTTAACTATGACTTTGAGTTTATGACTTTGAGGTGACTGGTACTGTGTGCAATACATGCCTCTCACATTCCTAGGAGCTGATCACTCCACCCTTTTGATACATGAGGACACCCCTCATATTATCTGGTTGCCTAAGAGGTATCCCCTCTGATTGTGAGATTATGACTTTGAGATTATGATGTTGAGATTATGACTTTGAGTTTCTGGGCTCGTGGTAGATGACTATCCTATATTTCCTTTATTACTCTTTTGCTTTGATTATACCTTATGACATTCCCAGTACTTCACTATATTCTGTTTCGTTATCTTTGCTTGTATTATGTATCTGTTCACTGAGCTTTGTAAGCTCAGCCGCACGTTTTCTTTTCGTGTGCGGCAGGTTTTAGTTGGAAGATGGGTATGAGTGAAGAGACTTTTGGACTTAGAAGACTTGATAATTATTTTGGCCTAGAGACGATTGGAAGTTACTACATTGTTAGAATTTGTATTCGCTTTTGTAACCTTGTAATTTCAGTATTTCTTCTGTAACCTTTGAGAATCTTTGTATTACTTTTGAATGTATGCTTTGTTATATCTGATATGAAACCATTTGCGTGACATCTTTACCCTTGTCGGGTTGGGGTGTTACATCTTGTGTTGTATACTCTAAAGGCTTTGCTATTTAGTGAGTAACCAACCAAGAATCCTTCATCATATTTGCCATCAAATTTGCCTAGATGGTCTAAGGTATTCAGAATAGTTACATGACACCCAAAAGGTCTTAGAAATCCTAATGCATGAGTTCTACCTCTAAAGAGCTCATATGGTGTCTTGTTGTGAGGTTTAACTATCAAAACCCTGTTCTGCACATAGCAAGCAGTATTAGATGCTTCAGCCCAAAAAGTGATGGGCAACTTAGAGTTAGCTAACATGGTTGTAGCAGCTTCTATTAGTGTTCTATTTCTCCTTTCAGCAACACCATTCTACTGAGGAGTTCTAGCAGCACTAGACTCTCTTCTAATACATTTCTCCTTACAAAACTCATCCATAACTCTATTTTTGAACTCTGTCCCATTGTCACACCTAATGACTTTTACTTTCTTATCCACTAAGTTTTCTATCTCAGTAATGAATATTTTAAGAATGCTAGGAGTCTCATTCTTAGAACCTAAAAAGAAAACCCATGTGAACCTACTATAGTCATCAGTAACAAGAAGAAAGTACCTCTTATGCATAATACTACTCACAGATGTTGGGCCAAATAAATCCATATGTAGCATAAACAAAGGTTGATCAATAGAGTTAATAACCTTGGGCTTACAAGAAGCCTTGTGTTGTTTGCCTTTTAGATAGGCAACACAAGTTTGGTCAATTTCAAATCTTTTCTGAGGCAAGCCTCTTACCAAACCATCCTTTACAATTTTATTAATGGTTTTAAAGTTTATGTGACCAAGTCTTCTATGCCATAACATAGACTCATCCAATGTGGCCTTTGCAACAAGACAAGTAAGGGCCTCTTTAGGAACAATCTTCTTCATATCAACACTGTACATATTGCCCTTTCTTGGAACTTTGAGTAATACCTGACTTTGATCAGGCAACTTAAAGTCTGGAGAAAGCACAAAACATTCAGTGTCAGTAAAAAGAACCTTGTTCTTTTTGTCACACATTGGTGAGACACTAAACAGGTTATACTTAAGCTCTTGCACAAAGTACACATCCTCAAAGTCCAATTTACCAGTTTTCAAGGTGCCTTTACCGGTAATCCTTCCTCCTATTCCTCCCACAAAGGTAACATATCCTCCATCCATTGGTTAAAAGTCTGAAAGATAGGACATGTTGCCTGTCATGAGCCTGGAACATCCACTGCCTGCATAGCCTTGAACTTCATCATTATCCTATAAATGTTCCAGCACATGAAATAAGGAAATTAGTTTCCTTGGGGTACCCAAGCCATTACTGACTTGGGTTTGCCTCATGCATCAATATAGTCAAACCTTTTCAAAACAGTTGATGCACCATTGGACTGGATTGGTCTCCAAATCCAACATGCTGAGGCCTTTACAGCATTTTCCCTTTGATCCCTAGCAGTGTTTTTAAAGTTCCTAGTACAAACTACTTGGCTAGCAGTATTAACTGTTGGCTTTGCAGTTGTAGTATTTGGTTTCCAAATTTGTTTTTGTACCACTGCTTTCTTTTGAAAATGCCTTTTAGCAGTTTGTGGAGCATATTTGAAAGTTGGTTTTGCACTTTTAACTGCTGGTCTAGGGTAAACAGTCTTAAAAGTTCTGGCAGTATTAACTGTTGGTCGAGCAGTACTATTTGGTTTTGGACCAGACTTCAATAAAAGTGCTTTGAGTGTCATTCTATTGGCATTGGGGTGAATTTGAGACCTGTTAGAGTTCACCCTATGACTTAAGTTCCCAGATACCTTGTTTTTCCCAGTAACCATCTTTCTACCCTAATGGTTATCACAAAAAGCCTCAAGGTGGTCAAGACTACCACAAGTGTAACAAGCCTTCTTATACAGGACAAAGTTATCACCTAGTTGGGGAGACTTGAGGTTATTCCAGTTCCTCTGGTTACCTCTTGGCTTGTCTGTGGATCTATACATCTCACAGTACCAAACTGTTTTCCTAACTGGTTTAACATTTGATTTAGGCCTAACAGTTTCATTATAAACCACTTTAGGAGCACTTGTTCCTTTTGCCTTTCCTACTTCAGCTTGAACCACAACCTGATCTTCCTCATCATCATCAGATGTCCAGTCCTCAATGGTTGGAGCATCTGAATTCCTATCAGTGGATACCTTGTCCTCAGTGAGTGAAGTATCACTTGTACTCTCAAAAGGTTCACTGATTTCTACAGGTTTATTAGCAAATGTGTTTTCCTTAAGCTTACAACCATATTCTAACTTAGGTTGTTAGAACTCTTCTAAACCTGTATGCTCTAGGTCTATTCCTGGGGGTGCAGGCACTCCTCTGTGAGGAGGTGGACATGTTTTATACCTCAACCCAGACTTAGCTTTGTTGATCAACTGACATTCAATTATTTTGTTTACACCCTTAGAGGCATATTCTAAGGTTTCTACACTTAATTGAATATTTTCATTAGCCTTTTTAATTCTATCTAACTCAGCTTTCAACAGACTAACCTCAGCATTCTTAATTGACAAATCCCTTTTAAACTGCTATATCATCAGCAAAAACAGACTCATTGTTCTTATAATGCACTATTTGTTCCTCTAGGACTGCTAAACCTCTCTTATGATTAGACAAATTGTAATTAGTTTTGTTTAGTTCAATCCTTTGTTCATCATAGTGTTTCCTTAAAGTTTCTAATTCTTTAAGAGCAGTGAATGTTTTAGAACAACATTTAGCAGATTGTACCTGATTGGTAGATCAAAGTAGTCACAAGTCAAAACCTCTCATGAAGAAAAGTCAACTTGCGACATTTAACGCAACAATCAATTATAATAAACCGGATAAGCGAATACCCGGGTCGTAGTCCCAACGAGGCGTGAAATTGAGGATATTGTTTTCGGTTTGGTATTAAAATGCTTGAAATAACGAGGGTCACTTGAGTTACTAATTTTTATTTAAACAAAAATCAAATAACGTAAACCGAGAAACTAAAAACGAGCATAAACGTCAAATCTTATAAAAACTAACCCAAAGGATACCAAAATAATTTTCCTACATCTTAAATGATAAAATAAAATTTTAGAAAAAAGAATTGTATTTTTTTGACTTTATAATAATTAAATACGAATTAAAAACTAATTAAAAGAAAATAAATAATTAAAAATACTAAATGAAAAGAGAAAAATCTAAACCTTTGCTGGAAAATACTTTAAAGTACACTAAAGCTAGGAAAAATAAAAGGACAGACTCAGCTTATTGGAATAAGCTGATTATAAGCCAACAGATAAAATAAGCTAAATAAAGAGAAAAGGTGTTAAAAGAATTAAAGAAGAGAGGTAGGACAAGAAAGTCCCAAGGGCAGAGTGGTTAAGGTTTGGTGTGTGTGAAGCTTATCTAGGCAAGAGACCAGGGTTCGAATCCCTGGCTCAGCCTTTTTGTAAACTTATTTTTTTTCATTTTTTTTTTCTTTTTGAAACTTTTAAAGAACTTAAAAATAAGTAATTTAAAAAAAAAAAAAAAAAGAAAGGAAATATTTTTAAACTAAGCAATAAGCATAGAAATAAGCTTGGGAATCAAGACAGTAGGCATTCAAAAGGGAATACAAGAAAAAGGCAATTGCTAAGGGACTAATAAGCTATAATTAAGCTACAAGACATCTAGAAAAGCTAAAACATACCAAACAAGACCTAAATAAGCTAACAATAATCCAAACTCAGAGAAGCACTAATCAGTCACAATAAGCAAAAGGACTGAGTTTCAGGCCTAAATGGGGCTGCTGAGGCATTTTTTGGACTTAAAAATAAGCTACCAGGACATTAAGCCAGATTCTAATACTCAAGAATTTTGAAGTTCATACATCTAACAGCTGTAAAACAAAAGCTCATACCAAATGGACTTAATTTCAGCTTATAAATAAGCTGAGAAAAGGGGTATGATGACTGAAACCTTCTGATGTGCAGGGCAAACTAGTCTACTGAGGCACTATTTAAGTTACTCAAAAGCTATTGAAGAGCTGATAAGAAAAATCTAAAAAATGCTGAATAAGTAAATAAGCTACCCTAGATTATGTAAACCAAATTTTAGCTTAAATGAGCTTATATTGAGCACATGATGAATCAAAGATATGACTTGATTAGGACAATTGATGTGCAGACTTCCATAACCTTTCTGATATCAGATATGGACTAAAATGCCCACAAAACCTTTAAAAGCTAATAAAAAATTGCAATCTCTAGGAAATCAACTAACTCCACTCTACTTAACCTAAATATATCAAAAATAAGGGCAAATTGGGCTTAAGCTTATAAGAAGCTATAATGAGCAGTTACTATTCTACCATTTCAATATTCCACTTTAATTTTACCAAATGCATCAAATAGGCCAAATATCTTCTAAAAACAGCTTATATGGGCTAAATTCACCAAGATCAAAGTCTAACCATATGCATTTGAACAGTGAACCACCTATATTGACCCACTCTGGGCACTATTCCAAACATTGCTTTTGGGACTGTTTTGGCTTTTTTGAAGCTAATATTGACTAAAACTTTTGAAAATGAAACTCTGAATTCTAAGGCAGAGAGTAAGCATGAAAAGCAGTAAGTGAGACAAACAAGCTATTCTAAACCATGAATAAGCAATAAATAAGCAATAAGCAAACAGTACTATTTTTTGGAATTTTTAGAATAATTAAAACTAAGACTGAAATTATATTAAAAAGAGTAAATTACAATGCTGGAATGAAAATACGATAAACGAAATTAGAAGTACCTTAAAATAAGCTAAAAACTACCTATTTTTTCTACTGACTACACTATCCTATTTATATTAAAAAAAATATTAGGGTTTCCTGAGTCCTTGTGCTTTCTCTGTGAGGGAAGTACTTCTTGTGCTTCTTGTGCTTGTTCCTCAACCATTGGATATTTCTTGGTCCTCACTTAAATTAATTTCAGCCGTTTGATCCTTAACTTGCCTTGGATTGATGATGTGGTGGGGGGAAAAGACACAGCCATGTGAAGTCTTTGGATGGTAGTGGTGAGGTGGAAAGGAAGAAAAGGACTGGGAAGAGGGTTTAGGGTTTTGGCGGGATAATTGGGGGATTAGGGATGAAGATATACAGTGGTTTAATTAGGGGTTTGACTGATTGTTTGACCCCGTATTTTTATTAAGGGTGTGTGGGTTAAACTTTTTGGATTGGGCTTGGATGTTGGTAGTGGGCTGTGTGGATTGTGTTTTTTGGATGGGGTTTAGGTGTTAGTTAAGTGTATTTTTAGGATAGGTAGTATTTTGTTTAGGGATTAAAAGTGTAAACTTGCAAAGTTCAGGGACCAATCTTGCCATTTCTCCAAAGTTCAACTAGGGACCAATCTTCTCAATCTGAAATAATCCAAGGGCCATTTTTGGGATTTTTGAGCTTGAATTAAATCCAAATGAAAAATGTCTTTCCCGACTTCGGTTTTCAGCTCTTTTTCATTCCAAGCTCGGTTTTGTCCATATTTTCCCCTTTTCAATCCTTTTGTACCTGAACACACATAAAACACAATCCAAGGATATTTGTAACAATATATGGTCCATTTGGGTGTTTTTGGTCGTTTTTGTGGGGTTTTCCGGGTATAAAATGATGAGTAAAAGGCCACTCATCAATCCCCCACACTAAGCAATTGCTAGTCCCTAGCAATCCGATCATATGAAGTAATGAAAGGATCAAAAGAATACCAAGGTACCAAAAATATCACCCCGTTTTGACTTTATTATAAAATGCAAGTAAATTAAAACGAGAACAAACGTAAATATTATGCTTGATTTTCAAAAATGGCATCATAGAACGGGAATCACACTAAGTGGGTGATTCCGGAGAATTGTAATCGTCATCCTCTTTTTTATACTTCCCAACTAAGTTTAAAAACCCTTGTGCAAACGTTTTTGTAAAATGCTAACACTACTTATGGAAGTTAATTGTGTATTACTCCTTGTTCTCAAATTCCTATTTTCCTATATTTATTTTATTTTTGGTGAGAAATGAATTTCTTCAAATTCTCGTTTCTATAATTTTTAGTCTGATAAAGATACCTAGTTTAGATGCTAACTAGTTTCTAATCTTCCTCCAAAAACCGTTGCCATAAAAATGAGGTCCACATCAAGGTGATTTAAAATGGGGCTTATTATTTTATTTTTATCTTTTGAGCTTTTGCAATTTTTTTTTTTTTTTTTTTTTTTTTTTTTTTTTTTTTTTTTTTTTTTTTTTTACAACTTAACTTCTTATTTTACCATAAATTATGGAGCTTCACGGGGAAATTCCAAGACCTTATACCTTAGGAATAAAGGATCCAAGGGCTGTTACAACGGAGAGTTTCAAGACTTTATACATTCCGGAAATGAGGTTCCAAGGGTGTTAGACCAAGACCTTACACCTTCCTGAATAAAGATCCAAGGGCCGTTATAAGAGGGTAGCCAAGACCTAAACGCCTTTTGGAAATAAGGATCCAAGGACCGATCTCGAACCGTAGCTTATAGCACATAAATTTAAGATTTATTTATTTTATTATTATTATTTTTTTTATTTTTTTTTTGCTTGATTTTAGTGCCACCACTCCAAATCTCGTGTACCATAAACTAAACGGAACTTTACGGATAATTCCAAGACTCTAGACATTCATGAAATGAGGATCCAAGGTCGTTAGACCAAGACCTCACACATCCTGAATTAGAGATCCAAGGGCCGCTTTATGAACCGCCGCTTATGTTACACGACACTTGTAGTAACCTTGATGTGTACCCAACTTTTATAAGCAAGAATTTTCTTAAGAAGACAAAAACTAATCATCACCAAAACCAAATACCCTTAATTATTCCTAGATTACTAGTATTAGGTGAAACAAGCTTATGGGAACAAAAAGCCACAAATAACTTCGATGAGCACTAAAGAGAACCAACTACTCCACGTTTAGCATTTTCATTTGCACAATTCCTAAAACTTAGCCTAAAAGTTAAGGGTAGCAGCCAAATCAACACTTTGGCAGAGTCGGGATTCCCTTGTTCTAGCCTAATCAAGTCTAAACTTCCACTAATACCGAAGTATTAATGTATAGAAAATTATTATTTAATGTGCAAAGCACTTCTTTTTCATGCAAAATTTAACTAAAAGACGATAAAAATTTTAAAATTTTTGGCCAAAACGGGGGTGCTAGGGGACTAGTAGGTACAACATGTGAAAAAATTTTAAAATTTGGTCAAAAATAAGAATTCCCCCCCACACTTAGAATTGAATATTGCCCTCAATATTCAAAGTACCGGCTATTATGCCGACACTATAGAACGTAAAAGGGTAAGACTACTATCTAAGTGTGGAAACAAAATCTTTTTCACAAAAAGGATTAATAAGATATCCCTGGATAAACATAAACATAAAGATCGAATATTGGGCGGCTGGATTGAAAACAGGCGCATCAATCATCACGATCTACGGGATTCCTGAAAACAAAGGCAAACACAAAACTACAAAGCAATAAGTAGAGGAATTCCCCCACACTTAGTGTTAGAAAATAGAAAGAAATAGAAGGATAAGCATGGGTTGCCACCCACGAAGCGCTTGTTTTTTATCAAGTCGTATAGCTTAGACTCGCCCCAAATTCATTTGTTCTTGGGGGAGCATGTGGAAGAGAAGATCTCCATCGGACTTTCATTCAAGATGTTTGGATAAACATTGAAGCATACGAAAGTTCCACTCCGATGAGATACCCGCGGCTCTAAATAGAATTAGAAATGACGATGCCGGGGTCAAATATGGTGTCTTCACTCCCGAAGGGGTGAAAGAGAGGAGAAGTCACCGGATAGGTGAAGAAAGGGAGAAAGATCATCATCGGGATGAGAATCCATTCTTCATCCTCAAAATTCTTAGATTTAACGAAAACCTCGGGAGGGAGGTTCGAGGTGACATCATCAATAAGCAAATTCTTCTGATAGAGAACACCTCCCCCCAGACTAAGATCTTCATCAAAATCAAAATAGAAATTATCATACTTCGGTGGAGATATGATGTGAGTGAGTTCACCGGAGAACTCCTCATGATAAAGATCACTCATATAAAAAAGAAATGAATCATACTCGGGAAGAGAGAGATAAGAATGAGAAGTGGTACTGCCACTATCCGTCTCTTCCGAATGATCGATATCAAAGCAAAAGGCTTCATAAGCCGAGAGAGAATAATCAGGATGAGAAGCGAGATTGCCACTACTCTCCTCTTTGTCATCAAAAATAAAACTCTCATATATGGGAAAAGGATCCTTGAGCTCGTGCTCCGAAGGATCTGACGGCTCTTCCTCGATATTAACTTCTTCAAGAACTTCCCTCGGGGGGAGGGAAAATAACGGTTCATCAAATATCATTTTCTCTAATAACGGAGCATCTCCCCCCGGATCACCATCGGCCTCAACAATTTCCGGCGAAATTGGAGCATCAATAAAGAAAACCTCGAGCTCTTCCATAGAGATATCACTTCCCTCAACCGGTGTGAGAGAAGGGGAAGAGTCGGAAATGATTGGATCAGAAGTCGGAGTGGGATTGCCACTCGAAGAGTTAATCGAGGAAAAGTCACTATCCTCAACGGGGATAGGAGATGAGGAGGGAGAAATGCTATCATTTAAAGGAATAGCACCCTCCTCGTCGTCTTTCTCATCATTGTTGCTAGCATAAACAGCTTTTATACGTTCCATCTGCTCTTCTGCTAGCAATTCTGCAACACTCTTGTTTTCTAGATTTTTCTGGACGGGTGTGATTGCAGCTGATGAATTTTTGTAAAACTCCCCAATTTGAATAGTATCCTCATCATCGTCATCGAGAATGGCAGCCTTGAGAAATATGGAACGCCTTTGCGCTGCTCGTTCTCTGGCTAGTAATTCTGCAATAGATTTTTCATGAGGATTTTCTTGGGGAGGTTTATTAACCAAATCCTTAAGATCTTTTAGAACATCAAGAAGAGCATGGAGAATTTCTTGAGGAATTGGTTCAGATTGCGTCTCAATCATTTGATACTGTGGAGGTTGGTCATGGTAAGAATAGTCGTAATTGTTACAAGGGCCATGCTCATAGACAAGCGGGTTCCACGTTTGACAATCAGAGCTATAGTGAGGACCTCCACAGTACTCACAACAATACGATTGATGTGACTGATTCGGTGAATTGTATGGATAATGGTCATAACCGAAGTTTTGATTACATGGAACTTGCTCATAGACAAACATGTTCCCTGTTTGACAATCAAAACCCGGGTGAGAACTATTTCCACAAGACTCACACGAGTATGTCTCCATCTGGTGTTGTTGTGGGGGCAGGTTGAAAAAGTCGGTTGTTTTATGGTAAGAATAAAGATTTTGGTCATAGACAAACTCGTTTCCCGATTCCACCATGCTACAACCGGGACAATTCCCACCATTATGAGGACCCCCACACCATTTACAAGAATAATGGTAAGATGAAGACATAAAGAAGAAGAATTAAACGGATAGAGGGATAAGAAATAAAGAATCAAACGGATAAGAGGATTGAGAAGAATATTTTTGGATTTTTAAATTTAGAAACATTGAAAATCACACAAAAAAAAGGAAAAATAATTTGAAGAAGAAAATCTTTTTGGGTTTTCAAGGTTTTTTTTTTTTTTTTTTTGGATTTTTGATAAAAATATTCACAAGAAAAACACGTAACTTCACGAGGAAGGATCTTCAAGTCACTAATCGTCAAACCGTAACGATATTGTCGCAACACACCTCCCCGGCAGCGGAGCCAAATTAATTTTGTTAGTTTTGGTCAAACGGTTCACAAGTCAAAACCTCTCACGAAGAAAAGTCAACTTGCGACATTTAACGCAACAATAAATTATAATAAACCGGATAAGCGAATACCCGGGTCGTAGTCCCAACGAGGCATGAAATTGAGGATATCGTTTTCGGTTTAGTATTAAAATGCTTGAAATAACGAGGGTCACTTGAGTTACTAATATCTATTTAAACAAAAATCAAATAACGTAAACCGAGAACCAAAAAACGAGCATAAACATCAAATCTTATAAAAACTAACCCTAAGGATACCAAAATAATTTTCCTACGTCTTAAATGATAAAATAAAATTTTAGAAAAAAGAATTGTATTTTTTTGACTTTTTAATAATTAAATACGAATTAAAAACTAATTAAAAGAAAATAAATAATTAAAAATACTAAATGAAAAGAGAAAAATCTAAAACTTTGCTGGAAAATACTTTAAAGTACACTGAAGCTAGGAAAAATAAAAGGACAAACTCAGCTTATTGGAATAAGCTGATTATAAGCCAATAGATAAAATAAGCTAAATTAAGAGAAAAGGTGTTAAAAGAATTAAAGAAGAGAGGTAGGACAAGAAAGTCCCAAGGGCAGAGTGGTTAAGGTTTGGTGTGTGTGAAGCTTGTCTAGGCAAGAGACCAGGGTTCGAATCCCTGGCTCAGCCTTTTTGTAAACTTATTTTTTTTTCATTTTTTTTCTTTTTGAAACTTTTAAAGAACTTAAAAATAGGTAATTATATATATATATATATATATATATATATTTAAACTAAGCAATAAGCACAGAAATAAGCTTGGGAATCAAGACAGTTGGCATTCAAAAGGGAATACAAGAAAAAGGCAATTGCTAAGGGACTAATAAGCTATAATTAAGCTACAAGACATCTAGAAAAGCTAAAACATACCAAACAAGACCTAAATAAGCTAACAATATCAGAAAAACCATAATCCAAACTCAGAGAAGCACTAATCAGTCACAATAAGCAAAAGGACTGAGTTTCAGGCCTAAATGGGGCTGCTGAGGCATTTTTTGGACTTAAAAATAAGCTACAAGGACATTAAGCCAGATTCTAATACTCAAGAATTTTGAAGTTCATACATCTAACAGCTGTAAAACAAAAGCTCAGACCAAATGGACTTAATTTCCGCTTATAAATAAGCTGAGAAAAGGGGTATGATGACTGAAACCTTCTTATGTGCAGGGCAAACTAGTCTACTGAGGCACTATTTAAGTTACTCAAAAGCTATTGAAGAGCTGATAAGAAAAATCTGAAAAATGCTGGATAAGTAAATAAGCTACCCTAGATTATGTAAACCAAATTTTAGCTTAAATGAGCTTATATTGAGCACATGATGAATCAAAGATATGACCTGATTAGGACAATTGATGTGCAGACTTCCATAACCTTTCTGATATCAGATATGGACTAAAATGCCCACAAAACCTTTAAAAGCTAATAAAAAATTGCAATCTCTAGGAAATCAAATAACTCCACTCTACTTAACCTAAATATATCAAAAATAAGGGCAAATTGGGCTTAAGCTTATAAGATGCTATAATGAGCAGTTACTATTCTACCATTTCAATATTCCACTTTAATTTTACCAAATGCATCAAATAGGCCAAATATCTTCTAAAAACAGCTTATATGGGCTAAATTCACCAAGATCAAAGTCTAACCATATGCATTTGAACAGTGAACCACCTATTTTGACCCACTCTGGGCACTATTCCAAACATTGCTTTTGGGACTGTTTTGGCTTTTTTGAAGCTAATATTGACTAAAACTTAAGAAAATGAAACTCTGAATTCTAAGGCTGAGAGTAAGCATGAAAAGCAGTAAGTGAGACAAACAAGCTATTCCAAACCATGAATAAGCAATAAATAAGCAATAAGCAAACAGTACTATTTTTTGGATTTTTTACAATAATTAAAACTAAGACTGAAATTATATTAAAAAGAGTAAATTACAATGCTGGAATGAAAATACGCTAAACAAAATTAAAAGTACCTTAAAATTAGTTAAAAACTACCTATTTTTTCTACTGACTACACTATCCTATTTATATTAAAAAAAATATTAGGGTTTCCTGAGTCCTTGTGCTTTCTCTGTGAGGGAAGTACTTCTTGTGCTTCTTGTGCTTGTTCCTCAACCATTGGATATTTCTTGGTCCTCACTTTAATTAATTTCAGCCGTTTGATCCTTAACTTGCCTTGGATTGATGACGTGGAGGGGGGAAAGACACAGCCATGTGAAGTCTTTGGATGGTAGTGGTGAGGTGGAAAGGAAGAAAAGGACTGGGAAGAGGGTTTAGGGTTTTGGCAGGATAATTGGGGGATTAGGGATGAAGATATATAGTGGTTTAATTAGGGGTTTGACTGATTGTTTGACCCCGTATTTTTATTAAGGGTGTGTGGGTTAAACTCTTTGGATTGGGCTTGGATGTTGGTAGTGGGCTGTGTGGGTTGTGTTTTTTGGATGGGGTTTAGGTGTTAGTTAAGTGTATTTTTAGGATAGGTAGTATTTTGTTTAGGGATTAAAAGTGTAAACTGGCAAAGTTCAGGGACCAATCTTGCCATTTCTCCAAAGTTCAACTAGGGACCAATCTTTTCAATCTGAAATAATCCAAGGGCTATTTTTGGGATTTTTGAGATTGAATTAAATCCAAATGAAAAATGTCTTTCCCGGCTTCGGTTTTCAGCTCTTTTCCATTCCAAGCTCGGTTTTGTCCATATTTGCCCCGTTTTCAATCATTTTGTACCTAAAATACATAAAACACAATCCAAGGATATTTGTAACAATATATGGTCCATTTGGGTGTTTTTGGTCGTTTATGTGGGGTTTTCCGGGTATAAAATGATGAGTAAAAGGCCACTCATCAGATTTTACCTCAGAGTCAGAGAAGGCTATAAAAGCCATCATCATCATCTGCCATAAAACTCCAATCAAAGCCTAGTCCATCAATAGCTACCATAGCTTTTGAAGTTGGCTCAGCATCTTCCACAGCTTTGGGCTTGCTTCCATAAGCTTTGTTCCTTCCATCATGTTGTCTAGGCCTCCTGTATTCCCTTGAAAAGTGTCCCAACTTGTGACAGTTTTAGCATTCTACCTATGATTTGTCAAAACCAGCAGTATCATTGCTGCTGATGGTGATCTTCTTTCCAGTTCTTTGGTAGAATTTCTTTGCCCTCATGCTAAGAAGGGAGATCTGCCATTTGAGGTACATCTCCTCCAAATCGTCATCATTTATCTCCTGGAGATCTTCATGAGTTAGCATTGACCCATCATTCTGGCTTGTCAGGAAGGCACAATAGGTTTTATCTTCTAGAATACCAGTAGTACTGCTTGATGTGCTAGCAGTACTAACAATAGGGTTAGCAGTACTAACACTTGCAGCAACCTTCACTTCTTCAGGACTTGAATTACTAGGAGATAACACAAAGGCCATGTTCCCAGTGCTTGAACTAGTTCCTCCAGCCTTTTTACATCCTGCTCAACAATCTAGAAATTGCTGTATAAGTCCATCAGGCTCATAGTATCAATGTCTGGCTTGTTCTTCCAGACCACCACATGCATAGCCCATTCTGCAGGTAAACTTCTCAAGAACTTGAAGTTCAGATCTTCATGAGATATGTCAACACCGAGAACAGCCAGTTGGCTGACAATCTTCTGCAATCTGTTGAACATGTGATCCAAGGATTCATTACTGGTTGCAGTGAAGTTTTCAAAATTCTGCTTTAGGAGAGTCTTTTGTGTCTTCTTGGTGGCTTCATTCCCACCATATCTAGCAATGATTGCCTCAAACAAGATCTTAGCATCCTTGTACTTGTTGAAGTTCAAGAGTTGATCATTTGGAATGGTCATCATCAGCAAACTTCTGGCCTTGAGATAATTTTTCTTTTGAAGCCTCTCTTCTGCACTTGGAAGTATTGTTCTATTCTCAGCTTCCACATATCAAATTCGTTCTGCTTGAGCATTGGCAATTTAGCAGCCATGTTTGTTTGGGTAGTCTCCATGTCCATTACTTTCTCTTCTAAATCAATAGTATCAAACCTGTCTCTGATACCACTTGAGAGGATTATAAAACACTTAGGATGTTACTCCTTTATAACGTGTTTGAGATACTTTGAGTGTATGCAGTTAAGTATGCGGAATCTACTTAACCACACTTAGAAGAATGATGGTTTGTTTAATGTGCATCTAGGTGGAGCCTGTAGTTACCTAGCCACCTTCCAAATCTGTTGAAATTTCCAAAGGTACTATTTTTGCAAAACATAAGCTTGTTTGGGTCACTATTTTTTCGGCATGCCTGGGTTACAAAAAAAAAGCATATTCATATCTACAGGATGATGATAAAAGATTTAAAATTAATTAAATACTCATTTATACGTTCATATCAGTCACTTAAATAGATGCATATTGATTCCAGTTTGATTCACTCAACCATTTGACCCTTCTCACGCACTCAAGGCTGTCCTGTCTCTCGAAACTGCTCTCAAGTCTACCAATATGCTCAGCCCAAATGGACATCCTATACCCCTTTATTTGCAAAAGATCAATTCATATGTCACCCTAAAGGTACCACATTGATGTTCTTTCTGAACATGAATAAATTTTACCTGCTCTGGTAGGCTTAAACATTTTTGAGCCCATGTATGATAAAGCTGATATGCACCCATCCCAATTTCAGTATCTATCAAACCTTCTAATGACCATTGGTTGATATTTTCATATCCCAGGATCACAAACTCATCATCCACTATCATTCCTTTGAAGTGTACATATATCATAAAGCGTCGAATTTTCCTTGTTAGTCTACTCATCATGTAAAATAAATTTCAGATAAGTAATAAACAATGATACTGACATACTGTCATGATTAAGTAACACATGAAGTAGTATTTATTTACCTTTTCAAAGAGGTTCATTGAAGACATACCCGATGATCCAACTGGGACCACAGGTGCATCACTTGCAAGTTGCTAACAGTCCTACATCAAAATACATTCGAACAAATCAGTCACAACAAAATATTAAACAACAATGTTATCATCAGTCTTAAGCTGCTTATCACGAAAAAGAAACAAAGAGAAAAAAACTAAATCTATGTGATATGGAGTGAAACCAAATGATAGAGGCACCCTAGGATCCTGGGTAGCTTTGTAGAGCCAGTAGGTGCTCTCTAAGAGTTAATGGCGCAATCGGAGCAGTGGAATGAAACCTTGCAGCCTGGCGTGTCACAATTGGCTCTTCGCATCCAGTCGTTTGACCTACAACATATCACAGTCCAGCCTTGATCATCGCTATCATAAGCAAGCACCACACCGATCACTGTCAAGAACGGGTATTCATCAAAAGACTTTCCACATTGCAACTTGTAGTGTAACATGCTCGTATTGAATTAGGTATCCTGGTGAGAACAAAATTGAAAATTAAACTCCTATCAAAACTTATCCAGACCACAAGCATTACAGAAAAGAAACTACAGTTAGCATTTAAATAAATCTCAGATTGCAAAAGCTACCTGAAATTCTACAGTCCTAATTATATAAAATGGTACCACCAATTTTTAAATAGTGCAGCAGTTGATTAAGGCACTATTTGTTCCTTCAAGTTATTTAGATCTTAAATCAGGAAAAAAAAAAAAAAAAAGTCTTACTTAAAAAAAAAAAAAAAAAAAAAAAAAAAAAAAAAAAAACGTCTTACTTATAAGTAGTATATCAAGGGTGGATGCAGACCTATTCATACATAGACGTGATTATGTTTGCAGAAGTATTATGCAAATAGATATTAGGTACGTGTGACTGGTGAAGGAGGTGATGGATCAGGTTTGGTCCTAATATAACAGAATCCAAGTTATAGAAAGCATACAAACACTATCTTCTTAAGATATTATACAGTACTAACTTTAGTAGTGAAAGAATCACGAGCCTCACATTAAAATATCATGAAGAATACCTGAACATCAAGCATCTGATCACAGATTCGTGACCACACCTTCAGGTTCCTTTCGTTGCCAACCTACTTTAAAATTCATTTTTTTACATATAAAAATAAATAAATAAAAGAACATCAAAGTCGTGTGCCCACAAAATGGTTCTTCTGGTTGTTCATCTAAATGCATTTAAACACATGGTCGAATAAGAAAAGAAATATAAATAAAGATGTATCTTGAACCATAACAATTTTCGAGCCATTTTTTGTGATGCCCCTGGATTGTAAACGATCCTTCTTTGAGCCTATCTCATACAATAGACCACATATTTTTGTCATGGCGATAAGTGAACGAAAGCATAACTGGACCAAGAACGCCTGCATTCCACATCTCAAAAATAAAGCCCAATGTTCTAAAAGATCAATGAAAATAAACATGAGTTATTTCAAGTAATGCTTTAATATCCCGTTAAGAAACCCATTTTAAGGAGCAATGAACATACTGGGATACCAATAGCAATGATTAGTAGTGAAATTTTGTTAAGGCCAGCTCTTAGATTAACAACGCCGTTAAAAGTTATTTTCCGGTTTTCTAAACTTCCGTAGACGATTCCTGTTAAAATAAACTACAGTCAAATATCCCGAAACCAAATGATATATTTCTCCAAATTATATATTGAAGTTGTTATAACCTGATAGTTGACGTTGATGAAAACATGTAAAGCATGACCAGCGGCTAAGGCAGTAAGCGTAGGTTGTTCCCCCTATCAAGAACCTTTCGTTGGAGTCAATCTTGACACTGATTACAAAAAATATCAATCAATAGTCCGTCTACTTATCCACTGAATAGCCCTTTTTTATAGATCTAACCACTAACTGTGAATAAAGATCATCATACACTTACCTGTAGCCGGTGTTTGTGTGCGGTCGTTAGCGCTATCCACAACAACTGTCTACATTTGGCGTCGGAGCATCTATACCTACCAGGTTAATAAACTATCTAACAGCATGCAGCCTAACATGAACGCTTATGTGCGCGGAAAAACATAGATATTACCTTTGGTAACATGGCGAGAGCAGGCATCTACCAAATTATCAGCACCTGAAGTTCCATTTGAGGCACCCCCAAATAAAGCCCAATATTTTTTTCATGGCGATAAGTGAACGAAAGCATAACTGGACCAACAACGCCAGCATTCCACGTCTCAAAATAAAGCCCAATGTTCTAAAAGATCAATGAAAATAAACATGAGTTATTTCAAGTAATGCTTTAATATCCCGTTAAGAAACCATTTTAAGGAGCAATGAACATACTGGGATAAGAATAGCAATGCTTAGTAGTGAAATTTTGTTAATGCCAACTATTAGATTAACAATGCCGTTAAAAGTTATTTTCTGGTTTTCTAAACTTCCGTTGACGATTCTTGTTAAAATAAACTAGAGTAAAATATCGAGAAACCAAATGATAAATTTCTCCAAATTATATATTGAAGTTGTTATAACCTGATAGTTGACGTTGATGAAAACATGTAAAGCATGACCAGCAGCTAAGGCAGTAAGCGTAGGTTGTTCCCCCTATCAAGAACCTTTCGTTGGAGTCAATCTTGACACTGATTACAAAAATATCAATCAATAGTCCATCTACTTATCCACTAAATAGCCCTTTTTTTATAGATCTAACCACAAACTGTGAATAAAGATCATCATACACTTACCTGTAGCTTGTGTTTGTGTGCGGTCGTTAGCGCCATCCACAACAACTGTCTACATTTGGCGTCGGAGCATCTGTACCTACAATGTTAATAAACTATCTAACAGCATGCAGCCTAACATGAACGCTTATGTGCGCGGAAAAACATAGATATTACCTTCGGTAACATGGCGAGAGCAGGCATCTACCAAATTATCAGCACCTGAATTTCCATTTGAGGCACCCCCAAATAAAGCCCAATATTTTTTTCATGGAGATAAGTGAACGAAAGCATAACTGGACCAACAACGCCAGCATTCCACGTCTCAAAATAAAGCCCAATGTTCTAAAAGATCAATGAAAATAAACATGAGTTATTTCAAGTAATGCTTTAATATCCCGTTAAAAACCCCATTTTAAGGAGCAATGAACATACTGGGATACCAATAGCAATGCTTAGTAGTGAAATTTTGTTAAGGCCAACTCTTAGATTAACAACGCCGTTAAAAGTTATTTTCCGGTTTTCTAAACTTTCGTAGACGATTCCTGTTAAAATAAACTACTGTCAAACATCCCGAAACCAAATGATAAATTTCTCCAAATTATATATTGAAGTTGTTATAACCTGATAGTTGACGTTGATGAAAACATGTAAAGCATGACCAGCGGCTAAGGCAGTAAGCGTAGGTTGTTCCCCCTATCAAGAACCTTTTGTTGGAGTCAATCTTGACACTGATTACAAAAAAATCAATCAATAGTCCGTCTACTTATCCACTGAATAGCCCTTTTTTATAGATCTAACCACTAACTGTGAATAAAGATCATCATACACTTACCTGTAGCCGGTGTTTGTGTGCGGTCGTTAGCGCCATCCACAACAACTGTCTACATTTGGCGTCGGAGCATCTGTACCTACCAGGTTAATAAACTATCTAACAGCATGCAGCCTAACATGAACGCTTATGTGTGCGGAAAAACATAGATATCACCTTCGATAACATGGCGAGAGCAGGCATCTACCAAATTATCAGCACCTGAAGTTCCATTTGAGGCACCCCCAAATAAAGCCCAATATTTTTTTCATAGCGATAAGTGAACGAAAGTATAACTGGACCAACAACGCCAGCATTCTACGTCTCAAAATAAAGCCCAATGTTCTAAAAGATCAATGAAAATAAACATGAGTTATTGCAAGTAATGCTTTAATATCCCGTTAAGAAACCCATTTTAAGGAGCAATGAACATACTGGGATACCAATAGCAATGCTTAGTAGTGAAATTTTTTTAAAGCCAGCTCTTAGATTAACAACGCCGTTAAAAGTTATTTTTCGGTTTTCTAAACTTCCGTAGACGATTCGTGTTAAAATAAACTACATTCAAATATCCTGAAACCAAATGATAAATTTCTCCAAATTATATATTGAAGTTGTTATAACCTGATAGTTGACGTTGATGAAAACATGTAAAGCATGACCAGCAGCTAAGGCCGTAAGCGTAGGTTGTTCCCCCTATCAAGAACCTTTCGTTGGAGTCATTCTTGACACTGATTACAAAAATATCAATCAATAGTCCGTCTACTTATCCACTGAATAGCCCTTTTTTATAGATCTAACCACTAACTGTGAATAAAGATCATCATACACTTACCTGTAGCCGGTGTTTGTGTGCGGTCGTTAGCGCCATCCACAACAACTGTCTACATTTGGTGTCGGAGCATCTGTACCTACCAGGTTAATAAACTATCTAACAGCATGCAGCCTAACATGAACGCTTATGTGCGCGGAAAAACATAGATATTACCTTCGATAACATGGCGAGAGCAGGCATCTACCAAATTATCAGCACCTGAAGTTCCATTTGAGGCACCCCCAAATAAAGCCCAATATTTTTTCATGGCGATAAGTGAACGAAAGTATAACTGGACCAACAACGCCAGCATTCTACGTCCCAAAATAAAGCCCAATGTTCTAAAAGATCAATGAAAATAAACATGAGTTATTTCAAGTAATGCTTTAATATCCCGTTAAGAAACCCATTTTAAGGAGCAATGAACATACTGGGATACCAATAGCAATGCTTAGTAGTGAAATTTTATTAAGGCCAGCTCTTAGATTAACAACGCCGTTAAAAGTTCTTTTCCGGTTTTCTAAACTTCCGTAGACGATTCCTGTTAAAATAAACTACAGTCAACTATCCCGAAACCAAATGATAAATTTCTACAAATTATATATTGAAGTTGTTATAACCTGATAGCTGACGTTGATGAAAACATGTAAATCATGACCAGCATCTAAGGCAGTAAGCGTAGGTTGTTCCCCCTATCAAGAACCTTTCGTTGGAGTCAATCTTGACACTGATTAAAAAAATATTAATCAATAGTCTGTCTACTTATCCACTGAATAGCCCCTTTTTATAGATCTAACCACTAACTGTGAATAAAGATCATCATACACTTGCCTGTAGCTGGTATTTGTGTGCGGTCGTTAGCGCCATCCACAACAACTGTCTACATTTGGCGTCAGCGCATCTGTACCTATCAGGTTAATAAACTATCTAACAGCATGCAGCCTAACATGAACGCTTATGTGGGCGGAAAAACATAGATATTACCTTCGATAACATGGCGAGAGCAGGCATCTACCAAATTATCAGCACCTGAAGTTCCATTTGAGGCACCCCCAAATAAGGCCCAATATTTTTTTCATGGCGATAAGTGAACGAAAGTATAACTGGACCAACAACGCCAGCATTCTACGTCCCAAAATAAAGCCCAATGTTCTAAAAGATCAATGAAAATAAACATGAGTTATTTCAAGTAATGCTTTAATATCCCGTTAAGAAACCCATTTTAAGGAGCAATGAACATACTGGGATACCAATAGCAATGCTTAGTAGTGAAATTTTGTTAAGGCCAGCTCTTAGATTAACAATGTCGTTAAAAGTTCTTTTCCGGTTTTCTAAACTTCCGTAGACGATTCCTGTTAAAATAAACTACAGTCAACTATCCCGAAACCAAATGATAAATTTCTACAAATTATATATTGAAGTTGTTATAACCTGATAGTTGACGTTGATGAAAACATGTAAAGCATGACCAGCAGCTAAGGCAGTAAGCGTAGGTTGTTCCCCCTATCAAGAACCTTTCGTTGGAGTCAATCTTGACACTGATTACAAAAAATATCAATCAATAGTCTGTCTACTTATCCACTGAATAGCCCCTTTTTATAGATCTAACCACTAACTGTGAATAAAGATCATCATACACTTGCCTGTAGCCGGTGTTTGTGTGCGGTCGTTAGCGCCATCCACAACAACTGTCTACATTTGGCGTCGGATCATCTGTACCTATCAGGTTAATAAACTATCTAACAGCATGCAGCCTAACATGAACGCTTATGTGCGCGAAAAAACATAGATATTACCTTCGATAACATGGCGAGAGCAGGCATCTACCAAATTATCAGCACCAGAAGTTCCACTTGAGGCACCCCCAAAAAAAGCCCAATATGTTTTTCATGGCGATAAGTGAACGAAAGCATAACTGGACCAAGAACGCCAGCATTCCACGTCTCAAAATAAAGCCCAATGTTCTAAAAGATCAATGAAAATAAACATTAGTTATTTCATGTAATGCTTTAATATCCCGTTAAGAAACCCATTTAAAGGAGCAATGAACATACTGGGATACCAATAGCAATGCTTAGTAGTGAAATTTTGGTAAGGCCAGCTCTTAGATTAACAATGCCGTTAAAAGTTATTTTCCAATTTTCTAAACTTCCATAGACGATTCCTGTTATATATGTAGAGAGGCATGTCACTATATAGATACGCAAAGACATTTATAAGCATATGAAAATGTTCTAACCAAGCATCACCTGTTGTCACCAATCACACAAATATAGGTGTATGAAGAATGCCTGTAACTACCATAAAAGTAGGTATGATGAAGAAATATGCTTCTAACTGGTACTCCTGCATTTCTGGTTTTGTTTTCCTCATTACCTGTTCAAAATGCGGTGACTGTTACCAAACATACAGTGCTCATGTATTATAAATAAAAAGAACAATCATAAGTATGACAACAAATTAATTACATGATGGTTATTCATATGTGAATTAAAACTACTTTGTACACAATGTTTGTTTTTTAGTTAGTGTATTCGTCATCTTTGTCATAACAAAAAACCTTCAAACCTTTCTTTGTCTTTACCCTTAAAACAACCACAATAGGCCATCCACCTACTCATTGCCTAACCTTATCTTTCTCAAAGTTGATGCATTCCTGTTTCACTGCTACATACATCCTTTGAATATCATTAATCGCCAAATGTAATCCATAGTTAGTTAGCCTCACCATCAGGAAGGTTCAAACAGATACATGACAATGGACCTCACCTAATCATTCCTATGAGATATACTTCTAGTGTGTTGAAAACTCTAACTGTTTACTTTCTAACATATGAGTGAATTTTTTTTAAGCTTATGCCACATTACTTTCCGCTTCAGCCAACAACTTGTGAGCCTATTGCTCATTTAATATCACTTAATTGCCGTGTGTTTTCTTTTAAAAAATAGTAAGCAAATAAGAACTTAATTTAAACTAATAACCGGCTAAAAATCCAACACGTAACAATCTGTTTTTCTTTATTGTGGTTGAGAATAAGCGTATTTAACAATTACTGTATTCAGTCTCAAGTAAAATAAAAAATAAAAATCTAAAAGGGGAACAGGTCAACCATTGCTTGTAACAAAAGTTTAAGGCGAAGTTGGTAGAGTTACCTTTATTCCTTTTCCTTCCATTAGCTTTTTAACTTCTACAAGTGTTGTTAATACCACTTGTGTCAATATATCCATCCATTAGCTTTTTAACTTCTGCAAGCGTTGAGCCATTTTGTTTTCTTTGGCAAGACTCATTGGATAGAATCAAGAATGATCGATATCACTAAAAGGGGTGTCATGGAATCATAGCTAGTTATGATAACGGGACTGTCACTAAAAAAGCCAGTCCAAATATTATCACCGAATCCCAGAGCTAAAACGATAGCAGGGGCAAGAATGACATATAGCTTTAGAGTAACACCCATTGCATGCTTAGCTTGCCATATCTTCATCTCGCAATGTCTGCACAATAACGAACATGTCAAAAAAGGTAAAGAATTGATGAATCCATCGGGAGGGATAGAAGGGAGAACTTTTAAACTAAACTATACAGAATGAGGAAAGTTTAGAACTTTTTGTATGATTGAACAAATATACAAATTAGGCATTTTAAAAATGTTGACTAATCTGATGTTATACCATATATCACCACCTTTGGGAGACAATTAATGATCATGTCAATAAGGGGTTCATAATATTCCATAAAAAGGCAGTTTTTCATATATCACACTGATCAGAACAGCTTGCAAGATGCAGAGGAATTTTATTTCAGGACATCCATGAAACGAAAGAGACAATTTAATGATGGGGTAACCTTTAGTAAGGTCAAGTTGGATCCAAGCAAGATGGAAAAATTGTTATGTCATCTTAGACTAACCAAAGATTTCATTAACGGGACTCCTATACAGTGACAAGATTAAATTATCATACCCTGTCATTTGGAGTTGCTGCATTCCCGTAATGAAAAACCGAACTGCCAGATGAAATATCTAAGCTTTAGTTGCTTAACATATTAGATATGCAAAGACATTTATAAGCATATGAAAATGTTCTAACCAAGCATCACCTGTTGTCACCAGTCGCACAAATACAGGTGTATGAACAATGGCTGCAACTACCATAAAAGTAGGTATGATGAAGAAATATGCTTTCTAACTAGTACTCCTGCATTTCTGGTTTTGGTTTCCTCATTACCTGTTCAAAATGCGGTGACTGTTACCAAACATATAGTGCTCATGTATTATACATAAAAAGAACAATCATAAGTATGACAACAAATTAATTACATGATGGTTATTCATATGTGAATTAAAACTACTTTGTACACAATGTTTGTTTTTTAGTTAGTGTATTCGTCATCTTTGTCACAACAAAAAACCTTCAAACCTTTCTTCGTCTTTACCCTTAAAACAACCACAATAGGCCATCCACGTACTCATTGCCTAACCTTATCTTTCTTAAAGTTGATGCATTCCTGTTTCGCTGCTACATACCTCCTTTGAATATCATTAATCGCCAAATGTAATCCATAATTAGTGATCTTTTATAGTTATGAATTTTATTAAAATTTGTTGACAGTAGCAAAACTTACTGTGCTCCTAAGTACTTTTGCTGCTATTTTCTACTTATATAAGTAATGGAGATATGCCCAAACTAAAATATGTCAAAACTGAAATATTTCCCAATTTATGTGTTCGTTAACGAATTTGGAAAAAACACATAAAGCATATAATGTTTTACATATTTGCTACAACAGGAGTGTTTGGCATTATCCTTTGTACCTTTTTTTCGCGTTCTCTTTAGCCCACTCCATTGTGCTTTCACTTATTGCGCACTCCTTCCAAGCCACCTTCCATATGACAAACTCTGCACCCGCTTTCACAGTTTTAGCCTTAGGGTATGCTGTTCTTGCATTGTATTTTGCGTTGTCATAAGGCCGTCTTCTTTGTAATAGCTTTTGTTAGATTTCAGGAACAGTTGACACCTTCAAGTTAACGTCACTCTTGCTGCAGCCAATTTAATTCAAATGATTAGTGATCCGTCTGAAAACACTTATCTTTTATTTCTCTATCACACAAGTCAACCACTTGTGAATGGTCAACCGTAATAAATAATAAAAGGCAAACAGCCTCAGAACGAATGCTCGTGTGTAGTGTGTGAAACCAGGCAAGTGATCACCCGGATCGTTTCCCAACGAGATGTGAATGGAAAACTGTGAAAAGCTAGGATTAGAGTGACAGATGATTTAGATTGCTTTTGATTTTGCTTTATAACAATTCTAAATAACAAATTAAAACAGATATGCACAGGAAAATTAAACGCGAATAAAATAAATTACAAACGCGTAACGGGACAGCTAAAATGGGACTAAAATTAAAATTTATGAAATTTAAAACCTAAAAATGTAAAATAACTTAAAACTTATTTAAAAACTTAAATTATATTTTTTTATATTTTTTATTTAATTATTATTAATTATTTATTATTTAAATACTAATTAAACTATTTAAATTTATAAAAAATACTATATGAACTAAGAAAATTCTAAAACTTTTTCTAAAAATATTACTAAGTAATTAGAAACTAAGAAAATTATAAAAATGAAAATTACTTAATTAAAATTTAAAAAGATAAATTCTATTAAATAGAAGCTATCACTTTATTTCTATTTTTGGTTTTCTTAAGGTCTAAAAATATTTTTATATCTTTCCTAGATTAAAAATGACAAAAGAAAATTATGAAAATTTGATTTATATTTTTCTGATTCTTTTTCTATTTATTATGATTTAAATACTATTAAAAACTAATTAAAATGATTAAAAATATTAAATGACTTAGGAAAATTATGAAAAATTACAGATAAATCTAAAATATTATTAGAAAGATAAGAAAAATAAAATTGGAAGTTTAATAAGCCTGATAAGCACAAATGGGCAGATAAGCAGTTTGGAATAAGCCCAAATATAAGCAAATAAGCACTAAAATTAACCAACTGATTAGGACAGACTTAATACACTATTATAAGCACAAAACAACTTAAATCCAACAGATAATCCAACAAATAAGCATAATCAACCCCAAATCTGTTTCAAACTTAAGACAGAAATAAGCAGAAAAAGGCAAACTTGCAGAGTGAATTAAGCTATGAAATAAGCTACTGAGATGCAATATTATGGGGGCAAAACTTAGCTTAGCTTATGAGCTATCTAGAAAACACAAAAGCCCTATCACAATATGTCCAATTGAAGTCCAATTTGGGTCAAGATCAGCTGTTAAAACACTCAGTATACACTGAGTTTGACTTATGCAGTAAAACACTAGAGCTGACTTTGGTGGATTTTGGGCTTAATCTAATGATTGATTATGGTATGTTAAGCTATGATAAGACTAGAACAAGCAAGATTAACAACTTTCTAACTGATATGAATGATTATGGATCCTAAATCCACATCAGACAACAAAATGAGATGGATCAAAGGTCATTTTGACTTTTTGCTGATTAAGGACTAGTTTTTATGGTTCCTCTGAGTTATTGCTGACTAAAGTAACATGTGACAACAATCAAAAAACAACACACACAATCAACAACACCACTGAATCAGTAGATCCAAACACCCTTGATCAGAACAGGCAAACAAGAAATTCAAAGCAACTTGATGTTTTGATCCTCAAATCTGTTCTCAAACCTTATACTATCATCAACAAAGATCAAAGAAACAAGAAACATCAAGAACATAAGCCTCAAACACAGAAATGACCTAAGTGGTATATTGACTGCTATGATGATATTTTTGCAACTATCAAAATCAATGAACAAGTTACCTAGATTAAGCTATATCTTAACTTAATAACACCACAGAGACATAATAGAATCAAAATTCAAGCAATAAGCAAATGATACAGTGAAATGCTAAACTTGATCAAAACCTTACAACTGAGAGAGTGGCTATAGGGATAGCATGCATAGGACAGGACTATCTAGCTTGTTGAAAGCAAGGTAGAAAACCACAAAGAGCTTTCTTGATCAGCTTATACAACCCATGGAAGCTTTTAAGAGCTTATGTTGACCATGGTTGACCATTCTTGTATCTTGAGTTTTAGAACTGAGGTACACTAAATAAGATTATAGAAAGCTATATTAAGCTTATATAACCTTATTGTAAGGGTGTGGGAGCTTGTGAGAGCTTTTTAATGATGATTCGAATCTTAAATTCTCAACAGAAACATACAATTTGAACAACAATGAAATCAGACACAAGATAATATGAAACAAGATTCTTATAGCTTAAACAAACTTTGATTACAACTGGAAATAAGAAATTACAAGATTACAACTGAAATAAGTAAAATGCGACTTAAACTAAATTAACTACTACTGAATTATTTATTACATTGCTCTATTTATACTAAATACAAGTGGGAAACCCTAATTAGACATCTCTGAGCACATCCCCACCCTTGAATTGCCTTCTAGTGATCTCAGCTGTTGATTCATCATTTTGGCGCCAAAATTGAGTTAGTGGATTGAGCAGGTTTTAGCATTAAATGCAAATCAGGGAGGTGGAGAAGAAGCATTGAATGTTTCTTGTATTGTTAGGTGAGTTGGATTGGATGGGGAGTGGTTTAGCAAAGAAACCATGGGCAAGGTTGTTTAGGCGGGTTTGTGAGGTTGGGGATGAGTTTGACCAAGTCAAACTGGTTTTTAAATACCAGGCTTGGGTCGGGTTGGGTTTTAAGGGAATTGGGCTTGTTGGGCTGGGTTTTAATAATAGGATAGTGGGTTGGGTTTAGATAATTAGGATGTTGGGTTTGTTTGTTTATTTATTTTTAGGTCCGGTTGGTTTATAGCAAAATCACAAGGACCAAAAGTGTAACTTTCTGAAACTTGAAGGACCCAACCTGTAAATTCACAATACATATCACAAGGACCAATAATGCCATATATGATTAGTTCAAAGGTTTATTTTTGATAAATTCCAATTTTAAAACCTTAAGGACTATTTCTGACATTTTTCAAAGTTGAGGGACCAAAGTTGTAAATTTGTAATTTTTAACTTCAAAGGACTTTTCTAACAACTTATGAATCCCCAAGGACCTAAAATGATATTTGTACAAGTTTTTAGTGAACAGGGACTAGATTTGACAACTTTTAAAAGTTGAGGGACTGAAACTGCCAATTATGCAAACTTTGTTCGTTTTTCATCAGTTTTTAAACATTTTGCATCTGAAACATATAAAACACAATTCTGGGATAATTTCAGTATTTTGATGCATTTCTGAGTGTTTTTGAGAGTTTTGGCAGCTCAGATTAGGTAAAAATGATGAGTATTTAGACACTCATCAATCCCCCACACTAAACTATTGCTAGTCCCTAGCAATATTTTATGAAGATTTAATGGATTTGAAAGACTCTTTACCAAAAGCCATTACTTCGGGAGTAGCCAATTGTTTCAGTTCAAGTAAGAACTTTGGTACAATGATAACCAAGTGATTTTGAGCAAATCATCAGCTGTCAACGGTTTTGATTTGTCTTTACCAAAAGCCGTTTGCTTCTGGACTAGCCAACTCTTAGATAAAATACAGTTATTATCTTTGTTGAGCTGATTACCAATCATGGTTTTCCAATGCCTTTACCACAAGCCATAACCTTGCGGGCTAGCCAACTCTTCACTTATAAAGATATGGTGAGTCGAATACCATACAATTTTGGGCAAATTGTAAGCCATAAACGGATTTGATTTATCTTTACCAAGAGCCGTTTGCTCTCGGATTAGCCAATCCTTATGTGGGTTAGACATGGCGGACTGATAACCATTTATTGAGTTCTAAGTGAGAAAAAATTTTAAAATTTTGGCTAAAATGGGGGTACTAGATGGTACATTTGATCAAATTCGCGAGAATTCCCCCCCACACTTAGAACTGAATATTGCCCTCAATATTCAAAGAACCGGCTGTTAAACCAACACTTAGAACGTGAAAGGGAAATATTAATAGCCTTTTATTTTATTTTTATTTAATTTGCATTTAAGCCGTTAAGGCATGCAAATTCCCTCTTTTTTTTCTTTTTTTTTTTTTTTTTTTTTTTTTTTTTTTTTTTTTTTGAAATTTACATATATACAACATGTGGGGCATCTCCCCCACACTAGATGGTAGAACAGAGAAAGAAAACAGAGACACGGGTGAAAACCCATGTTGTGCTAATGTTTTTGATCACCGAGTCACTAGCTTGACTCGATCCCCGCATTCATTGGTTCATGGGGAAAGTTTGAAGATCCGGGACAACCATGAATGGTATGTCCTCTCCAAAGTAGTGTTTTAAACGATGACCATTCACTTTGAAATTAGGCCCGTCAGCTTGAGATAACTCAACGGTACCATACGGATAAACCTTTGTGATAGTGAATGGACCAGTCCAACGGGTTTTGAGTTTGCCTGAGAAGATCTTTAATCTTGAATTGAAAAGAAGGACTCGATCACCAACGTTAAAAACGCGGTTCTTTATTTTTGAGTCATGAATCTTCTTTGTCTTTTCTTTATAGATCAAAGAGTTCTCGTAGGCTTGATCACGCAGTTCATTTAGTTCATTCATTTGAACTTTACGGTGATCACCCGCAGTTTGAAGGTCAAAGTTAGCATGTTTCAAGGCCCAGTAGGCTTTGTGCTCTAATTCGATCGGTAGATGACATGCCTTTCCGTACACAAGTTTGTAAGGCGTACACCCAATGGGTGTTTTGTAAGCTGTACGGAAGGCCCATAGTGCATCATCTAACTTATCCGACCAGGATGCACGATTTTCTCCTACAGTCCTTTCCAGTATTCTTTTAATACCCCGATTTGAAACTTCTACTTGTCCACTTGTTTGTGGGTGATACGCAGTAGAAAGACGGTGAGTTACACCATACTTTTGCATGACTTTATCAAATTTGTCATTACAGAAATGCGTACCACGATCACTGATTATAGCACGTGGGGTTCCAAAACGGGCAAAAAGAGCTTTTAGGAATTTTTACAACAACTCGGGCATCATTAGTGGGTAAAGCTTTTGCTTCAACCCATTTTGACAAATAGTCAACAGCCACGAGAATGTATTTGTTTCCTCGAGATGATGGAAATGGCCCCATAAAGTCGATGCCCCAGACATCAAAGATTTCACAGACTTGAATTGCATTTTGTGGCATTTCATTTCGTTGTGAAATATTTCCGTGACGCTGACAAGCTTCACAAGTTTTTATGAGTTCTTGGGCATCCTTATAGATTGTGGGCCAATAAAACCCGGAATCAAACACCTTTTTGGCAGTGTAGTTTGGACTATGATGGCCCCCAGTGGGTCCAGCATGGCAAGCTTTGAGAATGTCAATAGCTTCCTGTCCGTAAACACACCGTCGGATGACTTGATCCGCACAGATTTTGAATAAGTAGGGGTCGTCCCAGAAGTAATGTTTAACATCTTTGAAGAATTTATTCTTCTGTTGGGTTGACATCCCTTTCACTATGAAGTTACCCGCATGGTAATTTGCGAAGTCGGCAAACCATGGGGTAGTAGAATCTCCACGAAAAGCAACCGCATGAGTGTCTCAAGAGGAAATGTTTCATTTATTTCCTTTTTCTCGAAAACATCTTGGTGTGGGTTCTCTAATCGGGACAGATGATCAGCAGCTAGGTTCTCAGCTCCTTTTTTATCACGTATGGTGATATCAAATTCTTGTAGGAGGAGAACCCAACGGAGCAATCTCGGCTTTGCATCTTGTTTTGCAAAGAGATATTTGAGAGCCGAGTGGTCCGTATACACTACACATTTTGTCAAGATTAAATATGGCCGAAACTTCTCAAAGGCATACACCACAGCCAATAATTCTTTTTCTGTAGTGGTGTAATGAGTTTGAGCTTCAGTCATGGTTTTACTTGCGTAGTGGATAGGCTGAAAATGTTTGGCTTTTCGTTGCCCCAGGACTGCACCGATAGCAAAATCGCTTGCATCGCACATGAGTTCAAAGGGAAAATCCCAGTCGGGGGCAACCAGAATGGGTGCTTCAGTAAGCTTTTTCTTTAATGTTTCAAAAGCTTCGATGCACTCGGGTGAGAAGATAAAAGGAGCATCCTTTTCAAGAAGATGAGTCATAGGCCGGGCAATTTTAGAAAAATCTTGTATGAATCGACGATAGAAACCGGCATGACCCAAAAAACTCCTAATACCTTTGACGGAAGTGGGATGAGGTAATTTACCAATGACATCAACTTTAGATCTGTCAACCTCAATCCCGTTCTTTGATATCTTATGGCCGAGGACAATGCCCTCTTTGACCATAAAGTGACTCTTCTCCCAATTTAGACAAAGATTGGTGTCTTCACACCGTTTCAACATGTTTTCTAAATGGGAGAGACATGTTTCGAATGAATCCCCAATGACTGAGAAGTCATCCATAAAGACCTCCATCGTTTTCCCGATCATGTCGGAAAATATGGACATCATGCACCTTTGGAACGTGCCTGGAGCATTACATAAGCCAAAAGGCATACGTTTATAAGCAAAGGTTCCATAGGGGCATGTAAATGTGGTCTTTTCTTGATCTTGCGGATCAATGGGGATTTGAAAGTAACCTGAGAAACCATCAAGGAAACAATAGTACTCGTTTCCCGCTAATCTCTCAAGCATCTGATCCATGAAGGGCAGAGGAAAATGGTCTTTTCGGGTGGCATCATTTAACTTACGATAGTCAATGCAAACACGCCACCCAGTAACCAATCGAGTTGGAATCAACTCATTCTCCTCATTTGTGACAACAGTTATGCCACCCTTTTTTGGAACACAGTAAATGGGACTAACCCAAGGACTATTAGAGATGGGGTAAATCAATCCTGCATCAAGAAGTTTGATAACCTCCTGTTTGATAACATCGTGGATTCTGGGATTTACTCTTCGCTGGTGTTGGACTGCTGGTTTGAAGTCATCCTCCATTAATATTTTGTGAGTACAAAATTCAGGGTCGAGACCCTTTATGTCGGAGAGTTTCCAAGCAATTGCTTGCTTGTGTGACTTCAAGACCTTTATTAGAGCAGTCTTTTCCTCATCACTTAAGTCTTTAGCAATAATGACGGGTAATTTATCATCACCCTCCAAAAATGCGTACTCAAGATGAGGTGGCAAGTCTTTGAGTTCGACCTCAGGAAATTCATCGTTTTTCTCAACCGATTTGATTTCCTCATTATGAAGTTCAACGGGAGGGAGTGGAGGAGAATTGTCCTGATTTAACAATGTCTCAAGAAGAAGAATATCTCCCTCCAGATCAATCTCAGCGTCATCAATTCCTTCCAGAAATGAATCACACTCGAGATAAGCCTCGATCTCTTCCAAATTGAAATTGCTTCCCTCAAACGGAGTGAGAGAAGGGGAAGAGTCGGAAATTATAGGTAGAGAAGATGTGGTGGTATCCCCACTCACAGAATTATGAGAATAACCAAGAAACTCTTGCGAGTACTCCTCTGAAACAATATCCATGACATCGATTCGGTTAACCGATTCAGGATCTTTATTTGAAGAGTACTTCGAAGTTTGATCGAGGTTAAAAGTAACAGCTTCATTATCCACACGTAATGTGATTTCATGCTCAAATACATCAATGAGAGCATGTCCCGTTTTTAGGAATCCTCTCCCAAGAATGAGAGGAACCCTGGGATCAGCATCGAAATCGACAACCACAAAGTCAGCCGGAAAATGGAACTTTCCCACTTTCACAAATACATCCTCAGCAATGCCGCGAGGAAGAGATGTGGAACGATCTGCAAGCTCAAGAGTCATGCAGGTAGTAGTGAGTGCAGGAAGAGAAAGTTTTTCCCAGACTGAATAAGGCATCAGGTTAATGCTTGCACCAAGATCGGCCAAGGCATAGCATTCAACCATTCCTGGAAAGACACAAGGTAGTAAAAATCTTCCAGGATCTCCAAGCTTCACCGGAAGCTTTTTCAAGATAACTGCTGAGCAGTTCTCATTTAACGGAGTTTTTGCCATTTCAAACAGCTTTTCCTTGTTGCTCAACATGTGTTTGATTGTGGATGCGAATTTGGGCATTAGAATGATGGCATCCGCGAAGCTTATATCAAAATGTAATTCCTGGAAAATTTTGAAAAACTTTTCCATTTGTTGACTGGCTTTTTCGCGGAGCTTTTGCTCATGTAAACGTGATGGATAAGGAATAGAAGGTTTGGATTTAGGGTTTTCAACAGGGATTTCAAAAACAACTCCTGGTGTGGGTTTTGGTTTCTGGACAGCTTGAGGTAGGACGGTGTTGGTCCCTCCGTTATTAATAGGAAGTTCCTTGTCCTCAGTCACCTCAGGTTCACTTTCCACTACCTTGGGGAGAGGAGAAGAAGTGGTAGTAGAAATAGTGGGTCCATCATAAGCTTTACCACTGCGTGTGGTTACAGCTTTCAGTTCACCCTTTGGGTTTGGAATGGTATTACCAGGAAGACCTCCCGAGGTAGAAGGTGGATTGATATGATTCATGAGACTGGTAAGCATATTCTTAACTTCGCTTTGAGAATGATCAATTTTATTTGAAAGCTCATTCTTAAGTTCAGTTCCTTGCTTATATATTGAAGTTTGAAATTCATTTCTCAATCCAGATATCTGATTGTGTATTGCCTTCATTTTGTTCTCATTAAACTTGATGTAATTATCAAGTTCATTTGGGAGAGGTACCTGGTGATTAGGAGCTGAATACCCTTGATTACCCCTCTGGGGTGGGTATTGATTGTTTGGGGCATTAAATTGATTTTGCATGTTCTGCCCTCTCTGTTGATTAGGATTACTCCTATTTGGATTGTTGGGAGGAGGAAATCCGGGTGGTCCGAATTGATTGCTAGCACGGTGGTTTGGGCCCACTTGAGGACGGTATTGATTACCTCCTTGATTGGATGTTCCGGCTATAGCATTGACATCAAATGTATTGCCATCTGTGGCAGTACAATTATAGTAAGCGTGAGGACCACCACAAGTAACACAAACTTCTATTTTCTTGACTTCAGCAGTGTGAGAAGTTTGCGGAGCGGACTCTTTCTTTTGTGTGGAGAAAACCAGAGCTTGAATAACCTTCGTGAGTTCAGCAAGCTGAGTATCAGTACTGGACTGACTCACGGGAGATGAAGTGGAAGGACCAGCACTAGCCTGGGAATTATATGTCCTGTTTCGTGTAGTGCGGACCTTAGACTTATTTTCAATGAGAGCAATGGCTTCCTTAGTGGATTTGCTCAGAAAATTACCTCCAGCTGAGGCATTAAGAGAATCTTGATCAGATGGGTTTAACCCACTGTAAAAAGTGTCCATCTGCATCAAATCGGTGAAACCGTGATGAGGACATTTGCGGAGCAATTCTTTGAAACGATCCCATGCTTCTCCAAATGGTTCATCAAACCTTTGAGTGAATTTCATGATTTCATTTTTAAGATGTGTGGTTTTGGAAGGAGGAAATAATTCATTTACGAATTTTTGAACTAAATCTTCCCATGTTCTAATTGACCGAGGGGGTTGTTTGTCAAGCCAAATTCGGGCTGCCCCATCTATAGAAAACGGGAAAAGAAGAAGTTTAATTGATTCCTCCGGGACATTTTTACATTTGATGGTGGATGTGATTTTATTGAACCATCGAACGTGATCTTGAGGATCGTCCCTCTCAAAACCATAGAATTGACGCGATGTTACCAGGTTTATCAACCCAGTCTTGAGCTCAAAATTCTCAGCCACGATGGCTGGAACAATAATGGCATCTCCATAACCCTCAGTGGGAGCCTGGAGAAGCTCATTCATAGGGCGGTCTTCTGCCATGATGACAGGGGTTTCGGGATCAGTCCGTATCTCGGGTACGACTGATGGAGCAGAACGTCTACGACGTCTTCGAGGTATTTTTCCAAGCTCACGGAAAGGGCTTGTAGACCTAGAAGAACGAGTGCGCATGCACTAAGACGAGTCTAAGAATCCTTTATAGTGGAGGAAACTCAGAAAAGGGTAAGAAGATTCTTTTTGGATTTTATGAAAACAAAATTTTTCTATTAAAAATCAAGATCGAGAAAAAAACACAAGTGAACTTAAACCAATAATCAACAGGCGTACGGTAGCTCTCTAACTGACAAACGCACAGAGTGGCGGAGAAGCAAAGGTGGGCAATTACGCTCCTTAAAAACCCGCTTCTTTCAGTCCGACAATTTAATGTCAGACTATCCTAGAACCTCCGTTAGAGTTTGTTTATCAATTAAAGGTGAGCCGATATTCGCAAGTGATACAAAGGCAAGTTTTTATCTTAAGTTTGGGAACTTATTATGGCCGCACCCCCAGTTAGGTAGTGCTCAGTCTTGGTTCTCGATGGTTAATTTTTATTTGTTATTATTAAAGAAAGTGGAAAATGTTTTTGGGTTTTTAATTTATATGATAATTATAATAATAATATATATAGAAAAGAAAAGAAAAATATTTTTGGTATTTTATATTGTTTTTGGGAATAGGAACTTCTTGGGAGAAGGATCTCGAATCACTAATCGCTAAAACTTACACAACAGTCGCAGCACACCTCCCCGGCAGCGGCGCCAAAATTTGATCCGTCTGAAAACACTTATCTTTTATTTCTCTATCACACAAGTCAACCACTTGTGAATGGTCAACCGTAATAAATAATAAAAGGCAAACAGCCTCAGAACGAATGCTCGTGTGTAGTGTGTGAAACCAGGCAAGTGATCACCCGGATCGTTTCCCAACGAGATGTGAATGGAAAACTGTGAAAAGCTAGGATTAGAGTGACAGATGATTTAGATTGCTTTTGATTTTGCTTTATAACAATTCTAAATAACAAATTAAAACAGATATGCACAGGAAAATTAAACGCGAATAAAATAAATTACAAACGCGTAACGGGACAGCTAAAATGGGACTAAAATTAAAATTTATGAAATTGAAAACCTAAAAATGTAAAATAACTTAAAACTTATTTAAAAACTTAAATTATATTTTTTTATATTTTTTATTTAATTATTATTAATTATTTATTATTTAAATACTAATTAAACTATTTAAATTTATAAAAAATACTATATGAACTAAGAAAATTCTAAATCTTTTTCTAAAAATATTACTAAGTAATTAGAAACTAAGAAAATTATAAAAATGAAAATTACTTAATTAAAATTTAAAAAGATAAATTCTATTAAATAGAAGCTATCACTTTATTTCTATTTTTGGTTTTCTTAAGGTCTAAAAATATTTTTATATCTTTCCTAGATTACAAATGACAAAAGAAAATTATGAAAATTGGATTTATATTTTTCTGATTCTTTTTCTATTTATTATGATTTAAATACTATTAAAAACTAATTAAAATGATTAAAAATATTAAATGACTTAGGAAAATTATGAAAAATTACAGATAAATCTAAAATATTATTAGAAAGATAAGAAAAATAAAATTGGAAGTTTAATAAGCCTGATAAGCACAAATGGGCAGATAAGCAGTTTGGAATAAGCCCAAATATAAGCAAATAAGCACTAAAATTAACCAACTGATTAGGACAGACTTAATACACTATTATAAGTACAAAACAACTTAAATCCAACAGATAATCCAACAAATAAGCACAATCAACCCCAAATCTGTTTCAAACTTAAGACAGAAATAAGCAGAAAAAGGCAAACTTGCAGAGTGAATTAAGCTATGAAATAAGCTACTGAGATGCAATATTATGGGGGCAAAACTTAGCTTAGCTTATGAGCTATCTAGAAAACACAAAAGCCCTATCACAATATGTCCAATTGAAGTCCAATTTGGGTCAAGATCAGCTGTTAAAACACTCAGTATACACTGAGTTTGACTTATGCAGTAAAACACTAGAGCTGACTTTGGTGGATTTTGGGCTTAATCTAATGATTGATTATGGTATGTTAAGCTATGATAAGACTAGAACAAGCAAGATTAACAACTTTCTAACTGATATGAATGATTATGGATCCTAAATCCACATCAGACAACAAAATGAGATGGATCAAAGGTCATTTTGACTTTTTGCTGATTAAGGACTAGTTTTTATGGTTCCTCTGAGTTATTGCTGACTAAAGTAACATGTGACAACAACCAAAAACAACACACACAATCAACAACACCACTGAATCAGTAGATCCAAACACCCTTGATCAGAACAGGCAAACAAGAAATTCAAAGCAACTTGATGTTTTGATCCTCAAATCTGTTCTCAAACCTTATACTATCATCAACAAAGATCAAAGAAACAAGAAACATCAAGAACATAAGCCTCAAACACAGAAATGACCTAAGTGGTATATTGACTGCTATGATGATATTTTTGCAACTATCAAAATCAATGAACAAGTTACCTAGATTAAGCTATATCTTAACTTAATAACACCACAGAGACATAATAGAATCAAAATTCAAGCAATAAGCAAATGATACAGTGAAATGCTAAACTTGATCAAAACCTTACAACTGAGAGAGTGGCTATAGGGATAGCATGCATAGGACAGGACTATCTAGCTTGTTGAAAGCAAGGTAGAAAACCACAAAGAGCTTTCTTGATCAGCTTATACAACCCATGGAAGCTTTTAAGAGCTTATGTTGACCATGGTTGACCATTCTTGTATCTTGAGTTTTAGAACTGAGGTACACTAAATAAGATTATAGAAAGCTATATTAAGCTTATATAACCTTATTGTAAGGGTGTGGGAGCTTGTGAGAGCTTTTTAATGATGATTCGAATCTTAAATTCTCAACAGAAACATACAATTTGAACAACAATGAAATCAGACACAAGATAATATGAAACAAGATTCTTATAGCTTAAACAAACTTTGATTACAACTGGAAATAAGAAATTACAAGATTACAACTGAAATAAGTAAAATGCGACTTAAACTAAATTAACTACTACTGAATTATTTATTACATTGCTCTATTTATACTAAATACAAGTGGGAAACCCTAATTAGACATCTCTGAGCACATCCCCACCCTTGAATTGCCTTCTAGTGATCTCAGCTGTTGATTCATCATTTTGGCGCCAAAATTGAGTTAGTGGATTGAGCAGGTTTTAGCATTAAATGCAAATCAGGGAGGTGGAGAAGAAGCATTGAATGTTTCTTGTATTGTTAGGTGAGTTGGATTGGATGGGGAGTGGTTTAGCAAGAGAACCATGGGCAAGGTTGTTTAGGCGGGTTGTGAGGTTGGGGATGAGTTTGACCAAGTCAAACTGGTTTTTAAATACCAGGCTTGGGTCGGGTTGGGTTTTAAGGGAATTGGGCTTGTTGGGCTGGGTTTTAATAATAGGATAGTGGGTTGGGTTTAGATAATTAGGATGTTGGGTTTGTTTGTTTATTTATTTTTAGGTCCGGTTGGTTTATAGCAAAATCACAAGGACCAAAAGTGTAACTTTCTGAAACTTGAAGGACCCAACCTGTAAATTCACAATACATATCACAAGGACCAATAATGCCATATATGATTAGTTCAAAGGTTTATTTTTGATAAATTCCAATTTTAAAACCTTAAGGACTATTTCTGACATTTTTCAAAGTTGAGGGACCAAAGTTGTAAATTTGTAATTTTTAACTTCAAAGGACTTTTCTAACAACTTATGAATCCCCAAGGACCTAAAATGATATTTGTACAAGTTTTCAGTGAACAGGGACTAGATTTGACAACTTTTAAAAGTTGAGGGACTGAAACTGCCAATTATGCAAACTTTGTTCGTTTTTCATCAGTTTTTAAACATTTTGCATCTGAAACATATAAAACACAATTCTGGGATAATTTCAGTATTTTGATGCATTTCTGAGTGTTTTTGAGAGTTTTGGCAGCTCAAATTAGGTAAAAATAATGAGTATTTAGACACTCATCAATTAGATTCTAATAATAATATATCTTTTAAAAACGGGAAAAACCTTCAAATATAACATCAAAAACAAACTTAATAATGAAGCCGTAAAATTATATAATTAGACATAATGCTAAAATGTATCACAAACAGCTTCGACTTGGCATCTGTGAACAACTTGTAAAATGTATCTTGAAATGTCTCACATTCCTGTCTTACAATTCAATCGAAATAACCATGTGACATTTATCTAAACATCATATAAAACACTTGGCATTAATAGTTAAATGTCAAAACAATTGTAAACCAATTTGAATTGAATGTTCAAGACTACGTAAACAACCCAGTTTTGTGAGTATACTTAAATGGTTAATAAACTCAAATTAATTACAATGCTCACAAATTGAATTCTTTCTACACCATAATACTAACCAAATCTCTATTTTAAGAGAAACATGATATCATATCACTTATATATAGAACATATTTCAATATTTAATGATATTATAACAAAATTGGTTACTTGCTAATCGATCCATTGACCCGTGAAAAAAAGCTAACTCACTTCAAAAATTCTTCGGTACCAATGAAATCATCTAGAATGTCTTCAAAGTAGTTATCGACTTCTAACAATGATGGCAAAGCAGCATTAAAAATTGAATCATTTAACTCGTCACCAAATGGTATTTCACCAAGATCATCAAAATGAAATGGGTCAAGTGTCCCAAAATCATCACCCATAACATAATCTGAAGCTTCATCCCTTTTTGGTCCAATTCGGGTGATTTAAAATCAAATAAATCATACAACAATGTCACAACCTCAGAAGGACCCAATAACTCTTTCTTAACAATTACCGAATTAGCATCCTGGTATTCAAAGAGATTCTCCTTCATTGACAAATCTCATAAATTACCCTACCCATTCTTTTCCAGTTCTTGACCCTAATCTGACCCATTACTTGACTGACACTCTTCACCTTCTTTCACCCCTTCAATAACATCTTACGACAGACCATTACTCTCACTCATGCTCTTCTACCTAAGAACAGAAGTCGGAGACAAAACCACTGAACCAAAGATAAGAGAAACATATTTCTGTATATGACCATTCTCATGGTTTGATAACTGATGTAGTCTAATAGTGTTCTAAGAATGATTCCCTGTTTTAACTCTCCTAATGTATATTGAGTTAGAAGGTTAGGGAAACCAATCTGTATTTATCAGACTTACTTGTTGGACAAGGTCAACCTTTCCCACTTTTGCCGTCCTATGTTAAGGCAGCATCTACTTGGATATTTGTCTCATCTTTCGGCGCTTCCTCTTCAATCTCCTCATTCTCTTCTTCTTCCACTGCAATGAAAAAAGATAAAACACTAATAATTAGTTTCTTTAATTTATGGTAAAAATATTAGCTGATATATAAATATACAGAGTGCTTAACTCTCTTTACATAACATGGTCGTTTGTTATATTTGGATGAGATGACGCAAGATGTTCAGTGTACTTCAACTGAAACCCAAACAAAATTTGATATAAATATTGGTTATACAACCATTGATAAATAAGTACATTACATAGTTCAATTGACATTTTAATTTGCGATTTTCTTTTATGTCTGTTAATTGGTTATAATTCTTACCCGAAAAGCTATTAGCCTCATAAAAATTGAATCTGAGAATGGTAAATAACTTTGAGTAACAAAAGCTACAAAAACAAAAATCAATAAATACAACTTATTCAAAAAGATAATTGTATCTGAATTAAGCATACGTGGTTTTTATCCTGAAACAATGCAACATTACATTGAAAGCAGTACTAACCAAATGTAGCAAGCAACAATATGAACGATAGCAGCAGTACTAAATCGAACCATAGCAGTATTAATTTGTAAAAAGGCAGTAACATTGAAAGCAGTACTAACCAAATGTAAACATGTAAGCAGCAGTACTAAATCAAACCATAGCAGTATTAATTTGTAAAAAGCAGTAACATTGAAAGCAGTACTAACCAAATGTAGACATGTAATCGTAGCATCAGTAGCCTTGCTCCATCTTATATGGTGCAGATCTAGGTCTTGTTCCTGTTCAGGCAGCAACTGGCAACAAAGATCTGGAGTTTTCGGTGGTTATGGGTTACGGGTTGTGGGGTTACCATGGTGGCGGCTGTGATGTGAGGTGGCGGCAATTTTGAGGTGGGGGTGGTCGGCGGCTAGGAGGTGATGGTTGTGGTGTTGATAGATGAGATGAGTGAAAGAGAGAATAGTTTGTGTGTATATGTTTATGGGTTTTAAGTGATAAACCTGTGTTAGAAGCAGCAATATCACAAGATAAACATAATTAATCATCAATCATAACCAAATATCCTTTATGTGCAAAAGAAATCCTTACTTCATTAATTGAAACTGGTAGGCTCTGAAAATAATAGCAATATATGAACCTTCAAAATTTGTGACTTTACAACCTGCAAAAAAACAAATTAAAAATCATAAAATACTCTAAAATCATGATGGAGTTTTCTGTGTGCTTGATATTACACGTTGTGTATTGTTTGTGTTTTGTGTTTTAGGGTTTGCAGAATGGATTTGTTTTAGGGTTGCAAAAGATTACGTAGAATGATATGGGATGAGTTGGGCTGGGTTGTTAAATCTTTATTTATTTATTACATTTTTTGAGGTTATAGATTTAGTTTTGGATTGTTAATCACAATCAATGGCTTGGCTCCATTGGTTGGGACGTTTGCATTGAAACCTAAAGATATAGGTTCGAATCTCACCATGTTAAGTTTTTAAAGCCAAATTTTCTGCATGGAATTGGTTTGCTTAGGTGGCCTGTATTGCTTAGGTGGCCTTTAATGTGATGATGTGGCCTTTGACGTAGACTTAATTATGATGGCGTGGACTTAATTGTGATGATGTGGCTTTATCTAGTCATGTTTATCCTGTTATATACATATTTTATATATATATATATATATATATATATATATATATATATATATATATATATATATATATATATATATATATATATATATATATATATATTGGTTCTATCAAAAACCCCACTTTGGTGGAAAAGTGGGAAAATAGTGCAAATCACCCCTCCCTTCCTACCTCCTTTTTCTTCCTCAACTACAAGGGCCTCATTGTAACTTTATTCATTCTTTAAGGGAAGGTTTTGTAAATTCGTCCCTTTGATATATAATATCTAATTTTTTTCATTTTTTCCTTCTCTTCTTTTTTCTTCTTTCTCTAATAACGCCTTTCAGTTCCACCACCATTCACATCCACCGGTGTTCACAACCGTTCCCCATCGTTCAACATCATTCTCCGTCATTCACCGTCATTCCCCATCGTTAACCACCATTCCCTACCATTCACCATCGTTCTCCACCATTCCGCACCCAATATGTAATCAGATTCATCATTCAAGTTTGAAAGTATGTTTTTTTAATTGATTTTTTACTATTACCGTCGATTAATTTGTTTGTTTCTTTTTTGTTATTGTTGGTCTAAATATGTTATATTCGAGAATTTACTTCTAAATCTGAAAAAAAGTTGAGCAAAAATAGATAGAAATCATGTTTAAGAAGGCAGCACACAAGGTGTTTGATAAAATGTCTCAACGAAATTTTATAGCTTTGATGCACTAATTTTACATTGTGATTGCATTTAATTGCACGTCCGCGTAAACACAAACTTTGTGTACCTCATTTGGGCGTTAATTTGTTTGGCTTTTGCTTCTGCTTATACATTAGACTGGAAATAATTGCCATTGGACTCTAGAAAGCGTTTGGAATCTGGATTTGATTATGATGTAAAAGTTTCATTTAGACCCAAAAAAGGAATAACTTGTTGGGACATCCATTTCTATAAAGGGTTTTAGGCTAGATGTATGGGTAAAAACTTAGTACAGTACTAAATATCATCTCAAACAAGCACATTGAAATAAGGATGTCCCAACCTGCTTTAGGTTATTCAATTTGGAAGTTGCTTATTTGCCTCAAAATAGAACACTTAACTGCTTTTCTACCATAAGAGGATAAGCATAAAAGATAAAACTAAGCAGTCCCAGACACATCTTAATACATCATATTGAGTGTTTGGATATAAGCAAACGGGTTATGATAATATGTATATTTAAGAGAAAAAATAAGAGGTTTTAAAAAAAACAATGTGGTAGTTGTTTATCTAATTTTTGATTGTTTTAATCTCTCCTTGAATAAGCCGAATTGCCGAAAACTCAATAGTTGTTTTGTCTGATTATAGCGTGTAAGCATATTCAAACACTACATTCACTGTGTTTAAATAACACAACTATATTTGTGTTTCTACATTTTCGACAAGCATACACTGGTTTACTAATAGACATATTGGGAACATCCATTTACAAACCTACACGTCAGGGTAACATGGATTCTATATTCATTTAAATTTCATCTACTTGTAGCACTTGAGATACACTTAAGGGCGTTAGGATATGTGATTCCAAAATGATATTGTGAATTAATTTATTTAAAGTTCATCTACTTGTAGCCTCAAAATTTCATTGTTTTTAAAGAAGTGAGGTTTTACAGACTAGCGGTGCAATGGCCACCTGGGGTTTGCAGCTCGAATGTCACTTGTAAGATCACACAAGTGCCAACTCAATTTATATTTAATACCAATAAAACTATTGTTTAGTTTGTATAAACTTTTGGCTTAATCAGTTCAGCTAGCACGAGTCTTTTATTATTTACATATAAGTCAACTGTTATCACGAGTCTAAAACGGATGCACTAAATTACCTCAAATGGATGCACTAAAGTGCCTCAAGTGGATGCACTAGGTACCTCAAACGGATGCACTAAAGTACCTCCCGAGCCAAATCATGACTTATGTTTAGTTTGTATAAACTTTAGTTCAATAAGTTGACAAACTGATATAAAGTATTTTCTTTGTATGTGGATATATAAAGATTTAAGAATGCTACATTCAATGAGAAGAAAAGTTGCAATAATGTGTAGACAGAGACATATATGAAGATACAATAAAACTGTAACACATATGTACCAATCTGTTTACACAGATGCACCAATCTATTAACACATGAGAATCACCATTGGCAATGGACTCCGCCACTCTCTTCAAAGCTATATTACCCTGATTGTAAAAATTAATCTTTGCAGTCTGCAAGTTGAATCCAAAAGAAACGACTTTATTTCAGTAACTGCTAGCAAAAGTAATTTTAAACAGAACATAAACACATCTTTCATGATTTGTGAAAATGATAAGGGAATTTACCTGCATTTTCGCTTCAAATCTAGTTTGACCAGCTTGTTCTATATTTTCAGACCCAGCCATGTCGACAAGCATTAGGCATCCACCCACAGTTGGGACATCAAGGATGATCTGCAAAAAAAAGTATTTAATTAGTTTAACTCGTATCCATAATCAAGGTTTCACAAGCAAGAAAAGTTGCGATAGGTTTATTTATTCAAACCATGCAGTGACTCCTGGAGCTTCTTTCATTGCAGAAAGTGCTTTTGACAATTCTATGCTTCTTAACTTTTTGAATCTCTTTTGATATCTTCCCTGCTTCGGTTCCGGTTATGAAAGTTGCATTCTTTGCTTTCTTCCCCATTACTTCTAACTTTACCTAAAGTGTACAAGATAAATGGAATTAGGAAACATATTTATTCTGCGTATGTTGATGACGTATAGTCCGCATTCGGGTCACGAACCCAACCCATACTCCAGTCCATCACGAATGGGCTCAAGCCCATCACGAATGGGCTATTACGATAACGGTTTGGGCTTACGTTGGCCCAAACCCAAAGTTATTTATCGCTTTGATATAGGATATCTTATAGGATATCCCTTATTTATGGGAGTATGTATAAAATAACCGACTATGCGGGATACGCTGAGGAGTAAGGAGCACGAACCAACTAGGTTTCGTGTGTATATAAAGAGTCTCTCGACTCTCATCAAAGGTACGATTTACAAGCCCTAACTCTTCAACTAAACCCTAAAAACCGATTACTTACTCTCACGCCGGAGGATAATCGTGGGAGACAATCCCACGATAAGCCTAACGGTGTCTTTTTGTTTTCTTAGTGCGCAGGTCTCAAGCATTAAGATCTGATTGGTACGGAATCAAGGAACGCCCAACTTTTGTATCAACAAGTGGCGCCATCCGTGGGACCCTACACTAAGAACTTTGCTAAAAACTAGAATGATGAAGCATGGAAACCCAAATCAGCGAACTCCGCAGACAAAGAAAACACATGACGACCTACTGGGGAAGAAGCAACAAACTGATTCTGCCGCTAAGCCGCCCTCTGGAACAACCAGTGCGCCCAAAAGCCTAGGATCATACTCAGATCTGGCTTTTACCCCAGTAGAACCGATCACAAGGACTACCCATGCTACTACAACAACCACTAGCATGGTGGATCTAATGCGCACTCCTCTCACCATGCCAAAGTTAAACTTCACTGAACCGCCAAATGCGCCCACCCGAAACAAGGGTCCCAATTTGGAAACAGACACTCTCGCGCTAGAAGGAGTTGCGCCTGAACTAGCGCCAAGTGATTTCGTGTCCCAGAACTACGAAACCTTGGCTGCGCTCATGCGAGAGGAGGCGAAAAAGAGGTCAAGTCAAAGTCTGCACGCCAGGCTCAACTTCGACCCTGAGCATGAAGCATCCCCACCGCGCTACCGAAAGGAAAGACGCGAGAAGGATAGCCGCAAACACCCAGTGTTTACTAGGATTGGAAGGAAGGTTGTGGATGACGAAGCAGCCGACTTTCAGTATCTGGAGGAGCATGAAGATGGGGAACGGCGCGCCAATGTCCACACTAGGCTTGGTAGTCGCAGGGTTCATGATAGGCTTGGGCGACGGTGCTCCCCAAGCGAAAGCCCTTCAAGCTCTGATTCTGAGGATAGTCGGCGCAAGCGCCACAGAGGAGCAAGCTCGGATTCCGATGATAGTTGGCGCAAGCGTCGCAAAAGAGTAAGCTCATCCTCAAGTGATTCCTCGGACAACGAGGACAAAGAAACCGGACACTGGAAATCAAGAGGAAAATACCGCGACCAGGAAGACGAAGACATGTCTCGTCCCTGGCGCCGCCAAAAAGTTGATGCGTTCACTCGGCGCATCAGCGATTTTTCGGAAAATAAGAGAAGGCGCATGCCTGCTAATGTCAAAACATATGATGGGACAGGTGATCCTGATGATCACCTAAAAATTTTCGAATCAGCAGCCATTATCGAAAATTGGCCACAACCTGTGTGGTGCCACATGTTTAACTCTACATTAGTAGGGAATGCGCGCAACTGGTTCAGTAAGCTTCCACGCAGAAGCATCGGTGGGTTTGAAGAGTTGCGAAAGGCGTTTCGTTTAAACTTTACTCAAAGGAAGAAGTGCGCCAAAAACCCTGTCGAGCTCGCTAGGGTAAAACAGCGCCAAGGGGAATCCACAAGCGCTTTCATGGAGCGCTATAAGGACGAATGCATACACGTCAAGGCGTGTCCTGAAATACTAAAGATCTCAGGGTTTATGAACGGGATCAATAACCCAGATCTGATAAAAAAGTTAAACGATAGGGTTCCCCAAACCTTTGATGAACTGATGAAGCAAGAAAGGCTACTCAAACCATAGGTCACAAGAAGAGCCAAGGAGACAATCCAATGACCAGAGTAGCAATCGTAACAAAAACTATCGCAGCCAAGGGGGCGGACGGGGAAACGACAAGTATACCCCACTAACGAAGACTCCAAGGGAGATATTTGCAACGGAAGGCGCGAACTTTCCGAGACCCCCACCAATGCGCACCCCAGAAGGGCAGCGCGTAGGGACCGGGTACTGCGAGTATCACGCACAGAAGGGCCATACCACTAATGAGTGTGTCCAATTGCGCCAACTAATTGAAAAGCTAGTAAAAGAAGGCAGATTGGACCATCTGGTTAAGAACATCAAGGAGGGGAAAAACAAACAAAAGACCGAGAACAAAAAAGAAGCGCCTAAGGAAAAAGCTGATACTATCTACATGATACAATCATGGCAGCGAAAGACCAGGCAAAAGGTGAGCCAGAAATTTTCTCATGGAAGCGAAATCTCTTTCCCCACCTTGGCTGCGGACAACGCAGTGGCAGAACCACTCACCATTGAGATAAATGCGGGGGGTCACGATATCCACCGCATGTATGTTGATGGAGGGGCATCAGCGAACATAATGTATGAGCATTGTTTCAAGAGATTGCGCCCTGAGATACAAAGACAGTTAAGCCCAGCCACGACTGCGTTGACTGGCTTTACAGGAGAAAAGATATGGCCCATGGGGAAACTACGACTACTGGTCGTTGTTGGTAATAAGGAACACTCCACGACAGCCTGGATTAACTTTATGGTGATCAGATCTCCTTCGCCATACAATGGCATTATTGGAAGGTCAGGAATTTCGGCGATGCGCGCGGTACCGTCCACAGCACATGGGATGCTCAAATTCCCAGTAGAAGGCGGCATTGTCACCATCTACAACAACGCTGTGCCACCAGGAGAGTGTAACACGATTACATGTGAAACGACGCACACCCCAGAACAGAGCGCAGCTAAAGTACCAAACCTAAAGGTTGCAATTCACCCTGAATACCCGGAGCAAGAAGTATCGATTGGAGGATCGTTGTCTGACAAAGGTAGAGCGGCCATGTGCGCGCTCTTATAAAGGAATCTGGATATCTTCGCTTGGGAACCAAAGCACATGACTGGTGTGCCACGCTCAATTGCAGAACACAAGCTAAAAATCCGACAAGGATATTCCCCAGTAAGGCAGAAAAAGCGCGGCCAGGCTCCAGAGCGCGCAAAAGCCATTCTGGAAGAAGTACACAAACTTGTGGACGCTGGCATCATGCGAGAAGTCTATTACCATGACTGGCTCTCCAATCCAGTAATGGTCAAGAAGAGCGATGGTAGCTGGCGGATGTGTGTAGATTTCACTGACCTTAACAAAGCATGTCCACAGGACTGCTACCCACTACCAGAGATAGACTGGAAGGTGGAATCTCTGTGCGGATATCCCTTTAAATGTTTCTTAGATGCATACAAAGGGTACCACCAAATCCAAATGGCTAAGGAAGACGAGGAAAAAACAGCCTTTCACACAAGCCAAGGCGTCTTTTGTTATACAAAGATGCCTTTTGGCCTGAAGAATGCGGGCGCCACCTACCAGCGACTAGTAGATAATGCATTTGAAAAGCAAGTGGGCCGCAACCTAGAGGTCTATGTGGACGACCTTGTCATAAAAAGCCATACTGAAGATGAAGTGGTGCGCGATATTGAAGAAACATTTAGAACACTACAAAATATCAACATGAAGTTGAATCCTAAGAAATGCACTTTTGGCGCTACAGAGGGCATGTTCCTAGGATATTTGATAGAACCAGATGGCATTAAGCCATGCCCAGAAAAAACAGAGGCTGTCATCCAACTTCCTTCACCGCGCACGTTGAAAGAAGTTCAATCTCTGAATGGAAAGCTAGCCGGTTTGAACAGATTCCTGTCCAAATCAGCGGATAAGTCACTTCCTTTATTTAAAACACTCAAGAAGTGTACAAAAAAGGGAGACTTTCGTTGGACTGCGGAAGCGGAAGAAGCTTTCACACAGCTTAAGCAACATATAGCAGCGCTTCCTAAGCTAGTTGCACCCCGACCAGGGGAGGAGTTAATCGTCTACTTATCCGCGACCCATGGAGCGGTCAGCGCAGTGCTACTGACGGATAGGAATTCCGTACAAACACCGGTATATTTTGTAAGCAAAGCACTCAAGAAGACAGAGATTAATTACAGCCCAATGGAGAAGTTGGTCTTGGCATTAGTATTCGCCGCCAAAAGACTGCGTAGATACTTTCAAGCGCACCCAATAGCAGTGATTACAGACCAACCCATCAAACAAGTTATCTCTAAACCTGACGCATTGGGGCGATTACAAAAATGGAGTGTGCTACTAGGCGAGTATAACATCTCTTACAGACCACGCACTGCGGTTAAAGGGCAAGTACTAGCAGACTTCATCATCGAAAAACCAGATACCGATGACGCACCCCCACCGAGCAAGGTAGAATTACAAGAACCATGGGTCCTGTTCACCGATGGATCTTCATGCGTGGATGGGTCGGGCGCTGGCCTTATCCTCACTAATCCGGAAGGAATGGAATTCACTTACGCACTGCGTTTTGAATTCACAGCCACGAACAACGAGGCAGAATATGAAGCCCTAATCGCCGGATTACGCATTGCAAATCGAATGGGTGTACGCAACCTAGAAGCAAATGTGGACTCCCGATTAGTAGCCAACCATGTGTTGGGCGAATATGTGGCTAAAGAGGATAACATGGTCCAATACCTCGACAAGACCAAATCACTAATACAAGGTTTTGACAGGTTTACCATTAAGCAAGTTCCTAGAGGTGAAAATAAGAAAGCGGATGTGCTAAGCAAGATCGTATCTACTAGCTTCGCGCACCTGTCAAAACTAGTTTTAGTGGAGATCCTAAAGAACAAATCCATCTCGGAGATGGAGATATCTACGGTGATAGAAGAGCAAGATCCTACATGGATGACCCCCATCATCGAATTCATAAGTAAGGGCAAACTGCTCGATGAGCAGAAGGACGCTCGACGGATACGGCGCACAGCGCAGAGGTTCAAACTTAGAGATGGTATCCTATATCGGCGCTCATTCCTACAACCATGGCTTCGGTGCGTTGGACCTCTTCAGGCAGATTACGTACTCCGAGAGATCCACGCTGGTTCATGCAGTATGCATTCAGGACCACGGTCCGTCGTAGCGCGAGCATTGCGCTCAGGATACTATTGGCCTACTATGCACCGTGATGCGCGCGATGTGATAAAGAAATGCAACGACTGCCAAGTTCATAGACCCATCCCGCGCAGACCACAACAAGAGCTAACACCTATCACTTCTCCATGGCCATTCTATAAATGGGGTATTGACATTGCGGGTCCCTTCCCTGTCACAGCGGGAGGACTGAAATTCCTTATTGTGGCAATAGACTATTTCACTAAGTGGATTGAAGCAAAAGCAGTAGCGACAATCACAGGTAATCAAGTAAAATGCTTCGTTTGGGAAAATATTGTATGCCGCTTTGGATTACCTAGGGAGATTGTTTCGGACAACGGAAAACAATTCCGTGATAACCCGTTCAAAGACTGGTGCGCAGAGTTAAATATCACACAACACTTCGCATCAGTTAAACACCCACAAACCAATGGTTTAGTTGAGCGCGCAAATCGTAGTCTAGGCGAAGGAATTAAAGCGCGCCTGGACAAACACAAAGGAAGATAGGTGGACGAATTGTCGCATGTCTTATGGGCGCACCGCACGACAATCAAAGTTAGCAATGGAGACACTCCTTTTTCCCTTGTCTACGGGACAGAAGCTGTCATACCAGCTGAAATTGGGATGCCAACTATCCGCACCGCGGAAGTCAATGTCGCGACCAATGACGATGAACGACGAATAGACTTGGACCTATTGGAAGAAAGGCGCGAGCGCGCAGCTATACGTGAGGCAAAAACCAAGTCAAAGATGAAGGGATACTACGATGCTAAAGTTCGAAGCACCTCATTCAGACCAGGCGACTTCGTGTATCGCGCTAATGATGCAAGCCACGCAGAAGATACAGGTAAACTTGGACCAAAGTGGGAAGGACCCTATGAGGTCATCGAAGCACTAGGACAAGGCGCGTACAAGCTGCGTGACATGGATGGCCGTGAGCTACAACGCACATGGAATATTTGCAATCTCAAGAGATGCTATCTTTAGGAAAGGTTACGACCCAACACACGGACACTTTCGCACTTTAGTAAGTGCCCAATAAATATCCGTGTATTTACATTTTTGTTTCATTTAGACAGATGTTTTTCTTTTTACAAAAACTTGCAAGTATTAATAAAATGTTGCGGTTTCTAGCTAACTCCGCGACACACTTTACTTTATTGTCTACATATTATTTATGTCTCAATATGGTTTGTTACATTATCTTTTGCCTACATGGCGTGCATGCACTAATTAAAAACCCACGATGGTAAAAGGATGAGTAAACCTACTAAATGACTCGTTGAGTAAGAGGGTTGCAAACCCATCAACAATGGATCATGCATCCTTGTTAAACACCTTACTCTCAAGACGTTGGAGTAAGTTCGATGCGTACCCCACGACGGATACAAATCAATGCACACTGTGCGCGTTTAACAAATTAGGAGTTAAGACAATTAACCCCTTAATATGGTATTAGTAGCACGCTGCAATCCATACACTTGTGCATCCCACGATGGATACACAACAACTTGTGCATTTCATACACAATTATGTTATACACGATCATGTCATAAACGACTATGTCATAAATTTCATACACGCTTATGTTTTACAATTAAGTCATGAATTTCATACACGATTATGATATAAGTGATTATAGATTCTTGATTCTTAGACATCTTTTACGCAAAGACAAAATAACTAAGTACAAACGTTATAACCACAATCAAATTTGATACAATATGCATACAATCGTATTTTTCAAATCAACACTTCATTATGGATAACAAGTTCATAAAAAGTACATATTCAACACGCATATGTACAACAAAAAGTGGACATACCACAAAACATCACTACATCAAAATTACCAAGACATGCTACGAGTACGCCTGAGCCCTGAGCTACCCGCTTGGCGCGCCACACAACCAGCATCTTTAAGCCTCTGCAACAGCTCAGCATCCTTGGGTGCTACCGTTGGCACGCTAACGGGCACTCCATCAGATCTGGGAATGTGAGCCGCACCAAGACCACAAAGAATGGCTTTCCCCTTCACGCCCTTCTTCTTGGCAAGTCTCATCTCATGGGCTTCTAAAGACTCCCTCAATGGAATTTTCTTCTCAAGGGCAAAAGGGTTGAGGATGTCACGGGGGCGAGCGAAAATAGGCACATGTAGCTGCGACACATCCGGCTTCAGAAAGTAGTCAAGCTGCGCCTCAGCATCCTCGGATGAGTGCCTAGCCAAGGTTAAACCCTGCATGATCACGCTTATGGGGTAATCCTGGTCACGCTCCAGCTGTGCAATATGAGGAAGCTCAAAAAGTTTCAACTTCTCCATAGCAGCAACAAGTTCACCATAAGCATTCTCATTATAACCAGGTACTTCGGAGGGAGACATAGCCAAAACCTTGGCTGCACACAGCTCCTCTATAGCTTCTGCCTTACCACGCGCCAGTGCACATTGAACCACACCCCCAAATGAGTCCTTGACCTCTCGAGACTCTAGCGTGGTCAAGGCAGCAAGACGCAAGCCATGGCTGATAAGCCACCTGCGCTCAGCAATTGTTGACACCAAATGTGGATACAACTCCTCATCATATTCGATACTGAGCTTGCGCAGCTTGGTCTCCTGATTCTCCAGCGAACTCTCCACAGCCTTGCGGAACTCCTCCAAGTTAGAGAAGAGTCTCCCCTTGTTTAGCTCCATATATTTCAAGGCCCAAAGGCAGGAGGCCTTGTATTCTTTAGCTCCAGTGCGCTCTTGATTCAGTTCGGCCATGAGCGACATCTTCCCATCAGCAATTTTCTGGTCATACATAGCAGATGCCCTCAATTCAGCCTGCGCATCAGCCAACTGTGCCTTTAGAATGTCAATCTCCTTGTTCTTCTGCGCAACCAGGCTACCCTCACCACCATATTCAGCCTGTAGCCGCGCAACCAATGAAGCCTGGTGCGCAGCAGCCAATGCCAACTCCTATATAAGGCGATTTCTTGGCGCATCTCCAGAAGATTTTTCCTCATCCACTGGACTCTCAGGCACAAACTCACCAACATATCCAGAACCAGTCTTGGGTGGCGAGTTCCCAACGTATGCATCATCATCAACAGCAGTTTCAGCACTGCACGCAAATTACAAAGTTACTCTATAATATTAAACGCGGATTAAAGAACTGAAGATCTAAAGATACACGTACTTACTTGAGGGGAGGAGTTTTATGCGATGACGCACCCTCCTCAGATGATTGCCCGACAGAAATAGCAGGGCGCTTACTTGATGTCCCTGTGCCATTATCACCAGACGATCTCTTGCGCTTTAACCCTGGGCCCTCCTCCTCAGACTTATCCATAGCACTCCTCGACGAGTCTATATGCAACAACTCCACAGTGCAACCCAGGAGCGGGAAAGCTACGCAGAGGAGTAGCCATAGTGACACCTGTGGGGACCTCCCCTATCTCCTTTGTCTCCTCTGTCTCCTCCTGCGCGATCACCATCGTGCGCCCTGCAGTAGCCTGAAGTACTGGCTCCTCTCCATCTCTCAATGGACGCACCCCTACGATCACCTGAGTGGGCTTCGCCAAGCGAACAACACCAAACAAATCCATCTATGCGCAATAAAACAACAAACAAACACAAAATATGTTAGATAAGCTATAAAAGGAAGAACGCTTACAACTACTAAGCGAAGAGGAAGGAGGAGACAAGCACCCACCCCGGCTATTTTAATCCAAAAATGTTGGCACTTCTTCTGGACTACCAAAGTAATTGCGACTGATGCCCATGTGCACCAAAAACTCTTCTGGGTACGCTTTGATCGGTATACGATTGGTATTTATCATATCCGCGTCAACCACGTTATACAATCCGGGGTATGGGCGCTCGTCTCTCAGTAATGATTCTCGAGTGTAGAACTCAAAAATCCATGTGAAAAATGCCCTATCAACCCAAAAGAATTTTTCTCTCCAATCCCTCAGTGCGTCTAACTTCTCCGTATAGCACTGCAGTGGCCCTGCGCGCTTGGAGAAGGAAACCCACCCGTTTGACCACGACGTGTGGTAAAACGCGCGGAAAAGATGAATTGTGGGTTCTATCGCTAACAAGCGACAATTCACTTCAAAATTGGTTATTTTTGCTGCACCTATACAGTGCAGCTGGGAAATATGAAGACGATAGTGATTTAGAATATCGCACAAAAAGAGGGAAATGGGCGCACCCTGGTTAGCAAATTCGAAAAAACGCGTGTATACCCCTACTTTCCCTTGCGGGAAATTCGCTATTGACGCATTTGCGGCCGGAACTACCGGATGCAATGCGAGAGGGATGTAATAATCTGAAGTGAACTGACGAAGTTCATCCTCAGATAAATCGGAATTAAAATCGGACAATTGAAGAACCATGATTAACCTTCAAATAACTATTATAAGCGCACGCGCTATTACCTTAGTTTTTGTTGATTTTTCGATTGCTGTTTGGAGGTTTAACAATGGCGAAAGATGATGATTTTTTTTTACTTTGGTAGCCACAGTGAAAGGACGGCTGACCTTTATATAGGGTTACACATATTCTTGGATGAACGACACATGTACCCCACTTGCTCTAATCGTGTGGCTGGGAGGCAAAAAGGTAAAGCACTTTTTCACCCACCCCTCACAATTTACGAAGGAGATACGGATGTACTTGGACTAGGTTAGTTTGATACTTTTGGCAGGAAACACTTGAAAGTTCCCCGCTACGCATCAAGGAATATTTTTAGTTACAATTGTTAGTCTAGCGTCCGCAATTTAGCATTGCGCACACTAGACTGGGGGGACATGATGACGTATAGTCCGCATTCGGGTCACGAACCCGACCCATACTCTAGTCCATCATGAATGGGCTCAAGCCCATCACGAAAGGGCTATTACGATAACGGTTTGGGCTTACGTTGGCCCAAACCCAAAGTTATTTATCGCTTTGATATAGGATATCCCTTATTTATGAGATATGTATCAAATAACCGACCTATGCGGGATACGCTGAGGAGTAAGGAGCACGAAACCAACTAGGGTTTCGTGTGTATATAAAGAGTCTCTCGACTCTCATCAAAGGTACGATTTACAAGCCCTAACTCTTCAACTAAACCCTAAAAACCGATTACTTACTCTCACGCCGGAGGATAATCGTGGGAGACAATCCCACGATAAGCCTAACGGTGTCTTTTTGTTTTCTTAGTGCGCAGGTCTCAAGCATTAAGATCTGATTGGTACCGAATCAAGGAACGCCCAACTTTTGTATTCAACATAATTATTCTGCGTATGTCAAAAGGAAATGAGTAGTTTAAACTGAACTTGCACATCCTAATTCTCAGAATTAGAGATTCATTCTAGATTAAAAGTCAAATACGTAAAACTGAATAAATTTAAGAAGTCAATTGTTTATGGAATGTTTTCAGTTCTATAGAAGCAGAGACTTTTCAACAAATATGTTTTGGAAAATGCTTTTCCATATTCAAAGTTCAAACTAAACTGGCATATCTTAAAAAGTAGCAAAGTGCCATTTTATCCCAGCATCAGGTTAAAAGTAAAATGCGTAAGCCTAAAAGAAGAATGAAAAAGTGAAGTGAATTGTGCATGGAAAATGATAAATTCAAATTAAAAGTCGCAAAGTGCCATTTCAAATCAAAATTCACATTTTTTCAGTTCAAGTGGTTAACCTTTATAAGCCAAAATGGTGAAAGTTAAGCAGTTTTGCCATATAAAGCCTACTAAACAGGACATAACTTATCAAAAGTGTGCTTAAAAACTTCATTTTTACACCTCGCACACACATCACCAACAAAAGATTACCATTAAAAATGGGAAAGATGCATCGTTTAGATTAAAATCCAACAAAATCTTTCCATCTAGTTTAAGTTCTACAGTACCAAAACTTCCCCCACATGTGCAAATGTATATCATAAAAACCCATCTAAGAAGGGAAGATCAGAAACAAAAATAATCAAAGAATCCTAAAAGGACCTTTCTTGATTGGCCCACGCTTTTTACTGAAGCTATGTGTCATTGTCATCTTAATCATGATCAATAAAACAAGTGGGTGCCATCTCATGTTGCAACATTGAGGCCGGCCATGAAGCTGTAACTTGTTCCAGTAGCTCAACCATATGCACTAAAGTGCCTCAAACAGATGCACTAAAGTGCCTCAAACAGATGCAGTAGATTACCTCAAACGGGTGCACTAAACATACAAATGGATGCCCTAATGTGTTCATCGTTGCACTAAACATTCAAACAGATGCCCTAATGTGTTCATCGATACACTAAACATACAAAGAGATGCACTAAACATACAAATGGATGCCCTAAACATACAAACAGGTGCCCTAAACATACAAACAGATGCACTAAACATACAAATGGAGGAACAATTTTGGGTGTTTATTGGATGTATTACAAGTCACATAGAACGACTCGTCTAGAGCACAGCCTGTGTCTTGTCCAATACCGAAAGTCCGAAAGGGTATGAAACTGTTATGTTACCATAATGGATTTGACAGTTCGGTTTTGCTATGCTGTTCATAGTTCTTGGATTAGCACCTTGAAATCTTCCCTCGGTCGTTTTACAAGGGAATGTAAACAGACATATAACGAACTAAATAAGCATGACTCGCCTTTTTTTTATTTTTTATTTCGTAAAAAGCCTTCTCTTTGTGGCTTATCTGATGATTATGGCAGGGTCTACATGGATATGATGTATGAACTCCAATGGATATGATGTTTTAATAGAAATCCCCCGACTCCCGGAGATTCCATTGAAAACTTATTTAATTACGCCTAAATTATGTTAGCAACATAGTACACTATAATACGTTTTATAATGATGCAACTGGACTAATTAAGCTATTAAGTAGTGTATTTATGTCAAGCCACCGCCTAACTATTTGTTTATCTACTGGAAAGATACTTTTACCAATAGGCCACTTGATAAGTTATGCACATGAAGTGATAAAGATTAAATAGGATAATCATGCATAAATTGAAGGGCTTTGCATTGAATAATTTGTAAGCAAATGTTATCATCACGCCTAAATTATGTTGCATCCCGTTACTATTTGGAATCATCAACTAAATGTCAATCAAAGTTCTTCTGAGAGGAAAACATCAATTATCCCGAAATACAAAACATTATTAATCAAAGACGACAATCATGCTCAAAAGTCAACCAATTTTAGAACCTTCACAACCCAAGTAAAAAATCTCTAAAACAAACTAAACAATGAACCTATTTCCTCTTCTTAAGTGGGCCTGTTTTATAGCCACTCTTAGTCGGTTTCCCCCAAGGACTAGTCGAAACTCAGCCATTCCTGGATTTTATCTATGTTTGATCAAGACAAATAAAAAATTCAGGGCGTAAAGCCGTAAACCACTCAACTTTTATTTTCGGGAGAAAGTTAGCTGGCAAAACTGAAAACATAGAAAAACTTGCATTATGTGATGATAGATCTTTTCAAACACATTTAACAGATTAATTATTCATGAAAAAAAGAAAGAATACTAGGTATCAAGTCAGCCCAGCCTCCTCATTATGCCACCCCTGATAAGAACCATTATTTAAACATATGACCTAAACATACAAATGGATGCACTAAACAGATTTCAGATGCACTAAACAAACAAATGTCACGCGACACTTTAATTATACTAATAGATTCCCTAACATGAGTTACTGATGCTTTAAAATGTCATTTTTATACACACATTAATTTAAACCAACTAATACTGTAACATGATTTTTTGCACAGACTCACTTAAATGTCATTTTTATACACACAGTTCTGAATCTACACTGATGCCCTAATTTTACACATATTCACAAAAATACTAATTATGATATAATATACCCAATGATGCACAAAATAACATAAAAATTGAACAATTAATAATTGTGTACTTACTTTTGATTGAGTTCTCACATCCGATTCCTGAATATATAAAAATAACATAAAACTGATGGCGTAACATATTTCTTCATTTTTTCTGATAATATGAAATTGAAAATTTCTACTTTCATGATTATTTGGATCGGATTTTGATCGGAATTTTATAAGATTTGGTGTTTTTTGATCGGTTTTAATGGTGGTGGTTTTAATGGTGCAGACGGTGGCGACGGTGGTGGTGGTTGTGGTAACGGTGGAGACGGTGGTGGTGGTGACGATGAAGAAGGTGGTGACGGTGGTGGTGGTGGTAACGGTGCAGACGGTGGTGGTTGTGACGGTGCAGAAGGTGGATCTGATTGAGAATAACTGATCGGATTGATATCCCTCTTTTGTTGATTTGTTTTTAATTTTTACCCTAAACTTTCAAGTGTTTTCAAAATCTACCCTATAACTTTTTTTCTCACTTTTCTATCTAATTACACTTTTCTCTAGAACCGGACCCATATATATATATATATATATATATATATATATATATATATATATATATATATATATATACACTAGGTTATTGACCCGTGAAATTCACGGGATTAAATTGAGAACCGTGGAATAGTAGTTTTGAATCTGTTATGAAAAGAAATTAGTTTATAGAAGAGAACAATTTTTGATATTATGTATTATGGATATTGTCTTCCTTAAATTGTTGGCATGCTACTTCTATTATGGATATTGTCGCATAGACCAACTACACTCCTATCTCCATGTTTAAAACCATCTCCATCAAATGTAGTTGTACGCTACCAATTTAGCAACTTCAACTATGTCACTGTCAACTCTCATCTTTAAAGTATTTTCTGCACTTTTTTTAGTTCTCTTTTTGGACCCTTCAATTTATAAAGAACTCATTATTTTGTAGTTGTACGCTACCAATTTAGCAACTTCAACTATGTCACTGTCAACTCTCATCTTTAAAGTATTTTCTGCACTTTTTTTAGTTCTCTTTTTGGACCCTTCAATTTATAAAGAACTCATTATTTTGTAACTTGGGACACAATTAATTTATAAAGAACTCAATATTTTTGGAATAGAAGTGTTTCAGGCCAACCCGAATCTACCCCCTTCAACCTACTTTACTAAAGAAAATTATCTAGAATTTTTTGACCAGTTTAAGATTCTTTTTTACCTGTTAGGTAGAAAACATAACTCGAGTTAACAAATTTACAAATAAATGGGTTGAAACTCACAAGTAACATCTCTATAATCATGTTTATTATAATTTTGAAAAAGAAAATACTGCACTTACAATCTTAGATTTGCACCCCAATTCTTGTATTGTAATAACAAACCAGTTTTGCGAAAATCTTCCTGTAGAACAAATGATACTATAAGTAATTATCAATGCATCTTGTCTGCAAGTACATTGACTAATATCTACTTCAAGTGGAAAGAAGCATAAATATAAAGGTGTCAAGATAGGCGGGTTATAGGTCATTTGTATGCTAATAGTAAGTGATTGGCCATAGAATTGAGACATCTTACTAACTTCTCAATTTTATAAACAAATTTTGACAACTTGATCATGAATGACATGTGACACAACATATTCTATGACTTCATTCCCAAAAGACTAATTAGACTTGGCGCCAACATTTGATAGTATGGGTTATGTTTGACCCGCTACCCATTTGAAATTATAAGAATACACATAAGTTCGACATAACAATACACCATCACAAACACAAGACACAAATTACTTTGTGAAAAGAAAACTATGTAATGGCCTTTTCATTCTGTCATATATGGATGTCTTATAGGTTCTTTGTTTTTGGTCCTCCATTAGCAACCATGAAATCTAGTATCCAAGAAAAACAGGAAGAAGAAGAAGAAGAAGACATGAAAAACATGAAAAACAGGAAGAAGAAGAAGAAGAAAAGTAACCTTGTACATACCTGGCCTCTATATGAAAATATAACCGCAATGAAGATAAGTAAATCGTAAACACCACTGCAAGAAGAGCATCCAAGTAAGTTAAAACATGAATATTCATAATTTTTAATAATATATAATTCATAAACTACCGATAAATAAATGCACAAAAAATAAATGAAAACCGCACTTTTACCCATTATCCAACCCGTTCATTTTGCCAGCTTCATTAAAATTTGTAAATTCAGAGTCAGAAAACCAAGGAGTTCTTTGGTAATGCAAACATATGGATCTCTAACCTGACAGCTAACTGAATAGTCCAAATGATAACTACTTAATTTGCATCATACCCACATTGTAGATTTGGTATGATATGTGGTTCTGGTACTTAAGCTTTATACTTGTTCATGAAAGTTTGTTTCTTTTTATTAAAAAAATGTAAATAAAATCTATGAACAAATTTATAATAACATAAAATTCTTATACAGTTGAAATAATAGGTGAAAACACAAAAAGGTTTGCGGCTCGGCCAGACCTTACCATGACCAAACCTGTATTGACGTGTACGAAAAAGTACAGGTACCCCTTTTTTGACAGGTTATCAATAGTCCAAACAAATATCTTTTTACAAAGGTATAAAAGTGGTAAAAGCCCATTCACCTATTACCATATCAGATTTGTGTAACTTATTGACGCAATTGAAAATTGCTTAGCTTCTGAACCACTTTGGACCTGTATCTAATAGTTACCACACTGAGTTTCAAACAGGTCATACATCTTTCAAGCAGTTTCAGGAACATATAAAACCACAATAAAACCATTTTTAAATGGGTCAATTGATATATTCAACCATTTTATTTACCTAAGCCATTTTAGGCCACCACCCCCATCAAAATCATTCAACCAGCCCTCATCGAGATCATTCAACCAACCCTCATCGAAATCATTCAACCATACTCGAAAATATGGTTTTCTAACCCATTGATTAAATTAGAGTATAGGACCACCAATCTTTTGAAGAACCAAGCCCCATTTAATGTTTTTGGTAAACTCTTACCTTATCCGTTAAGTCGACAGCAATAGTACCTCCATATGTTTGTACTTATGTACACGAAAGTGGCGTTTCACAACCATAGGCTGCACGCAGTCAACTAACTCGTGGTTATAATTATGTAGCTCATACATAAATCATAATACAGTTCATAGCAATCATATTATATTATCATCATAGAAAAAAAATATTATATTAAGCAACAAACTGTTTCATGATCAACGTCCATACCGTTTGTTCATGCTCAATAATAGCAAGACGGGGTTTATAGCTCAAATCAACAATTTGCTTCCATAAGAGTGGAATTGAACATGGAACCTGAAATCAAAAATTCACTAATCAAATAAATGGAAGGTAAATAATACTATTGATCCGTTCAAACATTGAATTGTGAATTAAATATATCTGCAGTGCAACTTCTTTCAATATGTAATTATATAACTGCAAAAATGATGACTTGAATCCATCATACTCTAACAAATGTTACTCAAAACATACCAACTTGTCGAAATGCATGTTTTGGGAGAACTAACATGAAGGTTTCTTAAAGTGAGAACTAACCTTGTACGTTGCATATTGTCTATGACACGGTTAGGCATCCTTGAGCCACAATCATTAACAAATGTCCAGTGTCCACCTGCACAAAAACACACAAACCAAACTCATTCACACATACACAAACACTTGGTGTGCCTAATGTAATCGAAGGAAATATTTACGTCATCTCGATCATTACCTCATTTCGAATCTTAAAAAGCTTGAACCTCTTTAACATTTTGAAAATCCAACATCTCGTATCTTTATTTCAGCATATATTATAAGATTTTTTTAAATAATAGTCAAAGTGAAAGTCACACAGGTTACACACTCATTACTTATTTATGTCCATCTTAAGTGTAAAAATCAAACATAGGCTTTATCGACCAAGGAACATCCTAAATAAAGACATGGTCGGGGAATGATCAGATCTCAATTCATTAGAAAGTCAAAAGGGGATTCAAATTTAAACACAACTGTAGTAGTGATTACATAAGTCCATCCGAAAGGCGACTCATTTCCATTTAAAAATCCAAAACAACAAATGTGGTAGTGATTACATTAAATGGGTAACAACGTTCTTAAGCAAACAATTTTTAGGGTATATGGAAACTACTTTTACAAAGTAGTGATTACAATAGAACATTAAAGGGTACATGATATTGATGATGACGAACACATGAACGCATATATCTTTACTGGTAAGAATCATTGTGTTATATACAAACAAATATTGATGTCCAGCAATCATAATCATAATAAAAAATAAGAATTTACCATGAATTGGGAAAACAGATGATAAAAACCTAGAAGAAAAAGAAAAAATATATATATATATGACACTGGTGATTGTTCAAGAAAAAAAAATGGACTTCAATTTAATTGAGACTAAAACTTACCGTGAATTGGAAAAGCCGATTCAAAGTTTCCTGGAAAATCAAATGCTATAATTAACCAAAATTAAAAATCCTTATATAACATTCAATAAAATTGGTTAATCTTCGAAACTGATGAATTTGTTTTTCTGATGATGATGGCGGGCTAGGGTTCGGAAATGATTTTGGGTTTGGGTTTGAATGTTTAAATAATGAATCGGTAGCACTTGTGTAGCAAGGCAGGAATGAAAAGGTGGGTAACAACTGGTGAAGGTCTTCTCGAATTGTAGGAGGCTTCTTTGAGAAGTTTTTTTTTTTACAAAATGACAAATGTAGACACTCTAGAATTTAAGTATTCTTTTTTGAGAGGGGTATTCATGGTCTTTTTCAACTGCTGTATATTAGAATATATATATATATATATATATATATATATATATATGGGGCGTTATTGTGGTGTACAAGCTTAAAATAGATAAAATAGGTACACATGTGGATCGTTGGATCAATCTTGATAGATGAGATTAGTTATTAAATAGATGAGTGGCAAAATTGTAGTTAAGTGAAAGACAAATGGCTTTTGTGTATCAATTTTTTATAAGAGCATATATATTGTCTTGATGATCTTTAAGGTCTCAGTGATAGCCACAATTACGCACCTACCAAGTCAACCGGATATCATGCAATTCAGATTAAAAATCACAATCACCAAAATCGATCAATCAATACACAATCCCCAAATCTTCGTTCTTCATTTTTTATTTAAATACAGGTAGCCAAGGGTTAGCTGCAATCATAACAAACGAGTACGCCGAATTTTGTATCTCAAGTGATCGACAGTTGGAATGCACAAGAAATAACGTTTGGTAATTGATTCAGTGCTTTTTTTTTATTTTTATTGTGTCTATTAAGAGTGTTTTATTTATTTGTTGTATTTATCCATAATCTAATTAATCGATCCGTTTGTGTATAATTTGCGTTTGAGGTAATATGTGTATGTATTGTATGATAGGTTTTTGATGTTAGTGGGATTTTAGGTGTTACTGAATATGCAAATGAGTCACAGAACAAAATATTAGGAAACTTGACAACTATGTGTAGATAGATGCTGTGTATAAGACTTAATGAGCTTGTCTGGTGAGTATGTGTGCTAGTTAGTTATGTTTATTAGATGGAATAAACATGTGTGTGTGTAATGATTCATGTATAGTAGTTGCTAAGGATTCGTTTGTGTTAGCTACGTACCGATGTGTTTAAGTATAAGCTATTATGTGAGTATGTGTGCTAGTTAGTTATGTGTGTCAGATGGAATAAACCTGTGTGTGTGTATTAGATTCTCCATGAATGTGTATTAGCTGCTAAGGAGTCATGTGCATAAGTTGCATACATGTTTTGTTTTAGTTTGGGGTGTGTATTACTTGATATCGTACTAGTCATAAGAGAGTTTTAAATAAACTTCTGTGTATTAGCAGATTATGTGTATTACTTGATATCGTACCAGTCGTAAAAGAGTTTTAAATAAACAACTGTGTATTAGTTGATAACATATATATTTGTTTTGCACAGGTCATTTAACAGATACACATTGAACCTGGATTTACCCACTTTTTTTTTGCACAGGTCATTTAACAGGTCATTTACAGTATGACAAAGGCTTCACATCCAACAAATTCTCGAAGTGGTTCAGTAGATAACGGAAAAGTTGATTAAACAAGATTTCATTTGCATTTAATCCATCTTACCATTTTGATTACGTGGCATGCATCAGTTATATCAAGATGTTTTGCTTTCAATAAATTGATTAAGTGGCATGAATGTGTATTAGCTGCTAAGGAGTCATGTGCAGAAGCTTCAGACTACGTGTGTGATCATTTGTTTACGCATCTCATTAGTAAGCCTTTTCTCTTCACTTTCACATAAATATTGATTAAACGTTATGGGAATCTATGTTTTGGGTATGCTTAGCAAGTTGTACTTCATACTTTTGTGAGTTGTAATCTTGTATCGCTTGTCTGATGAATTGCACTATGATTCGGCATCATATTGTTTGATTGATTTAGTTAACTTGTTTCACGTTTGTATCAATTGGCATATATGGTACTCTTTCTTCACAGGAGAAGTGCATGTTAATGTCATTGCTGTTTATTGTAAACATTACAGTTAATAATAGTAAAACAACTTATTTTTTTTATTTTTTTTTTACCTATTTGGCAATTTAACCATTAACCTTCTATTCTCAAGATTTATTCCCTCCACTTTTTTGGTTATTTGTTGCAATTTTTCTGTGAGTACAGTAAGAGTTTTGGGAAAAAAAAAAGGTCTATGGAACGAACCAGTGAGAAAGAACTGTAGGGGTTTAATCGCCACAATAATGAAAATTTAGTTGTTTCACCATTATTAATCCTAGAAGTTACTGACAGAAGTCGAGAATTTTATAATATTTGGAGCAAAAAGTAATATTATTAGTACTATTTGTTGATTTTGGTTCGAATTGTTTGTTGTTTAATAGGTTTTGCAAAAGAAAAACGACCGATGTCCTCAGAAGTCTTTGAAAATGTTGTTTCTGCTACCGAAGAGGGATTTCTCCAGCTGGTGAGAAGGATTTTTGGCTTGAAGTCGACGATAGCTGCAGTTGGCTCTTGTTGTCTTGCTGGATTCATATCGGAAGGCACATTGTTTATTGCTAACATGGGCGATTCTAGAGCTGTTTTAGGACGTGTAAAGAAGCGCCGACAGACGAAAATTGTAGCTGAGCAAATCACTGAGGATCATAATGCTTGTGTACAGAAAGTTAGACAGGAGCTCAAGTCATATCATCCAGATGACCCAGAAATTGTGGTCAAAAAACAAGGCGTGTGGCGTATCAAAGGCATTATTCAGGTTTTGGTGTTTGATCCTTTAATATACATAGTAAATAGAGGCGAAAATCTCAACCCATTGAACTATAAATTCCTATATTTTGGTCATATTTTATTCCCAACGGGTTAATTGGGGAATTTTTGGAAACCCACCTAAAAGTGAAACGGGTCGATTGGGTTGACTGGTCTAAAGTTTCTCAAGGTGTTTATAAATATTGTAAACCTCCTAAAGCGATTTATTAATAAGAAGTTAGATCATTATCTCAGTTAACAGTCTCAAATTAATACTTTCAAAGAATGGCAAACATGTGTTGACAAGTCGGTCCAACCTGATGCATTTGATTGGACCAGGTTGACTCATTTTAATATGAAACAAATTGTGCATTTCTTTCTTAGATGTTAGATGTTCAATCTATTGCGGGTGTTTTCAGATTTCGAGATCCATAGGAGACGCATACTTGAAAAATCCAGAATTTGCTCTTGACCCAGCACACCCACGGTTCCACCTTCCTACTCCTATCCAGCGACCTGTTATAAGAGATAGCCCGTCTATCTACAACAGAGAGTTGAAACCTGATGACAAGTTTATTGTGTTTGCATCGGATGGGTTATGGGAACACATGACGAATCAGGAAGTAGTCAAGATGGTTCATAAGAACCCGAGACAAACTGTGCATTTCTTTCTTAGAGGTTAGATGTTCAATCTATTGCGGGTGTTTTAAAATTTCGAGATCCATAGGAGACGCATACTTGAAGAAGCCAGAATTTGCTCTTGACCCAGTCACCCAACACACCCACGGTTCCACCTTTCTACTCCTATCCAGCGACCTGTTATAAGAGATAGCCCGTCTATCTACACCAAAGAGTTGAAACCTGATGACAAGTTTATTGTGTTTGCATCGGATGGGTTATGGGAACACATGAAGAATCGGGAAGTAGTCAAGATGGTTCACAAGAACCCAAGAGAAGTAAGTTGTAAACATGAAATTATGGGATAATGCAGATTCAAAAGGCGGGGTCAGTTGGGAGGTCTATTGTCTATTGATATGTCATAATAAAGGTGGTCCACAACCATGATGTCATTATATGGGTCTTTAAAATATACTCGTGTGGTTAACTAGGAGAGTGAGTAGAGTCAGTATGCAATCGAATCAGCAAGGTCAATAAGTCAGCAGGTTCGTGGGTCAGCAGTGTCAGCGGTTATGAAGGTTTTCGGTTTGTTGACAGTCTAGTGTGGAGGTGGTATGTTTTTTCAATAGTACACTGGTTTCACCATAGATGCACAATGTTATTTTGGTTGCTCGGGAGCAAATTACAACTATTGTCTTGTTTAGGATCTGAATTGGCTCGTGACTTAAATTATTATACATATTGTATGTAAAAGTTGTTCCACACTCTTTCATCTAACATATACTGTATCTTTAGACATTAATTGTAAATGAATCATAATTTATGTTTGTGCCACCGTAGGGATTGATTAATATCTGGGATGTCGACACTGGTCTTGCCCAACTTGACAAGTACTTCCATAGGAATGATAATCATGTCATAACTGGTGCATTGTTAGGAGTTGGTATTGTAAAGTGTGGTATCACGTGTGTACAATTTGGATAATTTGTAAGGATTGTGGGGCATTTAAGGAGGGATTATATTAAATGAGATAATTTGACATGACAAAGATTACTATAATACCCTTAAACTAAATATCTAATTAATTAATATTATTATCTAATTAATTAATATTATTTATTTTGATCTCATTTATTAACACTGATCCAACGGTCTACATGTGTACTTATTTTATCTATTTTAAGCTTGTACGCCACATGAACGCACTTCTATATATATATATATATATATATATATATATATATATATATATATATATATATATATATAACAGGATAAACATGACTAGATAAAGGCACATCATCACAAATAAGTCCACGTCATCACATTAGTAAAATGTAAGGAAATTCGGATGTGTATTTTTTTTTTTACAAAAAATCAACTGCATGGATTCGAACTCAATACCATGTATATATTATGTGGTATGTTACCCACTGAACCACCTCAGTTTTTTGGTTAGATTCCGTAACTCCAAATCTATAAAGGATCACACCAAATACATATCTTTTCCTTAAATATAGTTCCACAATATAGTTTTTTTAGGGTTTTTTTTTACATTTACATGTAATTCAGGTCATGGTTGTTGATCACTGTTCGAAATTCAAAGACCTCAGGATCTTGCAACAACTTAAAGGGCACAAAGGATAAGGTAAAATCTGCATTTTGCCATTTCTATATGTACAATTTGCATGCTACACATGTTTAATTTGTACAAATAAACATACTTGTGTTTGATTTACAATTTTCCGATTTCTTTTTTAGAATCATTTTAATTCTCAGCCCTAGGTATGCCTTTTTTTTCCCAAAAAACCCTAATGATACATGTCAAAGCAAGAAGGTGTGCTCATACAGTCATACATATGGTAAACAGAAATTGATCAGCTTATCATTCTCTGTCCTTCTCTATAATTTATGATTTGACTCTTTATTTTGCGTTGATGTAAATAATATTATTTTCAGGGATCATATATGCAATGTGAGGAATATACAGTTTAATACCATCAGCAGTAAGTGCTTGCAGTTTATAATTCTTGATGACTGTTGATGCAATTTTCATAATATTGATTTAATATATAATTCCATTCTCGTGAATGCTGCAGCGTTTTTGTTGGTACTACAAATATTGGAAAATTTCATCTTATTGTATTTTTGGCTATTGGCCGCATGCTTAAATAATGTTACGGCATGTCTATTACTATATAATCCGTTTGTTGTGTTTCCAGATAGGTGGGATGTCAAAAAAATGAGTTCCAATGATCTAAAATACACGAGGGTCCATTGGCGGTTGCTCATCAGTTGGTTCATCTTACTTCTCCCAAGTTTATAAGTCCTCTTGCGGTTTCAGGTTTAGTTAGTAACAGCATGTCTGTGCCTCGATCGGTCAGCACGGGTATGGTTCAGGGTAGTTTGTTGCATCCTTTAGGTAACAATGAACTTTAGACAATGTGGGTTGTTATTGAATGAGAGGAAAAGAAAAGTATCTGATGTGGATGACTATCAATGGTTTTCTTCTATGTGCGGTTCCAATGATAGTGTTCAAGAAAGCATTATCATCAGAGGTACGAAAAGAATGAAAGGTACAATAGAAAATGTGTGTGCTCCATTTGTGAGCATGCTACTGATGGTATGCACATTTTTTCTAGAATCAAAGGTTCTTTACATTTTATCTTATTCTTGGTTAATATTTGATGGTTAAACTGTATATTTCTGTACGTTTACGATATATTTTAATGCTTTTTGTTCTTAGGTAACTTAGCTATAGCTGGAACGACTTATGTTTGAGTGCCGGATCCCCGGGAGCACGGTCATTACGGGGGGCAGTCTACACCTACCATTTTAGCCATTGATAAGCGGAAGACAGGGTCACATGATGCTCAAGAATATGTTGATAAAGGTTTAAGCGTTTATTCAGAATCTGATACTCTTTGCCATATGCCGTTCCCATAATTTGACAGGTGTGAATATGTGTGGCGGTACCGCTCATAATGACACAGGTTCAGACAATGGCAGTTCACGTAGATCGGTGGCAGGTATGTTGGCGACTATACTAATTTTGGTAACAATTTTAGTTTCTAATTTACAAGTCCGTGGATTTATAATGTTACCGTTATATGTTCTGTAGTTCCCATCGGTTCGATATATCAAGGTGAAAATGGTAACAAGGGTTTTCCTGCAATGGCTGTTACATATGCTTCCGGCTCAAATTCTGCTCCCACTGATAATCGTTTCACATCTACATGTCGTTAAATTGGAGGTGATATCCGTTAGTATTTTAGCGCTTACTATTTCCAATCTGCACTACTTTAGTTTGTTCAAATTTGTGTGGTATTAACTTCAATGAATGGTATTTTGACTATTTGATTTTAAATCCACTAGTTTTGAAATAAGCGAAGCTTAATGACTGCAATTGTTTAAGGAGCTATAGGAAGTGATAATCGGTGGCCGTATTTGTAACACCCCAACCCAACAAGGGTAAAGGTGTCACATCACGGTGACAAATCAGAGCATACATAAATACACAGCGGAAGTCTCATAAAATAATTCAAAAGAAAAGTCAAGTCAAACACGACTTGAATATAACATAAGTTCAAGGAAAGGAAAAATCCAAAGATACGAATACAAACGAAATCCAAAATCAAAACAAAGTCATAAGATAAAGGTGGTCATCTAAGGTCAAAGCTTCATCTATCTCTCATCCCATCCAAAGCATAATCCAAAAGCTCCTAGCTTAGATACCTGCCGCACACGAAAAGGAAAACGTGCGGCTGAGCTTAAAAAGCCCAGTGAACAGATATATATAAAATAAACGGAAACGAAACAACGAAGCATAATGAAAGAGATATACATAAGGTACAAGAGTAAAGGTTAGGACAGTCATCCACCACGAGCCCACATATATCACATCACATATCACATTCACAGTAATCTAGAGGGGATACCTCTTCAGTAACAGGATAATATGAGGGGTGTCCTCATGTATCACAATTATATATGGAGTGATCAGCTCCCAGAACATGAAAGACGTGGATTGCACCCATCATCAGTCACCACATATCACATATCACAATCACAATACAAATCTAGGATGCATCCATTCGCCCCCCAGAACAGATCGGCCATAATAAATCATATAGTGTGCATGCATAATCAAAATCAGAATGGGGACGGTGTAACCAAATCACTAGGGCTACACACTAGTCATGCCAGTGGTGCATCACAGACACGGCCATGTTACCTTCATGGCTAGGAAACACATTTTGGCTCGTAGTATCAAACTGGGGTCAAAGGTCAAGGGTTCATATCAAAGCAAAGGTTCACATGGTCATAATCACAGTCCAAATGACAAGGTTCATATCAAAGGGTTCATTTCACAGGGTTCATATCAAAGGTTCATATCATAGGTTCAAATCAGAAGTCAAGAGACCGAAGGCACCTTATTAAAAGGGCAGAATATCCGTACCTTATTTCAAAACAAAGCACAAATCAAAAGAATAAGATGCAAGGATCAGTTCCTCTCCTTCTTCACACCTAGAGGGATAGAAAAGAATTATAACCTTTCCACTTTAAGTAACTTTCCATTTTTAGCAGGTTTCCATATTTGGTAAGTTTCCATTCTTAGAGAGTTCCCATAATTAGAAAGATTCCCATATTCTCATTTAGGTTAAGTCATTATCACAACATATTATGGTTTTAGGGTGGATTTTAACAAGTCACAAAAGTTTAGGGTTACTTATGACAACTTTACATAAATTAGGGTTTTAAGTGTAATTATATCAAAGTTAAGGTTCAAATATGAAAATATCTCAAGTAACCTGTTTTGAATCCATATTTATCAAGTTAACACTTTCAGCCCCTCAAGTTTCCCAATTTTACACTTTACACCCTTAAGTTATAAATTTACATCTTAAACCTTTTAATATCCATAATTACACATTAGACCCTTAGTTTATCAAAATTACACAATGATCACTTATTTTATCATATTATACGAATCCACCCTTAAGTATTCATAATTTACCCAATAGGTCCCTCACTTTAATTAATTTACATATTTAACCCTTAATTTACATTTTCAACCTTTAATTATCAATAATTACATATTAAGCCATTAAATTACCAAAATGACACATAACCCCCTGAATATAATTTATTACTCAAATCAATCCTAAGTTTCCAGAAATTACATATATGGTCCCTCTATTTAATTATTTTACCATTCGAACCAATAATTACAACTAAATTCATTATCTCATGAATTTTACATATAGACCCTCCGTTTAATAATTTTTTTAGATTATACATGATTTATAGAACATGACAAAAATATCCCATGAGTTTTAACATTGACAAAACACCCCCTTTATATTTAATTTCTAACCGATTACACCCTTTTATATAAAAAAACCCTAACTCTAAAATTACCAATCATCATCAAATCATTAGATCATCATTAGTCAGCATTTAATTCACAAGAATCAACCCTAAAATCCAAACCCTAGCTCGATTACATTTTATTTCTTTTTTTCTTCTTAATTTCCTTGAATCCGGTTAAACAAATAAATCCAAAATAATTATATTAGGCCTTAATAAATCGAAATAACATTTTTCCCAGACTAATATGATTATGTAGAGTCCAAATAAAATAATTATGAAGCCTCTAAAATTCGGATTGAATTATTTAGGTATTATGCATGTTTTTAAGATTTAATTCGTAAATAATTCATAGGGTGTGCATGGATCGAATTTCTTATTTTATATGAGTTATATGAGACTAAAGGATCATAGGAAAAATACCAAATCAGAGGTTTAACGTGTGGATGAGCAGAAATCGAATTACACCTTATCGGGTGGATTTTGGAACCAAAAACTCTTAGCGATCGATCCACAGCCTCCACGACCTTAGGAATATTTTTCACAGAACATATTTGACATGAGGAACATGAGAAAAATGATTATAGGATTTTAGAAAGATCGTATGACATAGTTTGGAATATTACCTATCGATTGCAAATAACCCTCTAGCGATCAAACTAGCAAGAACCACGACCAACCCAATTTTTCTACACTCCCTTGGACCTTGAATAACACCAGAAAAATGTTCTTTCTCCTCCAGAAATTCGAATGAAAGTTTTAGGGATTTTTGTGTTGTTTTTGTTCTAGTCGGCAAGAGAATAATAGGGTTTAAAGGGATTTAAATCAATTAAGGATATTATTACCGAAATTAAGGGGATTTTGGGCTGGAAAAATGTGTGGGAATATTACCTATTCAATGGTGATAATCTTTCCATACTTAATTATGTATTTTAATTGTATTTTGAATATATATTATAAGTTAAATATTGTTATTATTATACTATATGTATTTCGAACCATATGCTGTGTACAACAAAATTTTTGGGGCTTCACAAATGTCAAATGTTGCAAAGGAAATTTATTTTACTTCATGCTTGATCATTTCTCAAAGTTGGGAATTTATTTGGTACCTTAATAAGCTTTAAATTAACTTTTAAGTTATAGGGGCATTTTGGTCTTTTCACATGTTTTAGAATTTTCGGGTTTTACAGTATTGTTGTTGGGGTACATTCAAACAGTTACTAATAACATTTGACCGATAAACAACAAAAGATTTATTCAACAATCTATTTTTTACATTTTAAAATGGACTAAAAAATGTTGAGGTCAACTCAACCTAACCCATTGGACCCATCACCAAACCTATCCTCTTTTACCACCTCTAATTAGATTCTCATAATGAGTTCTGCTTGTGTGCATCTCTACTGGAAACATATAAGTAGCAGTAAGCTATTTTTTATAAGAACAATGGAAGTGTAATTTTAAGTTTTGTGCTGTTGTTAGGTCAGTAGGAAACCATCACAGATTCACACAAAAGAGTTTTGGATCTAATATCTTAGAACTCCCATTTGTCAAATTTATCCATGCCACATCCTAAGTGTGTTTGATAGCTTAAGAGAAACAATACAAAACAGGAGGGCATCTAAGACTTGATGAATTTAAAGCATGGTTGCACTGTCTGATGTATCATGTAAAGCCTTAGAGTATTCGGGGTTCATAATAGGAGAGCATCATAGCTAAAGGTACCCATTTTGACCCATTCATGTGAACAGGTCAACTGAAGTTGTGTCATATTAAAAAGGGCTTAATTAAGGTTCTATTTTATAAATAACGGGTCGATAATCACCTTCTCCAAACACTTGCCAGAGTGGTGATGAATCTGATGATCACCAGCCATGTAATATGCGTTAGCAAGATTGGTCCACACATGAGCACCTTTTGGATCTGCTTTTGCAGTAGGTAATAAACATTCTTTTGCAACATTAACTGCAGTATCTCTATCCTCACAGACCCCATTGTCACCATTTGCCCCTGCGCCTGAAAGTTGACATCGAAGACATCCTACTTAACATCTTAAATCTTTAGTAAGTTTAACATTTTTTAAATAGCTGCAGCAACATACCTGCGACTATGGAGCCATATCTACACAAAAGAAGGGCAGCGTAGTTTATAAAAACGGATGGATGGGTTGGGTCTTTTAGGATGAGCTCTTGGAAACATATTTCTGAAAGCTCCAAGTTACCACTGGATACAAAGGGCCATGTCAGTTAACTCGTGTGGTAATCGATGTAAGATAACACATAAAGTAGGCAGATCAGCTAAGAAAAGAGCAACAAGATTATAATGGTGTGCATGTTTGGCATTTTGAACTTATTGTTTATAATTACCTGATTATATAGGGGTGAAATAATCAATGTTGGATAATCACATTTCCAACATTCAAACATCTGATATCACATTTCCGAAAAGAAGCAGTTCCAAACACTATTTTCTACCGCTTATTTTATTTCTGCTACTTATGTTATTCTGTTTATTTAATATCACATAATCACTCTTATAAAGCAAATCCAAACACCCACTAAACTACACATCAATGGCTTCTTGAACATAACGCTCTTTCAACCAATAACCTAAACTAGGCTGGCATGGTTTCTACTATAAGTGACGAATTCTTTTGAAACTTATGTATTTAGTCTTTCTGTTTTAGTTAAATACATAATTATTGTACTAACTCAATAATTTTTTATTTAAGGTTCTTTATTCACCATAGTTAAAGTATCTTGCGGCCCAACTCTTCTATTCACCAGAGTTAAAGAACATAAACATCAACCAAACAGTCAAGAGCATTCCCTTGATCGGCAACAAACTATACTATGGATGCAGTGGTTCCAGCATACAGGTGAATGTTTATATATGTCATTTTTAAACAACCTAGAGATAAAACACAAGGAGTACTGAATTATAGTAATTTGATACACAAATGAGGTGACTCTTATCTAGATATGGTGTGTATACATGATACGTTTTCCTTAACTTAGTAGTCGCTTTTGTGTGACCTCTATCGGCCATTAATGCTATATTTCATTTACAAACGTCGTGGTTGCAGTTACACATACACATTCCGTATCTAAGACAGATTGGATGTATTTTTTGGATGTCTCTGCAAAGGCTGATGCTGAGTCCTCAGGAGCTTCTTTGGTTGATGTTGACATTAAAGGTAAAAAATGATTCGGAAATTCGCCTTTGGATGATTTTGAACCGAGTTACATTGTTTGAGCAGATTCATGGGTCACTATCAGCCACAATTTGGGCAACCTGCACTGTGGGAATTGGATCAGCAATTGCAACGTTGGAATCCAAACTTCTAACGTTTTTTGTAGAAAGCTGCAGGTACTATGTTGTGATACTGTTGTAGTGTTTCCGTACTTATTGTCACTAAAATTTCTTACAGCAGATATATCTAAATACACAAAAAAGAAAAAGTAAATCTTTATTGTTAAGCTGATTTTGGGAGAAAAACTTGACTTCAGTTATGAATCATGGCCACAAATTTGAGAAAGTGCAAAAGACTTGATAACAAAGATGCTTGACAGAAGACCACAACAAAGAATAAAAGCCCATGAAGTCCTATGCAGAATAAAGAATAAAAGCCTATGAAGTCCTATGTAAGTTGCAATGTCAAAATCTATTTTCAATTTTGTTCATTTCGTAATGGTCATTTTTGTACTTTTAACAGGTCATCCATCGATTGTGGACAATATAGTTGCTCCCGAAAAGCCTCTAGACTTTGCGGTTATATCACTCTTTAAGCACTTTTCAGAAATGAACAAACTTAAGAAGATGGCTTTACGTGTATGACTTAAGCTAGCTTTGTTTCACCCGAGTTGCTTAATCAAATTATCACCTGAGACCCACTGATAAATTTGTTTATTTTCAGGTTATTGCAGAAAGGCTTTCAGAGTAGGAGATTGGTGGCTTGAAACAGATGTTTAAGATGATCGACGCCAACAACATTGGCACAATAACATTTGAAGAACTCAAACAAGGGCTATAAAGAGTTGGTTCCAGTCTAATGAAATAGGAGATTAAGGAACTGATGGATGTTGTACGTTATTTTGCAGGGAAAATAAGTAGGGCTGCATCGAATCTCGGTTAATAAGCTTTTTCTTTTGGATTAATAAAAGTTGCCATAATGTGCATGTTAGGGGGTTGAGTGAATATTTGTCCTTCATTGATGAGTTGGGTAAATTTTAACAACTTTTAGCTCAAGTTCTAAAATCTTAATATAGGATGTCAAAATATTAGCTGATCCAACAGTGACTATGTTGTCATCAACTATCATAACCTTGCTAAGCACATACACCTGTGGTATAGATATGTAGATTGAGCTAAAAATCTTGAAATCGAAGTACGATGGAACAAAGGTATTGATATATAACTTATGGCTCAATGACAAAGGCATCTATGAACTGAAGTTTCACGGAGGCTTCTATTATTCCGGCCTTTGAAATGTCTTGTAAAATCATGGTTGATCAACTGAATGCTACATTTCAAAAGGGAATGATCGAACAAACAAGTGCAGGTCACAAGCAAGTTGAGTCTACACATTCACCTTTAGCAATTGATTTGAGGGTAAGAGATTAAAACCATCTTTTCTTTTGAAAAAACTAAATTGTGACTGATGGTACATATATATACATACTCACGATACCGCGAGCCACATAAAGTTTTATGACGAGATTGACCGTCAAATACTTTTGCTAATAATTCAGCATCGTCTATGGCTCAAAGCTTGAACGGTGGATTAGCTTTTCTAGGTGAACGGTGAATTGTGCCATTGGATCCAATAAAAGATCTTACTAAGTGGGTATACGAGCACAAACCTGAGTAGGCTTAAGAGAAGAAAACTGAAGAAGAATTAATTGCACACAATTGTTCCAACTCTTGACCTCAACTATTTCTGAAGGTGAAGATAAAAATGAATTCACGGGCTAGTGTTAATATGTGATTCTTACCTGGTCTTATAATAATGCATGTCTTAAATATAGCATATCAGTTGGTGATATTGGATATATGTGTATTTCCTCTAATATACATGTATTTGTACATGGAGTTGGACATGCCCTTGATGCCACGAGGTTAGTACCTATAATGTAGATCAGGTATGGGTTCTTTCATCTAAAATTCATAATGAAAGGCCGAACAAGAAGCTCAGGTTTACTTTTATCATAGAAAATATTAAGTTATAATTCACATATTTCTTTAGTTTTTTGAATTTCAAATGCCGTCTTCTGAGGTTACATTGTAATTTTTGCAGATACATAATGAAAATTTGGCGCACGGGTTTATTGATCTTCTTATAATTTGAAGGTCGTTTTCCTGCTCCTAATACACTTTTTGCTCTCTACTTTTAATACGTGCCTCTATTAACATCAGCTTAATTCATATAACTAATAATCATTAATAGTGTTTTTTAAAGAAACAGATTCTATTGGTCATGTACGATTCTCACATTTACCGCGCTGCCAACATCCATATCGCACGTTAACCTTTATCACTGAATAATGCAATGTTCAAGGGTGAATAAGAATGTGTGTTGTTTCCATATGCTTTTCAAACGTTCCTTTTTGCAACTGACTTCAGCCCACACAATCTTTATGCAGGTGGATCTTTGAATTTGAAGAAGTGGTAGCTGTAACACCCCAACCCGACAAGGGTAGAAGTGTCACGCAAATGGTGACATATCAAAGGCAAGCATAACATACGACTTAAATAATACAATAGAAATTCAAAGGTTACAAATGATATACTGAAGCTACAAGGTTACAAATAAGAAACAAAACTAAATACTATGTCTGTCAACGCAAATCCTTCTAAAAACTTCTACTTCCGAAAAACTGTCAAGGTCTTCTAAGTCCAAAGGTCTCTTCACTCATACCCAGCTTCCAACTAAAACCTGCCGCACACGGAAAGAAAACGTGCGGCTGAGCTTAAAAAGCCCAGTGAACAGATATATATAATAAACGGAAACGAACAAATGAAGCATAATGCAAGAGATAATAAATAAGGTACAAGAGTAAAGGTTAGGACAGTCATCCACCACGAGCCCAAACAAATCAAATCATATCATATCGTAACCATAATCTTCAAATCATATAGAGGGGAGACCTCTCAGATAATCCGATAATATGAGGGGTGTCCTCATTCTTCAAATGGAGTAGCTAGCTCCCAAATTTTGTGAAAGACGTGGATTGCACCCATCATCAGTCACCAAATCAAATCATATCATATCATATACACAACAAATCTAGGATGCATCCATTCGCCCCCCAAAACAAATCATATTGGCCATATCAAATCATATCAAAGTGAGCTCATATCAAATCAAATGGGGACGGTGTAACCAAATCACTAGGGCTACACACTAGTCATGCCAGTGGTGCATCAAAGGCACGGCCATGTTACCTTCATGGCTAGGAAACAAATTTGGCTCGTAGTGTCAAACTGGGGTCAAAGGTCAAAGGCTCAAATGTCATAGTCCAAATGTCAAGTCCATGTCAAAGGTTCATATTAAAGAGTTCATATCAAAAGTTCAAATCTCAAAGTTCAAATGCTAAGGGTCCCAATTGCCAAAAGGTTCATATATCAAAGGTTCACAATCAAAGTAGGGAATCATAGCAATGGCATGGGAAACCCTAATACGAAAATAAAGTGAGAGCGAAGGCTCCTCATTCAAGAAGCAGAATATCTGTACCTTATTCCAAAGCAAAGCACAAACCAAAAGAATAAGATGCAAAGGATCATGTCCTCTCCTTCTTCACACCTAGAGGGGTAGAAAAGAATTACAAACCTTTCCATTTTAAATAACTTTCCATTTTTAGCAGGTTTCCATATTTAGTAAGTTTCCATAATTAGTAAGATTTCCATATTCTCATTTAGGTTAAGTTATTATTGAATCATAATATGGCTTTAGGGTGTATTTAAACAAGTCACAAAAGTTTAGGGTTAAATATGACAAGTTTTCATAGTTCAGGGTTATAAACGTAACTTTACCAAAGTTCAAGGTTTAAAATAGAATTCTCATAATTTACCATTTGAATACTTTATTTTCCAGAATTAAACTTTTAGCCTCCAAGTTTCCAATATTTACAAATCACCCCCTTTAATTACTTAATTTACAAATTACACCTTATACTTATATAAATTACAATTTAAACCTTATTAATATTACATTTGCACATCAAGCCCTTCATTACTCATATTTACAGAAAAATAACCTTTAAATTAATTATGGCACGACAAGCCCTTCAAGTTTCATAATTTACGATTTACACCCTTTTAATTTAATTAATTACAAATTAAACCTTATACTTATATAATTTACAAATTACCCTTCACAAGATTCGTATTACACATCAAGTCCTTTTATTTCTTCAAATTACAGAAATTAACCTTCAATTTAATTATGTTACAAACAGCCCTCAAAGTTTCGGTAATTTACACATTTGGTCCCTATACTTTTTAAATTACAAATTCGAATTATATAATTTACTATAATTACATATTAAACCCTTAATTTACCAATTTTACACCATGAGTACTTATTTTAGCATGATACATGAATGCTCCTTCAAGTTTCCATAATTTACACAATAGGTCCCTCTAGTTATCAAAGTTACATATTTAGTCCTTTAAATTTCAATTTCAACCTTTAATTATTAACAATTACATATTAAGCCATTAAATTATCAAAATTACACATAACCCCCTGAATATAATTTATTACTCAAAACAGCACCAAGTTTCCAGAATTTACATATTTAGTCCCTCATTTTTATTTATTTTTAATTCGACATTAATATTACAAATTAAATCCTTTTCTTGCCTAATTTACATATAAGACCCTCATGTTATAATTTTTACACATTCTCCCAGGTCCATAAAATATTACAAAAATATCCCACAAGTTTTAATAATTACAAAACAGCCCCTTAACATTTAATTATTCAATCGGTACACAAACTATTTATCAAAAATCAAACCCTAATAATCCCAAATCATTATCCAATAATTTTACCATCATTATAACACTATTATTTCCAGATTTCATCACTAAAAACCCTAGGTCGATTTGTTCTTAGGGTTTTCCACGATTTTCCCTTTTTATTCTTAAATCCGGTTTTAATCATAAATCCATAAATCACGATTTCGACTCAAACAAATCAAGACACCATTTTTCTCATGTTATAAGAAGCCTATAGAACCCAGGAAAAATAAGTATACACCTCAGAAAAATTGCATGAATTAAATAGAATCGATTATTCAAAATTAGGGTTTTAAGCTATTTATTTTTCATTCGATCAATACATGAAGCATGGTTCGATTTCAATATTTTTCCCATGTTATATGTGATTGAGAGAGAGCTAGAAAAATACCAGAAATAATTTAGATCAAAGGATTCACACGCTTCGAATTATTGTTGCTCGGCTAGGGTTTTTCGAACCAATTAACTCACCATGAACACACGATCGACTCCAGGACTTTTTGGCTATTTTTCTCACCTTCCTTGCATCATGAAGAACTCTAGAAAAATAGGTTTTTGATTTCTAAAAATCGGAGGTGGTGTGTGGGAATTTTAAGAGTGGCGGCTCATTGTATTTTTAGGGTTTAGAGGTGAAATAAACTTTATGGAGTGATAAATTAGTGATAGGCCGAACCTTGGGGAGGGCATGGGGCCAAATGACCGGCCTTAATTATGGCCCAATCAATTTTTACCATTTTTACTTTATTTTCCTTAATTTAAATTGTATTTAAAAGGTATTTAATTAATAATAATTATGCATTTAAATTTTTGGTACACACAAGGGGTATTTTGGTCATTTCACAACTTGTATAAATATTAATCGAAGTCTTCAAAATTATTTTGTACCATATCTTGCTCGTTTCCAGAAGTTTGGGATCGATTCGGAACTTTAAATTAAGCTTTAATTAAATTTTAAGGTTTCAGGGGCATTTTGGTAATTTTTGCATGTTTTAGATTTTCGGGTTTTACAGTAGCTATATCAGAAGTGGAAAAATTAGGGGAAGCTGTGAAACAGTGGGAGCCAATTGAGATCAAACCAAAGGAACCAAGTGGAACCAAAGTAAGCAAATCTCATTAGGGAAATGCTACAACCCATCACAAATCTCAGGGATTTATCAAGAATGCTCGACAAGCAGGTTAGCAATGTTAATTTGGTGACATTTAATTATATTTTTTGATTTTCTATGGGTGATTGGTTGATGTTCTTACTGTCAAAGGGGTGTTTGGTTGCTGATTTAGCTGTCAAAAGTGTAGTTTGGTTTCTTTTTTTTTGTTGTTGTTAATGGGTGTTTGGTTGCTGTGTTTAATATTAATATTGTATCATGTAGTAATAGTAGTAGTAGTAACAGTTGCACCTGCCTGCAACATGTCAGACCATTCGCGTGGGTGTACCCAACATGGGCAAAAATACACTCAAGGTGGGTGCCTATAGGATTATGCCTATATCATTTTTAGTATTTATGTTAATTATATGTGGTCTTATAGTATGCAGCGACAATTATGCAGCTTCCACACATGCTTATGAGAAATTGTTAATACAAATATCGTCCTAAAAACGTTATTTATATTTTACGATCTTTACTTAGTTTTGTTAATGAAAATTACAAAGTATATCCTTTAGCAAATTATAAATGCTAGCTAAAGTCTCTTTAAAACACATTTTACATTTCACAAGTTTACTTAGAATTACATTTTACACATCTACTAGTTTATTTCCTTAAAAGGAAACTTTATTTTTAAAATGATACAATGACATCATGGCATGCATCATACATATTATCTTGGCTAGATCTTCAAGCAAGATAGTTTACTTTGGAAGATTTTGATATGACATGACAAAGGTGTGGAGGATACAGCTGGATTTGGAAAGATTTCCAAAACTCTTAGTTGTCATGTTGCTGTCAAGTTGGCGGAACCAATCGATATAAAGGACGGATCCCTTTTATGGGATCCGCCGGATCCGCCGGCTGTTCACCAGCTTGCCTATAAATAGCAAGCTGATCATTTGGACACACCATCACTCATAGAGCCTAACATTCATACTCATTCATTTACATATCATCTAACATTTATCATTCATTCATTTCATTGATCTTTCCTTTTGTAGCAAGGGAGATTAAGCATCAAGGTTCAACACAGACGTGTAAACCTTTAGCATAGTTACTGTGTGATATAGTTGTAGTTCACACATCATTACTTGTATCATTTATCTCAGTGAGTGTGGTTAGTGTTTTAGTCCTCAAAACACAAAGAGTGTAGGGAGTGGTTGTACCCTTGTGAAAGAACCAAACGGGAGTGGTTGTACCCTTGTAAAAGAACTCGACATCTAGCTTAGTGTCGGTAATTGTATAGGCGACGTTAGGTTGGTTCTACCTTGAAATAGAACCCGGTGTTTAGCTTAGTACCGAAAAAGGAAGTAAGCGACGTGTAAAGGTTTTCTCCACCTAGAAGAGAGTTTGTTTCTTAGTGAAGGATAACTCTCGAGTTAGAGGCTCGAGGAGTGGAGTAGGGCAAGGAAGAGAGTCCTTGTAGCCGAACCACTATAAACATCCGTGTTCTGTGGTTTGATCTTTCCTCTCTTTACTTCTCATATATATATTGTGTGAATATTTGTTTGTGCTTGTTTCCTTTGAAATAACATAAAGTAACAAAGTGAATTAATTTTAAAACGGTAAAACTATTCAACCCCCCCCCCTTCTAGTTTTCCACAATTGGCATCAAGAGCTACGTTACTTAAGATTTTTAAAAATATATTGTATTTTAAAACTTAAAACGATCCATGGATTTTGAAAACTTTAAAGAAGGGCAATCTATGCAAAGACCACCTCTATTCGAACCTAATTGTTTTATTTATTGGAAAAATCGCTTTGAGACTTTTGTGAAGTCAAAGGATATAGATCTATGGTTTATAATTGTTGAGGGTGATTACAAGGCCATAAGTAATGATATTTCGGGTGGTCGGGATGTAGAAACTTCTCTTACTCGTCACAGTGATGAGCAAAAGAAGTTGATTGCCAAAAATAATGAAGCCAAAATGATGCTTTAAAATGCTTTACCTAAGAAAGAATATGAAAGAGTTTTTATGTGTAAAACGGCTAAAGATATTTGGCAATCTCTAATTGTCACTCATCAAGGAAACTCACAAGTCAAAGATAACAAAATTGATCTTCTTGTTCAAAAATATGAACAATTTTTGTTATCTCTGAAGATGAGACCATTGATAGTGCGTTTGCTAGGTTTAATACTATTATTACATCACTTAAAGCACTTGACGAATCTTTTTCTAGTAAGAATTTTGTCAGGAAATTTCTAAGAGCACTCCACCCAAAGTGGAGAGCAAAAGTGACAGCTATTGAAGAATCCAAGGATCTTTCAAGCATGACACTAGATGAGCTCATAGGAAATCTCAAAGTTTACGAAATGGTGATGGAAAAAGATTCAGAAATAGTTAAAGGCAAGAAGGAGAAAATGAAGTCCATTGCTTTGAAAGCTAGAGCTGAGTCAAGTGATGATGAAGAATCTTGTTCTAGTAGTGAAGACGAAGAATATGCCATGGCCGTAAGAGATTTCAAGAAATTCTTCAGGAGACGAGGAAAGTTCGTAAGACCACCTCATGAAGAAAAGAAATCCTTCCGTAAAGACCGTGATGATAGAAAAGGCAAGTTAGAGAGGAAGTGCTATAGGTGTGGAGATTCTGGTCACTTTATAGGTGATTGTCCAAAGCCTCCAAAGAACAAGTCTCAAAAAGCATTTGTTAGTGGAGCTTGGAGTGATAGTGAAGGAGATGATGATGAGCATAAGAACAACGAAGTTGCCCTTATGGCTCATGACACAGAAGAGGTACATTCTGACTCATACTCCTCTATAGATGATGAAACCTTAGAAGTAGAATATAACAAACTATGTGATATAACATTAAAAATCACCAACAAAAACAAATTCTTGAAAACTAAAACAACACTTTTAGAAAATGATGTGTATTGGCTTAAAGAAAAAGAGATACGAATGGAAAAAGGCAAAAATAGTAAAGATACATGTGTCTCTTGTCAAGAACTAAAATTAGAATTAGATGCACTAAAAACCACACAGGAAGATCTCATTAAGCAAAACTCTAAGTTTAAAAGTTTGATAAAAACATAAGTTGTGCAGATGAGATAATGAAGATGCAAAAACTTCCTCATGATAAAACCGGACTAGGTTTTATGAAACAAGGAACCTTAGGTGACTTTAAGAAACAAACTGTGAATGAAAAAGAAACTGTTTCAACCATGTCAGAAGCCCACGGATCCGACGGATCCAAAGTTTTGGATCCGCCAGTTGTACCCAAGGGATCCGCAGGTACAGAAGTTGAACAGAAGGATCTTAAAATGAACCGTACTGAATTCGTTAAGGTCACTAGAAAACCTAGCACTAGTATAACTAACAACAAGCTAAAACCAGCTATTTTTGTAGGAAGAGGTCAAGCTAGGAATGAGTATAGAGTTAAAACAACTCAACAGAGACCTCAAACTAGGTTTCCCAAACACCCCTTTCCTAAGAGTAATGTTAACTCACAACATCATTATCAAAATAATTGGAACCAAAATATGCCTAGAAACTTCCAAGGTCCCAATTACATGCCATGGAACAACTATCCTCCATTTGCTTACATAAACCATGATAATGTTATGTTTAACCCAAACGGGCCCATGAGATATTGGGGACCAAACGCTTGAGTCTTTCTTGAACTTAGGTATGCTTAAAGGTTGATCTAGAACCTGATGAGTGGATCAAAGATAGTCGGTGTTCAAGATATATGACGGGAAACAAAAGCCTTTTCTCAACTTACCAAGTGTACGACGGAGGTAATGTCACATTTGGTAGCAAACTTAAAAGTAAAATCATTGGAAAAGGTACGATCTCTCATGACTCTCTCTCTATTGATGATGTTGCTCATGTAGATAATTTAGGATTTAACTTGCTTAGTATAAGTCAATTATGTCGCAAAAAGTATAACGTCCTTTTCAGTGAAAATGGAAGTAAAATACTTAAAGATGGCATAACCGTAGGAAGAGGTGTTTTAAAGAATAACGTTTATGTTATGAAATTAGATAAAACACCTAAAGACAAGCTTTGTCTTACCTCTCTGGACGAAAACTCAACTCTATGGCATCAACGTTTAGGTCATGCCAATATGAGGCTAATTCAATCCTTATCATCTAAGGAACTCGTTAGGAACCTACCCAAGTTGAAATATGACCAACACTTTTGTGATGCTTGCAAAATTGGGAAACAAGTGCATAATAGCCATAAGGCTAAAAACATGGTATCTACATCTAGGTGTCTAGAATTATTGCATATGGATTTGTTTGGCCCGTCGGCTATACAAAGTTATGGAGGTAATTTTTACACATTAGTCATAGTAGATGATTACTCAAGATATACGTGGACTAAATTTTTGAAAACCAAAAATGAGACCTTTGATAAATTTGAAATTCTAAGCAAGAAAATTCAAAATCAAATAGGAAGTAACATAGTATCTATTAGAACCGATCATGGTCGAGAATTTGACAACGAAATCCAATTCGGAACTTTTTGTGATAATAATGGAATAACACATAATTTCTCGGCTCCCCGAACTCCACAATCTAATGGTGTAGTAGAACGGAAAAATAGGACAATTCAAGAAATGAGTAGAACTATGTTAAATGAACAAAACATACCTCAAAAGTTTTGGTGTCATGCCGTAGATACTTCCACATATATACTAAATCGAGTTTTAATTAGACCATTTTTAAATAAAACTCCATATGAACTTTATCGAGGCAAAAAACCTACATTAGGATATTTTAGAGTTTTTGGAAGCAAGTGCTTCATTCTTAACACAAAAGATTATCTCACCAAGTTTGACCCAAATTCGTATGAAGGTGTGTTTCTCGGGTATTCACAAAATAGTAAAGCATACATAGTGTTGAACAAAGAAACCTCAAGAGTAGAGGAATCATTGAACGTAACATTCGATGAAAGTCCACCTCCCTCTAAGACATCACCTTTGGTAGATGATGACTTAGTTGAAGACCAAATGGTTGAAAATTTAGAGGATGAACCAGAAAATAAAGAAATTATCAACATTAAAGAATCTAAAAGTCATCCATTAGAAAACGTCATCGGAAAACTTAATGAAAGAACATTAAGATCTCAAGCTCAAAATGAAAGTAATTTCTTTTGTTTTGTTTCAACAGTTGAGCCTAAAAATATAAATGAGGCTATAAAGGATGAATCATGGGTTATTGCTATGCAAGAGGAATTAAACCAATTTATTAGAAATGATGTTTGGACATTAGTTCCACAACCTAAAAATCAAACCATAATTGGTACAAAATGGGTATTTAGAAATAAAATGGATGAAAATGGCATAGTATCTAGAAACAAAGCTAGGCTAGTAGCTGAAGGCTACAATCAACAAGAAGGTATAGATTACGATGAGACATTTGCACCCGTAGTTAGACTAGAGTCTATTAGGATACTATTTGCATATGCATGTGCACATGATTTTAAATTATTTCAAATGGATGTCAAAAGTGCATTTTTAAACGGATTTATAAATGAAGAAGTATATGTCGCACAACCTCCCGGCTTTGCCGATTTTGAAAAACCAAATCATGTCTACAAACTTAAGAAAGCATTATACGGACTTAAGCAAGCACCAAAAGCTTGGTATGATCGATTTAAGACCTTCCTAGTTGACCATAAGTATACCATGGGCCTAGTAGACAATACTCTCTTCACCAAGAAAAAGGGATCACATATTATCATCGTCCAGATATATGTGGATGACATTATATTCGGCTCAACTTGTCAAGAGTTATGCAACGATTTTTCAAAAATCATGCATGATGAGTTTGAAATGAGTATGATGGGGGAACTAAACTTTTTCTTAGGTCTCCAAATAAAACAATTAGAAGATGGGATATTCTTCAACCAATCAAAGTATATCAAAGATATGCTTAAGAAGTTTGGTCTTGAAGACTCAAAACCAATGAAAACACCCATGTCCTCCGAAACCAAACTCACAAAGGATGAAGAAAATGAATCCGTAGATAGCACTAAATATAGGGGAATGATTGGTAGTTTACTCTATCTTACGGCTAGTAGGCCGGACATTATGTTTAGTGTTTGTCTATGTGCACGTTTTCAAGAAGATCCCTAAATATCCCATCTTGAAGCCGTTAAAAGGATATTTAGGTACATTAAAGGCACTACATATTTAGGATTATGGTATCCCAAAGGAACAGGTATAGAAACCATAGTGTATGCCGACTCAGACCATGCCGATGACTATGTTGATAGAAAAAGTACTAGCGGTATTTGTACTTTTGTAGGACATTGTCTCACCTCATGGTTCGCTAAGAAACAAACAGCCCTTGCAATCTCAACAACAGAGGCAGAGTATGTGTCTGCAGGAAAGGCGTGTCAACAAGCAATGTGGATGAAACAAGCTCTCGTTGACTATGGAATTGAACTCAACGACATCCCCATTCTCTGTGACAACAAAGGAGCTATCGACCTCAGCAAAAATATGGTCCAACACGCTAGAACCAAACACATTGAAATTCGTCATCATTTCCTACGCGACAATGTTCAGAAGGGAAATATCTCAATTGAGAAAGTTTCCTCAGAGGACAACATTGCCGACATCCTCACAAAACCTCTCAAAAGAGAACCTTTCAACTACCTTAGACTTGGATTAGGATTAATGGAACATAGTGATTAGATAAAACAGTAGCGTAAACCTTGGTTTAACCAAACTCGACACTAAATCAAAAATCGTGTTCTGATCCCACGGATCCAAACGATAACAAAGGTGGATCCTTTGTTTTGGATCCGCCGGATCCGTCACATGCACAGGTTGTTTTATTATATAATAAACAACACCAAGTACTATTCATCACTCTCCTAAAACTTATCACCTACTGAATTCGTTTCATACTTCACCACAATCATAATTTAGGCTATTTTCTTCCACAAATTTGTGCTCCAAACATCACTGTAAGTATCCTTATCATGTTTATACTCCTGATCTGCGTCTAGGATTTCTATTTCATGCACAAAATCAAAACTTGGAGAATATGCATAATTCTTGAAAAATCATGAAACATAGTTACTAAATTGCACTTCAAATCATGTTTTTCTTAGTTAGGAATTGCATCTTGTAGTACATTATCATCATTCATCAAAAACCCCATGAGAAATTTTTGATAAAATCTTCTCACGACTAGGAAAAATGGTTTTTGAACATTGTTCATACAAACATAAAAACGTTAGTTTTCTTTTGCTTAACATCACTTGCATAATGTCTCTTGAATGCTAAAGGGAATACATAACTAATATGTATTTTCGGGTACATTCAAATGTAGCTACATTGAAGTAGGAGCGTTTGGTTTATCTCTCGTTTTATCATAAAACTTGCATAAACAAAATTTTCATGCATCTAAATGAGTCGAGATAACCGCACCTCCACATAGTCCCCATGTAGGCACACACTAGACCTATACACGCATTTTCGATAATTTCAACTAAAACTATATAATTTTTTTGTGTTTAGGAAAATCATGCCTCCCGCGACCAACTATGATCACAAACACACCGTAAATTACCTACCTAAACACCACAAAACCAAAGGACTCACTGAACAACAAGTTGAAATTTTCAAAGCTCTAGAAAAACACTACGTACATGAGGGTAGGTTTGTAGACCCCTCATTCTATGAAGGAACCTATCTTAGGGAACAACTAGCGACTATTCAATTTGATTCCCTCCTAGATATCGATGAACCATTAATTCCTCGATTCATTTTAGAATTCTATGCTAGTGTCAAATTAGAGTCAAACGACCAAGGTTACATGAACATTTGCTTTAGCGTCAATGGACATCAATTCAACATCCCATTAAATCAATTTGGAGAAGTCATAGGAGTTCCAAGTCATGGAACGAGTGTCTATTCTGATAAATGGTCATTGACCATTCTTGAGTCAAATCTTGAACGAACGGCACCATATGCCACTCCCTTAACTTCAAAAGAAATCATTCGTCAGCATCTCTTCATACCTAGGAACAACCCAACAAGGTTGTATCGAGGGAAATATGTTGCTCGAGATCCATTTGCTATGGAGCTCAATGAACTAAAGCCCGAATTTAGGAAAATGGAAGAAGTTTTAAGGGCCAATGTCTTGTGCACGGTAGGAAACCGCGATCACATCAATGCTTGTCTTTGCCACATGATGTACAATGTGTCAACCCATCAACCTTTCAACCTTGCTTACTATATCGCCAAGAGAATGACAGATATTCCAATTCAAGGGAAAATGGCATTGCCTTATGGAATGCTTTTGACCCGTCTCTTTAGAGCTTTTGCACCCATTCCTAGAAATGCCTTAGGATTTGTTCCCGAATATGATGAGATTGAACGCACCTTCGTTCCCTTGAGTGACTTTAGGGTAGCGGTTGACAAGGGCAAACGTCCTCGTGCTCAAACATCATCATCATCATCATCAATGAGTGACGATGACGGCTTGCCAAATTCTAGACTTCCACCACCCGAGTACTTGAGACAACTTCCACCAATTCAGAATGAATCACCTGAGCATCGTCAAATGAGGGGAATGGTGAAGAATTTAGGACGTTGGATCATGAAGCTTCACAAGGGTATGAAGAAGTTGAGGAAGAAGTATGGTTGATCGGAATGTTTGGAATTAGACGATGTTATGTTGAATGTTTATGTTATTATCTTGTTATGATGCTACTTGAATTATATTTGAACTAACTAAGAATTGCAGGTCGATAACACTTAGTGTTATCAATTTTCTGAGTTCAAGTCCATGTTTGGCTTAACTCCTCTTAAGGTAAGTTCCCATGAACGGATCAATCTATGATTAAACATGTGTTAGTATCATCATATTTGATTGTTTTGCATTACATATTAGATGATAGATATGCTCCAGGAGAATTTTCGGGTTTTCGTCAAAAAACGAAAAATATGCACATCTCTCTGTTTAGTTTTAGTAGTTTTGGTCAACGGATCTGGCGGATCCCTCATTTTGGATCCGCCATGTGTTAGCGTTGGCTCCGCCATTCTTCAACCTGCAGATCAGGCGGATCCCAAAATTTGGATCCCCGCCTTGTCGATTGGATCCGCAGGTACAACAGTAAACTTCTTAAAACTTTTTGACTCATCCCGATTCTTAGATTTTAGTTTCTAGTATTCTTTAGAATAGGTTCACTGATCATTATACATCTTAGAATGATTTAGAAACTCTTAGAAACTTAAGAACAACATTTCCCACCAAAATTTGAAATTTCAAATTTTAGGAGTAAGTTACCTTTCTGATACAAACAAGGAACCCTTTTTAGGGATCCTTCAAATCCGTGGGAACATCACATCAGAAGCTTTTCCACTATCTCTTTGCATTTACTGCATATCTTCTTCATATTACTCAACATAAGTTCTATGGATTGACTTATGTGATGTGATTTGCACAAATTTTTGTTCCAAATCATTAGGAACCAACATTCTCTATTGGATTTACATCAAATCCAAACACTAGTTTCTATAAACCATCTGCCTATATATTAGGATCATAACTTAGAGCAAAACTCACTCATTCACCTTCTTCACAACATACAACCTGTACATCTTAGTTCTCTTAGCTCACCATGACCAAATCAACCAACTCCTCCACCTCTAAAACTCCAAAACGCACAGCCCGCATTAGTGTTAAGCCCTGTTGCTTCATAAATCTTGCTAACTCATCATCAGAGGAATCATCTCCTCTTAATATCTCATCTCCTATAGCAAGTGAAAATTTCCTTACCTTATCCACACCTACACCATCAAATGTTGTCATACAAACTCCACCTCCAACCATAACTCCAATAGCAACCACACCACCACCCGCTCCATCACAGACTGTCAAATCTCAATCACAACCAAACTCACCCAAACTCCAACCCATGGAACTATTTAGGACTCCACCTACATCACCTCATCCATACCTTGATGACTTGGAGGATCTCCCACCAAGATCAAACATTCCTCCACCCATGACCTTTGAAGGTCAAGAGCCTATGCTTTTTCATCCGATTTTCCCGGATATCCATGGTCCTTTATACCATGATGCACCATCATCTCAACCGCAAATACCACCTCTCTCACCCACATCAACTCTCATTGCCATAGATGAGGCAATGTGGATCAATTTGCCTCAAACCCAAGAGGAGATTAGTGAAGAGCTCAACCGTCTCTACACTCTCTCGGGTATGGTAGATCACCGTCTCAATGAAGCCATGGACCTCCAAAACATCCTCATGAACTCACTCCAAACACTACCACCAACCAATGAACAAGCACAACCACCACCACCCAACAACCAATCACCACCACCACCACCACAACCAAATGAGTCTACTCTTCCGCCCGGTTTTGCTCGCCATGATTGCAACATGTGTGAAAGAACCGCTCACATAGCTCAAAGGACAAACATTTTGGTGCACGAGCTCCAAAATGAAATGAGGTTCATTTTGAACCACATTCTTGAGCGTCTAAACGCCATCTCTCATCCTCCTCAATAGGAGAATTTTAGTCTCATTATATAGGACCTTTTAGATGTTGTTGTGGGACTTTTTATTTTTTAGGATGTATTTTTCATTTTCATGTAACATCATATTATGTTTGTGACTTTTGTCACATAATTTTCAATGAATGAATGTGAGGGAATCTACATTCTAGTTTGATCACTTGTACTTTAGGTACAAAATTTTGATCAGACACTACATTTTGACTTTTTAAAGTCAACTAGATTATCATTCTTATTTGAATGACCATATCATATGCATTATGCTTCTCCATTGAGGCTATTCACAACTAACATTTCTTTTGCAGCATCTCATACCCTTCTAATGTATACGTTGGGACTCTTGTAATGGGGAGTATACATCAAGGGGGAGCATTTCATTTTTCTAACCATTTGTTTTGTAGGATCATGCATCATTACCTTGTTACTCCATTTAGGGGGAGTATCAAACAAGGGGGAGCTCTTAAAGTTCTCAAAATCGTATTCCGCTATGCAACTCTTCTTTTTGTTTCGACAAAAAGGGGGAGAAAGGATTAAGTTTGCATAACTGTGAATCATCACAGTACGTACACTTTTGCATAAAAAGAGTTTTTAAACTCAAATAAACCAAACTTAATCTATATTTTAAAGAACTCATGCTATATTTATTCCTTTGCTCAAAAATATACTTTATGTTTTGTCATCAACAAAAGGGGGAGATTGTTAATACAAATATCGTCCTAAAAACGTTATTTATATTTTACGATCTTTACTTAGTTTTGTTAATGACAATTACAAAGTATATCCTTTAGCAAATTATAAATGCTAGCTAAAGTCTCTTTAAAACACATTTTACATTTCACAAGTTTACTTAGAATTACATTTTACACATCTACTAGTTTATTTCCTTAAAAGGAAACTTTATTTTTAAAATGATACAATGACATCATGGCATGCATCATACATATTATCTTGGCTAGATCTTCAAGCAAGATAGTTGACTTTGGAAGATTTTGATATGACATGACAAAGGTGTGGAAGATACAGCTGGATTTGGAAAGATTTCCAAAACTCTTAGCTGTCATGTTGCTGTCAAGTTGGCGGAACCAATCGATATAAAGGACGGATCCCTTTTATGGGATCCGCCGGATCCACCAGCTGTTCACCAGCTTGCCTATAAATAGCAAGCTGATCATTTGGACACACCATCACTCATAGAGCCTAACATTCATACTCATTCATTTACATATCATCTAACATTTATCATTCATTCATTTCATTGATCTTTCCTTTAGTAGCAAGGGAGATTAAGCATCAAGGTTCAACACAGACGTGTAAACCTTTAGCATAGTTACTGTGTGATATAGTTGTAGTTCATACATCATTACTTGTATCATTTATCTCAGTGAGTGTGGTTAGTGTTTTAGTCCTCAAAACACAAAGAGTGTAGGGAGTGGTTGTACCCTTGTGAAAGAACCAAACGGGAGTGGTTGTACCCTTGTAAAAGAACTCGACATCTAGCTTAGTGTCGGTAATTGTATAGGCGACGTTAGGTTGGTTCTACCTTGAAATAGAACCCGGTGTTTAGCTTAGTATCGGAAAAGGAAGTAAGCGACGTGTAAAGGTTTTCTCCACCTAGAAGAGAGTTTGTTTCTTAGTGAAGGATAACTCTCGAGTTAGAGGCTCGAGGAGTGGAGTAGGGCAAGGAAGAGAGTCCTTGTAGCCGAACCACTATAAACATCCGTGTTCTGTGGTTTGATCTTTCCTCTCTTTACTTCTCATATATATATTGTGTGAATATTTGTTTGTGCTTGTTTCCTTTGAAATAACATAAAGTAACAAAGTGAATTAATTTTAAAACGGTAAAACTATTCAACCCCCCCCCCCCCCCGCCCTTTCTAGTTTTCCACAGAAATATTTAGAGATTGATGACGAAAATAAAGTAAAACAATTTGAGAGTTTTTTTCAAAATGACAGACTGAAACTCATCACATCAGAGGTATAATAACTTCTATATTAACTGTTATAAATGTGTTTTTTTAATCATATGCCTTTTATTGAAATAAATGCAAGATTACTTGCATGTCTCTTATGTTAATTAACTGATTATATGTGTACGTATGGGCTCAGTGCAGCTATAAGGTCAGATCTGATCATCTGAATAAAAAACAACATTTTGTCTTTAAACTTGACCCTATTTAAGAATGTTATTAACTTATCACCACACACGTTTTAAATGAGCTAGGAGCTAAGAATATCAATAAAGCTAAGCATGCAATGGGTGTTACTCTAAAGCTATCTGTCATTCTTGCGCTTGCTGTCGTTTTAGCTCTAGGATTCGGTCACAATATTTGGCCTGGCTTTTTTAGTCACAATCCCGTGATCAAAACAACTATGCTTAACCTCAAAAGGTTTCAAGATTGATCTTGGAGTGTCGCGAAATGATCAGTGTAGAACGAGGGGTATAGTGGTTATTCAAACCTTTTTATGGCGACAATCTATCAGATTTAAAAGGAAATGTTGTTGCATGCAGTCTGCAATCAAATCACCTGCAAAGCTTCATGACTAAACCATCTCTTGCGGGTTTTAGTTTTCTAGGTTGACTTGCAATCCCCATGAACAACTTGACATGTTGTAATTTTCTTTTGAAGTGAACCCTTTCAATTCCAATTCTAGAAAACAATGTTTAACCGACAGAACAGGTACATACTCAATTGTATTTGAGTAAAGTACCAAGCTTTCTGGCCTTTTCCAAACGCCTAGCCCCCTACAATTCATGATAAAAGCAACAATTTCAAACCTTTAATGCATAAAATTTCCTAAGTCACAGAAGATTATAATATATTATATTGTTTAAAATAATATTAAAGACACTAACTATTTACTAATAAAATGGATTAAAATGTTCAACCCAGTCAATAGTTTTTTCACCAAAACCCACCCATTTTGCCACCTCAACATTCTTGCTCAAAAATCTAAAGGAGTTAAGGAGTCTTCATACATACTCATAGATATCTTGCCAATAATTGGGAATACATGAGAGGTTAAGAATATTCATATAATAAGTACAAAATCTAACCTGAACCAAGAATGGTCTTCAAAACTTCAGCTCATGGAATAGTTGTAGTCTGACAAGAGGATGCGCACACATCTCTTTACATTTGTCCCGTTTTAATATTTTATCCAATTAGCCTTTTTATTATTATTATTTTTTTTCATTTTCCCCGTTTTTATGTTTTAACCCATTTGTAGGTGCCTATTATTGCATAATGAAAGGGAACAAGCTTAATCATGGAGTCAATTTTTTAGTCAAGACACTGAAAAGCAATGTATCCCAGTAGTTACAGCTTGGCAACATGGATCATTAGCTCATCCAGATTAGTTTTTGTATGACTATGTTGTTTTAAAAAAAACTTTGAATATTTTAATTGTTCTATCAATCTTGATGTTAGTTTATTTTTATTGTCAATGCATTCAATATAAAAATTGATACATTTATATTTTATTATTCGTTAAGTTATTTTTTTCAACGATATTCATAAGTTTAGCCCACCAATCGGGTAGGCCAATTTTCCACATGTCCACTTTTCCAACCATTCTTTACCACCTTTCTTACGCTATACAATAATATGTCAATGATATTTATAAGTCATGCCCGCTTGATGGCTGCAAATTTCTACTCATTTGTTAAACTGTCATTTTAGAAAGCTGTGCAATCTATTAGGCTTCTCTCATTACATGACAACAAATACTTTCACTACTTTAGACGTCAGGTACAGATATTTCAACCCCTATCCACCAGTCTTATAGGAAAAAAAATTGAAGTACCATGTTATTCAGGAAAGAGTTGTATAAAGTCAAATGAAGTAATGAAACATTTGCATGATTCATTCATCATATAGATTGGCACAACCTGTTATACAAAATCGAATATTTATAACACAATGTTATATATACTTGCATATTAGAGAGAAATAAAGTCAAATGACGTGCATTGTTATGCATTCAATATGAAAATTGGTGTGTTTATATCTTATTATGTCCACTTTTTGCAACCATTCTTTAAAACCCTTCTTACGCTATACAAACATATGTCAACGATAATTATAAGTCATGCCCGCCCAACGGACGGGCTTAGAAACTAGTTGTTGGGATATATATATATATATATATATATATATATATATAACCCGCCCGATCAGGCGGGTTCGCTTCATAATAATATTAATAATAATAAGTGGACGTAAACAAATATTGAAAATAACAAAACATAATAAAAACATACAATCAGACCAAAAATTTAAAAAACTAAACATTGAAATCTATATAAAATGACATAAACATAACAAGAAAAATCAAAGAGCAATCTAACAATTAAATTTATGTGTTTTCTCTTGATCATATGCTAAATGCAGATTGTCATAGTCTATTGTTTCCACTTGCTCTTCGTCGGTAACATCTTCTGCTTCCTGAAGCTCCATCTTTTTGTATCTTCTTTGGTCTGCCTTAAGCTTATTTGGTTTATATTTTGATCTTTTTTTCATGTTGCGTTTTTCAAAGGCGTCCCATTTTTTCTTCCTTATCTGAGATAATTTTGAAAAATACCACTCAGCCGGATGTTGTTTAGAGCTTGTTGCCTCATCTTGTACATCAGCATGGATTCCTTCTAGCAAACAGTAAGAAAATTATAAGATTAGTAATGGTAAAAAAAAGATGGAGCTTCCTTGGTCTGCCTTCTAGCTTCTAGCTTCATGGCCCGCCTAATAGGAGGGTACGCTTCATAAAATTGTTTTTCGAAATTATATACACGTAAAAATAAATAATGAATAACGATAAATATGTTAAACAAAAAATTGAAAACAAAAATATAATGCTCATGTATTATATTTAAAAATAACAATCATAATGACGACATCTTTAACAGAACAAAGAACCTTTAAACATTTTTTCATCTTTACCTTGAAACAGCCACATATAGTTGTCCGTGTGAGAATACCAGCTTTTGCAGAAATAGGCCAACTTGCGACAATGTTTGACCTTGACTTTTATTAATTGTCATAGCAAAACAAACTTGAACATGAAACTGTCTCCGATTCAATTTGAATGACATCTTATTGTCTGTAGGGTTAATGACCATTCTCAGTATTACACATAAAATACCGAGTCTCCTACCGGATATTATTTTGGCTTCAATGATCTTCATCCCATCCTACTGAGAATCATCAAGTAATAGAACCTAACGGTTCAACTTAGGGGCCCAACCAGGTAGCTTGATAATTGTTTCATCGTCACGCTTTCGTCTTCAACATTGAACTTATCCTGTAAAATACATGTTGAAAGAAATCATTAGTGATTCATCATATCAGTAGAAACAAACTCAATAAAGACATATTTTACTTTTTATTAGTAACCCAATGATACTTGAAAATGATCCAAAAGAAGCTAAATGAGGCAATGGACGCTTATAAATCTGAACAAAACATTTAATTTAAAAGAATTGAGTCTTATCCTTATATTCTATATCGTTTACTACTTTCCCTTGTCCTCTAAAAAATGATAAAAACAAAGGCTAAAGTTAATGTAAATTCTCGTGAATGCAGCTAGTATACATTTATGTATGATGCGTATGTATAATGGATATATATAAGCATGTGTAAATCATAGAGGCCCACTGTAAACTCATATGCATATGGTGTCTATATATCATATGCATTCTTCTCTTTTTAAGTAGGTTCACAGAGATTTGGATTATATCATAAACCATATACAGCCTCTTGTGACCAACTTCAAAATGTAAGTCTGTCCTATCTTTTTGCACTTCAATCCTTTCTCCTTTTCTAACTTTCGAAAGAGTTAATCTTAGTTCAACATTCATATTTTAATGTCAAATCCATAAAAGAATACATCGAGTCTAATCAATTTTTTCTCAATCTCCTCATACATTTGTGTCAACACTTACAACCGACATTCAAATCCAATAACGAAAACTTCTAAATAACCTTTTTATTATTCAGTAATTCTCCATAACATTATATATGCTTGAGAGGGTTTATCACGTTCTGCTGAATTTTGCTGAACTAAGAACAAATACTGTTACTTTGGAATGACAAACTAATCCTTCGAGTCATTACCAGATATTAAGCAAGTGGAAGAAATATCTGATCCACCCCTTATCATGTTGATGTAAATGAGATACCGTGCATATAAAATTAACACTAAAGGCCAAGGCTTTCTATACTGGAAGTTAAAATCTATAAAAGTTACTTCAACCAATAAGCTTAAAGTTAATAACATACTCTTACTTATCCTATCAGTTACTATATAATGAACATGTTGTTAATTTTTCTTGGGTTACCTTGCGTATATCTTGCAAAAGGTTTTTAGCAGTGGCCACAGAAGTTGCTCATTCATTAGGAAGTAAGTTTTGCAGTAAGTCAAAAGTTATCCACTTATGAAAACTGATTTGGTTTTTTACACCAATTAGTATATTTATAAGTCCAAAGGAATACAACGGATGTATTTCCCCGGGTCGTAGTCCCAACGAAGGTTGAAGTCGAGTCGTCGTTTACGGTGTCGAATTGTGAAGTGAATGGTGAAAAAAAGAGTGATATTATGGTGTTTTTACACTACGAAAATGAAATAACAAGTAAAAAACAAGTAATTAAACTAAGGGTACAAGCAATCTAAGCACACGAATCCTAAAACGAAAATTAAACTTGAAAACGAACGTTACGATTTTTAAAAACGTATCTAAAAAGTGAATTCCTAAATTATAAGCCCTAAAATTATGAAAATGATTTTCCTAAATTCTAAATATTAAAAGAAAATTTTAGAAAAAAAAAAAAAAGAAATCTATTTTTTTGACTTTTATTTTATTTTTTATGAATTTAAAACTAAAAGAAACTAATTAAATGATTAAAAAATAGTAAATGACTTTGGAAAAATATGAAACTTTTCAGAAAAATCTTAAATGATATTATGAAGCTAGGAAAAATGAAATTAGAACTTATCTAAACCCTGATAAGCAGTATTGGGGAATAAGCAGTTGGGAAAAAGCACTAAAATAAGCTAAACAGCTCCAAAAATTTTCCAATGATCAAATTCAGAAAAGCGCACTATATGAAGCTTAAAATAACTGATAGAGTCCAAATAAGCTCTCAGAATTAGACAATAAGCAGTAGAACAGTTCCACAAATTGTGCAGAAATGAATGATGAAACATCTAACTTGCAGCTGTTCTATAAGCTAGGTAGAAGCTTATTGGGGGAATCCAAGAGCAGACACTGAAAGCTTATACTACAAGCTTTTTTCAAACTTAAAATGCCTAATTTTGAAGTTCAATTGCTTATTCAATTAAGCTCAGAAACAGATGTACAAGTGAACTCAAACTGTTGCAGGCTAATCAGTCTAAATGGGGCTTACTTGCAGACTGAAAATAAGCTAGCAGATAAGCTACAAATTCCAAATCAAGCTCAGAACCAAAAATCTGATACTACTAACTCTTAACAGACCAAATTTCATGCAAAGATCACAATGGAATAAGCTAATTCAGAGTACACAAAAGGGCTGATATCAACAGATAATGCGCAGATCTGCATAAACAAATCTGGTTCAGCAGAGATGGGATTTTGCACCTAAATTATACAATCCTTGATGAAACCATATCAAACTCTGGGATCTCACTTATAGTACTGAAATACACCAAATTATGCCAAAAGAGAGTGCCAAATAAGCTTGAGCTTATATGAACCTAAATAGAGCAGTTGAGATTCTATTTTTGCACTAATCCTCCAAAAACCTCAAAAGGCCTCAAATCACTTAAGTCCTATCAGAAATGTGCTTAAACACCCTTAATTAAGCTAGATCAATATTTAAAAAGAAGCAAATGAACAGTATCTAGGTGCAATTACACAGTAGTGAGTTAAACCAAACACCCCTTATGAAACGTATTTTTGCAATTTTACACTAGAAATCATCAAATTAAAGCATGAATCTACTTAACTACTGGATGACTAACTTACTTATGAACTAATGAACAACTTTTAATCAGAAAATAAGCACTAAACAGGCTATAAGCTACTTCTACTATTTTAGGCTTTTTATGATTATTTTGGGTGAAATGAGATTTAAACTAGTGACACCTAACAATTCATATTCTAAAATCAAAATAATGAACAAAAAAGCTAGATTACTCAGAAAAAAAAGCACTAGGTGAACAGAATAAGCAGTAGCACAGTAAATAAGCTATGAATAAGGATGCAATAAAGCTTACAAGTAGCACTTATGGTGAAATCAGATCTGAACCACCAACTATATTACCCAGGCTTGTTTATACAAGCCAACACTAACCCAAATAAGCTCTTCTGAACAGCTTATTCCTTCCAGCTTATTGGAACGGTGCCTGTTGACTTTTTGATAATTTGAGACTAAAAGAGATTTATCCTTAGCTATCACCCACAATAAGCTAGACAGCTTATATGAGCTTAAACTAACTAGCAAATAGCTTGTTGAAAGCTGATTTTACAATATTTTTGTATTTTTTGAATGTTTTTCAATATTTTTGGGTTTATTTGAAATAAGTTGAAGAAATAGTGAGATGAAACAAGTGAGATAAAATAGATAGCTTAACTATAAGCTACTGAATAATCTAATGAACTAATATGAAATTTTAAGCAAAAAGTGATACGAATTTAAAAGAGAATCGAACTACTTTCATTAATAAAACTTGAGAATTACAAAAGGATATTTAAAATACAACTCAGAAACTAAATTGTCAGCATAACCCTAATCTAAAAAACTACTCAGGAAAATTACATCTCAAATGAGGAGGAGAGAACCCATATTTATAGCCGAAGTAGGATCATTCTAGGCTGTCCACGTCACTAATCCACACCATCTGTGCTTATTCGAATTGATTACAGCCCTAGGATCATCCCTTGATCAACAATCTTGCAATCTTAGCCCTTGGATCAAATAGCCATGCATCATCAGCCAATCAGAGAGCTCGAATTCGCTGATATGTCATTCCTGAAATGTCAGGAACCTCCTAGAATCCCGTGCAAAGTACAAATATACCCTTAATTGTGGTAATTTTGAGGAACGGGTAAATTAGGGTTCATAGCTGGGACTGGATAATTTGGGGAAGAAATAAGGCGCGGGTGAAATTTTTAATATTTGTTTGACTGGTGGTAATAGTAAATTTGACCGGTTCTTGGTTTGTGGATCGGGTGTGGGATCCGGGTCATGGGTTTATTAATAAAAAGAAAGATGGGTCGTGGGTTGTGGGATTGTGGGTTTGTATTTTTGGATTTGGATTTAATAAATCCGGTTAAGTAAAGGGTTTGTATGGTTTTTAGTTTATTTGATAAGGACTATTTGTGTAAAATCTGAAATTCCAAGGACCATTCTTGTCACTTATCCAAAATAAATCCAAGGGCCATTCTTGTAATATTTTGATTCTTCAAGGACTTGTTTGACTTTTGAGCATAGACTTTGACTATTTGCTTCCCGGCTTCGGCTTTTGACTTTTTCCAAATCTCGTGCTCGTTTTCTCGGTTTTTGCTTGATTTTGTCCATATTTCCTGATATCCGTACCTGCATATAAACAAACACAAAAACACAATATCTTTGGCATTTATAGTTAGTTTCTGGTTATTTTGGTCTGATTTTGGTCAAGAAAAGGTATGTGTTTAAGCACATACCAAAAACTAAATTTAACAAAACTATGAAATAAGCAAATCCAAACTCAATATTCTACAATGCCTAGTTCAAGTAGCTTACAAGTGCTTATTTATAAGTAGACGCTGAACAAATAACTAACTTGAACACCAACTTAAAAAAAAATCAAAAAACATTAACATGATCAAGCGCAATTGGAACAACCTTAGCGCATCCTCTCAACTCCCATTTCGTCAACTGACCTTGCAAAACTCACAAAACATCATCAAATTCACCCAAAAAAACACCCACTTAAAAACTCTTCAAAAAGCAGCTTATTTCAAACTGCTTATGAAAAAACAGCTTATGACACAAAGATAAAATTACATACTTTTTTTACCTCGTAATTATTAAGTAACCAAAACCCATTAATACAAATGACTGAAATCACCAGAAACCCATAACCAACAAAAGAAAAAAATACCTTAGTATCACCATCAACAGAATTATATTTGCATCCCATTCAGTCCCGTTATGTTGGACAGCCAATCAGCCTTAGACATTTGCCCCGCTTTCACCTCTCCATTCAATAGCAGCCCACCACACACCCCGTTAGGCACTGTTTGGCCTCCGTTATATTTCCCACAATTAGTATATAGAGTTATAATGCTCTTAGTGTAGTCCCATAAACCCTGCAAAACATCCCACAATCATACATACAACAACCTTCAGTCCAGGGGTAAGCTCATTCAAAGTAATAGCGAAGCACGTCAGATTATACCTTGTGGAAACCTTTGAAGATTTGCTCCTTCTCCAGAGCAAATGAGCATTTGTAAACGGGTCTTTTCCCTTTCCAGAACAATCCGCGTTCACAAAACGCATCCTCTAATCCCATTTGCAAATTAATGTCGTCGCACAAAAAACACCTTGTACCTGAATCAAGAATGAGTATTAAAGTTCAAATTAGATATAAACTAATGTTGATTGCATTCTGGATCCCACTGTTTATCCTTAAAAAAGAAAGTTACTTATATGCCTTTTACCAATTAATACAATATCTTTAGGCTTGGGCATGTATCTGACAACAACTACACCCAAAAATATTTATTTATTCCAAGTGGCTTCATCATTAGGCCAATGCAGTTTGACAAATTCTGACCCGTGAAAAACTTATTCATATACATATTAAAAGCTACAAACATTCTATCTAAATTAAAGGCCTCTAAATCAGTGATAATAAAGTTCATGTGTAACATGGATGACATTAGTTGAATGGAAAATCAATAATCGCTATTTTGATGTCATAATCAGTAATGGGCCTAGCATATAGAAGCAAATGATTATTTTCTATTATTCCAACTAAATTCCACTCTTTAAAATATTCGCAAGAAAAGGGTGAGTTTGAAACTGATAATAATACGAAAAGAAAGCTTTCTAAATGAATGTAAAACCAAAACGATGAGAGGCTTATAACCTGATCCAAACACTCCTTGTTGATGTTGTAGCCTAAACCAAACACACCTTATTGCTAAACATCTTATTGGGGCACTTGGCTGATCCGAATTCACTTTATCTCTACAGTTGCCTGTTTCAAACACCCTTCGTTTTTACATATGCATTTTTAGTCTGCCACCCGATACATCTGGTCTCTTCAGTTCCCTGGACTGTTCCACACATACTTTAGTTATGCAGCAACCTGATCCAAACACACTTAATTTAGGTAGTGAAGGCATCCTTGAAACCATCGACACAATATATAACAATATTATTACAAACCAAATGAAATTAGCTGGCTTGACATGCTGCAAACATTCAACAGTTATAATTTAAATTATAACATTTGCTAGGGCATAATGGAGTGAGATGAGGTCACTTGCATTAAGCACATCGTCAATGTGCCCATCCTCATGCCAGCAACAGAGTAAGTGTGTGTGCGATTCGTTTGTTCTTCTCCAGGTCTGATTGAAGTCCGCACTTAACTCTTCATAGAGTTCTTTCAGCCATTTTTCAACCTAAAATAGTTGCAACAAAACTTAATTCATATCATTTTCAAATTTTCTAGGTCTGAAAACATAATATAGCTAATACTCACAGCAGCAACAGTTTTTAGGGCCGTAACTTCGCGAAATGTTTTCCCGGACCCATGGCTTTTAGGATGCAAACAACCTTTAACTTCGTCACCATTGATCCCTCGAGCAATATTCCATAGCCAAGTACTGGAAAAGATTTGATTGAAAATTAATAAGTGCACCTGCTAAATTTGGTTGAATTCTTCTCTCTTAGAATCGTCAAGGGGGACACCGCTAAGAACAGCCTCCTTTATTGATGCTGCATGTGCACACAAGTCGAAAAATGTGAGACAAAATTTGATGTTACGAATAACAAATCTTTTAGATGAGCTGGTATGCATCTAGACGTGCTTGCAGTAATAAAAACTTCATGTAATGATTTAAATAATAAGTTTATTTTTTTTAAGGTGTAAAAAATGTTGGGCAAAATTCCACCTTTCTTTACATTATAAATATTATAAGATACAATATAATTCAACATATGGGTCATTTAAGGGCGTGTAAAACTAATGACAGAAACTAAAATTTCCCTTTTAGCAATAATTCAACATATGGGTCATTTTTGTGTAGTCTTTTTCTATTAGTTGAGTCAGCTTCACCAACATTGTAGTTTGTATCTTTAACGGCTAGAAGAACATAAACGCATACCTCGTTCCTTCGAAGTCTTGCTTCATGAATCACGTCCTAACCTGCAAATAATTTAACACAAAACAATGTTATCACATTTACTGATACATTATATCAAACACTTAAAAGTGCACTTCATCAAATAAACTTTCTTATAGTGCCACCCATTTTATAGAAGTATATTGTTATAAGCATAACATAAACCGAGAAACTGAGCATAATAAGCCATTTAAACAATCTGAATTTGATAAGAAAATTGAGATCAAAAGTGTCGATACAGAGTGATATAGTCACCTCATATCGAGGCATGGTTGATTTCAAAACAAAAATCAATAATTAAAATTCAATTAATCCTTATATCATTATACATCAAAATTGACCAACTAACCTAATTCGATTTGAATCTGAACAAAGTAAATAAAACATCACCTCTTAAGATGATTTTTCGGTGATGATAAAGTCGGATTTGAATGTGATGTTACCGAATCACATGGATGTAATCCTTCATCTCGAGAACCTGCACAGTGCTTGTATTATTAATTAGAGATAAAATAGTAAACCATTTTTCGAAAATTTTAAGTTTTGATAAGCATAGCAGTGTTTCAAAAGACAATCATTGCTACCTCCTTGATTGTTTTGCCGGTCAGCAGGTTGTTCACGGGAATCACATTCATTCCATGCTCTAATAGTCTCATTCCTTGTCACAAGTAATTAGGCGATACTTTGCAATAGCCCTACAACAAATTAATAGTTTTCAACAACCTTATACCTTAAATTAACATAAGAGTAGGATAGGCTATCCTGCAATAGATAAACATTACTTATTTAAGAGTGTTGAGTTACGATTATTACCAATTAGCATTTATAGAACACTATATGTGGTCCCATTTAATTTCTGCAGTGCCTCTTCGGCATTGTTTGTGCAAATCATATGTTATGAATCCAGTGAGAATTTACCAACTTACCTAATTCGATGCAATATGAACAAATTAAATAAAAGATTACCTCCGAAAATGATTATGAATCCAGTGCAAATTTGTTGATCAAACCATTTTCAAAAAATGGGTTGACTGTGTGTGTGGTGAGGGTTTTTGAAAGATTTGATTGAATATGATTGTGAAGTCGCATAATGACCTGCATACAAAACAACACAACAAAAATGTTACTATTAAACCATATTCAAAACATATATTTATCGTAATATCTTACCTGCAAGCAGGCCAATTCCTAAAGTGTTCAGTTAGTATTCATGTGCTATTTGGAGAATATGTAATGGATTAATGCCTAAATGGCTATAAACAACCAACCAAAATATGTAATCAGCTCGTAATTTTAATAAAGATGCAACAAACAGCCAAAATATGTTATAGCGTGCAAATACTAACTGATAGTTATACATGTCAATTACATGAGTGGTTTAACACTACATAGACATGAGTACTTCAATTTGACAATGTTTCGAACATAACCCAAAACCACCATTAATCAAACTATTCAAAACCCCCCCTATTAAGAACTATAATAAATCAGGCAAAACCACCATTTATCAATCAAAACATGATCAACCTAAACATGCACATATAAATCTAAAGTTTGAAAGACTACTTAAATGATTGTTTCTGTGATACAGGACATGAAAACGTGCTTACTTCAAGTTCTAAATTGTTGGCATGGATGTGTTCACCAGTTTTCACTTACCTATGTTTGCCATTGTTATGAATATCATTGGTGTGGCTTGAGGATAGGTAAGATGCAATATTATCTATAAAACGGTCATGGTGACATACAACCACTATCACCAAGACATGTCCAAGGCTCAAAGCCACCTGCATAAAATACACATAAAAATTGTATTCATACACTATCACAAATACTTGGTGTGCAACCTTAAAACATAGATTCAAAAAACTCATTCAGACATTAACACAAACACTTGGTGTGCAACATTAAAAGAACAAATATACTCACTAAAATATATCCCAAAATATGAAAAACAGAATGAAAACAAACCTAATGTGAAATAATCGAATTGATTACTGACTGTGGATGATGAATAAAAATCAAAGCTTTAAATAAAAGCATAACACGTTAAGTGGTTTAACCTACGATTTGTGGATGGAAAACGCGATCGTGCTCAGTAGATGATCATTCATATTCAGTATACGATCAGTTATTTGAAACTGCCTCTCCCATTCATATAATTGTTGCATGGCTTAAACATATTTAGTGATTAGTCTTTTAAATCTGGTATTGTGATAGAAGAATGATTTGAGAATAATTATAATTAAGGATTTTTTGATCAATCGAATTAATTGTGGCTGCGTAACTTTTGGGAGAAGGATTTGAATTGTGAGTAATTTTAGGGAATGAGTTACAGCTTTATGAATAATCATGGAAAGGATTGAGAGGATTGTAGTTAGTTTAAGGTGTATTGGTATAGCATCAATATTTTGTTTTCAAAGCTTTTAACAAATATTCTAAGTGCTCCAGTGGTTGACATGTTGTGTATTAGGAGGCAAGACCAGGGTTCGATTCTTCATTTGGTCAAAAAAAATTTGAATTAAATTCCGGCATTTCCATGTCATAGTACAACAAATATCCGTACACTACGTAAAAAGATTATTTTTTTTTAAAAGGTTCGCGAAAAATTCCAAAAAAATTCCACAATATCGTGTATGTTGGTCCATGAAAAAGTTGTGAAGGAAATTTTTATAAAAGTGGATACTTTTTCCGAAAATAAATTATGAAAAAATACGTTTGTGCATTAAATCGCTTTTTTGTGCATCAAAAATTTGTTTTTGCACCCAACTTCTTTTGACTTTTTTCATCAAAATAACATTACGCATCTAACTAAAAAAAGTTGAAAATTTTGTGCATCAAAATTTTTTTGCGCATCAAAATTCGTTTTTTGTGCATTAAAAAAAACGTATAAAAACTCAAAATTAGAAAAACTTCTTTCACAAAATTTTTATGCACCAACATACCCGATCTTGTGGATTTTTTTTGAATTTTTTCGCGAACTTTTTAAAAAATAAAAATTTTTTTACGTAGTGTGTGTGTATATATATATGATAAAGATCAAATAAAAAGACAAATATCCGTACATTACGTAAAAAGATTTTTTTTTTTCAAAAATTTTCTTTAAAAATTCCAAAAAAATTCCACAAGATCAGGTATGTTGGTGCATGAAAAAGTTGTGAAGGAAGTTTTTCTAAAAGTGGATATTTTTTCCCAAAAAAATTATGAAAAATACGTTTGTTCATTAAATAATTTTTTTTGTGCATCAAAAATTCGTTTTTGCACCCAAGTTCTTTTGAATTTTTTAATCAAAATAACATTGCGCATCTAACTAAAACAAGTTAAAAATTTTGTGCATCAAAATTTTTTTGCGCATCAAAATTCGTTTTTTGTGCATTAAAAAAATGTATAAAAACTCAAAATCAGAAAAACTTCTTTCACAAAAGTTTTATGGACCAATATACCCAATCTTGTGGAATTTTTTTGGATTTTTTCGCGAACATTTTTTTTTTAAATTCTTTTTACGTAGTGTACGGATATTTGTCTTTTTATTTTAACTTTACCCTATATATATATATATATATATATATATATATATATATATATATATATATATATATGGAGACTTTCTTGCGAGAACCATCTTATCTGCGAGAACTGACAGAACCACAAAAAACATACATGCACGCCTTTTAAAATAAAATAAAAATACATGCAAATCATCAATAATCGTAAGTATCAACCTATGTTCTTCAATATCATCATGAACTCATCATCTTTTTTCACAAAAACCTTACACACGGCCGCAATATTGTCATTGCACGCCTTATAAGAACATACATGCACACCTTCAAAGAAGAATTTTGTATTTCCAATTTCTTATCAAATTCTTTAGAACAACCATGTTTTCTTTAAAACATATATGTTGTTTTTAGAACATATGTGCAAAAATACAATTATTGAAGGCGTGCATGTATGTTTTTGGTGGTTCTGTCAGTTCTCGCAGATAAGATGGTTCTCGCAAGAAAGTCTCACTATATATATATTAGTGATTAAAATATTAAAGAGGAATTAATTGGTTAATTACTAATTGGACTTAATTAGTTAAGTTAACTAGTAATTAATAGTTCAGACAAATAGACTTGGGCCAAACCCATGGAAGCCCATGGATTGGCCCTTGGACATGTGAGGGACGAAATCCACAAGGAGATTTGGTAGATGGTTCGTCAGGGATAAGGATTGATGATATCTTTTATTTTGAATAAAAGATATATTTTGTAGATATCATTTCCTTATCAGATAAGGTTGGGAGCCTATAAATGCAAATGGTTTTACACAATTTGTGATTGATCTTAACCCTAAATCGAAACCCACCCTCCCCCCTCCTTCCATGGCGGCCGGCCACCTCCATACCGTCGCCACACCGCCGTCGTATAACACATACACGTCGTGTGTTGGTGTTATACCTGATTTGATCTTGTGTGTTGCATGGTGAGATCATAATTACTTGCTTAGATCTAGTAATTAGCATGGTGAAGTGTTTTGATTATATCAAACCTCTTTAAGGATTAGATCCGTTGTAATTAGTACTAGAAACGGAAGGAAGTTGTTTGAGTGTTAGTGTATGACCTGTGTTATCAATTTCGGTGGTATACCACTGGTATACCACCGAAATTTCGGATTTCGGAGGTCCACCGAAATACCAGTTGACCGAAATTTCAAAAAAAGTCAAACCGAAATTATCGGCGATATTGACCGAAATTTGACCGAAATTGACCGAAATTTTGACTTTTTTGACCGAAATTTCAGTGGTATACCAGTTTTGTTTTTTTTTTTTTTTTACTATTTTGGGCCAAACATAATAAAACAAACTTTTTAATATAGATATATTATATAAAATACATAAAATATTATATGCAAACTTCTATATATTAAAAAACTATAGATATATTATATAAAATATATAAAATATTAATATTTAAAATTACCGAAATACCACCGAAATACCAAAAATTTCGTATCTCGGACCTTGACCGAAACACCGAAATTTTTGTCCTTAACTACGTTGTTTGAGTGTTAGTGTATGACTAACTATTTTGCGAGATTATATTCTTTGATTTGTATTTGTTGAGGGTGAATCAATCATCATTATTAGATAATGATCGTCTAGGGTTCATGGTTAGAGTTCGTGGTCTTTACGAGGCGCATGAATCAAGGTAAAGAAGATTATTTGTTCGTGTTTGTTGGTTTGCCATAAGGTATATGCATGCGTGATTAATTAAACTGGTTGTATATGGATCATGTAGCTTGAAAACCCTTTTGTGTAAATGTTAATTTTATCGAGTCTTCCGTTGTGTATGTTTTATATGATATTTTCGATTGTCAAACAATTTAAAATTGCCGTCTCTGTACACTTGCATTTCCCATCAGGTAATCTTGTTGTTACCAGTTGGGCATTTTTTTAATTCAGTCAAATTATTCATCTCAAAAGATCCATTCAAGCTAAAGGTTCAAGTTTTAAGATGACGAGAGATAAAAGGAGAGTGAAGTTACAGATGGATTAGATGACGGTTTAAAAGCTCTAAAAAACTCTTTTGGTAAAGTGATTCAAAGAAATAAAAATTTGTCATGGTTTCTAATCTCAAAGAAAAACTTCAAGAACTTCAAAGTGAGAATTGTAGTCTAAGATTGTTCAACTTACTAACGAGCGTGAAGATAATGAAATAGCTTAGGAAATTAGAGTTAAGAAAGATTTTGCTCATTGTCCAAGAATGAGGATGTTGTTAGAAAAAAAGAGGAAGCTGAGAAAGCATACCGATTGAGAATGACAAGACATGTTCCAAAGATGATGATCGTGTGCCTTGTCAATCCGAGAAGTGTAATGAGGCAAAATCTAAGGTACAAAATGAGAATGAGAATGAAAAAAAATCATTTAGAGTGTGCCAACACAACTAAAACAGAACGCTCAGTTTATTTAACGTTTTCAAATGAAAAGTCATGTGGTTTAAAAGAAATTGAAAACTTACAACTTGAAATAAAAGGTTTGCAAACTAAAAATGAAGGTCTAAAATCAAGAGATAAAGAAAATGAGGATTGTGAGAAAAAGTTAAATGAGGAAATAGAAAAACTTCGGTTTTCAAAACAAGAAATGTAGGGGAAAATGAAACTTTGTGAAGAAGAGAAACGGGTTTTTGTTACTAAGATTGCGGATCTAGAAAAGAATTTAGCACAACAAACCAAAGATTTTAATGATGCCAAGATTGAATATTCAAAGAAAACGGCCAAATTTGAAGCTTATTTTGAAAGACTTGAACATGAAAATGTTGCTTTCGAATGCAAATTGTCTCGTAAAATTGATGATTTTAATGCGGAAAAAGAACAATTTTTAAACAAATTGTTTATGATGTGTAATTCCTTCATCTCTTGATGTTTGAAGCCCTAGATTCGTCCTCTTGCCTTTGGAAATCGTCCACTGAAGTTAGGTTGTAAAAATGTGACCTAGAATTGGTGAAATTCGTTACTTAAGCTGAAAAAGGCCCAAGCCCGTCAATGAATACGGAGTATAGAGCCCAAAGGGTATACGCCGTATAATCTTCTAGTATGTGTGCCACGTCACTGATCTTCAGGGGTATACAAAGAACATAGTATACGCCGTATACTCTTCAACACTTAGCAATTTTCCCAGAAGTAAATGTGTATACGCCATATACCTAGAACGGGCTATACGACGTATTCTTTAACTATTTCTTCTATTTCTTCACTTTTGTCTTCTTGTATGTCGTTTTCCGGTCTTCTTTGCGAAAATTGCTCTAAAGCTCCAAATCAATGCTAAAATGAAAAAAAAAAAAAAAAAATAACAATTCAGTACCAATATCGCATAAATACTATAAAAACGAGCAGTAATCATGGGATATTGATAGTAAAAATATATACTTATTTGATGTTATCACGAAACAACGGCTATAGGAAGATTATTTTGGCGATGAAAACAATCCACCTAAATCATGTAGAGGAGTTTTAGGCTGTATCATATGAGTTCAAAACTTTTTAAACAAATAGTTAATGATATTATCAATTAAAATGTTGACTCTTCTCGAATAGTTTCATTTTTTTAAACAACGACTGCGATGGGTTTTTTAAGTATTAGTCCTATCATTAAATGCACAACGGCCATACGCCAATTGGCATACGACATATCACCTGATGTATTCAACGAGTACTTGCAAATTGGTGAACGTTCTTCACGTGAATGTTTACAAAATTTTACTAAATTCCAATCTGTAACACCCCTAAAATCTGGTATAGCGGAAGCATTCGGGTCATGGGGTGCTACTAAATTGATAATAATAACATAAGGTAATAAAGGACGGAACACATACTCCGTTAACATGCATTTCAACATAGTTAAATAAGTTTACAACAAGTTCGAGTTTAGAAAGATAAGGCCCATAGTTAAGTTGTCCCAGAAAAAAACAAGTCAAATTAAAATGCCACAATGCACCAAATCAGGATCTATGACCCTTGCCTTGCCTCTGCCTTGTCAAAATAAATCAGCTTAATCACCTGAGAAAAACATGCTTAAAAGTCAGCAAAAAGCTGGTGAGTTCATAGGTTTAACAGTAAGCAGTAAATTAAATAGTTGGACCATGAGTTTAGTATATGAAACATTGCAACCCATGCAATGTCATATAAAGATAAAGTCTATTACGTTAGCGCTAAGTTCATACAACCGAAGCTCGACAGTTCAGTGCGCCACAGTGTAGCATATAAATGATAATCAAAGGCCCATAGCGAGTGTTTAACCCAATACACTCGTAGTCCGACTTGGTATACGCTCGTATTGACCTGTCTGGCTAACCGAACGGGGGAGTCACCCCAATAGATCTATTTATATCAATCGCGCTTCCCAATGGGAACTGACGGTTCATGAAGGTAGGCATAACAGTGGGTTCAGGGGCTTAGGCTAACTACGCAATAGTTTTGATAAAGTAAAATATCGTATTGGTCCATAAAATGTTTTGCATGTTTCTCACCCCATAGTTGTAAAGCAAGTATAAGTAAAGTGGGGCTATAAACTCACCTTGTCAAGTAGTAGTCAGATAACACAACGGTTCAGACAGTATTCGGCACCAACACGCGACCTAGATTAGCAAGGTTTATTTCAGTTCACGAATCGAGTTTAAGAATTTACGAAGTTTAGTTAAATCTGAAAGATTTAAAGAAGTTCTGTTATCGTTGCTGGTGTGACAGCATTTAAGTTTAAAAGTCATTTTCTAAATCGTTTGAAAGTATTGGCTCTTGGAAGTGCTTACGGAATACCAAGACGATTAATCTTTAGTTTGGCAATAACTGAAAGATTATGAACGGAACGATTAATAATTGTAATACGTTGATGGTATAATGGAAAATGTTATAGTCGAGTGGATAGGTATATTACAAAGTTTGTGTAAGTATGAGAAAAATGAAGAAAATGGTATGTGTGTGTGTGTGTGTGTATATATATATATATATATATATATATATATATATGTGTGTGTGTGTGTGTGTGTGTGCGCGCGTGATGCGTGGTTTTGCAACCTTACAACAGGTTTTACCTCTCAAGGGATCTCAAGAGGCTTACAACCCCACCAGGCAGTGTACCTGACCGATGTAGTATAGTGTAGTGGTAAGTACGGGGGATTGATCGTTCTCCACAGGGAATAGTGTTCGTTAGGTATGAAAAACTACTCTAATAAGTCTAAGGGTGAGAGAAGATTCTTTTTATGTTTTTATAATTTTATGAAAGCAAGTAAAATCTCGGGTTTGAAAGAGTGGGCGGAATTAGTTGCTAGTCAACTAACCCAAGTTGCTACGAATGCAAATAAAATAAAATAACAGAAAATGAAAATGTGGTAAAACTTATATGGAGAGAAATGTGTTTACTTAGATTTCCTTACTCCCTAACTATCTTTTACCGGTTGATTAGTGTGTATTAATTGCGTGGATGACGGGTGTATTCCTTAATACCAATCGTGGGGTGGCGTACGTACTTCCCCAACTCTATGAACTCCTACTTCACTCCTATGTCGAGCCGGCTAGGAAGCTCCTAACATGGGATCACTAGAATTCGCTCATGCATTAAATACAACCATAAAAACCATTAGTACGCATTGGTTCATGTTTCTTAAGACGTTCAAGCAAGTTACCGAATAGGAAGTTAGCCAGTTTTCTTAAGCCTAACATAGATAAACAATCATCCAATACAACTAATAACACACTAATAACCAATAATCAATAGCTAGGTTTCATTAGATCTAAGCAAACACAAAGAAAACCTAGCCTAGCATGTTAAACAAAAGACAAGAACAAGATAGAATCAAACAACACATAGACATATTGAATGATTAATTGATAACTTATCTTCAATGTAACATGGAAGATCTCAAGGCAAAAAGCCTTGAAAAAGCTGCTAAAATCGTCTTAGGGTTTTTCACACACAAAGTTCCACTCCAAGTTCCACCCTAATGACAAAAAATTACAAAACTATATATAGACTTTCAGATCTGACGGCGTCACGTTATGGAGTGTGACGCCGTCACCTCGCCGCTTTTAGGGTTCCCGGATGGCCTTCTTGACGCCGTCCCTCTTTAGCTCTCCAAAATCCGTTCTGGCTTATCAAGGCTTGACGCCGTCAGAATTAGGCGTGACGCCGTCCCTCTTTAACTTATACCGTGACGACCTTGATCACTCCAAAGGGTGACGCCGTCAGAATTCCCATGCAAATTTCTCTGGCTTATCATGAGTAATTTTCATATCCACCACTTTTGCCAAGCCATGACGCCGTCAAGAACAAATCCTGACGCCGTCAAAGGTACTTTCCAGCACAATTTTGAGACTTTGCCGTTTTCTTCACTTTTATACTCCAAAAACGTCCAAAATGCTTCCTTTTCCAGATTTCTTCTCCAAAGTACCTAAAATGACAAAAGGAACGATTTAGGGCAATATTTGATCAAATAAATACGATTTAGGGCTTAAATGACCCCCTAAAAGCGGTACACTTTTCGCTTCATCAAATACCCTTACACTTGAGATTTGCTTGTCCTCAAGCAAATGCGCTTTTATTCTAATCAAAATACAAGTTAGGGGTCATTTAATGCTAACATAAAAGTAATTACAACAAATATTCGTTCCACTTTAATCATAATAAGCACGGAGATTACAAACTAGCACCTCACAAGTAGTGTTTAGATACTCACATCTCTCAAGTGTCATCAAAATAAATCTCATAAATGAAAACGGATAATATCTCTCACTAACTGTCATAGCAAATAGATTACCATAGGCTTGGGAAAGGATCGAAAACCTCCTCCACTAGGCGTAAGCACCTAAGATAAACTATCAAAGAGGGCTTTTACATGGGTTATAACGTTAGGTGTAGGGAAAAGGAAAACACGGTTTTGTTGGATAAAGGATATTTTACTGGTGGCGAGTTAAAGATCTTGATCAATTACATGTACTATACAGTGTTGCTAAGCCAAGACTCGACTCAATATTAAGCTAAAAACAAAATAACAAAAACATAAAATAAACATAAAATGAAACGGGATGGTAGTCCGTATGTTTTTTCTACTTTTCTTTTTCTCATTTTTTTTTTTGTATTTTTCTTGATTTTTTCGATTTTTTTTTTTTTTTTTTTTTTTTTTTTTTTTTTGACATACACTTTTGCCCTACGATCCAAAATAATACATCATAGGGGCGTTGCATTCCCCTTACACTTGAACTTTTACATAACTTTACAAATAACTATTCTAATGACTCGAATTAAGATAATTGAAAAACTTGGAGTACTTTTAAAATATTTAGCACATATGGGGGTAATAAATGATGTTCTTCCCCATTACTCCATTACACTAGTACTTTACCCATGAGTCCCAATCGTCCCAAAACAATATGTACAAGGATATGACTCGACTTATCAACCATGTAATCAACTAGATAATTAACTTGGGTTTAAACAAATGTTGTCACAATAATGCACTAAAAATGAGTGCATACAAGGTAGGCTAAGGCGATTTGGGTGTACATTTTAGTGGGGTGTAACAAATTCTTCCTTTAAGTAAAATGCTTAAAGGTCGAAACGAAAAGATAGGCTCTGAGGGGTGTACTAGGGGTATCGTGTACTAAAAATGAGTACAACGCAAAGGGTGTGGGAGAATTACTTGACCAATGTAGCCAACGTAATTATAACAAAATCACAGGTGTAAAACAATGGGTTAATCCTAATGCCTCTTATCATGTAGTAAATCTAACTACACGAATGTAGTCTCACTTGTGGCCTCGCAATGGTCCTAACGCAAGTTCTAGAATCTAAGTGCTACCGGTACACACATCATAGCATAAATGCTTTTCCTACCAATTCTAGGGGCGAACCTCACATATTTGGGGGTGGAAAATTTTTTAGTGGTACGGTTTTTGTGCTAGTCATATAACTCCTATCCATGAGACGCTCATTAAGATCAAAGTTTCACTCCTAAATGTTGTAAAAAATTTTAAATTTGGCACTAAAATTGCCCTAACAGGTATTTATCTCAGTTTTATTACACATCTACTATTAAATAAACAAAAATCAAGCGTAAGAGCATTCTCTAATCGTACTTTTACCCCCCCCCCCTTACACTTAAGATGAACATTGTCCCCAATGTTCAAATAACAAGATGTAAAAGCAAAAAGTAAAAGAATGAAATCAAATACTCCCCTGATTCGCTCGGTGGATAATGTGGTAACACGGTTAGATCTTCTTCCAGGGTAATGTTGAAGCTCCATGACTAATGCATCGCCATAAGCTTGATCCAACAAACATTTCCTTGTCCAAAATAACCTGTTAAGCCTGAGAAAACAAACACGAAAACCTGCATAACATCGGCGGGATAAACTCTATATATAAGGATATAATGCTTGTGGAATGATAATTTTGCAGATCCCTGGAGATTATAAGTTATAGATTTAATAAAAACTTTTTATGAAAACAAAACTTTCAAAAATTTTCAGAAAATTAAACCTGACGCCGTCAGGTTGTAAATCCTGACGCCGTCAGAAATGATCTGACAGAATTCTCATGTTAAGTTTCCGGAAAAATTTTGGAAAAAACTATACCTTACTTCCTGGAAATCTTGCGAAACATCATTATGACTCGATACAAGCATTTGACTCAAACAAATACTAATATGTATGTTAATTTATTATTATTATGATTCATGTTCATTTGTTCTAATAAACCGATTTAGATTTCCCTTACACTTAACTTTTGCAAAATACCTTTATATGTAGTTAAGACGAAGTTAAAAACAAGATAAAGCATTTTCACAAATTAGTTTTTGAACATGAATCAATAAGAATAAAAATTAAACACACATACGGAAACAAATAAAAACAAACAAACAAATAAATAAATAAACAAAGCAAATAAAACTTGGGTTGCCTCCCAAGAAGCGCTTTTCTTTATTAACGAGTCTTGTAGCTAGACTCAAAGTCACGTACATTACGTGATTCCATCGTTGGTCACGGTTCCTAGGCCATTCTCATTTCCGGTTTTATATTCCGGTCCTAATTTCAAACAATCCTTGTAGAACCCGGATATCCTTCCCATAACATAGTCTACTCCTTTATTTCTATCCTCATCATTCCTATAGTAGACCGCTTGCTTAAGCTCCTTCTCAACATTTGACAAGTGTTGGAATTGTTCTATCTTATATGGCATTTGGTAGTTTACCTCATCGGTCTCATCCTTAAATCTAACTATCCCTAAGGAAGGTTCATAAGTCATTCTAGAGACCTCAACAAATGGTTTTCCAAAAACCACTTGAGTTAAGGATGCATCGACTATTGGGCGGATATCTTCTACAATTACAAAGTCGGTGACATAGGTGAAGTTTCCTACATAAACCGGTAATCCCTTAACTCTTCCCGTGAAGTTACTCATCCAACCCTTGTCAGGGAACATCCTATACCCAAGTTGATTTTTCATTATCAAGTTGTAGTGGGCTCTAGTCATGATGTTTATGGGTGATCCAAGGTCGATGTAAGCTTTCCACACATGTAAATGTCCGATGTTGCATGGTATGTTGAGATTAGAAGGGTCGCCTATTTTTATAATTGGTCTACCTAGGAAGTATGGTGTCTCGGGGTCATCGAATAAGTTTGTATGATATGCGCGCTCTTCCTTAGTGGGTAGCCTATTGAAGTAGTCCTCATCATCATCTACTTCTTCAATCTCACTTGTCCTAACTTCCTTATCAACCTCGACTTTCTTAACCTCATCCTCAGGTTCACTATTATCCTCATTCCTATCAATTGGTTTAATAGTGACAATGTTGACGAAGTGGACGTGTTTGGATGAAGAGGGGTCTTTTACTTGGGGTCCGCTATTTGTGTTCCTAGCGTCCTTATGTGGAGGTGATAGCACTTGGTTATTGAGGGCTTTCAACAAGTTGTCAATTTTATTGGTCATCTCCGTTTGTTGTTGATTGAATTCGGATTCGAATCTAGCTATCCGAGCTTCTTGAGATGCCATAAATTGAGACATCAATCCTTCAAAGTTATTGGTACTACCATTGCTGGAAGGATTGTTGTTGAAAGTACGGTTCGAGTTGGAACCGCTTGATTGGAAACGATTAGGTGGGTTGGAAGAATTGGTTTGTTGTGCGTTTTGGTTTTGTTTCCACCTAAGGTTTGGGTGATTTTTCCATGAGGAGTTGTATGCATCACCGTAGGGGTTTGGCTCGGGTTTGAAAGTGTACCACTTGTCTCCCGCTCCGTCGGTACGCGAGGATGCGTAGTCCGCAAAAGCTTGTTCGGGGAGTTCCATGCAATCACGAGTGTCGTGGGGACCACTACATAATTCACATGAAGAAGTGATTTTGTTCACTTGGCTTGAAGGTTTAGGAGCCTCGTAGGATTTCATAAGAAACTTGACTTGGTCTTCAAGTTCTATGATCCTACGGTCGGAAGTGCTTGAATTGTTCGAAGGCAAAGATATTGCCTTGACCGTTTTATTCAAATCACGGGGATCACTCCAGCTTTCGTTGTCATAAAGAGCAAGATCTTCTAGGAGAGCCCATGATTGTTCCGCACTTAGATCACGTAGCTTACCACCGGCCGATTGGTCAATGGTTTGCCTCGTGGAGAGATTGATATGGTCATAGAAGATTTGGACTTGGAGCCAAAGTTCTATGCCATGGTGAGGGACTTTTTGGAGTAAGTCCTTGAATCGAGTCCATGCCTCGTAGAGGGTTTCACCTTGACGTTGTTGGAACATCAAGATATCATTCCTTAGCTTGGTAGTTCTTCCCGGTGGGAAAAACTGAGCAAGGAAACGAGTGGTGAGATCATCCCAAGAGGTGATGGAACCTGCGGGTTGACGTTCTAGCCACTGACTAGCTTGGTCCCGCAGAGAGAATTGAAAGAGACGTAGTCGGGTCGTCTCTTGAGTGGCAACATCAAGATCTATAGAATCAACGATTTTGAGAAAGTCCTTGAGATGTTGATTAGGATCTTCAGAACGAAGTCCATGGAATGCGCATCCGCTTTGCACCAACCGGATGGTGTCGGATCGCAAGGGAGTGACATTGGCTCCTTGAGTGAGCTCAATGGTGTTTCGATAGCCATGGTGGCTAGGACGGGAGTACTCTCCTAAAGTACGGGCTCTAGGAGGTGGTGGTTGTTGTGGTGGGTTGTTGGGATCGAGGATATTACCACCTTCCATGATGTCGGATGGTAATGGTTACGAACAAAGAAACGAAGAAAAAAGATAGACTAAAGAAAACCTAGAAAAAAAATTAAAAATCTCACTGGAAAGGAATCTAGTGAGTAGACCTATAAAATAAAAAATTCAACCTAAACAATAACTATTCCCCGGCAGCGGCGCCAAAAACTTGATGCGTGGTTTTGCAACCTTACAACAGGTTTTACCTCTCAAGGGATCTCAAGAGGCTTACAACCCCACCAGGCAGTGTACCTGACCGATGTAGTATAGTGTAGTGGTAAGTACAGGGGATTGATCGTTCTCCACAGGGAATAGTGTTCGTTAGGTATGGAAAACTACTCTAATAGGTCTAAGGGTGAGAGAAGATTCTTTTTATGTTTTTATAATTTTATGAAAGCAAGTAAAATCTCGGGTTTGAAAGAGTGGGCGGAATTAGTTGCTAGTCAACTAACCCAAGTTGCTACGAATGCAAATAAAATAAAATAACAGAAAATGAAAATGTGGTAAAACTTATATGGAGAGAAATGTGTTTACTTAGATTTCCTTACTCCCTAACTATCTTTTACCGGTTGATTAGTGTGTATTAATTGCGTGGATGACGGGTGTATTCCTTAATACCAATCGTGGGGTGGCGTACGTACTTCCCCAACTCTATAAACTCCTACTTCACTCCTATGTCGAGCCGGCTAGGAAGCTCCTAACATGGGATCACTAGAATTCGCTCATGCATTAAATACAACCATAAAAACCATTAGTACGCATTGGTTCATGTTTCTTAAGACGTTCAAGCAAGTTACCGAATAGGAAGTTAGCCAGTTTTCTTAAGCCTAACATAGATAAACAATCATCCAATACAACTAATAACACACTAATAACCAATAATCAATAGCTAGGTTTCATTAGATCTAAGCAAACACAAAGAAAACCTAGCCTAGCATGTTAAACAAAAGACAAGAACAAGATAGAATCAAACAACACATAGACATATTGAATGATTAATTGATAACTTATCTTCAATGTAACATGGAAGATCTCAAGGCAAAAAGCCTTGAAAAAGCTGCTAAAATCGTCTTAGGGTTTTTCACACACAAAGTTCCACTCCAAGTTCCACCCTAATGACAAAAAATTACAAAACTATATATAGACTTTCAGATCTGACGGCGTCACGTTATGGAGTGTGACGCCGTCACCTCGCCGCTTTTAGGGTTCCCGGATGGCCTTCTTGACGCCGTCCCTCTTTAGCTCTCCAAAATCCGTTCTGGCTTATCAAGGCTTGACGCCGTCAGAATTAGGCGTGACGCCGTCCCTCTTTAACTTATACCGTGACGACCTTGATCACTCCAAAGGGTGACGCCGTCAGAATTCCCATGCAAATTTCTCTGGCTTATCATGAGTAATTTTCATATCCACCACTTTTGCCAAGCCATGACGCCGTCAAGAACAAATCCTGACGCCGTCAAAGGTACTTTCCAGCACAATTTTGAGACTTTGCCGTTTTCTTCACTTTTATGCTCCAAAAACGTCCAAAATGCTTCCTTTTCCAGATTTCTTCTCCAAAGTACCTAAAATGACAAAAGGAACGATTTAGGGCAATATTTGATCAAATAAATATGATTTAGGGCTTAAATGACCCCCTAAAAGCGGTACACTTTTCGCTTCATCAGTGCGCGTGTGTGTGTGTGTCTATTATTATAAAAGAAATGTTTTGAAAATAATTAATCCTTGTGTTAATAAGTTATAATGTTTACATTTAAAAATCATTTCCTAGTTTATAGATTTATTATGAGTGTTGATAAAACATACCAAATTTTAATATATACTCGAGTTAATGAACGGGTTTAAGTTCTCACACGGCTACTTTATAGTTGGTATAATATATAAAGACTTTCTAGTCGTTTGAGTAGCGAAAAAAATTTAATTGTTTATGAAAAGTTTTTATGTCGAGTATATATATATATATATATATATATATATATATATAATATATATATATATATATATATATATATATATATATATATATATATACGCGGCGTTGTCTAAATATACAAATATGTGTAGCAAGTATTTTAGTAGTGTAGTTATTTAAAATAGATCGTGAAGTTAAAACATAAGATTGTCACGTTTTATTAGTTAGACGATTTGTGACGACGGCTTGATATATGAAACGAGTGTGTAACACGATTTCGTGTCGGGAGTGGGCTGTGGCCCAATAAATAAATCACTCGAGTGGGCTACTAACACATTTTAATAGATTTTACATTTTGTTCTTGACTTGGACTATATTGGAAAGAAAGGAACCATACATGGGGTGGGATACTTGGTGGGCTGCGGCCCAACCAAGGACACAACCAGACGAGCCCAACAAAACAACCCAATGATCTGAGTGGGTGTGCCTGTTATCGCAAGACCAAGGTAATGGTGAAAAAAAGGGATATAATGTAAGGACCGAACTACCTTTCTTTATCACACAAACACACGACACAATAGATGATGACACTCACAAGATCTAAGTATAGAACAAGAAGAGAAGTAGTATGTGGATCGTATGTTAAAACTTTTGGTCGAATGATTATCACTTGTAAAAGAAATAATACAAAGACTCTATGGGAACACACACACACTCTCTTTACAATGAACTATGAGGCATCCACAAAACTTCTGAAATGTGAGAGTGTGTGTGTTTATATTTGCCCCAAGGCCGGCGCCCTATGGGCTTTGTGTGGGCTTGGTGTGGGCTAATGTTAGCATTACACTTATACATTTAAGTTACTAACAAAACTAATGCCATTAGCCCACATTCTAGACTAAACATTACAAATGACACTTAAGTTCTAAATAAGCAAATGACCATCACTTCACAATTAATAAATTAATTGATAACAATCTCCCCCTAAGGGATGGTCATTTCAATGATGCTCTCGTGATTGGTCTTTTGCCTTCAATGTCTTGAACTTTACGTGTCGATGTATAATAGTTTTCATTCAATGTTCCTTCATGCACTGTGATCTTCACAGAGTCGTCTTTTGGTCGTTCTTGCCTTGATCTACTTCTTCTGTCCAGATGCTTCTTCGTTGTAGATGATGATGGTAGAATGGACTTTCGTCGGTACCTGCATAAAACAGTTAGCAATAAATCGTCCAGCGCTTATAGGTTCAGATTTCGAGATCGTTATCAGCATAGTCTGAAAACTTTCTCTAATCTTTACCAAGGCCGTTGAGAGCCTCTGAAGTATACTGAAGTATCACTTCAAGACTGTAGACCGTTTGAAGCGAGTAACCATCATGACATAAGGCAAGATCCTTAGATCTCATTAAGACTCATACAACTTGTATCCTTTTAGGAGAACACAAGTGTATTGCATAGGAAGTGTTCCTCAGAGATCTTTGATGAATCTCATGTATCTAGACTCTATAATGTGCGTTTTGGTTTTAGTCGTCGGAGGCATGGAGCAGAGTGCCACCTTTTCAATATCAACACATCTCGGAGTGAGAGGTTGATAGATTATGCAGTGTTCTCCGTGAGAAATGAAACAAATATCTTTTGAGAGATATCTGAGTGGATAGGAGGGGTGGTGCAATGCGTCACTGGGTCCATGACGTCTTGTCTTCAATATCAATATCACCTTAGTGAGTACCGATAGCAGATGTATTGACCCGGTTTCTGACCTAAGTTTTCATGGAGGGCTATTTCTTTTCACCCTTTCATTAAACTTTTCTTTTTAATTCTTCAACCCCTTCTTTCTACTTTCTCATTTGCTCCTTTTTTCAATTATTCCGAAGGACTTCTAATTCTAATCTATTGGAATTGTCCTTGGGTAGATTCCTCCGGTTCTGGCGGATCATTGGACATAACCTAACCATAATCACCTTATTTCTCCATGATTATCCTAGATTATCGATCACTTGCCGTAAAACCTTTTATGTGAAAATCTCTCAAAGTGTTTATAAATAAACACATTTGGTTAACACATTGAGAGTTTTGCATTTTTGAAATACTCCCCCTTCACATGTGCTCATGCATTTTTTAAATAAATTGCACATGTTGGGTAGAGTTCACACATTTGAAATGATCGATTTTCAATGAACATGACCTTCGCGAGACACGCTTACATCACTAGTTAGACTAGCTTGAAATTATTACCCGTCCCAGTCATATTCAAAGATCATCTCTCGAATTGGTACATTCTACTCAGATAAGTCCTTTGCGAGACACGCTTACATCACTAGTTAGACTAGCTTGAAATTATTACCCGTCCAGGACATGTCTTTTCGATAACGGACATTTAGTTTCGTCAATTCGAGGGTTCATACTGAGTCTATTTGTAGAACTCATTTGAGATTCAAACAACAAAACTTTTTGATCATATTTTAATCACGTCCTCTCCCCCTTATACCTAATTACCACTTAATCTCCCCCTCAAAAATAGCATGAAGTGATATTTTTGAAAACAATTGATTAAAATGATACGTTTTGGAGAGACAGACGGATTTTAGCATGAAATCGGAACATTTTTATTTTTATACTCCCCCTTAAACAAAGCATATGATTAAACGTTGGAGTTTAAAAGCATTTAAGGGTTTTAGAGGGAGTGATTGTGAGCACAAAATGTATAGAAAGACTTTGAAAAATCTTTTTGAAACAAACTTGATTAAGTGCTCACGGTTTTTGCTTTTTGCCATTAACATTACGAGTCCTGATCAGAAATAATCAGAAGTCATCAATGTAGCCTTTATATGAAATCTTTTCGAGTTGGAGTACCCGAGCTACGATAAAAGATTTCACGACAAAGAACGGGTTTCATACTGAAGTATATGAAAGCCATTAGCCCACATTCTAGACTAAACATTACAAATGACACTTAAGTTCTAAATAAGCAAATGACCATCACTTCACAATTAATAATTTAATTGCTAACATATAACTACAAATTCGGCCCAATAACAACAATTTAGTATACACAAGGAAAAACACAACTAGTCTCAGTACATCAGGAAGGATTTAGCACAAGTTTTTCCGCAGGCCAAAGTGGCTCTAAGACTCGAAATAAACACGACTCAGGAAGTCTTAAAAGGCACGAGTGATAAGGTCTCATGAGGGGGAAACTAGACTCTATTTATCGAGTAATAAAATAGTCATTTAGGAGTCCTTTGGGACCCTTTTAACCAAGCAAATAGACACCCAAATAGGGTGGTTTTTACCCAAAACACTACACAAAAATGACTTCTAGCCGCGATTATTACACTCTTTCGAGATGAAAATGAACCAAGGCTATACATTTATATTCTCCTTTGGTGAGTCCGAGTACCCTCTCGGCTCACCTTTTGACTAAAACACACACGTCTTAGCTCATTACTTATGACCAAAAGAACTTGACTCGTCCAATTTAGCTACTAGATCTAATACAAACCACGCATTTTACAAAACAAGTTCGAATATTAGAGTAACTAAGACTCTAAATCCCATTCGAAACACAGACAAAAAGGCTACCAAGGTTTGAGCACAACTCAAGACTTTATAGCAACGAATTGAATATGGACCAAGAACAAGCAAAAGAAACAAACACTTCCAAAACCGAGCCATGATTAAACCTTATCATTAGTTTTTCATTTAGATTGAGCCATACCAACACATAAAAAAACCAAGATCATGATTCCCCAAATATTATGGGTCGACAGAAAATTTTACAAATCAACAAGATCAACAATAATCATAACTTTAGTATTTTCAGTCGAAGGATACAAGCAACAACAAACTAAAAACATGACTATAATTGAAATGGGAAAATCAAGATTGTTGAGGATTCTTACAATCAAGTTTGGTTCGACTGTGAATGACGAGGAGAAAACCCAAGAATGACTAAACCCAATCCAAGCAACCCACTTTTCTTCTTCACCACTATTTCACCCTTGATTGTGTATGATTGTTAATTCGGTGGTGAAGAGAGTGGCTGAGAATGGACGGATTCTTAAAGAAATTAAACAAGACTCTCTTACTCTCCCTTTCTCTAAACTCAGGCGCTCCATAGCCATTTTTAGAAAAGTATGTCGACATCCTTTGGCTCGTTGACTTATGGGAAACGACAAGATCGAAAGAAACAATAGGAAGGTGTCAAAAATTTGTTGTCTCGTTTTGTAGCCTCGATCTATAGTGTGGAAATTAGAAGGGGGTTGAATAGTTTTACGTCTTTTTATTTTATTTTGAAAACTTTTGTTTACTTTTAAAAACTTAGATTCGAATTTATATGACCTCAATTCTTGAACAATATAAACAAATATAAGTGTATCTAAACTAACGATGCAAGTAATGTAATGAAATGAAATAAAAGATAGAGATGGAAAGATCTAACTGAGAGACAAAGGATTTATAGTGGTTCGGCTACAAGGACACCTTCCTTGCCCTACTTCACTCCCCGAGCACCTAACTCAAGAGTTTTCTTCACTATATCAACAAGCTCCCTTATGGCGGAGAAAACCTTACACAACTTTGGCTTACACCAGTTTAACGACACAAAGCTAGATGTCGAGTTCTAATCGTAGCTAGAACTAATCTCACAACTTCACTACACGACTTATTCACACCTTCTTCACGACTTCTTCACACGACTTCTTCACACCTTCTTCACGACTTCTTCACACCTTCTTCACGATGGCTTCACGACTACTTCACAACCTATCACTACCTATGTACTTCTCTACTTCTTCACACCTTCACTACTTACACACCTTCACTTCTTCACAACTTCACTACTTATACACAAATCTAGCCTATACAAATATACACACTTCTAGCTAACAAATATACACAACTTTTACAAATGAGTGAATAATTAACAACCAACTTAGATAACAAGATGATACTAAGTTGTAACACTTCTAATCTTGATCACTATAAGTATTCTTCTTTTGCACTTTGATGGTGGAAGCTTTGGATCACTTGAAACAAAAGCTTATAATTATATGATCAAAGGGTTTTTGAAGATATGAAATGAGATCTAGAACTGAAAGTTTTTAGTGCAAAAAGTAAGTAAAAATTCAGGGGAATGCTGGTATTTATAGGCAGAAAAACTGGACAGCTGGAACCTACTGGAGCGTGGCCGGCCCCCTTAAATAGGGGCGGTCCCCTTAATTTTAAAGGGGCCGCCTAGCAAAATTAAGGGGGCCGCCCAAGTCAACCGTTGCCTAGTTTTGTCTTTTTGTGGGGAAGGTTTTTCTGGAACATTTTTACTGATTTTGGTTAAAAATTTGAATTCATAAATTTATAATGAATTAAACCTTTTTATTTATTACCAAAAATATTTTTCTAAAAGATATAAAATGTTTTTGACATTTTATAAAAAATATAGTGTTTAAGAAATTTTCCTTTGATCATATAATGCATTAAGCACTTGTTTATTCATACCTTAAGTGATTAAGTTGTAGAAGTGAATATTTACAACTAAATACTTGTTTATTTGATAAGTTTATGTTTAATGAGTTTATATTTTGTGATCATTAAAACATAGAGATATGAATAATGTTTTTAGGCATTATTTATGTCAACAATCTCCCCCTTTTTGATGATTACAAAACTTAAACTTATTAAATCCAAAAATTTATTTTTGGACAAGTATTTAGTGAGTTTATATTCACTTCTCCCCCTTTTTGTAGAATCAAAAAGGTTATGCCGACAAGTTTTAGAAACTAAATTTGTCAGGACGAGAACTCCCCCTTGATGTTTACTCCCCCTCGTTCGAGGGCACCAAGGAGACGAGCTATGGAAATCTTGGCGGCAAAAACAAGTTAGGAGACACAAGATACATATATATGCATAGCAAAAATATTTAGAACAACCAACTAATTTATTTATGCATTCAAGATGATCATATATAACATATGAATCATCATTACATTACATAAAATACTTAAAACATAACGATTACAACATAACTAGAAACACTAATGGTCCTCATATTGCCAAAGAGAGCGATTGGACTTGCTTGCGATACAAAAGGGTGAGGGATTTTATTTTGAGGCGGAAAGCATGTGGATGGGTTTTAGTTATGTGATGGTGAGGGAAATGGAGCGGATCCAGTGATGTTATATCATTGTAGGGGAGGAATGGGATGAGGAAGAGTGAGTAGATATTCGATCCAAGAAATATCTTCACTTAAGTGGAGAATTTGTTTTTAAAGGAAGATGCAACAAGGGCAATAGTGGGTGTGGTTTGTAACTTGATCCAAGTTAAGAGAGTGGGGTAGGCAATTTGAGTAAGGTGAGGATGGAGGTTGTCCCTTGTTGCGATGTGTGAGGTGCATAGCAAGGAGATCACTAAGATCATGGATTTGGTTAATCTCTTCATGAAGCTTTTGCCTTTCATGAATGGGGATTTGGTTATTTGGTGGAAATGGATGGTATTGGGGTGTATGATTTGAGGAAAAGTTTGATGTTTGACCAATGTGATGAGGGTTTTCAAGGATTCCATTGAAGTTGGTTTGATGTTTAGGGGAGTAGTTTGGAATGAATGTGGATGTTTGGCCAAAATGATAGGGTTTGTAAAATGGTTCAATGGAATGAGGTTGTGATCTTGGAGAGTAGTTGGGGATGAATGATGATGGAGGTGTTGGTTGTCTAGTCGCACCATTTGTGATGGGCTTGTGGTGAGGGTGAGGTTTTCTTTTCCACCCGGGTTTTAAGGTCATCCTTGCTAGCTTTGAGGTTTTTGGTTTTGGGTTGATAGGAGAAGACATGATGGGATGATTGAATGTGGTGAGATATGGGGTTATTTATAGTGGAGGATTTGTGTTGTTTAGGAATGGATAGGCTTGTTGGGTGATTAGGACAGAATGTGTTTGTGAATTTTGGGGAAGTATAGGATCAAATGGGCTAAAAAGCAGAAAAAGATTCTGTGAACCCGTCCAGCAGATGGCCGGTCCCCTTAATTATGGGCGGTCCCCTTAATAATTAAGGGGGCCGCCTTATGAATTAAGGGGGCCGCCCATCTGGTACCTTTCTGGGTTCCAGAAATGGGTTTTTCTGCAGAAATAGGTGAGGATGGCTATGTTTTGAGCTTTTGGTTTTAGGCAATACCCACTCTTTGAGGCAATAGAGAAACATATTAAGCATGCATGGCATATAAGATAAACAAATAAGTAAGCAATAAGTTATATCTAGCAATTTAGAGAATTAAGGCAATTAATCATCTAAGGCAAGGGTAATGGAGCAAAGGCACTAGAAACTAATGGGGAATAGGCGATGGAACAATTGTGAGGATGTGATTAATAAGCTTGTTCTAGTGTGTGCCTATATGCAACAAATGTGGAGATGTGATTGTTTCGACTCCTAAATGCAAAAATTTCTTAAGAAACAATCCAAGGTCTCCTTGATTTGATTTTGCTCAATATATGAATATCAAAGATGTATATTAGATTATATATTTTGACAATTCATGTGATATCTTTATGCATGAAAAAAAATGTTTTTAGCATTATTCAACAATGTAAGGAAAATAGTTTTCATGTGTTTACCTAGATGTGAGAATGATTTGTAGAAAATAGATTGGGTTTTGTTTATAAATATGTTTATGCAAGAAAAATATTTCCCAATCTTTTATTTTGTGCAAAACAGATTCCTAGACTCAGATGAGAGAAAAGAAAATTTTTACAGACAGATGGCCGGTCCCCTTAATGACAAGCCGGTCCCCTTAATAATTAAGGGGACCGCCTTTATAACATTAAGGGGTCCGCCCATCTGGAAAAAAATTGTACCAAAAGTGCAGAAAATTCAGTCAATTTGTTCCATCATCCCTAGGCCTAAACGTAAGTGGTTAAAGAGTTCACGCTTAAGGGGCTTAGTGAATATGTCTGCTAAGTTATCTTCCGATGCAACCTTTTCTATAGATATGTTTCCTTTTTGAACGTTATCGCGGAGGAAGTGGTGGCGTATTTCTATATGTTTAGTCCTAGAGTGTTGAACGGGATTCTTACTTAAATCTATAGCACCTTTGTTATCACACATAATTGGGACATCATCTAACCTAATGCCATAATCTACGAGAGCTTGTTTCATCCATAGTGCTTGTTGACATGCCTTTCCAGCGCTTACATATTCGGCTTCTGTGGTAGAAATAGCAAGAGTGGTTTGCTTCTTCGAGAACCAAGATGTTAGACAACATCCCATTAACGTGCAAATTCCGCTAGTGCTTTTTCTATCCACGTAGTCTCCCGCATGATCCGAATCCGCATAGACGATGGTTTCTATGCCGGATCCCTTAGGATACCATAATCCTAAGTGTATAGTGCCTTTAATGTATCGGAAGATACGCTTAACCGCTTCTAGGTGAGAGGTTTTGGGATCCTCTTGAAAGCGAGCACAAAGGCAGACACTAAACATGATATCCGGTCTACTTGCCGTTAAGTATAGTAAACTACCTATCATTCCTCTATACTTAGTGTTTTCTACGGACTCACCCTCTTCATCTCTTGTGAGTTTTACTTCCGTAGACATCGGTGTTTTCATGGGCTTAGCGTCTTCTAATCCAAATTTCTTAAGCATTTCCTTAATGTACTTAGATTGATTAAAAAATATTCCATCTTCTAATTGTTTTATTTGTAATCCTAGGAAGAAATTAAGTTCACCCATCATACTCATCTCAAACTCATCATGCATGATTTTGGCGAATTCATCACACATATCCTAACAAGTCGATCCGAATATAATGTCGTCGACATATATTTTGGACAATGATGAGATTTGGGCTTTTCTTTTTCGTGAAAAGAGTGTTATCTACCATTCCCATGGAATAATCATGTTTAATAAGAAATGCTTTTAATCGATCATACCAAGCCTTGGAGCTTGTTTGAGTCCATATAAAGCTTTCTTGAGTTTATAAACATAATCAGGTTTTGTGAAGTCAATGAATCCTGGAGGTTGTGCCACGTATACCTCGTCATTGATAAAACCGTTAAGGAATGCACTTTTCACGTCTATTTGAAATAACTTAAAATCTAGGGCGCATGCATAGGCAAGTAGTATTCTTATAGATTCTAATCTAGCTACGGGGGCATAAGTTTCGTCATAATCTATTCCTTCTTGTTGATTATATCCTTGGGCAACTAACCTAGCTTTATTCCTAGTAACTATTCCATTTTCATCTAACTTTTTTCTATAAACCCATTTAGTTCCTATGATGGTCATGTTCATGGGATTTGGGACTAGTTCCCAAACGTCATTAGTCTTAAATTGATTTAGTTCTTCTTGCATAGCCATAACCCAACTTTCATCTTTTAATGCCTCATTTATATTTTTAGGTTCTATAGTTGATAGGAAACAAAAGAAGTTATTTTTATCTTGAGCTTGTGATCTAAGGGTTCTTTGATTTAGGTTTCCTATTATATTATCTAACGGGTTTGATTTAGATTCCTTAACATTTACAATTTCGTTATCTCCTAATGTTATATCAACATTATCATCGCCTAAGGGTTTAATTTTACTAACCTCAATAGCTTCTTCTTCAACTAGGTCATCATCTTCTAGGGGCAATGTCTTAGGTGGTGGTGGAGTTTCATCAAAAGTTACATTTAAGGACTCTTCTACTTTCATAGTGTGTTTATTAAGTATTATGTATGCTTTACTATTTTGTGAATACCCTAGAAAGATTCCTTCGTACGACTTAGGATCAAACTTAGTAAGGTAATCTTTTGTATTGAGAACAAAACATTTGCTCCCGAATACCCTAAAGTAATTTAGATTAGGTTTTCTACCTCTTAATAATTCATATGGGGTTTTTCCTAAAATTCGCCTAATTGAGACTCT